>OV816028.1:19894309-22315373 GCA_929113105.1 Agrypnus murinus | reverse complement strand
ATTTATTATTATTATTATTATTATTATTATTATTATTATTATTATATTATTATTATTATTATTATTATTATTATTATTATTATTATTATTATTATTATTATTATTATTATTATTATTATTATTATTATTATTATTATTATTATTATTATTATTATTATTATTATTATTATTATTATTATTATTATTATTATATTATTATTATATTATTATTATTATTATTATTTATTATTATTATTATTATTATTATTATTATTATTATTATTATTATTATTATTATTATTATTATTATTATTATTATTTTATTATTATTATTATTATTATTATTATTATTATTATTATTATTATTATTATTATTATTATTATTATTATTATTATTATTATTATTATTATTATTATTATTATTATTTTTTTTTTTTTTTTTTTTTTTTTTTTTTTTTTTTTTTTTTTTTGAAGCGGCATCAATTGCTAAGATTATTAGCCGCCTTACTTGAGTGATTTAAACAACTCTTAAGTGATAGTAATTAGTTACTCAGTAATATTGAAACCAGTTTGTTTTGCTTTCGTTTTCTTAAAAACTGCATGTTTCCAGTATACTTGTAATTGTATACGATTAGTAACAACTATATATTACATGTTATAATACATGTTATATGATTGATGTTCTTAAAATATACATATAAATAGACGTATAACTTAAGTAAAAGTGGCGAGGGACAGGGTATGGTAAGATAAAATGTTATTAATAGTAACAATAGGATAGAAGGGTAGGAAAGTGAAGGAGGGGGAAAAACGGCGACACAGTTACACTATAAAATAATTGTATATATAAAAATAAGGATTGTAGAAATAAAATCGATATATATGTATGTATATGTGTATAATATGAAATAAATAAATGTATATAAAATAAAAAGATTCTATATGGAACAACATCAACTAACTATATCACAGTCAGATTATCACAATAAAACAAAGACACGAAAAGTTATAGTTTGTATAGCAGACGTGTTGATTTTAAGAATACGACCAGTTTCTGAATGGCATCTGGATTGTCCCCTAAGCATTCTACAACATTATCTGCTATTTGTAGGTTTGCACGAGGAACAGCATATTGCGGACAATCTATAAGTAGGTGGCTCACTCCAAGTATGCCTCCACAGCTCTCGCATACTGGTAGTTGTCCACCTGTCAGTAGGTATGTATTTGTTAAACGTGAATGGCCTATTCTTAATCGGCAAACTGCTACCTGCTCCCGCCGCGTTAGTTCTGATGGATATTTCCATTTTCCCACTGCGGGCTTAACCATTTTGAGTTTGGATTGATTATCATTCCATATATTTTGCCATAACGAGATGATTTTTTGTTTTAAATAGCACGAGATATCATTGTGACGGATGGGGATACCCTGCTCTATTGCACCATTATCGGCAGCCAGACGAGCTGCCTCGTCGGCCTTTTCGTTACCCGCAATACCTAAGTGACTTGGAATCCAGACGAATACAACGTTTTTTCCAATGGTTTTTAACCATCCTATAAGTACCAGTATCTTTTGCAGTAAGGGATCAGCAGTGTAGATGTCAGATAGACCTTCGATTGAACTTCTTGAGTCTGTGCATATTACAGTCTCCGTATATGTAGACATTTCAAAATACCTCAAAGCCTGCCAGATAGCATATAACTCGGCGGTGTAAATGCTGGCAAATGGCGATACTGACCAGGAGTAGGAATTATCCTGAACGTAAATGGCAGATCCTACTCCCAGGTTTGTTTTTGATCCATCCGTGTAAATAATTAGGCTTTGAGGATATTCGCTCAAGACGGCTCTGAATTTTGTTACGAAAAAATTGGTGCTGATCTCTCCTTTTTTGATAGTGGCACATTCCATACGACACGTTGGTTTTACGAAATTCCATGGCGGATCTTCGCATGGCTCTAACTGATATACTATAGGTAGACTAGTTTGGATGTTATTTAGAAATTCCCAAAATTTAATTCCTGATGGCCTGGTTATTGTACGACGAGAAGAGAATACATCGTGAAGCTCATCAGAAAAGAAATTATCGTGTGTGGGGTGATGAAATTGTCCCCATATTCTTACCGCATATCTGCTTAGAAGGTACACTCGCCTCTGCTCAAGCGGAAGGAAACCCGATTCGCAACATAGGGACAATGACGGACTAGTGCGAAAAGCGCCGGTAGCTAGTCTTAGCCCCATGTTTTGAATCGGTTCTAGAACTTGTAAAGTCGACTTTCTAGCAGAAGCATACACAAAACATCCATAGTCTAATTTAGACAAGACTGTTGCACGGTATATGTCAAGTAAACATTCTCTATTACTGCCCCAATTAATATTTGATACACATCTCATAATATTGAGTGACTGTTGGCACCTAGCACGAAGATTAGCGATGTGTTCTTTCCAGTTTAATTTGGTATCAAATGTCAGTCCTAAATACCTGATGGACTCTACAAACCGAATAGGGGAACCGTATAAATTGATGACAGGTTCGCCTTGGCAAGACCGTAACCGGCAGAAGTGGACGGATGCCGTTTTCTGGGTTGAAAACTTAAACCCTATGTTATTGGCCTCTATAGATAGTCGGTCTATTGCAGTTTGTAGGTCCCCAGATATCTCGTCCATTGAGGCAGCAGACTTATAGAGACATAGATCATCGACGTACAACATCTTTTCTGCAGATTCGCCCACTGCTTCTAATAATCTGTTTACGGCGATGGTGAATAGGGTTACACTGAGTGTCGATCCTTGTGGAATACCATTCTCTAAAACCACCGAAGATGAAGTTGCACTACCCATTCGGACTCTCATCTTTCTTTCTGACAGGAAACTTTCTATTTGTAGACCCATTCTCCCCCTGACTCCCCAATCGTACAAGGTTTTCAAGATGTTGTGGCGCCAGGTCATGTCGTATGCCTTTTCAATGTCAAAGAAGACAGCGACGGTATGTTCACGTAATGCGAAGCTATTTTGAATAGCATTTTCCAGAACTACTAAATTGTCTGCAGTGGACCTATTGCGTCTGAAGCCGTGTTGGTATGGTGAGAGCAAATTGTATTTTTCTATATACCACACCAACCGGTAGTTAATCATTTTTTCTAATAATTTGGCCATACAACATGTGAGAGAAATGGGTCTATAACTTGTAGGCAGTTCCGGATTCTTCCCCGGTTTCAAAATTGGAACAACTAAAGCGGTTTTCCATTGCTCAGGGTATATGCCGGATTGCCAGATCTTATTATAAAGATGTAGTAACGACATCTTTCCTCTGCATGGTAAGTGTTGCAACATCGAGTATGGTATTCCATCTAAGCCAGGAGCTGAATTAGTGCAAGAGCTAAGAGCGTATTCTAGCTCAGCCATAGTGAAATCTAGGTTATAGTCAAATTCAAGATCTGTAGCGAAGTCTAGTTGCATATCGACGCCAGCTATATGATGACGAAACTCTGCGTTATAATTATCAGAGCTGCTCACTTTTCTAAAATGCTCTGCCATCATTTCAACTATCGCTACAGGTTCTGATGCCGTATCATCATCAGTGCTAATCCTTGACGGTATTTTGTAAACGTGTTTACCCTCTATCTTTTTGATCTTATTCCAGATTTCACTAGGCGATGAGGCAGGTGTGATGGACGAAACATATTCTTGCCAGCTCTTGCGTTTCAAAGATAATATTAATCGACGTGATTCAGCACGAAGTCTTTTAAAAATAATACAATTTTCAGGCGTTGGTCTTCGTTTAAACATGTTAAACGCCTGTTTCTTCCTCCTAACTAGGTTTTCAATTTCCTCGTTCCACCAAGGAACTGTTCTTTTCGGTAAGCGTCCCGAAGACTTCGGGATACTGGATGATGCTGCAGCTGATATAGCTGTTGTCATATTATCAACACACTCCGAAATATTGTTGTTAAGGGGGACATCAGGTACAGCCGTTGTATATTTTTCCCAATTAGCCTTTTGTATTATCCAGCGTGGTGGAATTGCCGAATTATTATTAACATGACGAGGAAACAACATACATATCGGAATATGGTCCGAAAAGACTTCCCCTTCTAACGTTGTCCATTCTATATTTGTGGCAATAGCCGGAGAGCAGATCGATAGATCTATATTTGAAAAGGAGTTAGACCTCGAGTTGACGTACGTAGGCTGTCCCGTGTTTAAAAGAAAAAGATCATTATTAGAAACAACATCTTCCATAATTCCACCGTTCACGTCGGTAGTATCGGACCCCCACATTGGATTATGTGCGTTAAAGTCTCCTAGAAAGAGAAATGGCGTAGGTAATTGATCTATTATGGCCTGCATATCAGCACGATTCCTAGGTCCATTTGGTAGATAAATGTTGCATATGGTCATATTGACCGGATATGATACCCTAACAGCTACGACTTGAACGGTGGAATTGAGGACGACTTCCTCAGAATATATGTTGTTTCTAACGAAGACAGCTACACCGCCGTTCGCTCTACCGCCGTCTATTCCATCGGTACGAAAACATTTATAGCCTCTCAGATTAAAGTTTTGATTGACTTTTAGCCTAGTCTCTTGGAGGCATATACAAAATGGATTTTTATCAACAATAATCTTTTTAATCTCCGGATAGTGGTAAATGAGACCATTACAATTAATCTGGATAAGGTAGTTGTTGGTATTATCCATAAATTGAGTGTTTAGATGTATGTGTCTAGTTAAGATTATTGAATAACTGGGAGGGAGAGTTTATTTAGATACAATTAGGAGGAGAACACAAAAGTAAAAAGGTTTTAATAAATAATATTATATTCCATCCGACAGTGAAAACTTTCTTGGGCCTCTTGGTTTACCTTTAGGCCAACCTTTCTTTTTCGTCTTAGCAGTGATAAATGACGAAGCTTCAGAGTCAGAAGATAAACTGACGGCTGGAGTTCCGTCAACATTAGAGGTTGATAAAATAGGAAGGGATAGGGAGAGTTTGTCGGGAGGTGGAGGGTTTTCAGACTCTGTTGTAGGTTGGGGAGTTATTGTTATTTCTTGGGTTGGGATCTGAGTAAGGGTGTTTTGTAGTATGGGTGGGGGTGTGGGTGACATGATAGTTGGTGCTTTTGGTTTAATAACTTTGTAATTCTCAATAGTCGTTTTCACTGCCTCTATAATCATTTTTCTAATTTCTGGCAGCAAAGCAGAAACCGTAGGCTGTTGCTGCGCTACCCTTGCATATGTAACTTGTTGTGTAGGTGGTGATATACGTAAATATTCTTGTTTTGCTTCGAGATAACTCAGTCTCTTTAACGTTTTAATTTTTTGAATTGCTGCTTCTTGTTTATATATAGGGCAGTTAAACGACCTGGCGGAGTGCTCACCTTCACAATGAAGGCATTTTAAAGGCATTTCACAAGACGTACCCTGATGCTCTGGTTTTCCACATACACATACTTGCTGTCTTCTGCAATTCGTGGCTGTATGGCCAAACCTCTGACAGCGGAAACAGCGTAGAGGAGCTGGAATATATGCACGGACTGGTAGCGAATAAAATGCTACTTTAATTCTTTCGGGTAGATTCGTTCCAATGAAAGTAAGAAGGTAAGATGAAGTGTTTTGAATTTCACCCTGACGTCTGACAGTGAGTCGCTTGACGTCTGAAACCTTTTGATGTTTCAGCTCACTTTTTATTTCCTCAATACTGCAGTTATTTAGGTCACTGCACGTAACGACACCTTTTACAAAGTTTAAGCTCCTATGGGGGTACACCTTCACTTTAAAATTATCAAACATATCGACTTTTAATAAACGTTTAGTCTGATCTCTATCCGTCAATTCAATCAAAAGACCTTCTTTTATCTTTCTAACGTTTTTCACTTCGCCAACTAAATTTTTCAACGTACGACATATAACAAATGGGCTTACATTGGAGAAATCTCCGTTGTCCTCTCTCTCAATAACAAGGTAATTTATTCTAGAATAGCTGATAGCTACTCTTTCTCTGATTGTTTCAACTATCTCAATATCTGGGGATAATGTGGATTTTTTTCTTTTACTAGAAGGAATATTATTGGCAATGTCTGTATTTTCACTGCTGGAACCTGGATAGGGATTTATAGGATTAAAGGAATTGATTGGGGTTGGTGGATTGAAAAGGGTGAAAGGGGTGGAGCCGGGAAGCTCCGTTGGTGCAAGGGGCACTTTTGCAACGTCGTTCATATTATTGTCACTCATCATCATAATTGTAATTTTTGTTTAAGTAGGTGTGTAGGTACAGTGTGTGTGTTTTTCAATCCATTAAGTGTTTGACAGTTTAAGGAACCAGCAACAGCCAAAGGATTCCTGTGAACCCGACTCTGGTGGCCTCGACGGAGCCCCCCGCATTATACCGCAAGGTTCCCGGTCCAGGCGCCACCTGGCATTACGGCATAAGCGAGATTTTCGCAAGTTGATAGGGCAGCCAGGTCATGTTGGCTAGACCGACCCGGGCCCCTGTACTACCTTGCAGCCTGGGAGTGCACACCCCGGAACCCAGTTTTATCCGCTGTACCCTCCAGCAGGCGAGCCCAAGGATCTCAGACTGCTACTAGTTCCCCACGCTGTCAAACAAGGAATGAGTGTTCGTGTTGGTGACCTGCCCGTATGCAGTGTATATGTGTGTAGTGTATGTGTGTTTGGGTTAAAGTAGAAAGACTGTGTGTTTATGTGGTTGTGTTTACGGGCAGGTATGTGTGTTGGAACGAGGTGTACTGAGCTGGTACCCGTGGGGGCGCTACTCCCCAATGGCTGCCCGCTTTCAGCCACCCTGCGGGTATTATTATTATTATTATTATTATTATTATTATTATTATTATTATTATGTTGTATTTTACTCGTGTTTTATACACGGTTATATTTACTTTTCACGCGTTTTTCCAACGAAAGTGAAGGTAAGTCTATTGTTTTTATGTGAATATATTATCTCCTAAGAATTTCCTTACTGTGTTACAGGTGCTAAGGATGACAGATTTTTGCATGGAAACATATAATAGATCTGGAATTTCTAGTCGTTTAAGGACTTCATGTAGCGTTCGAGGAATCACTCCTGTTGCAGAGATAATGATAGGTAAGATGTATGTAGTGTCTATTTGCCATAATTGCTTCACTTCTATACTGAGTTCAGAATATTTTCTCAATTTTTCGGTGTATGCAGTTTGTATGTTGTCCGTGTTCGGTATAGATACGTCTATTAAGAAAACTGTTCTTGTACTTTTATCTAAAAGTGTAATATCCGGTCTATTATGCGGAATAGTACGATCGGTAAGTATTCCACGATCCCAGTATAGGCGGGCTACATCGTTTTCTAAGACTCTCGCTGGAGTATATTTGTAGTAGGGAGTATCTTCGTGTATAAGAGAATACTTTCGCGCCAGTTTCTGATGTAAAATTTTTCCGACATTATCGTGCCTGTTTTTATAGTCGGCCTGAGTTAGTGTTTGACATCCAGATATTATGTGTTGTATACTCTCCGCTGTTGAATTACATCGCCTACATAAGTCATTCTGTGTGCCATCTTTTATTATATTATTATTATTATTATTATTATTATTATTATTATTATTATTATTATTATTATTATTATTATTATTATTATTATTATTATTATTATTATTATTATTATTATTTTTTTTTTTTTTTTTTTATAAGTAAGCGACTCGACTGCCAGGGTCATTTGTCGCTATTGCTATAGTATATTACTAATGTATATGATTAGTAATAAGTAGCAAATCAATACACTAACAAGTAAATATAACCAACGAGTACAACAATATATACAACCAGCATGAACTAAAACATGTAATAAAATATCACACAAAACACTAATAAAACGGTAACAAGTATATAAATATGTAAATAAGTAAAACGGGTTACGAAAATTTGTATAAATAAATAAACATAATTTAAGTATAGTATATATCACAGTTTTTATCACAGACTATATAGTTTTACAACTGAGAAATAAGGTTTGTACAACGCAGGAATTTCAATAGTTTTAAAATGTTTTCCTTATTGTTACTCAGTATTTCTTTTAAGGTATCAGATAAACCACAAACTCTCCTCTGATTTGTGTATTCACTACATTCAATAAGTAGATGTTCAACAGTGAGTGGAACTGTACACGTAAGACAATTGGGTCTATTTCCCTCTGTTAAAAGAAAAGTTGACGTTAAGCGAGTATGGCCTATTCTTAAACGACAGAGCACCGCTTGTTCTTTACGAGTAAGCACAGTCTCTGAAGGTTGCAGTTTGATACTGGGTTTGATCTCTTTTAGGGCATTATTCCTGGTATCCCACACTGTTTGCCAACGAAGCTTAGATTTATGCTTAATATATATTTTAGCATCCTTTGGACAGACCACATCAGCATCATTCTGAATCTGAGCTGCTGCCAATTTTGCAGCTTGATCGGCTTTCTCGTTTCCAGAGATGCCAATGTGGCTTGGTATCCATATGTACACAATACGTTTACCTTCGTTAGCTAGATTAGCTAATAATGCATATATGTCTTGCACTAAAGCTTCGTTACTAAATCTGTTGCGCATTGATATTAGGGATGACATAGAATCTGTACAGATTATTTGAGTAGGTGATGTTGACTCATGGCATATCGATAGTGCTTGGAATATTGCATATATTTCAGATGTAAATACACTAGAACAGTGTGGAAGTGACCAGGAAAATACTTTGTTGCCATTGACTACAGCGCATCCCGTTCCAGACTCTGTCTTTGATCCATCTGTATATAATACGTTACACGGCCTGTAAGTGTGAAGCATGTTTTGGAAATCCGTTTTGATGACATTGCTGGCTGTTTCTGACTTTTTATATTTCTGAAGATCAAGACGAATGTCTATCGCTGGTGTAGTCCATGGGGCAATTTTAGGTAAGGTGTTTAGATAAAAGCCAGACTCGGGTACTTCCCATGACCTGGAGGCGAGAGCGGATCTAACAGTTGCCGGTCTTGTACGAGTTTGTTTCACTTCATAGATGTTCAAGAGAGCATTGTTAAGAAGAGTTGTTCGAATGTGGTTGTGTGTACGAAATAATGATGTCGCACGGTAGTTTAATAATAACCGTTTGCGACGTAACCAAAGGGGTTCCAGCCCAGATTCAATATACATACTTTCTGCTGGACTAGTCACAAAAGCACCCGTTATATACCGGTTTCCAGTGTTATGTACTGATTCTAATACTCGCAAGCGGGATGGTCTAGCAGATGAGTATATAACACAACCATAATCGATACGAGACAAAACCATAGATTTATACAACATCAGTAGTGTTTGTTGATCGGATCCCCAATTTATGTTTGCTAAACATCTAAGTATATTTAGAATGTTGTTACATCGAGCTTTCAAGTTACTAATGTGTAATGTCCAGGTAAGTTTACTATCAAGTATTAGGCCTAAATAACAAACATTATCTACATTTCTTACAGGTAGCAAATTTAATTGGAAAGAATGTTCTTGTTGACAGGTGCTTCGCTTACGACAGAAGTGCAGCGAGACTGTCTTCTCTGTAGAAATTTGGAATCCCCTCTTGGTGGCCTCCGATGATAGCTTAGTAAGTGCATTTTGCAAGGATACTTCAATGTTATTGAAAGACTTTCCAAATTTAAATATCACAATATCATCTGCATAGGCACAGTATTGAACAGTTGTATCAATGGATGCTAACATTCCTTGTATGGCTATGAGAAACAAAGTGGCACTTAGTGAAGAACCTTGTGGAGTCCCATTTTGAATATCCAAATTTTCGGATAAGACATTGCCGACTCTGACTTTAATTGTTCTGTTTTCAAGGAAGGACTTAATGAATTTGGGTAAATAACCTTTTATATTCCATTTATTTAACTGTTCTAATATGGTTCTGTGCCTAGCAGTATCAAATGCACTTTTGAGGTCTATAAAGATGGCAGATACGTGAAGACCTGTAAGAAAACTCCCTTGTATAGCGTTCTCGATGTATACTAATGCATCTGTTGTGGAATGCTCTTTACGAAATCCGAATTGATACTTACTTAGTAATTTCCTGGATTCTAGCAACCACGATAATCTATTAGTAACCATTCTTTCCATGAGCTTACAAATACAGCTTGTTAGAGATATTGGCCTAAAGCTTGTTGGGCTTGTCGACACCTTTCCTGATTTCAATATAGGGACTATAGTAGCTTCCTTCCAGGATTCTGGTAGAATGCCAGTTTGCCATATATTATTATACGCATTTAATAATTTAATTTTTGCATTTGTAGATAAGTGTTTCAGGAATGCATTCACGATGCCATCACTGCCTGGTGCCGTGTTGACGCTTTTCTCAAGTGCTTCATTTAATTCATCCATACTAAATAAGCGATTATAAACTAATTCTTGATTTGTATGGAAATCTATATTAGTAGCTTCAGCATCTTCGATGTTGCATAACTGCGCAAAGTGCTGCGCTAGGTGATTAGCTACGTCTCGTTGGTCAGTTATGATTTCATCATCTACATTTAAAGCAACATTAAAGCAACTACGCTTTCCAGTAATGGCACGTATTCTTTTCCACACTTCGCCGATATCAGTAGAAGTGGACATAGTGGAAACATATTCACGCCAAGAATTCTTTTTGGCCTCCTGTATAGTTTTCCGACATATCGCACGAGCTCTTTTGAATTGGATTAGGTTGTCAATGGTGGCATTTTTTTTCAGGAGATTAAGTGCGCGTTTCTTTGCAGCAATAACATCTCGGATTTGTTCGTTCCACCACGGTACTACTCGTTTATGACGAACACGTTTAGTTTTTGGAACATGTTGTGTTGCCGCTTCTATTATGATATTTGTAATATCGGACATTATTAACTCCGTGTTGGACGAGGAGATCAACGTGTCAACGTGTTCCTTATATGCATTCCAGTCAGCCTTAGTTAAAATCCATTTTTGCGGAATTGTCGTGGGAGAGTTGTCAGAATTAATCTTATTAATGATGATCGGATAGTGATCACTAAAGTGCAGATCTGGATCAGTAGAAAAATCTAAACTAGTTGATAAGGATGGAGTGCAAAGAGTCAGATCTATGGCATTAAACTGCCCAGTAGATACATTAAAATGAGTTGGGTTGTCATTATTTAAAAGACACATACCTAGTCTGTCAATCAGGTTCTCAACAGCCCTTCCCTGACAATCATTTTTAGAAGACCCCCAGGTAAGACTATGCGAATTGAAGTCTCCGCAAATCACATATGGATGAGGCAATTGTCTAACCATATCTTCAAAGGTTTCAGTACTCCACGGTACGTTAGGAAAGTATATGTTACAGACAGTTATCGGTCTAGGTTGTGTCATATGTATTGCTATAGCTTGCAGTTCAGTATCGAGCGGTAAGGTTCTAAACGGTATATTTTCTTTTATAAGTATAGCAACACCACCATGGGCGCGTTCTCCATCTATGACATCTTTTCTTATAGAGCTGTAGTTCTTAAGTGTGTAGTTATGAGAAGCATTAAATTTAGTCTCCTGTATACACAGGCAGTCGGGGTTATATTCAGAAACTAATAGGTGTATTGAGGCCAACTTACTTAAAAATCCACGACAATTCCACTGTAGGATAAGTGTATTATCCATTGAAAAATATATATGTATAATAAAAAAAAATAAATAAATAAATAAAAATTATCTAGTATGTCCCTTACGGGACTTACCTTTCGGCCAGCCTCTTTTCTTCTTGGTGACTTTCTTCAAAATCAGTCGATCGATAGATTCTAGGCTAGACTCATTAGATCGTTCATCGTCAGAGTTATTAGTAATTTGAGAGAGTTTTCTTTTATCTGCCATATATTCAGTTGTCTTGTTTACATCAGGTTTTGTACTAGTTGAAGCATGTACTATGGGTTTCTTTGTTCTAGGAGTTGATGTTTGACTATTAATTGTAATCTCGTTATCACTAATGGTTTCAAGGGAGGTATTTCGTTTAACTGAAAGAACGCTGGTTAATTTAGCCAGTTCAGTTTTAATTATTCCTCTAATTTCAGGAATTAGCGACCGAAGTGTTGTCGCTTCTGAAGTAATAGTAGCTTGAGCATACGAACGAGAAGGCACAATAAGGGTGTTAGACATCCGCTTTGCTTCAGTGTACGAGACCCTGTGGATAGTTTTAATTTCCTGAATTTTTGTTTCTTGCTGGTATATGGTACATGATCTCGAAACGGCCGTATGATTCTCCTTACAATTAGGACAAATAAAAGGTTGTACACAGGGTTCACCTCTGTGTGGAGGATTACCGCAAATACAAACTTCCGACTTATTACAAGTAGACGATACGTGTCCAAACGATTGACATCTAAAACAACGAGTAGGTGGTGGAATATAAGGTCTTACACTTAAAGAATAAAATGCCGCAGTGATACTTTTGGGTAACTTAGGTGTGTTAAAAGTCAGAATGTGATTAGGGGTATCAATAAGCTCGCCATTTTTCCTGCTTCTAATTCTTCTTACTTCAACAACACCTTCGTGCTTCAAGCCCTGCTTGATTTCTTCCAGACTGCAGTTTAGAAAGTCCCGACAATAAACTACTCCCTTAGATATATTAAGCGTCATGTGGGGATACACCTTAACATCAAATTCGCCAAAACGAGTAACCTCCAACAGTCGTTGCGACTGTGCATTCGATACAGTCTCAATCAATATCATTCCCTGCATTCTTTTGACGATTTTCGTTCTGCCTATTAAACCATAAATAACCTTCGATATAACAAACGGACTAGTTGTTGCAAAATCACCTTCATTCTTTTCCATAACTAGGAACCGGGGAGAATCCACCGTCTCACTAAGTCGAAAACTATCTCTTATAGGGGGGAAATCTGTATTGGTAAGGGATGGGATTGAAGGGGAGGATGGGATTGGGGTAAAGGGGGTGGAGCCGGGACGCTCCGTTGCGTCGAGGGGCACTTTTGATACGTTATTATCGTTAGTACTCATCATCATAATTTTTTTTTAATGTATAGGTATGGGTGTAAGTAAAATGTGTGTGAGTTTTCATTCCATTATGTGTTTGACAGTTTAAGGAACCAGCAACAGCCAAAGGATTCCTATGAACCCGACTCTGGTGGCCTCGACGGAGCCCCCCGCATTATACCGCAAGGTTCCCGGTCCAGGCGCCACCTGGCATTACGGCATAAGCGAGATTTTCGCAAGTTGATAGGGCAGCCAGGTCATGTTGGCTAGACCGACCCGGGCCCCTGTACTACCTTGCAGCCTGGGAGTGCACACCCCGGAACCCAGTTTTATCCGCTGTACCCTCCAGCAGGCGAGCCCAAGATCTCAGACTGCTACTAGTTCCCCACGCTGCCAAACAAGGAATGAGTGTGCGTGTTGGTGACCTGCCCGTATGCAGTGTATGTGTATTTAGTGTAGGTGTGTTTGTAATAGTTTAGAAAGACTGTGTGTATATGGTTGTGTGTACGGGCAGGTATGTGTGTTGGAACGAGGTGTACTGAGCTGGTACCCGTGGGGGCGCTACTCCCCAATGGCTGCCCGCTTTCAGCCACCCTGCGGGATATTATTATTATTATTATTATTATTATTATTATTATTATTATTATTATTATTATTTTTTTTTTTTTTTTTTTTTTGTTTTAGCGGCATCAACAGCTGAGGTTATTAGCCGCTTTACGAGTTTCGTTTATGAAACGAAATAATACTGTGACTTATAGTCTCATATAATAACATTATATACAGTAAAAAAAATATATATATATATATAAATAAAATATGGGTTCAATAAAATTCACATACATAGACGAACAGTGTGGAGATAATTGAACATGAGGCTTAGGGATAAACGAATGGACAAATTCACGATAAAATGATTGTATATATAAAATTGTAAATAAATAAAATTGTAAATAAATAGAATTGTAAATAATATTTAAAATATATGTAAATAAAATGAATATAAGTGTATGAAATATATAAATAAAAAAGTTTTGTGTATACTGAGTAAAATAAATGCGTGTAAAATTATAATTTATTTGCTAGATCTATACTCTTTATAAATTCTAGGACGTTGTCTTCATTTCGAATTGACAGAATTTCGCTAATATTATTTGCAAGAGATGTTCTTAAACGAGCTTCATTATAGGAAGGACAATCCACTAGTATATGCCTTACTGTCAGTTGTCTTTGACAGTGTTGGCAGATGGGGGGTTCGAGACCCTGTAACAGGTAAGATGATGTTAATCTGGTGTGTCCTATACGTAAACGGGTAATAATGGTTTGTTCGTGGCGTGTTAGATGACTTTTTTCCTTCGACGGTTTTATTAGCGGTTTTATTGTTTTAAGTTGTGTGTCAACTTCGTCCCATTTTAATTGCCACAGGTTTAGAACTTTCTCCTTTAAATAATCTTTCAGATCCTTTGGCCGTATGCAGATATCCTCTAGTTGGTCATGTTCCACTGCGAGTTTAGCTGCCTCGTCAGCTTTCTCATTACCCTGGATCCCTACGTGGCCAGGTGTCCAGACTAGAGTTATATCTTTTTCTTTCTTATAGAGCCAGTCAAGTAACGCTTGTATTTCCTGAACTAAAGGATCAAATGAAAATCTATTTGATAACGCCTGCAAAGAACTTAGTGAATCTGTACAAATTAAAAACTTAGATTTATTTGAAAATTCTATACTATGAAGCGCTTGCCATAGTGCATATAACTCCGCTGTAAATGAACTAGCTGCTTCATGTAGCTTCCAGTGATAAGAGTCGTCGAGGATGATAAAGGCACTACCGACTCCCATTTCCGACTTGGAACCATCTGTATATATAATTTCGGCTCTAGGATGGTGATCTAAAATGTTTTTAAAATGGTTGATAAATAATTTCGGATTAACATCTTTTTTCCCTCCTTGCAAGCAAGAGAGGTCCATTTGGGGTAAGTGAATTCGCCAAGGTGGTACTTCATAATTTCCTGTTTGATAAACTGGCTGCAATGTTTCACTGAGTTCTTGCAGTATGGCATCTAGACGTATTCCAGCAGGATTATTATTATTATTATTATTATTATTATTATTATTATTATTATTATTATTATTATTATTATTATTATTATTATTATTATTATTATTATTATTATTATTATTATTTATAAACAGTAACGGGAACTAAACAAATTCTACTTCTAGGTTGTTGTTACCACGAAGTATAAAATAAGTTAAAAAATTCTGGAACTTTCAAGTGACTCCTACTATAAAACGACGTCAACGTTTCCGTAGCCACTTTCTAGCTCCTAATGTCACTGCTATTTTAATATTCGATAAAAGGTGGACGTATATCTAAAATCCTTCTTTTTCCTTGTTGCATTTGCCTTTGACATTTTTATTAAAATCTTACAAAACTACTACCACTGCAACAACACAATTAACCTCCAAATTCCAAACTAACCTACAGGAGATAACTAACTAAGGAGGTAACTCTTTAGAAGTTACTGTCACTTGATTGTAATTTTTTAATAGTTAATGTTTATTAGAAGAGTTAGATATTTAGTTTTTGTATGTATTGTATCTAGTTATCTATTTTTTGTATGTATTTATCCTTAGCAACGTGTTTGTTTATCAATCTTATCTACCTTTGATAATGACATAAAGTGTCGAAAGAATATTGTCAGGTTAAGATATTAATAAAACTTGTGAAACTTTAGCTAATCTTTGTATTTATATTATATTTCATGATTATGGAGTTCCACAAAGTAAGGCTGGAGACAGTAAACGAAATTAAATAAACTTTATTTTACCTGACCGCCTACTTGATAAACCTAATAGTTTCCAAGAAAAACGGCAAAAACTGTTAAGGGGCGTGGTTTATTCTCATTATCTCTTCGAGGTTACCACCTGCAGGTTGTGTAACAGTGATGTAAGAGTTATGTAACAACCAACCCACACGGAATGCCTATGCAAAAATCCAAGGATTTACCTCAACTTTCCGCTATTCATGAAAATTTCTTCGAACTTGATTGGACTGAACAAAATCTAACCAGTGGCAGATCACTTTTAGGGTATTATAGTATTAAGAAATTCGTGGCCTACACTTTAGAAGGCCCTAAGATTTAATCGAAAATTATCGCTTGTATTGAAATAGAGATCCAATTTGTAAATGAGCAATATCGGACCAGAGGGTAAAATCTTTATAAGGGAGTTAAAGTATTAAACACATTCGTAGGGCCTATACCTTAAAAGTAAGAAACTAAGATTTAATCAAAAATTGTTACTTGTGTTGAAATACAGGTACAGTTGCTAATTCACTAAAATTGGATCAGTGGTGGGGTATTTAGGAGATTCGAAAGTAGTTATACGAGAAAGCACTATGATAGTTAAATTGGAAACGGTTTTTTTTCTTGTCATGAAATACACAACATAGAAACAATAGGCTATAAAAGTAGGTTATAATGTAACATAAGAATAAACAATCACTTTCCTTATTTAAAATGACCATAGTAAACATGATATTTATAGAGAGGTGTTGGATAAAGTCATTTTAAAGTGACATTTCTCTTGTCAGCAATTGAATGTTAAATAGTTTGAAATTTGAAATCCCGGTAGTCCGAAAATTTCAACCCCTAGTGGTTGAAATGCGATTTCAACCACCGTTATCAATTGCAAAATGAGTGATTTCAATGTCATGAGTAGAAAAATAGTATATTATGGGACAAGTGGTTGAAATAAAATTTCAACGTCGAGAGTGGTTTTTTTCAACTCGCTGTCGCTCGTTGAAAAAAGTAACTCGAGACGTTGAAATTTTATCAGCCACGCGTTCCATATACTATTTTTTCTTCGAATTCTTAGTAAATTAATGCACTTTAGAAAAAATATTACATTTAAGTGACAAAACATGACATTAAAGTGACATTTCTCTTGTCAGCAATTGAATGTCGAACAGTTTGAAATTCAAAATCGCGGTAGTCCGATAATTTCAACCTCTAGAGGTTGAAATGCGATTTCAACCATTGTTATCGATTGCAAAATGAGTGATTTCAATGTCATGAGTAGAAAATAGTATATTATGGGACAAGTGGTTGAAATCAAATTTCAACGTTGAGAGTGGTTTTTTCAACGAGCGACAGCGAGTAGAAAATAATAACTCGAGACTTTGAAATTTTATCAGCCACGCGTTCCATATACTATTCTTTCTTCGAATTTTTAGTAAATTAATGCACTTTAGAAAAAAATATTACATTTAAGTGACAAAACATGACATTAAAGTGACATTTCTCTTGTCAGCAATTGAATGTCGAACAGTTTGAAATTCAAAATCGCAGTAGTCCGATAATTTCAACCTCTAGAGGTTGAAATGCGATTTCAACCATTGTTATCGATTGCAAAATGAGTGATTTCAATGTCATGAGTAGAAAAAATAATTTACTAAAGTTTAAACAATACGAATCGAAAACAAAAGAAAAAACAAGGTTGTTATTCTTAATCTTTGATACAACAGAAAACGTTATATAAAAGACCCTATGTTTCTTGTAGCATCCAAATTCATTTAAATGTACCCTAAGAAGTAAATTACCAAAGCATTTAAATTTTACATGAGCTAGACAATGTTATAATTTGTTAGTTGATTTGTTTCTAGACTTGTCTAATTATTATGAATAGTTTTCTTCGAAAATTTAATTATATAATTATGTGGTATTTTAAATTTAATGTGATTAATGTATCATGTGTAGTTGCATACATTGTTTCATGTTTGGAAAGACTGGTTTAAATAGCTGGTAACTATTTAAACCAGAACTACTAATTTTTATTTAAATTACACATCCCAATCAATCCAAGTTCAAATATTTTACATAAAAATAATTGCATTATGCATACAAGCATATATTACGGAATTATTTATAATCGAGATTCCAATTTTTCATGTTGCATTGTTATTTAAACAAAGTGCGGGTAAACTTGTTTATACACATTACTAAGAAACCAAACTACTACTGAATTGTAACAATTAGATACATATTTAAAGTTTATCTTGTGTCAAAGAAGTTGTAGAAGTGTAACAGTTTTGGGAACATGATATAAGGTAACTGTACTATTTTATCTAGACCTATTCAATTCACATCGAATTTAGAAAATTTGTTCCATTTTTTTAAATAGAACACCTCGTATATTTAAATTTTATATGATTCACCTTTTGAGTCTCTACCAATATTTTTATATATTTTTCAAAAGTGAACAGTTTCAAAGTCATCATCGTTTATATCTTTCTGTTTATTTTATTATTACTTATTTTTATTATTATTACTATTTTTCATTATTTCATGTTTTTTATGGTAAAATATGTAGGTGTAACAGAGTTAGGTAGTTGAGGCATTTATGGGCAAATTAATAAAGTAATTTAAAGCAATCATTAGCAAAAAAATTTAAAAACGCTGTCAATTTTAAGACTGTTCGCTTTCGAAATAGAAAATATATTTGTGAATTGGTAGAGACATAAGAGCTAAATCATATAGAATTTAAATATACAGGGTGTCCTATTTAAAAAATGCGACATTCATGTTTAAAAACTTGTATTTTTGGTCTAGTGAATTGAACACCCGTATGTCATTCAACAACAAATTTAAAAAAAGACAAATTTAGAGAAAGTAAAAAAATTATTTTAAATTTAACACTATTTAACGAAATTTAATAATATTTCTCTCCTGATTATTTTACACCAAAGTCAATACTGACAAAATCGAAAACCTGATTTACCGTACTATGCGTGCCTAAAGGCTATTCAGTAAAAATTTTACATGTTTCAAAACAACGAAAGATTTAAATATTGTTTTAAAGTTATTAAAGATAAGTTATTAGTCAAATCGTTGACAAAACATGAAGCTGTCATACATTTTGTTTTGTACCTTCAGTAATAGCAACATAGGATAATAACACGTAATTATGATGAATAATTATTTTTTATTTTTGCAGGCGATCTATATAGGTAAAAAATAAATAACCCAAGAGCTGTAGCAGTATTTTTTATGGGCTACTCTTAAATGAAAAATTACGGATATGGCCTGGTTAATCAAAATTGCCCTGTGCCTGAACTTTTTCGCAAATTACGCTGTTTGTAAATCCATAATGGATGAGAAATATCCAGATCTTGGTCTGGACGTGGTAAGAATTATTTATCATTTGCAAATTTTGATGGCAGGATAATCATTAAAAAAATCCTGTATTCAATTTTCGTTGCACTCTACTAGTTCTTGAGAAAAATAGAATAGAAGTATAGCCTAATGCTTTCAAATTGAATAGTGGGAATAGACATTTTCAAGTTCAACGATATTAAAGGTGTGATTTGGTTTGTCAAAATGTGCATACTAGCACGTAGTAAATTAATAATCCAGCAATTTGTAACCTCCTGGTTTTCTACACTAATTAAACAAAAAGCCCCACTCTTTGGCTTGAATTATAATAGCTTTAATCGCAATAAACACAATAAATCACTGATACTTACGTTAGCGTATCTCCCGGTAGAGACATCTTATGCACAGGTGTTATTCGCATTACTGTTTAGAAATAGATTACAGGAACAATTAAAGAGATCCGAGGGCGGCACCCTAATTGTTTGATGTTATTATCGAATTCTTAATTCTGATCTCCATGAATTTCAGTTCCATTAACAGTTCAAACTCATAAACACCTACTTGCAGCATGAATTTCTGCTTATTAACTTAATTTAGGATTTCATTCTAAATACATTTTCAATTAAAATGATTTAAAAACCAATTAAAATTTTCGTTATCAACAAATGAAATTTCGACAAGAATAGTTACAAGTAATTTACATAACGTATGTGTGATATTAATTTTTTATTCCAGCACTCTTTGCAATTCACTTTATTGAATGAATTCACTTAATTCATTGAATGAATGGAGTGAATTTACTTTAACGTTACAAATAAATGTTTAACTAACCAAAACAAAAAGCCAATAATCACACAAACACAATACCACTAACAACACAACCCAAATAATGCTGCGGGTACAAGCAGCCGAATTTTGAATGATTTGCACTAAAAATCTTTAGTGAATCTTCGAACGTTAATTTCCAATATTAACTTTGATTTTATTAATATTGATCTGTTTTAAACTTCAACTGCGGCCTAAATAATGATATGGAGTGTTATATAAACCTTTATTAGCCATTCGTTCAGAAGATGATGGACTTTAACTCGTTAACATTAAAAATATAGAAGAATTTAAATAACCATTCAAGTTTAATCTGATAACATACATAGTCAATCATAAAATTAGTCGAATTTATCTTTTATTTTATTAAAAGGTGCACAGAGCTAATATATCCAACATGCACAACAATGAAACCTACTAAACCATGTAAGAATAATGACTTGAAGCAGTCCTTGCAAGCCAACATTGTGTTTATTTTTTAAATACTAAAGGAAATTTGATGAATACGTTCCTAAAACAAAGATTTCAATCCGTGGGAAATGGATTTCATTCGTACAGGTTTTGACTTGGTTTCAATTGGATACCACGATATTTACATTAAATGAGACTGCGTGCGTTATTAAATGTTGTAAGCCATTCAGGCATATGGGGTAGTAGTCTATCCATGGTTAAGCCTCGTGATGTACATATTTCCTCTAATCTTTCGAGGAATGCAGCCGGATCTCCTTTGCCATTAAAGTGGACCTGCCACTTATACTCTTTTAAGGTTGGGCTTATAACGGGATGATTCGGTGCTGGTACATAATTTACTGCTTGGTGGTATTGGACGTTCGGAAACATCGGTTGACGGGCTCCAGTGCCTAGCGAACTCAATATTGAGGGGGTCGTCTGTCACTGTGATTACGGTTGGTACGGTTGATACGGGTGGTGCCGGTAATCTTCGGATCTTCTCGGGATGCGGTTCAATCGATTCCTCTTTGTTTCCACTAAACGATGACGGTATTTTCGGGTGTTCGGGTATCTTCGGCAATCTTCGGACCTTCTCGGGATGCCGTTCAATCGATTCATTTTTGGTTCCTCTATTCAATGTTCGGGTGACTCCAAAACGAGGTCGGTATTGGCAACTCCAAACCGAAGGTCCCTGCTTGGGCGTCAAATTTGTAAGCCGGTTTGGGGGTGCCCCGGGGCTTGCTTACAAAGTGGTGCAGTGTGGTTTTCTGTGATCGGCTGTAACTTTTGGGCGCCAGTTGTTTTAACGTGGTATGCTTCACGGAACCGGTAACTGCATAAGTACGGTTGCTGAAGTCGGCCCAGTCTGGATCACTCCACTGGTCTCCAACTATTTCTATTAAGACACTTAGAAAAGGTAGAGATGTTATCAGCAAATAAAGTTACTCGCAGTGAAGTCTCGGACAGGCTGTGAACGGACAAAGGCGGACGGTAAGGAATATCGGTAAGAGGACTTGCTCTTATAATCCCAAGACGGTTCGAACTGCAGGGCTGGCTCGGCTGATGGCTGGATTTGCTAGCTGGATGGTCCTGTTGTCTCCGAGTCCTGAAAGCGGACTGTCTAAATTGACGCCGCAACTGTTTATATAGATGTCTTCTTTGAGCGTGGGGAAATGGTAGGAGTGAAACGGAGCGGCGCACGCTAAATATCGGTTAGGGAATGGGCGCATGCTCTCCCTTGCGTCGGTCTCTTATCCGAACGGTCTGAGAATGCACGGAAGATAAGCGTACTCGCATTTATTACCACAATAAATTACCAAAACTAAGTAACTTCGTTACAATGTTTGTTTAAAATTTAAATGCAGCTGGCTTGTTTATATCCAAATATTAAACCTTTTACGTTTTATATGCCAAATTAAGTTCTAAACTAGGCGAAATAAATGTCAGCCATTATGATTCCGTTCCGAATTCTAGCTTGAAAGGTTATATAGAAATACGCATATGGTTAATTAATTGTCATATACCGATAAAAATAGTAATAAAACAAGAATGAAAATTATTATTATTAAGTCAATAAACTACAAGGAATTCAAACATAAGAGAACCTCTGCTACGCATGTAACATTTAACTTGGTACATTTTACGTATGAAATAACGGATTAATAAAACGTAATTCAGGAGACAACAAACTAACAAAAAATATTGTTTTAATATTTGTTTTAATTATTTAGCAGTATCTCAGCTTAAGTTCTAAAGAGTTTGCGTTATCATTGACTTTATATCATACGCACTTTTACTAAAAATGTGATGAACTTTTTGATTTTCAAACTTGTTAGTACTAAGATTTTTTATTTCTAATGACTTGCGAGAAACATCGCCAAAGTTGCAGGTTTGTAACATCCTCATGTAATGGATTATTATAAGAGTTTGCCTCAAGATCAACTATACATTACTGCTGTCACCTGCTTATCTAAATCGAATTTAGAAATGTAACCTGATAAACTAAAGCCCCCTAGACATAAGTTAGTTGATTTCGGAATGTTAGATCTTCAATAATTCGATATATTACATGTTCGCTTGGTAGCACAAGCTCTTGTTTCAAGTAACATTCTAGTTATGACTAAAATATTTTCTTTGATATTATCATAAGCATTTTTACAGAATAATTATATTTATCTCTCATGTATGATTTGTCCTTTTCAACAGAAACAAGTAGTAGAAAAATATAATTATCCTTTCGAGAACTATACTTTGGTGACAAAAGATGGTTACATATTAGAACTTCATAGAATTCCTTACGGAAGAAACAGTATTAAGTACAACAAAAGACCACCAATCTTACTTGTTCATAGTTTGGCAACTAGTGCATCAATATGGGTTGACATGGGACCTGAAAAAAGTTTAGGATTTATCCTAGCTGACAGAGGATATGATGTATGGTTAGCAAATTGTAGAGGAACCACGTGGTCTCGGAAACATATCAAACTAGATCCTGATAAAGATAAGAAGTTATTCTGGGATTATAGGTAAGTGTGACGAGTGTATGGATGAGGTATGATGATTTCTGACTTTTAATAGTAAATCAAAAATGCTAAATTACTGTTAAGTACCAACCAAATATAACCTATACTTTACTTCCTTAATAACATTACTTATACAATCATCCGCACTCTTACTTTGTGTGTGCGTGTACACGCGTGTTTGATTATGAGCTCCTACATCCAGGTCATGTATCTCCATTAGGGTGGTCCTTATTTGTATGGGTAAGAAAAAAAATTACAATTTCAAAATACGTACCCTCCAATTTTTTTACATTACATGAAAGGAAGTTACCCTAAAAATTTCAAGTTGATCAGATCATGCTAACCCGGCCCGCATTAAGGTCAAAGTTCAGCTATTTTAGACTGTTTTTCGCAAACCGGTTGCAGCTACGAAAAAAAGATATTCTTCCTTTTTTGTGGGAAATTTAAGCTACTATAAATCTGGTCCTTACATAATTTTCGAGAAATAATCTGTTTTTGAGTTATGAATGGAAAATCAGGTGCAAATAGTTTACGGGTCGTGCAGTTACATATTGAAAAATTTTATGTTACTCATTTGATGCTTTTCTTTAATACTTCTGACTACTAGCATACTTCTAATGCCTTACTAATGCTTCTTACTGGAAATTATTATTAATAATAATAAAAATTGCTGCTACCCATTGTAGGGTAGCAGCCCCCACCTTGCGAACCAGGCCATAGAAGCTATGAAGCTTGTGCTGGAGGAAGAGGCGATTATTACTATTTAGACTGGACCAACGTGCTGCAACCGACTTAACAGATTGTATAGCATAAATCCCACATTTGTGTTACAGCTAAGGAAAACTGCAGAAAACCTTAACCAGGTCTGCCATTACCGGGAGTCGAATCGGGCCGTTTGGGTGAGAGAAGAGCACCTAGTCCCTACAATACTAATACTATTACATATGGGTCATAAGGTAATGTCATCAATACTTAATAATTGCAATTCATCATTACAGATATAAAATATTAAGCCAGCCATATTGGTGTGAAAGGGTGCTGTATTGGCTTTGAAGACGCTGAGTTGTCTTTAAAATACGCGAAGCTCAGTTATTGGAATACTCAATTTATTCCACAAAGATTATTTCTATATTATTATTTAGGATTATTCCATTAACCATTGTACATTATAACCAGCTGCCAAGTATTTATTTTACAGTGGTCTGATTGTTGTGTTATAAAGGCTACACAATGCAATTGGGTTTTCTCGAATTGCTTGAATTTTTTCTTCTTTCTAAGTACTTACTACTTTCTCAAACCTTGCAGTTATACAAATTAAACAAAATTAAATCAGAAAAATCAAAGCAGGTAATTCTCACTCAGGTTTATGAAAACTGGAATAAGACTAGTGTTTTCAGTTTTCACGTGGACCTGATAAGAAATACATTCTAGTTTCTTTTTCAGTAATACTTATTTTGGATCATAAGAACATTTTTGTAACTGCTCGTTTAGTTTGTTTGAATAGAAGTGCTGCGTTTGTGGTAGATCAGTGATTTGAAAAAAGGCACGAATTTTCCAACACGATTATTTAAAGTGCGACAAAAAGTTGAAAAAATTGTTCCAACCTGGCAGCAATTGGATAAGAACTAGAACAATAAAGGTGATTTCTGCAGGCAAAAAGAAAAAGTCTTTGAAGAACTAGATGATTTATTTGACATCACACGTGCCAATGCATTAGAAATGATGAAGATCTTAGAAGACAAACATACGATCTTACTGCCCATGAAAAGAGGTTAGAATACAGAAAGAAGGAAATAAAATGAAAAAGAATGAATCTAAAAGAGCAGACAGGCAGATGCATTTAGACGTACCAGAACCTTCAAGAAGAGAAGAAACTGAATCCACTGATGTAGGTAATCTTTTCAATAGGCAAGTCAATCTTTTTAGACGAGGTTTTCGATCCTTTAGCTTTAGAAGCGTCAGATAATGAAGAGAGTGAAAGAAATGAATCGATTTCAAGCCATACAAATTGGGACTTCAGGTGCTACAATGGACTCTACTATTAAGAGCAAAGAAAATGATCAGGAAACAAATTTTGACTGCACGAATTTTATCAGAGCTAGATAGATGTAAAATAAGTGACAAGGATACTTGTCACATATTGTCAGCAAATGTAGAAGCCGTATCAATAGACCCACATGACTATGTCATAAACAGATCTTCTATCAGGGAATACAGCCAATATTTTAGCGACAGACAGCTAACAAAATAAAATTGTCATTTTTAGAAATATATTTACAATTTGCAGTCATTCACTGAGACTCAAAACTACTTCCAGCTTTAATTGGAAAATCTAAAGTATAGATTGGTTTAATTAGTGTCGATTAATTAATTGCAGCTCCAGAACAGTCAACGACAGGGCAAGAAGTATCTCCAGCAGTCTATGATACTCTCTGCGATTGCAAATTAACAGACAAAGTTGAAGTTTTTAAACACAGGTAGACTAAATGTTGCTTGTGTTCTAGAGCAAAAGATAGAGAGAAAAATCTTATTTTTAGCTTATCGCCACCATACTTTGAGGCGTTCTGCAAGGAGTTTTTGCGGTGTCTAAGTTGCCATAACATCTGTTAAGTCGGCTGCAGCCGCACGTTGGTCCGCGCGTTAGTAATAATCACCTCTTCCCCCACCACAAGCTTCATAGCTCCTAGGACCTGGTTCGCCAAGTAATGGGTAGTAGCAATTATTATTATTATTATATATTAATAATAATTTCCAGTAAGAAGTATTAGAAGAGCATTAGAAGTATGCTAGTAGTCAGGAGTATTGAAGAAAAGCACCACAAATGAGTAACATAAAATTTTTCATTATGTCACTGCACGGCCCGTAAACTACTGCATCCGATTGAACTTTCATAACTTAAAAACAGTTTATTTCTCGAAAATGATGTACGGACGAAATTTATAGTAGATTAGATTTCCTACAAAAAAGGAAGTACTATGTACTTTGATTTATAAGTTTATAAGAGGATAAATTATAATCACCAATTTCCAATCACTTTTAATAATAGTTTAGAAGTATGATCGTATATCAGCACTTTTCTTATTTTTGTAGTGAGTTAATAAGGCACAAATGATTTTTACAGAGGATATAATTTATTATTATTTCATGAACCAACCGTTTCGTTGCATTTATTCGTTTGCATTATTGGTCAATTTATTTATAACCATAATAAATTAATAAATAAGAAGGATTTAAACATAATATTCCTCACAATTAAAATATTACTGAATTGTTGCTTTAATTCATCAGATTCTACAGAAGGCTTTGTTTGTTTCTTTTGTTAAATTCTCTTTACCATTTTTCATTTTTATAATCGAATTTCGACATTAATATTAACTTATTACAATATGCAAGTGCGAATTTTAAAAGAGGTTTTGTTTTATGAACAACTTTGAGAATTTGCAACCGGGTAGTAATGTAATATTTCGAAAGAAAGTTTGATAATACGCAACCTGGATGTTCTGTATTGTGGTGCGCTCTTCAAAACAGAAATAATGCCTGGAACTACAAATGCGAACGGCCGTGTAAGAGACCTTTGTCTCTCACAAATCGAGGAGGCCGTGGATAGTTGTCATTTACCAAAATGTTTGAATAAACGCGGGATATGACCTCTTTTTAGTTCATAAAGTTCTTTTATACTGTTGTATATTCGGTCATTTTTATCTCAAATAACACTTGAACGATAATTTAGGAAGTACACCTTACCATTTTTAAAAGCTCTCTAGCTATAGTTTCGTTTTTATAAATTTACACTTTTTTATTCGTTAAGGAAATAGCTTTTGTAATTTTGTATTTGCATAATATTTTGCATAATATAAACTAGATAACACTCTTAAGAAAAGATCTCATGCACAATAAATGTAAACTAAGTGCAATTTTTAAAAATTGTAATGAAATTCTTCAGACTGTTTAAGCGGTACTTTACCTACGCGATAACGGAGCCTTAATTTTAATAGGAATTATTCCATTGGTTACTATGGTAACAATAGATTAAGAATTTTCAAATATACCATTTCAGGTATTTCCGTTTTATTGTTCATTCATTTATTATTTTTGAAAAGATTTAGATAAAGCTGGAGTGCTTTTTGAGTCTGACATCTTATTTCAGTTGTCCTTACATTGTTTAGGCCTCTCCATATTGTTTTTCACTTTTACGAGTAAAGATTACGATGTCAAATGTGCATCAGTTGGGTGTGAAAGAGAGCTTGCAATCACAGTAACAAAGGCACCATCCTGACAATATATGACACCATTCAATAATAAAAAAATATTCAACAAAACCATTTGTTCAGGAAGGTATGTTGGGACTTTTAAAGGCTGTTAGTACATAGAAGATAGATGGATTGGATGGATGTTTTAATCAATGCGAGTTTTCAATCAAAATAGAGCAGTTTTCCAACTAGTAGTGTACATAATTTTCATCCAAAATGCATATCCGGTCCTATCATGACTATTGCATCGTAGCTTTTGGTGGAAAACCCTTGAATCGCTTATACATGGTCATGAACATTACCGTAACTAGTATCACTATTGAGAGGAGTCAACCACTTGGATATCGTTATTTACCGTGGCGGACCTTATAAAATAATCACCACGGCCCCCTTTCGGGAACACGATTTGAGATACGCTTAATTAGCGCACTAATGCTATTGCAAGAGCTACCAGTACACAATGGTGGAAGCGAGGAATTCTTATACAAACCTCTACTAGCGCTCCCGCCATAGTAGACGATTCCTAGCTCAGCTTGGGACCTACCTAACCGAATCCAACCTCAATGTGCATAGCTAGCTTGGAGGTAACGCCACCATGGCCTGCTATTATTTAGATTTGATTCAACAAATGTTAAATATCTTAAAACATCGATGGAATCCTGGTCCGTTAGGAGCTCCATAAACTGCCATAAGGAAACATAACCCATTGTTAAAAATCTCATTAGGTGCACTATTGGCTGTTGAAAACACCCCAGTATAATTAATGAGGTCGTTACTCTTTTCAAATAGTGTAAAGATTTTTAATTTGTCTTTGTTGTATAGAGCAGAAATTGTGTCACAACTAGTCATTGCATGCAGAAATAAAAAGTGGACTTGACAGTTTGGATACGAAGCTCAACTCTGAGAAGAATACATTTTGAATTCAACTTTGGTTGAATAGGATTTGGAAAAACTAGTAGTTTGTCCTAAGGAATTCATGCAATCGATCCACATCCTATACAACAACAATGCTAGTGCTCGTACTTGACTGTTATATGCCTGTTTCAATTATCAATACATCAGCATCATTTTAGCTTGCCTCGCCAAGATATTAGCATTTTTAAGTTTCTCAGATAACATCGAAATTTATTTCGATGTTATCTGAGAAATAACCTGCGATATAACCTGCTTTAGCAGGTTATGTTGCTTGCATTGACAAGCACTTCCTGTTCACTCGTTGGCACTGTTCCTGATGCATCGAAGAAAATATCAGTAGACGAAGAAGCTGTAGCACATTGACCACACTAATCTGAAGCTTTCGAGTGAGGGGCTTTATAACAACTGTGCGTGTGATTTTCTTTTCCGTATTTAGTACTATGCAATATACTTATATATTTACAGGTTAATTGTAACGATATTTTCTACTACGTTACATAACGATATACGTGCTGTGAAAGAGTACGCGAAGTCATCAACAAACCCTATATACCTCGAACCATTAGCCCTACAAAAAAAATTTTTCAGACTGTTTTTGTAGAAAATCGTCTCCGCTACAGATTTGTCAATAGATGGTTTGCCGAGAAGTTTACCGTTTTCGAGATATTTGCATGAACAGTTTGTTTCGCTTAATTAACTCCGCAGGTGTTGGATCGATGAGGAGTTTTCGAATATTATTCAGAGCCCCAATATCAATGTATATGCAAAAATTCATCCTGTTACAAATTGTTTCCAACGTTGGATATTTTTATGTCTATTCTTCCTGGATTAATGTGTCTAATAATGCTCCCATTTCCAGAATGGAACTCTTACTTAGATCGTCTTCTTTAAGTGTTTTTAAATTGTAAAGAATATAGTAGAGAGCCACATATCATATAATCATATTATTGGTATACCATTACTGACAAAACGTAACTTTGGCTCAGTTTCATTTAGTCATTTCAGCTAATACCAACTAGAATTTTTTTATTTACTATTATGATACATATAAACTACTCCTATGTCTACTTTAAATAATAAATTGAACATTGCTTTCTAACCTGAAAACTGAAATTCTTAAATAAAATTTAGTTTTCAGGAAATTGGTTACTACGATTTACCAGCATTCATTGATCATATCTTGACAGAAACTAAACATGACAAACTATACTACCTTGGACATTCACAAGGAACTACTAGTTTTTTCGTTATGGGTTCTGAAAGACCTGAATTCATGAACAAAATTAAACTAATGGTATCTCTAGGACCAGTTGCTTATTTGGGTCACACCACATCACCACTCCTGAAGATTTTAGCTAATTTTAACGGATTGCTAGAGGTAAGTGTATCGAAATCTTTCTAATTAATTTGCTATGTTTCAATTTAAATATTTTTATGCAGGGTTTCATAAACGACAATCAGTTTTATGAAGTTGGGAGACTTGTTAATATGTTGGGACCATTGGTGCAAAATTTCTTCTCTGTTGACTCGCCTATGCAAGATGCTTCTATGATAACATGGTACCTTATACTAGGTTATAGCACCACTCAATTTAACAAAGTAAAATATCTAAAAATTATTCTACACATATTCTTTTAATAAAAAAAATTTAATATTTTTTATGTTTACAGACAATGTTACCACTAGTGGCAACTAACGTACTATCAGGAGCGTCAATTAAACAGTTTCAACACTATCTCCAACTGGCAATTTCTGGTGGGTTGTAATTTATAATATATGTACTTCATTACTGGCTGAATACATAGCCTATATGAGTCTACAAAACTATCACACTTTTTGATTGGAGATTTTGTATCTATTATACCAATATGTAATTAATGTACAACTTATAGCAGTGATGGGTTCTGTGAGACTGAACTCCATTATAGTAAGCATGTAGTTCGCATTACGAAAATTCTTTTAAAAAAATTGTCTTAGGTGTGCACGTTGAGTTAAATTCGGTGTTCAACCGTAAGAGATACAAGGACGGTTAAATTGAAGCAAAGATACACAGAGCCGCATTTAGAGAAATTAAAATAAATTGAATAAAACTGATGCTGGTTGAAATGAAACAAAACGTCGGAAATTGACTGTGTGACAAATCACTAATGTTATAAAATGCTTTACAAAAGTTACAAAACAAGATCAAGGTTTGCATTTAAAAATTTGATGTTGATAATAGTTATGCGGTGACGAATCGTCATATGACAAAGCCGATAAGACTGATATATAAGGCGAGAAAGATACTCTCAGATGTGCTCGTATCTCTTAAGGTTGCCGAAATCTTAATAGTGATCATCAAATTTGAATCAGTCTGATATACTTTTACTTTAATGAAGTTCTACGATCAGTTTCGTTGTGGAAATGAGTATTTTTGTTTCTAAACGGATACTTTATTTTAGGAAATTTCCAAAAGTATGATTATGGAAATAAGGAAAACCTAAGGCGGTATGGTCAATTAAAACCTCCAAAATACAATCTCCATAACGTTAATGTTCCAGTTGTTGGTTATTATGGTTCTGAAGACATATTTTGTGTTCAAGAGGTAAACTTGTCTCTTTTTTATCTATAAGATCCATTCTGCCATGCCAGAACCATTAAGTACTAAGTGACAATTTTAAAATTGTCAAAAGAAGGTTTAAATTAAACAACATTTTTCAAACGAAACGGCACATACATAGAAGTGTAGATTATAAGTCCTGTATTGCTTAGGGAGATTTGTATAAATGTGGTTTAACTTTAAACTTGGCTCAGTTGCTGCAGTAACGATTGTCAGAAAAATCGTAGTCTAAGATATTGATCCTAGTTTAAAGTTAAACTGTGCTTATACAACCCGCCCTTAGTATTACTTAGGGTGGCTATATAATGTCGATTAACTTTAAACTAGGTTTAGCTGTCATAGCAGCGACTATCATAACAATATTTTTCTAAGATATTTACCTTAAGCTAGTTTAAAGTTAATCTGTTTGTGCATCGCTCTTTTTATGTCATATAATTCTGAAACCTACATTTTACTGCTACATAGAGCAAACTTCGGCCATCGTAACATAATATGGGATTGTTATTTAGTATCATAGACTTTAAAAATTCAGAGATGAATACGAGTTTCAGAAGTAGTGGCGCTAAGAAGCGGTACTAAACAATAGCCGAATGCATTGCGTAATACGAGCCCTACCTTACATGCTGGCACTATTGAGCAAATTATTATTTTAGGATGTCGATAGAACGGTTTCAGAATTACCAAACGTTGTAAAAGTCAAGCGTATAGAAGGATTCAATCATGCAGATATAGCTTGGGGAGCTGATACTGTCAAACTTGTTTTTGAAGATTTTATAGCTTTTTTAAATAGATATTAAGAAATATATATATACAGTATTATTAGATAGATAGTTGCAATAAAAATATTTTATAAATATTTGAATGTATTGCAATAAAGATATGACTTACCCTTTTAATATAACTTTTCTTTCGTTGTTTTTCAATCAGTCAAAATTTGACTGACACAACTAACCACGTTTACCTGATTAAATTCATAATGGAGTTATATACTATTCTTCAATGGTTACCATGATATTAAAGGACTAGTCTCCTGTAGGGGTACTAGTACACAAGGTACTCATACTCATGACTGAATTTAAAAGGCAACTTATGTAACATAACCGTTTATGAACTCATGTGCCATCAATACTTAGAGATTGACTGAGATTATATACTTGAGATTAACCCCTATAAGTTGCCGGTAAACATTCTAGATTGACGCGGAATGTATGACTCAATATATCAACCAGTCTAATCTAGCACATTCTCGAAAGATTATATGGGATATATAAATCGCCGCCGCTCACGGAAGTAATGCTAACGCAAGTTTACACTTTAAAAGAACGTAAATTTGCAGAACCGGACTTGACGAAACCACAATTATTCAGAGCTGATAAAAATATACCGTTACATGCTGGGTAACTAATACTTGTATTAGTACTTCGATTAATAAAGAAAGGCGACAAAGTGTTGCTGAATTCTGTTATCTCTATGAAATACATAAAAATTTATCAGAAACAAAAAGCAATACAAAAAGCAGTACAATTAACTAGATTTAAGCGGGCACTTCGGATGTTCGGGATATAAGCAATATTTTGTCATATGTGTGGTATGAGGTGGAACGTACATGAGCCGAGACTATAAAAGTATTAACCTATTAAACAAATAAATTTACCATTCTCGCCAGACCTACCCAATACACTCTTCTAGTACATGACAAGTTTAACCATATTATTTGGGTGTGGAAATTACAGGAATCAGTGGGGATTACAAGGAATTACCAGTCTATAAAGCGACAAAAACATTTACCACGCCATCCAACCACACGCATTGCATCCATCTGCTCTTTACCGAGTCCAACCATACAGTGTTATTAAATTAAAATGCAATATACTTGCTATATTGCATTTTAAAATAATCATATGAAACCACTGCATTTACTGTATGTTTATGCAACCAACAATACATAAATGCTAAAAATGCCGTTTAATCTCTCATTTTATTTGGGGATAACGTAACACTAACACAGTTTATTCAAAAATACAAAAGTGAATTAAAATAAAATTTATTGTAAAACAAAAGATGCAAAGGTGTCTTTGTTATAACAAAGCTCTGTTTGTGGTAAAATGATAGTACTTACAACAACCAATCAATTTAACTTAATACTTTTACTTGATTACCAGCAAATAAGATCGGTTCTTCGAACGTTGACCAAGCAAATTTACCAATTAGCAAGGTCAGGCAAATTAAAAAAAGGCAGGAACAAGAACCATCAGCACAAGTAAATTCACCAAGTAAAGAACAAGAATCCTCAGCTCAGCTCACCCACTGATCTCACAATTTCAGTCACAATTAAACAGACGACTGATCTGTTGAACGCAACTGCACTGTTGCAATTTTTTAAATGTGGACTGCAGGGTTGCAACCGCATCTAGCATTTCCGTTTAATTGGGCGTATCTCAATCACTTTCTCTTGGAAGTCTACCGACAGGTACCCCACGTAAATAAATCTTTGGAATCTATTGATTAAACGGAATAATAGATGCGACTGCATTTTTTTTTTAATTTGAACTTCAGGGTTGCAACCGCATTTCCGTTTAATCAACATACTATAATGATTTATTTACGTAATCCTCACGTTCCTTCCAAGAGGAAGCGATTAAGATATTTGTATTGAACGTGAGAGGCTATATATTCTCATTAACGCCCTTTAAGCAAAGTGTTCTAAACAGCCACTCCCTGGCCACGATAAACCTCATTTTGATTCCCCTTCATCCGTCTAGGTCAGGCAGCGGGTAACTAGCACCATATCAGAACCCGACGTCAGGTAAAAAACAAATCCACCAACATCGGTACCTAGTAACAGAACTTCTTCCGCAACGTTTATGAGTCTTCGTCGAGAAACACTTTCGTGTAACTCTACCACACACTACTTTTTGACTACGTCATCCGTTATCTACACAAACCTGGGATTGGGTAGAAAGCAGCCAGTTCTAAGTGTGAAAGCCGTGTGGTCTGCATCCAGGCTAGTCTCGAACAATAGTCATGCCCGACACATCAAACGACTGCCTAGCCCTCTGTCATATTGAGCTAGTTTTGGATGCTTTGAATTCATGCTCGACACCTCAAACGACTGCCTTACTTTGTTTGTTTACTTTTATTCAACGGTGCAATTGTGGGATCAGCCTTCTGTTCACTTGGTGAATTTCCTTGTGCTGCTGGTTTCTGGCTTTTTGAATTTGCCTGGTGTTGTTTCTGCATTGGTGAATTTGCTTGGTCAAGGTTTGAAAAACACCTGCCTTATTCGCTATTCTGTTATAAACTTGCGAAAAGCTTTAAAATGGAGTTGGCAATTTAGGCCCTCACCGACTTATTTAACGAGAAAATTTGGTTTAAGCAGATGTCCGTTGTGTGCAGTTTTCTCTCTTTTGCGCGAGCCTGCGCTGACTTTCGGTAACCCCGCAATCAACGCTTTTAGTTGTTATAGAAGACATCCCCAACCACTGCTTGAAACTAAAATGGCATTTCTCTACCACTTCTTCAAAACAACACTAAGTAGGATAAAGAAAAATTAGAAAGAACTAAAGCAAAAAGGTCAAAAACTTCACGATCTGAAAAGGCTGGATCCTTGCGCTGTATCACTAAAAAAAAGCAAATAAAGTTAGGATACAAATCCAGTGCGTCTACGCTGACTCCTTAAGACCACTGCTTAAGTTAAAACTAAAGTGGTACACTAATGCTCAATTTTACCATAGAGGTTCAAACATAGAAGTACAACATCCGTCTTCTGCTACTTGATCCTACACTGGCTGTAGTGTAAGGGAATGATTTTGGTGCACGAAGGAAATTCCCAACAAATTCCCTAAAAATTCTACGCGGTAACAGTTACCTAATTTAAGCACTAAACACCTGCGAAGTATTTATTTAGGTTATGTTGTTATCTACTTGTGGTTTTAGAATGCGATTTGGAGTCTGTAACCTCATTTTAAATGCTAATATTATCATACATATCTATCGGGTTTTTTGGATTCTTAGTTGTATTTATACCACATTTTTTATTATTATTATTAATAAATTTGTTCTGTAATCTGAAGACATTGTTATTACTTGAAATATACCTACACTTAAGAAAAAGATAGCAGAAACAATCTAAACTAGAATCTATTCTATACGAAAACGTGCTCAAAATTAGGCTATTTATTTTATGAAACTAATTCTGATACCACTCTGTATGATAATAATATTTTTCGTCTTGAATGAAATTAAATATCAATTCAAACGTTAAAAATGTTTTTCTACTCATGACATTGAAATCACTCATTTTGCAATTGATAACGATGGTTGAAGTGGCATTTCAACCACTAGAGGTTGAAATTTTCGGACTACCGCGATTTTGAATTTCAAACTGTTCGACATTCAATTGCTGACAAGAGAAATGTCACTTTAAAATGACTTTATGTATAATTTTTTCTAAAGTGCATTAATTTACTAAAAATTCGAAGACAAAAATAGTATATGCAACGCGTGGCTGATAAAATTTCAACGTCTCGAGTTACTTTTTTCAAAACACTCTCAACGTTGAAATTTTATTTCAACCACTTGTCCCATAATAAACTATTATCCAATACCTCCTAATAATGACGTTATTCCTATGGTGATTTTGCATATACATAAGTAATGTGATATATTACTCACTAGTGAGAGAATATTTAAAAAGTCACTATATAAAGAATTTTTGTCCATACATTCCACGACCACTCCAATGCAAGTATAATGCATTTTTGGCAAATTTGTCAAATGAACTATCAAATTGAAAAGATTACTATTCGAATAAAAACTTATTAAAAAAGGTGTCCAATAAAATATTGTATTGCGTACGTGCGTAATTGCACATTAGTTACGCAAAAAAAGTTTACTCGAAAAGAAACTCGACCTCACGGTCTCGTGGCTAATTTTATTAAATACATTATTACAGACTAGTACAAAAATAACTATTTCTCGTGGAGTATAAAGGGCAGCTGCTTTCAGGTATATATTTAAAAATATAAACAGTTGGTCTAATATAAAATAATGCATTTCTCACGAGTAAAATTCTGGTTTGGATGTAAAATTCTCCGAGTTAGTCCGATAAAAACAAGTTAATGTTCGCTTTTGCCGAATAAAGCACATACGAAAGACTGTAATCGAATTTATGACATTGTACTAGCAAATATTGCCATTTTATTAATTTAAAACGCTGTGTATTTTTGGTTGCGAACTGAATCCTGTTTGTTTATAATAAAACATTTATTTCGAGAATTTAAGTGCTGGAAAAGGTAAGTTTTCTTAAGTTGTCAGATTTTATTACTTGTTATGTCCCTTTCATTTGCGATGTGCACCTTTTAAATTAATATTAGTAAGAAATTCTGCAATTTTTGAATTGGGTGAAATATCGTCATGATCTCATTTAAGTGGTTGTTTGTAAGTTACTGCAGTTTTAAGTTTAAAAGAATCATGAGAAGATAGGTGTTTTCAAGTCAGTTCGAAAGAGTTCCAAGTTAGAGCAATAATCGGGCGGTTGCCTGGTGCGTTTTTACCGGGACGGTCAAGCGCCCACGTTTGTCCATAAATTGAAAATGTAATAAGAGTATTTTCTGTAAAGTCCCGTTCAGTAATGTGTGTTTAGAGAGAAACTATCAATTTAGTGGAAGAAAATGTTTTAGTAATTTCGTAATCTGGGTCTGGGTGTTAGGGATCAGTATTATTTAAAAGTGTTTTTTGATAGTATTGTTACGTATGATCTAATCAGAGATCAGTTATTATATCGTACAGAGAGTTTTTTGCTTTCCGGTGTAATATTATCCGAATTTTGTAGAGACCAGGATTGGGGTTATACCGTTTGAATAAAATGCCCTTTTAGAGAACTTATTTACAGTTATTAAACAGTGTAACTACTGACTATTGATTATCAAATAACGCCCATTATTGTTCAAGGGATACTTAATAAGGGATAAAATTTGATTTATTTAATATTTAAATTAAACCTCTCTAAACACATTATCTTTTGGTTTCGTTATGTTGAAGACATTTTAGCTTGTTTCGGCAGCTCTTTTGAAGTTACCGATGAATTTTTAATTCTTATATTAATAGTCTCCACCAAAACATAAATTTTACATTAGAAACAGAACAAACTACTAACTTTTTGGACTTAACTATTAAGATTAACGCACACAATGTATTTGAATTTTCCATGTACAAAAAACCAACACTTCCGGACATAACACCAAATGAATGAATTTAAAATTTGATTGCAACGGGTTCAACTTTAAAGATATTAATAACAACGAACTCAATTTGTATTGAAAATTATGATACTGTTTCAAGATTTTATTTATTGGAAAATAAGCCAAAATTCAAGAAGTGTTCCCGCAGCATTGTCTTCATTTTGCAGGGATAGTGAATTTTTGTTTGTGTAATAATTTAGCTTTTGTGTTAATGGTTTGTGCCATGATTCTTTGTAAAATTAACTCACTCTTTGTAAAATTAAGAATTGCTAAGGATAGCTGTTACGATAGATTTAAGGTCACACATATTAATGTAAGTGTCAAAAAGATGTACGTAGTTTGTGATCCCAAAAAAATTAAACTGTATGATTTAATACTGCAACTAGTTTTTTTAATGAATCAATCGTTATGGTTTTTACGTGTAAGTGAGTTTTTTATATTTATTTTTATTCAATATACAGACTTCAAAAATAATAAATTATTGATATAATTAGTTCGGTACGACAAACTGTTGATGTTCGTATCATAATTAAAATTTTATTATAATAAGGTTTGTTCAGATCAATCTAACTTTTAAAGGAAATTATTTCCCAGACTGTGGATTTCGCGACTTTGTGTAATTATGGAACATTTTTATAGTTTGGGTGGCGCCCTGTATTTTATTATTTGTCCCACTGTTCTATTCTATAATCAGAAGCTCTTGGGATTATTACCCACGGAGTTTGAGGATAACTTGAGTTAATTAGACGGCTCTGTCGGGGCAGTTTTAAATTAAGTATCGTTACAGAAACATTAGCAATTTAAGATAGTGATTAATTTTAAATAGACATACTTTCATAGACTTTGTATGAGTTACTATAAAGTAAAGTAGAAAAGCTGAACATAGTCCAAGTGTTAACACCATATCATAAGTAACGTCACTTATTGGTGTTTATTCCAATAAAAAAAAAGAAAATTGAATTAGTCGCCTGAAACCATACATCTAATCTCCATTATACGAGTTCTAACTGTTACATTTTCCCACATTTTTGTGCATGCTATGAATCGCTAAAAAAATGTGTTGATTATACGTATGTTAATCAAGAGACTGAATGATAGATCTTGTATGACATTGTAACGGGTACATTTTCCAACGGCATTTAGTATATAAAATTTGGTATTAATTCTTGTTAAAAATCCTAAGTTCGGTCCTGTGGACGTCGCTTAATTTAAACTAGCCTGTCATCAAATAAACATCTTAAATAAAAGGCACCTTTTAAGAAAGGATTGGTTCGTATTTGCTATAATGAAATAATGTAACGTCATATTGATGTCGTTTTTCGTATCTTGCGACCTGGCATTTTAAAAATAATATCAATTTCTTCAAAAAGAAACCTTGAAAAGAAATCATGAGAAGCGCTTAGTCAACTCATTTATTGGAATATTTTGGTAAACATTTTGAGTGTATACGATTCTAAATACACTTTCCTTTGTCTGTTATTTTGCGTTTCAAAGCTTAAGTCAATACGGTGTAGGAATATTGTTGACAAGTCAGCCGTGTTTTAGTTCACACGTGTGTTTTGAGCGGGAAAGAATGGGTACTGTTTTTTACACGTAAGGTCGTGAATCCTATAGAAGGCCAAATAAAAGCGCCCTTGCCGCATAAAAACAGATGTAGTCGCGCGTAGCTAAGGGTTCAGAGTTAATAAAAGCGCGAGATGATGTTGAGACGAGGCCTGTCTTCCAAAATCGCACGCCGAGAGCGTACGTTCGATCTTGTGTTAAAAATGCCATTTCGTTGTAGTAAAATGGAGTTTGAAAGAAAACTCTAAATTCAGTTTTTCATATAGTTTGAACAATTACCGACTTTCGGATGGTCGGTGCATTTAATTAAAATCAACATGTAATAGTTCTCGTTTAAATAAGTGTTCGGAAATTAACCAATAATTCGTGGTTAACAAAAGTTAGTTATTCCGTTAAATATTTTCGCGGACGTCTGTGCTTCAGAAAAGTGGGAAATTCAGTTTCCCTTATTACTGTGTAACAAAGTTACGACAGCCTACAGTACCGTACTCTCGTCTAAATAATTATTGTACAGAAATAATTAATATTTACAGACGCTTTCTCTGTAATCGAAATTTCGGCTAAATAATAATTCGTGCTGTGTGCCTTCTAAATTCAGTTCAGAATTAATAGTTATGTGTATTGTTTTATTGAAAACAATGAAATTATGAAATGGTTATCAAAACTAATAGCCAAATCTTTTATGGAACTCTTTGGTTGCATTTTGTTACTGCCGTTTGGGGTGAATTTGCAAATTATAATTCGCCATATCCAGTTTCTACGAGGGTTATCTCGTACATCTTTAATGTATGAAAGAAAAATCCCAATCTTCCAGTTTCCATTTGCTGTGACGTTGTCGTCAAATTTTATGCAGTTTATCGTTGATTTTGGTTTGTGACTTACCAAAAATAAAAGGTATTGTGACTATTGTTTTTAGTGTTATTCATTTAGGTAAATTTCTTGCTTGAATTTGCAGTCATTTTTGTTATTGTTTCTCAATTAATAGAAGTTCATTATAAATTTTTGCTCATTAAATTCTATTATCAATAGAGCTCTCGTCGGTTGTTAAAAAGCTTTAAACTTTAATGTAATTACAAATCATTTGTATTGATACTGTCGAATTGATTTAATTTGTCTAATCTCATTTAGATATTTGTGTATAAATTTTTGTCCAGAAAAAGACCAGTCAATATAAATTTTAATATTTGTGTTAATGCTTTTGAACATTATTTGTGGTCGATTTTATCAAATCTTTTTGAGTTATTTTCATAATTTAATGAAGAGTTCTAGGTGAATTTTTATTGATTAATTTTGGTATAATTATAACCTAATAAATTTAGGTTGGACTTGTAATAAATATACGAGGTGTGTTTTATTTTTATCTATGCAAGGTTGTGTTTTAATTATTTTCCTGTTAATAAATGATATTAATTCAAAACTGAATGATCTAAAAAACTGAACCATATTGGTTATGAATGCTTAAGTTCATCTCTTCAACAATTTTAAGTAAACAAAATTTTGTTTTAACTAAATATTCTATTCATTTTCTGGTTAATGAATTTAATAAATTTTAATGGTTATTCAATTAACATCTTTGAATGGTTAATTTGTAATTAACTAAGCTCAGAACCAGATGGCGCCGTTTTAAGTTTTATTTGTGTCTGAACCCTTATCTATCCCTTTTCACAATTTATACAGCTGTGGAACCAATACCTACGACTTGATTAATTAATTTGTAAAGAGAGAGTTTAAATCTCAAGCTGTGGCAGATATTTTTTTGAGTTTTCAGTTACAGTAAGTATACTTTATTTTATTGTTATTTAGACCGGAAAAATACTTATGTTTCACTGGCGCCCAATCGCGGGGCCTAGTTTTGTTTGTGAGTAATTTAGTTAGTTTATTGTCATTTAGTCTGACAGAAAAACTAGTGTTTCACTGGCTTCAACGCGGGGCCTTTTATAGTTATTTTTTCGGGAGAGAAAAGAGTGTTTCACTGACGGTCCAACGTGGGCCAGAATTTAGTTTGTTTCAACATTGATAGAATATTGATTGATTCTGATTTTAAATTTGTTATTAACAAATTATACCAGCTACAGGTGAATTTATTTAGAAATTTAATTAATTCTTTTAATTGATAAAGTTGCGTTAAAAATTCATTTAATAAGCTTTTGTAATTCACTGATTATAATTAATCTCAAACTTATATTTAAGTATATTTTAAATTATTAACCTTTAATTAGTTGAATTTATGTAGTTACTTGCAATTTTATTGGTAATTTTTCCTTTTTTTAATGACTAAATTTAATTTTTCATGACTAGTTCATTTGTATTTACTTATAATTCCTAGTTATATGTCTCAATGATCCCGCAATTAGCTGCAAACTTTATTCCTTTAATAGAGAAATTAAGTCTGGAAACTTGTTCAATATGTAAATTACGTAATAAATAAAGAAATAAACAAAGGGATATTTACATAAATACACAACGGTTACCTTGGATGTTTCAGGACAAAATATTTACTTTTTTAACACAACAATTTATGTGCAAGTTCCTGTTGAGTTAATGTGTAAACGTACAAGACGCGACGAAATAAGGTTGAATCGTTGGTTCCTCACCATTGATTCAATATTAATTTAATTACAGATTTAAGTGTTAAAAACCAGTTGAAAATGCTAAGCTTACCATTGTCAGACAGAATTCTGAATGTATTATTTAACAAACTCCACCGGCTTACTTCAACTTCGGCAATTATCTCGTTTTTGTTTATATTCATTTACAATTTTAACTGAATCAAGATCAGAAGCGTCTATACTTTCGGTTTCTTCAAATCTACATGATTCTGTTCTTCGCCAGTGACTATATTGTACATATTAAACAACAAGCCTGTTTATGGCATTGCATTATTAGATAAACTATATAATTCATAGAAATACACAATATTGGGATGATATTTTCAATAAATACATAATCAGAATTTCATTTAAAATGCTCCACGTTCGGGCAACAATTACAGTTTGAGATTTTATAAGCTAAATAACCAAATAAATATTAATTATTATTATAGAAGAATGCCCCTGGCGAACAATAAACACTGAATATTTAATTTGATTTGGCTAGCTTTAATGAAAATTAAAAATAACAACCCAACAGCTTTTCTCCTTCCCAGTAGGCTAACTCAGTTTGATTCGATTGAGCATGAGGTAAAAATAAAAATTAATTAAAAAACATACAATATAATACAAAATAATTTTGCATTATAAAAATAAAATTAAGTGGGATAAATATTACAATACATACAATGACTCTATAAAAACCCACAATTATAATGAGATGTGTGTAATTCACAAGCAGCACCCTAGGACATTTTTCGAACTGTTTGGTTCTCTTCAGCTAGGGGTAGTTGCTAGTGAATGGGTTGACATGGATCAACTCTAACCTTACTTTAATTTTCAGAAATTTCTTCCGGAGTCGACGTGGGTTCACCCTTATGCTTTTATTGACTGAATTTGTTCATTTTCGACGGTGCTTTTATACGTTTAACAAAAAAAACATATGTTAATAATTAACACCAATCTTAATTCTAACTAGATGAAAATATAGCTGGTAAAAAGGCAATCAAAACAACATAACATATCATATAAAATCAATAAAAAAGATCTGCAGTCACCACAACTCATTAAACTTAATTACATTGGAAATTATATGGTTCATAGCTATCTCAGTACATGGAATATTTACATTATTACACAATGTAACCCAATCATATGGAGTTTGCACAAACTATAATTACATGCTAGAAAAAACTTAATGTAACAAGAGAGAAAAGGAACGAACCTCTTTTCGAGCGACAGGTGGTGTGTTCTGCCGCCTTCGAGAGAATGACGCATCGCACAAGCATGTAAACCAGACGCGGTTTATTCTAGCATTTTCTAGAATACATAGAAGGTTCCAGCGACTTCTGGTGCGTTTATACGAGGATATAAAAGAGGATTCGCGGATAAAAGAGAATCAGTCAACTGGAAGTCATTAACTGTGTATTACAAAATAAATAGTGAATATAAATGTTGTATTAGAAATTCATAGTCTGTAAATAATAGTTTTTAATGGTTTATAATCATAGCGTTAATTTATAGTGTATTCATTAGTGTATAGAAATAAATATTTGTTTGTGAATAGACGATTTAAACAGCACTTGTATTATTATTTGAAAAAGAACGTTACATTAATTTATAGGTCTGACTACACCGTTCTTGAAATCTAAAGATGCATCTGCAAGTGTGAAATAAATAAAACATAAACTGAATAAAACTTGAACTATTCTCATCCAGAATACATTACTCCAGGTGACTGACGCAAAACAATGATGAAAATCATCAAATTAATATTAAAATTTCCAAAATCAATAAACATCAATACTACCGAATATCTCAATACTACATGACATGATTTCTATCAAAAATATGAATCCGTAACTTAATTGTAACCTTGTATACATCAAGACAATGATCTGTTTTAACTATTTCCAGTGAAATATTTACCCGAAACTGATTTAGTTTTGTGGGAAAAGAAAATTCTGGATTACATTAACCTAACGTCAATCTCAAATCTAATGAAGAGATAAACATTCAAGAAAAGTGGATTTAAACTATAAAAAATATTTAATTTCTTGGCGTTTATATTAGAAAGTTCCGAAAAAGCACCACAAAATACAAAAATGTACATGAGTTAGAAAATGTAACAATTTGTTGATGAAGAATTTACTTAATAATGTATTGATTAATGTATCGAATTAAAAAACTGCTTATTTGATCTTTGAATCTTTGATCCTGTTAAGCTTGTTTTATACCTCATCATTATTTCAAATTACAGATATATAAAAATTCAATAATACCATATTAAGGGTCTTAAATCATTGAAAAGATGACTGTTAACAAATAGTTGTTTTACAAACATGAACATTGTTGTACAATTTCATATCTAGTTAATTAGGCGCCTATTTTAATTAGAATGATTAACTTTTATTAATTTTAAAGTTCAAATATTTTGCATAATAATTATTGCATTATGCATAAAAATATCGATGGTATTTATAATCAAGATTCTAATTTTTCACATTGTATTATTATTTAAACAAAGCGCATGTAAACTTGACTTGTTCTTAATATACAAAACTACTACTACTGTATTAAAATAAACATCTAGATGTTGTTCTCTTGTGTTCTGTCATAGATATTATTACCTTGTGTTAAAGAAGTTGCAAAAATACAAGAATTCATTTGCAAAAAAATTCTAAGGTAAGAGTATTGTTTTATCTAGATTCATTATCTTCATCAAATTTAAAAAATTTACGTAATTAAGATTTAGAAACCTAATGACCTGCCAAAATATATATAGCATAGTTCATATATAAGTGCACAGTTAAACCGTCATTGTAGAAAATGGTATTGTGACCCATTAGTTATTAATACACTAGTCAAGTGTTTAAATTGGTCTTGCCTGTTGATCATTTTCTACAGTTAAAAGTCAGTGGAACCTAACCGGTAACTCTTCAAATTATTTGGAAATCCTGTCAAGCTTTATCAAAATTGATTCAGACATTTTTTTTCGAGTGCTCGGTTCATATTTATATACCATATGTCTTATTTTTAAATCCAATATAGCGATTGACCTATACTTTTAAAGATACGTTTGTAAAATTTATTCAAAGTAAATAAAGTTATTATTTCTTTTTGTTCATTAGTTTAAACAGTATTCATCTCCTAAAAATGAAGAAAAAGAATTACGATTAGTCGGTTCTATTTTAAAGAAAAATTATTTAACTTGGTACAATCTACTTTTCAAATGTCGTATGATCGTGCGGCGACATTTTAGGGATCAGTTAGCCAGAGCGAAGTGATAATAATCCCAAGTCGCTGCTGTCCCATATTTCATTCCAGCTGGCAGATAACTTCTTTTTTTCAATTCTTAAAATAAATTACATTTTAGTATTGTAATTCTGATCCACAATAATTAAAGCACACGATTTAAAAATTGATTAAGTAATAATAATGTCAACTTGCGTAGGCACTTAATTAAAGAACATTGTTAAATTTTTGAATTCTTGTTTACTGTTTAATCTTTACTACGTAAGATGAGCATTGACTTTATTAATTAACCAGTGCAAAAAAATTTAATAAGCAGTATTATAATAATTGTTACAACCCATAACCCGGAAACCAGTCCCCAGAATGAAGCTAATAAAACAAGACATTTAGCAAAACGATTAAAATCACATTAAAAATATACAAAATAGTAAAACAAAACATTAAGTAAAAATACAGAATGAAACGAAAAAGTAGACCAAGAAAAACAATTAACTAAATAAAGTGGCGTGCATGTACAGTTTAGTTTGATTTAACTTTTTCTTAGTCGTGTGTTATTGTGGATCAAAATAACAATTTTTAAATGCAATTTATTAAAATATGCAAAAAACAAACATTTTTAAAAGAATAATTGGATTTTTTTTAAACAAAAAATCTGCCAGCTGAGATCGACCCTAGAGAAGCAGCGACTTGGGGTTATTGTCACCCCGCTCTGACTAACTAAGCCATGAAACCATGTCGCTGCTCTCGAGCGCATGACACTTATTTTAAAAATAGGTTGCACCTATTTAAATGCTTTTTCTTAAAAGAAAAAATTGGTTTGTAAATAAAAGTAATATTAAATACTATAGAAGTAGTAGCTATTATACTCATACATAGTTAATACTTACAATAACCACGACCAATATACGTGTATATGACCATCAAAAGCTTACACATGTATACATATATACATGTATACATATCGTATTCAGTTTGTACTGATTTACACAAATAATATGTAGCAACTTCTAGATCGAGAATCCAGTTAAAAATGAGAATGACTTTGTTATCGAAGAAATAATACTTGAAATGCGATTTTCTAAGACACCTACCAGATAAGACTATGATTTAGATTTTATGTAGTTTCAAAGTGTCTATTCGGCTACACCAGTAGCTGTTCTATAGTTACCAGTAGTTACTTCGTATTAGTTTATTTTGTGCCAGTAGAAAAGTAGTTACCGGTACCGAATACGTAGACACTCTGTTTTAATTTTGGTCATATACAGGGTGGCCCACGCAAGATGATTCGGTACCTTATCTGGGAAACTGTAAGAGTTACAAAAAAATGTTAAATATCAAAGTTGGTTGGTATGAAACAAATTTTAATTTTATAATAGTTTTGTATATACAGGGTGAGTCTTATTGCTGTGGCTACTATCAACTTTTTTATTTTCAATGGAACACCCTGTATATTTTTACTGTTTTTGATTCTACACTTTATTTTAAGTATGTTTGCCTAATGTATTTATCAAAAGTCTGCACAGTTTCTGAGCAAACTCAGTTTTTCTGTTATTTTTTTTTAAATCCAAGTTTTTTCAAAAAATAGCAATAAGACTGATAACTTGGAAACTGTTCACTTTTAGATAGAACATATATACATGAATTGGTAGGGAATCAAAAACTAAATCACATAAAATTTAAATATACAGGGTGTCCCATTTGAAAAAAGTAAGGTTTTCCTGTTCAAAGATTTATACCTTTGGTATATCAGATTGAACACCCTGTATACTATTCAGTAATAAATTTAGGCAGAATCGCGGATTTAGATATATATATATATAAGCGTCGTGTATTATTATAATCGTTGAAATGTAACTTGCACTATGTAAATTTATTTTTTGAAAAAACTTGGATTTTTGAAAAAATAACAGAAAAACTGAGTTTGCTCAGAAACTGTGCAGACTTTTGATATATACGTTAGGCAAACATACTTAAAATAAAGTGCAGAAGTAAAACCAACAAAAATATACGGGGTGTTCCATTAAAGATAAAAAAGTTGATAGTAGCCACAGCAATATGACTCACTCTGTATATACAAAACTATTATAAAATTAAAATTTGTTTTACACGAACCAACTTTGGTATTTAACATTTTTTCGTAACTCTTACAGTTTCCAATATAAGGTACAGGATCGTCTTGAGTGGGCCACCCTGTACCTCTTAAGGTAGCAAATCCGTTATCCAGCAAAAAGCTGTTGTTTTTCTTAAAATGACCTTAAACGACGAGTAAATAAAATAAAGTGAGTCGTTGGGGCAGCGTTATTTTTTTTCTTAAATGTAACTAATTAAAGTATATTTTAGTATTAAGTACCGAAACTTATTGGAGTGAAAACTTAATGACAACCCAGCTAAACGTAAAATAATTAATAAAAGAAAATAATTAAATAAATTTCAACAATAAATGAATTTAAACAATGGTAAGTGCCTGCGTGTGCGTAAACATAAATATAAATAAATTGTGTTGTAAAATTTGCTCTTTCAACGCGTATCAGAACCGAGCACAATTGAGTATTCACGGTACTAAATGAATTCCCCAAATATCTTATTAAATTTAAATCAGTTCGCTTTAAAGGGCTGATAAAGTTTACAGTCCAATAAAGATATGCCAACCTTCGAAGAATGTTCGATTCTGTTCATCAATGGTATTGGCATATAACTATGAGGTAGCTTTATGTAGCAATCCAAGCAGTTGATTTTTGTACCTTTGGAGTATAAGCAAAAGCAAAACGAGCAATGGTGTTCAATGGACAATAATTTTATGTGGATTTTGTTAAAAGTAATCGGTGAAATCGTGTTTTTTTCTGGGTAACTTTAGTGTGAAAAGTTTATTTTAAATTTAACGCAAAATTGTGTTAGAAAAAAAGAATTGAAAAATTAATTGTAAGTTAAATATTTATATACATAATATATTCTGAATATATTGGGGATAACCACATCATGCATGGAAATTAGTTAATAAAAACTTTGCTCTTGCTTCAAACCCACGATTTTGGTAAATTTACGACTGTTACTATATAGCTATCATTACATAACAACTCAACCTTTGCTCTGTTTGTTGAACATTATTTATTTCTAGTGAATATGTAAAAATACTCATTTTTTCTACACTGTATCAAATCTGAAGATATTGATCAAATCACTGCTAAAAAACTATGAAATACTCGTATACTCTCTTTTCCAAAGCGGTTGTTTTTAGGTAGGTTTTAGAATGCGGTTGTGTATTTTATGAAATATACACTTTTTATTGCCCCATCTCTGTTTCTCGGTAACACACAATACGCCTGGTACCATTCAGAATCTTACTTTTGTTTTAATTTTCAGACGATCCATCTACGTAAACTATAAGCAACCGAAAACTTTCGTGGCATTCCAAAGGGTATTCTTTAATGAAAAATCATGGATACGGTATGGCTAGTAAAAATTGCGTTGTGTCTGGGTATTTTTGTGAGTTGTGCTGTTTGCAATCCCATAATGGAACAGAGATATTCTGATCTTGGCTTAAGTGTGGTAAGAATTATTTATAATTTGCAAATCTTGACGTACCTCTTAGATTTCTTCAGACAACGCCAGCCCCTTTTAGTAACGTACTCAATGAAACTCACTGAATGTTACTCAGATGATATCATAATAGTTATTTATTATAACAAACATCATTGTAAACATAGTATACTGTTAAGAGCGGAAGCACATTTTTTCCTACTATTTTGAAGGACTTGTTGATGAAAATGTTGATATTTTATTTTAACTCCTGCAGTTAAGCAAATCGAAAGTGGTAATCAAAAAGGTTGTTTGTAAATATGGTGGACCCATTAAACTAAACCTATATTTGAATGCAACCTTTTAAAATAGTTCTACAGGGCGAGACAGTTATCTGCGTGTTTTAAACACCTTCCTTGTTACTAAATATAGAGGATTTTTTATGGTACGTCAGAGACCACGTCCATTTGATATTTCTTAAATAGCATTATGTATATTTTATAGATACTACTTTTGTCTTTCTCGTAGTGCAGAAATTCTACTACACTAAAGAAAAATTTGAGAGAAACACAAAGAGTATGCATCACGGCAGGCCATGAACATAATGTGGAATCATACCTCTATATAAGTTCATATAAGTGATTATAATTCTAAATCAGACTTATTAGATTATTAGTGCAATAACTATAACATGGAAACGCTGATTTTTATACAGGGTGTCCATATCTACCTTTAAATAAGGTTATTATGAATCGTGACGACCTTCAAAACGTATTAACAAATTAAACTAAGTAATTAAAAGTTATATCACTTATAATCATCATTTATAATCATCAATACTGGCCACGCTTCATAATTAGAACATTTATAGATGCAAATGCAAGCACACTGTATGAAAATTAGTGTTTCCATGTTGTAGTTCTGCACTAAATAATCCAATAAATCTAATTTCAAAGCATACCTATTTATTAAAAAACGCATAGATGTATAGTTTCACGTTATGTACAAGTCCTGCTATGATCCAGTGCTTTTTGTGTTTTACGGTAGTCTTTCTCTTAAAGCATAAGCCCCACATTGCACGTTCATTTATTCACAATTTTTTAAGGTAATTTTTATGTACTTGATCTTGTTTCATCTATAGGTATTTGGTGTTTATTTGATGGCTATTCTGCTTAATTCTGAAGAAGTTTTAAATGAGATAAGCGTCTTTTATATTTCCGGTTTGTCGTAGAAAGTCTTTGCACGTTTTAACACGTAGAAAAATTTTCTGGTAGTGGACGATGGCTTTGTTGACGGCTTCAACGGAATCTATATAGTTTCCCGTTTACGTTGTGGACATTTTGGTCCAGTATTTCGGTTGGTCTAGCAAAAATAATTTTTAGGGAAAAACAATTCCTCTTTGCCTCTATCAATTCAGAAAGCAGTCTAAAAAAGTGGCTCGAGTTTTATCCATATCTTCAACGATTCTTTTTGTAATTTAAGCTATCTATTTTTATCTTTTCCGGTTGTTTCTTCTTCTTTTTAGTCTTCGCTTTTGTGCCTTAGTTTATTATTAAGTACCAAATGTGAAGTCAATTATCAGGACAATCTAGTGGTAGCAACAATGCCATAATTTTTAAGAAAATGTAGTGAATTAGCTTTAAATTTAACAGATAAATTGTATCTATTTTTATCAGACTAAGTTGATATTCATCGATTGTGAAATCTATAATAGCCAACGCTTTAATTAGGGCTTTACTTTTTGTATATAATATTCAAATTCTAAAACGCTACCATAGAAAAAAAACGAAAATTTAAATATGCTCCTCTCTTTTTTTACTAATATGTTACTATTGGATATCCAAGAGTTTCATTTATAAATTTGTCAATTTCATATATAAGATAGATTTAGAAGTCTATTAAATGTTTTGTTTTGTTAATTTATGATTTTTCTTATTTATTCAATCGTATCTTTTACAGGTATTTGTCGATATATTATGTACTACATATATAAATTATTTAAATATTAATTGCCTGGTTTCTTCGGAAGCTAAGCAGTAGTGCACTGTAAGTGTTCAAGCGAGATTTTGGGAAGTACTTATTACTTGGGTTTGAACTGTTAAAAGTTTATCTTTTCGTAAAGCAGTTGAGCCAGTAGCGTCTTATGTATTTTTTGTTCTGTGAAGATACCTAAACAACTTGGAATTCTTTGGAAATCTGCAAACCCCACGACCATCGACTCCTTCGGAGCTAGCCATTGCTTGATACGCAGCCTACCAATTCACAAAGCAACCAGAACTATTCCTTCTGGTTAAAAATCTAAATAGAGTATTTACATCCATATAAATATGTACGTATTCCTTTCAAATGGAAATTAAATAACCATGAAATAATAATCAGGAGATATCTATCAGTTAGGCATGAGTACATAGATCAACTGTAATTATTAGTAATAAGTTATTTGTTTTGTTTGTTAATTTAAATAGGTCAGTCATTACGAAAAAGTAAATTATACAACAAATAATTAATAAAAAATTATTAACACATTATCTCATAGACTTCTAACATGGCAGATTAAAGCGCACATTCTTATCATTTTATTCAAAATTGTAGGTTACCATGCAACCGCGCGGTATTCCTTATCTATAAATATCTTAGGATTAATTGTCTCCATTACAAGCCGCGGCCACATCACCTTTAAGAGTTTCTGCAATTCATTTTGTTCAGAATATTTATGCTAGAATGATGTAGCTAGTATATGAAGCACCATCAGCAAATATGAAGTACTGATTAAAGCTATAGTTCTGGTTGATTATCAAGATTAAAAGTTGTCAGAAATTGCTTAAAAATGTAGACAATTGGATAATTCAGATCTACCTACTAGCTCTTCGGTTTTGCAGTAGGTGGGTTAGAGACTGTTATCTACTATATTGACAGAATCAGAAATATTGAAATGCTATTTTTCAACGTTAAGTGTGGCAGGAATGACTCATGGAGCTTCTTCTATTATTTACCTAGTATATAGACTTTGAAGTCACAATATTTACTCTTGCTTTTTTAATTGCATGGATGTATGAAGGCTAATTTGCTACTCTCATTAATTTATAATTTTATAACCAATAAAATTATTATACATAATATAACCGGTAAGTGACACAGTTAATAGCATTTACCATAAACACTGCGACATTGCTGGGATTTGTTTACAAATATGTAAAGAGATTAATTCAGATATCCATTGTTTAGTCATTAAAAGCTAAACAACCAGTAACAAAACAAGACTGTTCCTGTTTTTATTAATTGCCTTTACGTTAACAGAAACAAGTATCTTCCTTTTGTTGTTATAATAAAACTGATTGTTTGTAATGCACAGCTTTTAAATATGATATTAAACTTGTTAAATTAATTCAATACTTCCTTCTTTAATTAACGACTTTTGATTAAATTACACTTATGCGACATAATTACAGTCATAAACTACTAATGGTGTCAATTTTAAATAAATTTTCGTCCAGGTGAATCTTACATTGTAGCAAAAAGAAAGACCAAAAAATCAATAAGTAAGATAAAGAAGAAATAATAATCTTTATCCAACACCTCTATATAAATACCATGTTTACTACGGTCATTTTAAATAAGGAAAGTGATTGTTTACTCTTATGTTACATTATAGCCTACGTTGCCCCTAGCAACGTGGGTTATTTATAAAAACTCACTCCTTCAAAGATAATAACCAATCACCAGATTACGTTACTTAATATTATTAAAATCCAGTCATCGTGCTAGAGTATTACCGTCAAAACTACAGACTAACTATACATTGCAAATTCGATGTTTAAACTTAAATAAAGAGGTGTTGGATAAAATTTTGTATGGCACGCGTGAGTTAAGGATATTATCCACTCAGAAAAATTAACCCTCTCGGGCCTGCCGGGCCTCAAGGGTAAATTTTTCGTTCGTGGATAATATCTTACTTAACTCACTTGTACCATAAATAACTATTATTCAAACTCGTTAAGTGTCACATTTTATCGATTAAGATATATTAGTAACAGTTAAATACAATGTTGTTGACCAGGTGAATTCAATATAAATGTTTATACAATCCAAGATTTTTATAAACAGGTAATGCATAGCTTCATCACTAATAATTCCGTATATAAATGATATTTCCTTTTATAACATCCTTTTAATATTGTATTTGTAGTTCTTATTTAGCTTTAAATTAAACAACTATAGTGATAATTGGGAATAAAGTTACTGTTTGTTCCTTTATCTTACCTGTTATCTTTAGTAGTCTTTCCTTCTCAATATATACAATACAAGACTTGAACCTTAAATGTAACTGCAAAATTTAGAATTCCCCTTGTATTTATTGTCATTTATTATATAATATGTAGCTCTACTCTACTGATCACTCTCGGTTATCAAATTAAGCCAAAACAATAACTAAAGTCCACAAAACCATAAATGCATAATACTTTTAATGCTCCGGCCGAGACATCTTATTATATCAAATTATACTCAGGCGTCATGAGTAATAATCCTAAAAGCTTTTCTGATTAGATAAATAGATTCAGGAACAAAATAAAAAAGTTAGAGGGTGCCACGCAAACTTAATAGATGTTACATCATTTGAATAAAAGCAGGAAGTCCACAGTTTGGAAAAACGCCTCTCTTTTAAGTTTACTTTGAATTGTTTTGAACAAACCTTTTTAATAATCAAAGTTTTGTTAATAAAGTAAACATTAGCAGTTTATTGAGCCCAACTATATCAATAATTGCTAAATTTGAAGTCTGTATACTGAATAAAAAAATTAAGGTTGAAAATATATTACACAAAAAAACATGCTACTTAAATCCATCATTCTTAAATTCAATAATAATTCCTACTTATTACTTAATTTTGGGATCTCAAGCCAGATAAATTTTACACAACTAACCTATTTAAACAATAGATAACTTGATATTTCGTAAATGAAAAAAAACAATCTGAAGTAAACTTTTTTAGAAACTTACATAAACAACGTGATTAATCTTAATCCTTGATACAGTTATCCTTGACACTTCTTAATTACACAAAACTCCACTAAATATGGCTCAAGCCACTAAAACTGAAACCACTGACCAGCACAAAATTTTGCTGAAAATGCAAACTGAAGCAGGAACATTCGCGAAACACTTCTTAAACTTTAAACTATTTTACCTTAACGAAATACTTTGAACATTGCAATAATCTCTATTCCGGAATAAATTTGTTATTATTATTATTAATTTTACCTGGAACGGTACTTATAGATTAATTTGAATGCTACTTGAACTTTTATTAGCAATTCTTCATAGGGAATTAATGCGTCATTTTATTATTAGTTAACGAACCGCTTTAACATGAAAACACTATTGAATCTTTTGAACTAATTTTTAAACAAACACAGTGTACAAACGAGAGAAAACCTGACCTGAACGCAACAAGATTCTCAGCACGGTAGAGCGGATAATCCCTTATTAGATTATATAGTACGAGAATACAACGAAAACATTCTTTTTCCCAACATTGATCATTAAGGAGACCCAAATTATTAAAATTATAAACTAATTTTTTACACCAAAATTAGTTTTTAACTGGCGCACTTCACAACACTGAACGCTCAGAAAATATTTATACCAATTTTTATATTAGTGATATGACAATAAAAGTAAACAACCACGCCGACAGGCCGACGAGTTGGTACAAACACCCCTGCATTTTTACAATTTTGAGAGGAAGGCCTATTAAACTGTCCAAACAAACCAAACTTGACGAATCTTTTATTTAATAAGAAAAAATGCAGAATTACTTATTATATTTTGCATTTTAGAGTGCTTATCAAAACCTACCTGAAATATGAGATCATAAACTTGACACTTGAAACGGAATTTATTGTTTAGTTGACTGCTAAAAGTTTTATTCGTAGCTTAAAATACAAAGGAATATATCACAAAAAATATTGCAGACTAATAAATTACTTTTATATGAGACTTATACATACTTTTAAACTAAAAAGAACCTCAATATCTTTATTACTATAGACATCATGTGACATTTAGCATTTATAAAAAATAAATGAGGAAAAGATTACCGACCAAATGCTCTTTTAAAAGGTTATCTTTAAATTTAAATCTGGCAAGCTTATACTAATTTTGTTCCACAATGAAAAGTCAATCCAAATATGCAAAAATATACACGGTGTTTCATTCCAAAATTAGACTTTAGGGTCTTTTCTGGTAAAACCGAAAGTCATCCGTCTCGGATACATATGTCATTCTTACAGCATGTTTCTTTTTTTTTAACAGAAAGAAATAGTAGAGAAATATGATTATCCATTCGAGAATTACACCTTAGTGACAAAAGATGGTTACATATTAGAACTTCATAGAATTCCCTACGGACGAAACAGCATTAAATACAATAAAGGGCCACCAATCTTACTTGTTCATGGTTTGGTAACTAGTGCATCAATATGGGTTAACATGGGACCTGATAAAAGTTTAGGGTTTATCCTGGCTGATAGAGGGTATGATGTATGGTTAGCCAATTGCAGAGGAACGACGTGGTCTCGAAAACATATCAAATTAGATCCTGATGAAGATAAGAAGTTATTCTGGGACTTTAGGTAAGTGCAACAATGTAGTAAGTAGGTAAGTGTGTCGATAAGATATAGCCGATTTCTGATATTTAATTGTAAATTAAAAATTGTATCAGCGTGCAGGTGTTTGTACTTATTTATTATTTGTTTTTTGCTGTTGATTTATTTATTTAAATATTTTTATATTAATTCACATATCTGCTTTTAAATAAATAATCTTAGCAGTCAAAAAATGTACGTACTAATTGTAATCGCTTATTAAAACAATTATTAACAACGTTGCTTATATAATCATTGATTATAATCAAATTATATATAATCAAAATAATTATAAATAATTACTCATAACACATTAGAGTGAGTATGCATTTTTATCTTTTTCTGTGTTTTAGATAAAATACAACTACTATAGATTACAAAATATTTTTAAAGGAGTTATTTAAGAATTTTATTTAATTTTTTAATTTTATTGAATAAATGTAGACATGTAGACTATATTTTTGATTTTTCAAAATAATGTTATCCTTTTCAATATTTGAAATTCTCTCATTACTACATCTCTACCACGAAAATGATTAAAGAGATATATAAATAGTGCATTATCTGATTTAGGCGACTCTTATATTCTCTCTCGAATATTAATTCTGGTGGTTACTGTTAATTCCTAACTGGTATGTGTTACAGAACGATAAAACAAATTGCGTGGTTAGAATTGAGAATGCCATGCTGCGAGTTTAGAATTTAAAATAAATTGCATGCTATAGACCAAAAATATAAACTAATCTCTGGTCCCTATAATTTCTTTACTTTATATTCAAAATACGGTTTGCATTTTCATTCACAGTCAAAAATGCTAAGCCCAGCATGGTCAGACGAACTCCTGGACACGTTATTTAATAAACACCCCCGACTTACCCACTTATTCCTCCCACTTCTCTACTTGCCATCTTCGACTTAACCGCTCGATTTATGCAACCCTATCAACTCCCACGTCACGACTTCGGTCGAGGTCGATTTAATCACCCACCCTTAACATACCCACCTATCCTACCCGCCCTCGAGCATACTTCCCTGACTTCCCGATCTTCGACTTAATCGACCCTCCGATTGACCCATTTGTAGCGGGTGCTACCGTACTTTCGTCCTGGGGTATTATTATTATTATTATTATTATTTTTAGATTAAGTTAATTTCTATTAATAAATACCAAAAAATAATTATCAAGCACTAAACAAAAGTTGAACAAAATGTTAGGCTAGTTCTTCTGAAAAGCAAAGTAAATTAAATGATACGCAATGAAACAACTAAAAAAGGTAAAACTGAAATTTATTAAAAAAACAAAATAAAAATAAAATGACGTTATTGTCTCACATGGGTAGTGTAAAATTGGTCATCCTAAATCAATAAATTATTAATAATAAAGTTTAATAATAGCCAACAAAAATACAAGAGAGTTTATGTGTCGTTATTGCATTTGCTATTGCATTCCTTCACTTACTTAAATTAATAAAACATTCTACTGACTTTTTGTAAATCAGTTAATCCAATTAAATAATCCAAAAAGAGTTTTTATCACACGTGATTTAAATTAACGTATGCATAACTTTATTAAGTTGAAATTTATTAATACATCCAAAATAAAGAATTACTTTAATCTTTTCTAAGTTACATTAAATTTTTCCACCCGAACGCGACCGTTAATTAATTAATGCATGTTTCTTCAAACAAGAGCTTTTAACCAATAAACTCCAAAAGGTCTTTCAATTTCCACCACGGCTAAGCGGAGGACAGTTTTGATATATTTTTTCTATTTAATTTCTACAATTTTGCTTGCTATAATTAACACTTGTCTCAAACATTCTTTCCTTTTGTATTTTTGTCGGGATTTGTGAAGATTGCAAATCTAACGATTTGCGTTTTAATACTCAGCGCTACATAAGCTTTCTTAAGTTAGATACTGATACCACAGAATGAGCCATATTAAATTATGTCTGCCTTTTTGTGCAGTATTTCTAAGAATGCAACTTATCATTGAAACTTTAATAATTTAATCTTTTTAGAATAAATATGAAAAATTATGATGCTGTTAGCTTTATAAAAATTACAATAAATTTGAAAAAACTTGATTTGATTCGTCAATAACCATTATGCATTATAAGAAATAACAAGTAATTATGAAATCGTTAATAAAATAAAATAAATTTGAAAAATAGGACTTAGGCTCCGTTACACATTCACTACCGTAAATTAGCAGAAAGATAAATTCGATGGCCTATATTTTGAAAAATAATTCTTTTTTATTTTTCATTTAATCTATTTTTAAAATAAACGATTGTTTACTAATAATGACGGAAACTTTTGATTCAACCTAGTAGAAGGTTGCTCCTTTGGTTGTTATGACTACACATGTTCTTTATTGAGGAGAAATAAGTCAAAACCTTAATTTTGCCCAAAATCATCAATTTAATGATTTTAGAAATTCACTGTATGTTCTAAGTAAGAAATCAGCTTACTTTAAAATTTAGATTAGTTCGCAGTTTTAAGAAATCTTTGAAAATAAAACAGATAGAACATTTTGAAAAAACAAGCTTTTTGGGAAAAATTGAACAACAATGATTGCCCCCAATTGTTGATATGAAGAATGTGGTCGCATTAAATCTTTTTGATTTATCAACTAAGCATTTGAAAAAAACATTGCTGTCCTAATTTCTTCTACCAATTGTTGTTTTTCTTGCTAACATCCACTTCCACAAGAAAATACTTGTACTCTGTTTTCAAATACTAGAGAAAAGAGCAAGCAAGATTGTATAATACATTTAATTACAAACATTGCAAATAATTATTATTGGAAAAGTAAAACTGATAGTCAATTAAATGCTGATATATAATTTAGTTTTCAGGAAATTGGTTACTACGATTTACCAGCATTTATCGATCATATTCTGCACGAAACTAAACACGAGCAACTATACTACCTTGGGCATTCACAAGGAACAACTTGCTTTTTCGTCATGGGCTCTGAAAGACCCGAATACACCAATAAAATTAAACTAATGGTAGCTTTAGCACCTGTTGCTTATATGGGTCATACTACATCGCCAATCCTGAAGTATTTTGTTAGGTTTAGTGGAATGCTTGAAGTAAGAGCATCAATATTTTCTAAGTTGACTTTTTTTTTTCTATATTAAATAAACTTTGTAGGATTTTATAAATGCTAACCACTTTTATGAAGTTGAAAAGCTTGTTAGTATGCTAGGACCACTGGTGCAAAGTTTCTTCTCGTTTGACTCACCTATGCAAGATGCCACTATGATAACGTTGTACCTTGCACTCGGTTATAGCACTAATCAGTTTAATAAGGTGAAATATTCTAACAATTATTCTACAACCAGCCATTTAATAAATAACTTTACCATTTTTTATGTTTGTAGACAATGTTACCATTAGTGGCAACTAACGTACTTTCAGGAGCGTCAACCAAACAGTTTCAGCATTTTCTTCAATTAGCAGTTTCCGGTGAGTTGTAATTTATAATATATCTAAATAATAAAAAAAATATATAGAATTTCGTCATAAAGTTCTGTAGGTCGTGCAAGAAACACTGTGTATACCACGGGATTAAAGTACCTTATAATCGCCTATATTTATTATCTAATAAACTTCATACTCTGGATTGAAAAATGCATTAATTACAATTGCAAAAAAATATATAATTGCAAAATTATTTCCTTGGCATATAATATACTATTATTTATAAGCAAACATATTATTTCAGGTAATTTCCAGAAGTTTGATTATGGAGAGAGAGAAAACTTAAGGCGGTATGGTCAATTAAAACCTCTAAAATACAATCTTAGTAAAATTAACACTCCAGTTGCTGCTTATTACGGCAGTGAAGACATATTTTGCGCAAAAGAGGTAAATCCATCTCCTTTATATTTCTAAGATCCATTTATCATATCAGAACCATGGAGTTTTAGTGAAACTTTAGTAACAAGAGAGGAATAACTAAACACGATGAAAAAGTTTTCAAATGAAATTGTACGTTAACAAAAAGGTGATCTTATTACGAACGCTAGCGCTAAAAAACTCCGAAGTCACTTAATGTCTAATGTGAAGCACACACGGTCGCCGCCAGGGAAGTAGTCCAGATAATGATGCAATGTTTACATTTGCTGCCATTTATTGCATAAACAAGCTGAGCTCGAGCTAGTTTGTACAATAAAATTATAAGTATCGTATTTCTTTAAAACATGTGTATCAAAAAGAAAGAAATAATTATTGAGTTCGTAATAAAAAGTCGACTGAAATCTTTCTTTAATTAGAAGTAGTTATTTAGTATTATGCAGTCGATAATGACTTTCATTGTGAGAAAAACGTTTTAACGAAATACGATACTTACAATTCTATTTACAAATCAGTTCGAGGACAAACTTGTTTATGCAATAAATTAAACATTGCATCATTATCCCGACGTCGTCGGCGACGTGGTCGCGGAAGACCGTGAGTAGTGCACATAATGTTTCTGAAATCTAAATTTACTGCTGCACTTTCAAGTTATAATCATCTTGACATAATATGAACTTGTAATCTGGTATCATAAGATGTATCCAGAAGTAGATACAAGTTTTAGAATTAGTAGCACTAAGAAGTGATCATCTAAACGATGCCATCTAAACGATCTAAACAATCGCCATCTTCATTGCATGATACCAACCTTTCCCTACATGCTGGAATTTAAAAGCAAATTATTATTTCAGGATATGGAAAGAACGTTTTTGGAATTGCCAAATATGGTAAAAGCTAAACTTATAAAAGGATTCAACCATGCCGATATCGTTTGGGGGGCTGATGCTATTCAACTTGTGTTTGAAGATTTTATAAATCTTTTAACTATATATTAATATAGAGTAATAGAATATTCATAAGTAGATAATTGCAATAGAAATGTTTTATAAATATTTAAATATATTGCAATAAATATATACTTACTATAATGTAATTTTTATATGTTTTTGTTTCATAATAATAATACGAAAATCTACCGAATAATTTTAGTTTGAGTGCTCATTTGAGATTAAAAGTTTGTCTGATAAGAGTAGATAAAAATTGAGAGTTCTGGAACCACCCCCCCACTCCTGACCTTGATCTTGAACCTATCTCTCTCTAACACATGGTGACCTTGAATCTATCTCTGTCACCTAAACGTGACAACACCGCATTCTCAAGGTCAACAATATGACAACAATGTAACTTCAAGGCCACCCAATGTTGGTGACCTTGAAGCTATCTCTTTCTAACACATGGTGACCTTGAAACTATCTCTGTCACCGAAACGTGGCAACAATGATCATCAATATGACAACAATGTTGTGACCTTGAATCGATCTCTCTCTAACATATGGTGACCTTGAACCTATGTCTCTCACCTAAACGTGGCAACAATGTATAGTCATCAAATAATGTATCTTCAAGGTCATCAAAATGACAGCAATGTATAGTCACCAAATAATGTATCTTCAAGGTCATCAAACATTCAATTTATTGACCTTGTCAAAGTTAGAAATGATTACGACAGTCTAAAGGGGAAATTAAATTAAACATTATTTATTTATTAAAAATTATTAGTGTTGACATCGAGTGTACACTGTAAGAAAGAGAAATTTGAAGAGAGATATCGATGTCTGCCTCAGGTGTCCCATTACCTACTAACACACGTTGACCTTCGCGTACTCGCGATTAAATCTTTACCTTTACTACATGTAATGGATAAAGTTTTAAAATTCGTTAATAATATTAATAGTTTAATAGTTTGTAACCTTTTTTTACTTGCGGAAAAGGTTACGCATTGGCGTGCAGCAGCTTTTCATCGGTGAGCGGGATACGTGGGTCCACTGAGTATGAAGCAAAGAAAAAAAAGGGCGCCATCCAGCTTTTTTAATGCACAAGATAACATGAACAAAATAGGAAAGCGGGAGAACCTATTTCTCTTGGTAAGTATTATTTTTAAACAACTATTACTTAAACAATTTAACATAAATTATCTTTTATTTTTTTAGGTATGGTGGTGTTATTCCTCAACAATAAGAAGCACAAATTTTAAATGCATTTATTAATAGTAACACATATATACACAAAATAAAAAATAGATATAAAGCATAATAAAGAAATAAAAAGATCAATGTGAACGTAGATATGTAAATAAATCTAATTACTCAGATATAGTACTATTTCTGTTACATATTGTAATCCTCTAAAATGAATTAATAAATCTATTAAAAAATATGCAAAAATTTAATTAAACCTTTTCTTTAATTTAAACAATATAAATTTAATAAAAATTTGAAAATTGATACCGACGATTTATCTAAACGTAGCATTTATAAATTGGCACAAATAAAATGCAATAAAAATTTAAGTTATCACTAGAAAGCGATATCAAAAAAATTTCATGTATAAAATTATTATTACCCTATAGATTCGTAAACCTTAATATAAATTATTATCTTTAACTATAATTAGATATATGTAAGATTCATGAAATTATTAACTTGATTCGAAGAATCAATTAGGCAAATTTTAATAATATAAAAAAATACCAACAAAGGAAACTGTCTTCCAATTGTTCTTTTATCAATTATTGTTCAATTTAATTTTTCCGCTTGATATCATAAAATGAATAAGAGATTATAACAAAACTATACGCTAAATTCTTCGGAAACCGTGCTTCAATATCCTTAGTTTTAGTGTACTTTTCTGAAGATGGCTTTATAGTTTTGCTTCTGATGCTTAATGCCGGAGTAACTCCAACCTTGTTGATTGTACCTACTAGAAAACAATAATTGCATATTAAACACTTGTCATCCTGTGGATATATCGTCGTGAAAGTGATAATGTAGGATCCTATATTAAACTATTTTAGACAGGATCTTCAATTCATTTAGTGATAAGCCTTAACACTCCATTGTAGTATAGAGAAGATAAGAATTATTTGTTTACTGCAGATACTGTTTCATTATCTCATATGTTTCATTGACTACATTTATACTAATATCTTAACAAACGACATAATTAATGTACTGAACATAATAAATATATGGGTACTTTACTATACGTACGTATTTCTTTCAGCGAAGGACTTGACCGATTTTCTTTTACCAAAATAATTGAGGTACTCTTACACTAAATGCGTTTGATTAAACCACACTCTATGTTTTCCACCTTTGCCTTAATTTCATAATTTTTCAATGACTTTATTTATCAATTTACAGTTATTAACAATCAACAGAATACTATTAGTGACATAGAGAGAACTGATAATAATACACTTGTAACATCCAGCTGACTACTTGAAAATAATTAGATTGGATAAATCTTAAGATATAATATCGGTATATATTTGTGTTTTTAAATTTATTAAAATATAGTTATTTTAACCACTATACCTATTAATCATGCTAATAAAACTATTATTTTTCACAATTTTTGTAGTCGTTGTACAAGGTTTCTACGATCTTGATTTTGATTCACGTCGAGTTCATCCTGATGCAGGACTTAATGTGGTAAGAATCATTTACAATATTACCTCTATTTCTCTAAACTTCTAGTTTATTATTTTACTGTAAGAAACGATTGATACAAAAATATGGATATCCCTTTGAAAATCACACGGTAGAAACTGCCGATGGGTACCTATTGGATATTCACAGAATTCCTTATGGAAGAAACAACAATAGATACCAAAACGGACCACCTGTGTTGGTCGTACCCGGTGTGTTATGTAGTTCTGCCGATTGGGTCAATATGGGCCCTGAAAGCAGTCTAGGATTTATTTTAGCCGATCAAGGTTATGATGTATGGTTAGCCAATTACCGAGGAACAAGGTGGTCCCGAAAACATGTCAAATGGAATCCAGACCAAGATAAAAAAGAATTCTGGAGCTACAGGTAAGGTTTAATTATATTTAACAGTACATCTATATTGTTAGTAATATTGATGCTGATTTTAGTTTCCAACAAATTGGCTACTATGACGTTTCAGCATTTATAGATTACGTTCTTAAACAAACCAATCAAGAAAAATTATTTTACATAGGACACTCGCAGGGAACAACAAGTTTATTTGCATTAAATTCTGATAGGCCTGAATATAATAGCAAAATTCGATTAGCTACAGTTCTAGCTCCTGTTGCTTATGTAACTCATACAAAATCTCTATTTATTTCTTTAATAGCAGCTCTATGGGACGAAGTTGAGGTACAAATCACTCTAATTATTTAACAGGTTTTGTTCATCAATGAGTCTTTCAACAGGAATTCGTTAATAAATATCAGATGTACGAAATACTGCCTCATACACGAATTCAAGGACTAATAGCAAGACTGTTCTGTCACGACGACTCCCCCTTTCAAAATATTTGTGCAGCTGCCTTCTTTATAGCAGCAGGTTACACGCCCGATCAATTAAACAAGGTACCCACAATATTATCTACTGTCTAATCAACATTTCTCCTAATTGCTGGTTTTTATTTGACAGACAATGATTCCAGTAATAGCAACAAATACTCCTGCAGGAGTATCCATTAGGCAAATGCAACATTATGCCCAACTACTTTTGAACAGTAAGTTTATTCTCATTATTTTAATATTCTTAACAATTGGTATTCCTAAAACAATGCCATTGATTTCGATTTTTAGAAAAATTCCAACACTATGATTATGGCGAAAAAGAAAATTTATCAAAGTATGGCCAGCCCACACCCCCAGAATATGATCTTAGTAAAGTAACAGTACCAACTGCATTTTATAGTGGCAAAGTGGATCCTTTCTGTGCGAAAGAGGTATTTTATTGTCATTATTGTTAGTATGACAAGTTATACTACAACATTATTTTTAGGATGTTGATCGAACAGTCTCAGAAGTGGCAAATGTAGTAGTTGACAAACGTATAGAAGGGTTTAACCATTTGGATGTTTTATGGGGTATTGATGTTGTAAAAGAAATATTTAATGATGTTGTTGTACATATGAAAAATTATTAGAAACTATGTCCATTTATAATAAATAATAAATATGATTTTTATTTGGATAAATTGGAATCATCCTAACATTAATCTTCCTAATAGATAAAACATAACTGGAATAGTACTTATTTTGTATACTTGGTCTTATTACAAAAAAAGGAAAGTGGTCAGTAGGGTAGAAGTATTTATTCGAATTCACTGAGATCTGTTCGTCTGCTACAACAAAAGTTTTCACTTTGTAACTTTATGTTCGCTCAAAAATGTTACAAACCATATATACATCATTAAATGGCATAGAATATTCTGGTTCTGACTCAGAAAATCTTGTATTTACTGAATCGGCATGAGAGTGATGACGTCATCTAAGATTTCTTTATATTACATGATAAGTGTTTTGTTTACTGAAATCAAATAGATAACGAACATAGATAATTTCATGCAATTTAATAATATATATATAGTTTATACCATTTCTGACCGAAACAAATTACATTTTTAAATTAAACAGACTGTATATCGGAACGATACGGTAAACCGCAACGGAATCTAAATACTAAATTCAATTCGTAAAACAAACCTCAAAACTCAAGACTACTTCTTACAAAATTAACTTAAACGGGATGCAAGACTGCACGGTAACACTGTCTCTAGCGGATTCTAGCCGTGTTCTTCCTACCAACCACTTGATATTCTAACATTCTGAATTTCACAAAAAACTAAACACTATTTAGCATGGACTGACCGAAGAAAGCGAGATTCATCGAAATCTGTTAGGCATTGTGCTTGTGTAACGGTTCGTCAATGGTAAAAAACAGAATTTGCCTGTTGCATTTAATATTTTTATCTAGACTTAAAGGAATTCTTAGAATAACACATTCTTAACAAAAAAATGTTATTTACTCTGGTCATCAAATTTTTATTACAAAGATAATAGAATACATATTTTATTTGTCGAATGGGGTCATAAATAAATCTGGAAATAGACTTAACACAATACAAGGTTTGTATTAAATTTATTACAAAGCGTGAAGAATAAATTCGTGATGTTATAATACAGCAGAGTATTATTTATATTTGCGCTAGCAGATGAATCCCAAAAATTATAGTAGCAAGTTAATTTAATAAATCTTAAGCGTTTGAAGTTGGTCCGCTAACACCATTGTGTCATAAAGGCTGATATGTGGTTTGTATGCTTAATTATTTATCCTGTTGTGCCTGTGCTATATTCTCCGCGATTGCCCATATTTTGGAATAGTATTTTAGCAGTGGTGCTGCTCTTAATCTAGACTTTGTAATAGACAATTTATACTTCCTGAGTACAAAAATAAAATTCACAAGTATCTAGCTGTAAGCAATGAGCTGTATACGTTGAAATGTTTCCCTTGAAAAAGCTTTGTACCGACAATACTCGCAATTCTATATTTAAACATTAACATTAGAATGAATAGATCTATAATCAAGGGATTGACTTTAAAAAAAATTTGTGAATTACTAGAAGTGTTTTTACCACTGCTAGAGGCATTTACAAGTTTCTAAAACATTTCACACAACTTTCATATACCTTCTAGGTTTTCTATTCGCTGTTATAATTCTACACTGTATTCCGATAATCCGAGTGCAATTAAACTACTACTAACAGCACTAAAAATAGAACAAGTAAAGCTGTCCTATTAGAAGCTAATCAACTTTCTGTGCTACAATCACATCCGAGGTTGGTACCAGTTCCTAGTGACCGATAAAGTATGAGTAAGGATACCAGGGCTACTGCACAGTAAAAAATAAAATGCGAGTAAATCGTCTCTAATCAAGAGTAAACGAATAGAGTGAAAATATAAGAGTAAAATCTCCTCAATATTTCACTCAACATTTTTGGAATCCACGTAGAGTACATTCCAGTAGATATAGGTTTGTTTATGCGCTTCATATGTTACGTTTTCCATAGTTTATAGTGGCATCGTTCGCTCTGCTTCATAATTTTTATTTGTTTTAAAAAAGCAAGCAATAATTTTTAAATAATATACTAGTTGATAAACGTGTATGTTACAACAAATATTTTAAAAAATTTTTAAGTTTTTAATGTATTTTACAAAATAGAAAAAAGCAAGGTTGGGTTCACACAAAAGAAAAAACAAATAATAAGTAAATCATTCACATATCGACGAAGAAAGTGATCACTGGGGCAGGCTAATAACTCCAATACTTGTTATCAGAAATTAAACCTCAGATGCAAAAATGCAACACATTTTTTAGAACGGATTGAAAATTTTAAATAATACAGTAAAAAACAAATATAATATAATTAAAACTTTTTCTTGTGGATTTCATAAATATACATTTTAATAAATTTTAATTAAAAGTATTTGCATTAAAATATTTTTAATCTTTACTTTTATAAACTAATGGAAGCAAGTAATCTTTTAATGTAGTACTATTTGAGGAAGTCTTGATAAAAAACATAGAGATTGCCATTGCTTTGTGTGTAGTAAAATGTGTATACCCAAACAAACAAATAAAGAAACTAGGTCAACGTGATCAACAGCAGTGAAACACAATGAGCTAAGATAAGAGTGTAAGCAGCATCTTATGTTACCACGGCTGTTAAAAAAATTAGCAGCTTACGTTATGATTGTACTTTTTAACATTTCGTTTGTCATCGTGGAATACATACTCCCTAATAACTGGTTATAATTAAAAACTTCATTGCGTTTTAAGTGTCATAGGGCAATGGGCAATTTAAAGAAAAGTAATTGGCAAAAAATAGAGGAGATAACATGCATTTAATAAGGATGAAAATAAATTTTAATATTATTATTATTAGGTGAAATAGAATAATTTAACGTTGACGTTAATAATAATTATTATTATTATAGTGTGAATTGATTTAATTTTCCCTATTTTGTACGTATATTCGATTATAATTGAATATACATTAAGCATCACGTTAGCTCTTCCTAAATAAAATCAAATTCTGACGCTGCTGAATCATTTCAGCTCTCCTGTTGTTTCGCTTATCAGTTAAATTATTCGAGTCAACCACGTGATCATCGAGTGATCACCCCGTGATTTACATTTACGCCATCGGACTTCTGTGACCCAGATTCTTCATTTGTTTATTGAGATATAATCGTTTGCTTTTCATGTGATGCACAGCTTCTTCAGGACTCCATCCATATCTTATCATGAGGTAACATCCAACTAAGGTTGCGCTCCGTGTTCTTCCTGTTTTATAGTGTACACACACTGTAGAATTCGATGGTATTTGAATAGTGTTAGATTGTGGAATATTCTTTGGCAAGGTGTTTGGAAGCTATCAGTTGTTGATAATTGAAGGAATGCGACACCTTCCCTTTGCCATTTTTTCCATCATTTGATAACCACAACTCATAATCTTTATTCATAGATACAACTGCCTTTACATTTTCTTCTTTTAAAAGCTTTTCAGTCAAACTAGGAAATGGAGAAGCCTCCAAAATAACGGTGTCATCGATTCTGCCGAACCATCTTCGTGGTGTAATCTTTTTCATTAAGACATTCGAAACAGGTAAGAAATTTGCGAATAAGTATAGGGTAAAAACGTCAGGGAAAATGGTTTACTTGAAATACTCAGCTCTATGGTATTGGTATTGATACAAGAAAAATTTCTACAATAACCCTTTACATCAGATCTATAAACGAATTGAAATTATTTCATCGTTATTATAACTTGGTTCTTTGTCATGAAACCTATTCACAGGGTTGTTAAATGCTAGATTAGTTTTACTAGCTATTAATAATAAGTTTTTATGCGAAGTACAAAGAATTAACCAAGTAGCTAGTTGAATGATCAACCATGAAATATAAAGGTATAAGTAAAATTAACGTTCTCACGCATGCTGTTGCCAGGAGAAATGGCTTAGGGTCGTCCAGTAGGAAGTAACCACCTGGACGAAGGATTCTCGGTTATGGAAGGTGTCTTTAATGTAAATCCACCCGTTAACAATGTATTCCCAAAATTTAACAAACCGGGGGGATGATAGCTTCAAACGTTAAATTTACGGGAAGAAGAAGAAACAATGAGCCAAGAAAGTCATTTCAAACAATAGTTACAACTTACCCCCTAGTTTGGGGACGAAAACTACACTAAACCGCAAAACCCATAAAATAGTGCGTACAATTAACAATAATTAATACCCATTAGACCGCTAATGAACTTGACCTAAATAAAAAAATAACCAAAAGTAACCAAACTTCTGCCGAATAGATATGTTCGTTGCATGCACTAGAGAACAAAAGCAAATAAATTTTCACGTTTTTGCTAACCTGAGGACGGAAAGAGGGGAGAACAAAAATTTAAAAGAATTTACAATAGAGTACGGACTATGTCAATAGAGCATAATAATTTCGAATATTTTTATTCTATGAAGCGAATCTGTCAACATTTAAAAATAAAAATGTAACAGTATATTTTGAATTGCTTGTATTCGGTTTAGTTATTAAAACAGTCACAAATCTTAGTTTTGTTGTGACAAAAAAGAACTAATCGTGTCTCTCTTATCCAAATACTGCAAACTTATTAATTCACTTATTCCATTATCCACTACCCACCTGTTGATAAGTTTTTTTAGTATTGAATGATGTGATAGTTTTAAATAATTAACTCATAGTAAATTCGTTCTGCTCAAAAGTTAGTATATATTTTTGCTTTTTTCGAGTGGATCTCTTAGAACTCCCGTTAGTGTCGATTTAGAGCGTATATTCTAACTGTGTGTAACCGGAGACTGCTCAACTCTAAAGTTGGATCCGTTACTATAGTTACTCTTCCCGATCCCTTCATTCACTTTTACAGTACTTCACAGTTTTTATAGATTTTTAATTATTACAACTCGCACATTATCTAAAACATTTCACACAAGTAGGGCTACCTCAAAAAGGATGTCACAATCTTTATGATGGGGAGGTTATAGTAGTTTATAGCCCTAGTGCATCAACTGTCTTTACTGACCTAAAAAATTAGTACTAATCCAACGCTTCTGAAATCAATCCCACTTGCAACTATCTAAATGATACACCTTTCAGGACAGATGCTTTTGGAAACTTCTTTTATAAAATGATTTACAGAACTACATTCTCTTAAACCTCCTGTTTGGGAAATGCCATGCCAAGTGGCACAAAACAAATGCATGGACAAGTAAATTTAAGCACAAAACTCGAAATGTAATCTTCTGCAATTGCATGCGATTTCACGGAAGAACGCCATAAAATATCCAAACTTAAAACTTAAGTTTGCAAGTTTACACAAAAATAACGATGAAGTTGGTGTCTCTATATCTTTGTTGGATAACGACAAGATGCGTGGGTTGGAATTACGAATCTTGCACGTCTTATTGTTAACGCGATAAAAATTATTTATTTACTTATTTATGACATCAAAATATTTTTTTTAATTATAATGCAATGGATTAAGACAAGTTTGATCTGTCACAAACAGATCATTATTTTTATCATTTCATAAAATCTCGATGACTTTTTTATTGAAGCCGTCAGGAATCAACAAATAATCATCAAAATAATATTAGTGATAGAGGAAAAACAATAGAGCTCTTACAATATGCAACTGATAATCGAGGAAAATAGATTTGATCCTCTTGTAAGAGTGATTGCATTTATATATAGGTGTGTAATCTATTTACCTTCTATTTCTATTTCATTTCAACTGTTGTACATCCAACCATGTTAACAAAAACATTAATTTTATACGCTGTTGCAGTCGTTGTACGAGGATACTCCGATCTAGATGTTGATGTACGAAAAGTACATCCAGATACAGGACTTAATGTGGTAAGATGCTTTAAGTCATTCATACCCCTTCTCTAATGTATTAAATACGTTTTATTCTTTTATAAGCAAAAATTGATAAAGAAGTATGGATATCCATTCGAAAACCATACCGTAGAAACCGAAGATGGATATCTCTTGGATATTCACAGAATTCCCCACGGAAGAAACAACAACGGACATCAAAATAGACCACCTGTATTGTTAGTACCCGGTTTACTGTGCGGTTCTGCAGATTGGGTAAATATGGGCCCGGAAAACAGTTTTGGATTTATTTTAGCCGATCAAGGTTATGACGTGTGGATAGCCAATTATCGAGGAACAAGGTGGTCTCGGAAACATGTTAAGTGGAATCCAGACAAGGATAAGAAAGAATTCTGGAATTACAGGTAAAGTTTAGTTAATCAACAAAACGCTAATTACTACTAACTTATCAATTCAGTTTCCAGCAAATTGGGTACTATGATGTTACAGCATTTATAGATTACATTCTTAAACAAACCAATCAAAAGCAGTTATTTTACATCGGGCACTCCCAAGGAACAACAAGTTTGTTTGCATTAACTTCAGCAAGGCCAGAATATAATAGTAAAATTCGATTGGCCACGCTCTTAGCTCCCGTTGCATATACTAACAATTGGAAAACTCCAATTGCTTATTTGCTTGCAATTTTTTGGGATGAAATTGAGGTAATTACTACTCTTTAAAACTACGGGAATATAAATAAAACAAAAAATATGTGCTGGTTTACTACTAGTAATTTTCTCTGCAGGAATTTGTAAACAAATACCAGCGTTACGAAATTTTACCTTACACACGGACACAGGGAATAATAGCAAGACTTTTCTGCCATGATGGATCTCCATTCCAAGACATCTGTGCAGCTGCCTTTTTCTTGATGGGAGGTTACACACCTGATCAATTCAATAAGGTATCTCTATTATCTATGTGATTATATAAATATTACTTTTGAACTAGTTCAAAATGTAATTGCCAGACAATGATTCCCGTAATAGTAACTAACAGTCCTGCTGGAGCATCTATTAGACAGCTGCAACACTACGCCCAATTGTTCATGTCGAGTAAGTTCAGTGCCATTGTTTTATATTTTTGTTTCTAACAATAAAGAACTATAGTTATTTATTTCTAGAAAAATTCCAACAGTATGATTATGGCGAAAAAGAAAATTTAGTAAAGTATGGTCAGCCTACACCCCCCGAATATGATCTTAGTAAAGTAACAGTACCACTTGCATTTTATTATGGCAACAAGGATCCGTACTGTCCAAAAGAGGTACGTATTCGATTGTCGTTTTAGTTAATGTAAAAGGTACAAAGTTTGAAAATTTCAGGATATTTATCATACAGCTTCTGAAGTCAAAAACGTAGTAGTTAATAAAGAGATAAAAGGATTTAACCACTTAGATGTTTTATGGGGCATCGATGTTGTAAAAGAAATTATTAATGATGTTGTTGCGCTAATGAAAGATTATTAGAAATAAAATTTGTATTTATGTTTTAATAAATAGAGATTGAGTAATCCTACAAGAAAGTTATTAAACCTTATAGTATACGGGGCGCTTATTATTAACCCAACAGCAGCAAATCAATCCTACAGAAAATAAAAGTTGCACTATCTTCGGCGTAATTTTTAACTACTTGTGTTTCACACAAGGTATTTCAATTTCTGGAACTTTCATTCCCCTTTATATAAATTGCAAACGGTATTGAGTTTACTCCAAACGGATTTAATATTAACTCAGATTATCTACCAAGCGTCTATTCAATAGAACGTATAGTCGGACGTACATCACTTAATTCAAGTAAAATAGCACCTATGTCACAAATAATAGTCAAAGGTAGATTTTCTTGAAAAGTCAAAAGTCCTCAAACTTAAACTTGCAGAACCAGTGATCTATCTCAGATCTGTAACATATCGAGTTATTTGCAAAGTTTTGGTGGTGTTGTACTATCGAAGCGTAGAATACTATGTATTTGGTAACGATTCTCAATTACTTCTACTATAGAAGAAATAATGTCAAAGCTAGATAATATTATATTCATTTCTTTAACACTGGATGCTCAGTGGAAATTTTGAACAAGTTTGAATGAAAATAGTTCTTCTAAGCTGTGTGTTTTTGAGACGTCTTGGAACTATTAGATTTCTTTTTCCGACTTAAGTATGTTTCAACCTAATTGCACAGTAGGTATGTATTAAGCTTAAAGGATTTACAACACTAATAAACAAATGGATCAAGTAAATCTGTCAGTATTTAGAATCGGTAAAATGCATTAGGCCCCCCCAATTTGAAAGATTTATGATAAACAGCTACACTGTGTAGTGTACTAATGAAAAAAACAATAACCTACAACACAAAAAAAAGGGATTATGATAATAGAAGCAGAAAAAATAAACAACAGAATTTAAATTTTATCCTCCTACCAGATACCGGTATGATGCTGAAAATTCAGGTTAGACCAGTTCCATCCACTAACGAATCTCATTCATGTCTATGATCGAACGTTAACGACTGCGAATAAGATGAGTTAGATTAGTTTTATAAGACATTTGCTCAAAACCTGCAAAAGTTGATGATTGTAACAGGAAAGCAGAATGCAAAAGTGGACAAGAAAAAGTTAAGAGATGAGATTAGTGATTTTGGAATGGGCAAGAGAAATGGGAAGTCAGATTCATAAAGATTTTTTTTTCAGAAAATGATGATTATGTAAAACTTTTGCTGCCGAAAGTAGAGAACAAACTTAATGAATCAATAAAAATAGAGCTCTTGGAAGCAAAATCGGTCAAAACTTAAATTTAATTGAATTAATACAATTTAACTGAAATAACAACAAATAAACCGGCACTAAGAACGTAGGTATTGACAGATTGTAGACTAACTAACTACAAACGGATAGACCTTGAACATGTGGATGGCAAATGATATACCTGATTAAGACTAGGCGAACCTACAAAAACAAAGTAGTAGACAAACTTAAACCAAGCACTGCAGAAACAAATAAAACGTAAAATTATACATTTCTGAAGACCTGCGGTACGCTTAACAAGTAAGGACTTGATACTTTTTATCTACATTAGAAATAATCAGGTGTACATTCGTTAATTTAACTCCATACAAAATAGAAACCTGCGGCAGATTATCTTAACATTTACTTCTACTAAAAACGGTTAAACACTAAACCCACGATACGGTATGGAAACGGTAAAAACTTATTACTACCAATGAATAATTTATACAAAATTCATGGCTTATATTTTGCAAAAGGTGCAAAAAGCCATTGAACTCCCGTGCATTCTAAATAAAAAAAGTAAGTCAAAGATAGGAGAGTCGTCAGTTAAAAATGGCGTTTCAGAAATATATAGGGGACGTTCCACGTCAACTGATACCTGAATACCCAAAAATTAAAGTTACGAAAAGAATATTCCAGGGTGTCAACTTTTTCGTTGAAACGTTATCTATCAAATGCAAATGTGGCTCTTGAAAAAAAAACAAACTGGCGGTTCAAGATGGCGGCCAGGACACATGAACTCAATTCTTTTAAAAATTGCGAAAATGAGTTAGAAATAGATCATAATACACCCAAAGTGTATTATAGAGTGTATAAATTAATCCTGTACAACATATTCTGTTTTTTCAATGCCTAAAACCGAATATTACATGAATTTTAAAAAGTCCAGATTCAAAGGTCAGGCATATAATTTTCGCCGTATTTTGACGAGCTGAATACGATTCCGTAGTCAAAATTTGCCCTAAATCCTTCAATATAACATAAAAAGCTAATTTTGAGAGAGAATTGATCGGAAAATGGATCAAAACTGATTTTTTTCCATCCAGACGTGGCATTTTCGGGGATAATATAACTAGTGTTATGATTATCATCGGTGATAGAAAAATTGACGAAAATTGACCGAGTGCGAAGCACGAGTTCAATTTTCTAAAGGTTTTAACGAGTGGTATCATCGTTGATTAATCATAACACGTGTTATATTTGGTGAGAGAATATAATGAACGTTGAAAGAAAATAAACACTGAAACTTTCTGTCACTTTGACAGTAAACAATTTTATTTATTAAAAACAGGTGACAGTCAACATGCGGTGATAGAATTATCATCGATTTGATAGCCTATTCTGCGAGTTTGTTTTTGTACTTTCACCAATGAAATTAATAAAAAATGTACCATGTGACACGTGAATTATATTCTCGACGTAATCTAATGCGCTGGAAACGATCTCGTTCACCTGCATTGCTCTTAGCATTCAATACATCATAAATTTATAATTAATACCTAACCTAATTAGATTGTTAGGTTTGGTACTTAACTACTTAGGATATGTTAGGTTTAAAGTTATTAGGTTGGTCCTGATGCTTAGACTATGTTTAAAGTAGTTAGGATTGGACCATGACGCCCTAGATTATGTTAGATTTAAAGTTGTTAGGTTAAGGGCTTCAAGCCTAAAGCTATGTTAGGTTTAAAATTATTAGGTTAGATATTAATTAGGTACTAATTATAAATTGATGACGTATTGAATGTTCAAAAGCATTTTCAGTTGTAATTTAATTTGTAATTAATTAATTAATAATTAATTAATAGGCATTTAATTTGTAACCTCTAACTTACCTCTTACATACTCTCTTACCTAACCCAACCTGTTATTTCAAATCTAACCGAATCTTTCGGTCTTCTCTAACTTAACTTCTAACTTAACTTCTTATTTTGGAATTTTATTCGAACTAATATCGTTTCAAGTTGATATTAAGTGGATCAATTAATTGATATTTTACGATATTGGTGATGGGTTGCATTTCAAAATGGTTTAATATGCTAGCTATTATGATAAATAGAGCTGTCTATATAGCCTATAAGTATAGTAATATTTATAATTAACAAAAATTTTCTCTTTATTTTAAATAGTTAATGCACTCAGAAATGAAATTGATAAACTTATACATGTGTAAGGGATAAAAAAAATTCAAAATCTTAACTCATGAAATGTATAACAATATTAACTTGGTACAAGAAAAATTCTCACTTCCCTCAAATTTGACGCTTCACGCGTAGCGTAGACAGTTACTGCCACTGTACGTTATATTGTGTTGTAGGAACTAAAGAATAAATCATTTAATGTGCAGATTTCATAATGCATTACATTCAACAGCAATCAAACATGGAAAAAAAAGGAAAGAAAAAGATGTCTGATGCATATAATTCAAAACCTCTGAAATAGTTATTTATGCACAGATGTATTATAATTAGACTATTATTGCAAGACTCATCTAAACATAAACGTCTTTTTATGGCCCAAGGGCCTTTTTATGGTCAGACGGGAAATAACGAAACGTCAATTAAATGTCAGATGTGTTTTGTAGAACTTGATTGGTTCTTAATATAATTTGTAAACTTCTCACCAATGAAAATAAGCTGAAATTAAATATTTTAGAATAGTAACTATAGTAACGTACTTCATATAAGGACATAACTGTTCTAAAAGCCCATTTAGCTGAACACGATGCGAATTTACAATTGTAACTTCCATAAAATTTTATTATTAATGTTATTATTTAATTTTAAATATTATTATTATATATTTTTCTCTCTCTCTGTTTACTTAGCTGTCGCTAGAGATTAACTTCTGTTAGAGGGGAAGAAATTCATGCTTATTTTTTATTATTATTCTTATAATTATAATTACTATTACTATTGTTTATTTATTTAATATTTATTTCATCACTATTACTATTATTATTAGTACTCTTTAAGTTGGAGCGATTACATGTGTAGAATTTTCAATATTTTCAGTTTATCCTTTACTTTCTATAATTGTATATTTTTTAAAGAATTGTAACCTGTAATTGGATCAAGTGATCTGTTGGTTACAATAATAAATAAATAAATAAGTACACGCACAGCTGCTTGATGTACCTAGGTACTCATTTAATTATATTTTTACACAATAATAGATTTGACATAAAAACTTATTCTGTGCATAAAATAGTGTATGTATAGCGGGCATAACTTGCTTTTATGACCCTACAGCCTTTTCCTAGCCCTCGGCTGACGCCTCGGGCTAGAAATAACGCTTCTGGCCATAAAAGCTTCATTATGCCCTTAATACATAAATAACTATTATGTATTAAGGGCATAAAGAAGCTTGTATGGCCAGAAGCGTATTTCTAGCCCGAGGCTTTAGCCGAGTGCTAGGAAAAGGCTGTAGGGTCATAAAAGCAAGTTATGTCCACTATACATTCACTATTTTATGCACAGATTAAGTTTTTATATCAAATCTATTATTGTGTAAAAAATATAATTAAATGAATACGTATTTACATCAAGCCGCTGTGCGTATACTTAAGTGCTTATACAAAATACGTTACTATAGTTACTATACTAAAATATTTAATTTCAGCTTATTTTCATTGGTGATAAGTTTACAAATTATATTAAGAACCAATCAAGTTCTACAAAAACAGCTCTGACATTTAATTCACGCTTCGTTATTGCCCGTCTAACCATAAAGAGGCGATTGGGCCATAAAGAGACGGTTATGTTTAGATGAGTCAAGCAATAATAGTCTAATTATAATGTATCTGTGCATAATAGTATATTATGGGACAAGTGGTTGAATTGAAATTTCAACGTTGGGAGTGATTTTTTCAACGAGCGATAGCGAGTTGAAAGGGTAACTCGAGACGTTGAAATTTTATCAGCCACGCGTTGCATATACTATTTTTTCTCCGAATTTTTAGTAAATTAATGGCACAAAAATTATGACATTTAAGTAACAAAACATGACATTAAAGTGACATTTCTCTTGTCAACAATTGAATGTCGAACAGTTTGAAATTCGAAATCCCGGTAGTCTGAAAATTTCAACCTCTAGTGGTTGAAATGCGATTTCAACCATCGTTATCAATTGCAAAACGAGTGATTTCAATGTCATGAGTAGAAACTAGTTAGAATGCGCAGAGCTAGCATTGCCATGACGAACAAAAACAACTGTATACTTAATAAACTAATTTATTTTTGAAAACTAATGTTGACCTAACACATTAGTTGTCATAAAGACTAAAATTCTAAGTCCTAAAATTTTTCGTTAAAAAAGAAAGTTGCTAAAAATGTTTATTTTTTCGTAAATTTTTAAAAAATACATTTTTCATTTTTCAAAAATTTACCGAAATTCTCGGTGGTCATTTTGACCACTTCCCCGAAGAGATACAAAAAAATGTTTCAACTAAAAGTTTCTTAGAATTTGATGTACTATAAGATTCCAAAAAAAATTCAAAACATCAACAGGGAAAAAGGCGACAGACCGACAGACAGACTTCACGAATTCAGAGACGAACTTTTTGTTCGTCGAAAATATATTATAATGTATACACACCTTTCCTTTACACGCATATGCCACACTGGATACCTACCCTCCTCTCGGACCAATAGAAATGCTTGACCATCAGATAGAATAACCAAGTTAATATTATAGATTGAACCATTAAATAAAATAAAAATTCTTTAATAGGGTTTTTAAACATGTATGCATGTGTGTATGATCAGAAGACCATAGCATAAATCCCACTTAGTATCAGGAAAAAATTCAAACTAATAACAACAAATAACATTCACTATGATATTCTAAAAGTGCAATCCATTATTAAAACATATTAACATTATTCTTTTATAGAAATAATTGCTCTCTTAAGTAATAATTAAAATATCAAATGTATTATTTATTACATTATTATTTAATTAATCATTATTAATTTATCATCATTATTAAATTATTTTTTAAAACTAATAAACAATCCAATGAAAATACCTTTTTAAAAAGCTTTTGTATTAAATAGTAAATTTTTGTAAGTTTTTAATTCTTAAAGTGAGCCACAATAGTGCTCAAGAATAAAATACTTTAAGATACTGTTGGTAAAATATCTAAGTTATTTAAACTTTTATATAAATAGACCACCTTGTCTTCTCTGAATATATTTTTACTCTAACAAATATTGTTAATAATGATCTAACTGTTGATCTTCAAAGAATAACAGTCTTTAGTCATTGTCCCAGATGCTGCCACTTATACAAATGAAACTATGAAAGATGCAAATTTAATATTAGCATTGTTTATTGTTTCCAGCCTTATTTTGTGGAACTCCATAATCATGAAATAAATAAAGATTAACTTAAATTAAATTAAAGATTAACTGTGAAACTTTTAATAATCTTTATTTATTTCATCATTAATATTAGCAATTTTGATCACTTCCTACAGTTACGGCACCAAAATTTTGAAGATAATCCAAAACCCATCCCATTTGATAATTGCCTTTATGGAATGAACCGCATTTAATAATTGACAGTGTGGTTACACAGTTGCAGGAAACGGTTGTCTTCTATGAGTAATATAAAACTGATGTTTAACTAGTATTTGTAGTAACTAATATTGTTTTAATTGAAATCACTGTCGAATGACCTTGTATGTACCAAACAACTTATACAAAATAAGTAAATAGACTTTTGTGCGGGCAATAAAATTACAAACTTTATAAGCCACTTTTCTTTAATTAATAGCAATTTCAATGTACATTTGTTGAAGTAGAACATCATATTTTTTTATTGTTTGACTGCGTTTGAATTGGAATATGCCATTCGAAAAGAAGTGTTATACAGATGAAGATAAGACAGTAATGTTCAAACTTTCCTCTTCATAAATTCGAAGAACAAGACTCTATTTAAAACAGGAAAAATAGAGAAGAAATCAAAGCGATAATAACCGTCATGTCGCACACCGTAGTAAAACTCGCAAAGTTGGCGCATAAGGGTAGAAAATCAAGTTCTTGGAAGTTTTAAATTACCTGTCAGGTGTGAAAAATGCGGGCATTTTTTATGCAAGACCTTGGAACTGATAATTAGACAGGTACTGAAATAACACCACCGTATTTGGTCATTTCATCGTAGCGCTTAAAGCAAGTACACTTGTCCGTTTATTAAATGTACCCCCAGTAAAACAGAAGCGGTTAATTTGCCAGTTGAAAATATGGATTTAAATCTTCAAGGTAAGTAGTTCTAGTCTATTCGTTACAGTTATTCCGCTTGTATTTATTACGATGTATTAAAAATAGGTACGAAGATTATTAGGTTTTTCTTTTAGGAATTTTATCAATAATTTGTCGTAAATTTCGGTTCCTGCGTTTGAATTTATACATCAAAGAAAAGCATCTTTGGTGAAGATTTCTTGAAAATTTCAGACCCCTTCAACCTAATTAATGCCTAAGTTAATAATCTTTAAAGTTACTACTGCAATTTATAATTTAATTAAAAAATTAAAAATTCTAATTTGTTATATTGTTATTCTACTTACAAAACAGTTCAAAAATTGGTAAAGAACGGTATTTTGGCGAGCATTGTTAATTGAGATAAACGCGATGTGCCGGTTTTTCGACTTTTACACCACTGCGCGTCGCAGAGCTTAGTAGCTACGTAATGCTAATGATCCTGAACTATCAGATTTATATGAATTTATCCAACTGTTTTCTATAGTTTATGGACTATAAATAAATTGTAAATCAAAAATCATGGTATTTAATATGTTATTAAATTAATTAATCTAAAGTGAAAAAGTTGACTATCGCACGCTAGATATCAGAAATACCAGCATTGCATAGAGTTGGTTATAACCTTATAACAAGTTACTGACCTCGACCTATTCGCCTAGGTACAAGCTCATTCAATTATTATCCGTTGTTTTTTCGATACTACTACTGAATACTACTAAAAGTGTCTACTGACGTTTTAGATGTTTTTGGATGAGATAAAAATAAAATGCTAGGTATTATATTATTATGTAAATCATTTTGTGATGTAAATCACTACCTAATGCAAATCGTATTAAAGATCAATGAAAATAATATAAATATTAACAAACACGTCGCTAAGGCAAATACAATGGATAGATAATTAGATAGAAATAGAAAATAAAAGTCTTCCAGTAATGGAGAATTACCGAGCTCAATCTGTCACCTTCATTACAGATACACTGAGCTTGTGTACCTCGAAAGCTTTTAATTCTTTTGCGTTTGTTATTACAAAAGTGTAAGAATTTGATGTTATTTTGGGGTGTTATGGTGTGATTCTGTTCTTAACGTTGTTTGGCGCAATTAGATTCTTCTGGCTGTTTATTTCTGTGTAAGGGTAGGTGTTTTCATCTATAAATTAAGAAATAGGTGCATAGTCGCCATTCCTTAATAATAATAATAATAATATTTATTGGACACAATGTAAAACATTATACATAAATACACACAGTTATTACACAGTACAGTTATTTTAAGCTTATATGTGTATGTGTATGTCTAGAAGTATAATGGAAAAATACTCATCTATATGAAAATTGTAGTATAACATCAGGGTATTAGAAGTAAACGGGTAGTACAGAGAAACAGAAACCAAAACCCACGTGGTGTGTGACGTGTGAAGCACACTTGCATCCGCACGCTGTACAAACAAACTTATCTGGATATTTGGCATTTGTGCTAAAACGAAAGTATAATGAGATCTACGGTGACATTACTCGTCAGACACTAATTGAGAAGCCGGAATGTCTATCTATGTCAAACATATCTGAATTGTGGATCCATGAATTATCTCGTGGGGGTCTGATGTATCCCAATGAATTTATTCAAGAATGCGTGTATAATTGTGAAACAGTGTTTACTTCCAAATTTCCATTGGACAAACTAAAAAACGTGCCAAAGATATCTGGTGTAATTGAGAAATGTATTATAAATACACACGAAACAATTCCTATGTCAATTGTTGAAGAGTACATTAAGGCTCGGATCAAAATAAGAATTAATTACCACAACAAACTGAAGACATCCGAATCTGTTCGCTATAACTTCAACTTCAAAAATTCAAAAAAGCAGAACAGTTTGTGAAAAGTAAGCTTTGATTTGCTTGTGTTATGTAAACAGTAAGATTTGTTAAAAGTAAACTTTTTGCTAATTTGTAGTGTATTATGTAAGCAGTAAGATTTCATTCTATTAAATGCGAATGTACTATTAAATATTCTTTGATGTATGTACATTTATTCGTTGATTTATTCAAATAATTAGATATTTAAACTTCGTTATAGCAAATTATCAGGAGTACCGTACCGATAGTTAGTAGCCATCAATGCAGAGATAAGCACACAATGAATACCTATGCAAATGATAGGAGCGTGAGTAGTGTGCTTGTGACGTCAAAATAGAGGGGAAAAAAGAGAAGAGATAAGGAAAAGGGAATGGCATTGGGCTCTAGACTACCCGTTTACTTCTAATACCCTGGTATAACGTAATGATTGTGTTCAAAAGGAAAGATATCGGTATAACCGTTTTTCACTTTCCCCTAAACTATATAGATCCTGTTACAGTATAGACGCTCAAGTTTGTTCCAATTGCAAGTTCATTATGAAAACTTTGAGACCCATTTTTAAGGTAAATAACTCTAATAATATACTCTCTTGTGGGACACCGTAGATTACTAGTAGTTCAGTGGATACAGTATTATTTATACGTACAGCTTGTGTTTTCTCGGGTAGGTAGCTAGCAAACCACTGCACAGTTTGAGCATTTAGTCCATAGTAATGTAATTTAGCTAGTAGTAGATTTCTATCAATAGTGTCGAACGCTTTAGTAAAATCTAGTACGTATCTAGTAGTACGTGATACATTTTGGAGCCAGTTTTCTAATGTCGTAATTGAGTTCGCAGAATGTAAGCATGTGGTCGGTTGTCTTCAAAGGTAAATCAATATTACCGTGTTCTAATTTACCAATGTTTTTAGAAATACACATTATATCAAGTAGTGATTTACCATCAGGGGTAATTCTAGTTGGCTCAGTTATGACTTGTCTAAGATCAAATGATTTTAGGAAGTTCATCAGATTACGAGTGTAATATGAATTTTGGTCAAGCATGTTCGCATTTAAGACTCCTACAAGAACCGTTTCGTCGCCCGTTAACTTATAATTTTAACTCGTCATTAAACTTTTACTTAAAGAACAAGAAGAAGTGTCGACTTATAATCCAATAAGCGAAGATTTAGTGAAATTACATTTAGTGGACACTGCGATCGGTGTTCTAAATCCCGACATCATAAAATGTTTGTGCATAATCTTTACAATTTTAAAATTTGAACACGTTCGACAATCAATCCAGCAATGTCTGCTCAAATAATTTATTTAGAGGGTCAGAGGGGTAGTGTTCTGCAAGTATATAGTCAGATGAATTGTCTGGACACCCATAAAGATGGAGAGAGGGGTTCTGCAAGTAGAATGTCCGGAAATTCTTCATGGGATAATATTTTCTATTTCCATTGTTTCTCCTACACAGAAAAAGGTTGAGAAAACGTCGGATTTATCAAACCAGCGCTTTTTATCTCAACATCTGGCAGCATTTTAAAAGTTTCCTTTCTGGGTACGAAGATTTATTCGAAAAATCGAAAATTCCAGTGCGGTGTGCGAATGTTTAGGTTTTGACTTATTTCGTGCTAACGAAGAATTTTTATAACATAATTTTGTTTACTTATAACAATAAAAATAAGCAATAAATTAATAAACACAATAAATAAGGAAATAATCAAAATAATAATAGTAATAAATAATAACAAAATAAATAATTAAATGGGGTTGGTGTCACTAAAAAAATATGATCGTATTAAGAATACACCAACATGACTTGTTGCTTCAAGATTTCTTTCTTAGAGCTGTTTTACCCATCCGAGTTTTTTGCGAAATTCTTACCCAAATTTTTGCTGAAATCTTTCAACAAATTTTTGATAAAGAAACTTTGACGTGTAATACAGCAATTTTATTCCGAAATTTATTGTGAGTAATTTCACAATAAAACTTTGGAACAATTCCTAATTCTTTTAGAAATTTGCGAGAGATCGACGCGGAAAAGTGCGCACATAACACTTGTAGTTGGCATGCAACACATCTCACATATCGGGTTATTTTGTTTTTAAAAATGGTTATTTCCTTTGTAAAATATTATTAAAACAACCATGCAATGATAATAAAGCTAAAAATAAAGGAACATTTAATCGCTAGGTGCGCAAAATGTCTTTAGTTTTATTTTATTTATTGAAGTGGATAAAATGCGAACGGCCATATTGCTATTACAGTAACAGGTCCGGAATTGGTTAAATTTGTTATTGTATGTTATAAGTTAATATTAATTGCACTGTATCCTAAAATAAAAGTTAATTAACTATTTATAATTGTATATAAAATATATTTAAAACTCTTAACACAAATGGCATGAAAATATCACGCATATTTATTAACAATGTTTTTATTACATACAAGGTATAGTAAAATTTTTTCTGAATACACCAACTATTTTTATACGACGTCAATCTGTGTTTACAATGAACGCTCAGCTGCTTCGCAAACACGCGTGCGTATGACAATAATTTTGAGGAGATTCTTTTTGGCATGTCTTTATCCTTTACCAAAACTTTGTTGAATAATTTCAGCAAAAATTTGGTTAAGAATTTCGCAAAAAACTCGGATGTGTAAAACAGCTCTTATACAATTTGATTTGATTGAAAGAAACACAGCTCACATCATTCGCGACGAATATCTCCAAAACACCTTTCTTAGCATTTGGTAAGAGAAGACCCTCATATTTAACAATTTAAAAATTGATAATGGTAAAATAAATATGCCTCTAGAGTTGTGTAAATATCTAATAACACCAATTTTTAAAATTTCTGATCAGTAATGTTTAAAAGCCTGTGGTTAATTGAAGTTTTACTACTGGATGTCAACTATAGCTAAAGCAACTAAATACTAATACTAATATCAGTTAAATTGATTTTAATTTGACGAATTTTATGCCAACGACTACACATTCTTAATTTTTAAAATATTAAATGGTAACACTTTTCTCTTAAATTAATATCTTAATTTATAGCACAACCGATTATATCAATAATTCGTCTTAACATGTTAATTTTAGATTATCTTATGTTAATTTTAAAAATAATAAGCTTTGTTTGAATTAAACTTAGCTTGCCTTGAAAATACTGGATTTGGAATTGCCTTCAGAAATATGACGTAAAATCGAGGAAGTTGTTCTTCAACATGCGTATATACATAATAATAACCACAGGATTAATTTAACACCATATACCACAGAATATATGTAGAATGTAGATATCGATTAAATTATTACAAAAAGTTGTTTATTAAATAAATATACTTCACACTTTAATGCATATTTAATGAATATGTGCCAGTACCTATGTAAAAACTTTAAATAATTACACTTTTTAATAACCCTAACTAACCATACCAAGTCTCAAACGATACAATAAACAAACTTGTTTAATTGTATGTCCTTACAAATCAGTCACAAAGTTCACTAGTGAACTCCTGCGTCAAAAATAAAAGAAACTAACCGAATACCCTTAAATATATATCTAACGAGTCTCTGCTCTAAAGAAATGCACTAAAAATATGACATTTATGTATATCTCGCAAACTGTGTAGAATAATTTTGCCAGTTACTTTATAAAAGCAAACTTAATAAAATCGGTAGTCATAACAGATTTGTTACGTAGTTTTTAAAGTTAAAGGAGGCAGTAGCATACATAAGAATTAATACATAGAATTAATTATCTGTTTATCTACCTTTTTCCTATTTTATCAATAATTCAAATGTTGCTACAATAGGAACCGCTAGCGCGCTGTGTGTGTGTCCAAGTACCTCTCATTAGACCACGTACCTAGTCCATAATATCACAGTGTATTCTTTTTATTATTATATTAAATTTATCGCCATTTTACCGAAACTAACTTAAATAAATTATTTTTCAAATTAGCGTATTAAAGTATTTGAGTTTGATTTGAAATAATGCCAAATTTTTGTAGTGATTGCGGATGTCAAAATGCTACTGAAATTGAAAGTAACTTGCTGGACGGGGATGTTGCTAAACGCGGACTTTGAAATGAAGGAGATGTTGAAGTTTTCTTCCCATTAGAAGCCTCGACAAATGATTGCCTGTCTTGCCTCTTCATACAACAAGCAACTTTTTTATCAACCATTTGACAAAAAACAAAAAAATATAAAACAGTTGTAGTTATAGACGAGAGACATTTCAAATAAGATCAATTAAATACTTTGCAGTTGTCCACTAAACTTCGATATCATTAGATAGTGAAGTTAGGAAGAAAAGTGGTTAAATGATTAAATGAAAGATTTTACATGATAAGTATTTAATTCTAAGAAAATATAGTGATTTTTCTAATACGTCTAAAGTGCGTGGAGGAGGTATACTTATTGCTGTAGAAGAAAACTTAATGGGATTGAATGTTACCAATTTAAATCGCCTGTCGAAGATTTATAATATAGATCATATTATGTTGTGATGATTTTTATTTAGTTGTAGCCGTGTTGATATGCATGGTCTGTTAGGTTCATAAATACCTTTGTTTGTTGAATAAACTTCATAAAAACCTCTCTACAAAATTAAAAAGAAAAAATTAAAAATTAACTAAAAAATTGAAGAAAAATGTTATAATTGAAAATATGATGATTTTACTATAACAAAGATAAAGATGCAGTACTTTAATTGGAAGATCGAAATAACAGCAGTTTAGAGCTAAAGAGAAAATTAAGGAATAGAAGCAAGATAACAGAGTGTGTAACATAAGATAAAAGAAAAGAACGCAGTGAGCGTTTATAATAAAGTTACTGATAATGAGTATGTTTTAATAATCGATACAATTATCATGCAGACGATAAATATTTTAATAGGTAGGATTAGTAATATCTGGTAACTAATAAATAAGAGGTGATGAGTTGATTGAATAAAACACCCTCGAGTTGCTTGTTAACGCTTTTATTCTCTATATTTGAACTTAAGTATTCAACATGCTATGAGCCGTCCAACCCTTCTTGAGGACAACAAACAACTGAGAAAACTATGTGCTTTACGTAAAAGGCACGCTGCAGGGTGCAGTATAACTGGCGCGAAAAAATTCAAATTTAAATATCTAAGCTTGGCTCTAACAAGAGGTTATTGTAAGAAATATTTAAAAAATGTAGTAAGTTTTAAAAGATCCTTAACAATTAATTAAAACTACTATAAAAAGGAAACAACATCAAATAACTATGTTTTCTGATTATATGGTCTGCGTTTTTATAATAAAATAAATATCGTATTTGGAAAATAATTCTTAATTACAAACTAAATTTGAAATGAGCCAGAGTAAATTTTAATGAATTATTTAAATAGCGTATTTAACCGTTTAAAACCGGTTAAAAGTTTATTTTATTCCATTTACCCAAAATCTTGTTAGTTATAAATATTGCTATATACTTAGACACCATTAATTAAAAGAAACAACTGGGTTTTAAAGTTAATTATTTAAATTTACCTAAAAAAGTTTGCAAATATAGAGAATGTAAAACCTAAAACCAATAAATTTTCTGGACGATAAAGGGTGGACAGGCAAAAGTCTTTAGCATAGAAACAATAATAAAAATAGTTGAATATAAGATAAAAAGTAGAAGTTATAGAAGAAGTTAAGAAAAATTAAAATTTTATGAAAAATTGGAAAATTGTGTATTTTCTACTGTTTAAAATATAAGTATCAAAGAATTGTGTTAACCATCAAGGAGATATATTAGAGAAATGCATTGATAGGATTAAGGAGAAAAGAGAAATTTTCTGATTAGCTCTAAACTGCTGTTATTTCGATCTTCCAATTAAAGTACTGCATCTTTATCTTTGTTATAGTAAAATCATCATATTTTCAATTATAACATTTTTCTTCAATTTTTTAGTTAATTTTTAATTTTTTCTTTTTAATTTTGTAGAGAGGTTTTTATGAAGTTTATTCAACAAACAAAGGTATTTATGAACCTAACAGACCATGCATATCAACACGGCTACTCCTAAATAAAAATCATCACAACATAATATGATCTATATTATAAATCTTCGACAGGCGATTTAAATTGGTAACATTCAATCCCATTAAATTTTCTTCTACAGCAATAAGTATACCTCCTCCACGCACTTTAGACGTATTAGAAAAATCACTATATTTTCTTAGAATTAAATACTTATCATGTAAAATCTTTCATTTAATCATTTAACCACTTTTCTTCCTAACTTCACTATCTAATGATATCGAAGTTTAGTGGACAACTGCAAAGTATTTAATTGATCTTATTTGAAATGTCTCTCGTCTATAACTACAACTGTTTTATATTTTTTTGTTTTTTGTCAAATTGTCAAATGGTTGATAAAACAGTTGCTTGTTGTATGAAGAGGCAAGACAGGCAATCATTTGTCGAGGCTTCTAATGGGAAGAAAACTTCAACATCTCCTTCATTTTAAAGTCCGCGTTTAGCAACATCCCCGTCCAGCAAGTTACTTTCAATTTCAGTAGCATTTTGACATCCGCAATCACTACAAAAATTTGGCATTATTTCAAATCAAACTCAAATACTTTAATACGCTAATTTGAGAAATAATTTATTTAAGTTAGTTTTCGTAAAATGGCGATAAATTTAATATAATAATAAAAAGAATACACTGTGATATTATGGACTAGGTACGTGGTCTAATGAGAGGTACTTGGACACACACACACACACACACACAGCGCGCTAGCGGTTCCTATTGTAGCAACATTTGAATTATTGATAAAATAGGAAAAAGGTAGATAAACAGATAATTAATTCTATGTATTAATTCTTATGTATGCTACTGCCTCCTTTAACTTTAACAACTACGTAACAAATCTGTTATGACTACCGATTTTATTAAGTTTGCTTTTATAAAGTAATTGGCAAAATTATTCTACACAGTTTGCGAGATATACATAAATGTCATATTTTTAGTGCATTTCTTTAGAGCAGAGACTCGTTAGATATATATTTAAGGGTATTCGGTTAGTTTCTTTTATTTTTGACGCAGGAGTTCACTAGTGAACTTTGTGACTGATTTGTAAGGACATACAATTAAACAAGTTTGTTTATTGTATCGTTTGAGACTTGGTATGGTTAGTTAGGGTTATTAAAAAGTGTAATTATTTAAAGTTTTTACATAGGTACTGGCAAATATTCATTAAATATGCATTAAAGTGTGAAGTATATATATTTAATAAACAACTTTTTGTAATAATTTAATCGATATCTACATTCTACATATATTGTGTGGTATATGGTGTTAAATTAATCCTGTTGTTATTATTATGTATATACGCATGTTGAAGAACAACTTCCTCGATTTTACGTCATATTTCTGAAGGCATTTCCAAATCCAGTATTTTCAAGGCAAGCTAAGTTTAATTCAAACTAAGCCTATTGTTTTTAAAATTAACATAAGATAATCTAAAATTAACGTGTTAAGACGAATTTTTTGTACAATCGGTTGTGCTATAAATTAAGATATTAATCTAAGAGGTAAGTGTTACCATTTAATATTTTAAAAATTAAGAATGTGTAGTCGTTGGCATAAAATTCGTCAAATTAAAATCAATTTAACTGATATTAGTATTAGTATTTAGTTGCTTTAGCTATAGTTGACATCCAGTAGTAAAACTTCAATTAACCACAGTATTTTAAACATTACTGATCAGAAATTTTAAAAATTGGTGTTATTAGATATTTACACAACTCTAGAGGCATATTTATTTTACCATTATCAATTTTTAAATTGTTAAATATGAGGGTCTTCTCTTACCAAATTCTAAGAAAGGTGTTTTGGAGATATTCGTCGCGAATGATGCACTCAAAAAAATATGGTTGGTTAATTCAACTGAAAAAAGTTGTTGAGTAACAAATCGGTAAATTTAGTAAATAGAAACATGATATCAGTTGAAACAAACCGCTCACTTACTGTTAGAACAACCGTAGGAAACTTGTTGCAGTACAAAATAAGAACAACTAAATTCTCTAGTTAATCTTAACATTCAATAGGTTCCTTAATCGGTGAAGACTAATAAAATTAAACTATGGATTTGTTTATTTATAAAGTTTACCCACATTTTCTTTAGTCAACCAAATTATTCTATAATTTGAACAATATTTTGTAAGGTAATAATTTTGTTTGTACATAAACGTAAATTTTGGTTAATGAACCATACATTTGTTTGAAATAACCTATTCTTTCCTTTGGGCTACCTACAAAAGAAGTGCAAATTAACTATCTTTATATGTAGATTATTCTGACAAGTTTTACTTCCGGATAATTTAACGGTTTTTCGCAATGTTTGTCGCTTCAAGCCTATCAGTTCTAACCAGTATCGCGAATTAAATTCGGGCAATAATTATTAATTATTACACCCAAAGAAATTACATGGGTTAAATTAACAAATAATGATTTTTGTATAAAAATGTACTAAATCTTGTAAAATTAATCACCGTTTTATTTAATATAAACTTCAAGAAATTGTTGTTTTAAAGTGTTCTAAATTGATATTTTGCAAATTTAAATGTGTTGGTGCAACGTAGTTGGATTAACTGAACATTTCATTTGTTTCACTACCATTTGCTTAATAAAACCTATTATTTTTCTATTTAAACATTTATTTTTTTGTTTAAACCTTTTATAAATAAACTTTTACTATGACTGTACTAAAAAAATATATTAATTCAATCGTCAAGGTTGTTAAATGACAATAAAAAGGTAACTAAAACCTCTTGTTTTGCTTTGTGGACAATTTTAAGATTTAAAAATAACGAACTTATATTTTATTTGCTTATATGAAATTTATACGATCGGCTCTAAAAACAGCGTCCGGCTCTTGTTTAGTCTTGTACGTTTGTTCTTGTGGTTCGTTGCTGTGTCGTTCTATATTTTTTACATTACATGAAAGGAGATTACCCTAAAAATCTCAAGTCGATTAAATCATGTTTAACCCGTCCCGCATTAAGGTCAAAGTTCAACCATTTTAGGCTGTTTTTCACAAAATGTGTATTTGCAGTAAAACAGTTGCAGCTACGAAAAAAAAGTTATTCTTCCTTTTTTGAGGCAAATTCAAGCCTCTTATCAATTTGGTTGATACATCATTTTCGAGAAATAATGCGTTTGAGAGTTATGAAAGAAAAATCATTTGCGAGCCGGCTCGCAAATTAGAGCGACTGATTTTGCTTTCATAACTCTTAAACGCATTATTTCTCGAAAATAATCTATGAACCAAATTGATAGGGGCTTGAATTTGCTACAAAAAAGGAAGAATAACTTTTCTTCGTAACTGCAACTGTTTTACTGCAAATACACATTTTGTGAAAAACACCCTAAAATGGTTGAACTTTGACCTTAATGCGGGACGGGTTAACATGATTTAATCGACTTGAGATTTTTAGGGTAATCTCCTTTCATGTAATGTAAAAAATATAGAGGGTACGTATTTTGAAATTATAACTTTTCTTTCCCCATACAAATAAGGACCACCCTAGTACATATATATATCTAAATATATTATTAAGTATGTTTTATCATGTATTTTTTATTAATCAGTTCCTTATGTATTTCGTAATCACTAAAGTTCCTTAATAAAATGTTTATTTTTATTTGTAATCTTTTATTGAAGATTTAAACCTAATTTGCATTTGATCAACAACTACAGTGATTAGCTGCCAACTAAAGAAGTCGACCCAATATAAATATGGTTACTAAACAAAACTTGAGGTATTTAAAACATAAATTTTGTTGAATGCCAATTAAGAATGATTAGTCATTTACACTTTATGTTAGATTACTGTAGATTTGGTTCCTCAACTGTATATGTGGTAGTTTCTGATCTACTCCACTGATATGTTGGAATAAACTCAAAGGTTGTTCAATAACTAGTTATATTAACAATTTCACATAGATTAATTTAATTAGTAAGTGTGGTTGACGCTATTCCATATGGTCTTTTTAGTTAATTTAACCTATCTTTTATTTTGAGTGTGTGAGCTGTGTTTCTTTTCAATCAGATCAAATTGTATAAGAGCTGTTTTACACATCCGAGTTTTTTTGCGAAATTCTTAACCAAATTTTTGCTGAAATTATTCAACAAAGTTTTGGTAAAGAAACTTTGACGTGTATAAAAAGAGCTATTTACATGCTGTATTAGACATGCCAAAAAGAATCTCCTCAAAATTATTGTCATACGCACGCGTGTTTGCGAAGCAGCTGGGCGTTCATTGTAAACACAGATTGACGTCGTATAAAAATAGTTGGTGTATTCAGAAAAATTTTTACTATACCTTGTATGTAATAAAAACATTGTTAATAAATATGCGTGATATTTTCATGCCATTTGTGTTAAGAGTTTTAAATATATTTTATATACAATTATAAATAGTTAATTAACTTTTATTTTAGGATACAGTACAATTAATATTAACTTATAACATTCAATAACAAATTTAACCAATTCCGGGCCTGTTACTGTAATAGCAATATGGCCGTTCGCATTTTATCCACTTCAATAAATAAAATAAAACTAAAGACATTTTGCGCACCTAGCGATTAAATGTTCCTTGATTTTTAGCTTTATTATCATTGCATGGTTGTTTTAACAATATTTTACAAAGGAAATAACCATTTTTAAAAACAAAATAAACCGATGTGTGAGATGTGTTGCATGACAACTACAAGTGTTATGTGCGCACTTTTCCGCGTCGATTTCTCGCAAATTTCTAAAAGTATTAGGAATTGTTCCAAAGTTTTATTGTGAAATTATTCACAATAAATTTCGGAATAAAGCTGCTGTATTACACGTCAAAGATTCTTTATCAAAAATTTGTTGAAAAATTTCAGCAAAAATTTGGGTAAGAATTTCGCAAAAAACTCGGATGGGTAAAACAGCTCTAAGAAAGAAATCTTGAAGCAACAAGTCATGTTGGTGTATTCTTAATACGATCATATTTTTTCAGTGACACCAACCCCATTTAATTATTTATTTTGTTATTATTTATTACTATTATTATTTTGATTATTTCCTTATTTATTGTGTTTATTAATTTATTGCTTATTGTTATAAGTAAACAAAATTATGTTATAAAAATTCATCTTTAGCACGAAATAAGTCAAAACCTAAACATTCGCACACCGCACTGGAATTTTCGATTTTTCGAATAAATCGTCGTACCCAGAAAGGAAACTTTTAAAATGCTGCCAGATGTTGAGATAAAAAGCGCTGGTTTGATAAATCGGACGTATTCTCAACCTTTTTCTGTGTAGGAGAAACAATGGAAATAGAAAATATTATCCCATGAAGAATTTCCGGACATTCTACTTGCAGAACCCCCCTCTCCATCTTTATGGGTGTCCAGACAATACATCTGACTATATATTTGCAGAAGACTACCCCTCTGACCCTCTAAATAAATTATTTGAGCAGACACTGCTGGATTGATTGTCGAACGTGTTCAAATTTCAAAATTGTAAAGATTATGCACAAACATTTTACGATGTCGGGATCTAGAACACCGATCGCAGTCGTCCACTAAATGTAATTTCACTAAATCTTCGCTTATTGGATTATAAGTCGACACTTTTTCTTGTTCTTTAAGTTAAAGTTTAATGACGAGTTAAAATTATAAGTTAACGGGCGACGAAACGGTTCTTGTAGGAGACTTAAATGCGAACATGCTTGACCAAAATTCATATTGCACTCGTAATCTGATGAACTTCCTAAAATCATTTGATCTTAGACAAGTAATAACTGAACCAACTAGAATTACCCCTGATGGTGAATCACTACTTGATATAATGTGTATTTCTAAAAACATTGGTAAATTAGAACACGGTAATATTGATTTACCTTTGAAGACAACTGACCACATGCTTACATTCTGCGAACTCAATTACGCCATTAGAAAACTGGCTCCAAAATGTATCACGTACTACTAGATACGTACTAGATTTTACTAAAGCGTTCGACACTATTGATAGAAATCTACTACTAGCTAAATTACATTACTATGGACTAAATGCTCAAACTGTGCAGTGGTTTGCTAGCTACCTACCCGAGAAAACACAAGCTGTACGTATAGATAATACTGTATCCGCTGAACTACCAGTAATTTACGGTGTCCCACAAGAGAGTATATTAGCACCCACGTTATTTACCTTGTTTACCACAGCATAAAACAAGCAAATTTGAATGTGGCTTTAAATACATTGCGCCAAAGCTAATTAATTCTGTTATTATATTTTTTCTAAAGCTGATATCAATCAATTTAAAATGGGTCTCAAAGTTTTCTTAATGAACTTGCAATTGGAACAAACTTCAGCGTCTATACTGTAACAGGATCTATATAGTTCAGGGGAAAGTGAAAAACGGTTATACCGATATCTTTCCTTTTGAACACAATCATTACGTTATACCAGGGTATTATAAGTAAACGGATAGTCTAGAGCCCCATGCCATTCCCTTTTCCTTATCTCTTCTCTTTTTTTCTCTCTATTTTGACGTCACAAGCACACTACTCACGCTACTATCATTTGCATAGGTATTCATTGTGTGCTTATCTCTGCATTGATGGCTACAAACTATCGGTACGGTACTCCTGATAATTTGCTATAACGAAGTTTAAATATCTAATTATTTGAATAAATCAACGAATAAATGTACATACATCAAAGAATATTTAATAGTACATTCGCATTTAATAGAATGAAATCTTACTGCTTACATAATACACTACAAATTAGCAAAAAGTTTACTTTCACAAATCTTACTGTTTACATAACACAAGCAAATCAAAGCTTACTTTTCACAAACTGTTCTGCTTTTTTGAATTTTTGAAGTTGAAGTTATAGCGAACAGATTCGGATGTCTTCAGTTTGTTGTGGTAATTAATTCTTATTTTGATCCGAGCCTTAATGTACTCTTCAACAATTGACATAGGAATTGTTTTGTGTGTATTTATAATACATTTCTCAATTACACCAGATATCTTTGGCACGTTTTTTAGTTTGTCCAATGGAAATTTGGGAGTAAACACTGTTTCACAGTTATACACGCATTCTTGAATAAATTAATTGGGATATATCAGACCCCCACGAGATAATTCGTGGATCCACAATTCAGATATGTTTGACATAAATAGACATTCCGGCTTTTCAATTAGTGTCTGACGAGTAATGTCACCGTAGATCTCATTATACTTTCGTTTTAGCACAAATGCCAAATATCCAGATAAGTTTGTTTGTACAGCGTGCGGATGCGAGTGTGCTTCACACGTCACACACCACGTGGGTTTTGGTTTCTGTTTCTCTGTACTACCCGTTTACTTCTAATACCGTGATGTTATACTACAATTTGCATGTAGATGGAGTATTTTTCCATTATACTTCTAGACATACACATACACATATAAGCTTAAAACTACTGTACTGTGTAATAACTGTGTGCATTTATGTATAATGCTTTACATTGTGTCCAATAAATATTATTATTATTATTATTATTAAGGAATGGCGACTATGCACCTATTTCTTAATTTATAGATGAAAACACCTACCCTTACACAGAAATAAACAGCCAAAAGAATCTAATTACGCCAAACAACGTTAAGAACAGAATCACACCATAACACCCCAAAATAACATCAAATTCTTACACTTTTGTAATAACAAACGTAAAAGAATTAAAAGCTTTCGAGGTACACAAGCTCAGTGTATCTGTAATGAAGGTGACAGATTGAGCTCGGTAATTCTCCATTACTGGAAAACTTTTATTTTCTATTTCTATCTAATTATCTATCCATTGTATTTGCCTTAGCGACGTGTTTGTTAATATTTATATTATTTTCATTGATCTTTAATACGATTTGCATTAGGTAGTGATTTACATCACAAAATGATTTACATAATAATATAATACCTAGCATTTTATTTTTATCTCATTCAAAAACATCTAAAACGTCAGTAGACACTTTTAGTAGTATTGAGTAGTAGTATCGAAAAAACAACGGATAATAATTGAATGAGCTTGTACCTAGGCGAATAGGTCGAGGTCAGTAACTTGTTATAAGTTTTTAACCAACGCTATGCAATGCGGTTATTTCTGATATCTAGCGTGCGATAGTCAACTTTTTCACTTTAGATTAATTAATTTAATAACATATTAAATACCATGATTTTTGATTTACAATTTATTTATAGTCCATAAACTATAGAAAACAGTTGGATAAATTCATATAAATCTGATAGTTCAGCATCATTAGCATTACGTAGCTACTAAGCTCTGCGACGCACAGTGGTGTAAAAGTCGAAAAACCGGCGCATCGCGTTTATCTCAATTAACAATGCTCGCCAAAATACCGTTCTTTACCAATGTTTGAAGTGTTTTGTAAGTAGTTCAATAACTAATTCAATTAAATTTCTACTTAGATTAGATCCGCTTTATGAGAAAATCAATATAATAACAATATAACAAATTAGAATTTTTAATTTTTTAATTAAATTATAAATTGCAGTAGTAACTTTAAACTTGTTTATTGTTTCCAGCCTTATTTTGTGGAACTCCATAATCATGAAATAAATAAAGATTATTAAAAGTTTCACAGTTTTATTAAAATATACCTGACAATATTGTTTCGACAGCTATGCTGTCATTATCAAAGGTAATATAATTATAAACAAACACGTCACTAAGGTAGATACAAAATAGGTAACTAGATAAAATAATAATAATAATAATAAAAATTAGTAATAAAAATCATAATTAAACATCTAATACTTCCAGTAACGGAGAATTACTGAGCTCAAGTTGTTCATTCATTAAAGGTACCCTGAGTTTGTGTTTGTATATCTCAAAGGCTTCTAAAATGTCTAATTTGCGTTTGTTATTACAAAAATGTAGGAATTTAATATTATTTTGAGGAGTCATTGTGTGATTTTGTTCTAAAAGGTGTTTGGCGTAATTCGATTTTTCAGGATGTTTATTTTTGTAATGACGTACGTGTTCTTTATATCTTATGTCAAAATTTCGAAGTGTTTGTCCAATATATACCGAACTACAAAAAGAACAATTTAAACGGTAAATGCCCGATTTCATATCATGTGTTCTGTCTTTAGCATTAAATAAAAATGAAAAAGTGTTAGTGTTGGTTTTAAATGTTATTTTATAATTGTTGGTTTTTCTTAGTATATGTGCAATTTTTTCTGATATTTTGCCAAAATATGGTATAGATATGTAATTTGTGTCTTCTGTTTGATTGTCAATGGGATATATTCTTTTGATAGCTAACCTATAATCTTTTTGTTTAATTAAAGTGTCAATCATGTTCGGATTATAATGATTTGCATGTGCTAGTTGTTTAATGGTTGATATCTCTTTGCTAAAATCTGATTTTGTTAGTGGAATAGTTAAAGCTCTGTGTACTAATGATCTGTATGCTGCTATTTTATGTGTATTGTGGTGACAAGATTCATTTGGTATTGTTATGTCTGTTTGTGTTGGTTTTCTGTATATGGAAAATTCAAAAAGATTGTCTGCGTTAATCTTGATATTTAAGTCTAGAAAGTTTATAGCCCTGTTTTGTTCTGTTTCTAGTGTAAATTTTATATTAGGATGGATATTGTTTATAAGAATTAAAAATTCATTGATAACCTCAAAAGAACTGTCAAAACAAGCTAAAATGTCATCAACATAACGAAACCAGAAGATAATGTGTTTATTTATGGACAAGTTTGAAGATCGAATATTTGAATTAAACCTATCTAAACACATTATCTTCTGGTTTCGTTATGTTGATGACATTTTAGCTTGTTTTGACAGTTCTTTTGAGGTTATCAATGAATTTTTAATTCTTATAAACAATATCCATCCTAATATAAAATTTACACTAGAAACAGAACAAAACAGGGCTATAAACTTTCTAGACTTAAATATCAAGATTAACGCAGACAATCTTTTTGAATTTTCCATATACATAAAACCAACACAAACAGACATAACAATACCAAATGAATCTTGTCACCACAATACACATAAAATAGCAGCATACAGATCATTAGTACACAGAGCTTTAACTATTCCACTAACAAAATCAGATTTTAGCAAAGAGATATCAACCATTAAACAACTAGCACATGCAAATCATTATAATCCGAACATGATTGACACTTTAATTAAACAAAAAGATTATAGGTTAGCTATCAAAAGAATATATCCTATTGACAATCAAACAGAAGACACAAATTACATATCTATACCATATTTTGGCAAAATATCAGAAAAAATTGCACATATACTAAGAAAAACCAACAATTATAAAATAACATTTAAAACCAACACTAACACTTTTTCATTTTTATTTAATGCTAAAGACAGAACACATGATATCATGAAATCGGGCATTTACCGTTTAAATTGTTCTTTTTGTAGTTCGGTATATATTGGACAAACACTTCGAAATTTTGACATAAGATATAAAGAACACGTACGTCATTACAAAAATAAACATCCTGAAAAATCGAATTACGCCAAACACCTTTTAGAACAAAATCACACAATGACTCCTCAAAATAATATTAAATTCCTACATTTTTGTAATAACAAACGCAAATTAGACATTTTAGAAGCCTTTGAGATATACAAACACAAACTCAGGGTACCTTTAATGAATGAACAACTTGAGCTCAGTAATTCTCCGTTACTGGAAGTATTAGATGTTTAATTATGATTTTTATTACTAATTTTTATTATTATTATTATTATTTTATCTAGTTACCTATTTTGTATCTACCTTAGTGACGTGTTTCTTTATAATTATATTACCTTTGATAATGACAGCATAGCTGTCGAAACAATATTGTCAGGTATATTTTAATAAAACTGTGAAACTTTTAATAATCTTTATTTATTTCATGAGTAACTTTAAAGATTATTAACTTAGGCAGGGGGTTGAAGGGGTCTGAAATTTTCAAGAAATCTTCACCAAAGATGCTTTTCTTTGATGTATAAATTAAAACGCAGGAACCGAAATTTACGACAAAGTATTGCTAAAATTCCTAAAAAAAATACCTAATAATCTTCGTACCTATTTTTAATACATAGTAATAAATACAAGCGGAATAACTGTAACTAATAGGCTAAAACTACTTACATTGAAGATTTAAATCCATATTTTCAACTGGAAAATTAACCGCTTCTGTTTTACTGGGGGTACATTTAATAAATGGACAAGTGTACTTGCTTTAAGCGCTACGATGAAATGACCAAATACGGTGGTGTTATTTCAGTACCTGTCTAATTATCAGTTCCAAGGTCTTGCAAAACAGATGCCCGCATTTTTCACACCTGACAGGTAATTTAAAAATTCCAAGAACTTGATTTTCTACCCTTATGCGCCAACTTTGCGAGTTTTACTACAGTGTGCGACATGACGGTTATTATCGCTTTGATTTCATTCTCTATTTTTCCTGTTTTAAATAGAGTCTTGTTCTTCGAATTTATGAAGAGGAAAGTTTGAACATTAATGTCTTATCTTCATCTGTATAACAGTTCTTTTCGAATGGCATATTCCAATTCAAACGCAGTAAAATAATAAAACAATATGATGTTCTACTTCAACAAATGTACATTGAAATTGTTATTAATTAAAGAAAAGTGGCTTATAAAGTTTGTAATTTTATTGCCCGCACAAAAGTCTATTTACTTATTTTGTATAAGTTGTCTGGTACATACAAGGTCATTCGACAGTGATTTCAATTAAAACAATATTAGTTACTACAAATACTAATTAAACATCAGTTTTATATTACTCATAGGGCAATTATCAAATGGGATGGGTTTTGGATTATCTTCAAAATTTTGGTGCCGTAACTGTAGGAAGTGATCAAAATTGCTAATATTAAATTTGCATCTTTCATAGTTTCATTTGTATAAGTGGCAGCATCTGGGAAAATGACTAAAGACTGTTATTCTTTGAAGATCAACAGTTAGATTATTATTAACAATATTTGTTAGAGTAAAAATATATTCAGAGAAGACAAGGTGGTCTATTTATATAAAAGTTTAAATAACTTAGATATTTTACCAACAGATCTTAAAGTATTTTATTCTTGAGCACTATTGTGGCTCACTTTAAGAATTAAAAACTTACAAAAATTTACTATTTAATACAAAAGCTTTTTAAAAAGGTATTTTCATTGGGTTGTTTATTAGTTTTAAAAAATTTCAGCTGCAGTAGCTTCTTAATTAAATTGAAAATTTACGGTCTTCGCATTTTTAAGAATTGAACGGAGTCTTATAATTAAGTAACTAGTTTTGTTCTAGTTTTATAATTATTGGATCAAGTTTTGCTTATTTTTATATGTATGTTACGGTCAACGTAGTAAACCGGCCAATTTAGAAAATTACATAGAAGAATGTTTACTAAATATCTAATAAATTTCAACTAATACCTAATTGATTAACTGACTAACATTTAATTATTAATTAAGCGGCGTTAATTATTAAGTTTCAAACCGCAGATAAGGTTAGGTTACTGTTAGTTTAGAGATTTTGGTTTTAAGACTAGGTGGCCATTAATCACATTGGCCGGTTTATTACATTGACCGTATTGACCTATTGTAGCAGAGCTTTTTTGCCCAACACTTAATAAATGCAAATCAAATTCCCGCGAATTACTCAATAATAAGTCAAATACTTAAACAATTCAATGCATCATAAACTATACTTATACTTTAAACTTATGACCCGGCAGAGACGTCTTTCTCATTAATATGTATGAGTAAGTAATATGTATGAATTATTATTATTGCATTTAGGAATGAGGAAATTATCTAATATGTTTTTTTGTGTAATGTATTTTCAATTTTCTATCTTTATTTAACATACAGACTTCAATTTTTATTATCGTTTGATATAGTTCGGCTCAACATACTGCTTATGTTTCTGTCAATCAACATTATTATTACAGTTTTTTTCTTTTGGTTTTCCTCTTTTGTCAAATGTATTTCACTATTTATCAAAAGTATTTCCCACCTATGTAGCTTTGACATTAATAATCAAATGAAATTCACTATTTGTCAAAACTCTTTCACGTTATTGCAAATTATTTTCCTCTTTTTTAATGTTTTATTAGAAAAAGAAGAATATAACAATTTACTAAATATACCTACTAATATTACATAATGTAACGCAATACTTGTAAAAAAAATGTTTTATAATTAATTCAAAATTTCAATTCTGTTGAGGCAATCTCCCAAATATATCTCCATGTGTCGAACATAATTTTGGCAATGTTCTTGTGTAATAGCTTCAGAAGCGTTATGAATTTGAACATATAGTTGTTCTTCATCCGTAGGCTGACTTCTTTTTATTATAGTTTTCCATTGGTGAAACAGCTCTTCAATGGGGTTTAAAAAAGGACTGTACGGAGGCAGAAATATTGGTACATGTCCATGAGCTCTGATCAGTTGTTGAATTTCATCCGTTCTATGAAATCCGACGTTGTCCATGACAAAATATGCACCTTGTATATGATCTGCGGCCAAGTGGTCAATCAAAGATGTCAATAATTCTCCAAAGTGTTCTTCATTGTAAGGCCTGTCTTGAATGGTGAATAAATATAATGAATTAATACACATTGCAGCAGCAATCGAATAATTACGGCCTCTTTATTGGGCCTTCACTTTGTTGGCTCTTGTATTTTTCGGTGATCTTCCATAAGCTCTTCTAGAATTTACTTGAATCCCAAATTCATCAATAAAAAATAGTTTTTCTCTGTGAACCATTATTCTGTTGTATTGAACAGCATATTCAAACCTACTTTGGATAGTATCTGGTGTGTTACGCCTTTCTGGCACAAAAGAAACGCGTTTTACAGAATAGTGAAATGCCTTTGTCGCTCTGTCAATGGTCCATAAGCTCACCTCTAGTTGTGGATTTTGCTCCAACAATTTGGCTTTTGCTTGTTTTAGTGTCAAGGTGCAATCCTCATCCATTAAATTGCAGATTTCTTCTTGCTCCTCTTGAGTAAATTTCTTGGGGCGATGACCAGCACTTCTTTTATTCACTTCGTTCGTTATTTTGTAAATTTTTCTTACAGTGTTCGGCAAAACATTAAATTGTCGTCCTATTTGGACTGAAGAACTACCATCGTTCATTCCTCTGATTATTAAAGCACGTACCTCGTTCGAGATTTTGTTCTTTTGCCTTCTTTCAGCATTCATTCTTAATAATCAATGTTAATATCAATGTGAAATAGATTTAACAAATAAGGAAATAGATTTGACACAAGGGGAAATAGTTTGACATACACAGCAAACTGTTTAATAGAGATGGGAAATACTTTTGATAAATAGTGAAATACATTTGACAAAAGAGGAAAACCAAAAGAAAAAAACTGTATAGATTTATATGTTTGATTCGTTTAACGTCAATTTTAAATGGGAAGTCATTTCCCAAACTGTGGACTTCTCGCCTTATAAACAATAAATATCAATGCAGTTTGATGGCGCATTCTATTTTTTTGTATTTGTTCCTGACTTTATTACTTAATCTGAAGTTTTTTGTATTAACACCCACACCTGTATTCAAATTTGCAGAATTAAATATCTCAGCAGGTGCATAATTACAGTAAGGAAATTTTAATGTGAGTTTGAGAAAAAAGAGTTGTTACAATTGAGGCATGATCGTGGTACATTTTTTAGTGATTGTTACACATAACGTAGAATGGTGAAGAAGGGAAATGTATAAATATATAATTATTGCAATAAAACTAAATGTACTCTAAATAAATATATTTTAAAATATTGATTAGATATTTAACTGAGGCACAGGAACATAATGTTATTGATATGTTTTATTGACGACAATTTAATTTTCAGCTTGCTAAGTGACGCACACGTACACAATAAACTAGTGGAGAAAAATTATATTTCTATTCTATTTATAATGATGATCAAAGTGTTATTTATAATTATTCCTATTGTTACTGCACAAGAGCAGAATGAAACACAACGGAGACATACAGATTATTTATTAAATGTGGTGAGTGGTCTTTAATATTGCTTCTGTTCTTGCTAATAAAAATTAATTCAGCTCTCTTTTATTATGTGCCAATTAGAAACAACTAATAATTAAATATGGATTTCCTTTTGAAAATCATGCTGTGTTAACAGAGGATGGCTATTTATTAGAAATTCAAAGAATTCCTTACGGAAGAAACAGTGTTAAAATTGGCGATAGACCACCAGTTCTACTAGTTCCTGGCCTCTTCTGCAGTTCGGTTGATTTTGTTAATACGGGACTTAACAATAGCTTAGGTCTTCTTCTAGCAGATCAAGGTTATGACGTGTGGTTAGCAAATTATAGAGGAACTACTTGGTCTCGAAAACATATAAGCCTAGATCCGGACAATCCTAAAGATAAAAAGGAGTTTTGGAATTATAGGCGAGGAAAATAAATGCATGACACTTTATTGTTAATTAACGTTTTATTTCAGTTTTCACGAAATTGGTTTGTACGACTTACCAGCATTTATTGATTACATTCTTAATACGACACGACAGGAAGGTCTGTATTATATAGGACATTCTCAGGGCACGACAAGTTTCTTAGTATTAACCTCTCAGAAGCCAGAGTACAATAGGAAGGTCAAGCTGTTAGTATGTTTGGCTGCTGTGGCATATATTTCTCATTCAACATCCCTAGTTCTGCGATTTTTAGCAACTTATTCCAAAGAAATTGAGGTAAGTGTAGATTATATTCATTGGCTAACACTAACCTCAAGAGCTAATTATGTAGTTATGTAGCTGTTATGTACAATGACGAACACTTGTAAGTTAATGTCGTATAATAGTCTATCTATCTATCTATCTATCTAAATAGTAGGTATGTTAGGTAATTTTAATTGCAATCTATTTTAGGATTTTACAAACCGATATCAATTTTATGAATTAATACCTCATAGCATAATCCTGGGATTACTTGGACACATTTTCTGCAACGACTTCTCGCCATTTCAAGATGTATGTGCATCTGTATTTTACATAGCAGCAGGTTATTCGGATAATCAGTTTAATAAGGTAAGAAACGAGAGAAAAATGTATTTTTGTTTATATTACATTAATTAAATATTTTTATAATCAGACACATATTCCTGCAATAGCAACCAATACACCCGCTGGAGCATCTATTAAACAACTACAGCATTACGTCCAATTGTACCTATCAAGTATGCTTTACTATATTATTTCATATTTTCCTAATTATTGTTACTGCATGGCATTGATGTAATTTTTGTCATGTAAGTGTTATCAAACGTGTCACTGGATTTTGTACTTAATAACGAGCCAACTCTGGGAAGCAGAGATTTGCATGTTTACCTCATACTTTAATGACACATGATAATCTATCTTGACACTCAAACATATGACTCTGGTTGCAACTGGTAACGCATCATAGTGCATAGCAGTTAAGATTATGCTTATTGTCTTATTAGTTGTTGTAATATTCTTGATTCTACTTATTCAAGGTCTTCTGATGGATTTAATATACATAAGTTTATACCTCTCGAGTAGATAAAAGACTTTGGTCTCTCAAAAGTGTTAGATACGGTTAACGAACTAGAGTTTAATTTGAGCTAACCCTTTTACTATTACTAATACGATTATAAACATAATTTTCTTGGATTTGTAGAATCCTTTCAACCTTACGATTATGGAGAAAAGACAAACTTAAAAACATATGGCCAATTAACGCCTCCATCATACGATCTTACCAAAGTTACGGTCCCAGTTGCTATTTATTATGGGTCCAGTGATGCTTTCAGTAATAGAAAGGTAGGTCGGTCGATTAATTAATTAATTAAATAATTGAAATTTTTATAGTACTTTTTTTGTTTTCAGGATATTAACCGAATGTCATTGCAACTGCGTAATGTAATAGTTAAGAAGCGTTTAAAGGGTTTCAACCATTTAGACGTGTTATGGGGAATGGATGTAGTAGATATGGTTTTTAATGAAGTTTTTGAACTTATGAAACGCTTTTAATTATTGTATCAATTAAAAAATAATAGTTAATAAATTTTTCTTTCTTATTTATTTATTGCTATAATAATGCTGAAAAGTCTGAACACCCAAAACTTATCAGAATTAGTCAGATTTAACCAAAAATGGTTTAGAGTACAAAGCAAATCCTAAAATAAACGATCGATAAGAACTTTTAATTTATTCCTATTTATTTCCGTTTCTGTTCGGTTTGAAATTGGAGTGCTTTTCCGAAACGTGCCCGTGATAAATACAACTTCATTCTAGTTAGCTATACGAAAGTTAGCTCGGAAGAAACTGACGTGATTTAGGCTGACTTTAGTAACAGATTCAAATTTCTTTTGCTTTAGGTCCACGTTTTTACTGTGGACCAAAAAAAGTATTAAGTCAATAATAAAGTCCATAAAGTCCACAAAAGTCGTAAACGGGAAAACTATATAAATCCCACTACAGTCGCAAATAACGTGATTACCTTTTCTAATAATCAAAAATTAGAGGGTTTGCCAACACTAGTAAACTACGTCTTAAAACGTATCAAAATTTCTTCAAAAGCTAAGGCGGAGAAGGAAGTACTTATTTTTTATATACAAAATCAACCAAAAAAGAAGCAATGCAGTATGGTAACGCAATCCGAAAAAAAAAGAAAGAACAACTACAGATACGACAAGGTCAGCAATGACCAAAATTTAAAATCGCAATTTTTAACGCGGAACTTTAAAGTACCATGAGTGGCCTAACCTTCAGGGGAAAGTACACCGTGAATTGCTATAAAGTCGAATCAAACTTTTGGATTAGAAATGCGTAGTAACAGACTGATTACCATTAATATTTACTTAAAGCATAATACTAAATGGGAAATAGGTGATTCAGAATTTCGGAAGGCAGAGACAGCAATCGAATATAAAATAAATATTAGAGTGGTTCTTATTTATATAACTAATATGATTATAATATTATGATGATGATGATATGATTATTTGTATGAAGTTTTTAATCTTCTGCTTCTACCTACTCTTTCGCCTTCCAGTCGACAAATCAGGTATTATGCACAATTTTAAAGAGATTTTACATGCAGAAAGAGATAAAATCATTACCGTTTAAATATCACCGTTTCTTTTACTTATTACTTATTGGTCGAAAGCTCTCAAAAGCTTTGGGTAGGAACGTCTCTCCCTGCAGGGATATCAACATGCGTTTACATCGGAAATCCAATTTCCTAAATCCAATTGCCGAATAAGTTTATATAGCTACCCTTAAGGTCACACTTTACATAAAAGAAGTAACAAAAGAACCAAATGTAAGTAATGCAAACATGCGCACGCAAATTTGATTAAAGTTAATAACAAATTGTTCACTAGTGCTTCTTGTGTTGCATATTTATAAGCAAGAGATGAATTGTTTATTTACAGCTAAATTTATTTTTATATCCAAATTATAAACACCCCATGCATTTTTAAAATGTTCATAATTGCATTTTTTCTCAAATTCAGACGATTCGGTACGGGTCAATACGAAAAATCTGTTCTAGCTGATATTTTAGGCGTTTTACAGTCGGTTTCATCAACTAGTTCATTCAATCAATCTAGTTGCCTTTAAATTTAAAACCATTTTTAACTAAAAACATAGTACCCTAGTAATAAAAGCGATTTCAAAATCCGGTAAAAGCAAGCTACGGCGACCAGTACCGAGTACCTGAAGACACGCACTCCAACAAGAATTGAAATTAAACTACTTCGTGGAGTATCTCCAAACTGCAGTCGATATAAATATAAAAAATTCCAGCGTACCCCTATATTTTGTTGCAAAATCATTAAAGGAGAAATTAGAGAAACTGCCTTTACTGAAAAAGAGGCTTGCTGGAACTTACCTTATTAATCTTATAAGACACTGCTTGATCAGTAATACTTCCGTAAAAAACTAAATTACAGAAATATAAAACATTAGGAAAATACAGAATATGAATTACAAAGGTGTGTAAAGAAATCTTTATTAACAAATAATCAAAAAGATTTAGATATAAAACATCAATATTGAACAGTATTGATTTCCATCAATAACAATACACAAATAACCTGTTAAATTATAATAGTTAACAAAATTAACCAATCATTGTGAAAAAGAAGTTAAGCAATACAGATGCCAAAGCAGCCTTATATTCATTACACTGGTAAAGTAACAGTTTAGTATATAATTAGTTTATTTAATTGTTTAGGAAGAAATACTTACCTGGCAAACATCTACGTTGCAAAATACTGCTGGAACGTAGTGTTAATGTATTGTGTTTCAGATTATTTCGATTTACGAACAGCAGAAAATTACCTTTCGTCTAATTGTATTGTATAAACGTTAATTGTAATCAACATTGCCAAACTATCGAAGCAAATACATACTTGTGCGTGATATAGAACGGTTATTTTTAACGACAATAACAAAAAGATGTTTATGTGATTGTCGAGACCGACTGATTAATGTGCCCATCTGAAAGCACGACGAAGTGTATTGAGGCTTTATCGACGAGAAAAATCTTATCGCCGATTTCTGGAATCTGAGTAAGGGTTGAACCGCGCGACCACTCACTTCACGGGGAAAATAAACACTTTTTATACCAAAAAGTATCAAATAACATAAACGACTAAATTTGTAGGGGATTGAACATTTTATGTGTTTATGAAGCTCATGACTCAAGACGCTCAACGACGATAATGGGTAAGCCACGTTCAAGAGATGAACTGAAAAACTGTCTAGATCGGTAACTAATGGATCGTAGCTAATACGGGAGTAAAACAAAATACAATACTACAAAAAAGCTACTACGTAACACACCCTCTCTATACCACAACAATAAACTGGTGCTAAATGCAGCAGACAGCCGACTAAAGAAGGGGAACCATTCCTATTATTCATACTTAAAAATCTGCAACATTACAATACATACATACATAATTCATTTCCGGTTTAGCGCATTTGTAGTGTCAAAGTTCCGCACAAACACTTACGGGAATGCAATGGAGCTATTGGAGCAAGTACGTTACGCTCGACCATACTTTATCACTATTAAAACTTTCATACGTTATCCTAATGAGCTCAGATACGATCGCACTAAATTTCTTAAATTCAGTCGCAACCGAATCCATTTGAAGCCATGTTCCTTAGATCGAGAAGCAGGATCTCTACCACTCGACTACGGAGGGCTTCTATAGACGGATAAAGCAAAATTCTCGATCCAGACTAAATCATGCAGACAATAACCTAATAAACAGTTTTCATCATCTTACGTATCACTCAGTTTTTATAAGGGTTTTATTAAGGTTGCCAGTTTATATTGGAGGTTTATAAGATTACTAAACGGTTGTGAAGTTATATAGTGGATATATAAAATTACTAAAAGGTCCAAGTTAGTAAACGTTTTCGTCAGTAACTTATATTACTTATAGTAACAGTTACCGGAGATTATATAATGATTTCTTATAATAGTTGTAGTTACGAATTTATAAAACCAATAGTGTTAAGTTCCTATGTAGGTGTATGTGGTGATAAATATAAAAGTTACTCAACCTACAGTAATAGCAGTTGTCGTTATAAAAGCTGAGGACTGTTGGTGTTGAAAAACTGTAATAAAGCCAAGATTCATATTTTTAGATTAGTTTTCAAACTTGTAACCATGGTTTGTCCTAAGAAACCTTTGGTAACGCACAGAAACGTCAATAAAATACTATTTTAAAAGATATTTTCATATAATAGTCCAATAGAACAAACACGCACCACAAACAATATAGAGTGTGAAATACTTTTGCGAGGATATGAAAGTTGAAAGTGCGACGACTGGCGGTATCTTGCATGTTATATAAGCAGCGTTGCAGAGGCGGTTCGTACTTTAAGAGATTACCATCACTCACAGTGAGGAGCTTTGTCATAAGTTATATAACGTCATTCTTGGTAGCTGTGAACACCGTTAAATCTATATAGCGGTTTATTAGGAGTATTTATAAGCACACTAAAGTTACATATTGGTTTTATAATATCTTCTTGTTTCTTTTAAATACACCCACCGTATTTTTGATACATTTATGTGGAAAACATGCATTTATGCGGAAACAAGCTAAAAAAACTTTTTTACTAAAACTTTAAAATCTTTATGACATTGGCGGCGCTAGTGTTTTTTAGAGTTACAAATGAAGATCATACAGTCCAAAAAACATTCCAGTACAAACTTGGTCATTTTAAATACCTGCATGAGAGCCTTAATAATAGCAGTGTATTTTTATATGAGGAATATATCTCGTATGCGAAAGAAAAGACTTGCCCTATGGAGATGTTACATTTTATAATTAATTTAGTTTCCCACCAACTTGCAAAGAGAAATATAGAGGATTTTGATAAGTGCAAGAGCAAGCAGGATAACCAATACAGCGATACGGGTGCCTAATGTTGTGGTTACCATTATAAAGCAGGTTTATAAAGGTTACGAAAACATTCTCGTTAGTTGATTAAAGGCACATAAGGACTATAAGGGGTCTATAAGAGTATGAGAAGTTATATAAATCTTTTATATTATTCAGTTATATCTATATCACCGTTATTATAAAACTTATAAGATCCTCAAAGTATTAGGAGCGAAATTGGTCAATAATGCCCTCCAACTTTTGTTGTTCTTCGGGTAATTAATCAAACAAACCCTTAATTTTATTAATAGCACACACGAAGGCACAGTCTATTGCATTAAAGGTTAAATATTACTTAAGCCTAAAATAAAACTATTTGTTAACATAGGTATAACATAAAATCTAACAATCCTAGTCACATTAATAGCTTCAGAAGCCAGTTGGTTTTGTCATCGGTAGTAAAGAGGAGAAAAGGTGAGATATCCTTTACTAGAGTTTTGGTAATATTCCTAATAAATCTAGAGCTCTAGCTCCTAATACAGATACAATTAAATCTAAAGATTATTGGAAATGAATTTCTAGAAATTAGAAATTTGGTTTACGTAGATCTTAAACTCACTACCTGAACACACTTGAATTGTGATAAACGTACCATAGCATAAAAAGAAAATAATTAAACTCCAATCATTCATAGCATACAGCCCACTAGGTTAGGCAACCAATTATGCAATAAACAACGATTGCTTAAAATGAATCTAAAAAGTTTATTTAGCATTAATGTAACTGAAAGTTTTTTAAACTTAGATAAATTTATACTAATTAGTTAATCTAATTTTTAATTAACTAATTTGGATAATTTTGAATAAGTAGTTAAAAAATGAATATATAACATTTATTAATAATGGAATAGTGAAAAATCTGTACTTAATTTTTGATCTATTTAAAATACAATCAATAAAATTTATGAATTGTGATGAATTAAATTAATTTCAACTATTTTTATAATATCGTAGACTTTCATACAGTGACATTTTACACATAATAATATTTCGGAAAATAAATAATGTTTCCTAAAATGTGTTACTCTTATAAATATAACATTTTTGAATATATATTAGTATTAACTGATTTGTATTTTATGACATGGTGGTACTCAATTTCTTCTCTTGAAGCATTCCGATTATTATTATTACTATTACCTATGTAATTATTAAAATTATAAAAAAAACACTAAAATGTATTTGAAGCTATTATTTCTCAGCAAAAGCTTTATTATCGACCTATACAATAGACCTATCAAATATTTTCATTGATGAACTGCAACGTAATAGGCTTTGTATGACAAGAGGCCAATCATGTGCACATAGTTACATACATATAACCATTGTTACCACTACTTATATGTATGTCCTATTTGTATGTCATATACATTACACTACTTCAATGCACTAACTGGGAAATGTCTTAAGATGTTTAAATAAATATATTAATTCCAGTACTAAACCACCAAAACCATAAAAACCGTTTACAAAGCCTTTTTTACTTTCATATCAAAAGAATTTATCTACAGACATAAGGTCTTTAATTACGAATTATGATTTGAATTACCCAATAGTTACCTTAACTTGGAAAATGTTTACTTCTTTATTGTTTATTGTTTGCTAGAGTATAAAATATTGTACAATATACGAGTATTTAATACATCCATAAAGTTGTTTAATAACTCTCTATTATTTGAAAATAAAAATGTATGTAATAGAAATGTACCCAAGGTGAACATATTTAGTTTTGAAGAACCAGATATTTATAAAAGTTAATGATTTAGTTCTTGTGAGTTAAGTACAACAATTAATTTAAACAATGTAAAATCATGCACACATGACATTTATTTTTGTTACAAAACAATGTCAAATAATTCTTACTAAATATGGTTAAGGTGCAATTAAGTACTTGTTTCTTTTCGTTTTGTGCTTTTTTCGTACAGTTTCTTCCATTCAATAATTAAATAATAAAAACCAATGGAAAATCTCAACTACTCCAAGCCATTAATAATTATTTATCCACGTTTCTACCTGAATGGGATATAACGTAAGTTGTATAATAATGGTAGTGTTATAATTTGTTTTAATTGTTTATTTATCTACGTATATTACTTTTATTGTGAAAACTTAATTTAAAAAATGCAACTAGGTATCGAAACTTATTTAGTAGAGCTTTGAGATATTTATTAATAATGAAATACAATTACATTACAAAAAAGGCATTAAAATTTTAACAGTGGAATTATTAATACAATGTATAATGCGGTAAAATAAAATAATCATTAAAAAGGTTTATATGTCATTATTGAAGGTAAAATACATAAATAAACATGTAGCTATGTATTATATAAAATATAGGTAACTAAATAAAAATATGCAACAGCACAAAATGTGCTCAGTTTGTCAGATCAATTTGTTCGTTCATTAAAGGTACGATGTGTTTGTGTTTGCCTATCTAGATACTGCTAAAATGTCTCATGTGTGTGTTTTTTGTTACAGAAGTGCAATAATTTGATACCATTTTAGGGTGTCATTGTGTAATTCTGCTCTAAGAGATATTTAGCGTAACTAGATTTTCTCAGGATATTTATTTCTGTAACAGCTTACTTACCTGTGCTATGTATTTTATGTCGAAATTGTGAACGGTTTGTTTAACGTATATCGAATTACAAAAAGAGCAATTCAAACGATAAATACCGGTAAAACATGGGAAAGTATTGTGGTTTTAAAGGTTACCTTGTGGTTGATGGGTTTTGTAGTGTGTTGTGTTTTTTTTCGCATAATTTACTATAATATGATATTATTGATAAGTAATTTGTGCCTTCTTTTTTTAGTATCAATTAAATACATAATACAGGGTGTCCACACTCAAAGTTGACCATAGGCAATAACATTGTGCATTTTACCTTTATGTATTTTGCTGTACTTCTACTAAATCAATTCATAGTCAAGTATTGACAGTTTAAATAGTCGTTATTCAATTCAGGTATACGCTACTATAAAATAATTTAAAAAGAATGGATTATCATACTGAATAACAGTCAACCTTTAAATTAGTATTTTAAAATAAAAATCGTACTTTTAATATTATTATTAAAATCGTTTGATGCGCAATAATTTTCTCTTTTTATTGATACCATTATCATTCTTGTAGTTGAATTTGGCGAGCAGGAATCACCAAAAATGTCCAATACAATGTTAAGTGCGTCTGTTTGAGTTTGAGAACGAACAGGCTGAATATTTTGATAGCTCACCCATAATAAATAAATATTTTTGTTCAATTAAAATTTCAATAATTTTAGAATTATGAAGATTTATAAAGACGAGTGACAATTGCTTAATGATTGAAAATTTTTTACTATAATCTGGTTCTGTCAGTGGAATGTCCACAGATGTGTTGGCTGCCAATTTACATGTTTTATGATGACCGGATTTATTTGAAGTTTTTTATGTGTTATTTCTGAACCTAAAAATTTAATACACCTTTTTAGTTCTGTTTCAATTTGTAAAAGTGTAAAGTTAATAAATCATATGTTTATTTGGTAGTAGATAAGTGAGTCGAGAGCAAATATCTCAGTGGGACTTCTGACGTACGAGGGATGATCAATGAAGTCGCTTGTTAACATATAAGAAAACAAACAAGTAGTATGCAATCAAATTTATTTTTCATCGTAATCAATCTGAACAGTAATGCACTCTTTCCCTAATCGGTGATCAATTCATCAACCAATCAACCAGTTCATCAAGCCCTGCAAGAAGAAATTTTCTTTCTGCTTGCAGAACCAGCTGCCGATAAATTCAATCATCGTATTATCAGTCTCGTATTTGTAGCCATTAAGATAATTTTTTAATTTGCCAAACAAAGAATAATTGGTTAGATGCAAGATCCAGGGAAAAGGCGAATGGTTTAATAATTTAGACCAGCATCCATAACAGCAGCTAAGCTAAGCTATAACTATTCGTTATAGGTGGAAGATTTGTGAAGTCAAAAATTTACTTCTCATATTAATTTTCGCTTTGTGTTTAGTGGAAACTAGCTTTAAAAAGCACTGATATATACCTTGTGCGAATTCTATATACTAACATGATGGCCAAAGTTAAATTGCACTCTTATTTGAACGACTATATTTTTTATTTTTGGGAGACTAAAATAAAGTATTAATTGAGACCATGTTAAAATTACAGAATTCTTGATAAGGGCCCCATATTATAGAGGCGAAACGTTGAATAAAATATAACACGTACTTGCGCATTTATACATATAAATTTATATTATTATTTATATAAACATATAAATATTATTAATTAAGCAAATTAACAATTAAAACGAATTAATCAATGTGAAGTAGCCTAGGCAAAAATTGAATATTGGTTATTGATTTCTAACACAAATTGAAAGGGGAAAGGATTAATACGAGCAGTTTATTTACTTTAAATCTGGCTTGACTTCAAGCCTCAAAACACAACTGGCACGGTAAATTAACGCGAATACCTGTGATGTAGATTGCGCAATCGTTAATTCAGATTTTAATTGTTTAACCAATTCATCGCGGAGCAAAGCCATGCGTATCCACTCGCAAATATTCCTAACAATATAATACAGTAAATAATATGTGACAAAATTATATATATGAAACAGATACCTAGATATAAGTGCTAGACGCACACTGGGAAAAAACCATTTAACACATAAATTTATAATATATAAATATACAAAAATGTTTTATATACAATAAAGGGTTGTCAAACGTTATTGATGTCGTAAATAATTGCTACTATATAACTGACTCACGATACAGATGTGTTCTTCGAACTGAAGAGGAACGTCACCAACCAGCTCAAACGTAGCGTGATCTAAGATAACAGCAACCAAGTCTGCGTAATGGTCTTGTAACAACCCAAATATACAACGTAGTGTATGTAATTGTTGTAAGATAACCAGGAAGTTATAAAATGAGTAAAGATAAACCCAAAATAAAAAAGGTTTGTAACAAATAGAATCAAATTACCAGAATGCACTACACAAACACTTTCCAAATACCTTCGGTGGAATGTGACTTTAAGAAATAATTACGTCGCCTTCAATATGCGACTAACGACGATTATATATCCAAACCTATCAAAAGAATTAAGTATAAGAGACTGAATGGTAGAAAAGTTAACCTAAAAACACTTACGAGCATGTGATTCTAACCTCAAAAAGAACAGTGGAAAAATCCCATTAAGGTTCACTCAGGTTCATTCAGGTTGAATTAATCACAAATCTGCACTAAGCAATTCCCAATACACAACACAAGAAAATAGATTAATTAAACGGCGATGTCCACCAAATTCTTTAAAAAGAAGTAGCTTGTCAAGCGTACGAAATCGTAGTGAGTGTTCTGCTATCAACCCGGAAGTTAGTTCCACAACAAAATGGAAACTACAAGGAGAGAGAATGCAAAAGTCCCTAAACGCTATACAACTTAACACAAAAGGGTGCTACGAAATTAGCACGTAACAACACTCTTTGGCCTTACAATTAAATATTTAAAATTAAAAAGAAAGGTATTAAAATTCATACTTAAATTACTCCTTTTTTTTGATAAATTGATTTAAATTGAAATGTCCAGGAATTTTAAATTGATTTATTACGAATAGCAGATCAGCGAAATCCTTCCATTTTTCACACAAGACTTCTGGAACAGGATCGGCCCAGTTTAATTTATTTTTCCACAGCTTTTGAGTTATTAATTTGGCTGTAACAACTGTTGAACCTAGAAGGCCCAACAGGTCAAATATTTGACACGCTATTGAAAGAATAGAACGTTTGGTTATCATTTCAGTAATAGAAATGATTAAAATCTGGATGCAAGCCCCAGTAAATGCCCAAAGTTTTACCCTGTTCATTTTGACCGATCTTTAAAATATTTGCTTCTAAATTACCATTTATCTTAGATTGTTTCAATATCTCCATATCTTTAATATCAGTTTTATTACAATGCCATTTTCTAAGTTCCAACCCTGCGCTTGACAACATTTCTGAAACGTCAGAATGAATTTTTAAAATTTCTGAAACATAAGCCGCTTCTGAAAGCATATTGTCAATATAAAAATCCTACTTGATTATATTACTATAGATCGACCAAAGTTGTAAGAAATGAGTCATCACAAACACGTGGGCGAAAATGTAAAATTCATCTAGAATTACACAAAGGCCACGCTGTAATCTAAATGATAAAATAAACAATAAATGAGCTAGAAAGATTCATTAGCGGAACAAGCCCCTTTTTAATTAAAAATAAATGTGAATGAAGCAATGAAAATATGTTGGTTCTAGCGTACGTCAGGTCGTATTTCTTTATTCCGGTGTGCTTACGAAAATTACTCATTTCATGTATTTCTGGTTGAAGTACAGCAGCTGGATGTGTATCTTGATTATGGATGTGTATTATGTGTATATTGATAAACTGAATTAAACACCTAACAGGCAGAGCACGAATTCAGTCTTCTAAAGAAATAGTTTCTAATTCATATATTTTGACAGGTTCCTTTACACCTGATTGCCAAAATATCTTTTGATATTTTCTCTGTTGTTTCTTTATTAAAATTTGCCGATACATTTTCACCTGAGTAAAATAGAAAATATATCTTGTTGAAGTGTAGGCCCACAAAACTAAACATCGTTTAACGAGAGCTTAGAATCTGTCTTAAAAGAAGCATTAAAAATCACGCGACATTTAGTGATAAGATTGGATGATTTTATCACTACATGATTGGCAATTAATTAGCCCTCTGGCTCATCCTACAAAATTTCTTCGTTCGCTGATGAAATCTAACTCCTGGTATTTTAACATAAAATTCGAATAGTCCCTTTTAAGTTCCGAATGTTTATTTAATCTAGTATATATTATATTCTATTATCTATTAAAGATATAAATCTACGAAATGCCTGCTCTTTAGACTGTCCCAACATTTCTAAAGATTTTTTAAAAGTTGTTTCGACAATAAACCTACCTAACTTATCTTTACGAGTAGTTTTTCAAAATTTTCTTTGCAATAGTTTTCACCTGTAGACAAATGTAAGTTTTTACCTTGTACTTCTTTTAAATCGCTACATTTAACGGTGTCTCCTAACCACACATTGTATTTGACTAATTGCCAATACGTATTTTGGTAACGATGTTTCCTTTTTCTCTGCATAAATCCGCTAAAGTTAGACGGTTTTATACCGAGAAAAAGGTAACATCGTTACCTACCGAAATACGTATTGGCAATTGGTGGAATACAATGTGTGGTTAGGAGACACCGTTAAATATAATGTTATGATAAACCACAGTTCTTACAATCCATGATTAGCGACTTCCTTTAATTGCCAGAATTTTTTTATTATTTTATCAAATGATATTTTGCTATTTATTTTTACATAATTTACAGAATGCCTATAGAACTTTATATATATATATATATATATATATATATATATATATATATATATATATATTTAGATTTCCTGACACTAAGTAACTAAATTGTCTGTGCTGTAAGATTGCTAAATTTGTACTTCGTTTCTGCTGGTCTATAGTAAAATCAGGCCAAAATACCACCGACCCCAAAAGGAGGTCAATTTCCTCTGATGCATTAAACTTTGGGTCTGTCATTTCAACGTTATTGGGAATGTTTAATAACACATTATCAAAGAAAAACAATGGCAAGTTATCTGTTATCTTCGATAAATCCAAACAACGTATTGTGATATTAAAGGCACTGCAACGTGATGAAATATTGACTTTTACTTTATTGCTTATATTTGCAATCGTTGCACCTACACCATTCACTAAGCGAGGCTTTACATTCAATTTTTGACTAACTCTTTCTGAAATAAAATTGCACTGCGAACCGCTGGGCAACAAGGCACGACAATGTATAAAAACTTTATTACATTTAATTCCTATTGGAGTTGTTGACAACAAAACCTGCGACTGATTACAAGATGTGGCAACAACGTCCACTAGTAGTAGATTCTGGAACTACTTGTCGCTGACTAGTGCCTTCTGGGAAATTCTTCTGTCAGTGACCCATTACAACAACAAGAGATATAAATAGCTCTTTAAAATCCATCCAGTTACCGTAATGGCCATCAAAAGTAGGTAACTTATTGACTGCAAATTATTTGTAACTTGTTTAGCATTAGAGCTAGGCCCCACTAATAAGTTTCATCATATTTAATAAGATCTATTTCATCAAATCCCACACACACGGGCTCTTCAATTTTTTGCAAACGGCAAGTTAACCGATTTCTTAATTAATTATTTAATTGTTCTTTATATAAATTGTCAAAATAATATTTTAATCCAATCAATTTATCAATTTTAATTATTCCACGTTTAGACTTCAAGATCTTAAGTGTCTCCATCATACTTAAAAAGATCAAGTTAAGCAGAAATTATACTAACACTAATGCAAAATATCAGAGAAATACACTAGAAATAAACAGATTCGAAAGAATCACCGAGGAAATAGACCTTCTTGATTCTATGCTTCTCTATCTTCACCTATAGCAGACTTATTACAACAAAACACTATCCGTGCTTTTAATACTTTTGGCTTCCTACCGTCGATGGCTATCGCACTTCTAATCTCGCCTTAAGGACCAAAATGTTGAACAGAATAAGTGATTTGTAGCTTTTTTATTTTATCGAAAGATTATTTATTTATTAGGCAAAATCATTAAACTTAAACTAAATAATTATGTTTTTGGTCAGAATCTTTTAATCTGTCACAATATTTATATTATTATATTTTAGAGAGTAATAAAAACACAATTTCTTAGGTCTCTATTTTGATAATCCAAAACTTCAGTAACAATATCCGTTAGCTGGATTCTAATCATAGTTTTGAAAATTAGAGTACATCAAAATGCACTGTCCTGCAGTGCTGTTAGTTTCATTTCGATAGTCGGTAGCTTGCCCGAATGATGATGCACGAACGAGATAGAACCCGCTAGTTTTACACCTATGGTACCTTAACACTTTTGCCACCACATTTGCTATCTATTGTCATACCTTATTAGGTATGACAATAACTATATCTAACTATGTATCTAATAATTAGTTCCATTAAAAAATGGGTTCTCTTACTGGTTTTGTAAAATAGAGTTATACTAAGTATAAAGTATACTAAGTACCTTTAATTTCATTCCGATAACCGGTAGCTTGCTGGAATGGCCATGCAGAACGTTAAACTGAATATGATGATGTAGAATAGCTCATGATAATGGTACACAAAATATTGGTGCGTGCCCGTCAATGTAAACGCACCATAGGAACCAATAGCATCTTAACTTTAAGGACCCCCTAAACAAATAACGTAAACGGACATAACGTCTTGTAATATTTTTTAAGCGAGTTAGGGAATAACCTATAACGCTTTGTAAGTAAACAAAATATAAGAACAGCTATATTATCAAATTTAAAAAAAATAGCTTAGCCGAAAATAGTTGAGTTCCAAGGGTCGTGGATTCAAGTCCCACTTGACGGGGCATAATTTTTTTTAAATTTAGAAGGTTGGACAATTTGTGTGACCTTAAATGCGGTTTACCCCGTAGTGTAGGTGTTAAATAGAATAATAATAATTACAAAAAATATAACAAAAAACCATTTTACGAAACCTCACAGACTCAGTTGTCAATGGAGAGTGTACACTATCAACTGTTTTCGAACCCCGCACACTTGCTGAAGACATTACAAATAAATATCCCTAGCAGCATTTCTAGTCATAGCTACGTACCAGCAACTACCGGTAGTACTGTCAAGTTTTTGCTATTAGTCACTAGTACGTAATTGCTACGGTTTTATTACGTGCCTGATGCTAAAATGGTGAACAATTTATGGGTAGCAGATAAGTTACAGTGACCTCTCTGAAACTTGTCCAGTTACGTTGAGGCTACGTATCGGCATAGTAGTTGCTACTTTCGTGGAACTTCTTTTCTCTTTGACACACACTAGTATCCAAGACCAGTCCAGTATGACAGAGGACTGGGCATCCGGACTAGGCAGAAGATCCGAGACTAGCTTGGGAGCAGACCACACAGCGTTGAACGGTAGAACTGGCTGCTGTGTACCCAATTCCAGATCTGTCTGGGCAACGGATAGACCCAGTCAGGAAATAATGTGTAGTAGAGTTACACGAAAGTGTTTCTTGACGATGACTCATAAACGTTTTGGAAGAAGCAGTGCTGATTCTCCCAACATGAGGGTCCGGTGTGGGTGGATTTAAGTCTCATCTAACGTCAGGGTAGGATATGGTGCTAGTTATCCGCTGTCTGACCTAGATTAATGGAGGAGAATTAAAGTGAGGTTTATTCCGGTCAGGGTGTGTGCTCGCTGACCTACGGGAAGCTGCGTGCTACCAGGTAGTGTCTCGGATATGTCAGTACGGGGGTTAGGCTTTGGCTGTGCAGTTCTAGTCGTCTGATCCTCAGAAATCGGTTGGAGCACTATGCTTAAGGGGCGTGATGCGAATATATTAGCCTCTCGTGTTCAAGACAACTTTACTTTAACAGTACATACCGGGAATCTATTTAGGCAGACTCGAAACAAAGCTTTTTCAATGGCACATCAGGCCTATAACAGGAAGATTGGGATGACAAAACCATTCAAAATCAAGTCCCGCCACATCTGAGGTTCGATTCGATCGGGCAGTGTAGTAGTCCTAATGCTGGACGAGGGGTTTGTCCCTTGGGATAAACCCTGATCCGGTACTAACCTGGAGAGCTAGCAGAGCGTAGATAGGCAACCTCGCTCCAACCAGTGAGTGATTGGTAGCATTTCTCTGGAGCGTATCTCAATTACTTCCTCTTGAAAGGAAAGTGGGGATTAAGTTATTAAAAGTGTCCCACATAAAACAATTTTAGGAATCTGTCTCTCGCAACTTAGAACTTTGCTACTTACTAATGCTACGATTGTATCACAAAATGGATTACTATTTTATTTGTAATAAGTACATGATAATACATGATGAGATGAAATGTTTGATTATTTTGTCATTCCAGTATACCAGAATTATAAACCATTGCAACTTTTCTGTTAAATATAATTTTAAATATAGTTTAAATATAATCGGGGTGGCAAAACCGCTTAAAAACCAAGTCCTGCCACATTTGAGGTTGGATTCGAACGGGCAGTGGTCCCACTTAATAATAGAGTCAAGTTGGGGAATAGTCCTATTGCTGGACGAGGTACTTCACCCCGTATGAAAGAGGACGGGAGGGTTACCGGCGGGTGAGCAGTGTGCAATGAGCAACTGCTCGATCACTATGCGCGACTTAGCTAGTAGAGGGTGGATAGGCAACCTCGCTCCTACCAGTGAGTCAATCTGGTAGCAATTGCACGACTGCCGGTTATGCAACTTGCGCGCTGATTGGGCGCATCCCAATCACTTCCTTATGGAAGGAACGTGGGGGTAAGTTCACACAGGTACCCCACGTAAAACAAACTTGACATTCATGTTAAATATAATGATGATAAATCGAGAAATAATAACGCGTCTTCTTTAAATATACTTTTTAATAAGAAATTTCTTAATAGAATATGACAAAAATACTTTTAAGTTGATGCACATGAAAGAAAGCATTTTTATATTATTCCTAAGGCGCAATTTTGGCATCAATTTGTTTTTTATTGAAAGTTAGAGTAAAACAGTTTTTAACGATTATAACAAATTGCAAATTGGTTAATAGCTTTCAGTGTTTTACAAGTAAATATGGAGTAGTTTCTAGTGTCATTTAATTATCAGTACATGTAACTAAACAAATTGTACTTCAAAGTTGTTGTTACCAGAAGTATAAAATTCTAGAACTTTCAAGTGACTGTTACTATAAAACGACGTCTACGTTTCTGTAGCCACTTTCCGGTTCCTAATGTGCTCACTGTGTCACTGCAAGGTTCGCAGTAAAACCTTAAAAACGTTTAAGTTTAACCTTACATTTAACTATGAATATTATATTTTTACACAATAACAACTGCTACATAATAATTAGATATGGTATATTTTAAGGTTGTAACAACCAAAGAAAAAAGAGCAATATACTTCAGCCTTGTTCTCTATATATGGACGCAAAATATGAATAGAAGTTTCCGTCACTTCATTGTAATCATTTAATAGTAATTGGAACTTGTAGCAATTTTGATGCAAAACAAGTAGTTAAAATCACTTTCAAGTGATTCTCCTGGGTAGCAAAATAGTTTAACCTTTAATACTACTGTAAGGTTTCGTTACTTCTGTAAGGTTCCGTTCTACTTTAAAATTTACAGCTACAATCATAATACCACTTTAAAGTTGCAACAACTTTAAAGAAATTACACTACGTAGCAATACCATTCCACATACTTTAAAAGCTACCTAGAAATCATGGGACTTTATAGTTCCAATAAATAGTAGAAACAACTGCATAATTACTAAAATATTCCAAACTGAAGTACTGTGATGATCACCGGTACCTTGGATAAGATTGAGTATCCAACGCAACAAATGTAAACAAGTCAGAGAAATTAATTCATAAAAAAGCAGTCAAAACATTAATTCTCTTGCAGTTAATAAGTAAAATAATAATAAACTTATAATAAAGCTCATAAATTACAATTCATCTTTTAGTCGACGTAATACAAAACTTATTACAGTACTTAAACTTATAAAGTCATAAATTTAGTTGTAGTTACGTAAGAACTACTCAAGCAAAGTTCCGATCTCAGTTAATGCTACTTAGATGCTGCTTTGGATAGACATGCACGTAAGGTTGATATATAAATAATTTAAACTACAGATTAAGCTGTTGTTGACTTTGATAGTGTTTATAGATTGTAAGAAATCAAATTGTAGTTTAAATAAATAATTTATCAACACAATCACGGCTTTATTATTACACACCAATTTTTAAATAATCTGCAACCTTATGCATATTTATGTAAATAGACATATCAAAAATAGACAATAATTTTTGAGATAAAAACAGAATGAAGAATTCTAGTATTAAGTAACTATTGCCAAAGATTTCCACACAGGATATTCGTACCCTACTCACTTTGTTTACAGTTTGAATAGGAATAAATATTCTGCATAATTACAAACGCCTACTTTTAACATGTACATTAAACCTCAATACCTTAACAATGTAGACATTACGTAGTTGCTGTAATCTTGATAAAATATTATTACTTAAACTTTCTACGATGGTAAGAAAACTATCCTTTATTGCTTTGCAAGAATTCTTGTAATGTAAATAACAAATAATTACTAAAAAGAATTTCCCCGTTAAACATCCAGTTGAATATTTAAAAGTTTTATAAATATTTTAAAATCATCTTCCGAGCTTTAATTGCGAATGGGATTTCGATTTCGTGCCAATTTTCAATTAAATTACGAATACAACGTGCTTGTAAACACACCTATTTAATATTTGTTACGCAAAAGAGCAAAAATATTTCTCATGGTCTTCAAGCCAACAAAAACTGCATCAGAAATGAATCCTCCTCGTTCATCTCTTATTAGTTACAACACAGTTTTATTACAAAAAAAACAGAACTAGTTAATCCTGTATTGGATAAAACTGGTGTATTGGTTCACAGAATCAAAATTTACAATTCCCTATTAGGAGATCAAGATCAATACCCAGAATCCTAATTAATAATCGTTGCAAATAAACTACGACAAGCAAACGCAAAAGAACGATATGTAAACTATTTCAAGGTAAACACTGAAGTGTTGTAAACTGTATCGTTTTTAACCAGCAGCAGCATCACTACTTTCACTGCAGGAGTTGTAGTACATCTACGAGTTGATAATAGGATTTTGAGCACAAATGTAGCAACTGTAGTTGATTGAAGCAAAAAAAGAAATGTAATTGAAATTAAAAGTGATAGTTATTAAAACATTTATTAATCGCTAATAATGTATTTTCCTTTGGACTGCTTAAATTGTATTAATATTATTATTATAGAATTTCATTATCATTTATTATTCTTTAATGTAGATTATTAAGAAAAGCGACATAAAATTTCTACTTTTGTTAACTATTGTACGCGATTATCATAGCATACATTCGGTGCAAGTATGTAATTAATTAAAACTGATTTCTTAATTAGGTACTTTTTAAAATGTTGACCTCCAGCTAACCTTTTGTTCTTTAACTGCTGTAACTATTTTAATAACGTAAAATTCAATTAAAATATGATTGAAGTATTTATGATTTTATGAAGTTCAGTGTTGCTAATGTTTATATTAAAGAAAGAGCAAAATAAATTGTAAAGTATTTTTTCTACTCTGTCATTTGAAAGTAAACTTTGTTTGTCATTAAAGAATTGAAAGTTGGCATTTTCCGAGAAACAAGAGGAATTGTTACTTTTCCGCTTGTCTCAAGTGAAAACGCGCGGAATGTCTTTATTGCTTGCTCTAAACAAACAAAAATGGCAATTTTTATTGTTTTTCCAAGCAAACGTAGGTTGAGTTTACTATTCGTTGCCTTTAATATGCTGGTTTAAGATCATATAGTCAAAATTAATATTTCTTAATATTGTATCTGTTGTAGAAAAAAGTCTTGTGTGCATTTCTAGCATAAAGTGTCATTTTCGCTCTCGAGAGATAAGACGTAGATTACCGATTCTCTTTCGATCGGTAATCTACTACTCTGTGCTCTTATTCTGCAAATAGCTATTCTTTATTAGAATTTATATTTAATATGTCCTTTTGTCAAAAATTGTATTTCTTGCAATTTTAATGTGATATTTTCATTTTCTGTTATATAGTATAACACCTGTTACATAAGTTTTGGGAAAAATTCTAGAAGAATATTATTTAAACTCAAGAAACCTTTATTAAGTGAACGTAACATAACAATAACTAATGGATATTAAACTTTAACACTTGGCTCCTATATTGCTGCTAGGGGTCTTCTATCCTCAATAAGACGAAGTTTTTGTCTTATGTGTCGCATTAAGATTTGGACGCTTTCTAAGTCCACTTCTCTAACTTTTTGGAGAATTCTTTGGCGCAATTGTTGTTGATTTCGGGCTTCCCAACCATTATCAAATACTTTTGTTGCCAATAGAGCCCAAAAATTTTCAATTGGCCTTGCCTGAGGGACGTTTGGAGGATTATCATTTCTGGGGACATACGGCACATGGTGGGCTTCTAACAAGTCTAGTGTAGCTCTGGCGTAATGTGACGATGCAAGGTCAGGCCAAAATATGTAATCATCATTAGCATGGTGCTGATTAATAAAAACAATCAATTTGGATAAGCAGTTTCGAATATATACTTCAGCAGTCACTGCCTGACCTCTTACATTACCTACATAAACTCTGGATATCCCTGCCGCAGATATCGCGCACCAGACCAAAACTTTGTCAGCAAATTTGGCTTTCTGTTTGTATCTGATATCACTAAGGGCGTCTTCAATGTTATCTGTATAAAAACCTGCATTTCCTGGAATTTCTGCGTGACTAAAAGTAAAATATTTTTCGTCGTCTAGGATAATTGTCCGGTTGTTGGCGAAGTGATGACGCCTCAAAGCTCTACAGCAACGAGGGATTCTGGCCAATTGTGCGTCAGTATACTTGGGACATTTCTTCCGTTTTCTGTATTTTAGGCCTTTTCTTGCGATGCATCGAGAAATTGTGGCATTCGAGACATGGAAACGGCGGGCAAGCTTACGGGTGGAAACTCCAATGGTGTTTTTGGAACGTTCGGCTACTCTATTAGCTTGAACTTCTGTTAACTTACGTCGACGGCCTGTTTTTGGCAGGTTTACACATGGAATACCCTCTTCACATTCCCGAATTGTTCGATATATCGTAGTTTTTGAAATATTCTGCCCGCGAAAAATGTTTACTATTTCTCGTTTTGGCACCTGTCCAACTAGGTTGTAGATGGACTTTCGAATATCTATTTTATACGCCATTTCACAAATGACAAACAAAATTGTGATATGTCATACAAATTGACAAAACACCTAGCAACATATTTCTCCATAGTTGACTAGATGAATTAGTTTCACTATATCACAGAGCGCATTAAAACATTTTCCCAAAACTTATGTAACAGGTGTTACATATAATCAAAGAGAATGAATTTGTTAAAATAAATCAAATTGAGAACCAATTAAAGCTTACGCCTAGCATGTGGAGTGCGACTGTGACGTCTAGCTCGACTCCTATAACTGATCGCATAATGATCGTAATTATTACAGTCGTATCTACTCCCAATTTCGAAAGTGTGAAATTGATCAATGCTTTAAATTAAATCAATATATTGCAAAATTAGTACCAAAGTGCCACAAAAATTAGGTGTAAATTAATTTATGTTTCCTAGTAGTGCTAGTTGAAAAAATAAAAACATATAAAATACTACAGTGAAGAGACCATATTAGTTACATTTACATGAAAATAAACAAATAAGGAAATTCAAATTGACGCCGAACTGCACAAAAAGAATTTAGTTCTAGTTACAACTTACTAAATCTTTTGTTTGGAATTTATTCACACCAACTACAACAAAGATTCTTAAGTGAATTGCTCAAATTCGGCACTGAACACAAATTATTTAAGCTTCAACGCACTTTAAAATATGAATTTTACAATCACAACCTAACATTATTACAATCTAACTTCATTGCAATCTAACAAATTTGTCAATTTATAATGTTTACTGCCTCCAGCCTTACTTTGTGAAAATTTATTATGTGACAAAAAAGCAGCGAAAAACTTGCAATTAACTTGAAATCGCTAAACATCAGCCACTCAAACAATCAAATTATACGGTAAACTTTCCAAACCTTCTCATTTAACTGAAAATTATTCAATATTTCGATATTAATTAACAGCCGACATGTTTTACAACTTCAAGAATAGAATCGTCGTTAGTCAGGGGATCATCCACAAATATATTATCATCATCAGTCTTGATGTTTGTAGCATAACTCTGGCAGCGATATTGTTCTACCTGGGTGTATCACCGTTTCGATTAATCAATGTATGTATATTAATTTTTGTTCAAACAACTGATACCTTAGAAGTATTCGATTTAATGTTAGACGAACATATTTTCGACGTAGGACTACATACGTCTAACTCTACGGATAGTATGGGGTAATTTACGGCCGATTGCTTGTAATATACTAAATTGTGTGAGCGACGTTCTCATCGCTTTCATAGGGGAGATGATATCTAGTATTTCTGAGTGTGCCGACACGTTGACTAGGCCTATCTCGGCAACTGTGAGCATAACGCGACTTGTTTAAACTTATATTTCTATTTTTAGCTCTTCTCAGCTCTGCAAGTCGTAGATGACGAAACAAACTGACGGCTCAATCAGAACTGAGCCAATATATTTTTTAAACACTGTCAATTTTTGAAAGGTAGGGAATTTTTTATTTGATTTTAATTGCTTCCATTTATGACGTGTTAAGGACTAAATTGCAGCTAGTAATATGAATTATTATTAACGAATCTAAGGTAGGCTGATTATTTCATTAGTTTTCTTAAACAATGTGTAAATTTAAACCGTTAAATATCTAAAAATCTTTGCTCGTGTGAGTCTCCTACTTTACTTGTTCTAAATTATCTAGTGTAAATATTTTGTTTTCAAACCATTTTTTAACAAGGAATAATGAACAAATTAGGATTTTAGTCTAATAAAATTATAACCCAGAAAGTCACCGCTATCTTTAATTGTATTTTTACAACCTAGACCTGCCGATTCCTGTTTTGAGTCATACGTGCGTTGAAGGAAAAATTACTATTTTGGACTAAATGTCTAAGTACCGTTTAACAAATCAAATCAAATCGGGTTCTTATGCTTGAGTATTACCCAACCACAATCAACTTCTACTCAATCATTTTTATAAAAATTTCTGACTGCACAGCGAGGATTGGCATGTGTTCTTATCTGTCTCGTAAAGAATTGGCCGCACATGTAAGAGCACAAATGTGGGATGTAACACATTGCAGTGTTGCCAGGTATATAAGGCTGCCACAAACTACGCATGACTTTATAACATAACCACAATGCCCAACTGTCCGCTTCGTTCATACGTTGATACTTTTAAAACATAAGTAAACCCACAACACTGGCGTTAAGTATTTCTTAGTCTCTTGAACGACGAAAAACGATTTTAGTGGGCCAATATTTCTCAGCGCAAATACATATGAGACATATGAGATCGAGCTGACTCGAGTACACTATCCTAAAATACATTCAAAATGGTACAGAGTCAGTCGGACTCATTGAAGCGCAGAAACATTAGCCCCATAAAGCAGGTCGGGCAGATTGAGCAGTAATTTAGGATGACGTCATAGGACCTGCTCGTAAGTTAGTTGGAGATCAGAATTGAAAACATCGCAATTCCAAGTAGGGTTCAGCATGGAAACTTACAGTTTGATGCGTCATAAGTATGCATAAGCACTAAGCATAGATCTCGTTATAAAGAAAAAATGAATCAAGAACCTTCAAAAGCAGCATTTTTTGGATTTATTAGGACTGGTATATCAAAAAGTGACGTTGAAAAGCAATATGGCTAAACGCAGTCGAATTCTGGAGGATACATTGGGTGTAAGAAATATTCGTTGTTCTACTCGTATGTTACAGAAAACGAGTTAAAGTAAAACAATGTCATACTTTTTGGGCATTATTTAATTACAAAGTTTCCGATATTGGTTGAAAACCCAAACTGAGGAATGTTACGTAGCGCATTACATAATGTTTAACAGTCGCATATTTCTACGTGCATCTTTTACTTTGCAATAATTTTGGTGGGAGTGACGTAGAAATTGTTATCGTGCAATAGTTCTGATGTACGGGAACTTGCCTATACAGTCTTTATTCCTAGCCAACTCAATACTAATGGTACTAACTCTACCAAGTAAGTGGAACTAAAATTACCTTATCGGTTGTCAAACATTTACTTAATTTGAACTACCGTAAAACAGGGTGGCTTTGAACGGTTTTGAACTATTAAAGCAAGTTTAAGTAATTTGTATTTGGAAAAACCATGAAGTGTTTGTGCAGTCAGGTGTAACTGCATCTAAAGAATAATACTGTTAAAGAAAAACAAACTAAATCAAAGTTACCCATGTACATGGGGTCACTTTGATCGACTCTCCAATAGTAATCTAAAATGTACTATAAGTTCCTACAGACCGATCAATGTCGCCCCAATCAAAATCGATCAACACAATTTTGTGGTATAAATTTTTCGAGTACTTTTTTGGATATCGGGGAGACTTATTGCGTATATAATAAAAAGTCGGGTTCTGCAAAGCTTATCAAAATAAAAAATCAAAATCTCAAATATGAAAATATACAACAAAAATTAGTTTGCTAATATTCCTTCACGTATTTGAGTAGAAAATGTGTATTCAAACCTATTTTCAGTGCCTATTCATTTTGGATCTGGTAAAAGGTCAATTACGTCTTCTTTGGAACTAAAGACCATTTTTCTTCCTCAAATCTAAATGTTTGTACGTATTTGTTAAAGACAGATGGTATGGCTACTACCAATTTATCATAAGGCGGATCTAAACGTTATGCTTTTGCGTTGTCCACCACCAATTTAATGAAAGCATAATGGCCTACTAAATTCGTTTCACTGTCAATCTCATGATACTCGGGGACATAGGTCCACACATAGCTTCTTCCGTTTTGCTGTTACCTCTCCAAGAAACTTTTTGGCCAGATTCCCGAACACTGCTTACTCTAATTCCTTTTTTTGTGGTCGTATGATGTTACTATCTTAATTAGTGGGGTGACTTTCATCGCAATTCAGCGATCAAAGTCACCCCTGCATAAATTACCATAACCTAAGCCAAAAATAAGAAAAAAAATTCCGTATTTTTTGTAATAAACTATTCACAATATGTTGCACATAAAGATGCGATTATAATAAGTATCACAAAACAAAATATAAATCCGAGGTACATTTTGTAGAAGCTTGTTTTTGCACCAAAATGTGGATACAACTTGAAGGCCATATAACATGCGACTGTCAGATTGAAAACATCCGACTGGCATGAAAACTGTTTGTGATGGTACTAGCTGGGCCATTTATCCAAAAAGCGCGCCAAAATTCACAGTAAAAAAATTAGAAAGGTGCGTTATTTCAAATGGAACGTATCGATCAAAGATGCCCTGGAATACCAAAGTCACCCCCCCCCCGTTTTACGGTACCTAACAGTAATAAATAGAAATATGTACAATTGTACACCTTATCAATTACAGTATTCATACCGTACATTACGACTATTCCATTGATACTGCCCTATTTGAAACATTCTATTGACTAACATTTATTACACTGCATAAAGTACTACTCTTCAATATTTATCACAAATTTGATGCCTTCATAGCATTGCTCTCGTAGAAGAGTAATCCAAGGATTGTTTACCAGGGAGTTTACCTAGGACTTAGTCCTGTGAAAGATGGGATCTACGATGTCAATCAAAGTGTTTCGAGTAGGTCTCTTTTCTAGCATGCAGCCAAGACAGGATGCGGGTGTTCATAGTAGAGGTGCCATCAGTTTATTAGCAGCAGACGTGCATTTTCTTGACGAACAGTTACCCTAGTTGGAAGTGCACGTTCTTAAAAAATAATTAAAAAAATTAATGGAATTATTTTATTTGTGACAGTATCAGATGCTAATACTCGTATAATCAGACGCTCCCCAAGAGCTGCTGATGCCGATTTCTGTTTTTATCTGGTGTTTATACTTTTCTTAGATCTGGCGAATTGCTTTGTCTTCTTCTTATGTCCTTTCAATCAATGCTTTTTATTTTCCAGTTATCATTATATATCATGTCATACGGGATAGAAAAATAAAGACGCAAATGGTTCATATATTTTGGGTAATTGTAAGAAGTGTGCGCTTGTTTTTGAATGATTCGTCATTAAGAAACGCTTTTCTAGACGGCCGACACCTCTCTCTCTCTCTCCTAGCAAGGATCTACTATGGTCATTTTCTTGATTGCTTGCGGCCCGAAACATGAGTCCTAGAAAGAACACCATGAAACCACGCTCACTTCATTTATTAGGCTTTGGACTAATCGTATGTGACACCTCTCTCTAATTCCAATTAAACTAATAATTATTCTTTCGCAATATGGGAATAAGTGCAAGTTATACCAACCAACTTAGAACTAAGTGACTGAACTCTAAAATATGCCGTTAATCTTTAAAACGGCAGACCATTTATTTTGTTAAATTTCAATAATAAATTTTCTGTAAATTTTTTTTATTCTGATCTGTATTGAGCCCGACAAAAGAAAACTCTAGAACTGAACTCGACCTTTGGTCTCGTGGTCTGGTTCAGGCAATGCTGTAATTCTATAATATATGAATATTTATTTTTTAATCTTTTATCATTTTTTCTCAGCCTTTCTTCTAACTGGTTTTTCATCATTAAACATGTAATTGTCCAAATCGTATGATCCTGAAATGACTATTTAAGTTTATACATAAAAAGGTAATTGTCAAATGGAAAGTGGATTATTACCACTACGAGAGGAAAAATTGGAAAAATTTCTTATTATATACACATATGCAAATAATAACTTTTGTAATTCAACATTCCACAATTAACATTCATGTTCAATAAATTTAAATTAAACATGTTTAGAGGTACCCACAAACAGCAGAACTTGCAGGAATAGTAACTAAGAAGACATTACATAGACAGATGAACTTTACTATTGGAATCCAGTTTCAGGTTATTATTATTTTCCCAAGTTTACGCAATAGTCTAACTTCTATTATGTGAAGCAACAGGATATCGAATCTTCATTATAATAATCTAAAAATAGAATAGATAGTAAAAGTGCTTCGTTTTTTTAATGCGTGTTAAAATTATTAATATTTCTTTACTGCATGAGTAAGTGGTATCAGTTACCCATTTAATTACTGTAATTAAAAGCTATTGTTGACTGAGATTTGTTTATTCAAAGAAATGTTTCTACCAAATAGTGCGAATCGCCTAAACATGCCATTTAGAAAACAAGAATGTGATTAATTATGATGCATTCCGAACATCTTATTAATACAACCGGTTTTTATAAAAAATTAGTTTGATAATGTGTAAAACATCTCACAGTTAATTTATTAAGATTCAAATGAAGTAATTCCTTTCCAAATACTTTAGCTTAAATTAGTAAAATTAGGTACCTACCTTTAATGATTATCATATGATTGCATTAAAAATGCTTGTGGGTAGAACAAAACAGTGTCGAAAATACGTAAAAATTTACCAAACAACCTTGAATGCAATATTATTTAAGATAATTATTGCATAAATGCCTCAAGTAGCTATTTGTGCAGGAGTAAAAACACAATTATGTGCATACATTCAGAAGCGGAGTCTTTTACCTTTATATGGAATTCGTCTCACTTAATGAAAGGAAACAGCTAGCATAAGGTAACTTGCATAGCCAAATAAGGTCCAGCTTAAGTTTTCCTTGTTTTCTTTATACCTTAAGAAGAATGGTAGTTACAGTCGCTCTACTATAGCTGCATTTGGAGGCCTATGTTAAAAATTGCAATTAATCATTGTATTAGGTCAGTTCCTGATACAAATACATTTGACTCCTAAGGAATTAAATTAAGCAAATCCTTCAATGTTTGATACTCCAAAATTAAACAAATGACAGTCGATAATGTCATTCTAAAATTTCTTCATTCATTCAAAACCTCCATAGTAGATGACATTTCAACCTCTGATATGGCACTGCTTTGTGCTAGGAGGGTCAGATTAACAGATCACCTATCCTCCTAAACAAGGAATCACATTTGCGTTTCAGACTCTAAAGTTACCTTTTCAAAAACGCGAAGAAAATCATATTAAGGTAAACATTATTTTTCTAGGGCAATTGTATTAGATGATTCTAAATGTTACTCTCTTTGTAACTGCAAAGCAACCGGCGGCTGAGATGGTATGGGGACAATTTTGAATAAGTCGACCACAATTCTTCTACTACCATCTCTAGAAGTAAATAGGAAAAGACAATGATCTTGATGACTAACTTGCTGTAAATTTGATTGTAAAGCTATGCAATACCTTCATTAATCTATTGTTTAAGCTTAACCATATTTTTTGATTGGTTAGGCTTTACGTTTAAATACTCGTAATAATACGACCGTATTCACTTAAAGATTTAGTAAAACTACCAAGTTTACTGGTGACTGGAGTAGGTAGGGTCTAATTAAATTCTGACACCAGTTTGTGGGTATTTGTACACATGCAGGGCACGCACACACATGCACACTTCATATTCACAATACTTACCTATGTACCAAGGATAGAAATAAATAATCAGGATGAGATAAAACAGAAAGGAGAAAATTTAGAGGTGTAGCGGATTGCTATTTACAATGACCAAATGCTCTCATTTGTCAACTCTCATGGTGGATATGATCTATAGTCATATTTATGGAGGAAGATTGAGATGTGGGTAGGACGATAAATAAGAAGTAGATCATTAGAGGAATGGGTGTGGCCGTGGTTGAACAGAAACGAAAATGAGGAATAGATAAAGAGGAGAATATACGGAACAGAAAAGTGAGGATTGAATTTATTGGCGACCATGCAGGTGAAAGAGTTACATTTTGTTCTATGTGAGGACACATGGATGAACCTTCGCAGGCCATAAACAAACCGTATAGGCATACAGTCGAGAAAAGTTTTTCTCGACTGTTGACCTGTACATGACTTATACCCAAGAAGAAAAGTAGTGAGCAGATTTATTTGATAAGACTCTTCTGACTTATTTTTAATGAGCGGACGGTAGCGTATAACTACTCTCATCGTTACCTGTTTAATTTGTTGTTTACATGTTAAGTTATTGTCGATGTAAATACGTAGATCCCGTACAATTGCTGAGTAAGGAATCACTCCATGATTCATCTGTAATAGGAGTTCGTTCGAGTTAAATATAAGGAATAAGGGCGTTGTTCGAGAAGTCTTTAGCGTAGAAGTGATATCGACAAGCAGGGGAAAAAGCCTCCCTGAAGTGAAAACAGAAAGGGCCTAGCGCCGAACCTTGTGGAATTCCGTGTTTTCAAATTCTGCTTCTTCATTTTCAGATATAACCTCAGCCATGTCACGGTAGACTCAAAATCCACGAAATTAAATGCATTAGTAATGTCCAGTAGGACCAATTTCTCTTGATACGAATTGCAGAGCTAATGTCTTTCGTGACCTTAGCAATGCTACCTGCAGTGGTGCTGTATCCAGATCTGCCAGGCCTGAAGGATATCAAGCAAGTTGGGGTTAGAAATAAATTCCTTTATTTTGGACCGGACCGACTGTTTAGAGGAGAGACTGAAGGTCACTCCAAGAGTGACCTTCAGAACATTTCATCTCATTTAATTCTTTTCTAACAAAAATATTTTTCCTTGGCGAAAAATGTTGTTGAATAATTTCTTTATTTTACGACGAAAAGTTTCGTTGCTTCAACTAATTGCCAATAAGGTTAAAAATAATTGATTTTCAAATCGTTATTAAAATTCGGCTAAGATGAGGCAATTTATTAGTTATTGCAGCATCTTTAAGCATCTCAGTTAAAGCAATATCCTGCACATCCAAAAAAATAGCTGCCTTGAGCTTTACAGTAAAATATTACTTGCTGTTTTTATTCGAATAGAAATCCTGGAATTGGATAGGATCTAATTTTGTTTCAGAATTCTAATCTTATACTTTTTATCTAAGTCTTATCAATTATCCATTATTTGCTCTAAAAATGGCTTGGGAGCTTCTAATAAATGGCTTCTGCTGAAGACTCGACAACCTGAGAACCCTTCTTGCAGAAACCTTACTCGTACCCAGTTTCCTAGATTATATTGCTAATATTGTAACAATAATCAGGTTTTTCAGAATGTAATCCTCAAGCTTCCAATTTCCTGTGCGTTTCTTTAATAGCTGATTCTATAGGCATTTGTAGATTATCTTTTTATCGAAATTTAAGTCTGAGGGATCAATTTCTTTTCGTAATTATTTTTTTTGCCTTTTAATACTCCAATATTCTAATAGTATTCCCTTTTAGTTCTTATTATATATTAAGTAGTTATAGACAAGTAATTAGGTACTTCTAGCATATACGAGTATATAGCTTGAAAATCATTGATCATCTGCAAAACCAAGCCCAATATCTTGCCGATTGTACCAATAATATAAAAATCCCACTCAACCTTATCGTGAACTTTAAGCAAATTTTATAATGAAACAAAATTAAAATCATAATTAGCATTAACATTTCTCCAGATGCAATTTTATGAATGGCATTTATCTGGTAACCAACACCTCAATTAAACCCAATCACTTTATATCTGTCTTTTCTAAAAATAACTTTCAAAAGTATTTAGGATACTCACCTAAAATTCGTATTGATTGTTTTCTATTGTGCTTTTGTTTACAGAGAAGAATTTATGCAACTGGAACGTGTTTTTGAAAGGGCATATCTTTTTAAAGTTTCCTCGTTACAATAAACGTGGCATGGAAATGTCAAGTTCAAGCACTTAAACTAGATGTTTATAAATGAAATGTTACTAAAAGTAAGAATGAACAGAAAAGGGAATAGGTTATGAATGACTATGAGATGAGGATTTTCCATCAAAATGAAATTGATATTAATTTATGCAGAATTTTCAATAAAATTATGTGGGCCACTATAGTCGCATATTGCACGACATCGTTTATATAAGTTATCAAAATAAAATTAAGCAACAATATTAAGAAGTAAAAAGTAAAATAAGTGTAAACTACAAACCAGATTAAATATTTAGTCTATAAATCTACATAAGAGGATGATGCTCCATATAATAATTTTAAACAAATTTGTTACTTAAAGTATAATACCACAAGGATCATCTTCCATAAAAGATGAGCAATGTCTTCAAGAGTGGTGCGGCATTAAGTAGAGAGGGTATAAATACAGATTTCTCCACGTGTTTACTCGTACAATAATCGAAGTCAGTGCAAAGGTACATCATGAAGTTTTTGGTAAGTCATCTCCTCATCCAAACGCCTTTCACTCTTTCAACTTAACCTTTGACTTTCTTAGATAGAGGTGTATTGGTTTCTAATTGTTACGTAAGGTGGGTCACACTTTCTTGGTAATAAAGTGGGTGGTGCTGGTATAATATCTTAGGACGGGTCAGGTCGGGTCAGCGATTGTGTCATAGGTGTGGCAATTTTTCTTTTCTTTTTCCTTGTATTTATAAAAATCAATTTAATATTAAATTTTAAATTTAAATATTTGGAAATTGCCTTCAAATAATTAAACAAAATGTTTTGATATTTATGGGGTGTATTTTCAAAAATATTGGTAGTGGGTCTTAGGATAAAATCGGTCAATAGAGTTTTTCAGTGTTGTAAGCGATAATAATGTTTCAGTTCAAGTGTCTTTTTATTTAAATTATTTTAGTTTTGTACAAATTATAAATAAAATATCAAATTAACATATTGTGGAAAAGTGAAACTTTATGTACCCAACCAGTTTTAATTTTTCGTAAACCCTTTTTAAAACCAATAAGTGTAAGTAAAGCTTATTTGTTTCGTGTATATTAATTCATGAAACTAATTAATACATCTATTACTTCTTCTATTAATCCTTAGAGCTTTATACATTTAACTAACTGTCAAGGTGATATAAATTAGTGTCAATTTTGAAATTCTGTTTAAGGAGTGGCTGCATGAATGCTTCTTTTCAAAAGTTTATTTCCATAGGTACAAAAATTTCGAATATATTTTCTAAGAAATCAAAAATGTGTTCCCTTAGCATAAAAGAAATTAATAGTTGCAGTGAAGACATTCGTGACATTTAAACCCTTTAAACAAGTCGTGCTACAATAATTCGTGCTCAAGTTGTTTCAATATTTCAATTCGAAGAAGATCATCTCAATTAATATTGCTAACTACATTACTCAATAAATTCTTTTAACATTTGATTCAACCTTTCTCGCATTGCAGATAGTCATAACTACACTGCTCGTAGGAGCGTGTCTTGCGCAAGGCCCTCAAGGCAGGAGGCAGCACCCACAAAATGATGATCAACCACAGAATTACCAGCCCGCACCTCAACAACAACAGCAGCAACAATACCAAGATAGGCCACGTTCTCACGAATCCACCACCTATATTCCAATCATCCGTTTCGATAAAGAGCAAGGATCTGATGGAAGTTACAAGGCTTTGTACGTCCTACTAGTAAATTCTCCATCGTTTATCATCATCATCATTATTCCAATAATTCAATTAATATTGACAAATCAATTCAGTAACATGCAATTCAATGATCTCAACGGTGAAATTTGACCCGATTTTCAAAGGAGCATATGAGTTTGTTGTCCTTTCGTTTTTAAATGAGTGAGTGAAATTAATTGCGTGACATACGCTTTTAAATCTTTTACGTTAAGAATCAGATTATCATAATCTAGAAAGTGAATTTCCCGATGTCATCCTTCGCGATATTGAACTTGTATATTTTATTATTTCAACATTCAGCCACAAACCGGTTTACTTTTGTAATTCAAATTACAAAAAGTTATATTTTAATTAATTTCAGATGGGAAACTGGCAACAATATTCTCGCTCAAGAAGAAGGTTTCTTGAAGGATTTGGGACCAGACCCAGACCCAGAACACAAAGGAGAACAATTACACGCTCAAGTGCAACAAGGTTCCTATAGTTACACCGCCCCTGATGGTCAAATTATCAGTGTAACATACACAGCTGATGAAAGTGGTTTCCACGCAACTGGTGATCACCTTCCTACACCACCCCCAGTCAGTCCAGAAGTACAAAAGGGGCTTGATTTGATCTATGCTGGCATTAAACAGCAAGTAAGTACAAAAAACTGCCAAAATATTAGACATCGATTAAATAAAAATTCTTTCAGGAACAACAAGATCAACGAGAACCTCAAGATCCACCAGGCAGGAGGCAGAATCAAATCCCACAAGAATACAATCGCCAGCAGCAATAATTAATTTATAAAAATTTTCAAATTCAAAACATTAGCCCTGTGATTAAATATAAGTTTCAAAATAAGGCTTGTAGGAATTGAGTTTAATTGGCCAGTGACAGCGCAGAAATATTTATGCTGCACCAAACTCATTTTGTATGAGCCTTTTTATGACTCTAGTGTTAGATTACAAATGGCAATTACCTATTTTAATATTATATATTTTTTATATATGTACATGTACAAATATTTAAACAATAAATATGTATGCCATTAATTCCATTTTTATTTAACGTACTAAACAAAATTGCTGTTCAATTAGTTACTTAAACAGTTTTTAAATCAATCGTTTCTAATAGAATTGCATTTCTTTCTCTAATCAAATCCTTATATGCAGTTTCTTTGTCATATATCAACCAAATCTAAGATGCCTAATATATCTATAAATTGTTAGTATAGCACTAAGATATGTATCCAATTCAGCAACAGTGTATGGTGGATAGTCTACCACTACATTACAAACTTTAAAAGCTTTTGGTTAGTTTGATCCTTTTGAACCTCCTTTACATAAATATTGTATTTTAAAGAACTGTTGCAGTTACTTTTTCGGCTACGATCATTGGTGCAACTAGACCACTTGGCGGCCTCGTCCTAACAAGATTTTGGTACTTTTGAATATACTTTTTTTTCAAAAAAAAAGAAAAAGATTACTTTCTAACAGTGGTTAAAACAATTACTTAGAACAGGTAATTTAATTAAATTACTAATTACCTAAGAAAAAAGCAATTTAAATTAAAAATAATTTTTCTATTATAGTAATTAGTGCAAATTAAATTACTCTGCTGGAAAATGCTGTTTAATTACTACATATTTTAATGAAAAATAATATGTTTTAACCGTTTAATCCTTCCTGTCTGCCCCTCCAAGAACCAATTTACTTGAAAAAGGTTATTGATTTATACCAACGTTTATATACATACTTCTTTGTTGCTGGAAAGTTTTACGATCGTCTATTATAATATTTAAGATGAAAAATATAAATTTGGGGAACGTAAATATTGTTATACTCATTAATTATTATATTAATAAATGTTTATTACTATTAAAATAGCATAAAATTGTGAAAACTGTTCCATTCATTGGTTATAATTTCTGCATGTGGATTAAAAAAACTATTATTTGGAATAAAACTGATTCTTTTTTTATTCTATTGTTCTTCTTGTTATTATGTTGTGATGTTCTTTGTGATTTTATCAATATTATATTATTAGCTACTAGATAAAAATTGTGCATAAAATTTTCTAAATATCCAGACTTATAGATTTTGTTTAATTTTAGAAATCTTATTAAAGTTGTAAATACATGTAAATGTGATAAATTCAAGATTACAAATAACTGTTACTTGTAAGATATTATATAAAACAATAAAAATAAATTATTAAAGAAATAGTAGCATATATTTGTAATTAAATTTACTACTTGCATGGTCCTTTTAAGCTGCTGTGAATAACTATTTAATAGCAAAGGGCCAACCGCAAGGAGCAGTTTATCGTTGGTCGGTTGTGAAAAAATTTTCATATACCTAAGAAGTATCTAAACCTATATCTTAAAATAAGTTTACCTTGTAATATTGTAACAAGCTCATTAGGGCTGATATTTATTTAAAATTTACCTTAATTCACAAAACTTTTGTGGTTGTAAAAGGCAGCTGCATATAAAGTTTAGAAACATTTAAGAATGCATAGGCATACAGTCTCATTTAATGTAAATGTGGTAGGTAGTTGAACCAAAGTCACCATTTATACGAACAAAATCTATATCTCACGGTAGAACTCTTGCTTTAGGTATGTATTCTTTAAAAATTCCCGTTAATGTTATTTAAAACACGAATAAAGTGTTGGCTTGCAGGCAGGGATTGAAGAAAGAAATAATAACGGCCCGGGCCACATAACTGTTTTGAAAGCGAGATAATTGTAGTTAAGAGTTTTAAAGGACCTTTATCCACGATTGAAAATAAAGGTTTTTAGCTTAATAACTGTTTCGAAAAAGGGAAGAGACCGATATTTAAAAATCTATAAAACGAATGAATACATGAATTAAATACACTGGATGTAAAAGAGCACATGTTCATGTGATGCATGATATGAACGGCATTTAATAGATGAATTAAATGTATTTCCTTTCAGAAATTGCTTATACACGATAATATTTTTGTTATATCTTTTTTTAAATTATTATAACTAAGTACTACAAATATTTATTATTATTATTAAAACCTAACATTATCTGCGACCACGTCGACATAATTATATTCTAGGATTACGTCCGGGACGCGGTACGGTAATGTTTAGATTTGCTGTAATTTATTACATACACAGGTTGGGTTTCAAGATACTCCTTTTAAATTATGTTTTGTTTTATGACAATTGTTATTATAGGAAAAATAATGTAACACTACACTAACGTTTTGAATAAGTTGACGGCTTTAATTATTGTTTTATATGTTTACATGAAGTTGAAATACGCTAGTCAAATGTACGACTGTATAAAGGTATCAATTACACTTAAATTATTTCCATAACAAACCCGTACTTTAACATGGGTATACAAAATTTAATTATTTTGTATGCATTTTACAAATAAATACAAACAGAAAAAAATTTTGACACCTTGTCTTATCATTCTGATCTTCTCCTTTCTAATTATTAGGAAGTCAATAATGTCTTTCATTTTGATAAACACAGTTTAAAGAAATCAATACTTTATGCAGTCGCGAAGCCCAAGTTGTTTATACAATAAATTATAGTAAATCTAAACATTTATCGGTACCACGTAGGGGATTGCTGTTTATTTACATATATAACACAAAAAATAGATTCCTTAAATAGAAGGAATGAATAACAAAATGATCTGAAACTATTTTAACACTCTTAATTCCCAATTGAAATGTTCCAAGTACTATATTTATAATCCTGTTATAGACTTTTAAATATCGCTCCTTTTCGAGCTCTCAAACCATAACTGTTATTATAAATCTTCCCTTTTTGAAAGAGTTATGAAAGGAGAGAAATTTGATTTTTCGGTTCTTTAATAACAGTTATGCAGATTTGAAATACAAATATTAATAACTAAATAACTCTAAGATAAATAACTCTTTCAAACAGTTATTTTCGTTACAGTTTCAATCCGTGCAGGCAATAAAATTGGGTACAAAACAAACCTAATCTGCGATTACATTACTGATGCATTTTCTCAGATTTAAGTTTGAGTGGTTAGATTTATATAGCCCTTCTTAAAACTTTTAAAAAGAATAAAGAGTTTAAGCTTTTCGGGGGAACTTAAGTATAGTCTAGTGCAACCTAACGGAAGGTTGAGTTCACGTCAATTGCGGGATGCAGTCTCGTAGCGTGTGTTAATACGCGTTTTATTAACTTATACAACCATAAAACTGTTCTTTGTGTTTCTTGAATGCTATTAATGAAGTAATTTAATTATTATAAGCTAGATTGCTAGAACAAAATAATTCTACTAAATTAACCCATAAATGCCCAGCGTTACCATTTGGTTACGTAATTCTAGTTATCATCTGGTAACTACTACAACTAAATAAATCAAGTTGAAAACTAGATATCAGTACTATCATAACCTCCAATATCAGCTACATCATATCACCGATAGTTTCGGGATTTATTTAGTTTTAAGTGAGTTGGGTAATGTTCAATAGTACTTACAAAACTAACAATAATAGTAACTTATAATAACAAATTGCAACTAACCTCAAATGTTGTTTTGATATAAAAGAGATTATATTAATGTTACCATACGGTAACAATACGATTCAATATTACCTATTTTTATTTATTTTAGTGATATAACGCTTAAAGAATCATTGGCTATTATAGAAACGGACGATTTAGATCTCGCCGGAGTATTTATTGAACCGCCACAAGCCAGCATTCTTACTGATGAATAACCTGGCGATGAGGAAGGTGATTCCGGCATAAATAATTTATCTGATAGACAGTTAGATACCGATGCTGAAACCGTACTCCACAATCCGGGTAGAGCTGAACCTTTACAAAATGAAAATAGTGAAGATAACAATCAACATAATAATAGTATTTATTGTTGACAGGTTTCCCCCGAATTACAGGCAAACCTGACATCGAGACCAGTTTTCCTAAAGCATGCTTCAGCTTGTCCTGGATTGGTAGAGATATAAAGACGTCCAAATCTACCTTTCCTGTGCTGAATTATTCAAAATATTCTGATAAATCCATTATTGAGGTTTTCGAACTATTTTTTGATGACGAGATTGTGCAATATGTAGTGGAGTAATCCAAACTTTACGCTGCATTCAAAAATATTCCAGCTCCTAACACTTCATATATTGAATTAAAATGCGCAATTGCAGTATTGATTTTGAGTGGTTAAAATTGATTACCAGGGAAACGTTGCTGGGATTCAAAAGATGATGCAAGAAATTCTTTAGTTTCTGAATCAATGAGACGTAGTAGGTTTTTCACTGTGCTGCTAACAATGATCCTCATCTGAATGATAAAGCATGGAAGATTAGGCCGCTAATGAATACACCGAAATAGAGATTTTTAGAACATTTTATTCCCGAAGAACATCTTGGCTACGTCGAAACCACGGTGAACTATTTTGGGTGCCACAGATGCAAACAATTTATACGTGATAAACCAATTAGATTTGGTTTTAAAATGTGATCGCTTAATACTTCACCTGATTATCTTGTAAATTTCGATCTCTATCAAGGAATGTCCGAGCGGTATGGAAAAGAATGAAAATCTGTTTGGAAAGTCTACCTAGCCGTTTGTTCGTATGTTGACCTTTACCATACAAACTGGCATGACTTCTGCTCTGTATGGAGATTCAAGAGAGAGTAGCCAAATTTTTCTGCTGTTTTTATAATAATTGGAAAACAATTGCGAATCGCTAGTGATTTTCCTAGTAAGGAACTAGATTAATTTAGTAAGTTACTAGAAACAAAAAAACATCGTTCCCACCAAAAACCTTTCTAACCAAATTGTTGATAAAATATTAAATTAAATGTTTAAATAAAATGAAAGATGATAATTTTTCCTTTATTTTGATACCTAATATGGCTATCAAAATGGAAATTTAGAGTTAAGATTCATTGACAACCATCTTGGATTTTCTTACAAACATTACTTAACAAAAATTCAAATAAAAACATTTTAACATCTTGCTACATCCTTTTCTTATCATAAAATTAATCCTAAGATCCTATCAAACAATAATTACATAAATTTTGACACCAAAATTATAAATATAAACTAAATTTTAACATTCTAGCCGACCCTGTTAAAACGTTACAATTTAGGGATTTCAAAGGCCTAAACCTTCTTTATAAAAAGTTCCCCACTTGAACATTCTAGTGTCAAATGCACCCTAGAACCTGGTTAACAATATTGCAGTAAAATATTTTACTTAGAAATTTAAATAACATTGAAGAATATCTTGAAATCCATCATTCATGAAAATCTTTTCTTGAAATTCAATAATAATAATAAATACAAAATATCAACCAACAACAGAAAATCGTTCATCTTAAAGTTGAGTTTGAGAAATTCAAGTGCAGAATCTGTTTAAAATTTACCCCCTTCCATCTCACAGTGTTGCAGTGCGTATCCTTAATAAATTGAACCAAATTTAAATAAGATATCTATTTTTAAATTAAATAATTTCGCCGCCTGTCAGATAGGCAACACATCGTGCGTACATGTAATTCGGGATGCCTATATCATAACAATATGTAAAGTAATATTGGATTAATAATTAGAAAGGCCGGTTTCACAAAGCTTAAGTTCTGATTAGCTTAATCGTGATTAAATTTGAAATCCAGAAATTTCATCGGCTGAGATTTAAGGTATCTGAAATTTTATCCAATTGTATTTCTGAATTTCAAATTTAATCATGATTAACTTAATTAGAACTTAATCAAGCTTTGTGAAACCGGCCATAAGCAGATTAGTTCGAAAAAAATCATTATAATATGGTGATTCACTTCCACACCATATTTGAATTGTTAAGAGGAGTAAGAGGAACTTTGGTTTTTATGTTGTTTTGCACGTTACCTATTAGCTATTATTGTATGAAGTTATCATTATTATTGATTTTTTGTATTTTGAGTGTTTGTCTCTTATCTGCATACTAAATAAAAACAAAGGGCCTATCAGTTAACATTGTAATTAAAAAAAAAGAAAAAATACGAAAGCAAAATAAGCTATTAAAGAAAAAATAAACTTTCATATGTCATTTATAATATAACTGCAACCAAATATCGTTCGTATACCTGTAACAAGTACATTGAATTTGCATTATCTGGCACATATAGGTATAAAGTGCTCTTTGTGTTGCGTGTTGTCTCATAAAAATACTAATTGTATATATTTGGAAAGTTATAATAATAGCCATAAATAATCACGATATACTTATACATAAATATAAATAATCATAAATAATACGATAATATTAGGATACACAAATTTAATGAAATTATATACGTACGATCGCGGCCAAACAATAAATACACAGATGGTTTTTAAGTGATTGAAAAGGCATTTTAAAATTTAATAATTTTACACATATGTTTAGTGAACTTTATTGTAAAAATTTCAAATTAATTTATAGTACGCAACTGTCACCTACTGTGAATAAAAATACATTTAAGTCTCAACAAATTTATTAAACTATGACAACACTTAATCAATCAATAAAGTTAATAATTGAACAGTTTAAATGAAAATCCTAGAGGCATTTTTTAGAATAATTTGACAACGGTTGTCATGGATAATAAGAATAATATTAGAAAAATAAATTCCTTGAGGAATTCTCATCTATTTCTTCCACATCGGTAGCAATTGTAAAACTCTGATGAGTGATTTTGCTCCATGAAACTGTGCTGATTACTTCATGCATTTACACCTACTGTCCTAATCTAAAACACGATAATTGCTATTAGCGAATTTCTGATTTACATTGTTAATTCCCTATACCAGAAGATCACTTATATCTTGGAAAGTATGTAACACAAACATTAAAGTGTGGGTGTTTTGAACAGCACTCAATAAAGTCTACAACTTTGCTATAGTGATTATTCCTGTAAAATAATTAGGGGAGCCAATATTTGAGAATAATTACACCGTAAACTAATGTAGGATGTGTCTAATTAAAAATATAAACCGAACGTTTAATCGAGTTTTTTTGTTAAAATTTGTTAATGGCTTTATTTTAACCACGCTAGAACACCCTAGCACCTTAGAATTGCTGAAACACAGGACAGCTGTAGTTGAACTCTTAAACTTTCTGCACTAAATAAGTCTTCAAACTTTGCAATCATGTCCAGATTTGACGTTCCGTCTTACAATAAATTTTAGGTTTAATAATAATCTTGCACAAGAATATTTACAATTTAACATTAATTTGATAATGTACATTCATGTTCTGTAAAACCAACTATATTAATATGATATATACACCATACATGTAGTAATTTTTTCTTTATTAAAGTTCGTGCCAGGTTTGCTCCACGATGTCGCTACTATTAGAAATATAGGGGCTATAGCTAAAATATCCAAATCTGCTGAAAATTTAACAATTGAGATAATTTGCAGTTTACTGAAAATTATGAGTTTGATGGTTGTTTAATTATACGTTTTCTGGAAAGAAAGCGATGATTTTTTTAGCTAGAAAACTATTTTACAGGTTTTTAAGCAATCAATCACCGACGCAAACTCATTCCATACGATCCACACTAAAGGCTATATTTACGGTTATTGTCACGGTTCGATAAAGAAGGGTGATTTGGGGAAACATAATTACTCTAACAAGACAACAAAAAGATAACGATTTATTAGCCACCTCTTTAGGAGGATCTGAATAAATGTTCAGAGAGTGTAATGTGTACAGGATCTCAGTTGTTCTATGATAAATTCTAGTTTGATGCCAATATATTCCTATACATTCCAGCCCTATTAGTTTGATGTGAATCCTACTGAAAATCTTACTAAACAACACGTTAGAGATGACTCATTAGATGTACTACCTCTGCAGTCTGCACCGCATCCAAAATGCATATCTGTTCGGTAACGGTAAATACCTACTGGTAGACTTACCTCTTTACAATTTATCCAGGAGAACGCAGTTAAATCGCATAGCTATCACTTAAATAAAACTTAGTGTTGATGTAGTGTAGTTTCTCGTAAATATTTGTCTCTTTCCTCACATAAAAGAACTCTATAGAATACACTTGGCCGTTATATCAAATTACAGCATTTCAGGCTCGTCAAGTATTTTTGCGTCCATGCGGTCCAATGCTCGTAGTCAATTCATGTCGAGACGTTTTCAGGTTCTTAATATTATATAAACTGTACCCAGAAATAACGCTAGCAACTTTTGGGGGATATTCTACATAAGAAAATATGGAAAAAGATTCAGATGAACATACATACATAGGTGTGAAATGCCCTCTAAGACTTATATCGTAATTTGAAGATGTCCCCCCAATGATTAGTTTTTTGTTATATCTCTGGAGCCGTTATAACCTTTTGTATCTTTTGGTGCCTAAACTGCTGTCAACAAGTACTATTACTAGATCGTACTGGTTAATGTAAATTTTATCTAGGGGGTGCATGCTCTGGGAATGGGAGACGATAGTTGAATTTCTCAATGTAAATTTTTTTGACAATTTTGATAAATAAAATGGTAGCGATTCCGAAACATATATTTATGGAAATTTTGCATCATACTTAGAGCAAAAATCCCTATAAAATACAACTATATCAGAGATAAAAACCCGCGCTCTAAAGAGACATTTCTGAACCTATGTTCATCTAAACCTTTTTCAGATCTTATGAGATAGAACCCCCCCCCCAAATAGACTAATGTTATATTCCAAACACCCTGTATGGCCCCATTTTATAGTAGTCTTGTTTACAGACCCCTCTTTACTTTATAGCAGTTATTCTGATCGATTATTTATTATTAGTTATTCAATTAATGTTGTACAATGTTCATGCCCGGGAATATTGTTTCAATAGATAATATAGTTTTCTACAGCAGGCCTTTCAGGCCAGTTAAGATAATAGCCCTTATAACAATATAAAAATTTTAATTTAGTTTTTCTTGTTTTATTTATATTCAAATCAGTCTCCTAGCAAGAACCTGTTCAGGTACTGCTAAATTCTACAAATGATAAAAGATGTTTACTTATGCAGCAGCTTTCAGGAAGATGTAATAATTATGTAAACTGTAATATATATATATTAATTAAATTTAAATTGTTTGAGGTAAAATAAACAGCAAATTAATTTGATTAGTTATTGGTATAAAAAAGACTGATCTTAATGCTAAAGACAAAACACAAGATATCATAAAATCCAGCATCTACCGTTTGAATTGTTCTTTTTGTAACTCGGTTTATATTGGACAAACACTTAGAAATTTCGACATAAGATACAAAGAACACGTACGCTCTTATAGACTTAAACATCCAGAAAAATCGAATTATGCCAAACACATTTTGGAACAGAACCACCCAATAACACCTCAAAACAACATTAAATTCTTACATTCTTGCAACAACAAACACAAATTAGACATTTTAGAAGCTTTTGAAATATACAGACATAAACGCACAGTACCTTTAATGAATGAACAAACTGAACTTAGTAATTCTCCTTTATTAGAAGTGTTAGATATTTAGTTTTTGTTATGTATTGTATCTAGTTACCTATTTTCTGTATGTATTTATCCTTAGCAACGTGTTTGTTTATCAATCTTATCTACCTTTGATAATGACACAAAGTGTCGAAACAATATTGTCAGGTTAAGATATTAATAAAACATGTGAAACTTGAACTAATCTTTGTATTTATATTATATTTCATTAATTTAATTTTTTCATGATATTATCTTTAGTAGTATTATATGGCGATATTGTTGCAATCTAAACGGGTGCATCATTTTTTAATATCTTCTAATATCAAATAAGCTTCTAAAACTACAATGTCAGAATCGCTAAATTTGCATTGATTTTGAATATTTTCACTTTCAGGCTAGACTGCGGATTTTAATTTGGAGATTTGTTTCTAGTAGTTAACTAATTTATTTTTAAACGATTTCCCTTACTAATTTAATTTGCATAACGGAAACGGAAAAAAAATAAAATTTGAATTTTGTGCATATTTAAGTGCCATATAAAATTTTATAAAGCATAGTATTTTTAATATTCGTTATAATGCACAGTATTTAATTACAACAACCTTTATTAAGTAACCTTTAAATACAAATTAAGTTCATTCTAGGAGGTTCATTGAGAAATTTTATTTTAGCTTTCTCAGTTTTCTAGCATTGTAACTAACACAACTTAGGGAAACTAAAACGCTATCTAGGTATATATCTAGCAGGCTCGATGATTTACACACGCACTCACGAACGCAGGCACGCACGCACATACATACACACAGCTTTGTGTCTTCTTTTCGTTCCTAATCCGATTTCTAGTTTAATTCATCAAACACGTAAAATAGCAGTAGAATCCAAAAAATCTCAACTTTTTTCTGGATCTTTTAAACCTGAACGGAAACTTTACATAACTCTTGATTGCTAGAACATTGTTAGTATGGAATATCAAAATGCTGAAGATTTCATACTTGGAAGCTATTGTAAAAAATCAATGATTTAAAATATTGAAAACCCTAAAGTATTATAATATTACAAATTAATTAACTAACTAAATTATTATAGTTTTTTTTTAATACGAGGGTATTATAATTCAGAACTTGAAAAGTTGCAGTATTTTATATCTTTGTGACTTTTGAAGATTGAAGATAATAAAATATGATGGTATTTAAGGTGGAGAAACCTGTTTAATATATTTAAGTTAGGTAGGTATCCATATTGTTTTTTAATTTTCCATTATGCAAAGAAAATTTGTCATCAATTTTTATTCTTCTTTTATCATAGCTTTTTTACATCGGATGGTATTGGTGTTATCTTGGAGTTATAAGTTAGTTATAAGCATTGTTTAAATTAAACTCCCTGCAGCTCCAAGAACTGTTTAGTTTTAGTACTAGGATAATGGGCCCTACGGGCCTAAGCACTTAAGTATGTAACACTCAATAGCACTAAATAGTACGATAGAATCAGCATTTATCGATTTTTTAAAACATAACCTAATTTAAAAAATTTTAAAACATAACCTAATTTAAAAAGGTCGTGTCAGTCAGTCGTGCATTATCCTCGGCAAATTACGCGTCGAATGAGCCCAAGCCCATCTCTCCAGCCCTTATAGAACGCGAGAATGGGGCTCAGACACACATACAAATCAACTTTAGTAGTATTGGATTATTGTGTAATGTTCATAATGTTACAAGGGTACCTTATTAGGGTTGGTTGAGGGTGTCTCGGTTGTCATCTTGAGAATATGCCCACTTTATCGGAAATATTTCTCGACCTTTACACCCAGGTTTTGTGTTACTTCTTTTTACTATATTCTTCCTATCTGTGCAATACTCTTTTGTGTATGGTTTGTTTCAGTCACTTTCTTCACCTCCGACATTTCAGCTGTTCTATCTTCTATTTTGTATTTTTCATTTTTCGTTCGTTGCTCTGGGCGCCCTTTACACACATTTGAACATTACATAGCCCTAAAGTTCCAATATTTTAGTATAGCAGACCGTTTTCAGTTTTAAATTTTATCACTTTACTTGTATAATCTCAGGAATATACAGGTTTAGGCTTTAAGTTATATTTAACATTTAAAATATCAGAGATTTTTAAGAATCAGAAAGCTAGGAATTTTAAGCTTTTTCAATATTTCCATATGTTTGATACTGAGGTTTCAAAGTTTTATTTTAATGTCGAACGATTCTTATATTTTTAATTTTGTTTTGAAGAGAGTTTGGAAGAGTTTTGAAATTTTGAAACAATCAGTTTTTTAAACTTTAGAGCCTCAAACTTTTGGTTTCCATTGCTAATGTTTTCACTGTTAAAGACCTTTCCAGTTTCTGATTTTTAGTTTTAAAGCATGAAAGCATCAAGGTCCAGATTACGTTATAGATTTGTATGATAGATGATGATAGATGTTCAATTTAAATGTGAAATAAATAAAGATTATTAAAAGTTTCACAGTTTTATTAAAATACAACTTGACAATAATAAAAACTGTGAAACTTTTAATAATCTTTATTTATTTCATGATTATGGAGTTCCACAAAATAAGGCTGGAAACAATATTCAATTTAAATGTTTCTAGAATAAGTATGAATCCAAATTTAATGTAGTATAGGCAAATTAGACCTAATCTTGGCTAGGGGCGGAAATATTAGAAAGCTGAATCCTTCTGAAATAAATATATTCTTTTGCTTTCCCCTGTACTTCCTCACAAAATCGCCAAAAATCCGGCCTGGAGAACACCCATAAACTTTGAAAAATCGTCAGCCATCTTGGAATATTTAAACAATATCCATAACTTGGTATTGGACAATCATAGAAACATGCCGTTTATTCGAAAATGTATGGCTAGTGTAGAAAAATCGATTACAACATCTTTTTTACCATAAAAGTCCAGTTTCCTGTGAAACTTACATTAATTTGATACAAATTTCGACAAAAAAACAGGAATTTTACCAAACACTACCGCATTACTGTGGTTATGTTAAAGAAACATCTAGTTTGTAATGTTTCTGAACCACACAATCAGGTTTTCAGATTGATAAGTAGTTATTTGTATTTGGCATGATGTAAATATAATTGTTGGAAAACTGTGGGGAAGACTTATAACAGTTAATAAAAATCCTGAAGTGGTCAACCCTAATCACCTGTTCCACCGCATCACGTGTGTTGTAAGAAGTGAGGGCGACCTTGAAAACTGCGATAACGCTGGTCTTCGCTCGGAAAGAAATTCTAAGATTATCCAGGTAATTTACAAGATGTGCCCTGATTAGCAATAAATTGCTTGAAAATCCCAGCTATGTTCTCGACTGCGATCTTTTACACCGAGTACACTGGCCCCGTTAAGTAATGTACGGCGATGTGTGTAGTGCCTACTTGGACTACGTTAACTGTAATTATGGAAGAAATGTCATTGTAGTATTCGACGGGTATGAGCCAAGTACAAAATATACAGTGTATAATCGACGAGGTATAGGGAAATCAGCTGCGAGGGTTCATGTAACCCCATCCAAGTCCGTGGCTGTTGCACAAGAGCAATTATTGTCGAATGTAGAGAGTAAACAAAGTTTTCTGAAACGCCTTAGCACAGAATTTAAGAAAGCAAAGTTAACTGCAGAAATGAGTTGTAATTCGAAAATTAAGAAAATGGCATATGTCAACATATTTCTAAGATGGCGGCCGTTTTTCCAAAATTTAAGAGTGTTCTCCGTCCGGATTTTTGGCGATTTTTCTAGGAAAGTACAAGGACTAAAGAACATATTTCAGGAAGAATCAACTTTCTAACAGTTTTTTTCGTCTTCGATCTTATTTTGCCTATACTATCTGATGATCTAATGATCTATCGAAATGAAAATATAGCTGTTTACTGACTGACTGTTTAAAAGTAGGCAGCCCGAAACAGCGGATTTAAAAAAAACGTGTTTTAGACAATAGGGTTTAAATGATGTATTTAATTAACCTTGGCACTATCGCTTTGGGTATGGGTGACCTAGAACTATAAAATAGGAAGACCCATTTTTGAATTATTGAATAATCTAATGTATAAAAAAATTTCTATTTACAATTATATTACGACTAAAATTAAAAAGTTATACATAGTATGTATATTTAAATGGCATAACTAATTCTAGCAGTGGCGTGTGGTGAGAATTTAGGCTAGGGAAGCAACCACGATTTTAATTATAATCTAGGTACATGCGCGGATTAACGGGGAGGGAATAATCCCCCCCCCCAATTTAGAAATAAGTTTACATAGAATAGAAACAAATAATGTTTGTTTAATTATTATTTATTAAAACAATTATTTTTCCAAAGATTTCCCCCTCAAAATACTTCTCTTGATCCGCCCCTGCTAGGTACAATAAAAAACAGTGTTATAATTATTAAGCTTAAAAGTTTTTCAAAGAAGCACTTTTACACTTTATACTTATGGAATTTGTTGACTATCATTCTTTATTTTAAAAAAACTACTACTACGTATCAATTTTCCGGTCTTTCTTAGCAAAATACCGGTACAGGTTTTAATATTTGTTGTTAAATTTGAAAGATCTGGTTTTGATCTGCCTTTCTTAATAATTTGTAATTTCTCTCCAAAACTGTATGCGAAAAATTCCTTATTAATAATTTACAAACTGAACAAAAAATCGTCCCGATTCGGCTATATCGAAGGTACTCGAACCTTTCACCGAAGCAGTTGAATTTGCAGTCGTGACGATAATGCAATTTTAAATTTGCATACAGGAAACTAAATAGAACTATTTGTTTTAAAAAAAATACAACCTATAAATTAAAATAATAAAATGCGACAAAATACAGTCTCATTCGCAGATTTACATTACTTAAGCAACACTAAATCGAACAAATAACCAAATTATAATAAATAAACATTTGGGAACGAAGCACAATAAAAATTACGACCAAACAATGTTAACCAGCCAAACAGCATCCGTCTATTATAACACCCCGCGCTCGCTGATTCACGCCAAGGTTAAGAGAAGAGCATTTGTAATCAGTGCTTATATTAAGTGTATGTATCACATTTGAATCGGTATTACCTTTCCGTGCAAGTTTAATGAGCCTAATTTAAAATAGTGCTCTAAATAATTATACTTTTTGCTGTACAGAGTTGATATTGAGCTTTAATTTGATAAATATTTCAATTTAAATAAACGATAACCATAATTTTACAAAAGTATTTTTGTTAGCATTGTTTTTATTTTTAATAAATTCTCAAGGCAAGCATTGCTTCCATTGCTTCCATGGACCGCACGCCACTGAATTCTAGAACTTCAGTAGCTAGAGAGTAAGAATAAGTGATCAAAAATTGCAGACATTTCTTTCTGTAAATGTTGTCAAATGCAGTTCTGGATTTCTATCTCTAAGAAATTAACATAGAACGATAATTTTGTTTACTGAAAAAAGCTTTTTAGTAATAAACACTATGCTGTGATGGCCACCCGTGTAATAAAAGAATAAATGTGACATTTAATTATTACAAAACGTTCAGTTCCCTAGATTTGTCGAGATAAATATCCTCATTGACATTTAAATTTCATTAATAAAGCGAACAGCTTTGATAGCGATATCCATATCATTAAAATTTATTAGTGTACGTTGTAAATTTATATTATATATGTAATTAACAATGAGGAAATTGACATAAAATCTCACGTATTATGACTACTATTATCCTGAATACGTATTTTACGTATAACTAAAACTTTTGCAAAATCGAAAAACGCTGAATGAGAGTAATATGATAATACGATACCGTTACAATAAAACTATAAGTTTATTTAGTAGTACAGGGTTGCCCACGCAAGATGATCATGTACCTGATCATGGAAACTGTAAGAGTTACGAAAAAATGTTAAATATCAAAGTTGGTTGGTGTGAAACAAATTTTAATTTTATAATAATTTTGTATATACAAGGTGAGTCATATTGCTGTGGCTACTATCAACTTTTTTATTTTCAATTGAACACCCTGTATATCTTTACTGTTTTTGATTCTACACTTTATTTTTAATATGTTTGCCTAATGTATTTATCAAAAGTCTGCACAGTTTCTGAGCAAACTAGTTTTTCTGTTATTTTTTCAAAAATCCAAGTTTTTCATAAAATAGATTTACATAGTGCAAGTTACATTTAAACGATTATAATAATACACGACGCTTATATATATATATATATATATATATATATATATATATATATATATATATATATATATCTAAATCGGCGATTCTGCATAAATTTATTACTGAATAGTATACAGAGTGTTCAATCTGATATACCAAAGGTATACATCTTTGAACAGGGAAATCTCACTTTTTTCAAATGGGACAGCCTGTATATTTAAATTTTATGTGATTTAGTTTTTGATTCCCTACCAACTCATGTATATATGTTCTATCTAAAAGTGAACAGTTTCAAAGTTATCAGCGTTTTCCTGTATTTTGATATTTACCGTGGTAATTTGGATGAGAAGATTTTCAGCATTACAGAAGCAGCTCTATTCATTGGCTACTCATTTTTTTGGTTAAGAACTAGATTGTCTATTATCAGTTACTATCGATTTCAATGAGTCGGTTTCTAACTACTGTCATTTGTCACTGCCATGGTCATCCAATATACAGTTTTTTTCTTTTGGTTTTCCTCTTTTGTCAAATGTATTTCACTATTTATCAAAAGTATTTCCCACCTATGTAGCTTTGACATTAATAATCAAATGAAATTCACTATTTGTCAAAACTCTTTCACGTTATTGCAAATTATTTTCCTCTTTTTTAATGTTTTATTAGAAAAAGAAGAATATAACAATTTACCAAATATACCTACTAATATTACATAATGTAACGCAATACTTGTAAAAAAATGTTTTATAATTAATTCAAAATTTCAATTCTGTTGAGGCAATCTCCCAAATATATCTCCATGTGTCGAACATAATTTTGGCAATGTTCTTGTGTAATAGCTTCAGAAGCGTTATGAATTTGAACATATAGTTGTTCTTCATCCGTAGGCTGACTTCTTTTTATTATAGTTTTCCATTGGTGAAACAGCTCTTCAATGGGGTTTAAAAAAGGACTGTACGGAGGCAGAAATATTGGTACATGTCCATGAGCTCTGATCAGTTGTTGAATTTCATCCGTTCTATGAAATCCGACGTTGTCCATGACAAAATATGCACCTTGTATATGATCTGCGGTCAAGTGGTCAATCAAAGATGTCAAGAATTCTCCAAAGTGTTCTTCATTGTAAGGCCTGTCTTGAATGGTGAATAAATATAATGAATTAATACACATTGCAGCAGCAATCGAATAATTACGGCCTCTTAATTGGGCCTTCACTTTGTTGGCTCTTGTATTTTTCGGTGATCTTCCATAAGCTCTTCTAGAATTTACTTGAATCCCAAATTCATCAATAAAAAATAGTTTTTCTCTGTGAACCATTATTCTGTTGTATTGAACAGCATATTCAAACCTACTTTGGATAGTATCTGGTGTGTTACGCCTTTCTGGCACAAAAGAAACGCGTTTTACAGAATAGTGAAATGCCTTTGTCGCTCTGTCAATGGTCGATAAGCTCACCTCTAGTTGTGGATTTTGCTCCAACAATTTGTCTTTTACTTGTTTTAGTGTCAAGGTGCAATCCTCATCCATTAAATTGCAGATTTCTTCTTGCTCCTCTTGAGTAAATTTCTTGGGGCGATGACCAGCACTTCTTTTATTCACTTCGTTCGTTATTTTGTACGTCTTGTAAATTTTTCTTACAGTGTTCGGCAAAACATTAAATTGTCCTCCTATTTGGACTGAAGAACTACCATCGTTCATTCCTCTGATTATTAAAGCACGTACCTCGTTCGAGATTTTGTTCTTTTGCCTTCTTTCAGCATTCGTTCTTAATAATCAATGTTAATATCAATGTGAAATAGATTTAACAAATAAGGAAATAGATTTGACACAAGGGGAAATAGTTTGACATACACAGCAAACTGTTTAATAGAGATGGGAAATACTTTTGATAAATAGTGAAATACATTTAACAAAAGAGGAAAACCAAAAGAAAAAAACTGTAGTGTCAAGGTGCAATCCTCATCCACTAAATTGCAGATTTCTTCTTGCTCCTCTTGAGTAAATTTCTTGGGGCGATGACCAGCACTTCTTTTATTCACTTCGTTCGTTATTTTGTACGTCTTGTAAATTTTTCTTACAGTGTTCGGCAAAACATTAAATTGTCGTCCTATTTGGACTGAAGAACTACCATCGTTCATTCCTCTGATTATTAAAGCACGTACCTCGTTCGAGATTTTGTTCTTTTGCCTTCTTTCAGCATTCATTCTTAATAATCAATGTTAATATCAATGTGAAATAGATTTAACAAATAAGGAAATAGATTTGACACAAGGGGAAATAGTTTGACATACACAGCAAACTGTTTAATAGAGATGGGAAATACTTTTGATAAATAGTGAAATACATTTGACAAAAGAGGAAAACCAAAAGAAAAAAACTGTACATAGCAATGCAGGGAGGTTACGTCGAAGATATATTATAATCGTTCACTAGTTTACGTTTTATTGTAGTAATTTATTCTTATCCTTCTTATCTGCCGCTGTTTGTTTCAAATAAAGATGTTCTAACACACATCTTAAGTTATTATTCAGCAATTTGATAATAGCTCTTTAAAATGCCCCATTCTGCATTGGTTGACATTTATTTTGTATTGACAGTCGAGTCCAATCTACTTTATTCATTATGTTAATTACACCAATTACACAATAACTTAACTTTTGGATTCCAGTCAATATCAAGTGATTATATTACAGTCGAACGTATAAGTATCTCTTCTGTGTCACGTATTTACACCATTTCTGTTTAACATATTGTATAAAAGCGAACAGATTCAATGTCGCCAACATCGGTGTGGCGCTTTTGCTCCAGCGGCGAGATCAATCTTTGTCGCTACTATTTGAAAATAAGGGGGCTATAATTTTAGCTTTATTTAAGAGACATTTAGCTTTTAAATACAGAACACATAGGCGTTTATCCAGCAAATAACAGTGGCTTTAAGACGCATGTCTCTATCATATGAATCAAATCAAACCAAAGATCGATATTGCTCTAAAACTTGTCGAGAAAATTTCGTAGAATTTTGTTTGACAATAAAAGCAAATGGTCTTCCTAAGCAAGAATGCAATCTTAGAGGCAAGAGAAGACTCTTGCCTCTAAAATTGCGCTATATATCGTTTGATAGTTTGTATACTTGGTATTACTGGCAAAGGTATGTAAAATCGAATATTTTAATGATAAGGTATCTAGAAATGAATTTCGTTCAAATTCTGAATACTTACAGTTTTCAGTAACTAAAACTTTCTATGGTTCAGTTGTTAAAAACATTGATTTTAAAATTTTGAAGTTTTTCAACTGTAAGAACTCTAGAAAATTACAATAATGTCCCAGGAACTGTTGTTCGAAAACGCCCGTTTAATACTTTAAAATCTGCAATTATTAAAACAGTGAAATTTGAAAAATAAATCTTAGTACACCTTCAACAAAAAAGTAATTTTTAAAATTTAATTTTACCTCTATATCGGTTTCCGCTACTCAATGAATAGTTCTAATGTAACTCATTTTGGCGGACAACAATATATGAAGTATAATTTCTATACCAATCAAAAGAACCGACGAATTTTGATGTTTCATTCTGCAGCAATTAGACATTTGGTGAAAAACTAGTCGAGCAATAATGTCTGTACCCGCCATCAGAAGTTCACAATTTTTCCTAATGGAGTGGTAATTATCATACTAGTCATCAGAAGTGAAGTACTTCAAAACTGGTCGTGTTGGCGATGACCAGGAATTGATTGTACGGTTTATCATCAATAGCAATTCCAAGAAGGGTAGCGCATTACGTAAGAATCAGATGTCATCAGAAGTCAAAAAAGATCTTCGATGCCATTGTTTTTGGTGTCTAGCCCCAGAAACTTCAGCAATCATTAAAATCGGAGAATTACATCAATTCATACATGATTCAACTATCACAATCGAAGGACAAACAATATTTTCTTTAATTCCAAAGTTACGAATGGTTTTTAAAATCGAAAACAAAAGTGATGAACCATAATACCCATATCTTTAATACAAGAGTGTTCGCGATTCTCAGAAATCTCTACATCTGTAAACGCCAATTCCTACTTTACATCACCCATTGCTTCTTTAATATAGTTAACTGTAGTGTAGACGTTTCATACAAAATTCTTATAGGAGTGCAATGGATATAATGGAGCTACTATAGCAAGCATATTACGCTCCCTCGTATTGTATTATTCACCCAACGTTGATACTTTCTTCTAATGAGCTCGAATACGACTACACTAATTTTTTTAAATTTAGTCGTACCCAAGATTTGAACCCATGTCCACTAAACTTCAGAACTATGAAAAGTACTTCTCTGACGTTTGGTCTCTTTGGTCCGTTATACATTAGTCATCAAACTTGAGAAGAAATCGATAATTCTCAAATGAGCTATCAGGATCAAAATTTAAGATCGATTCTGCCGTTTAAATAGATCCGATTCATCTGAAACAGGATGAACGAATCTATTCTGCTAGCTGTATTATAGGCAACTTTCTTCTTTACTTTTTAAATCAGTTTGTGTATTCTTTTTTTGTTTTTTAAGTAGGACTTTGACCCTATAAAACTTAATGGTTATAATTCCTGAACTTCGATACACTGAATTTCTGAAAAGAAAGCAAAAGGAAAAATCGTTATTGTCTATGAAAATCGCATTTGTTTCAGAAATGACGTTTTAAAAATCATATCTCGTCCATGTCAGATCTTTCGTAACGGTCAACATGCCATACCGCATTTAACTGAATTCGTTTATTTACACAACTGAAAAATATTTGGAAAATTTAATATGAAGTTGTCTAAAGATGAAGCAGACATAATAAAAGAGTATGGAAGCTTTTAGGTGTTTGGAGTTATCTCAATAAATAGACCTTTGACATTTTGAAGTAAATTAGTTGTATGAACTCATAATTATTCTTCCGGAAATAACACATTTATGAATTTTATTAACCTAAAATTGCAAAATTTGCGCATTGATATTTTGGCATTAGATTGCGATTTAGAATTTTTCTTCATGAATCAAACATATATTTTTGATATGAAAAAGTCATAAGTTGTTTTGCAAACTACTCGTAATTTTGAATAACATTACTTACTACTTTATTCTAATTTATAAGTATCTAACAAACTATTAAAAACCGTTAATAAATGACGAATAAACGAAAAAAGGAGGTAGGCACTACATAGATATACCTGACATGCTTTCTTTAAGATGCCGTTAGTGAAATATCTTAAGCTATTTCGTCAATATATTTTATTATGCTTGTTCGGTACTACCATTTAATAATCGATGTAATAAATAACACTAACCCATTATATAATAATACGAATGCATTTATCATCCTAACACAAACACAGATTCTAAATTGGTGACTTTTGACCTGCCCACACATAGTTACTACAAGAGTTTATTGCAAATATTTATATTACATTGAGGAATATATGTTTCACATTACATTTAAAGAAATTACTTTTCTTGATCTTTTCCGGGTCCACTTTCAGTTAGAGAAAGAAAATATAAATTAAATACACTACAAGGCACTCTCTCTTTGTCTCTTCCAATTGAACTCGGAATAATTTATATGCTAAAGATTTAGTCACTTCTTTTAGATGCCATTGCTATAAAATTTGTAAATCTAAAACTTATGAATATTTATTTAAGTTAATAATAGATTCTCCATATTATAACCATATAAAGATAAATAATTCATTAAGTAATATTGCAACAACAACAAATTCCAAGTTCGATGTTTCAGAAGGTATCTTTAAATTCAGATTTCGCCATAATTTAAAAAGTCATAAGGACGTGTATAATCTTAATATTATTCGTTTTTCAATAGCCCAAAACATTTCATTGTCATAGAGAAAAAGTAGGGGGTCAAACGTCGGGGCAGTATAAATATTAAGAATTCCCCAGAGGATGATAGTTGTTGGTTTAGTGAAATCGAAGATTATTCTGAAATCAATTATGAAATCGGTAGGTATCAGGCAGGAAGTATACGTGGCGATTTATTTAAATAGAAATGGTTTGTGAAGTTTAATAATTCCTTAATAACTTGGGAAGTTTGGAAAATGAAGTATAAAACAGTGCCTTCCAAGTATTTTATAGTTCAAAGAATAGCATTATCACACGGAGTTTATAGCAAATTGCAATAATGTAAAAATAAGTTGAATTATTTCAGTTAAGATGTATGCTTTTATTTTTTATAGGTAATTTTTGTTGCATTGGCAGTGGTAGCTGCAGTTTCTGCTGGGCCGCTCAACGAAATACCGATTTTAAGATTAGAAAGTGAAGGTCCTAATCCAGATGGATCATATAGATGGAGGTAAGAATTAATGCACATACTAATTCGAAATCTTAAACTATATTAAATTTTATCATAATTCTTTCTATTCGTTTCCAATTTACGCTTGAGACTTTAAACCATGTATTGTTTTCAAGTTATGAAACTGGAAATGGAATTGCAGCCCAAGAACAGGGTGGTTTGAAAAATCCCGACACCATAGAGGCTCAAGGCTCTTACCAGTACACTTCACCAGAAGGAATACCAATTTCAATTGTGTACCTAGCAAACGAAAATGGATTCCAAGCACAAGGTGATGCCATTCCTGTCCCACCACCTATCCCACCCGCAATTCAAAGAGCTTTAGAATGGAATGCAGCTCATCCTGAAGAAGAACAACCACAACAACCTTACAAACCATTCAAAAAATAATTTTTTAAACAACAATACAGTAATGTATTTTTAATTAATCTAGTTTCTTAAACCAAATGATTGTTGTATGTGTACACAAAATAAATGATATTTGCCCTTGTTTATAATAATAAAAAGTTTATTTTCCTACATAAACCTTGTTTTAATATTAATAATGAAGCTACTTAAGGCTACAGGGAAGTTTAATAAGATTAAATTGATTTGCAAATTATCTAAAATATAGTATTTTTAAACAAATTTATGTACGTGTTAACCAAAGCGGAATTATTTACATCGTCTATGTTCGTAACTAATAATTTTCTTCAGAAAAACTTTTAAAGCATGTGTTCATAGACTCGCGATCATACAATACAATTTTGCTAAAAATAGGGTGTATTACGTCTGCATAAATATCCTTTACATATATATGTTGGAATAAAGGGGGAGGAAAAAACAAGAGGAGTGTGGTGAGAGTGAATGTTATATCCATTCATATGTATTAAGGTCTACCAGGTGTAAGGATTTACTAGATGCTACTTTTAAGGGGTGATAGAAGACGATTGGAATTCAGAAACAAGGTCGGGGACGTCAGCTGTTAAATGCTATCCATTTTTAAGCAAGTTGCCAGATATGGCAATATTTTTTCTCAGTTTTTGTTGTTTCATGTCTTCTATCACACCTTAAAATCAATGAATAGTACCTCTTCCCAGTCTGTATATTGCGTGTATTTCATAAACCTTGTAAGGTAAAAGTGAATTAACGAAAGTGAAACAGATGTATATAAGATAAAACATTAATGCTATCCCCTTTGCGCAAAGTCACACAAAGTCACTGCTCCACATGACTCGATTTAAATTAAATTCTAAAGTACATAAACGCATAAGCACATATTTAAACACATAAGCGCATAACCTCATAAGCACATAATCACATAAGTACATAAGTACATAAACTGAAAAAAATAGCGCAAAGTAGAACTTAATAGTGAAAATTACATAATTCCATTTTTTTTTGTTTAGTCGTAGTTAGTGTTAAAATCTGTCACTTTTCGCTGGGACACCCTGTACAGTAGCCTCTATCTGCAGGTACAGGTACAACATCATACCTATACTTGTCTTAATAGATAAAATTTGCAGCAATCTGCCCAAGATATATACTAAATACCTGATACAATACTATGGTCTTGCCGCACTTCTTTTGCGCGGTAGCAATAGCCCAGGAGACGGACAAAAGAGGAAGCCAGGCTAACTCCATCGGAGAGTGGTCGTGCGGTTTACTTTATTTACTTTAAGGACCATTGCGGGCGCCAGTAACCGTTCGCTCTTGGCTCCCAAAAAAAGTTCCTTCTGATAATCGGTTACTAGTATTAGAAGACTGGATAACTCACACAAAAAAAAGATTGCTAAATCATGACACGCATTTATTATCATACCCTACACACTGGAAGATGTGAGTTTGTTCAAATTTAAAAAGGGTATTAGATTACCCTTAAGTATTTCAAATACACAAGTAGGTTGCCGTGTGTGCCCACATACGTTCACAATTTGTTGATTTATTAATAAACAGTGCTACAACAAATCACGAAAAGGATAGGACTGATAATAATGTTTGATTCTGACAATAATTTATATCGATTAGCATATTACAGAAACACAAATAAAATGATCGGCCTCGGAAGGCAACAAAGTATTAAATTCTATAAATTAATTGCATATGTACATGTATTTGATTAGGTATCAAAACAAGCATCAATATTATAGAATCACGAGCACTCCTCACATACCAAACCATCAAATTCTCTTCAGGTAAATAAAAATATATTGATTTATTATATTTAGATGTTGCTATAATAAAAATGTGGAGGGCAATTTTTTATTTATAATTGTTGTAAGTTGTTTATGAAAATGATTTGAAACTTGAAAAATTGATTTATTTATCTATATAAATAACAAATAAAACAAGCTTCAGTAAAAGCACAGTGAAAATATATACAAAGTATAAACCACCTACCTTTCCCATAAAAGAAAATGCTCCGGCTAAAATAATTGTTGTGAAGTTTGAATCTTACCACAACTGAGACTCAACAGGCGGGTCGCTTTATACAGCAATAACTAAATACGGATCTATGAAACATAATTAAACTACACACAAAACAAAAAATAAATCATAAGTTTCTTTGGAATTGAAATGACAAAGTTTATTTAACACAACAAATGAACAAAAAAAAAATGAAATATGTAAAAAATGAAATTTGGATACTAATTTGGATAATAATAGAATTAAAGAAAGATCAATTCTAAGATAACTAATTTTTTTTATCTTCAGAGTAATATCTCTGTCATTTTTATTAACTTGAAGACTGAAATTAAATTAATTGAATACCTTAAAATATTTAAAAAAATGTCAATGTATTGGCGCCTTTTCAATTACCAACAGATGTAGTAATAAAACAGAAATCCCTTATCTTCCATATGGTTCATAACTAAAATACAAAAATTCACCTCTCTTCATATAAATGTCCAAATTAAATGGTAATAATCAAAATTATTAAAAACCAGCTGTTTTCTTGAGATAAGGTAAGTCCATTCAATAATTAAATTGATAAAGCCCTTCTATCATCCAATTTATAATTAAGGTTGATAATCTTCTTACAAAAAAAAACGTATCCACTAAAAAAAATTGACAACACTGAATATTATTTCAATTGAAAATAAATTATTGTTAAAGAAACGTCAAAGAACGTCAGCAAATTATTAAACACTTGACGTTTCACCACTTTTCTAACCAAACATTTTGACATTTAGATTTGTTTATCCTTAAATTTTACCTTTAAATTTTAAAATTTTGCTTTATGCATTATAAAATATGCACTGCTTGAAAGATCTAAATTTACAGAGAGTTTGTTACCAAAACTCTTGCTGTATTTATATTTTTTTAAAAGACAACACTGCTATGGTTATTTTTTAGTTACAAACATATGCCAATTTGGAACTAAATCTACATAACCACATAATTGTTTATAATTATTATTAATTGTTTAAATAAATTCTATATTTACATAGAGAAAAAACTCTCTTTTTAATAATATTAAATACTTGTACTAAAACACAATAATAAGATGGCTGGAACTTGCCAACCAAATTATTTTTCAAATGCATTCAATTATAAATTAAAATTTTCATTAATTGATTAAAACCATCTAGTTACATTCTTGTATTCCTACAAAATCCATCCTTACATGCTATTGACATTGTTCACATAATTTCAGATATCCAAACTATAAAATAACAACTAAATTACATCATTTCAGATTGCCACGGTAAAACGTAAAAATTTGTATTTTCAAACCAATCCATCTTCTATAAAAAACAATCCCAACATTTACATTTATTTCTCAGTTGTGGTCAAGGAACTGCTTGACAACAACTTAATGAAATATTTCAAAATCAACTTTAAAATTTTTCCTTTTTCTACCTCGTATGTTTTAGTGTTTATCAAATTGAAGATTTTTTTTTGGTTTTATTAAAAAACATTATTAAAAAATTTTCCTCTTAGAAGTTATGCAACCCAAATAGCATTTTTTTAAATAGTTGCATATTTTCCGATCCATGTCATATATGTATCATAACAATGTGTAGTAAACCGAAAATCATCTGAAAGTATATGCATGTATTTCAACTGTCAATTCAATTACTTTTTTTCAGGTTAATCATAACAAGGAGAAAAGTCAAAAATAGTAGTTATCCTACCAGAAAGGGTAGTTCATCAAATTAGTTCATTTTATCCTCAAAGAGGGACCCAACACAGGCAAGCAAGATTTTCAGACTGCAAAACGAGATCATAACCTTTTTAAATTGTTACAAATGAAATAGAACTATGGAGCTATGAAGCTGTTCCTAGAAGTGATATTTAGATTCACAATAATCCTTGTATCCTTTATGTTACATTATTTCAATAAATTATTAAACAAAAACTAGAGTTTCGATTTTATTGTAAACCTGATTTATATATACTGTAATGATTCTTAGCTAGGTCTAGTTATTGTTGTATTTGATCTGTTTCGTCGGTACTTACAAAGTAAGTTATATATTTTTTTTTATATAGAAAGGTATTATTATCTGTTTTTGTTGCGTGATTATAATAAATAGATTAAAACCATTTGACTTAATCTTGGAAAATGATGTTTCTTGTTTATACCTAAAACGAAAATTTTGCAAAGCACTAACTAAAAGGGAAATGTTTAGAAATTATAAAGAAAGGATACATGCATTAAGATATATTGATAAACAATCACAGGTTCTTAAGATAGATAATATAATGTAAATAAATATTGTAACTAGACGATTTAGGATACTATGGGTAAATATGGAGAATAAAATAAATAATGGTAACTAATAAAAAGAAAATGAAGAAAATACGTTGTATAAAATTATGTTAAAAGCTTAATAAAATTGAAAAGGTCTGGACAATTTATTTATGAAAAGTATTAAGAGGAGAATACCGGTTCGTTTTTTATCCACAAAGATGTGTAAATTGATATTTTAGCGAAACTACAGAATGCAGGTTTCATGGTTGAAAAAGAAGAAAATTGAAGAAATTTAAAGCAGGCAGTAATCGTTATTATAAGGTTTTAATACCAATATAACATAGGAACGATAATTACCGGAGGCTTCTCACCAATTGGGAAGACAGGTTCAAGCAGTTACAAAACTGGTACAGCATTATTACAAGAAAATCAATACTTGTGAGTGGTTTCTGTTTAATTTATTGATCTGAAATAAACACATTAAGTTCTTATAATAAAAATAAAAGTGCATCTATTTAAATTTGCTTTATTCTCAAATGCTATTGTGAGGTGCTTGGCAGAAAATCTGTAGCTATAAATAAAAATCACAACAGGTAATTAAAACAATAAATTTATTTATCAAATCTTATTTTTTAAATTCATAAAGAGTTTAATATAACTTAAAAACCAAGCACAATAAACAGAACATAATAACCTGCCAACACGTAAAAGGTGAGGTTATTATAATAATTTTGCTGTGATTCTGATTATACCAACATAACAAGATTTTACTGTGATAGCTAGGCGGACATTTTAAATACATGAATACGAACTCCATTTATGTATTCAATTACTAAGATCAAATTATTCACTATAACTGATGGATATTGACAATTAAAGAAAAGACCCTGACATACTTTGTTTAAATACAATTTATACAGTCAATTAATGACAGTGGTGATACAGATACTTATAAGATATTTACCAAACATTAATATATCATCACTAAAAAAATGTAAAACATTACAATGTATATATTTAAATCTGTGAAAGGAAAAAACTATTGCAGCAACAGCTAAAATAAGTCATTACAGTCTGAACCTGCAGATGTAAGAAGTGTGTAACTACCATATTTAACAATTTTTATACTCCTGTTGCTAAAGGCTTCCCAAAATGAATCTTGCACCAAAGAGAGATTGCATCTAACTGTATAGCATGTAACATTTCTTAGATCTTATTGGTCAAAGGTCACACCATGTGACCTTGGATTGAAAAACTCAATATCTTATTATAAAACATTTTTTTATAAAAACTATGCTCTATTAGGTTTACAGGAAGCCTAAGACAAAAGTTCTACAATAATAATTAGAAGCAGAGTTATGAATTGTTTTTGTTTACATTTTCTATCATGTTTGCGACCCTGTTATGTGAATACGGTATGCCACTGAGGGCTATAACTTTGCATACATAAGTTACTTTATGTACTTTACGATTGTACCAAATGAAAATCTGAGATGGTCTGGTACAATATTTCACTTTCTGTGATGGTTTGGCATGCTTCAGCGTTTTATTGCGTATTTAGTAACAAGCTTTTGTAAATTTACAGTGTGCTCCAGATTTGACGCACAAACAATTTTCTGTCATAACCAACTTGAAATATACTACAATCATAAAAATATACAGCATACCCAATTACTTACTCGGTTGTCGGCACTTTGAAGTTGTTAAGGTAACTTCGAATATCGCACACAACAGAGACACCACAATCAGTTCGTCGAGGCTTACCGATCGGCGTATCATCGTGACTGCATGCTGGCAATAACGAAAAGAAGAAATACACAGCTACGTAATAGAGGTGCTTACCTCTTAGAGACCCGAATCTGCTTAGATTCGGGTCTCTTTAAGTTTTTATTATCCTTGTGCCTGTCTTGGTCTAGTTTGTAAAATCGGCATTTTCCGTCAGTGTAACTGTCAAATTAGGAACTTCAGAAATAAAACCTTTCAGTGTTAGTAATATTTTATTTATTTCTAATGCAAATTAGATGTTATTAAAATTGTTCTCCAACAGGCTTGATTGTTAGTTCGTGGATCTGAAAAAATGAAAGAATTAAGAATTGGAATATCTCACTTTTTGATGGGCATGTACTGATAATATTATGCTCAATATGATCTGTAGACTATCCAAATAGTATTTCTAAGTATAACACTAGATAATAGTTGAATGCTTTACGTATCTTTATATATATTCTAAGATTACCCACCTGTACATGCGGTGGTGTCCCCAAAACATACATAACAGCATCTGCGATGTTTTGCGAATTCAAATGACATAATGAATATGTTTGTCTAGCTAACGAGGTATCTTTTATACCACTTGCTTCGAAAGATGCTTCAAAGATTTCAGTATCTACCAACCCTGGACTTACACTCTACAACAAGAACTAATGATAAATCTAAAATACTCAGAAAACGTGAATCTTACCGTAATCTTAATTTTGCTCCCAATAGAATTCAGCTCTTGCCTTAAAGTTTCTGTCAAAGCAGTAACAGCAAACTTAGATGCAGCATAGAGATTAACATTTGGAAAATTAAGAACTCTATGGCCAGCCTGGCTGTTTATGTGGACAATATGACCATCAATGTTGTTTTCTCGCATAATCTTTATAGCTTCCCTAGTAGCAATGCACAAACCTAGAACGTTCGTATCCAATACGTCTTTCCATAGTTTTGTATCTCCGTCAACCAAAGTTGTTACTCGTACCACACCAGCGTTGTTAACAAGGATATGGACTGGTCCAACGTTTTCTTTGGTCCATTTGAATGCATTAAGGATATCATCTTCCTTAGTTATATCAGCGACGTAGGGATAGAGTTTACCACGTTTTCCAGTTAATCTTTTAGATAGTTCTTCTAGTTTCTCTTTTCGACGAGCTACTCCTACTACCTAAAATTTATTACATTTATTGATAGTTGACATAGTAAAGGTGCTTATTTTCATGTTACCTTCAACCCTGCTTCTACTAATTGTTCTACGATTGCGGCTCCAATTCCTACACTTGCTCCTGTTACAACAGCAACTTTTCCATGAAATCGTTCCATATTCCTGTATAATATATTTTATTCTGATTAATAGAAAGAAGATATTGATAATACTACTAGTAACATTTACGAGTATCGTAATTATAATATTTGTTTTCTCAGTTTATACAAAATATGCTAAATATTAAAATAGAAATATAAAATAATAAGTAAATATAATTATACTTAAGCAAGTGTCAAGTACCTATTTACTTTGGTTCTTTATCAGTATCATTATTTAGAATAAGTACTCTTATCGTTTATCAAAGGTTAACAAGTCGTAATTACATATTTCAGAAAAAGATTATAAACACTGGTTATAAATTTTAAATGTCTACATATATTTGGACATTGACCGAAAACGATTGATTAAAAATTAAATAATTTTTAATATTCCGTATGTGCTACTATTATAATACAATTTTTCAATTGACTTTTAATGACTAATTTCTGCCTTGAATTAATGAACCACTGATTTTTTACGCAATGAAGGTTAACGAATTGAATCGAAGTTAGAAGTACAATAACGAAAGTATTGTATTTTTTGTTATCAATTGGATTATGTCTACTGATTATCAAGATTTTAGTTAAATAGCTATTTCTGGACATTTCTACATACAGCGAGATTTTAAGAATGAAGTGATGATAATTTTTAGAAGATTCAGAATTTGACTTGGGTTTTAGAAACATGGGTTAATTCGGATAGGACGTTAAATTTGTAGAAATGTAAAGTGCTATGTTTATCGTAAGATCTCACTATGATCAAGACCAAATCTAAGAATACTATAAAGGGCCATTATTGGTAATTATTCTCTGAAGCTATTTTAGTAATGTCTTTACTTGTGTGTTATACAATAATGTGCAAATATGTAATACCAAACAGTATAGAATGAAATTCCCTTTTGAACATTATTTAATAATAAATACAAGGCTACACGTTTCTTACCAATGGCAATCTAATCTAACGGTAGTTTCTTATTTTATTTATAAAATTTATTAATGTATAAATATATGTATTTTAAATAGCTATTTGTTCGTTTAATAAAAAATGTTAAACAAGATGAAACACTAATCTTAAGCAGATGCCAGAATTAGAGGTAAGTAAAAGCTTTCTTTTAATTATTGTAATACTAGCATAATACCCGTTGAAAATTCAACGGTCCCCTTCTGATCATGTCAGCTATCCACGAAGTAAGAAAACAGCTCTACTTATAAAAGTTAATTTTTTGGGATCCCGTAGCTCAGGATGTGTTACTGCAGTGGAGTTTCTATTTTCCTTAATAATAATATCAATTGGATTATAACATGTAGCTATAATTTAATATAATCACGTTCGATTCATAATTAGCAATGCCTTTCTTCGTAATTACCAGTCCCACACTTTTTTTGCTAAAAGAAATGCTATAAAAACACATAAGTTGTCCTTTTTCAAAATAACTTTAAACGAATGGTAGGCGTGTTCAAAGAGAATACATAATATAGTTATTTTAATTATATACCTATGTAGTTTATTATTAATATATTATGTACTTTATAATATTCGTTAGAAAATCAACGGCGTGTGGAGGCACTGCAGTTGAAAACGCGTCAGCCGCTGGCAATCAGTGCTTGCTCTCATTAACTTTGTAGTTTTTGTAAGCCCAGGTTTTTCAAAACCGCTGAATCTCGAGAACGACTGAATAGATTTTGATGCCGTTTTTACCATTTGATAGCTTATTTCTTAGCAAAAGTTATATATATATATATATATATATATATATATATATATATATATATATATACAGATTATTCAGAGAGTTTTTTGGAGTCCAGTATTGAGCAAAGTATGAAATACATAATTAAGAAAATTGGCTCTAACAGAGACAAAACGCATTAGGCTGCGAAAATGGTAACAGATAAAGGAAAACTATATGCGAACGAATTGTAGCTCTCAAAATGATGTACAAAAAGTCCAGATAGCATATACGTATCTCTTACAGCTTACACACAATCAAGATTTTTATAATAATTATTTTTGCGGAAAACTCTTCTCCCCCTTGAATGTTGCCTTACTCCGCCCCTGGATGAAATGCCGGAATTTTTGTACTTTTTATGTTCAGAATTGCTTCAAGTATAATCTGTGATAATTTGAAGTTTGTAGCTTACGCCATTCAAGAGATATATAGCCATAATGGTTTAAAAATATACTCATGCACCCCTTTGGGGCAAGGCCCACCTGCATGTACAATTTCAGTTTCCTAAGTCTTCTAGTTTTCGAGATATTTTTCGGTGGACATCGGACATCGGAATTGGTTATTATTATATTAGGAGATCTCAATATCAAGAGCAATAGTTAGTGACTGTGGCTGAGACAGTCTAGTAGCAGGTTGCTAAGCCGACGGTCCGTGTTTAATTCCAGGCCGGGCGTAAAAGGTATTTTGTAACACTCCAAATTTTATTCAAACACAAAGTTAACTGAAATGCTTAAGATTTCACTAAATATACTTACTGTACTTATGCCGCGGCAGAGATCTCTTTTTCTTCCGATTCGAATTCACGATCGTAGGTACTGGTTTCGCAGCTTTTGTACAGATTACGTAAGGAATATTTGTCAATAAAAAACATACGGGCGCCACTTACGTGTTGCGTTCTATTAATTAATTCAGAGATCTAGAAGTAAAAAAAATTTTCGATTTATTACATAAGATCCTAAATAATGTTTACGGGTTCAGTGAGTTTAATAAAATGTAGAACCAAAAACGAATTGGTTTAATATTATCTTAACTTCGGTCATAATTGATCCGACATTTTTAGCAAAATTTAGAGCACCTTTAAGAAAACTTTAATTTTACATAAATTAAAAATAACTAGTCAAATGTTAACTCGGTTGATTAGCATAAAGTTAATAATATAGTTATAAATTGTAACAGCCGCTAGTTTTGTTTGTGTTCAAATGAAACGAGTTTTTAAAAAGATTTTTTGTTTTCCCTGGATCTTTATTTTAAACCAGCGGAAGTAATGACAATTACAATACACAATATAAATGCTCATTAGAGCTTAGATGTAAACTTAACTATGAACTGATCAAAACTTAATGAATCTACGGTCTAAAACTCTTTATATATGATTCTCTTATCTAAATAAAATATTACTAAACAGTTCCCACGAAAAAAGTAATACAATATTATCTGCATGATAAGCAATTCTCATGAGAAAGTTAATTCTGCATTCTAAGCAGTTCCCACGATAGATAATACTTTATTCTTATCTTGAAATGTAATATGATATTATCTGCTTGCTGATAGTAAGCAGTATTTCTACGTAACTCCTCAGCGCTAAAATGTTTTAATATGGTTTTTATTTAAAACAATATTAAAATAAGTAAAAGGAAAATGAAAATTTTAATTTTTCTGTTTTTATTTATCACAACTAAGTCTTTATTTAGAAAGTCAATGAATTTTTAAGGAATTACGTTTACAGTATAAATATACAAAAATACTTATAACTAAAATTATAGCAATTATGGTTAATATAATAGATGATATGCTTAAATGATTAGCAGTCACATGATCAATTGATTTTAGTAGATAACCGTTATCGGTAATTTTGATTTGATTATCAATTAACTTTTGTGTATCGATCGGAATTAAGTCGACTCTTGAGATGTCAACATTACTTGATTCAGATATTACTAGTTGGTCAATGTTTGACGTAGTTTTAGCTACAAATAACATTTGCTCGTGATTAATTAACGTAGTGCAATCAGGGCTCAAATGTAAAATTTTAGAACCATAAAGTTCTTTTCGAAAATTTTGATTTTTACAATTAATATCTAGAATTGCTTCGGAAGGTACAGTTACTAGCCAAGTGGCAGTATCTATTTGAGAGATTTTAATATGGGTTAGATTAAAAAGATATGGGGTACATGTTTGGTTACTATTAAAAGAAAGTAATTGGGTTTCAGATAATTTATCGTTTGGAATTTCAAAGTGATTATTTTGGTTACAAAAGTAAGTGTCTATTGTAACTAATTTGCAATGATCGAGTTCGATAGGGATGCTCATTTTAGTATTAAACAATATATTATTGTAGGTTGGAATAATCATACGGAAATAACGGGTGTTAATAAATATTGGAAAAGGTATCAATTGTATAAGTTGATATTGGTTAGTTTTAGAGGTTAGAGAAATATCAAAGATGAAGGTGATTCTATTCGCAATTTGATAGGCTTTGGTAATAATGATACTTTCATATAGATATAACTTTGATCTGCGGAATAGGGAATGGCTAATGTTGTTTGGTGGGACAAGTGTTTAGAAATATCCTTTAGATTTTGAATTAGTTCAATATTGTCAATTAATGCGTTTTCGAGTTCAAAGTAGGTGTTTATAAGAAGTTGTAAGATTGTACGGCTTCGAGTAAAACTGTTTTTTGGGATACTGTGGCGACATGTTTTTTCACCTGTTCGTTTTCTAAAATAATTTTGTTTAGGTTTTCATTGAGTAGCATTTGATTGTTGGCTAGATTGTTTATAGTGGAAATAGTGTCATTAAGAATTTTAGCTTGTTCTAATATGACGTTAGTTTCATATCTTTGACCATCTTTGGCATCCAGATTGCCAGTTAAGAATTTAAAAATGGTTCCTAAACCATCTACGAGTCCTCGTTTTTGGATTGTATGTTGTGTTTGAGGGAATAATTGATCGATAAGTTTGTCAGGTTTGTTTAAATATTGTTTAATGATTAATAATATGTTATTATGACTAATTAATATGTCAGTAATATTAGTGAACTGCCTATATTCAATGGGGTATTGTTGATTTTCCAAACGAATAATGATTTTTATTAAATTTTCTTTAAGCATACCATATTGAGTAATGATAGGTGTATAATCTATAGTCCTAATTAATGTAAATTCGCTTTCTTTTAGGATAGCGTTACCTAAGTTTAATGAATAAAGTCCAGGATTGTCATCTAAGTTTTCGATAATTACGTCACTAGTCACAAATTGGGTGGTGAGGATGTAGCAGGCGATAATGGTTAACCTGAAAATGGTAATAGTTCGTTTATATGTCGTTTAATTTGAGGTCCTTCATTAGGGGGTGTTAATTCATAAGTATCATGTACAAAATTTTGGGAAATAGTGTATGGTGCAGAAAATCTCGGGTCCTTTTTATTTCTAGTGTTAGTCGTAATGAAAACTTTACTTCCTAGTTCAAGTTTTTAGGTTCCGCGCTTTTGGTTTAATTTTATATTTCGTTTTTCTTTGGTGTCCGTTTGTTCTTTTTGCAATGATTCATATAGATAGCGCATTCTTGTTTTATGTTCCGACATATAATCATGATAATAGGTTTTTGTATAATCTAAGTGGAATGAGTTTTTGCTATCTGTGTGCCCGAACATCATTTCAAAAGGTGTTAGCTTAAGGTTTGAATGGATTGTGTGATTGTAAGCCAAGATACAGTATTGAATTTTTTGGTGTTCTGGTATATTAGTCAATAAACGATAATGTTCGATGATAGTGGAATGTAGACGTTTTACAAGCGAATTTGATTGGTGGCGAGCGGGGGTTGTAGTGTGTAGTTGAATTTTGTGAGGAATGAGGAAATCTTTAAATATGTTTTTATTAAATTCTCCATCAGCGATAATTATATTTGGGGCTGTGAAGTCGCATATATAAGTTAGTAATTGTTCAATAACATCTATCAGGTTATGAGATTTAATAGGATAAGCTTGAGCAAATCGGGAAAAGGCGTCGATTATGGTCAAATAACTTTTATTGCCTATTCGAAAGATATCTAAATGTACGGTATGAAATGGTCTATTAAGAGTCGGTGTAAGTTGAAAAGGTTGTTTAATCGGATTACGATTATATTTTTGAGTTTTACAAATTTGACATTTATTAATAAATTCAGTGATGTCTTTATTGATAGATTTCCAATAATACTTGCGTTTAATATGTTCTAAAGTTTCGTTAATTCCGCGATCATTGGTTTTGCCTAAATGGTAACTTAGGTGGTCTATAATATATGTAACTTGAATGGTACAGCAATGGAATTTGGGTGTGTTTTCATTAGTTATTTCTGCGATGAAATTTGAGAAATCAAGGTAAAGTTCGTTATCAGGATTGTGACAGTAGTAATGAGTTTTAGGTTCACAATATTCGATTAGTATTTTATTAAACATATCAGTTTTATTGTGGTCATTGATATATAATGGATGTTTCCATCATATTTTGTACTACGGATTTTTCTTGGAATTTGGACTCTTATGAATTCAATTTGATGTTTAAAATGTTGTAGTGGTTTGTCAGAGATTCTATTATTACTGGGGTTGATGATAATTGGGTATGTATTGTATCTGTAAGGGATTTACTGTCTTCGTCTTTGTTTTTAGTACTTGGTATGTTGCGGCGGTTATCAGGTGGTTTTACTTGTACATCAGAAAGTATTTTAATACGAGGTTTATCTAACACAGGAGGATTTATGATTGGTATGTCGAATAATTCGGTAATATCAGGGGTGCTAGCTCTGCTTGCTAGTCTACTATCGATATTGGTGAAAGTTTGTGGTTCGGGGGTTTCAAGTCTATCGGTTTCAACATTCATAGGATAAATTTGAATGCGTGATAAAACATCAGCTACCTTGTTTAGTTTTCCTGGTAAATAGTTTACGTGAAACTCATACTCTTAGAGTTTGAGTACCCAACGGGTTAATTTTAAATTTGGTTCTTTTAAATTTCTAAGCCAAATTAACGGTCTATGGTCTGTGTATAATTTAAATTTTACACCGTATAAGTAAGGGCGAAATTGTTGAGTTGCCCACAGCTTTGTTAAGGGTTCTTGATGCATAACAAATAGGTTTTCCATCTTGTGAAAATACTGAACCTAAGGCATATTTAGATGCATCAGTGGTTAATTCAAAAATTTTATTAAACTCGGGATATTGAAGTAACGGTTCATTAGTTAAAATTTGTTTGCAATGTTCGAAATTTTGAAGAAATTCAGGGGTGTGTAAAATTTTACTATCCTTTTTGAGACAAACAGTTAAGAATTTAGTAATTTTAGCAAAGTCTTTAAGAAATTTTCTATAATATCCGAATAATCCTAGAAATGATTTTATTTCTGTTTTGCTTTTTGGGGCAGGGAAATTTTTAATGGCTGAAATTTTAGAAGGGTCAGGTTTTATTCCTTCCGAGGTTATTATATGACCAAGATATTTTACGGATTTATGTAAAAACTCGGATTTATCTAATTGAATTTTGATATTTGATTGTCGACATCGATTAAAAACATTTTTTAAGCGGGTTATGTGTTCTTGTAAAGAAGTAGAGTAAATAATAATATCGTCAAGATAAACGAGGCATTGTTGGGTGGTTAGTCCTATGAGAGCATTATTTATAGCTCGTTGAAATGTGGCTGGAGCATTTTTTTAATCCAAAGGGTATACGTCGAAATTGAAAAAGCTGTTTTTTCGCGGTCTGATTCTTCTATTTTAATCTGGTGGAAACCAGATGCGAGATCTAAAGTCGTGAAGTAGTTGGCTCAACCAAGGTGGTCTAAAATGGTTTCGATTCGTGGTAAAGGGTATTTGTCTTCTATCGTCTGTTCGTTTAATTTACGATAATCGATAACAATGCGCCATTCCAATGTCCTGAGGCGCTTAATTTCTTAGCAACGACTCAAATTGGAAAATTATATGGACTTTCCGAAGGTTCTATAATTTTGTCATCTAACATTTTACGAATTTGATTTTTTACTTCTTCTCGATGCACATGTGGGTATCTATATGTTTTTGTGAATATAGGAACATCAGTTTTGGTTCTAATATGATGTTTGGTTAAATTGGTGGAAGATAAAGGGATATTTGGAGAATAAAAAATATCTTTATACTGATAACAAAGATTGGTTAATAATATTTGTTTTCATAATTTGGAATTATGAACGTCTATGTTGTTGATTTGTATTGATTCTTCATTATTAGTCTCATATTCATCTAAAATTAATGGGGAGTATATATTTATTTTTTGTATTTTATTAGAAGTGTTTATTACACTAGTTTGAAACCAATTATTATGTAATTTAACTAATGCAGAAGGGATCATGACATGTTTACTAAAATTTTATCTTCGGGTTATTTTTATTCCACTTTTACCAACGGCTGGTAAAGTCACAAACATTTCAGTACGTGGGGGTATTTCAATTTGTTTTATTGGAATTTCGTTATGTTTTAATTTGGAAAAATTACATTCATTACGTCTTTGGGTTTCCTGTTTAATCATGGATGAATTATAATAAAACGGTATTGTAGTGATATGATTTATAATCAATTCTGGCTGATAAATTGTTAAGTAGATCTGAGCCAATTAAGCCTACGTATTCAGAATGAAAATCGTATAAATAGCAAAGATGAAATCCATCTTCTGAAAAAAGGTTTGGGAGAGGTAGATTAGCAACTAAATTATGTCTGGTGGTTCCATGAGAAGTGGTAATTTCAAAGTTAAAATTATAAACGAAATTAGGGAAATGTTCAGTGCATAAATTATTTTATGCACAGATACATTATAATTAGCCTATTATTGCTAGACTCATCTAAACATAACCGTCTCTTTATGGCCCAAGGGCCTCTTTATGGTCCGATGAGCAATAAAGAAACGTCAATTAAATGTCAGAGCTGTTTTTGTAGAGCTTGATTGGTTCTTAATATAATTTGTAAACTTATCACCAATGAAAATAAGCTGAAATTAAATATTTTGGAATAGTAACTATAGTAACGTACTTCGTATAAGCACATAAGTATACACACAGCTGCTTGATGTACCTACGTACTCATTTAATTATATTTTTTACGCAATAATAGATTTGAAATAAAAACTCAATCTGTGCATAAAATAGTGTAAGAATAGCGGGCATAACTTGCTTTTATGGCCCTAGTAGGGAAGGAATGAGGTTTCTAAACCTCCCCCCACTACTTTCTGCTTTCTGCCAAGGTCAACCTTCAAGGCTAAATTTTCTGGCGGTTAAAGGTCAAGGCTTCTCTGACTTTAAGAACTAAGATTGAGAACTTGATTGAACTAAGGTTAGATTTTAGCGCTTCAAGGTTAAGACTTTCTGCTAAGGCTTCTATAATTTTAAGGTTCAGGTTTTATAAAAAAATGTTGTAGATCAAAACAATGAAACAATTTATTAGTTGCTTATTAGATTGCTTAAATAGTATCTCGTAAACAATTAAATACATAACAACTATTTGAATCCATATCTCTCGCATTTATCAGGCAAAAGGTTAATAGAGTGGCGATGTTCCAAAGCACGTTCAATACATATGACTCCTTGAGTATTCATGACTTCACCATCTTCTTTTAAATATAGAATTTCTAAACCAGAACAGGAAGAATAACTTTCATCGGCTTCACTCAATATAACTATAGTATCCGGAAGTCTTCTTCTTTCAATTAACAAACCAGTGTTGTGTGTTTTATAACGAGAAAACACGATTTCACCATCATCAACAGTCGTTTCAAGTGCCCAAGAATGCAACCAACCCATTTCGAACCCAGTAAGTTACAGTAATTAATTAAAATTAAACCTTAATCGTTACACGTCTCGGAAAACAATGACAAGCTGCTGAGGTATGCTTGGCATAAATGAGGTGTCTACGGACATTTCGATGGCTCGGAGTTTACCTAGACCTAGACCATCCTATTCTAGGTCTTCACCGGTATACTTGTGTTCACTGGAATCACACAACATGCGAGTACAGAAGGGGAATTACCAACATCCTAAATATCACATGGCACTCCAAGAAGAAGAAGCATCACAGTAAGGATGATCACAAGCCTTAAATGTTATCTCTCACTTGAAGACTTGTCACTTCCACGATCACTACAATATGTTGATTTTGGTAGGATTTTTGTAAAAATGCAAAAACCATTTTATCTATTGTAAAATTTCTTAGAATCTGGTTTCATTTTATTTAGATGCAACCTATAGTTTCGAAGTTATAACACCAACAATGACAAAAATATTAGTTATGAAAATTATTCAGAATAAATATTGTAAATGGTGATGGATAAGAAAATCATTAAATCAAACAAATTTTTTGCAATTCTAGGGCGTCTCAAAACTAACCCTAAAAGGTAATCTCAAAATTATCCTAAATATTTCAGTTTCTGTTATTATTTTTCTCTCTTTTGACATTTAAATTTAAAGTAGTACTGCTAGAGATTCAAAGTTGGAACGTTCCAAAAATTTACATCTAAAAAACAGTTTACTGTTTTTAGATTATAAATTTTGAGTTTACAGTTTATCTTCAATTTTCCAATATATCAATATATTCCAGTTTTGTGTATAATTTAAAATTTTAATTTTTCGTTTACTTTCAGTCATATTCTCAATGTTTATAACAACGCTTTTTTAGACACACTAAATTATACTGAAATTCTATAACTAAGATATACGTCGCGCGATGGGCGTCACTGAACCTCAATAAAATTCACAATAAAAACGATACTTACTGAACTGAATGCTACAGCTGTTGAGATCTCTCATTATGCAAATTTAAATACAGGTGTGGGCGTTAACCCCAAATTGTTCAGATTAAGTAATAGAGTTAGGAACAAATAAAACATAGTGGGCGCCACCAGACTGATCTTAAAGATTAAATTCGGGAAGTACCAAACTGGAAATGACTTCCCATTTAAAATTGACGTTAATTACGAGGGTGGTCCCAGAAGTACCCGACCTGACCAAGAGGTGGCGGTAGTTGTTTGAAAATATCACTGTATTGGAAAGTACGCAGTCTATAAAGCATATGTTTCAAGTTTGAAAGCGCCACGTTGTTCAGTATTTGTTTGGCAGCCATCAATAGTGAACGTTGTCTGTGAATTTGTGAAAATGGAGAAAATTGGTCATCGTTATGTGATACAATACTTTTATTTGAAAGGCCTCAGCCCAACCAATATAAAAGCTGAACTGGATTCTACTCTGGGTGAGTCTGCTCCTTCGTTTACAACAGTTAAATTTTGGGTAGCTGAGTTTAAACGAGGCCGTACGAGCTGCCAAGACGAGCATCCCAGTGGTCTACCAAATGAGGTGACGACTCCAGAAATGGTGAAGAAAATCCACAAAGCGGTACTTGATGATCGTCGACTGAAAGTGTGCGAGCTAGCAGACATTACGGGCATTTCAAAAAGTTCGGTACATCGCATATTATTTGAAAATTTGGACATGAGAAAGCTGTGTGCAAGATGGGTGCCGCGTTTGCTCACACTCGAGCAAAAACAGTGTCGTGAAAATGTTTCAATTGAGTGTTTAGCGAAGTTTCACAGCAACAAAGCAGAATTTTTGCGCGTTTCGTAACAATGGATGAAACATGGGTCCATCATTTCACACCCGAGACAAAAGAACAATCGAAACAATGGACTCAAAAGGGAGAACCGGCTCCAAAGAAGGCGAAGACCGTTTCATATGCAGGCAAGGTTATGGCGTCGGTTTTTTGGGATGCGCGTGGAATAATTTTTATTGACTATCTCGAAAAAGGAAAAATGATCAACGGCCAGTATTATGCAAACTTATTGCAACGTTTGAGCGAAGAAATCAAGCAAAAACGGCCGCATTTGGCTAAAAATAAAGTGTTCATCACGAGAACGCGCCAGTTCACAAATCCGTTATTGCAATGGCCAAAATTAACCAATTCAAGTTTTTAATTGCTACCTCATGCACCATATTCGCCAGATTTAGCCCCCGCGGATTATTTTCTGTTCCCAAACTTGTAAAGATGGGTCAGTGGTCAAAGATTTTCCAATGATGAAGAAGTGATGTCAGCAGTTAATGGCTATTTTGAGGAGCAAGAGAGTTCTTATTATAAAAAGGGTATCGAACTTTTTAAACGCCGCTGGCAAAAGTGTATAGAGCTGAAAGGAGATTACGTTGAAAAATAAATAAATCTTTTTCCGAAATTTTTGTGTTTTCTTTGTTGGGTCGGGTACTTCTGGGACCACCCTCGTACTCCAACACATTAGTTGATAATAAAAACTTTAATTGACAAAAGAAAACATCAGCAGTTTGTTGAGGCCTACTATATCAAAACGATAAATAAATTTGAAGTCTGTATATTGAAACAAAAAAATATTAATTAGAAAAGGATGGAAATATTCACAATAATCATTTTGAATAAAAAATTATCTATCGTAACTATTACATAATTTCTGGATCCCAAATAAATTTTACATAAACATCAGTAACCAGACAATACCTTAAACAGTTATCCATAATCTAAAATAATGTTCATAAGAAAATTTTCCGTTCGCAAATTGAAGGCTTCAAACACATTACACAATAATGACCATAACACATAATTTTTCACTACAAAACTGCTGACCTGTAACAATTACGGGAACACTTTTTAAATTTTAATTCTGAACTATTTCATCTTATGATAATGTTAAAACTTGACATCGCCAACTGCAATAAACTCCTTAACCAAGAAACTCTTTATTAGAAGAATGATAATTAAAACGATACGAAACTATTTAACTTGAATGCTGCTTGAAAGGGCTGATTTATTTGTTGTTTGTCACAACAGGAAACGTTCTTCGATTATTAATTTACTATTAATAAGTGCATCAAGTGTTAATAGAAAAGTCCAATGCTGATTAGCATTAAACAAATTCTTTTAATCCAATTCAACATTCATATATGTTGGGATTAACACTTTACGTTACCAGCAAATACGCGGCACCGGAACCATTTTTTCGTGAATGAAAATTCACCAAACTAAAATCTCGGAACAATCCCTAACACAAGATCAGTCCTCTAACAATAAAATATGTACGGTACAACACTAAACTTTGCTTTATTAGAAACGGTACTGTAAATATGTGTGACGGTCTTGTCACCCGCATGCGACCACCATCGTCGCGGGCTACGCCCTGGGGCAAGCCCCTGAACGTTAGGCTTTAAGAGCCGATGTCCAACTCACTGGGGAATTTGAAAAACTATTTCAACTTTACATAAATTCCGATAGGGGTATTCTTAAAACAACCACTAGTGTGAAAGATGACGGTAATTCTGACCAATGAGAAAATACTGCATTTTAAATCTCATATTATTACTGCCCTGCTAAGCGAAAACAACCTATCTGCAAAACATCAACTCAGAAATATACCATATCTTTTCTTAGCTCACATTAACATTCTATATAGCACATTTCTACATTGCAGTTTTGCAGATAGGTTGTTTTCGCTTAGCAGGGCAGTATATTTAAGACCTGCACTTATCAAAGTTTCGCCGGAAACACAAGCCATAAATTTAAGCCTAAACAGATTAAACTGTTTTGTTAGTGGCACAAATATAAAATTCTTAAAATAAGAATGCTTAGCAAGATCGAAATATCATTTTTAACAAAGGGATATAACGAAATTAAACTGCAGCCTGTTCAAAATTTAACTTTTATTTATCTAGTACGTGCTTTCAGCTGAAGAAACTTGATAAACTAAATATTTTTTAGTTTTTAATGCTTGGATAAAAAGCTGTAGATTGTTTTTCAACTAAATCTGCACCAAAAAAATTTTTATACTTGGGAATTTCAACTGCTTATTTAAAAATGCAAGGAGAAAACATTTAATATTTAGAAACGACCACGATACACCCACAACGGTATGACAACGCGCAGCTCGATAGTCTATCCTTCTCTGGTTTGTGACGTCAGTGAGAAGCAAACCAGGCTTGTTTCGCATTACGTTCTTATGTATAATGTTTTTATCATTTATAATGACAATGGTTAGTAAAGTATGACGTTTGATAATCGTTCTAATATTAGCCACTTAATATTAAAGGCATAATTAATAAATTATAGTATGAGGGAATGTTATTATTTATAATTATGCCCGTATTGCCCGTGGTGCATATAACGATTTATTTTATTTTGATTCAGAAATATTCCAAATTTTAACAATTTACTAATCGTGTACCGCCGATATGGATTGTTATGCTTTCTATAAAATATATATATAATAGTAAAATTTGTTAGGAAGGTACTTAGAAAAATAATATATAGGTAGATACTAAATAATCGAAAGTTACCATATCACTAAATTTAAAATTGTTTATTTTTATTAATTACAAAGCCAATGTTACTTAATGAGAAATTAAAACCTGTAGGCAACATTCAAATGTATCATAGTGATAAAAATTTGATTAATAATTGAAGTATCCTCTCCGCCATGTTATTTTATAATTTTTCTAAAAATTCTTACCATTTTTTAGATTTATTTTATCATTTCTTCGACAAGCAATTTCCCAACGCTTTGAAAGTTCTTCGTTCTTTGGGAATCGAAAGTATTTTATACCAATTCCTTTTGTATTCCTGTTTGTGAGTTTTTTAGCACGATACATGTTTAAAAATTTTTAGTCATAAAGAATTGGACATTCCAAGCAAAAGATTTGAAGTACTAAAACACCAAAAAATTCCAATGTTTGCGAGTATAGCAGATTTTTGAGAATAGTAAAGTTCTAAGATTTGCAGGTTTCAAACTTCAGAGTTATAGTTTTCAAAATTTCAAACCATTGGGATGCAATTTTAAGATTTTTAGAAACTAAAATTAGTTTTAAACGTTTTTTTTTCTTTTTACATATAATTTTTTTTAATATTTAGCCGTTTATTAAATTTTGCCTTTCAACGTTATCTGGGTTTTCAAAGTTCTATATCTCCAAGATTCCATAATCAAAATTACTTTTTTAAAAGTTCTATTCAGTAAAGAAATCTTTAGAATTTTTAAGTTAAATGTTATCAAAAGTAAATGCATATTGTAAATTTTATAAAAACTAGAATCAAACCCTTATTGTATATTTAGGGATTTGACCTTACTGGGGCCCGATATGGTCCCTTATCGCCCTTCCAGTACATTCCTGTATCGATACGAGAGTACCTACCTACTTAAATAATAATAATACCCTCCCTTTATTTATTTATTGCATTGTTTCCCAGCCTCCGGTGTAATCACTAAATTAGTGATTAGCACTTCTATTTAACTTTTTATTATAAGAATAATTTCCGTTTATTATAAATTACTTGTATTTTTTAAAATCTTTACATAAAACATCAGCTTTCTTTTGTTTCCGTACATTTGTGGTAAATATAGACAACACACTATACGATGCTGCTTCTAAAAGGAATATGTTGCTGCACGTATTCATTCAAAGTGCTTTTTAAAATTAAATAGAAATATGAAATGTCTCTATTAAAACATAAAATTCCATCTATTTTCTTGGATTTGCATAACAAATTATAATAATACATGGAATTGTTAGTGAATAACAATTAATGTTTTTGTTTCTTATTTTATCTATAATAATTCAAAAACTAGTATCAATAATATTCCATGGTGTAAAAAACAACGATAGTTAGGATAGGTATTAATTGCATCTTAAAGTAATTCGTGCTGTTTACGAACTTGCTGAGACTTGATTTTCCTAATAAAAATGATTTTCAGATCCAGAGCAAATAATCTAAAATATGTAGAAACATTTTAAAATAAGTATCTACCTACTACATGTTGAGTTTCTACTGTAAAGTTTTTGTTTTTTTTAGTAACCACATACATAGTATAATAGGTAGATCACCTGCTCTAGTTATTATTGATATGCATAAAATATCCTACCCTTCACAACTGTTATTGCATGTTTAAGTGCCATATACACAGCTTGTAGTGTGGGCAGGGTGTGCGCTGAACAACTGAACAACCGCCAAGAAGTTAATTCTTGGTTAGGATAAGAACTGGAAGAAGAACACGATAAGAAAGCAATTCGAAATAAGTTAGCATTACAAAAAATAAGAATACAGGAAAAAAACTGCTAGGTTTGATTAATAAAGAAAATATGTATTTGTCGGCTAAGGAAATGCTAAAAGGTAATGCAAAGCGGCGTTCCGTATAAGATTTAGTGATTTAGTGCTTTGCAAAACATCTGTGTTCTTGTTTTTTTGTAGTGATTAAAGTAAGTTTGTCATACCAAGTCCATTCCTCTGTCTTTGTTTACGGGTTACCAAGTTTTCTTACTCTAAGCTGCATGGAAGCTGACAATTTTTGTAAAAGTTTGCCCAGGAGCTGAGGAAATGTAGGTAATTATGCATTTCTAACTCTTCAAAGTAGTAATCAGTAGCTTCCTGCTTTGTTTACTGAGCACCTTAATTGTATTTCTGTACGACTAAATCTATTTTAATGATTTCTATTATCTTGTTTACAGCTTTAATTTTTGTTTTGCAAAGCAGTTTATTTACTGGAAGATTGTACGACATTTAAGGACTCCAGATGAAAAAAGAGAGTTTTAAAAATAATATTTGCTTTTCTTGCATGAACAATTTTCATTGTCTAGTTTTTGTAGAGACAAAAAGAATGTGCTGTTATTGAATGCAGATGCACAATGAGAAGTTCCCAAGAAACAGAGAAACTGAAGTGCAGAAAGAAAACATCTACTAACAATGCAGTTCCTTATGTCAACTAACTATTCATTATTTTGCTCCCATTACTGTGCATGGTACAAAACAAACAAAAAAAAGTTGAAACATATACTCTATTTGACGAAGCTTCCTCGATAATCATAATATACGACAATTAGGCACGTTTCTTCATCCTCCAACCACAATGGTTTACACTAAGAGTAAAGTGGTCAGACAAGGACTCAAAAAATACATCTTCATCGACATAGCTTTTCTTTAAATCAATGGTAATGGGCATGACAAGAAACCATACAAATTTGGAAATGCTTATCTATTAACAGACATATGGATTTACCAAGATGAACAGTTAAAAAATTCAAAGAAAAATTAAGATATTTAAAAGAAATAGATTTTTCATTTTATTAATGCCACATCTAGATTGTTGATTGGACAAAATCACTGGAAAACTGCAACCTAATAAGACATTTCCTCGAAATAAAATCACTGGGTATAGAAGCTACTATTAAAAATCTACAGTTTAAAGAAAATGAAAGTGCAAAAAGGATAGTGAATAATCCAATAATAAGAAGAGGCTGAGCGCGTGAAATGAGGTTGTTATGGAAAGAAGGCAAGGATGTACTCGTATTAACTAACACAAATCCAGTAACTTTACAGCGACTGAGGTATACTATAGAAAGGAGAATAGAAAAGAGTGTAGAGTTTGCTCATACGAAAAGTAAAATACTTAGATAAGGGTTATGCAAAAAATACATAAGGAAGAAATAAAAGAACTGGATACAAAAGTACCTTCCACATTCTGCGGTCACTAACGACCACAAATTTGGAAAAATGCGTTTCGTTTTCCATTCTTCTTCTAAAATAGAGAACAAAAGCTTAAACAGTTTTTAAATGAGACGTCCTGATTTATCTACTTACAGAAGCTGAGCATACTGTTAACAGCCGACCACTATATCCTGTAGTTTTGAAAACCGTGAAAGTCTGATATCTAACCATTTTCTTATTGACTCTTCAGTTTCATTTATCAAAAAGAATGGAATTTAAGGAAGTAATGGAGGATTGCTCAAGATTTAACAACGAGACAAAGTTAAAGTCAGCACTGGTACTTGTCGACGACCTGTCACGACAATATGTCATGACAAGTTCGGGTTCAGAAATGTGTGATGAAGAATAGTGAATAGCTTTAGCTATTTAATCTTCTTTATTCTTCACCTTTGAATTACACCAATTTTTTCTTTTATAGTTTTAGGTGACTTCTAATAAAACCCTGTTTTAATTAAATAAGATCTTGATAAGGTAAAAGTGTTAATTAAACAAAATCTTGATATGGTGAAACTCTCTTTCATTAAAAAGCACCTACATAGCTGCGAAGTAAAAAAGAAAAATTTAAAAATAAGCAGTAGTCTTTACGGAGAAAATATTGTTCAGACCTGATAGGAATGATAGCAAGTATTAGTATAATAGTGTTAGTGTCGAGGGCGTCCTCGTGCGATATGAGCATCATTTCCACTCACCTTGCACTACTGTATGAAAGTAGTCATTATTCTGACGACTACACACAGAATTATACCATATAATTATATAATTTGAATGGATGCACCCGAATTAGTCTACTCGTAATTGGTTCACTCCAAACTTGTCTACAACCGGAAATTGTCTACTTAAAATTGGCCTACAGCATAATATGGTCTAAAAACGGCACTGGTATACTCGCAATCTGTCCACTTCAAATTTCCTTACACTCGAAAGTTCTTCGTACAAAATTAGTGCAATGCCTGAAGAGGTTTTCAGTCTAAGGAAGCGGGGGGGTTAGGTGGAACAGTAGCAGGTTACGTCTTCGTACTGTAGGAACATTTTTAACAACAATTTAATACCCATAGAGTCAGACCGTCCATCATTTTTAAGTAGACGAATCTCGGCTGTAGATCATTTCTAGTGGATCAATAGGCTAGTTTTAGCTAGATCAATTCTAGGTATTTCAATTTAAACAATTGGATTATATGTCAAATATACAAAACTAATCAAATTAAGCATTTAATAAAGACTATTTGTGCAATGTCAAACTCCATGATCACACGCATTCTTATACAGGTGATTCAGAAATAAAGGTAATCCTTTATATGGTAGATAGAGCAGAGGCAGTAGAGATAATTTACCTTGACATGTATAGGTCAAAAACGAAGTTTTCCAGAAAATTAGTTAATTAAGTTTTTTTGGATTTTGGGATCCGGTCCTGACCTTGGATCTTTTTGGACCCAAAATTCATTAAACTTTAAAATTTATTTTCCGGAAGACCATTCGTTTTTGACCTCTACTTGTCAAGGTAAATTAGCTCTACTGCCTCCCCTCTACCTACCATTTAAAGGATTACCTTTATTTCTGAATCACCCTGTATAAAACTTATTAGCGGGGCCGCGTTAGATCTTTTAGTTGTTTTAGTATTCTTCAAACTGATGTCAAGTGATATCGAACTGTCAAATATTGCATAAAAAGAAAAAAAGGCATATTATAATGAACAAAATAAGTCACAAACAATTCATAACTTGAATCGGACATATTACACGTGCATATAGTTCAAATAAATAAATATAAAAATTATGACAAACTTCAAGTTAATAGATATTTCTAATCTACAGACTCAGAAGTCATTAGTCAAAAAAATTCAGATCTGTCAAAAAAATGAGTCCAAGCAAAAATTTAATTATACAGAAACCAAACGGTCCGGTGTATTTAGGATAATCGAGGATCAGTATTTGCCTGTTTTGTTTGAGGTGCCTAAGTATTCATCTGTTAATTATCAATATGCTTTAGGCAAAAAAGAAGATTCAAGAAAATCAAGTTTGAATTGCATTTAAAATAACAAACAATATTAGAAAAGGGATTTTGTCTGCTTAGCTTACTGATTGGATAAATTCCAATTGGAATAGAAGGCCACATTAGAGTAGTTTAACAAACGGATAAGGTTAATAATATTCAAACTTAGCAGACACTATAACATAATAATTCTTCGCATTTATAATTACTTTACAGATATTATTACTATCATAAAATAAAGAAGTAATTTAACCAAATATTCTGGCTACACCACCATAAATATTAGCAACAAGTTAAAAAATTACAATTTTTATAAAAATGTGAGTTAGAAGTTAGAAATTATAAATCAATAGGACTTGTATAAGTTGCCAGAGACAGACAAATTTCTGTGCTGGCAACAATGTAAAATGCAAACTGACATTTTTTTATTTCCTTTGTTAATTAATTTATTAGTTATATTTTTGTTTATCGTTGAAGATTTTCTAATGAATTTAGTTTCAAAAGTATGTGGCATTTAATCTACTGGAATACTTATAAACTAGTATTTATTTGTAAAATTTTATATGGCATTGACATTTATAATTTATTATTAAACAACATTTCCTGAGCGCATCTTTATACGTATTAAATGATAAAAGCAAAACTGTTTCAGTAAGGAATTCACGTAACCGTTCTGTCTAAGATGATTTACATATTTTTCTCGGTATAAACATTCACCACAAATAATTCTTTTATATCATATGTTTCATGCAATAGCTATTAGTTTTTAATAATAAAAAAAATAAATAAATCATATTTATGATTATTTAATAATTTACTAAACTTAGTTTGATACAATATATTTTTACTCTTATTTGAACTATAGCATACTTAGGCTTTAGGCTATATGACTTTAACTTTTCGCAAGATTTAATTAGGCATACATCATTTCGTTTACCGTTTTCCGAGAGAGTCGCTTCATCCCTTGCCCAGCATGCAAACTTCCAGTGCCGACCGAGTTCAAATTTAAGCATGGACTTTAGGTCCTCTTAAGGTTTGCACCTCGGCCTATCATATTAAAGGCTTGGTGAATCTTAGACAGAACTCCGTCCAAATCTACCTAAAGTAAAGACCCGGCATATATCACATGAGAGAAACGAGTTGTCTTGGATGTAAGAGGCTCTATGTTTGCTCTAACATACCTTAACGGTGGTCCCAGTCCTGCTAGGCTCAACCGTATCGAATCCTCTGAGACACTGTCACTGACGGGTCAGAGCTTTGTTAATTACTCTCCGTACTGGAGTCTACACTTGATCTCGGATTGTGCCCAAACTATAAGTAGGAGCCTTAAAACCAGTCATGTGTAAACAAACATAGTCGTCATGTCTGTTTTGTAATGTGTAGAATATTGAAAATTTGAAAAATCCGAAAAATGCGTCGGCTTCCATGTCGGAGCAACCCCTCTTTTTTAGGGGTGTCTCGACGATCAATATAACCATGCCTCTGCAGCAGATTACCTCTTTAAGATTCTAAATAATTTATCTGAACTTACATTGTAGGACTGGTGTAGGTGTAAGCTTCTTAACATACGAGGTATGTTCATTAAAGAAGGTGAATTTTATTGTAACACATAGTCAAATATCAGAAACCTTCAAATATATTGATACAGCTGTTTTCTGTACATATTATAAACTAAAAAAGAATTACTAAGCGTAGTTTGTTCATTCATTAAAGGTACTGTGCATTTATGTTATGTATATTTCAAAATCTTCTAAAATGTCTAATCTGTGTTTCTTGTTGCAAAAATGTAAGTATTTGATGTTATTTTGAGGTGTAACGAAACCAAAAAATAATATGCTTAGAAAGATTCAATTCGAATATTTGATCTTGATCTGACTCAAAACCATATTTTTATAAATAAATTTTTTTATTAAAAGTGTAATAATTTTAACTGCTACAAAGATCAAATAATTGAATTAACTCTAAATATTTTTACTAATTCTATATTACTATTAACTAGGAAATTATTTAACAAAGGGATACAATCTTGTGGTGGAATTACTCAGAGAAGATCATCAAATATGCAAAAAGAAGGTGGGTCAAAGAAGCTAAGAAATGGTTTAGAATTATTAGAGACAATTTGCACGTTTATATAAAGGTACTTCACACAGAACTTGCACATAAAATACATAATATTCAATTTGAAATTTTAGATTTTGATATTAGAGAAACCGCCAGACAAATTAAATTAAACAAAAACAAGAAAAAAACTTCAAGAACTTACACAACAAAAGCGCTCAATACAAAATAATTCTAATACCCGAAATACGATATACTTCTATCCACGCTATATAAACCTATCAGATACACAATTCAATCACAGAGAAACACAATTTCTTAATAAAGGCTGCTAATTTTGTTCTTTTCCAAAATTCACTAACAAAATTAAAGAAATCTTGGCTGTTGAATATGAAAGTATACTTAGGAAAGATCACAACAATTATGCAAAATTCCAAATCTTAAATCTGATAAAAGAAATATCTTTGAAAAAGAACAATACACAAAATCAAACATTTAACCTGTCACTACTTCAATCTATCAGACACAAAATTACAGAAAACAATTTAATTTCTGGTAAAGCAGATAAGGGTAACGCCTTGGTAATCCTTTTGAAAGATGTTTACATACAAAAGGTTAATAACTTTATTGTTAAAGAAAATTTAGATATTTTAAACAAAGATCCTACTACAAAATTCCAACAAGAAATAAAACAAGCTTTAGCAAACTGCAATATCTGCTTTAAGGAATTCGAAAAACAACAAATCATACATAAAAACCCACAGCCACCAAAACTATATGAACTCAAGAGAACACATAAACAGAATATGCCTAAACGACCAGTGGTATCATATATCAATGCACCTAATCACACCTTGTCCAAGAAACTCAACCATATGAACATCATCGATACAAATCGAAATACTCTGTCAAAAATTCATTAGAATTAGTAGAAAAGCTGCAGAACATACATCTTCCAACACTTGCAAAGCTTGTTAGTTTTGATGTATCGAGCATGTTTTCACGAATTCCACCACAAGATTGTATTCCTTCGTTAAATGATTTCCTAGTTAATAGTAATATTGAATTAGTAAAAAGATTAGAGTTAATTAAATTATTTGATTTTTGTATAAGTCAAAATTATTTTACTTTTAATAATACAGTTTATTTAAAAAAGGATGGTTTATCTATAGGTAATTCTGAGAGTCCTATGTTAACTAACATGTTTATGGATAATTTCTCAGATCAAATATTTGAATTGGATCTCAATTTTTAAATTTAATCTCAATATAAACCATCCTTGGTCATTATTTGATTTATACCTATTGTGTTGACCTTGGTTCCATGGAACATCATTAATATTCTATATTACTTATTATCATTACATTTAATGGTAAAATTATATCATAGTAATATTTGTTTAGGCTATGTTCAGATTATGTTGTTCTATGAATTAAATTTTATTTATTGTTATAACATCATTTATTTATTGTTCTTTTCTTATTGGTACTAATTACAGTTTCATTTTTAGAATTAAACTGCAAGTGAACCTCTACTATTGTTAGGGTTTAGGTTACATATTTAATTATTTATTGTATCATTGTGTCTTCTCTTAATTACGTTATAAATTTAGGTTAATAATTATGTTATTGTACAAATTTGTTGTTAAGTACATTTATTCGGCTATGTTCGCCTATCGTCGACTTAAGCATGTTTGGGGCGCATAGCTCAAGGGTTACTTGTCAGGGAGAGGGGTAGAACAGTACATTTTTTACTCACTTGTATATAAGTTGCTGCCCTGTACAGTCCAACAAAAATCATTAATTCAATAAAATTATTAAACGTTTAACTAAGAAGTGTTTTTTATCTTTTAATCATTGGTCCTTCGAAGTGAATATTTATGTGAACCACGTGAAATAAATAATTACCCGGTGTTATATAGTGTTACCATATTCGTTATCGATACTGTAAAATCCAACGTGAAATAGTTAAAGTACACCTAGTGGTAAAATCCAACGTGAAAAAGTTAAAGTGTACCCAGTGGTATATGGTATACCGTTGTCCATACCAAAAACCAAAGACATTATCATTAATATCAAAACATCGCTTGAAGTTATCAAGCTGTTAAAAAATTCGAAAATAAAGAACGGCGCACAAAAAACCGTTACTTTGAGTTTCAACAAGCCAGCATTGCAAGAATACCCTTTTGTACATCAGATACCTGCTTACACCGGTGATTCAACCTACCAGGAATACCCAGCGCTTTGTCCACTGCTAGGACAACAACAGCAGCTTTCTAGGAAAGATTAACGTAAGTGGGCTTTTCCTTGTACCTCAATACTCATTGTCCAAAACCTGTTGCTTTTAGTTGAGTTAGAAACGTCATACTCATTCAAATTCCTATTCTCATTAAATAATGGAGAAACTAGATTTAAACAGTTTAACTAGAAAACGCGGCATTTTCAAAGGCCATATTACTAGATTCCAAAATCTAGTAGACGCTATAAAAAAGGTTTCGAATCCTGAGGAACTATCATTATCACAACTCAGCATTCGTTTGGAGGCAGTATAACCTATTTTAAATGATTTTAACGATATTCAGTTTGATATTGAACCCCTTCAAACAAAAGCAGAAAAAATACAGGCAAACGAAAAAGAAAAAGAAAATTATGAAAATTCATATTTCACTAACCTAGCATTAGCACAAACTCTTTTAAAGAAGAACAATTCTAATACATCTACACATTCAGTGCCTCATACTAACAGCAGCTTCGATCTTTCAAACCTTTTAAATCAGGTGAAGCTACCTACAATTAGTTTTCCCACATTTGAAGGCAACTACGAGAATTGGCTCGAATTCCGTGACACCTTTGATTCACTTATTCACAACAATAACAGCATTAGCAATGTACAAAAATTTCACTATTTAAAAGCATCATTGAAAGGTGAAGCCAGTCAGATTATACAATCCTTGCAGCTTTGCGATGCTAATTATGCAGTAGCATGGAACGCATTATTAGATAGGTATGACAATAAGCGCTTGATAGTTAATAATCATATTAAATCGTTACTCAATTTGCACTTTGTCCAAAGAATCACATGTTTTATTACGCCAACTTCTAGATGGGATTTCAAAGCATTTACGATCATTAAAAATTTTAGACCAACCAGTTGATCAATGGGATGGGCTATTAATCTATCTTATAGTCTTAAAATTAGACATGACCACAAAGCGTGAATGGGAATCATATAAAATAAGCGGGGAATTTCCTACTATTGCTGAATTAAAGGAATTTCTAAAAGGTAGATGTGCATTATTAGAAACATTAAACATGAGCCAGGGCAATGAAGTAAAGTCTAATAATAAACCTAAACCATTTAAATTTCAAACCCATACTGCATCTAATACGTTCGTAACGTTCGTAAACAAACAACCCATCTGCGTATTTTGCAAAAGTAGCCATAGTATTTACAACTGCGAAGAATTCAAATCACTGCCTGTTCAGTCAAGAATAGCTCAAGTAAAAACGCGTAAATTATGCTACAATTGTTTAAGAAATTCGCACTCCACACTCTATTGTAGATCTGCTGGATGCAGATCCTGTAGGAGAAAGCATCACTCACTCCTACATATTAATAACAACCCAGTTGCCGGAAATTTTCCAAGCACGGCAGCCCAACACATTTCATCAGCAACAGATAACAGTGCAATTCTTACTGAAGCTAATCAAGTTCCACCCACCAATATTAATCACGTTTTAAACGATTACAATCAACAAGTGCTATTGTCCACTGCAATTGTAATAGTTGTAAGTAATTCTAGATCGTATTATAAATGTAGGGCTCTTCTGGATAGCGGCAGTCACTCAAATTTTATAATTCAAGACATGTGCAATATATTAAGCTTGCAGAAAACCAATATAAGTTTAGCTGTTACTGGTATTGGCCAAATTTTAACGCAAATGACTCATAAAACGGAGGTAGCAATTAATCCAGGTTCTACAGTTACGAATCTTCCTTATCGTATATAATTGTTCCAAATATCACGGGAAATCTTCGCAATCATTCATTTAACGCAAGGTCCCTGGAAATACCAGAAAATATCCAGCTAGCGGATGAAACATTGAATATCTCAAACAAAATAGATTTATTAATAGGGTCTCAAGTATTTTGGTACTTAATATGTGTCGGTCAGTTAGAGCTAGGGGTTGGTCAATTAACACTTCAGAAAGCCAGATTTGGTTGGGTGCTATCAGGTCCTCTCAGTTATCAGGTTAATCATATCAATAATCCTCAGTGTAATCTGAGTACTGCTAATGACAACATTGAGGTTCAGAACCAGCTAGTTAAATTTTGGGAATTGGAGGAATGCCGATCTATAAAGGCATTGTCACGCGAAGAAAATTATTGCGAGGAGAATTTTATAAACACAACGTCTCGCGGTAAAGACGGACGATTTTACGTTTCAATTCCTCTAAAGGAACCCGTTGAAATGTTAGGCGACTCAAAGGAATTAGCAATAAAACGGTTTAATTCACTTGAACATAAACTTCAAAAAAATCCTCAACTAAGGGAATCGTATATAGCTTTTATGGATGAATACGAGCGATTAGGCCACATGGAGAAAATTGAAGTTCCAAACAAACCTGCTATTACATATTATTTGCCTCACCATGGTGTTTTTAAACAAGAGAGTATCACCACCAAGCTACGTGTTGTTTTTGACGGATCTGCTAAATCAAGCACGGGTATTTCTATAAACGATCCTCAAATGATAGGCCCCACGGTTCAAGATGACCTTTTTTCAATTTTAGTTAGGTTCCGCCAACATAAATACGCTTTAACAGCCGATGTCGCGAAAATGTACCGACAGGTGTTTATTCATCCAGAGCAAAGAGATTTACAACGCATCGTATGGAGGGCGGATCCCTCAGAGCCATTATCACATTACATGTTGAACACTGTCACCTATGGAACCTCAGCGGTATCGTTTTTAGCAATTAGGTCGCTCCGTCAATTAGCATACGATAATATAAATCAATACCCACATGCATCGGAGATAATCTTGCGTGACTTTTACGTCGATGATCTGCTCAGCGGAGCAGATTCCATCGAAGAGGCTATTACTATCAAAGAACAAGTAACACAAATTCTCAAACAAGGCTGTTTTGAACTCCGAAAATGGGTCTCTAACGACAGAAGAATTGTTGAAGGATTACCTGACTCATCCAATACGAACGTTATTCAATTATGTCCCGACCACAGTACCAACGCATTGGGACTCTTATGGCTTCCTAAGTTAGATACGTTGGGCTTTAGTATAAAACTTGAACAGCCTCGGTCGCCTGTAACAAAGCGACACATTTTGTCAACCGCGTCAAAAATATTCGACCCATTAGGCTTAGTAGCTCCTGTCACTATTATTTCAAAAATCTCTGCTGAAAAAACTATGGCAATGTAATTTAACTTGGGACGAATCCTTTCCTATGAATTTGCATACGGAGTGGCTACGCTTTCAGGACGAGTTGGGTGCGCTGCAAGAAATGAAGGTACAAAGAACAATAGTCATTAACGACGCAACACTCATTGAAATTCATGGCTTCTCAGATGCCTCTGCGGCCGCTTATGGGGCGTGTGTTTATATCCGCAGCATCAATGCATCGGGAAACTCCGTAATCCAATTGGTTTCCGCGAAATCTAAAATCGCACCCCTGAAACAGACGTCGATCCCGCGATTAGAACTTTGCGCAGCCTTTTACTTGCCAAACTTATCGAAAAAACCCGTGCTGATCTAGTCTTAGATGTAAACACGGTTAACTGTTGGTGCGATTTGACAATCACCTTTGCTTGGATAAAAACGGCTCCAAACTTATTAAAAACATTTGTAGGTAACCGCGTCGCGGAAATTCAAGATCTTACTTCACAATATGTATGGAGACATGTTGATTCGAAGCAAAACCCTGCCGACTTACTATCGCGTGGTGTCAGGCCGCTTAATTTAATCAATGCCGAGCTTTGGTGGCATGGCCCGGTATGGCTAGCAAACCTTTCTCCACATATCCATCCCGAAGATTTTAAGAATATCGAAAATTCTCCTGATTACTTAACAGAACGGCGACGTCAGATTACTGTATTGGCAGCCAAAACTGAACCTAACATGCTTTTCGACAAATTCTCGTCACTGAATAAGCTTCAAAGGGTGGTAGCATATTGTTTGCGTTTTAAGAACAATGCAGTCAATCCAAAAAATCTGAGAGTTATAGGTAATCTAACCGTTCAAGAACTAAAGAATGCTCTACAATTATTAATAAAGATAGCCCAACAAGCTGAATTTAAGCAAGAAATCTCAAAAGCAATTTACTAGCTTTAAATCCCTTTATCGATCGTAATGGACTTTTAAGAGTTGGTGGTAGGTTAGCTGATTCCCACTTTTCAGACAACAAAAAACATCCTATTTTGCTGCCTAAAAATCATAAGTTGACATTGCTTATTATCAGAAATATGCACGAGGCAACTTTACACTCTGGTCCGCAAGCCCTTCTGGCATATTTAAGAGAAACATATTGGCCAGTCTCGGGTCGTAATCAAGTTAAAAAGATTGTCCACACGTGTGTACGATGTTTTCGAGTCAATCTTCGAACTGCTGAGACATTGATGGGACCTTTACCTAAAGAACGCCTGGAACCCCATTTTCCTTTTGAAATTTGCGGGGTTGATTATTGTGGCCCCATCTTAATGAAAACCAAAAAGGGTCGAGGCTGCAAGAGTGTAAGGTTTATATTTGTATATTCATTTGCTTTGCTACTAAGGCAATTCATACTGAATTAGTCTCTGAACTCACCACAGAGGCATTTTTAGCGTTTTTAAGGCGATTTTCGTCTTGAAGAGGAAAACCCTCAAAAATATACTCCGACAATGGCTCCAACTTTGTTGGTGCAGATAATTGCCTAAAGCAATTCCTAACGAGTCTAAATTCTCCTGCCAAAAATAATAATTTTGAAAATTCATTAGCCTCTGAAGGAATTATTTGGAATTTCATTCCTCCTCGCTCCCCTCACTTCGGTGGCCTTTGGGAGGCCGGAGTCAAAACAATAAAGTTCCATTTAAAACGAGTATTAGGTACTGCTTTGTTCACCTACGAGGAATTAGATACTTTACTAACTCAAATAGAAGCAGTAGCAAATTCACGTCCTCTCTCTCCCTTGTCTAGCGATCCTACCGACCTTAATCCTCTGACACCAGCCCACTTCTTAATTGGAAGTAGCCTTGTTAGCGTTCCAGACCAGGACGCATATAACGGAAGGAAGGCTATCGCAATTTTAAAGAATTCAAAGGGTTATGCAAAACTTCTGGAAGCGATGGTCGAAAGAATATGTCAGCGAATTACAAACTAGGGTGAAATGGAAAACAAGCAGCTCAGGATTGATTCAACCAGGTAAAATGGTTGTCATTCGAGAAGATAACATTCCACCGCTTAAGTGGCGTCTTGGGCGGATTTTGGAGCAGCATCCCGGTTCAGATGGTGAAGTTAGGGTGGTGAGTGCGCGAACGGAACAATAAAACGTGCCATATCTAAAGTGTGCGTCCTTCCAATAGACAATTAGTATGGAAGTAGTGCAGCGAATTGAACTTTTTCTCATTAGAATTTTACGCATTATTTAATAAATCTTTGTAATAGTTAATAGTAGAAATAAATATTTTGAAAGAAGAGCCTTTCAAGGTGGGGGTGTATGTTAGGGTGTAGGTTACATATTTAATTATTTATTGTATCATTGTGTCTTCTCTTAATTACGTTATAAATTTAGGTTAATAATTATGTTATTGTACAAATTTGTTGTTAAGTACATTTATTCGGCTATGTTTGCCTATCGTCGACTTAAGCATGTTTGGGGCGCATAGCTCATGGGTTACTTGTCAGGGAGAGGGGTAGAACAGTACATTTTTTACTCACTTGTATATAAGTTGCTGTCCTGTACAGTCCAACAAAAATCATTAGTTCAAATAAAATTATTAAACGTTTAACTAAGAAGTGTTTTTTATCTTTTAAACAACTATCTCTAAAAAGTTCTTTTATTTAAATTGTAATCAGGTAGTAACATCAAAGTCAAATCTCCAATCATCCTGAATCTTTTTGTGATAAATTAATTTATGTGACTAAACAATAAGCTTTCTCATAAGATTTTAATGACTGATGGTCATATAGTTCATTCATTCTATCTTGACCCACTACTAACTTCATATGTGTTAAAAATATTCGTGAACTAAATCTAACAATGTTTAGGAATAATATTCTAAAACTTAACCATCTTTATAATGATCAATCACAGTAAAAATGAATTAAAACAAAAACCATGATGGTAAAGTAACGATCGCAATATGTATGTATATTTATCACGGGGGACGTTAGTAACAAATTTTCTAAGACTGATGTCTAATAAACAGTGTCTTACTAACGGCACTAGTTAAGATAACTCACTAAAGTCCATATACATACTATATTCCTATTTCGATAGTATTTAAATAATTCTTTTTAATAATATTTATAATTTAATTATTTGAATTGTGGCAAATTGACACAAAAATACAGTGTTTGTATCACTGATATCATTAAAACTATCAAAACTATATTAAAACCTTTAAATTTATTTGTATTACTAATAATTAATCAAGATTTTTAAAGTTTAAATTTTGGTGCACTTGATCTTTCTTTAAACTATATTATTAAAAATCTGAACCTGTCATTAGTTATGTTAGTTTATTTTATGTAGGTATTTCATTTTAAGTAGGGTCTAATTTCATATTGTGTAAGACAAAAAATGAAGAATCCTAAGAAGCAATAATAAAATGTAAACATTACGTAGTTACTAATAATTGCGATGGATATATTGTAATGTTTTAGAACAACTCATTGTATTACTTCATATATAGGTATTCCTATGTTAAAATAGAAAGCAACTCCTAGTCGAGCATATACACATAATTATAGTTTTTATAATTTATTTGACAGCAAGTATGCAAGTGCCTATTGCTAAGAAAAAGCAATCGCAAAATTTAATCAAAATTAAATAAAAAAGCGACAATGGGACAATTTATATATTGTTAAGGTTCAATAGAACATAGTTCCATCAATTTGTTGTAAAGGCAAGGTCACAGTTTAAAAAAAATAATAGTTACTTTAACAATATTAAGTGTTATGGTTATATTGGTATTGATTCATATTAGTTTATGATTACAGAATTTGGATTAGATGATTAAATATTATGGCATAATAAAGAAGTTAAAGAATCATAAATCGTAAAGAAAATATTAGAACAGGACCGCACCTCCCTTACTCTACAAAATTATTTATTATTATTAGCTTTCTGATTTTGTATTTTTTAATTGTAATTTTCATCAACATAAAACTACTGCCCAAAATATAAAAAATCTGTAAACAATTCTGCGGAATCTAGAATGGGACCCGATATTGTATTGAAACGAAAAGAGGGGCACATGAAAAATTCTTGGTTTGGAAAGTTTCAGTTTAATGAAAATTTATACTTTGTATAGAAATCTATGGCTGCCAATCAGGCGCGGAGTTACATTTAGCCTGAATGGGCCAAAGATACCCAGGGCGGCACTTTTTGAGAGGCGGCAAATTTTCAAAATTAGTATTTAGTTACAACGTTTTGTAAAAAAAATAATAATTAGCAACTATTTATAAATATTTATTGAATAATCTGTATACTACTGAAACATTTAGTTAGCAAAACTAAGTTATATTTGATTTAACTAAATATTTAGTTGAATTAAATAAAATTTAATTGGTCCAACTAAATGCTTTTTTCAGTGTACTATTAAGATTTTTTAAAGAAATTTTTCTAATATCCAGATAAAAATATTCAAATTAAAAATCTTAATTTTTGAAAAATGCTTCTTATTTTTAAATTTAGTTTGAATGCATTTTGGGCATTCCTACAACGTAATTCATAATTAAAAAAATAAACAAATTAAAAATCTTAGTTTTCAAATATTTTTAATTTATTTTGAATGCATTTTGAACATTTTTTTTCTTTAATTGTTCTTTAATTATTTTTGTTAGTGATTTAAATCCCGCGCCTTCTGCCAATACTAAATTTGTCAAAATTTCTTTGTAAAATCCGTCCATTTCCAAATTCTCATATTTGTCAGTTGTATGTTAGAAATGTTAATTTACTACGACTACGATAAATGTAATTACGTTCAAGATTATCAAAAAATATCAAACAAAATCATCTGTCATTTTGCTGTTTATCACTACAGTTAGGCGCGGATTTATATATGGACTAAATATGGATTTGGGCGGCACTTTTCGAGGGGCGGCAAATTTTCCGAATTGATATTTTTGATATTTAAAAAATATTTATTAATATTTATTGAATAATCTGTTTACTGAAAAAAGCATTTAGTTAGTTGAACAAACCAAATTTTATTTACCTCAATCAAACATTTAATTTGAAACATTTTATTTGATTTAACTAGATATTTAATTGAATTAAATAACTAAATGCTTTTCTAAGTGTACTAGTAGGGCTTATTAGGGGGGCTATTTAGGCTTATTAGCGTTTCCTAAAGAAATTTTGTAATCGTGTTTATTGTATCTAGCTTTATTTGGTGAAACTACATAATCATGAAATAAGTAAAAGATTAATAAAATTTTCACAAGTTTATTATAATGTACCTGAAAATATTGTTTCGACAGCTAAGATGTCATTGTCTGTTTATATTTATTATACCTTTGGTAATGACAGCTTAGCTGACGAACGAATATTCTCAAGTACATTATAATAAATTTGTGAAACTTTTATCAATCTTTTATTTATTTCATAAAGTTTCTAATATTCAGATAAAAGTATTTAAATTAAAAATCTTATTTTTTCAAATATTTTAATTTATTTTGAATGCATTTTAGGCATCTCCACAACAGCATTCGTAACTCTTACTTTTGTTAACTAACTTATTAAATACGTGTTTAATTTTCGCTAGTGATTTAAATCTCTACAGGGGCCGCTAAATTAATGTAGCCAAGAGCGTTAGAGAGACTAAATCTTCACCTGACTATAGTAGTCCTTTTGCGGACACTGGATACAATACTGATAATAGTAAATAATAAAACATCAGTAAAACGTCAAATAAGATAAAACAAACAATTTGGGCAAAAAACATCTATAATTAGTTGTTCTTAGTAACTTATGTTTAGCAAGGTAGAGACGGACAGTTCACTTTGATGAATAGTTCGTACTGAAACATTTTACCTAATTGAAAAGTTTAAGAATAAAGTTGATAACTGGTATGTGTGAAGGTTATTCCGTTATATGCTATTGAAGTTTGAACTCGAAACTATTAGATACGAGTAGTCTGTTACCCAGTTGCTATTCGTACATCATGCGAAAAAACAAACTAATCCTTTATTTCTTTTCTATCTTCTTCTCACAGTTAGAATTGCTATTTCCCTTAAACAGGTATGACCTTATACTCCATGACAAGTTTCATTAAATTCTATATCATCAGAGAAGGTACCGAAAAACCTCATAATAAGATTTCATGAAACTTGGCATGGAGTTCACTTACTTCACTTCATTCTAATAGCAACAAGAAACAGCCATATCGTGAACCAAAAAAAATTCAAAGTAAAGGTTTCGGGTAATGTTTAACAAAAATAGTGTCTATACACTTTTTTTTACTGGTTTTTCTTTCCAGACTATAAATGAATTCAACAAAAACAGTTATTCACTACAACACAGGTTGTCCTTACCTTGCATTTTCTTCTTCCTCCACTTTCTAGGCACTGTTTCAGGATCACTTAAATCGTCATTATAATTTCCATCGTCCCTTCCTTTTATAAGTCTTATATCCACTAGCTAGCTTTATATCGCACTTCTATACCTACAGTTTTTGCTTTACTCTTCGTTTTTGGACAGTTTTAGTGTCATTCGTTCTCAGTTCTTCAATCTCATTTTCCTCAGCCGCACATTTTCTAATAGAAAAAATATACATCTGACTCGGATACCTACTACGGATAAAACTATCCAGCAGTTGACAGATTTTAGTGCATCTAAAACCGAATAAAATAATATTAACTTTATATTAAAAGCAGAAAAATGACTGAATTTAGTTTATTTTATTAAAGGAGCTCTTAAGATATCTTGATATATCTTTTACTGACGGTATCTAGCCTGTCGCTGAAGCAGTGGCGTCTTCTTACTTCTTTCTGTTGAGAGATGAAATTCCACTCTTTCTGAACCCTGCTTTCATATTTTCAGCCACACGATCCCCGAGTTCATCAAAAGTCGTCTTGTTCTTCATCTTCTAACCTGTTAGTAGACTCCTCCAATGGACATTTTCAATGAACCTAAAACAGAAGCTGATACAAGTATGTGCGGTTTGACGGTAATAAAGAATCGAATATGATCAAAGTGTCAATGCATTGCTTCAAAATGCCGATTGACAAGTGGTTGGAAAGGTTGTAGCTAAAGATAGTTTTGCGGCAACTACGAATTGCGATCGGTTGTACGTTGTTCCTATAGGTACGTTTTGTGTTCAACTCTTTACAAGTTTTCCACACGCGGCAGAACAGTAAAACAATTAGCTGTACTAGCAAACATAACACGAACCTTTTATTAGGAAAATATCAATTATTCGTTGTGGGTATTTGCAATTTAAGTGAAAATCCTACTCAGCTGTTAAGACTAGACATTCTCACAGTTGTTTTATTCTTGCTCGTTGAAAGACAATACTGTACCAAGCCGATTTTGTTAAGAATTCTTGACTTTTACTAAATTAATGATTTTAGAACGCTAGCTAAACATCTAAATTTTTGCAAAAACATCCCTCAAACAGCTTAAGTTACAGACGCACAGTTAACATTTTTAATATCTACACAACGGTAACTGTTCCTGATGTTTCTGATTTTTTACAATACTGTATGATAGTTGCTGCTTGTCTAACATCTAATTTGTATATTATTGCATTCAACATCTGTGAGTGCATATCCATGAATAATTATTGTTCATTTTCGTATTTTTCTGTAGCGGTAAATGTTCAATTAAACAATATCGATAGTGCCTTTTTAAACTGTAGTTGGTATCACAAATTACTCAACCGTGGCCTTCCTAAATCTATCGATAATAGTTATTTATGCACCAAGTGATTCTTCAAGTAAATAAACATGCTTAATTTACGTAGTTTATACAAAGTTTTATTCGGTTTTGACAGAATAATACTAATATTAGTTATGTATTTAATTTTCACAATATAAAAAAATAAGCAATTAGGTATCGGTAGCTGTCGTTATTGCTAGATCGCAGATTAATCGCTGATGTGTCAACCGGTCGTTTGTTGGTTTATACCGGTTGGTTATTAAAAAACGAATCCTGTTTTAATCCTCATATCTCCGGCAAACATTCAGATATCGATTTGTATGGATATCGAGTTCTCACAAGAAAGCTGAAGTTAATTAACACCAAATATAATCAAACTTATGATAATGCAACAACTAACTCTAATTAAGTGTCACTCATAACTCCATTTGTTTTAAGCAAAGCCTGCTTCAATCTAAGCTGTCTATCAAATTAGCAACGTGTAATTATTAATTTTAATGTTAAATTTAAAATTTAATTATTTCGTTGTTAATAAACACACGGTTATGAAATTTATTAGTATGCGTAATTTTCAATTTTTCTTCTCCTAGGAAAAAAGTTTCAAATAGCTATCTAAATGTTTCCCGGGGGATATGAAAATTGAAACAGGTATCGTTTTTTAACAGTCGCCGTTGTTTAATAATATAATAGGATTTCTTTATAAGGTAGGTTTAATAATGATGGTTTACAACGTGAAAATTGAATAGCATATTTTTACCGGTTACCGATTTGTAATTTGTGTGATTTTAGTCTGAAAGTGCAAATAATAAAATTTAGTAGTAGAATTCAGCCGAAGATCATCACAAGATATCTTAGAAATTGAAAGAAACAAGAAACTGAAATTTTGGAAATACCTCTAAAGAGTCCTTCTGTATTATTACAAGTATCCGCAATTTCAAAACTGTAAATCTGTGCCCCATGTTCAAAATAGAAAACTTCTAAATACAATAACTTCATTACTAAGAAACTAAGATAAATTGAAATAAGAAGAGATGGTTAGGACGCAGAGTTTTTATAAATCTATATATAAACACAAGGCTTATTTTTGTTCCAGTTTGTTTGAGAGTTTCTGGACGATTTACGTCATTCTTTTTTTATATTGAAGGTTTCACCGTGTAGATCAATCAACACTATTTCATTTTTACAATTTTTTAATGTTTATGTCAATGTTTGTTACCCCCGTTTATCTACACATATTTATTACATATATTTAAAACACATAGTTGATTTTTGTTCCAGTTCGTTTGAGCGTTCTCCTGGACAATTTCGCGTAACTCTTTTTTTATATTAAAGCTTTCGTTTTGTATATTAGTCGTCACTACTTAATATCTGTTTAATTATTATTAAGTTTTATATTTTTAAATATAAATTTAAAACATTTATTTTGATACACAAGAGCATCCGGTTTATTGCGATATTTTGTTTTTGTATTTCATATAAATATGTTGTAGCAAAGGGAACCAACAAATAAAATAGTTATTTGGCCGTTATTGTAGGAAAGTTTAAAGCTGTACAAGTGGTATCCCTTTGTTATATTACAAGACTTACAACTGGTCCCGCGGAACCCCAAAATATTTCCTCTTAAGCCCCAGGTTTCCACGGAACACATTTTGGAAATCAACTTCTTTTTGAAATTTGCCATTCCATTAAGTTTCCGGAAATATTTCCATTGAAAGTTAACAAAAAATAAATTTCCGGAAATTTGCCAACATTATTTTTATATCGTTTTTGAAATATGTACTAATAGACGTTTTCAAAGAATTCTTAAACCAGATCAATTTTTGATTTTATTCTTATCATTTCGTAAGGTAGAATTTCCGTATGTAGGATAAACAGGTAGGGTGGGGTAAGCCAGAGGGTAGAATATGTCAGAAAAGAGAAAGGTAAGCTGGGAGAGAGGAGTGCTAGGCTTAGAATTTTCAACTGGTTATGTTTGGTTGCGTTTATTTAAATAATCACTCAATCCCAAGGATTGTAATCACACAACGAATGCTGTATATAGGGAAATCCTTCAATCCTTTTGGCCGTCATGTCTTGACGAAGTTTCCCTAGTTAACATTTAGTTATCATTCAAAAATCAGTGTTTGTTGAATGGGTCTCATAATTTTCTGAGAAGTACTTTTGCAGTACAGTGTAGTATTAATGTAAACCTAAATTCTTCTATTATTAAATTACTTAGATTCTAATTTAACTGGGCTAAAGTACTCCGTATGTATGCTATATAATATGTTATTAATACTGAACAATGTTCTCATTTCGATTAAACGAATACAATTATTCATCTTTATTTTTTCTTAAAAGTATTGGATTTAAGATTAGTAACAATAATAATTTAATGAAATATTTACCAGGAATCTTTCAGAATGAACACACAAATATTTGATTCACGTAATTTAAATGTGTAAATATATTTAATAATGACTAGGCTTATATTTCAAATGCAGTCACTTTCTAAATATATTTTGAGTTGGCTTTATGTTAATAGACAATTTATTATGTATTAAAAGCGATTTATACGTATTCTTCTGCAATGTTATTATTTTGATTCTACGAATACTATTATATAATTTTTTCTGATTAAAATCACTTTAACGTAGCATGAATACCTAATAGATTTTCGGGCTCGGTTGTATTTGCGTCCACTTGTCCCGCGCCAAGTTGTCCCTGCGTCCAGTTGTCCCGACGCCCACTTCTCTAGCGCCCAGTTGGCAGCACCCACGACTGCCACGCCTTCTTGGCTGCATCCAGTTGTCCTAGACCGGTTTCCAGTGCCTTTATTATATTTCTATGACCTATGCTACGTCATATTCCAAAAATGAATGTCAACTGTCATTAAAAAAAATTAATTCAGTTTGAAGATTATTAAGTTAATTAAAAGCTTGACATGCGGTATAGGGATAATATAATAAATTATATTAATTTGGAAAAAGGAAGGTTTACGTATTTTAAGTTCTTCTTTAAACTTTGGTAGAAGATGAGTTCGGGTGGAAATCTCTACTTTCTATGAAATTCACTAATTAATGTTAATTAATAATGCTGGTGAAATATCAGGACAGACTAGGGGCGTGAAAGGGCGGAAAACGCCACTTTTCTGCGGTAAAATTTAAATTTTATTCTTTTTACAATAGGAGATTCTAAAAATTACCTTCAAATAAGTACCTAGAGAACAATTAAGTAGCTTTAAGCATTTCCAAGTAAATATATGGTCTAATAGCATGGACGAGGGTTGTTTATTATACTAAGGAAAATCCTGTTAATAGGGATATCAGAAAAAAACTAAATATAATCATACAAAAGTGACGTTTTCTGCCCTTTCTGTCTATAGCGTGACCTGATATTTCACCAGCACCATTAATTAATATCAATTAATGAATTCTACATTAAATCACTAAGCATTCCCATAGAAATACATTTTTCACCAGTATTCAACCACGGATTCAACCACGCCCATAATGCACCAGTTTTAAGACACTAGAAATCGTTTTCCTTAATATCAATTTTTAATAATACGGGAAACTATAAAAATAGTTTTATGTAATTTTGATTCAATATCTTCTTAGTTCATTGTATAAAGTATACTAAAACCAGAAATTACAAAAATACTTGTATATGAAACCTTTTCAAAAGGAAGGTGTGTATTTAATTTATGATTTTTACAAAATGTATATGAATATTTTAAAGATAAAAGCGCCACTAAGTAAATACATGATTTTTAATATAAAAAAGTATTAGAAATCCTTGAATAACGAAATTCCGAGTTTGGACGGGCGTCGTATTTGCTATGTATAGATATTTAGTGTATTCAGATTTCATCATATAATAACACTAAAAGGACATACAGAATAAAGATATTCACAAATGCATCAATAAAATGTCATTATCATATTAGGTAGGGATGAGCTGGCTGATTAGTATAAATATTAAAATCTTCCTTTGTAAAATTGTAGTCCGTGTTGTGATTTCAAGAAGATATTTCACCATGAAAACAGTAAGTACCCTTTAAGTGTAATCACGAATTAATAAAATAAAAAATGATGTTTATGCAACATCATTTGTTTATACCTTGCAGGTAACAATTATTTACGTATTATATTCACTGTGATGGATAAACTGTTAAATTAGTCTGCTCTTATATTTATTAATTTTATTGCATCCAATTTTTCACAAATTTTATTTTATTTGACAAAAAAAGGGATGGTTATTGCTGAATTCTAATTCACGAGTCAAATTCACAAATGACTTGACTGGGGAAATTACAGAAATATTCCTACCTGTTTAATGACTAACATTTTCATTTAATTCTAATGTTATCCGCAACAATTTTAATTTTATTATTTTCAGTATTATTCATGTTACTGAAATATTGATTGTTAATAATCAATTAAAAATTAAGCAAATAATGCAAATTTTAAGTGCACCATATGGTATAAACCATAGAGGAGCATAAGCTCCTCTGATATTACAATTTTGCCATATTAGAATGAGGATGAGTTGTTAATTTGGATAACCTATGCACTGCACCCATAAGCTATAAATGTTAACCTGACATTACTTTCAATACCTGACCGTTGTCCCACTTAAATTCATTTGTTTAAATAACTATGACATATATTATACATAATATTTAACACTTTTATTAACGATAACTATTATACATATTTCAAGATTCCATTATATTTTTCTTGTCTCTTTCAGATTGCTTTAGTTCTTTTATTAGCAGTCGCAGCTTATGCTGTTGACCAAATCCCCATTGTCAAATATTTAAATGAAGGTGTAAACCCTGATGGATCTTATCAATGGAGGTAAGTACTTAACAAATTATAATATTAAATTGCAATAATATAAATTTTTATTTCACTCATAAAGTTATGAAACTGGAAATGGAATCGCTGCTCAGGAACAAGGAGCACTAAAGAGTCCCGAAATCTTAGCTGCTCAGGGAGGTTACCATTTCAAAACACCCGAAGGTTTAGATGTTGCAATTCAATATATAGCTGATGAAAACGGTTTCCAACCACAAGGAAATGTCATCCCCGTACCACCACCAATTCCAGAAGCCATCCTAAGAGGATTAGCTTGGAATCAGGCTCACCCCGAACAAGAAAAATTGTAAATAATTAGGATCGTTATGTTAATTTATGGACTGCCTTTTTAATTTCTGACAGGTTATTATTACAAATAAAAAAATATTTTATATTATTGTACAAAGCTTGTTTATTGCTCTTAATGAAAAATAAATAAAACAAAAAGTTTCTGTTTAATTAAACTTGATAATTATTGTCTATTCAATTATGTTGCCTTAAGAATTGATAATACTTAATATCGATTGAAGCAGCTGAAGAATCGTGTGAAAATCTTAGGAAATTCGTGATTTAGTAAGTCAAGGAAAAGACTAACAAATAGCAAGGTGAACCAGAAATTAGTATTTGTTGTAAATCTTCTAAATACCAATAAAAACTGAATTAATAACTAAAAATGATGAGAAGGAATTAATTATTATTAAATAAGTGTTGAAATATCTTCTGCACTGTCGTATTATTCTTACTCAATTTATTCAAAATTATGTTTGTGGTGAAATAGAATTTTTCCCAAAATTTTGGTATCGAAACCAAATCTTCTAAGAATTGGTTGAATTATAGTTAACTTGGGTAAGAAAGGAAGCCTCAGTACCCTAATTTAAGTTGGGTATTACATAGATTTGTAACTGAAATTTCTAATTAGATGTTTTAATGAAGCACTAAATTCCAACCTATTTTTAAACACAGATCAATTATTTACGCCAATAAAATAAACAGTTCGCAAATTCAAAATCGGTATAAATTGAAATTTATTGGTATCGAAATAAACCTTTCTTAGAGATAAAATCAAAAGTAAAACAAGTGTGAAGTCATTTGTTACGTTGGAAATTTACCATGTAAGTAATTGTTATATAGGGCAGATACGGTCGTCCGCGACCACGTTGGGGATGTTAATGATGAAATATTTAGATAAGCTGTAATTTATTACATAAACAATTGGGCTTCAAGCTGGTGTGTGTAATACAATTATAAGTATCGCATTTCTTTGCAATCAACATGAATCACAATGAAAGACATTATTGATTGTATAATTTCTAAATAAAGAAAGAGATTTCAGTAGTTTATTATGTACTCAATAATTATTTCTATCATTTCGCTATGCACGTTTCAAGAAAATATGATACTTATAATTCTATTATACACACCAGCTCGAAGTACAAGTTGTTTATGTAATAAATTACAGCAAATGTAAATATTTCGTCATTATCCGAACCAGGTTCTCGACGTGGTCCCCAACGTGGTCGGGGATGTGGCCGCGGACGATCGTGTGTGCCTTACATTAAATTATTCTTTGTTTGTAAGTTTTTGTTTTTTGACACTAGATGATTTTGAAGAAATTGTTAACTTTGGGGTTGTTCTAAACTGAGCAGCAAAAAACTAACCGTTCTTACTCTCAGTGAAATGCGTGATGTGGTGGCTTTAAATATATTAAATAGATGGTCTGAGGATTTTTAATACCTTTTACTTTATATACAATCTGACTTCAAATTGACATAAAATCATAAAAGTTACAATTGTACTAATAATTCAAAAATATGACACTGTATGTTCATAGCACACTATTTTTTAGCTTCCATTCATCCTATTCCATGTTCAACATATCCTCATACCTTGAAATTGGGACAATTTCAACACCAAATACATCATAACTAGTAACAATTTGAATGTACATAGAAATAAACAATTAACATTTAAGCCTCTTGGGCACTTTTGCTCCTCGTCTTGATTTAGTAAACACTTTCACTGCATCGATCTTAAGTTTATCAGCAACTTCCTCCTGTATATCAAGTTCCATAGAATAAAGCCGCTGCACTGCACAGGTTTGATGAAATTTCCGCCTTAAGTCTGCACCTTCGCGGTTCGAGGTACTCCATCTTTGCCAACATACAGTTCGATTATTCGCCCTAATGGCCAGATCAGTCTCTTCTTGTCGTCTGATCGATCAATGAGTTGCGACAGATATTCGTTACGGAAACGAGTTTTCAACTCTTTCTTCAATTGTTGTACATATTTATACCTGATACGCAACTTCTCGGTTTAGGTGACATCGCCTTCAGGAAACTTCGTCTCACCAACAGGATTCAGTAACATCTTAGGAGTTAGTGGTTTCAGGTCGTCAGGGTCTTCGCTCCCATATGTAAGTGGTCGTCCATTCATTACGTCTTGTATCTCGGAAAAGACTAGGTTACACTCGTTCTTCGTCAGGATACCCTTTCGAACCATTTTTCGCATCATGTCTTTTGTTGATCGAAGTGTGTGGTGACCATTTGCTTTGGTTTCTGTTGCTGTCTGTGATCATTCTGGGAATACGGATGTCAACAAGTTGGTTTACTTCGTCATACCATTTTCGAAACTGCGAAGCAAATTCTTCGGTTAATTCGTCACCCCAACCTGCTTTATTTACCCACATTTCCTGGAGTAGCATCTTGATCTTAATCAAAGCGGGACACAGATAACAGATAGGATCAAACATTTTCTGCACGGCTAATAAAATAGTTCGTTTTGTCACGGTCGTAATCGGTTTCAGCTTTACAGTGTCGCAGTAGAGAGTATCTTCTTTACGATCCCACTTTAATCCTAGCACATTTGTAGTCTGGCACTCTCCGCCATTCAAGTCTGTATTCGACTTATATTTTAGATATTCTTCATGAGTGTCGGTGGAGGTGACGCAGTTGTCCACGTAAAGCGCCTCCATCAATTTCATGGCCATAATCTGTTCGTTCTTCATTACATGAGTAAGGTGATATTCCAGTACAGCTCCTAAAATGAATGGACTACAAGTTGCACCGAATACTACTCGAACGTGACAAAATTCCATCAAAGTCTTCTTTTCATAACCTTCCCACCAAAGGAACCTCATACTATCCCGATCTTCTGCCCTAACCTCGATCATCTGGAATGCTTTTCGGATATCGGAGATGACTTCCACTTTTTTTTCACGAAATCGCATCAAAATCTCAGGAATCATCTATACATAATTGATCCCCTTTTCGAGACAATCGTTGAGAGAAGCGGCATTTCCCACTTTATACAAGGCATCAAATACCGGGCGAACTGGTGTGGTAATGCTGTCGGGTTTAAGTATAGGTCTGTGAGGAAGATAATAACCTTTCATATTCATGTATTCATGAATTCATGTCCCATTGACTGGGACTCGTTCAATGAAACCTTCTGCCTCCCACTCTTTAAATATCTTCTGATGCAAATGGTGAAGTTTGACATTGATTAGTTTCTTTGTAGCTCCTTCTAGTCTCTTGAAAACCATAGCACGATTGGAGGGAAGCTGCGGATGTTCATCCTTCCAAGGGAGTCATGAAGTCTGGCTTGGCCTCCTCTTCTCTGTGTGCTGAAGCTTGTGTTTCCACGGGGTCCCGAATCCCAATAGTTTCTAGATCCCATTAATCTTTGTAAGGATCTAACTATTACAGTACTTATTCTGAATGCAAATCCATATAGTAAAATTATCACCCCGACTCGACTTGGAATCCAACCCAGGAGCTTCCGTTTTCCGAACGGGTACTCTATCCCTGAGCTGCCTAAGGTGATTATCATCAGCATGATAATCTTTCCATACAAAATAAATAATTGCAAACAAACCAAGGGTACTAAATAAATTTTGCTTCATTTAGTTAATTGATATCAAATTCGCCAACCACCAATCAACTATGAAAACTAATCTAGATAATAATGTATAATGGGTAAGCGTAAGGTTTTAGATTCTATTCCCAGTCGGGCTGATAATATTTCTTCTATATGGATTTGCATTCAGAATTTGTAAATGCGATCTAAAGTTGATTGATGTAGCACATAAAATAAAAGTTTAGTTATTATAATTGTCTTCAGTCGCTAAGATATTTATATTATCAAAACCGAATTTGTGGGTTTCATTTTTGAAATGTAGGTAAAGCCAAAGCAGTCATGTCTCTGAAGATCGTTATGTCACTTTTGTGTTGTTGTAGTCTAGTGAAAAGTTTCTTACTTGTCCTCCCAACCTCAGTAAACCTAAGACAGCTGTTGCAAGAGATCTGGTAAATAATTTGAGATGTTTGGTCTTTAGAAGTCTTGCCTTTAAATTTAGAATGTTGATCGTTATTACTGAGAATGTTCTTTTAAACTAATTTAATATTATTTTCTTTTTAACTAATTTAGTGTTAGTATCTTTCAGAATTTTGAAGATTTTATTCGTCAAATTAGGGTATTGGTTTACAGTGTGACGTGTCTAGGCCTTGGTTTCTTGTGAAATTTTGGAATATTTTGTTTAAACAGTAAGTTATTAATAAGTCTTTCTGGATAATTATTCCCAATTAAAATTTGTTTAATTTTTTAAGTCTGGTTTTTGCAATCAACAACAAGTATTTTTTCTGATCTATATTATATGGTTTGGATCATGTTTATTTTCCGATTATTTTGAATGAAACGAATTGTATTCTGGGTATCTACTGGAGCTATATGGCTTAATATATCAGTCAAGAAAAAATTTTGTTGTCTTTTCTTATAACTAAAATATTTAAAGAAGTAATTGTTATTCCCTTCTTCTTCCACAGTTAATTTTATTTCTGGATGATAGTTATTAAATGTATTTAAGATCTCATTCGTCTTATCTAGAGGTACAAAACAAATAATGTCTTCTATATATTTCTAAATATGCCTGTATTACATAGATAAATAACCAAACTTTAATATCAATATGAAAAAAGTGAAAAAGTTGTTTTGCTTGCACTTTAGAAAAAAATATTACATTTAAGTGACAAAATATGACATTAAAGTGACATTTCTCTTGTCAGCAATTGAATATCGAACAGTTTGAAATTCAAAATCGCGGTAGTCCGATTATTTCAACCTCTAGAGGTTGAAATGCGATTTCAACCATTGTTATCGATTGCAAAATGAGTGATTTCAATGTCATTAGTAGAAAATAGTATATTATATACCCAGGCACTTTAGACCAGTAGTATATACGCTCTTTCACGTCCTTAAGGACATAATCGCAAAAATTCAAAATTTCAAAAGTTTTTTCCGATAATTTCGTTACATGTCATTCTGACAATTAAACTCTGTAAACGCCAAAATAACATAGTCTTAGGATAATAAATACTAACATTAACCGCGATTACTTTTTTTGTTATTTACTTGTTGTTGTTGTTATGGAAACACTTTACTCCCTCAGGCAGTAAAAGTGCTACTTTACTCCCTCTTTTGGGGGACTAAAGTAGAGCCTTATATATAGGACGTGCAAAAAATGCTTAAAGCGTTGACAAGTAACACTAGACGACTGATTTACTAAATGTCAATCATTAAAATGTCAGAGCATTTCGACAGTAGATAAAAGATATAATAAAAAGCTAAAAATTTTAAACGTTGGTTTTCAAATCTAAGACGGTTGTGAAAGTTGCAGAAGCGCACTCATTGGATGCGTCCAACACACCGCTGGAAATGCAGCGTTGCAGGAGCTTTAACAGCCGTCTTTTAACCATTTAAAATTTCTATTTTTTTATTATGTTTCTTCTCAAGCAGCATTTTAGTCATCGCTACGTACCAGTAACTACCGGTGGAACTATTATGTTTTTGCCACTAGTAGCAAGCACGTAATTGCTACGGTTTTGGTACGTGCCTCGAACCAAAATGGGGAACAATTTTTAGCTAGCAGATACGTTGCAGTAACCTCTCTGGAACTTGTCCAGCTACGTAGCTGAAACGTGGCGGCGTAGTAATTGCTACTTTCGTGGAACTTCTTTTCTCTTTGACACATCGTGCCGCGTGGTCGCTCTCTTACTCTTGTAACTTAGCAAATATTGTATGAATTTCTATACTAATGCTGCGATCGTCTCACAAAATGAATTACTATTTTATTTGTAATACGTACCTGATAATACAAAAGGCGATGAAATTTTTAATTATTTTGTCAATCCAGTATATCAAAATTATAAACCATTGCAACTTTTCTGTTAAACGTGATAATGATAGATCGAAAAATAACAACGTGCCTTCTTTAATTATATTTTTTTTAATAAAAAATGTCTAATAAAATATGACAAAAATATTTATAAGTTGATACACATGATAGAAACCATTTTTATATTATTCCCAAGGCACAATTTGGCACCAATTTGTTATTTTTATTGAAGGTTATATAGTAAAACATCTATTAACAATCATAACAAATTGCAAATTGATTAATGGCTTCCAACATTTTACAAGTAAATATGGAGATAGAGTAGTTTACGAAAAATCACTTTCAAGTGATTCTCCTGTGTAGCAAAAAGGGCTAAGCAATGGTTTTAGACTGGTGGTAGGAACTTTCAGTACTACTTTAAAGTAGTACTTTAAATGATTTAGATGATTGTCACTTTAGTTGAACAAAAATATATACTTTAAAGTTATTATACTAACAATGGAAGCTTACAGCTGACGTGTCGGTCGTATCAAAAATTCTTTTTTTAAATAAAAGTAAATCATAAGTAAATCCATAGTTAATCAAAAGTAAAAAAAAATAAGGAAATACGTGTTTCTGCATTTAATCTCATACGGCTTATTTAAAAAAATAACAAATTAACACAAGCAAGACGCAACGTATTTACTTGGAATAAAAACGTTATTTTTATACGATTTTATTGTTTCAGTAATTTTTTAAATCTAAGACGGCTGTGAAAGTTGCTGCAGCGATGCATTTCCAGCGGTGTGTTGGACGCATCCAATGGTATTACATCTATTGTTCCAAATCATGCCAAGGCTTTTGCTGGCGTCTTTGTTTTTTTAGTTCCTATTCGCACTTTTCGTTTATAGATAGTCTGACTCCAGATCGGTTTCCAAGAGACTTCTCCCACTGCCTCAAGTCCATCCTTACTTTGTGCATAATTCGAATAGCTTTAGTCTTAAAATCTTCAAATTCGCATTTTTATTGATTGAAGTAACACGATTGCGACGAAAGACTAGTATATTTTGGTATTTCTTCTTCCACCATAAGCACTTCAGGTAGTTTTTATCCCCTTGCTTTACTCCCATCATCTAGAAAGTTTTGCGAATGTTCACAAAAACTCCAACCTGTCCTCTGTCCCCAAATGTCATTATCGTTGAGGAAAGCAATTAAATATAAGCTAAGCCCCTTGTTTAATAAATCGTTTAGTAAGAGATGCCTGCCTGTCGTATAATAGTCGTCAAAGACCAGTTTAATAGGAGTGCTCACTATTCTTAAAGATAGCTACTGGGGAAGATCGTAACAATTAGTATGGTCCTCTGATACTTTTACGATGAATCTCCTTTGTCCATTCAGTCATAACAAATCTTGCTGTAGGTTTCGTAGTGACCTTTTGTTCGAGTCTTCAGTTGGTGGGATAAAGTCTCTTTTCTGCTATAAATCAATTTGTTGGGCGATTTTGAGGTGTATCGATCAATGAAAGCCTAACTGAGTAACGTCCATCAACGTTGCTTCAAATAACAACTAATAACTAATAACTAATGCATTCGGTTCCTCTTCTTTCTCTGTTAGTATGATGTAATTGAATCGTTAATGCCTATCGCTTCCAGCTTCTATTAGATAGGCTCACCCTCATAAGTTTGTATATCTGGAACTAGACCGCCAAATGACCAACCAAAAACTGTTCGTGTTGCATCCATTCCATTTTATAATTTCTAAATGACACCAGTATTCCGATAATCACTTTCAATACGTATATCTACATATGTCTCTTAGTTTCGATTTCCTTTGTTCGACATCAGTCATATATGTACCTTGACACTGAAGGTGGACTACCCATGGACTAACTGGAACTCCTGGAGATTCCATCGCCAGATGGAGTCTTTCTCGTAGAATAAGATTAATCTACTTATGCAAACTGAAGAGGAAAACTCGCTTGTAGATCTTATATATTAAATATACCCATCAAATCGCACAATTGCTTGCCACTCACTAGAGATCAGAACACAGTGAACTTACAGTTCTATATTTAGACCTATCAATATTATTTAATTCACTATAATTGTTGTCAATATCTCCAGTACACTTGGTATTGAACTGAGTTGCTGTTGCTGTACACTGAAGAATCTTGTGAAGGTGTAGTGTATAACGCTGTGTGTAGTTGCAGTACTGTTACATCTGTTTGTCTTGAGAATTCCTGAGCCTTCTATGAAAATCTATCTTCATACAGAGGTACTCACTATAGTCACGAAGTCACGTGACACTTTTGGCACAGTAAATACAAAATAAAACCTCTACATCGCAGGTTTTTATGTTAACTCTTAAGCACACTTAGGTGTAAGCACACTTAAGTACACAAGGCAGCAAGAGCTTACTTTCTTCTCTGTTGTAATCACCATATGCTATTCTTTTGGTTTCTCCACATTGGTCACTGTCATGTTTCCTGTCACAGAAGACGATGTATTCTTTTGATTGAATCACAAATAGACTGGTATTAGTAGGTAAGTTTGGTTCTCCTGTTCGACTTCTTTTTTGTTACCTTCTGTTCATGAAAACCAGATTAGTATTTCCCCTTAAGTGTTATTTTGTACAATGTCTGAGCACATAGAAATTAGGAAGAAACTAGGAACGTAATATTTTCTTTAGTTGTGTCATCTGTCTTTATGGATTCCGTTTACTTCATTTAATTAATGGATAAATTTATTCTGCTCATCAAAATTTTCCTCGAAAGAATTTATCATAGTATATAAACCAAACGGCTACGGTTTTTCCCTTTACCGAATGTATTTCTTTTGTAAATCCGGATTATTAAAATAATGGTTTATCAAAAAAAAAATACAAATTATTTGAAAGAAACTTGAATTTCTAAAGAGAGCTTCAAAAATCCAGATTACAAGAAAAATTATTCAGAAACTGGATAACTGAACCTGTAATAAATTAGGCTTGAAATAGGTTTCAGTTAATTAGCACATTTTTCGACGAACAAGTTATAAGAGTAAATTCAAGACAAGGAGTCAATTCAAAGAGGAGTTTTCAGGTAGCGATTTACCTTTTTTTTGTATTCGATTCAGGTGATTTAAACCACAAGAAAAAAAGTGGAAAAGGAAAGTTTAAAGATGAAAAGTAATTCAAACAACTGCAAAATTACCTAATTGTTAGTTAGCTATAGACAATTTAATTTTAATCAAAAAATTCAAATCAGATTTAATTTAACAATGAATAATTTGTCAGGTTAATATTTTTTTATTGATATATTCTGATGTGGTACCTGTAGTAGTACATAAATCCATTACCTCTGTTTAAAAGCTGCAACATACTACATGCTTTAAGCTTTATTACTATTTACCAAGCAAGAAGAATTCCTTCTTAAAATTAGTACTTAAAAGAATTTGTTGAAGTTGAAAATTTGTATTTTAATATTTCAAGAGATATTATGGTCTAGCTATAACACTCTAATCACAATAATATATTTATTTTATACTTACCTACAGACTTGCCGAAAATCCATTTAATAGTCTTGTTATATTTTGTGTTATAGTATGGTGGGTACATTATGAAAAATAAAAAAATCACAAGATAAGCTTATAAACTTTATAGACATTTTAAATATTCTAATCAAATAATCAAATAAAACATAAAAAGGGTTATTTACTAACTGTTTATTTATCGATACATTACCTTTACTTATTTATTTTGCAAAAAATATTACATTTTTTACCTTAAGAAATATTCTATGAATGTAATACTTGTACGTACAAAATTATTTATTTTATAGCTGCTTTTGAGGCATAATTATTGTAATAGGTAAACTTGTTTAGAAAAGGTTAAGAAGGTTTCACAGTTCCTATAATGAAGTCCAATACATATTAACAGCAACCTGAAGAATTTTAATTATTGGATATACTTAATTGCAATTTTTTAAAAGGTAATTTGTAACATAAATCTATTTGAAATGCAATAATTCAAGAAAATTATATTATTTGATAATAATGTGTAGGCAACCTATTCTACATTTGTACATAAAATGTGCCTAACGTGCCTAACAAAAATATAATAATTCAAGATGCAGTGATTTGTAATTTTAAATGTAAATTATGGAATAAAACTATGTACTAGAAAAATGCTGGGAAACTAAACAAAAATATAATGACATTCCTTTCTATGCCTATAACTTCGCCTTATTATGCCGTTTTATAAAAAAATAATGTTTTACAATAACTTGCTCAATCAATTTTAGCCGTGGGATCATAATATATGTTCTTTTATCTAATAAAATTAATAGAAAATTGTGATTACATTAAGTACATTAATACTACAATTTTCCTTAAATTTGTGTGTTAATCTCAGCGCATTTTTATATATTTTATTTTTTACAAATACTGATGTAGTTGAATTATGACCCTGCGATTCCCAATAAGAAATCTTTATATGATGGTGGTTGCAAAATCTTGAACTCTGGTGCCTGGGCTACGTTAATTTTAACGTCCCTGCACAGCTTGTTATTATTTATCAAAAATAGAAGTATTTTGAAAACTATAACATAAAAGATTGAAATCCTAGCGAAAATTTTTTAAAAGTTAAAAAAATCACATTAAAGAAATATTCAAAAACAAGTTGCGATATTTCCGAGACAACAACTCTTTGCTAACAGGATCACATAAGCTGCTGAAGGTCTAAACTACTAGAAATCATTTTTATTAAATAAAACTTTGATTTTGCAATACGGTCGCCATCTGCTGTTTGTTAAATAAATTTATACAAGGAAATGTAGGGGGGTTTGTATCTACAATTATTCTAGTTCACAGTTGCAGTTGGAGATGACGCAGATGCAATTTATTTAAAAATTACTTTTTTAAAAGTTAAATCACATTAGAGCGAATACAAAAATACGTTGCGCTATGTTGGAGACAGAACAATATTTTCGTAACAGAAACACATAAGCTACGGAAGATTTAAACTACAGAAATAATTTTTAATAAAAAAAACTTTGATTTTCGATACGGTGGCCATCTGCTGTTAACTAGCCAAACTAATACAAATAAATGTAGGGGGGTTTGGATCCACAATCATCTTAGTTTCACAGTTGCAGTAGATGAAGTATGATTTTATATAGTGAACAGCAGATGGCGAACGTATTGCAATATCGACGTTTTTTTAATTAAAAATGATTTCTAGTAGTTTAAACCTTCAGCAGCGTATGTGATCCTGTTACCAAAGTGTTGTGCTGTCTCCGAAATATCGCAACGTGTTTTTTTGAATTTTCTTTAATGTGATTCTTTTAAACATTTTTCGAAAGTGATTTAAATTTTTTATTTTATAGTTTTAAAAATATTTCTATTTTTGATAAATAATAAGCTCTGCAGTTAATCTTATATATAAGAAATGCGTTGAGATTAAAACACAAATTGAAGGAAAATTGTACTATTAATGTACTTTGTAATCAATTTACTAGTAATTTTATTAAATAAAAGAACATGATGTTGATTATGATGAGCATGTTATTACAAGAAATTTAAAAATTAATATTTTTATACAAAAGGCATAAATAAGGCGAGATTATAGGAAAAGAAAAGAAAGTTATTCTATTTTTACTTTGATTGCATTTAAAAAAAGATCTTACGCAGATGCTGCGTGAAGGAATTCACCGAATAATTCTTGAAGGTATCAATCAGACAGACATGAGTTTGAGTATAGTTTATATATAAATGTTAAAAGAAAATGCACGTTCAAAAAGTGCAGTGCGATGAGCAGGTGGGGTTATGCTTACTCTATATCTTAAATTAAAATGGTGCACAGCAGTTCTAAAGGTTATTTTATTATATTAGTCAGGTCAAACTATGAAAAAATAGAGCTAACCTTGAAAAAATTGTGGTATCCCTTCTTAAATCCTCAGCCCAGTGACTTTCTATGAACTAATCAAAGCTTTACAGACTGTATACTAATGTATGTAGCTAGTAATATAAATAATAATCTACGGATGATCTCATACTGTAGATATAGGGTAAATAGAAATTATACTTGGATATGCAGGAAATTAATTATTAATAAATTTTCTGGATAGATTAAGCTTTCCAGTGTTAGGATGTTAGTGATTCAGAGAATTACATTAATGGAAAATTCTCCAATGAATACTATTTAAGAAAGAATCCTGTGGATGTCAAAGTTTAGAGTGTGAATCCATATTGGAGCAGATTGTAAAAAAAGAATTTGAACTTCTGTGGCCAATTAACATACTATAGAGGTACCTACCTATTTCGATAAACTAACTTTTGTAAGTGAACACTAAATTAATTATAGTATGTAATGTATAACTCGCTTAAATAAATTTTCAGTCAAGGGAAAAACGAAAGAGACAAACTTATTTAGCGGCACTAAATTAAAGCAGTTGCTCATGTTTTGCTTTAATGCTGAACTTACAGCATGAAATCTAAACAGATACAAATAGTGTTTTTTCTTGAGAATCGCCCTCATATGTCACATGATTTAAACTGACGAATCATAACCCCGAATTTTTTCACCAATCACAACCAATCACAATTTAATTAAGCGGAAATTATCCCAAGGGAAAATTTCCGAAATAATCTCCCTAGGGCTATGGAGAAATTTCAGGAGATGCGATACGAAAGTAAATTAACAAAATTAAAAAATCATTTATTTAGCAATTATTAATATGAAATGTACAATTATTATATATATATTTTTGTTTGATTGTTGTTCACTAATTTCTTGGGTATCTTCAAAAGTTATGTTGCAGCGATTTTCCACACATCGAAGATTTTCTACGATTTTCTTGTGGTGTTCTGAATCAAGTTTCAAATACGGTTTAACCGAGGACGTACTTGAATGACCAGTCATTTTGATTAATACCTGATCCTGTATTCCTGACTTTGCTAGGTGTGATACAGTTGTAGATCTGTGGCTGTGGTTAGTAATTTTAGTTTTCTTTATAGTCCAGGGCATTTAGCAAAAATAGAGGAAATTTTGGAGCACAACAGATATCGAGATGCGGTTTTCTGCATTGTGTTGGGGAAGGTCCCAGAAAAGACTGGTGAAAATGTGGATTAGCAGTTTTTTGAAAAACGCCTTCTGGGCCGGAAAATGCATTTTCCAATTGCATCATTACTTGTACCGTTATGGGAACGAGTGGAAACTCGGAAAAATCGCTCGGGAATCGTTAGTCGGCGGTTTTCGGGGCTACCGAACTCGATTCTGGCATTAGAATTACCCGGGGGTGCACGGGGGCGGCTCTGTGGGGGTGCGCGGGGGGTGATTTGGAGGAGGAATGGCAGCGTGCATGAGAATCGCTCCAAACTCGTTACTCGGGGGTTTTCGGGGATGCTGAATGCAATTCTGGCATTGGAATTACCCGGGGGCGCTCAGGGGCGCCTCTGCAGGGGTATCCGGGGGTTCATTCTGGGGGGAAATCGCATAGTCCATGTAAATGGCTCCAAAATCGTTACTCGGGGGTTTTGGGGGATGCTGAATTCAATTCTGGCATTGGAATATCCGGGGCGCTCAGGGGTGGCTCTGTGGGGGTGCGCGGGGGGTGAATTGGGACAGGAATGGCAGCGTGCATGAAAATCGCTCCAAACTCGTTACTCGGGGGTTTTGGGGGATGATGAATTCCATTCTGGCATTGGAATATCCATAGACCCCCCTCCTTTGTAGGATAGAAAGGGACAGAGTTCTTAGGTGTTGTTAAGGAATAACAGTGTTGTATCTACGAAGTGTTTGTCGCATAAGCGCATATGCGCATGCTCGGGCTATACATATATGTATTGCTGTATATACATACATATATGTATTGTTGTATATGCATACATATATAACCTACCCTGACCACGTTCAAAAAAACTTCGTAGATATTACATTTATGTTATATGTTATTATGTTCTATACGCCATAATATTCTTAAATAATATTCTCTATTTTATATGGCCAGGCATCGGTCATATGTTGAAAGTGCCTTGCATAAAATACCCCATAAAAGATACATACCTCTTCACTATCGCAGCTGCTTATATCTCCAAAAAAATCCATTGTAAGCTCAAGCCAATATTCGATTCCGTTGAAAAACAAATCCTCGAACACGTGGTCTATCAAAGATGACTTACAAAAGTGCCGGACACAACTCGAACACCAAAAAAATGGTTCAAAATACAAAAAATTAGCACTGTATTCACTTGTAACGAAAACCCCACGTGGTCCAAGAGTGCCAGACACCACTCAAACACCAAAAAAAGGTCCAAAATCCAAGAAACTTAAGTACTGTAGCACTGTATTTACATACAACGAAAAAGAAACGTGGTCCTAAGCGACAGATTTAATACTGATGCCACACACACGCCGACTCCACGCGGGAACTGGACCCATATTTGTTCTGTTCAGTCGATATAGAATATTTCTGTCCGCGCCGGTCCCGTGGTAACGATACTCTTCTCCCTTTATAGCTTTGGCGCCTTTCTCAAATCCAGTTTCGAGGCACAAAAGACTCCCAAAGCAATTGTTTTTATAATATGTGTAATATTTGTTTATTTAATATTCAATGGAAATTTTCATTATTCATACCCTCGGGTAATTCCAATGCCAGAATTGAATTCAGCATCCCCGAAAACCCCCGAGTAACGAGTTTGGAGCGATTCTCATGCACGCTGCCATTCCTCCCCCAATTCACCCCCCGCGCACCCACACAGAGCCGCCCCCGTGCACCCCCGGGTAATTCTAATGCCAGAATCGAGTTCGGCAGCCCCGAAAACCCCCGAGTAACGATTTCCGAGCGTTTTTTCCGTGTTTACAATCGTTCCCATAACGGTACAAGTAATGATGCAATTGGAAAATGCATTTTCCGGCCCAGAAGGCGTTTTTCAAAAAACCGCTAACCCACATTTTCACCAGTATTTTCTGGGACCTTTCCCAACACAATGCAGAAAACCGCATCTCGATATCTGTTGTGCTCCAAAATTTCCTCTATTCGGGTGATTTTGTGCTAAATGCCCTGGACTATTATGTCAATACCAATTTGTTCCGCAGCTGTTTTGGTCCATTTTGACATTGTATTTTATCCTATGGGACAATTGATAAACCAAGGTAAATTGGTGCCTGGCTTCCAATTCTTATTTGTGGTAAGGAAAAACCTCTCAGTAGAAATGTTTTTTCCTCTTTGATGAAGGAGTTTCTTGTACAATCTGTAAAAAAATACATTATGTACAATAAATGAAATTTCGTACGCTCACCTAACTGGACACAAAGATTTATTTCCTTTATTAGTAACTATCCATTTTGAGTCAGTGAGTTTTGCAGATCCTCCTTGCGCTGTTTTTGAAATGATGGGATTATACTCGATTCTCCCAGTCGCTTGACCTGTATTGTCAAATTCTTCTTTAAAGTATGTGGCCAAACAAGCCGCTCTTTCGCCACCACGCCAGGCCATCTCGTGTGCTGCAATATGGTAAAAGAGTTTCTGCAATCCATCAGGAGTATTTTCGTCATATAAGCTCAAAATTCTTCCGACTTCCTCTTCCGTAAATGCGGCAGAACTTGAAGTTCTATAATCCAGATTCATTTGTAACGATTTTCTTTTTCAATCTCTGGCACTTTTAAACAGAATGTCAGAAAATTGATCTATCTTTAACTGAAATTTCTCAAAATTAATTTCTTGTATTTTTTTTGCAACTGAATTCCACATAACCTTAACAACTGCGTCTTTATATTCTCCTCATATCTTTTTTCCGCATATTTTGCCCCCAGTCTTTTAGTAAAGTACTTAGGACTTCAGGTGAAGCTGGTTTTTCTATTATATCATAGCCCCTTTGCTTACAAAATGCTTGAAACTGACACCATACTGAATTCTTCGATCGCACGGTGTTAATCGGAACGCTTTTCTTAATTCTACGATTGATTTCTTCAGTATTAACGGCCCCAAATCTTGAATTCATTGCACAATATTTGCAAAAATCGGTTTATTGATTTTTTTTGCAAAACTTTATTCTACAAAACAACATAGTCATAGCAACGATAGCAACCATAACGACGTGGTCCGACACATACTAGATTTTTAGTCTTAAATTCACGTCAATTTGTTAAAGCTTTTTTTTTGGCGATTCTCTGCCGAATATTCCTCGGGACAGTTATATTGCCAGAAATTTTCACTCCCAGTCTAACCCTCGTGTTTGCCGCTCAAAATTACCCTCGGGCTAACGCCCTCATGTAATTTTTTCGCTACAAACACTCGTGTCAAGACTGCTCGAAAAAATTTCCGGCAATATAACTGTCCCTTGGTATATTATATTTGATAAATCAAAACTTAGAGGCACAAGTTGTTTATTCATATCATGCTAGCTAAACAATCTTAGTATATAATTTTTTAATTTTTCTAAATTAGTTTTTCCTGTGTATTATTACTGTGTATTAGTTCGTGTTTGTTAAGCTTCGCGGTCTGTGTTTCGCGAAGCCTAAATTGCTTTTAATTGTTTGTAATAAAACTTATTTTATTTTAAATTCAATTCAAGTTTATAAGCTATACATTTGCTGTTATAGAATCGTCCTATTTAAAGCTAAATCCTCCAATATATTATTAGGATAGTATTACTTACATCCAACATGATTAGAAATTTGCATACTACGTATTATCATTTTTATTGTACTACTTTTAAAAGCATTCAAGTGGTTGTATTTGTGTGTATTTTAAAAAACAATAATAGTATCTTTATAGATATAATATACCGTCTCCACAAATAAAATGTTTATTACACAGCTTATAATGCTGACCCAGTAGACAGCCTTTTGTAAACAGAGTATATTTTAAATGAATTTAGTAATTTACTGATTTGTTAGTTAATTAAACAAATGACATAATTCAACTATTGTTTATATCAATGGAGTTATTGCCGAATTAAAAATTATATGCTCTGATTTCTAAAGAAAGTCAAATTTATGGAATCTAATTACCGCATAAATCATAGATCCATTTCAAACTTCCTATATTTCAATTAAAATATGTGAGGCACTTAAAAATCTAAACATATAAACCAAAAAAGGTTTTAGACACGCCCATAAAATTAATTTATATTTACATACTCATAGAAAGGTACTGCAAAATAAAGTGCGGAGATAGCAAAGGATTCCCATCTACTCACAACTAAAAAAAAAGGTAAAAAAATACCATGCCTACACCTCTATGTTATCGCGGTTTCAGTGTAATTGATTTTGAATGTATATCGGAAAGCGTAACAAATTACAAAATTAATTTGAAGATAAATTTAAATCGGCCGATAGATGTACTTAAATTTGGAGGAAGTTAAATTTTTCTTGAATACATAGCTAGGATACGCAATTAATTACATATGTGTACCTTTCGCTAATCAACTAGCAGGTGGGATATAGCGCTATGAATATTAATTAACAGACAGAATGGATTTAGAACATACACAAATTTGATAGATAGGCAATAAAAATTTGATGGGCCCTTACCACATATTATTTCTGGTTAATAAGGAAGGTAGTCGAAATGTGTCTTTGCTATATCGATATCAAATCTATAGGCTTGATTATTTTTGTTTTTGACTATTTTGCATTGGTAAATGGAACCAGTTTCTACAAATATGGAGAAAGTAATTTATTTTTTTATGACATCTATACTTGTGATTACGATAAAATTGATATAATTTAAAAATCTGAATCCAGTGTAATTAGAAGCACTAAAACTTACAAAAATAAAAAACATCATCAATCATCATTTAATTTATTCTTCAATGTAAGTCGATATGTTTATAAGAATTAGATCTTAGGAAGGGTTCTTTGTCGCTGGTCAGCATAAAAAGCCGTCGCCAGGTACTTCTATTTTCTTCCTACCATTTATACAGTTCTCCAATTATCTTCTCCGATAGCACATCATAAGCTGGATCATCTAGGTATCTTTATTATCCCGTTTCCTTGTTGGAGGGTGAATTATTTGGTCTCTTCGGGTTCTTTCTCTTCAGTATATCTCTGTTAATAACTTTACTTATTAATTGCAATTCTATATTTGGTATCAATAAACTTTAAAAATAATGTTGAACCATTGTACTTTTTTGCCAATTCCTTCTTCTTTCTATAATGGAAAATAATCTTTTACAAGACTCTGTATATTTACATCAAAGATTACAGGATTTTTAAATAGCTTACAATATTTGTAAAAAATATCTTAATTTAGAAGTTTGTCTTTACATTACTCTAATGTCAAATCTATTATCAGTTGCTTTTCTCCGAAACAATATTTCAGATTTTAGAGTATCTCTACTGATTCTAAATCTAAAGACAAAATGCTTATAAATTTTCGATTTTCTTTTAAAATTGTATTAAAATAGTAAAAAATAGCCGAAAGCTTTTGCCAAATCATGATTTTTGTTTCAAATTTTAGATAAGTGATTACCGCGTCTACTATATGGCAATAAATATTGATTCGAATACTTTTTAATGTAGATACATTAGTTCTTCTATATTGGAATCAAGATTTTTATTGTATTGTGGACGTAAGAACACAATGTTTTGCTTGAATTCATTCCTTTTTGTGTTTGAGTTCCTGGTTTTCCAATCAGGTAGTTATTTTTACCAAGAACTTTAATCGAGTCCAATACAGTTCCATTCAATCTAAAACGGATTGTAAGTTCAATTTTTGTCTAATGCATTTTATGAAACCATTAATGACTTGAATTTCGTTTTTGAAATTGTTAAAATGCTTTCCTTTATTTTTGCTCAATATATTGGTGAGGTTCAGTCTAAATGGATAATGCGTTGCAGACATTATTGTTTTCATACAGTTCAAGAGACGAACTGCATCTATGAATGTACAAATTGTGTTCTTGAGCAACTAATTAATTGAGACGTAATTCTTAACTGCTTCAAAAAATTTGACCTTACAGTTTCATTTAGTTAGATGGTTAGGTTTCTTAATTCAGTCACTATCAGATTCAATTCTTTTAAAATCTACAGAAGTTGCAGGAAAGATGGCAGTACAAAATACGCATTGAAAGCTTGTAATTGCACTTACGACATTGTTTAGCTAACTCAGAATTCGAATGTTATTTAGCCTAAGATATTCTCTAAAGAGATCCTCTATTTGATAGAAAATGGTGTAGTTTCATAGTTTACTTTCTAGTAGATATTTGTCCAGTACACCCTGAAAAGGCTTAGATTCTAATGTACCCAAATTCAGTTGAAATTGATTTCCGCTTTTTTCAAATAATTCCAAAGAATTGAAGTATACTTAGAAGGTACTTTCTCATGTTTCAGTCTTACTACCACTCAAATCAGTGATTCACAACGCCTAGACAATGTTAGCTTCTCTTAAAAAAAACTCTAAAATATTTTGCAAACGCCTACACGCGAGAACACTATTTCAAGTTAATACCCCTTATTATGATTTTTTTCGAAAATCAAGCTTATGTTTTAAAAATCTAGACAACTACTTCAAGACAAGATCTCATTGAATGCCCAACTTCACCTTCGCCTTTATTAGCAAACTGTTCTTTATACCGTTGCATTGCTTCCCTCAGATGTAGAAATTCTCGAAGTTCATTTAACAAATTATTTTCCGGGAACGAGTTATTCCCTTGTTTTCTTGATGGCAAAAAATAGACTGAAACTGAAAATCCTGAAACAATTTCATTTGAATCCTTTTTGGACAAGACAGGATTACATTTATTATTACTTTGCATTTCTGTATTTCATTCTTCCTTTTTAAATCTAATTTCTATTAGTTGATGAGTCTGATTCTTAAGATTTGTCAAATTAAATGAACTTGTCAAATTCCGACGGTAAAACTATTCAAAATATTCGAAATGTTACCTCGTCAATAAGTTCAGGGTTCCAACTAATGATACCTGAATAGTGCTTCTAACAAAGCGAATATAAAATATAAATTACTAGATGGTTCTTAGTATAAGAGATATTTTATATTTCTCTATGTATTCTAGGTCAAGTGTGTGCCGCTGATTCTTTGAAGGGTGACCATGTCATGTACGCTGCAGAATGCTAGATGTTACTAGAAGAAGGCAACACCAACACGCTCTTGAAGCGCAACAACAGATTTTACTTTTATTTTATAAACAATACCCATGATGAAGGCACAAAGAAATCGCACGGGGTTATATGTGGAAGGCTATAGTGTATTCAATTTATCGCATCAAAAATGTTAGGTACACCACATCGCACATCCAAAGACTAGTAGTGGGGGCCACTGTCTTACTGGAAAATTATGTTGCAATTGCAAATCCCCAAAACTTGTGGAATTATATACTGTTTTAATATATCTACTATATCCAGATATGGTTAATATGCCTGTAACGCTTGGTTCAGCAAAGAAGAAAGAACCCACCACTTTTTCTATCTTTACGCCATACCAGACGATAATTTTTGGGTTATCTCGTTGTTATTCCATGATCACATATGGATTTTCTTTCTCCTAGATTGACAGTCATAATAATCATGGGTTATTTACCAAGACTATTTACAATAATACCTTAGAAACAGACTGAAATGTTAATTTTATGATTACCGAAGCAAATGTGTTGGATGTCATTGGATGTCTCACCCAGATAGTTACTAAATCTCAGCTTTCACAAAGTGGAAAGTATCTCTTATACGTTGGAAACTAGCATATTAACTATCTCTATAAAGCATTATTCGGTTTTAAAAACAGGTGCTTACTTCTATGAGCTTATTCAGTAAAAATTATTAAATAAATATCTAGATTCAATCTATTTTCCGACGAATAAATATGTGTGCCCAAAATGCTAGTAGAATTAATATATAACGTAGCAGTATGAATAACTGTAATCTTCATAGAATGTTTGCCATACATCTTTTTCTCCTTTTGGTACTTGCAATCTACCCAAGTGCAATAAGCAATTATTGTTGTATTTTATTTCCAGGCAACAGTTTGCCTGGCAAGCAGTGGTCAGTGCTCTGGCATTTAAGGCCTAACATGTACTATATGAACTAGGGTTCGTTGTAATTATATGTACATACTTAAATAATAACTTAAGTATCTCTAAAGTGTCACAACGCTTCAGTAGGTGTGTCTTTTGGCTGTTGTCTAAGAGATTAACAGCGAGGAAGTTGAGATCCAATTCGTTGCACAGGTCGCAGCAGGTATTTCACACTCGGCTTCGTCTACACAGGTTTTATTAAATCGTGGTTTAGCGTTTCATTTGTCATAAATAGGAAGCATCAGTAATGGTTCTTAAGGTTTTCGACTGGAATCTCTGAAGGATCTCAATATTCGATACACTTGCAGTTCCCCATAGTTGTATTCCGTGAAGCCATATAGGTTTAAGGATTAAGGATTGCATACATAAATATTTTACGGTGATTGTTGATAGGTGATAGGAGTTGGTGACCATTGAAAGTTATCTAGGGCACGCTTCCTTCTTTAGAGTGTTGGGATTTGGATTCATTATCCTTTATTCGCTATTTATCATCCATTCCTAAATGTTGTGGATAATTTCTTGAAGTTTATGAGATGCTTTGGCACTGCGCTGGTACCCATAACTGCAGTGTCATCTGCAAATGTTGTAGTAAACGTCTTAGGAGTAGTAGGCAAGTCTGCAGTAAAAAGTTATTACGGGACAGGCCCTAGGACATTCCCTTGTGGCACTCCTGATTGGATAGGATAGTTGCTAGTCAATTCTTCTCATACAAATGAATTTATTCTTATTATATCATTGAAGTCGTATTAGAAGTTGGAAATATAAAATAAATAGCACATGTTTTATACATTTTATAAATTCTTAATTGTTGTAAATCAAGCCCACTATATGTTGAAAACTTTTAAAGTATTTTTGTTTAAATGGGCGACGGACATTTCCTCAACATCCTATAGATGCCAACATTTTGGTGCTTTGTGCGGTTGGTAGGTACTCTTTAGTTGCCTGTTGGTATTAATGTTATCCGTGCCTTGTATATAATCCTGGATGGTATGTGATTGTGAGATTCACAAACGGTTAACTACAGCTAATGAGAGTTCAACAAACTCGAAGTAGTGTGTTCTGGAGTATCGATTGTGAATTTCACACACTTCATTGCTTTTGTGGATTAAACGGTCATGTTTCATACATCTTTCAGATTTTGGATTATTGTTATTTTGTTTCCATTTTTTTACACCTGTTCTTATTTATTGATACCTACTATTTTAGGAATTCTATTTTTATTAAATAAATAATGATTTAAAACAGATTTTTAACTTACCTTAATTACAGTAAAAACTATATAAAGTTTTTCATATCAAATAAGAAAATAATTTTCATAAAATTTAAGAATGTAAATAGCCCAGGATATTTTAATTAAATCACCCCCGAGAATTTGTTTGTAACTCAAATACGTCCTCTCTATATATGCACAGAAAAACCACTCGTACATACGTCTAATACTAATAGTTTTGCTGTATAATCTTACTTTACAAAACCTGTAACTCAATTCAAGGGCGTATTTAGGGGGGTGCTTTTGGAGCAAAAGCACCCCCCAAGACTTTATATTAGTATTTTTAAGTTTTATTCTGATAATGAACAGAACAATTATTAAGAAAACCCATATCATATCATTCATAATTCTTCTAACTCCTTTTTATAGTTTTACCTATAAAAATGATGAGAAACTCCAGATGTCGGTAATCCCTTTTTTAATATAATTGAATAGTACTTTACTTAAGAAATACCAGGTAGGTATGTAATCCCCTTATACAATGCCTTATGTGCTCAGTTAACCTAAACCCTGTATAATATTTATAGACAAGTTGTAAATTATTGGTTTTGCATGAATACCTGTACTCTCTCTTTGTCAGTTTTCCAGTTATTTCTAATGTAGCCCTGGGAATCTTCTAAGAATTTTAAATTTGCAAATTTCAAGTTGGAGAGAGTAAAGTTGAATTCACTTTACTTCATTCATAAAATGTGGTAGTGATAATAGTGTACCTACTGTAAAAAGTAGCAGTTCATAAAACAGTAGACATAGTGAGAAGTTTTCTTGTTATCTAATGTTATTGTGTGGTCGGTGGTGTCGCTTAAAGTGGATTTATGTGAAAGACAAAACGCTAAGTGCATGCTAAATATTATTTTCGAATATCTTGCTACATACCATTTCTGGATCAGGTCATTGCTCAAATGAATGGTCGCTTTAGAAAACATAAAGACATTTTAAAATCATTCTCATGCCTTATTCCTTCTAATATAGAGCACAATAATTATAATTCTCAACTTTAAGAATTTCTGCACCTATCAGAATCTTATAGAACAGATATTAATTTTAATGAGAAAATTCTTAAATCAGAATATAAGCTAGGGGTTAAAAAATAACAAGATTTAGTAACGAAACCTACAACAGTCCAATGACCCTGAATAATCTGATCCTATCCTCTACAAAACCATCAACTTCTTTGGATTTTAGCAACATTGCCTGTAGCATATTGCACTCTAGATCGATCATTTTCATCTCTTAAATATATCAAATCATATTTAAGGAACTCTATGAAGCAAGAAAGATTAAATGGAATGGCTTTATTGTATATCCATTAGGGCGTTCCTGTTAATGCTAAAGAAATTCTTGATGAATTACACAAGAAAAGTAGACGAATGATATCGTGTTGTAATTAGTGGTTTTCAATGCGTATACAATGGTACCTTGCTTTGCGAGCATAATTCGTTCCGGACATGTGCTCGTCAAAACACTCGTAAACCAAGATACTCGCAATCCAAGGTTTTACTGTATGTATTTTAATTTTTATATATTGTTATATGTATTTTATTATATATCTATTTTATTATATATCTTTATAAATAAATTCGCCAGTACCACATGAAGGTCAATCATACTAAAAAAAATTGGGAAATGATTAGTAAAGTTTGTAAGTTAATCTTGCACAAAATTTTATCTACGTACCATCAGTTATTTTTGGTACTTATAATTTATATTATAAAAAAAATCCTCAGAAATTTGCAGTATGGTTTTTAATTGTTGTTTATCCATTCATTGTAAATTCATTCATTCATTCAAAATAATAAATATTAAATCGTTACAAGAAAGTCAGTGTGAACAATTTAAGTTAAAAAGTATTCTTCATCAACTACCGAAAACAATAAGCACCCCCCAAGTTAAATTTCTAGATACGCCACTGTAAACTCATAATCTGATATTTTTAATTCCAATATCTGTGATACATCCGCTATTTTGTCTAACAGTCCAACTTCTAAGAATTTAATCAAAGTTCAGTTATATTTTCGTTGCAATTGGTATAACTATTTAACCAAAAACGAATAGTACCCTTTAATTAGATCAATGCAGTCTATGAAGTAGGTAAAGAGTTTTTTCAGTTAATTTATGTGCTTAATTAGCCAACTGTAAACAACGCACAATTACATGAAGTGTCTTATTTCGTTTCTTAGTGTAAGGGAGTTTTCGAAAAGTATGCAATTAATGAGTACATTATTTCGACATCTTGGAGGATTTCAAAGAACTCTAAGTAAAGATTTTTGGAAAATACTGATATGCGTTAAAATTTATGGCGGTGTGCGCTCAAAATCTAATACTTCTTCACCACTGCACTCACTCTAACTTTGTGAAATACTCTTAATATATCATTTTGAAAGACTCATTAATAGGAGCTTGACTATGACCCGGCCAGCACACTGACGTCATAATGTCGCCGTTTTTTCTGCAGTAACAACGTCAAATTGTCGTAAAACTGACATCATTATGTCACAGCCCAAAGACGTCAATATAAGACGTCATTAAAACGTCCTATACGAGGACTAAGACAGGAATTATAAATAAATAGTTGAATATTGGAAATAACATTTATTATATACTACAGTCAAAACATCCACCTGCTTAATATGACTAGTATTCCTTGGCCCCTGTTAAAATAATATCTATTTAATGAAACTTGTACGTATTCTATTGTACGCCCAAAAGACGTCGTTTTGAAGACGTCTATGTACGTCTCATTATATGACGTCTTATGGACATCATTTATTAGTCATATGACGTCGTCGACCAATAATGACTTAAAAATAACGTCATTATAACCTCAGTGTGCTGGCTGGGGAGCAGCAACTTAGTGAGATAGCAATCTCACACATCAGCTCTCATAAAATGTCTATTATAGATTCAGTTGAATGTGAGAGACTAGCGTTAGGGTCAATTTGCATTGAAAAGATTTACAAAATGTAAGAAGCTATGAAAAACTAGGATAATTAACAAAGATGTTATATAAATATTTTTGGTATTTTTGCGTTTATGTTTGTACAGCTCGGAAATTATGTATTTAGTATATGATTAAAGGTAGCTTTTCCGCACTTTAAAATGTTTGAGCAACAATCTTTTAAATGCAAAACTAGTGTTAGCTGCTGGTAATGATTTTTCAATGTGATCAATACGAAGAGCCTCCTTGTAGCTTACGTCGTAGATACTCAAACTTCTTGATTTCTATGATAAACTTAGGCGTTCAATACCTACGTCTATCTATAATTCTAAATGCAATATTGGTCATTCTAACAGATCTTATTTAATAGCGCTGATCTTGTTTGTTATTTTTTAAATATTTTCTCCAATAGCACCAACTATTTCAAAAGCATGTTGGTTAAGAACAATGCTATAGTATCATTTGTTAATTTCATATTCTTTATAGCGTTTCTTCAAACACAAATGCACATACTAAACACTAACAATGTAACAACTTCGTTATATTATAATCAAAACAATTGAATATAAACTATCAAACAAACCTCACAACGCTTTCTTAATTAAAACTGACAAATGTACAATTCAACTCATTATTTACATTATTTTTATAGGAAGAAATGAGGAAACCTTAACCTAAGATTCTTATTCAACTCATAATGTATCAAATCAAAACAGCTACAGCAAAGCGCGTATTGTCGCTTAAGATGTTTGAAACTTTCTTATCGATATTGGCGGTAAGGTTTAATTTCTATTTCACGATGAGCTGCAACTGGAAAGAGGGTACATATGTATAAAAAGGAAGTCATTTCGTCAGGGGACTCATACTCGTTCTAGAGTTCGAGTTTCAGTGATATTCCATTTGATCTAAGTGAATTCAAATGTAAGTACCAATTTTATGAATGACATAAAAAGGACTTACTAAGTGAAAGCGGACGTTTGTATTCAATTTAATTTTTTATTTATTAAATTTCAAACATTTACTGATTTACGAGGAGAGAGTGTAGGTGGTTTTTTTCACTTAATAGTAATCCGTTCAATTAAGCCGGTTATCTGCATACATACTCTGTTGTCGCGAATCCTTTTCCGGTTTTATGCATGATAATAATAATAATAATAATAATAAAATGTGATTTTTGTTTCGTTTGTTTAGATGATGTTTGGGATCTTTTTGGCAATAGTTGGATGTGTTGCTGGAGTTACTGTTCCACACTATCAGCATGCACTTCAACATGACGTCATACAGCAGAAACATCCCCATATACCTATTGTAAAGCAGGATTTTCAGCAGAGTAAAGAGGGATATTCTTTCAGGTATGACTTTTGTTCTATTTGGGTAGAGATTTAAAGAAATTCAAAGTAGTCTTAAAATTCTTATTAGAACAATTTAGAACAATCTTTTCTAGGGTGATTTGGTTTTCCACAATTATACTTTCCAAGTAATTACAACAGCAGGTTTTTCAATTTCCCTTTTCGTATTCGGCTTCGGTATGGTATTGTGTTTGCTCACATAAAAACAGCAATATTAATTAGTTTTTAAATATTCGACAATTAAGAGGTTTTGTATCATTTCGCTTCTTAATAGCAGTTTGATTAAAGAAAGTGTTTTCACCACGTTCAAGCACGTGTAGTAATAGTTGTTGTTTAAGAAAAAATAAGACAAATATAACCTAATCACTTGTAGTATCTGCTTTCTCGACACCTGTTATAGTTTAAAATGAAGCCTGAACATCCACCATTTAAAAATTACATACAACATACTCACATAGAAAGTCTTATTCTCTTTCTAGTTGCATTGGGTGCTGTTTGAAAGAATTTGATAGGTGAAATTTAAATACAAATTTTTATTTTTGTTAAATTAATTTAACACGGTTTGTTCAGGAACACTTTTCTAATTATAGCAATTTGTAAATTTGTTTTATGCAGTAATTGACTCCATTGTGTTAACTGTTAACAAAATCAATGTTAATTGTGTCCACCTTTTTAACTTACTCTTTGTCCTAAATTCATTTAACATTTCTGAAAATAAAGCACAGTTTGTTTACTTATGGCTCACCCGTTAATTTGATAATTTTTATCAAACAATTTGTCTTTGATATTATAATAATAATTTGTATGCCAGGTCACATTTTTCGCTTTAATCAGATTTTCCTCTTATAATTAAGAGTGGTGGCGTGTGATAAGTTGAGGTACACCAGTTCGTGCTTAATTTTCTTTACGGTGGCGGGGGGGGGGTTGTTTCCGGAACAGCGCGTTGTGGGTATCATCACACCCCGTGTGAGATCTCGAAAACCAAACTTCTCGATCATACGTAATAACCTCAAGATAATATTTGCGGTATCAATCTTCAAAGAAAAAAATCTGCGTGTCCGTCTTTTTTTGCAAATTTTTGAATTTTGGAGGAGTAATCAGCTAACTTTTTCCGAGATATCTGCCATAAACTATTTTTACAATGACTTTACTTAAGGAATTCTTTTGTTCGTTGATAGAAGTTTTTTTTTTGACGCAGATAGTGCTTTCAGCTAACAAATAACACGGTTAATAAACTCCCAATTTTTTTCTTTCTACCGTATAGTTTTCATGTCATTATTGTTTTGTATTTGTCGATCTCCATTTCCTTTACAGCCTATAGCCTACGGTTAAAAACTTATTCACCTATGCATTCATCTTGGTTCTTCATTCTTCACAACCATCATTTTATGTTTTAAATCAATTTTAAGCAGTTTTCTTTTCCTGTCCTTTAGTGGTTTATACTTTTTATGTTTTGTGATTTATATGGTTATATTGTGGTTTAAATTATCAGTATTTTAAAATATTTTTTAATTAAGTAGCTTGTACATTAACCAATAGCATATGGCTTACAGCTCCTTCCTTCAATTCTTTAATCAATGAGGATCGGTCTTAGCAGTATTATATTATCTAGATTTCTTTTTACTGCTTTTCTATTATTAACATCATAGGATCATCCGGTCTTGTGAATTCTATACAAAATTGTTTGCTCCTACGCAGGACAACTTCGCCAATTCAGTACCTTAGCTCTATCTCACAGTAGTTTTGGCAAGTTTCGTCACCGCTAGTTCATCCGGGTCGATATTATATTCTTATTTCTAATTTTGTTTTAATTAGTCCAATTCTTTGTCTAATTCTTTTTATTTCCTTTTAAATACTATACATTATTTCTTTTATATTTCATATTGAGATTACAAATGTTTGGAGCAACTCCAAATGTGTGAATTGTAGTCAAGAAGTCTATATCAATAATATTGTACTATATCTGATCGTATTTTGGATAGTGTTTTACATGTTGGTTTTTGGTAAAAAATGGTATGTTGGTTATTTTGCATAGAACGTTAAAATTCCGGCGGAGCATGGTTGACGGTCTAGTTGTGGTGGTTACTGTTAGTCAAACTACAACTTGTAAGTATTGTAGAATGTCAATTTACCAAATATTTGTAGAATTTTTGAAAGAAAATAAAGAAATACCACTGCTGCAGTGTTCGTCTACCTTTTAGTAAAAAAAATCTATTGTATCAACTATCAACGATAACCTAGTAACCATCCGCAAACATCTTTTTTGTATTTAGGTTTGTTAAGTAAATTATACATTTCTCGAGTATCTACCAATATGGATTTACCTGTAGGTTTTTTTTCGTATTCTCATCTTTCTCCTGATTCTTATTGTTGTAATAATTTCGTTACTAAACTTCTTCCCTTAGATTGCTTGGGTTTTGTTTGCAAGCAGTCACCTATACATGTTCAATCTTCACTTACTCTGACAGTTCTACTAACGGATTTCTTAATACTGTATTTGATTAGATTTAATCTAATGTTGGTTTATTCTTCAGTCTAGGGAACAGCTAAAACTGTAGTTTAAGAATAAGAGAAGGAAAAGAGATCAAAGTTTTTGGTAATCTTTATTTCTTTGAAGGAACCCATATGGGCTTGACATATACGGTCGCCATTTTTTAATGATTTTATTTTTATCATCACTAACAATTCAATAGTGAAGAATGAAGAAAGGTTATCGGATACAACATCATACAATAATCTATGAGTTTTTTCTTTGTTTATAAAATATCTTTCAGAAATTTCATTTCTAATTCATCTTGCCCTTAACGGTTTATATTTTCTTGAGGTTCGGTGTTATTTCTAAATTGCGTTTACTCATTTTCCTCGGTAAATCGCAAACTTCTGAGTACTTGTTTAGTCGTAGTAATTTTGTCCAGTTTGACTGGAATACATATCCACCAGAGTTAATTGACGTTCACTATAGTGTTTTAAATTATCTTAACGTATTTTCCACAGGAAGGCACAAAGATATGAATAAATGACTTCTAAACTATTCGTTTGAGTAAATTGAGATGGGTAAGGTGTTTCATAGTCAGATAATAGAGTGACGGCATTCTTTCTGGCTCTCTAGAATCTGAGCTTCATAATTTGAAGATTTTTGATCCCACAGTTACTAAATGTGTAGATTTGCTTTTATAGATCGTCTCGCACATAATAATTCCAACTAAGCTCTTAAGTCGTCTTCCGACTGCTACACCCCGCCAAAGAAAATCATGAAATTATATATTTTTCCTATTCGCTCATTTTCAATCATTATGAGGGTAGTTTTCGGTATACTGAAGGGCGGAAGTATCTAACAAGGGTAGTTGGGATGAATATGTGCAAGAAGATCCATGATGAATACCGCACAGTTTTAACGACTATGTGGCGAATAATTCTCAAACTAGAAAGTGAACAGAATTCCCATGAATTTCCTATGGAAAACCTTAGCAACAGAAAAATCTTTTATTTAAGGACTTTTGTGGTTAAATCCTTTCTCTAGAAATAAATAAATACCTTTGAGCTAGCAAACGGACAGATCCCAGGGGATCAGAAAAATGCTTCAGCCCTACGTAAGAACGTATTTTAAATACGAATGTAAATCTAACAATTTTGCATTAATAATTTTAAGTTTTCCTTTCTAATCATTTATTACACAATTATATGAGATAAATATACAAATTAAGTATTAACTAGAGAATAATTGTTTCTAGTTCGAAACTACAATCCAATTAAAAAGCACCTTTTAAATTCTATAATCTAATATAAAATGTTCTTATAAAATCTTCGCTCAATTATTTCCTTCATACCTTAATAGTGCTTTATAGCCCATTTCACATTCTTTTCACTCTGATTTTAATTGTCTGCTATTTAGAACTCTAATAAGTTTCAATTTCCATTTATAGGAAAAAATAGAAAAATAACTGTACTTACGTTTGTTCACTTTACTGTTTCCGGACTCTTATGTAACTAAAGCAAGTGTCATAGAGCATTTAATTGACCCTTTTAATAATAATAGAAACAGTTTGTGTCGGTTTAACTTAATTTAATTTTGTATATAATAAGTAGAAAGAGTTTATGTTAAGTTTTCCCATTTCATTCATGGTTTCCAATAATAGAAATATGCACAAAACGACAATAGTATAATATCAATTTTATGTAAGCCAGGAAGCAAACACACACTTATTTGTGTTTTAAGAGGATTTTCAATAAACTGAATGTGCTTAAATATTTGGAAACCATAGCAATAATCATTTTATGTTATTAGTTACGAAACTGGAAATGGGATTCACGTACAAGAAACTGGACAAGTAAAGAATTTAGGAGATAAGAAACATGAAACAATCGTTAAGCAAGGAAGCGTAACCTACCATGACGAACACGGACAACCCATCACTCTGACCTACGTTGCAGACGAGCACGGATTCCAACCACAAGGCGCCCATTTACCTACACCACCACCAATTCCACATGAAATTCAAAAATCACTTCAACAACACCACCAACATCAACCACAGCAACAACATGCCAACATACTCTATACGCATCAAAATCAGCAACACCTTTTACAGCAAAGTATCGGCGATGAAGAATACGATCAACAACAGTATGAATACGTCTAAAAATTGATTTTTAAAATATATAAAAGAAATCACAAGGGCGGAATCATTACATAAAACTTTTAATTTCGTGGAAAATGTACTGAATTAGGTTAACTAGGAAAAATCGATTGTGATTAATTCATGTCTTGCTTACAGAATAGAAAGGTTTCTCCAGTAAACGCGTTTTGAATTTCCTAAAAATTTTAAATTTTTGAATTTATCGAATAATTTAATGTTATTAAACTTAACTGTTAATTATACTTACTTTATTGTTGTATACTTTGTTTGTAAAATATAGTAAAACTATTATTGTTAAAGAAAACCTTCTAGTTTTTTTTATTGTGAATAACTTATGTTTGTTTACAAGCACATACCATTTAATCATTTAAATTTTAATTACGTATTAAATGTTATAGTAATTAATAATACATACAGTTTAACAATGGTCTCAGTACACGTACTAATCTCAACAACAATATCGTCCGTAGCTATAAAGTGCTAGAACACATTTCTACGACTAAATGTTACACTAAGGAGGTTTAGAGGTCTCGCAAGCCTACAATCCTAGATTTCTGACACAAAGACCTCAATGAAAGTGAGAGTCTTTAAAAGTATAAGATTTTTATTATGGCTGAGAAAGCAGTGAGAGTTATCTATACGAAATTGAAAGCTCTTTTAATCGAGAAGATAAGGAAAGAAAACCATCAATTTTTATTAAATGCTATTGTTGGTAACAAGATCTTAAAGCATCTTTTATTTGCAATTTTTACAGTAAAATATACCAAAACTGATAAATTAAATCAACTCTCAATATTCTCCATCAATATTTTATTTATTAATATAACAATGATTACTCCATTTTGAGATTGTTTTAAATATAAAGAAGAGTAAAATACAGTTTGTCTGATTTAAAGTGCCCCGCTTTGTTGCAACTTTATTTTCGTTCAGAAATGGTATAAACCTATATTATTAAATGGCATAAAATTCTCTATGTTGTGGTTCAGAAAATTCTGTATTTATTGAATCATCGTGAAAGTGATCAAACTTTTTTAATTACATGACAGGTAATTTTTTTACTGAAATCGATAGAGTATTGTGTTCTCTTTTCAACCATAATAAATATTCATACTCTTACATAAGAAAACTTTCAAAAAAAACATGAAAGCCGATTTACAACTAGTTTAATTAATAAAACAGAATTATCTAGCAAGCTTAGGTAAATAACGAAACTTTTGTTATTCTGTTGGTCTTTAATTTTCAATTAGGGAAAGTTTAGAACAAAACATTACAAAAATAAATCATCAATAGAATAAATTTAAAAAACCTATTTCAGAATTTCACTAAGTGAACAATTAAAAAAACAGTATTATTCTTAAGATTGAATATACTAGGTAATTTTCTCATTGATTACAACTAACATTCATTCATTAATAGAGTTAGAAATTTAATACACATAAAGTCACAATTTCTTTCAATACGTAATTAGCACTTCGAACAACACTAGTGCTAGTAATGTTTTTTTAATTGTTTACCAATTTTATTTGAAGACTGACAGCCTTTTTTTCTACCAAACATCCCACAAAAGATTGCTAATATTATCAACAAAATAAAACATCTAATAATAAATTTAGAATAGCGTTAAATACTGATTTAACATCATATATACTTATTTATTTATTAAATTAAATATTTGTTTAAAAAATATCTTTGTACAAAAACAAAATGGAGTTTTAATATGATTTATCAATATCAAAAAATCAAACAAAAAAATATATATACCATAATTATTACAAATCATCATTGTGTTATTTGAAAAACTTTCTTTGAAAAGCGAAATGTAACGTAATAAATACTATTTTATTCTTTCGACGTCTTTATTTATTACAAAAGGCTGCCAGCCAAAAACTAAAATTGGTAAACAATTAAAAAAAAGTTTACTGCCTCCAGCCTTTGTGGAACTCCATAATCATAAAATATAATAAAAATCAATAGATTAATTAAAGTTTCACAAGTTTTAATATAAATTCTTAGCCTTACAATTGTTTTGACATTAAATGTCATTATCAAAGGTAGATAAGATTGATAAACAAACACGTTGCTAAGGATAAATACAGAAAATAGGTAACTATTGGTCGTCTCACTTTGGGACTACAGCGAAGGAAAGATAGCAGAAAGGTAGAATGTATTTCTTATGGGAGTTTGTGCTTCATTGTTGCCATATATTTCACTGTTTAATTTATAGAAATATGGATTAAAATTCCAGAAATTGTAAACCTTTGAAGACAGTAACCGAAAAAGTGTAATCGTAACCATACAAAAGGAGAATTTAAAAGAAAGTCTTACTAACATGTGTTTGTTATTTTATTAAACATTACTTGGGATTCCTACATCGTAGATATTTAAATATTCGATATTTTATTACTTATACTTTTTTGTTTAATTCATTCATCTTTAAATTCTTTCAAAATAGAAAAAACGGTTGGTTAGCCTCTGTATGAACTGTTTAATCTTTTAATTCACAGCTAAATAAAGGAAGCACAGTCCCAAACGCAATTTTAACGGTGAAATGATACATCATTATAAAATCATTCATTTGTTCAACTTGTTTAAAAAGAAACTTGCAAAAACGGAAATTTAGGATTAGCAGAAAATTCAAAAAATTTTAGTAAATAATAAACCCTTCTGATCTTTCTACTTTTACTTCGTGGAGCTACTATTTTACTTATATTCTTTTATACTCTTATAATTTATTTATGTTTTTAATCTATTATTATTTTATATGAAAGCTGCACAATTAAAAAACTGTAGTTTGATAGTATACAATAATTTATTAGTTTTAATGTTTCTTTATTTAATAAAAACCAAATAACTATAACTTGTGTTGTACTTTTTTATTTACCTAACATTCAAAAACTCGAAATAAAATGTTTGACTTTTAATTATACTCAAAATTATTAGTTTTGTAGTAGTACTGGCGTTAACTCATATAAACAGAAAGTTTTGAAATTTTCGTTTACTACCTCTGTCAGAAGAAGTGACTACCTGCAAATATAAGCTACTCGACCAATAGGGATTATAAAAGTTTATGCAGTTACAACTATAATATTTAAAAAGTGTTTTTAAAACTTGCTTGCAAGATGCTTGGCAATCCCGTTGTCCATAAGAACACACGCTGTAGTCCCAAAGTGAGACGACCAATAGATACAATAGAGACAAAAACTAAATATCTAACACTTCTAATAAAGGAAAATTACTAAGTTCAGTTTGTTCATTCATTAAAGGTACTACACGTTTATGTTCGTATATTTCAAAAGCTTCTAAAATGTCTAATTTGTGTTTGTTGTTGCAAAAATGTAAGAATTTCATGTTATTTTGAGGTGTCATAAGGTGGTTGATTCGACATTCGATAGAAAGAACACTTGTCGAAATAAACACGCAGAAAAATCGAATTATGCCAAACCCTGTTGGAACAGAACCATTCAAATTCGTTAAATTTCAGTAAGTACGAAATACAATTTGGTAGAGAGTAAATGAAGAGAAAAATGGAGAGCAGGAGATGGTCCTTACTAAAAGAACTAGATACACCATGAAATAATAACAACCACCGGCTTATTCGAATGACCTCTTATTAAGTAATTATTAAAGCAGTAATTATTAATTAGAAAGCAGTTGCGAAGGAAGACGAGCAGCGCCATGGCGATTCTGAAAACATGCAAGCTGTACCTCTCAGCCAAGGAAATCACCTATCTACTGTTAAAAGGATAACTACAACGCAACCCAACAGCAAGTGGGAGGCTCTACTATAAAAAAATCACGAAATATCTCGGAATATAGCCTGACGAGAAACAAAACTTCTAAGCTCACATAGATGCAGTATGCTTGAAAACCACTAAGATCAAATATAAACTGGCCAACGTTACAGAAAGGGAATACTCGTACAAAATTTCGTTTCTTTCTATACGATTTTATTTGATTACAGTATGTTGATTAGCAACTTTAAAGAGGCTCTCACACTGAAGCACCTAGCATCTAACAACTTGTTATCACTGCTACGAAAATATTGCTGGTTGCGTCAATAGTTATTGCCTGCGATATGCACTGTATGTTGAAAGCCGAGTAAATAGAGCAATACTTACATTTTTATTATAAATAGAGTGACAAAACAGCTATCATTAAACCTCTGTACAAAAAAGAGATAAAAACTGATCATCAAATTATATGCCGATCTCATTAATCTCATCTCAACTAATAATTTTGCAAAAGTATTAGAAAAAGTAATTAAGATTAGGGCCGAGTAATTCCTAAATACTAACAAACTCTTATTTTCCTAATCAGTTTGATTTTCAAATAGGATGAGCTCTAAAATGTATGATCCGATTGCACATACGAAGCCGACAATTAGTGTATTCCTAGATCTTGGTAAGGCGTTCGACACTGTCGATCATTGTCAGTTGTTGAGCGTATCGGAGAATGCAGAAATACGTGGAACAGTTTTAAATTTATTTACGTCGTACTGCAAAATCGCGTGGAATGTGTAAAAATAGAAAATTTTATAAGCTTCGCAAGAGTTGTGCAATGCGGAGTACCGCAAGGTGCAGTTCTAGGACCGATTATCTTTATTGTCTATATGAACAACTTACTCACCTTAAAAACAACTGGAAATATTTATGGTTTTGCTGATGATACGGTAATATTTTACACTGCTGAGATATGAACTAACTCGAAACAAAAAATGGAAGATAACATGGGTACTGTTATAATAGTAAACCAAGCTATAATTATAGATTGGTTTAACTCTAACTTGCTGACTATTAATTACGAAAAGACCATGCCTTTTCCGATTTGTAGCTATAGAAATAGTTTACCTATTTATCGCTATAGAATATATAATATGCATACCAAAAATACCATTAGAGTTAAATTTACGAATAACATTAAATATCTTGGTAGAAAGTTAGGGTGCCACTTAAGATGAAATTGCCATATAGAATGTCGTCAAAACTGTGAGATCATTTCTGGGCCAATTTAAATATGTCTCAAAAGTCTTAGACCTACATACTTACTTCATCTGAAAATGTTTTACTTCGCATTTGTAGAATCACGTTTGTCCTATAGCATATTAGCTTAGAGTGGAACGGCAGATATACATCTAGAAAAATTGCAAATACTCCAGTATTTCTTAAAGATAATATTAAAAAATGAAAAACTTCAGATCTGCTTTTCCGGTATATACCGGTTTAAGATCGTTGACAAATCTTTTCTTTGAAAACTCTGACATACATAACTATATAAGCACAAACAAGGCTTTGGAGTAATTTCTTATACATATCAAACCAGAAACAAAGAAAAATATAAACTACATATGTCAAAAGCTCAGAAAATGTAGTGGTATTACATGTAAAGAACATGATGAACATGTACGTAATCTTCCCTCCTCCATTCACTTCCCTGGGAACTACTCATCATCGAAAATGTGGGAATGCTGCATCGTGTTACAATAAGCTGCGAAATTGCATAATTTGTTCATGTGCTTGGTTAAATTTTTATATTCTGTAATTGTAGTGGTTTACTTTTTGATGTGGATTACCAAAAATATAGTTTCTTAAAAGCATTAGACAATCTTTCCCTACCTTCATCTTTTCTTACATAACCTGAGCAAAATCAAAATGATGTGAGATTTTGGTGCAATATTTTCTTTGGGGGTCTTAGCAGCAGTAAGCTGAAGAATACTTAGGTAATTCTAAACTTGTCTTTGATGGTTAACTTTTAGGGCTACGGACAAACGCTTACCGAAGGTGACTGACATGTATATTTCTTGAACTATGATGCTTTGGTGTTCGTTCTACTAACATTTATTGAAATTATCATTGGGCATATGAAGTTTATATACACCACGGTATTATTATTGTTACCAACAACTGATTAACTTCACGTGTCGATACACATTTCGAGCCTTTTGTTGAAGACAAGCCTGAAGACAAATATAAAAAAAGGAAATGGCGTACTTTTACGAACAGTAACAGAATTTGTTGTAATCCAATAGGAAGGAAAAGATTTATCTATATTTGCAGTTTGGAGAATCGGGTTTTAAATTTCCAGGACAGACTAGAGTATGAAAGACTGCTACTACCTACAATGAAATGCACAAATCTGGATTCTTATAGTGTTAAGAAGTTTTTCTTCTGAGTTTGTGAATAAAATACGATGTTGCGAGTTTTTAAACTTTTTTTCAGCACATCCTTTTGATAGATTTGTTTAAACCGTGTCTATCTACAGCTGTTTTACGCCTTCATCTACCTGATATGTCAAGTTAACCTTTTGCTATGAACTGAATATCAGTTACCCATATTTAAGTACTACACGTAAAAAATGTTTCTTTTGCGAAAACTTGTGCTAGGTGACTTTTGCACAGGTTTAATAATATGCTATTAGTGTAATTTTCAAAAAATAACTCTGATAAGAAATTACTTATATGATAATTTGTAAACCATGTAATAACTTCCACGAAACAAAGACAAAAATAATATTTGCTACTAACCGAGTGAGTACTTATATAAAAAGATTCATAAATTAAAAAAAATCCCAAACTACATGTTGAATACATCAATAAATGATTACAAGGACATATATCAGTAACACATATTTGGGTACGAAAAATTCTTACCAGACAATTCATTAAAGGAAATTATTTGCATATATATCGTATTAATCTATAATCAGAAGTACGATTTTTCAACAGAACAATGAAGAATTGATATACAGGGTAATCACAGGAAGTCGTACTTCCAAGATTTGCTATATAAACTGATCTTGCAACAATCTTTAGTCAGATATACCAAAAGTGTTCAAAGTAGTTACACAAAATGAAAATTGTAAGTAGCAATAATAATTTACTGGTGTTTATGTGATTTAACAAAGAATTTAATTAAAATTTATATATAAACCTTAATTTTTATAATGTGTTATAATCAAGAGTGATATTACTGTTTATCGACTTAAGGATAATTTTTATGAAAAACTTAAAATGTTTAAAAAAACATTTAGTTATTTTAAAATACATTTATATTTTTTCAGATATGCTTAATCCTTTTGTCGGTGTTCGCCCTTAGCCAAGCCAACCCTCAGTACCACCATAAAGTACCTCCTCCATACGATGCTTCTAGAACAGCAACAATAATAAGACACGACAATAACAATATCGGAGTAGGAAATTATGACTTTGCGTAAGTTTCTATTACTAATAAATATTCTCTTTAGTATTTTAAACAATATTTTGTTTATCAGGTATCAAACAAGTGATGGAATATCAAGAGAAGAAAGGGCTGAATTAAAAAATGTGGGATCCGCTAACGAAGCCCTTGTAGTGCAAGGGACTTACAGTTACATTGGAGACGATGGTGTGCAATACACCGTCCAGTATATTGCAGATGAAAATGGATATAGGGCTATAGGAACACATATTCCTAAAAATTAAGAAAAAATTATTTTTCTAATCTTGTATATATAAAAAAAATGTTATTGTATTAAAACGATAACAATATATTTTCAATAAAGGTTTTTAATGTATTAACACTTTTTGCACTTGGCGGTTATGTAACCAGCCTCACTTCCTTGAATGCGATTTGTCGAACACTCCTTATGTCTAATAATACTTATAGTGATATCCTTTAATATTGCAATGTTTTGTAATTTAGAATATCTCAAATTACTATTGGTGTTTGTACCACATGTGTTATCACAGTGCTGCAATCTCTATCAGGTTCTAAAAATTAAAAATTAAACCTAATAAATATCGTTTTCCTTAACGTTAGTGGAGTGAGTACGAGCAGGTATGACTATCCTAATAAAGAAACTTTAAACATTAAAAGAAACAAAAGAAAGTAAAAGAATAGCAGTTTCGAAAATTTTAATTTTAAAATGGTGATAGCGAAAATACGGAATATGTTGTTCGTTCTACGTCCATACTATCTAGAGATCTAGACTAATTAGGTAGAGTGGTAACCAAAGCGATACTTCTGGAAATATAATAAGTGTGATACACCATAACTATGTTTCATATGTAGTTAAAGCTTTTAAGTACGAGTACGTATGTTTTCTAAGTAATAATTCTGCTACTCCATATGCGTTTCTACTTTTTAGTATATTTTTCCGTCTTAGTGCATATCTTTCAAAAAGGAGACATAAGAAAGAAGATTTGTCTGATAAAACGCAATTTATGGTTGAACTTAATCATTTAATCTCTTTTATTTCAGGTTTGGTAAAAGTTTCTATCTCATAAAACCTAAAACCGAAATAGTATTTCATTTTACCACCTTTGTATTCACTGCAATCTTAAAAAAATTACAATACTGATATTTTGCAGAAAATAAATGAATGTAAAGAATAAATAAATAGTTTAAAATATAAACAAGAAATAATAATCAACAGAAGCTTTAACAATAAAAAATATTACATGCAAATCATGCTTGTATTGTAAATGTAGTTATATAAACAAATAAATCTAAACTAGAAAATATTCTTTGGGTTTTAAATTGGTACATTGTAATTGTCACAATTACTCTATATTTAGGACTATGTATAAAAAATGTAACTACATACTTTTGTGATATGAGTGGTCAATAAGAAAAACGAAATTAATTGTTGTGAATAATAAACCCTTCAACACTTGATGAACGATGAAAGGTTATAAATTGCAAAATAAACTTGTTATTGTTGAAATTCACAAACACAAAATCATGGTAAAAAATTCTGAAAATATATACAATTAAATATCACTTACCTTCATAAAAAAAAATTCTCCGGCTATAATTTCTAAACTGGAAAACAAGTTCCATAAATGCATGAGACGAAATGAGGCGGGTCACTAATTAATTAGGAAGCTATTTAAATTATATCTGTAAAAAGTTGCTAATGGACTAGACACAAATAAATTCCTTTTTAAACATTTAAATGGATAGATTTATTTATTAACACAAAAAAGAAATAAAAATTTAAAATTCCTTGAAGAGAAAAGAAAACAGCTATTAAAATTCAAAATTAAAATTAAAGAAAATTAAATTAAATCTTGGTGTCAAATAGATTTAACAAAATAAGAATTAAGAGACTTTCTAATTCTCTTTGTCCTTTTTAATTCTTATCTGATCAATCCAAGAAATCTTAAATTACTATTAATAAAAAAATTTAAAAATTGAAGATTATTTTAAATTTTAAAAATATTTGGCGCCACACAAAAAAGTTAATCACCCTAACTTGAAAGTTCTCTTCCCTGCTGAAAGCAGATTCTTGTTATAGTTGGTAAAATTACCTGCTTATTTGTTGATAAGATGTTCACATTCCATGTGACCCTTCAAATGGATTTTATTTGTGATTGTTGAAGATAATTATAATTATGAAAGTTGCCACACGTATCTTCCATGACGTGAGTACATAAAATAATTCGGTTATTTGCAACAAGATTCCATCACCTTCCTTTAATTCGTTCCATACAAAATAAATTTCCAAACATTTTTCCAAATAATAATAACTGTCTGAACACCAAATTTTAAAAAACTGCACTTTTGTTTATTACACTTTAAGTTCACTTTGATTGTTCATTTTAATTATTATTAATTAAATTATTAAGAACTTATAAAAAAATTTAAAACTAGATGACATTTGTCATAACCTCACCTTGTTGACATTTAAATGACATAGAATTCACCAACATAACCTCGAGATTTTATTAAAATAACGTACGAACATGACTTCTGCTCTGTATGAAAATTCAAGAGAGAGTAACCAAATTTTTGTGCTGTTTTTATAATAATTGGAAAGCAATTGAGAATCGCTAGTGATTTTCCTAGTTGGGAACTAGATTAGTCTGGTTTCTAACTAGAAACAAAACAACATCTTTCCCACCAAAAACCTTTCTAACCAAATTGTTGATAAAGAATTAAATTATTTGTTTAAATAAATGTTATAACATAAAAGAGGATAATTTTTCCTTCATTTTGGTACATAACAGGGCTATTAAAATGCAAATTTAGAGTTAGGATTCATATTGACAACCACCTTGAATTTTCTGACAAACATAACTTCACAAAATTTCAAGTAAAAACATTATAACATCTTCCTACATCCTTTTCTTATCATAAGATTAATCCTAAGATCCTATCAAACAAAAATTACATAAATTTTGACACCAAAATTATGAACATAAACTAAATTATAACATTCTAGTGTCAAATGCACCCTAGAACTTCGTTAACAATATTGCAGTAAAATATTTTACTTAGAAATTCAAATAACATTGACAAATATCCATTTACTATGGGAAATTATGAATCGTCAAAGAAATAGAACACTTTCTTGAAATTCAATTATAAAAACTGTAAGTAAAGTAATAAATACTTGTGTATACCTTCTCACCTATGCTGTTAAAAATTTTCAGGTAAAAACATGCTATAAAATGATTTCAAAATATCTAAATGTCAAAATATCAACCAACGACATAGGATCGTTCATCATGAAATTCAAGTGAAGAATTCCTTCAAAATTTATCCCTTATCACCTCACAGTGTTGTAGTGTGTATCTTAAACGTATTTAATGCAAAATTTAATATTTTAAAATAAAAATTGTGAAATCCTTTAATAATGTCATCTTTCGCCTGGAAGGTAGGGAACGCATCGTGCATGCATGTAATGCGGGATACCTATATTACAACAATACGTAAACTAAATTTAAGAAAACGTGTATTAACTAATATCCAACAGTGCTACATAAGTATTTCAGACTAGAATATATTAATAACTTAGTTTCTCAATTCTAATTACTATTTCATTGAGTTAATAAAGCAATACTTTATGACGGAACAAAAACGTACCTCTTATTAGGAGCCGTGGTCGTCCAAGCTTTTGCAAGATAATTACAGGTAAGTCGTCATACGTTTGAAAAAGAAAGAACCTTAATGAAAAGTATACAGTATACCAATTTAATAAAGATAGAAAACTTTCTAATTTTCTTTTATATTTAAATGACTCAATATTCATATTTATCTTCGAGTATTTCCTCATGTAAAAAATGGTGTACTTTATTCTTACCTGGTTAACATTCCTAACGTCAGAAGCAAGTTTTCATACCACTCTATTGTTAGTTCACGCCCTGCTATAGCTTACAGAATCACAAAGGCTACTTTTATACAAATAAACACCAAACCTACCAAAAATAAAGCTGTGCTGGAACTAAGAACTGGAAGCTTGACCTAAATAACACTACTTTAGTTTTTGCCGGTTAACCCCAATAAGTCAGACAGGGGCGGGGTAATACAAGATATACAAGATAAGAAAAACAAGCGCCACTTCGTTTTAAAACAATTCTCAATACTAAAGCTTCAAACTTATTAGATAAACGAAGAAATAGATCTTTTACTAACATATAGACAACTTCCACAATTTTGGTCGACCGGTGCATATACTTACAGGTTATAAGCTGGAAAGCAAATATTAAAACCACAAAATAAATACATAGTAATAAATGAAACACAAACATGTAGTGAAATGTAAACTTCCTAAGTAGGGCTTTATTGTTTATAGCAAATTGTAAACGTTCTTAATTAGGTTGATTTAGGATTTTAAGTTTAGTAAAATCTACATAATGGTGATTTGTATCACAGCTGGTGATAAATCTTAAAAGCTACACTATGATAATTTCACTACTCGAGATCTCGTTTGAACTAGTACTTAAACACTAACGTGCATGAATAAATAAATTGTATAAACGTTTTATAAATATATAGACACATAGACAAAATGACACAATATATATAAATACATACAATTTCAAACAAACATCCCACCATTAGATGACCCACGGTTGATACGGTTTAAAAGCCTTGCTTAGGGTTTTTTGTTTCATCTCTTCCGGTATAATCTTGCGTTACGTACAACAACTGTGTAGGTATGTATGCAGGTACGAACCCAAAAGGGAAGACCTTTCAATTAAACCAAATCCAAGGTCAAAGGGACAAGAAGAGAAAAAAAAACGAGCAAGAACGAAACCCAAAAGAAAAAAACCTAAAAATAAAATACTCTGTATGTGATATTAATTTTAAATATTTGAAAAGAATTTCACCTTTCGATCAACTGAAAGGTCTTTTATTAAATCATTTCTTTTAGGTAAATGATATAGAATTGTTACCTAAAATAGAATACGATTTTAATGAGATTTTAACACATGGTGGAAAATAATAAAAAGGTTTACCTAAATGGTTAACACTAGAGTCTAATCCGTCTAGTCGACGATCGATCAAATATAACCATTCAAATGATTGATTTGATGGCCGCGAGATTTTCTCCGTTAAAGCGAATTATACCAAACCAAATTCCTATTTCATCTCACATTCATCCTCTAATGAAAGCTCACCATTTTGTTATGCCTACTGCATCATTGTGAATGCGCTTGACCGCGCCAGCGCGAATTTACGATAAAGAGAGGGAGAGGAAAACCAGTGACAACAACCAAAACTAACGGAGAAGCTTGGTTTTGAACAGTGACCGTAAAAAAATCAATGGGTTGTCAATTTCAACGTTATACTGTCTACGTCTGTAGAGCACATTCTAGAGCGAAGGTTATAACGGCAAAAAAACACTAGGCCCCGCGGAGGGCGCCAATTGTAACTTTCTAAAAATCAAGGCCCACGTTGGACCATCAATTGTTACACCAAAATACCACAAGCAAAATAATAATTATAAAATTATTATACTTACGTTAAAAAGATACTCAAGATTACCACGGCTTGAGATTTAGCTCTATCTTACAAATTTTTAGTTTCAGGTCGCAGGTATTGGTTCTGCAGTTGTCTTATTTATAAAAAGGAGTAGATAAGGGGTTCAGAACTCAAATAAATACTCTAAAAGTGCGCCATTTAATTATGAAATTTAATGACATTAATTAAGCAGAAAAGATATTGAATTCACTAATCAGAAAATGAATTCAATATGCCAGATTTTGAACAAAAAATTTGGTTATATTTATTAATTTTAAAAATAGAAAATGAATAAAACATTCATAATTATATGGTTCCATTTAGCTCACTTGGTATAGACTTGAAAACATATTTATTGGATAGTAAAAATAAAAGATCATATACATATATAATCAAAAAAACATAATAAAGATGAGTTTATTAAACTTAAATTAGTCATTCACTATTTAAATTTTAAGTTATTCAAACTGTATTAAACATAAAATGATTTAGAAATTTATCAAAATTTATTCACCATAAAGTTATTTAAATTTTATTGAACATAAATTGTTCGGAAATTTGTTAAGATCAAGATTTATTAACATGAAATCATTTGGACTTTATTAAAAATAAATTTGTTAAAGTATTGTGGAATTGAATGTATTTAAGTATTACTGGAGTTAAGATTTTTAAATTTTACTGAAGTTAACATACTAAAATTAAATCCTATTAGAGAGCTCTCTTTTTATAGAAAACTATAAAATTCAACTATCCAAATAATCCGTAAACACAAACAAGATTACAAAAAAAATAGATAATTCTTAAATTACAATACCCTGATCCTATGGATCGAATTCCAATTAAACCATTAATTACTTTCATCACCAAAAAAAACATTACTCTTGACTGATAGAAACTGGAAACGTCTCTCATTAGAAGACCGTTGTTGATCGTTAATGGTGATGAATTATTATTTGACTGCAGCAGGTCCAAAGAAAATTGTTTTCATTCAAGTTCAATTCAATCACACGAAACATTGAAATAATCCATATGATTTAACCAACAATCTTTGTTAAAACACAGTTTAAACAATCCTGTTTTTGTTATAATTTTATTTATAATTTGCACACGATAAATAACGGTAATGTCTTTAGAAGCTTAAATAAATTTAAACACAGTTAGCACTTGCTAATTTAAATACTTCCAATAGAATAGATAATTATTTATATTTATCTACACGTAGAACGGGAATTTATTAGTTATTATTTTTAAGGACATTTCAGAGCTCATTCTACATGGCTATTACCTTTCGAATAGGCCATTAACCATACTTTTAAGATGGATAGTATTCATAGATGGATAGTGTGAAACTTCATGAAGAAAATTCTGACAGCGACGAAAATGATGATAACGCCGATTCTATTGAAATTCAAAATTTCAGCAAATTTTCTAGACAAAATCATTTGTAACAATTTTTTTATAAATATTGTGTACAGTAATTTGTAAAAAATGTTTCATGTTCTATTGATTTCATAATGGTCTAGGACAGCAAGGTTAATACAATGCTATTTTATTCTTTTTTTTCCAGTGTGAATCTGGAAATGCATGGGATAAAATAATAAAAAATAGCATCATATTAGCTCTGCTGTCCTAGATCATTATGAAACCAATAGTCCATTTATATTAATAGTAATATTTCATTTATAGCTTTCATGTTTCTTATTGTTATTATTTATTATTACGCCACTAATTCAAAATTTTCACATAATTAACTGAATAAACGAAAATATACATTTTTTACAAAATAATATCTCAGGAAATATTGCTTGCATGACATTCAATAACCAACTTTTTTACAACTTAAACTTAATCTTTTTAGCTTTTATATAATGCATTTTGTACGTAGGAGCAGCCAAATTTGAAATATTTAAAAAACCCGCAAAGAAACAGCACTTTTTCGTAATGTCGAAAAATGACAGTTGCTGAAGAAATTCTATTTCAGAAACTCTGGGACGTACGAGGATTAATAAAAAAGAAAATTATGAGGAATTTTGTCAGCTACCTTTTCATTCTGAACGTTGATGCCCGTAAAATTAATACTTTCTGAAATATTAGCGAAAAAGCAATTTTGTCTGCCATTTTACCAAGATGGCCCAGCCGGCTCATCACCTACGCATAGGGAGTTTTGATTTCTTTTTAGCACCACTTTTTAAGCATGTATACCAATTTTTAGCTTTTCCCCAATTTTTTCCTTTATATTGCTGAAAATGATTTCATTTACCTGGGCTACCGTACATCCAAAATTAAATCTTACTGGCAATTGACAATTAAATTAATTAATTGTGACTATTTTTTATTTTGTATGATTACAACTAATTAATTGTTAGTTGATCTGGCAATTAAAAATTAATTAATTGTTAGTTGCTCCGACAATTCACAATTAATTAATTGTTAGTTAAAATTATTAATTGTAATTGTCATTGCAATTAACAATTGATATTCATTATGATGACAATTAACCTGATATTTATTAAAAAGATGGCAGATTGCTATATAATATTGCATCCCTTAAATAATCAGATGTTTTTATTTGTAACTACAGCTGTGACATACGTTTTTAGGCAGCACGCAATATATTTTGGTATTTCTTATTAAAAGCTTTTTACGATTTATATTTTTATAGAGATTGTGCAGATAATACATTTTTAATAGTTTACAAAGTTTATTTGTGCACCCAATATTACAATACATGCATAAAGATATTTCAATTGCTCTTTTTATTTATAATAGGGTTTGTTTAAAAGTCTGGGACAAAACTGAAAAGCGATCTGCTGCTATTACAAAATACTAGAAGGATCTTCATAGTTATTTTCGACGAACAAAAAGTTCGTCTCTGAATTCGTGAAGTCGGTCTGTCTGTCTGTCGGTCTGTCGCCTTTTTTCCTGTTGACTTTTTTGAATTTTTCTTGGAAAATCTTTTTTATGGAATCTTATAGTACATTGGATTCTAAGAAACTTTTGGTTGAAACAATTTTGTATCTCTTCGGGAAAGTTGTCAAAATGACCACCGAAGATTTCGGCAAATTTTTGAAAAATGAAAAATTTTGTATTTTTAAAAATTTACGAAAAAATAAACATTTTTAGCAACAAAAAAAAATTTTGTTCGTCATGGCAATTCTCTGCGCATTCTCAACTGGTTTTATTTAAATTTAAAAACTTTCATAAAATTGCAGTCTGCAATTAAGAGATTAATTGCGATTAAATATAATTGCAACTGAAATATCATAATTAAATCTTCAATCAACTGATTGATTAAAAATCTAATTGATTGATGCCCAACTCTGATCTCCAGTCGTTTTTACGATTTTTTACGAAACTAATTGTTTTATGTAATTTCCATAGAAACGCTGTAACCTATTCGCCGCCGCCTTTCTATTAACAATGAATTAAATTGTTGATTTTTCAAAAGCAATAGAATTTGTAATTACATATTTTTTAAGCTTCCACAAAAAATATTGTGTGTATCTTGTCCGCGAAATTATTTAAGCTTAATAATATGAATAAAAATATAAAGAAAACTTAATTGCGAGAAAGCTCAAGTGATTGCCCATCTAAAAAATTGATAGGTACTTAAAGAAAGTGCTATATGAAATATTTAAGCAATCTAATATTTGCTAATGAACTAAAAACTATTCTTATCTAAACTAAACAGAGATTCTTCAAACTAAAACAAATTAAGAAGAAATACGTATTTATTAATCGACTCCGCACAAATACTGCAAATCCAGTCAATATATCAAAGCCAAACACACTAAGAACTGCTTCGCTGTAAGACAAATCGTCGTCATTAATGCAAAGGGTCGTATCTCGAAAAATAGCAAAAATGACATAATGACACACAACGCTTCATCTTGATATTGTCTATAACATATTAGACAATTACAGCCTAATTGTTTACTGATTAGAAGATATTATTTAAAAAATAAGGACCTAACTCCTAAATTAAAATATTTTTTTGTCACAAACAGGCGTATTTCGTCATTGTTTTCAATGCTTAGAGGTTTTAATTATTGCATAGTATGTATTCTATTGTAATTACTTAAAAAGTGTGTCTACACTTGTTTTAACTAAAAAATACTTGTTTATTGTTTCCAGCCTTACTTTGTGGAACTCCATAATCATGAAATAAATAAAGATTAGTAAAAGTTTCACAGTTTTATTAAAATACAACCTGACAATATTGTTTCGACGGCTATGCTGTCATTATCAAAGGTAATATAATTATAAACAAACACGTCGCTAAGGTAGATACAAAAATAGGTAACTAGATAAAATAATAATAATCAGAATTAAATATCTAATACTTCCAGTAACGGAGAATTACTGAGCTCAAGTTGTTCATTCATTAAAGGTACCCTGAGTTTGTGTTTGTATATCTCAAAGGCTTCTAAAATGTCTAATTTGCGTTTGTTATTACAAAAATGTAGGAATTTAATATTATTTTGAGGAGTCATACTTGAATTACAGAAATGTTGGTTTAGTATTTTGGAAATTCTCTTTGCAGCAAAATAAACTCTTAAATTGTAATCATGATTTATAACTTGCAATAACCATAGAAATCCATCTGGGCAAACCTGCCTGTAATTTATGGTAAGTATTTACATCTGTTTATTTTTAAAAACTAGCTGCATATTTTATATTTGAGAAAATTCTTAAAAATTCGTCATTATATCTTGGGGTGTTCAAGTAAGTGATTGTAGAGTCTAGAGTGTACGTACCAATAAAATAATTATAACAATAATTCATTATATGTATATACATCATAATATATTCTTGTTGAATCATAAATACCATCAGGTAATTGTAATAACTATTACGGCTATTCTCATTTTTATTTATCATACACATTTTTGATTATTCAGAAAGTAAATATGGAGAGGGAGTAGTTTACGAAAAATTACTTTAAAGTGATTCTCCTGGGTAGCAACAACGTAAGTTTTACTTTCGATACTACTGTAAGGTTCCCTTACTTTCAAAGGTTAAGCAATGGCTCCAAGCAGTTAAAAATTCTAAAGTAGCTTCGGGCAAGTTACTGCTGTAATCATAATCATCATGCCACTTTGAAGTTGCAACGACTTTAAAGTAACTATACGAAGTAACAATACCGTTTCACGTACTTTATAAGTTACTTAGAAGTAATGGAACTACATAGTTCCAATAAATAGTATAAACAACTACACAATTACTAAAATATTCCGAATTGAAGTATATAAACCTTTAAAGTCATAAATTTAGTTGTAGTTACGTAACAACTACTCAAAGTTCCGATCAAACTTACTGCTACTTAGATGCTGCTAGGGAAGTTTATCGGGTATACCTAAAGAAAGCAATGTTTTGTGTAAAAGCACATGCCCAATATTGTCAAAAGCGTCTGTTGTCTAGAAACATTAGTGTTTACCTTTATTCTGCTTAACATTATCCAACACAGATTTGACTAAGGAAGTATTAGTGATACTACCTGGATTGAAAGAAAATCCTCTTTGGTTTTTGTTAATTGACACATAACTACGAAGCAGTGGCGTGCGGTGAGAAGTTAGGCTAGGGAACAGTGGCGTGCGGTGAGAATGTAGGCTAGGGAAGCAACCACGATTTTAATTTTAATATACCTAGGTACAGGCGCGGATTCACGGAGGGAGATGGGCGAAATCCCCCCTCAATTTTAGAAATAAGTATACATAGAATAGAAACAAATAATGTTTGTGTAATTATTATTTATTAAAACAATTATTTTTCCACAGATTTCCCCCTCAAAATAATTCTCTGGATCCGCCCCTGCTAGGTACAATAAAAAACAGTGTTTTATAGTTATTAAGCTTAAAAGTTTTTCAAAGAAGAACTTTTACACTTTATAACTTATGGAATTTGTTGACTATTATTCTTTATTTAAAAAAACTACTACTGTGTATTTATAATGCAACTCGATTTTCCGGTCTTTTTAGAAAAATATCGGTGCAGGTTTTAAGCTTTGCTGTTAAATTTGAATGTTCTGGTTTTGATATGCCTAGCTCAATAATTTTTAATTTCTCTCCAAAACTGTATGCAGAAAATTCTTTATTAATAATTTACAAACTGAACAAAAAAATCGTCCCGATTCGGATGTATTGGAGGTACTCGAACCTTCCACCGAAGCAGCTGAATTTGCCTTCATGACGATAATGCAATTTTAAATTTGCATACAGAGCAAACTAAATAGAATTATTTGTCTTTAAAAAAATCCAACTTATATAAATTGAAATAATAAAATGTGACAAAATACAGTCTCATTCGCAGCTTTACAGTATTTAGGTAACATTAAATTTTATAAACACTAAAGTTGAACAAATAACCAAATTATAATAAATAAACATTTGGGCATGACACTAAAGCACACTAGAGCACACTAAAAATAACGACCAAACAATGTTAATCGCAGCGTCTGCATCACCACGCCCGCTAATCAAGGATCAAGGTTAGGAGAAGAGCAGTTATAAGCAACGAAATCAGTGCTTACATGCAGTGTATGTAACACATTTGAACCAGGTATTACCTTTCCGTGAAAGTTTAATAAGCCTAATTTAAAATAGTACTCTAAATAATTATACTTTTTGCTGTACGGAATTGATATTGAGCTTTAAGTTGATTAAATATTACAAATTTAAATAAACGATAATAACCATAATTTTATAAAAATATTTTTGTTAGCCTTGGTTTTTATTTTTAATAAATTCTTAAGGGAATCATTGCTTCTATGGAGCGCACGCCACTGCTACGAACAGTAGCGGATTTAACACTTAAGGGGCCTGAAGCGTTACAAATTTTTGGGGCCCCATAGTATAAATCAATTACTACAATTTATATACCTTTTATTTTTTGTCAAATATGAAGTACATATAATTGTTAATATCAGGCGCGAATTCACGATATTCAATTCACGGGTTGATGAAGGAAATTTCCTATCCAAGATTTTTTAAATAATCCGACTTCGTCTCATGCCGCAGTTACACTAGTATGAAATTGGCGTTTTTGTACGTGTTACACACTATACTTTATCTACGACCACAAAAACGTAATAAAACACCAAAAGCTAGGAAAAATATTTAACCTAGAATATGATTTGAAATTGAGATGCTGGATTGTCAAAAGTAGGCAATGCCCACAGCTTATGGAAAACAGGTGTTAATTGTAAAAATTAAGAAATGCGAATAAGTCAATGTAATAGTCGTTTATTATTTAAAATTAATTATGAACAAGTAGAATTTGCTGAATTGTAGAATTTCCAATCTGCCTGCTCTAGGGATGTTTTCCATAAGAATTAACACATTCAACTCCTCACGCAACTCGTCAAAAGCGTTTACAAATACATTCTGATAACTTCCCATCATTCAAACAATTTATCAATCTACGCCATACAATAAAACAAACCAATACACAACAAAACAAACCAGATAGTTCCGTTCAAAAAAGTTACTGTTTCAAACACACACATACTGCAACTTACACTTTCTCTTACAAATCAGCTTCAAAAATAACAACAAAATCTTTACAACAACAACAACATCTCTCTCACAATATCTAATAACGAATAAATGATCCATTCCCATGGGGGAAGGGGGGCAAAGCTCCCCTCCTAAGCCAACGGTCCACCCTCCTTTTTGGGGTGGAAAAGGGCCAAGTCATAGATCTAAAAATGCAATTCTTGCCTTTCATTCAATCGGTCGAAGTTGGTGTTTTACAAGACAAGACACTTGGTATTTGTGTACATCATGGTTTTTCCAGTTCCTACAGAACAACCATTGGTTCTTTTAAAAAAGCTCATCCTGATGCTGTGGCACCAACACGAGCTACACCGTTTTCTGCCGGTTTTGATCTGTGCAGCGTGGAGTACTACATCATTCACCCTCCCTCATGATAAACAGCTAATTCATACTGGGCTGCAAATTAATCTACATGCAGGATGTTACGTTCGCATAGCTACACGATCTGGATTAGCATACCATCATTTCTTGGAAGTTGGTGCAGGCGTTATCAATGAAGACTATTCAGGCAACATTCACGTCTTGTTATTTAATCGTTCTTCGCAATATTTTACAGTGCGTAAATGCGATCGAATTGCTTAATTAATTTGCGAGAAGGCTTATTATCCAGCAGCGTATGAAGTTTTCGAGTTAACTCCTACAGTTCGAAATACTAACGGCTTTGGTTTTTCCGGTTTGGATGGTGCCGTGGAGCCTAGACCATTTAATCCATACGAATTGGAAACATGGCTCTACAACAACCCTAACCCCGTTTTCGGGTTAGACCAGAGTAAGTATATTATTGTTGCAAACAATATTTATAATGCTATTTATAATAGTAATACTTTAACTATTTTTAATAAATATATCTTTTTATTAAATATTTTTGACTTCTACGCAATAATTTATAATATACTGATATGATTTGATATCTTGATATGCTAGTTCTTATTATCCAAGATGCATTTCTTTACTAACTTACGTTCAGCTTTATATCTTATGTTTTACATTGTACTGACTTGTAGTTATATTGTAAATATTGTACTTGATTGTATAAAAGGAGATGTACTTGATATGATTTTCTTATTATCGAAACTTCATTTGACTACCTTTTTTACATCCTATTAATATATTTGGAGATACTAGTGTAATTGTAACTATCTAAAGGTATGGTGGATGTGGTCTATGAAACAAGTGGTCTATAAATAGATGTGGCTTATAAAGGGTGTGGCCTGGGCAAGTAGAGAGGGGGCGAATCAAGGGTGTGGTCTACAAGGGGAGGGGCTTGAGACAGGTGGAGCAAGTAGAGAGGGGCGTGGTTTATAAAGGGTGTGGTTTGAGGAGGGGGAAAGTGAAAGGAGGTCAAATAAAATTTCAAGGTTGTGCGGCTCTGCAGTGCTCATTCGTTCCTTACTCTTACTAATTTCCCAAGTTCAACCGTGGTAGATTTCTGTAATTCGGTTATATTTAATAGGCCTTGTGACATCATATATGGCTTCATTTACATAATTTGTTATTAAATACACATGCCATCTTTATAATCTCTATCCTCAATGTCAAAACATAAATTTTGCGTAACGTCATTTGCAATAAACATTACTGTTAAGTTTTTAAAATGATTTTGTCCAAGATTGTTTTTTAAATAATTTTTTACACGTTTAAGAACGGAGATAGATAGTTCCTCAGTTGCATTACATTTCGGTAATGTTAAGAGTTTTTTTAATTGTTTGAACATTGGGTAGTGTTGACAAATAGCATTAAGGAATTTCACCTATTCGAAAGCATGGTACATTTCCCATTCCCCGAATGTAAGTCGGACGACCGCGCAGAGTTTGCTAGAAGGCATTGAAGGTAAGCCATTCGGAGCGACAGAGATGATACATTCTTTGCAAGTCTGCTGCGAAACTGTATATTCCGTTACAAAATTTTACCTATCACTCTGGATGCTTGCTTTTTCGCACGAAACTCTATTGCGTCAACCGTACACTTTTTTACCAGTCTGTACACGATATGATCTGTTTCTTGTTTCACTTTTTGCGAGAAAGTGAATTCCCACGCCAATAATTTTTATTTGTCGCGTGTCCAGTGCGGTCCTTGGCAGGAGATCTCTGCGGGGCGTCCTGACTTGTGGGGCCTGAAGCGGTCGCTTCCAACGCTTGTGCCTAAATCCGCCACTGGCTACGAAGTCTTTTCTCAAAAATACGTTCTATTAACCTTGGTACTACCGAATAAATAGTGATCGGTCTCCAATTAGAAAGATCTTCTTATCTCCTTTCTGAAAGAATAAAACTGTGGTTGTACATTTAAAGCAAGGAGGTACAATACCAGTTGTAGAATTCTTGAAGTATTCTTAGCAATTGCTTGATATGCCAGATCATCTTTTAAAGCTCTTACTAAAACATGGTCACGACTAGGGGATGTATCAACAGCCATTCTTCGAATTGCTGCTGTTACTTCGTCTTGGAAATAGAAGTATTGAAAGTTTCATTTAATTTAATTCTTTCGTTTTCTGTTATTGACGAGGGATAAGAAGATATTTGATTATCATTTGATTCAGAATATATGTTTGAAAAGTATGTTTGTATACCATTTTTGCTTATTTTACATTTAACTGCTTAAAAACTGTGCGAGTTGGTAAGTATATTTATTTTTTCGTGTTTCACGATCTCTCATGTTCGTTTGAGGCGTTTGAGGAATCAGCGTATGTACGCTTTTCAATTATAAAATTTCTATTTTTACGTTTCTCGTAAAAAATTTTAGCGGGGTATTTTGTTCCTGGTAGATAATCAATTACTGTGGCTAAAAAATTTTAAAAACTGTCTAGTTTGCAACAAAAATCACCATCATCTAAGATATTATTAAAATTACAAATCCATTCCTTTAGTTTACTTCGATGCTCTTTTATAGAATAACGATCATTTTTATGGGAATCATTACGATTTTCATAAATGTCTTTAGATTCTAAAAAATTAGAATACTTTCGGACCTTTTTGGATTGCTGCTTTAGTAAAAGGTGTTTATATTGTGTATGGTCTTTTTTTAGGTGTATGGACGTTTGCTTAAATGTATTCCCAATTCTTTTGAATTATTATATCCCGTCCCACAAATCTCCCAAACGGAATATAAACGGAATTGTATTTTCATTATTAAAAGAAGTTTTTGATGACAATGGTTCATATGGCTTTAATGGATTGTAAGGACTGTGGTTTATCACAACACTATATTTGACGATGTCTCCTAACCACACATTGCATTTGACTAATTGCCAATAGGTATTTAGGTAACGAGGCTTCCTTCTTCTCACAACTCAACAGACTCCCATCCTCATTGCTTGTTCATGGCCTGTGTTACAGTGGGCATTGTATAAGAAGATTACATACCTACCTGCTATTCGTTAAATTTGTAGCCAGGGAATTTCAAACAAAATAAACCTAGACAATATTGTTTTGCTCTCACCTTGTGCTCCTCAGCAGGGGAGGTTTTGTCTGAAACCCTGCATCTCTTTTGTTGTTTCTAAATATATATGTAAACAAACTTCCATTTCCACCCGGAAGCAATAATATTAAACATAATTTTTCTTTTGCTGTAATTAAATTGTAGGTATATAAAATAAAAATTTCAACAATTAATTGAATCAATTGAAACAATTGATAATTTCATAACTTTAGAGGTACAGAAATATCCCTAAACAATTATTTAGGGGAGGTTAATTTATTGGTAGATTTTTGGCAACTGACAGATGAATTTAATTCTGCGGGTTATTTTGGAAATTTAATAATAAAGCGTTTATGTTTTTTTTTCTATTATCTATCTACACATGTATTTATATAAGTCAAATACTTTTATTTACTAACCCTTAGTTTCTCTAAGGGTCTTTCTCTTCTTCTTTCTTCTATGTTTAATTCAAAACTTGTCAATTTTAAACGGGTTTCTTGAACAAAAATTTATTTTATTTGAAGACAAAAGTGGTGTCTCTGTAAAACTAGATACTTATATAATCATAAAAAGTAACCCAATTTTTCAGATGTATACAGTAATTTCTACATTAACGTTATTGGATTGATTGGAGTATGTATAACTTTCAAATGTGTTATATTATATGTCTTAATATCTCTGGTCAGAATACATGATTTTGTGACCAGTTATTTTTCGAACAAATTCTAATGTTTACAGGATTTACAAATAAAGCAAAATCACAAGAAATACTTGTAAAATCCATAAAATCCTAAAAATCCATCTATTGTACATAAAAAATTATTATATGCATTTTTTACAATCATATTTTTCAAAAAATTCATATTAATACCAAAACTTAACAATTTGGACATAGAAATGTATGATAAACAATATTAGCTTTATGTAATTTAACCTATCTGATTTCCAGCACACAATGACTTTAGACAATCTGAAGGTATACCAACTTCTGGCGGTTTTCTGGGGGCATTAGCCGAATCTGGTAGATGTTCTCCTTCAGCATAGAAGCCATTTTCATCAGAACGATATCCCACGGATTTTCTTTCTCCATTGGGGTCAAGGTAAGTGTAGAATCCTTCAACAACGGCAGATTCTTGGTCTGTGCCCGGATTAAGTACTCTTCTGTTTTCGTATTTCAGTTGACCATCACTGGTTTCTACTCTAGAATGTGTGATAAAATGGTATATTGTGCAACTAGTTATGAAAACGAAACCATTTTTCATGTTTGAAGTCATTAACACGAAAGTAAATTTTTTATCAGAGCTTGTTGATTATTGATAAAATTGCAAAAAAAATGGGCCATTGTCATTTTGATTTTCTATGAAAAAATGCAATCAATTTCGCCAAATCGTTTTCAAAATCAAAATGCAAAACAATTATTTTTTAACTTATTGATTAGTGTAATTACATATTTATAAATTTATTAAATACATACGTGTAAGAATATTCTCCTAATTCGTTAGCAAAGTTGTCATATCTTGTAATTACTGCGTTTGCTGCATCACTCACTGCGTTTGCTGCGTTGCCTACTGCATTAGATACTTGCTGGAAGAACTGTGGTCTGGCATGAGCAAAGCCTATGGTAAGTAATGTGGTGAAGACCTAAAAATATAGATAATATCTAGAATCATGTTTCGTGTATTTAACGCTGCCTTAGTGTTGAAATGTGCGTTGTAATCAGTCTGATTTTGCAAATAACTTGTAAAAATATGCGTTTCTATTTCAATAAAATATTTGGTTTATTCAATTTCAATTTAATCCCATGACTTTTCTGACGCACTATATTGATTGTCTGTGAGTATCTCTTGAAAGTATACACTTCAACAATTAACATGTGGCCAACAGCAATTGAAGACACATTGAGAGGCGTGCATGTGAAATGTCTGTACAACAATATTAGTGTATACTTTCAAGAGATACTTTTCGTATATAATAATTGCATGCGTGCAAATTAATACAATACAAATACAGCTACTATATTAATTTATACGAAATAATTAATAAACAGGTGCTATTAATAATAGGTAGGCACTAGTAACAATAGCTACTATATATTAATTAAATATTTGCAAACCTCTTTCAAATATAGGTAAATACTATGTAGCTAGTGTGACGCTGAGAAAAATAGTATGTAACACAAGTGCGAAAAGGTCATTTCAAAACTTGCCTGATTAGATCATTCACTATCGCTCGTGAACCAACTTTCATACTCGTTTTACAATGAACCTCTTTCTTCATATTTGTTAAACGAGAAAACAATGCTTATTTAGTCCATTTTAAAAGCAAATCTTTCTTCATTTAGAATCTATTAGGAAATTCAACAGTTTTATAAAATAAAATAGAAAAATGTAAAACAGTTAGTGATTGTTAGTAGTAAAATGTTGGCGTCTGTAGCATGTGTGAAATGAAGTGAAAATAGATCTTATCATAATGAGCAGCCGTTAGGAAACACCTTATACGTTTATTGATGGCATTCAGAGTCTAAACTGAGATAAGCTGCAATTAATAATTGACTTTAATAGTAAGATTATTATTATTTAAATCTTATTAAAACCAGTTTCAGATTGAAGCTCATTTCTTGCAGAACTACTTTATATTCAAAATTTATGAGATTCTGAAAAATCAGTACCCACTGTTTACCCATTAGGTATATACAGAAATTTTGTGTTTACGCTGTCTATAATATGTTAGAAATCCCATGTCACTAAACGTTAGTTTGTTTGTTTTAAGACTAAATTGACTGTATGACATAAAAACGAAGCTAAGAAGAAGAAATACAACAACCAAACACAACCAATTTGCGTTACATGTAAAGTGGCATAAGAATGCGAAAATAAGAAGAATAAGAGTCTTGGTTAGATAACTAGTCTTTGAAGATTGTGTAGTACCAGATATTAGCACTGGTACTGTGGCCAAAGACAATAGGCGCTGTACGTTAGTTTGTGAGTTGCAATGGTGTATACCTACTCGCAAGTAAAATGTGTTCGAGAAATTACTTTTAAGATAATTAAAAACGAATAAAAGTAACTAAATATTTATTCTTGATATCAATACGAAATAGGCATCAACCAATTTTTCTCATTATTTTAACCTTTAACTACTGGCGCCTCGTTAGGGAATTTAACTGAGTGCACGGTTTATGTAGTACACCAGCCCTTAAAAGCGACAAAATCAAATTGTAAAATTGTAAAATTAAGTATTATTTATAAAAACTATAGAAAATTAACATTTATTGAAAAACATGAGTTACAAAATAAAAAATAATTGAAAATACAATGGAAAAAAAACAAATTGTGTGTTTTTCTTTAGTAAGTTATTCACTTTCATTTTCATTGTCATTGTCATTTGAAATATTGCACTCTGGGCAAACGGTCACAGAATGTTCTTTAGAAACCATTCTCCTGCATACTTTGCATGAAATTGTTGTCACTCTATTTTTGCGCCTTCCACAACAGTAGCATCTTCCTCGTGTTTTTGCTGGTGGTTCTTCTTCAGGTTCTTCTTCCACGTTTTTATACCTCTTTAGAAAAACTTTCAAATACAATGGTAAGCTCTTTATTTCAGCACTCTCCGAAAGATATGGTTTTATCAGTGATAAGGATAATTCTTTTAGAACAACTCTTCTGTATTTGTGAGGATTGTTGACGTTTACAGCATTGTAGAGAAGTTGGCTGTTTATTCCAGCTATGTTCAAAAGTTGAAAAAATATGACCATGGTTCCTCTTCGTGTTCGTCTAGAAACTGAATATGTACTGCACATTTTATCTACAGTGTCAACACCTCCTTTGTAAGAATTATAGTCTAAAATTATAGCAGGTTTTCGTGTTTTAGGATCTACTGCAGCATTGTTGAAAGCAAAACTACTCCTCTATTTTTTCTAGGGACATATGAGACAATAGTAGACAATAGTAGGCCTACATAATAATAATAATCGCCGCCTCCCTCCCGCACAAGCTTATAGCTTCTGGGGCCTTGGTTTAGGTTATGGGTTGTAGTAATTATTATTTCGTTGTTTTGTCTCAGCTACAGCTGGTATTAAAAGAGGTACGGGTTTACACCTAGTATTCTCTTTTTCTAGTGTTAATTTAGAAATTTCCTTACGATACGGCAGGTGTTCAGTATTACTGCCTTTTGCATATTTATATAAATATTAGTTGGCAATTGTAAGGTTTTGATGCTCTCATGTAGTTGTTTTGGAATTATACCTGTCGTTGATAATACTACGGGTATTATTTGTACTTTACTTTGGTTCCATATTTGTATTATTTCGTGTTTAAGGTCAGTATATTTTCGAATTTTCTCTGTTATTGCGCTTTCCAGATTGTGCGAGTTTGGTATTGTGACATCTATTAAGCATGTTTGTTTGAACACTTTATCTTGTACAACTATATCAGGCCTATTGTTGGCTACTAATCTGTCTGTTAAGATTGAACGATCGTAATAAATTTTGTACTGATCGTTTTCTAGTACAGGCGATGGATTGTATTTGTAATATGGTATTTGTTCGCCATCTAAGAGTCCATATTTTTGAGCCAATGCCTGGTGGATTATATTAACTACCTGATTGTGACGTATAGTATAATCATGCTGAGTAATTGTCGTACACCCTCCGGTTATATGTTGAATTGTTTCTGGTTTGTCATGACATTTTCTGCATCTGTCGTCAGTGATCGTGGGGTCTTTGATGATATATTTTTGGTAATTTTTTGTTTTAACAACCTGATCTTGAATGGCCATTATTATTATTATTATTATTATTATTATTATTATTATTATTATTATTATTATAGTAACCTCTTTTTGAAATCCAAAAATAGACGATTGAACTTCTTTATTTTTGTTTGGTAAGAATTCTGGCGGTAACTGTCTTTTATTTTTCTTTAGCGTGCCAACGATCATTATTTTACTTTCCAAGAGTGTAGCCGCTAAAGGATAACTTGTGTACCAGTTGTCGCAGGTCAAGTTTCGGTTCTTTCCTTTCCAGGATTGAATCAAACGAAGAGTAATGTCAGTAGGTGTATTAGATGTTCTGTAAGGCCCTTCAGGCTGTTGACCACAGTATACTTCAATATCAGTAACGTCAAAAGTCTTGCCATCACACAGGACAAACACTTTCAAGCCATACTTTGCAGGTTTGTTTGGAATATATTGCACAAAACTGCATCTACCTCGGAAAGGTATCAACATTTCATCAATTGTCATTTGATCGCTTAAAGAATAGTTGCTTTTGCAATTTTCGGTGAAACGGTCAAGGGTAAATCGAATAGCAGCAAGTTTGTCAACTACTCCTCGTTCTTGTCTACTACCTTTATCATCGAAGCTAAGAGCAGCGAGTAAAAATAAAAACCGATCGGCACTCATACAAGCGCTAAATACTTCTGAACCTGTTCCATCTTTGGTCCAGAATTCGCGAAAGTGTGTATGATTTGTTTTTTCGTCCCTGCAAGCAATAGTAACCCTATGAATGCTAAAATTTCTGTTTTTGTTGTATCCTTAGCCTGTCGTGGTCGGTTATAATTAACTCTCATTCTTGTAATTTGTAAGTTTGTACATTCAACTATGTTTTCAATGATGTCATTAGTAAACAATTTTTCAAAAGCACTCCTTTCATCAGTAATATTTCGTGCGCATTGTTTTGGCCCAGGTAATATTTTGACAATATTTCTCTAGCTAGTCTTGCTGTACTTACTCACAACTGGCTTTCTATGCCACTTGGTTTTTTATCCTTTCCCATAAAGAACTCACCATCTTCAACGAGATCTTCACCATCTTCTTTTTTTGATAAAATATTTGGCTCTCCTCCAACCTCTTCCTCAGGTTCCTCGTCAAGTATAGCTTGAGCCAAAGCGGCCAGCTCGTCTTGTGTGAGATTTTTAGAATTTCTCACCGGTATACGATCCCTGCAATTTCATTACTGGAAGTATTGAGGTTATGTTCACAAACAGCCAAACATGTTGCAAAACTTACGTTACTAATCCATAAATCTAGAAAAACTTACTTACATGACTAAGCGTGTGGTGTGAGAGGTTCACCAGTCAGACACTACCTCCAATATTTGAAAAATAATAGAAATATTTGGCAAAAATTCACCTGGTTATTCAAACAGTTTAACGTTGACACATCAATAATAGGTTAGGTGAGCCGCGCAGTCGCAAAAATCATCTGTTGACAAACGGTAAACAATAGAGGGCACGTGGTGTACTCTATACACCGTAGCAAGTAGTTAAAGGTTAAATGCTAGTACACCTAACTGATGTAAATAATATTCTCGTATTAGCCTGCGGCAGTTGTTGCTTGTACCAAAGTCCAATTTTCGCTAGATTTTGTCTGTAAAATGCCTTCAGTGGCTTTATAGGGTCGTCCTTTTTCAGACCAAGATTCCATCTCAATTCTGTAAATGCAGTACCTCCAACAGGATAAATAATTTCCCTAAACGAAATACCGTTTTTACATATCAATTGTTTTACCAGTTTCAAAAATAGATAGGGTAAGGTGGAGCAGGTTTGGATATGGGGCACCTCCGGAAACTTTTGAATTTACCGCCATAAGGTAGTACTTATTAGAGAATTCCAACCAACTGCTTCATGTTTGGCAGTGTTATTAATGTTTTGATAGGTAAATGTGAGCAAGATGTGTAAAAGATTTTGAAGAATTTTAAAGTAGTTTCGTTCCGGGAAAAATAACCTTTGTTTCACTGTCGCCCAATCGCCTTTGTTTTGTTTTGTTTTAAGGTGTTTTGTATAGAGAAAAAACTATTGTTTTAAAGCATTTACATCGTTCATATCAATGCGAAGATTCAATCTATCATGCTTGCGCAATATAACAATTAATTTATCTTAACATAATTTCACATAATATTGCAGCGACTTTATCAAAATGTTCTACACGCCTAGTATTTTCTTCAAAAGAAGAGAATCAGTTGGGAAATTATATGAAAAATTCATTCAAGATAATTTATGAGTTACCTATAAACCTGCGCGAGCACTGGCTGACGAACATGCAGGCAAGTGAATAAAAGTTTCCTGCAACTTAGGATGAAAACCTGAAATGCCTGAAAACACCACTATTGCCAGAGCTATTTCATTTAACAAATCCAACGTTGATTTATTTTTAAAAAATGTTGCGGGGATCCAGTCAAAAGAGACTTTTGTTGCACATCGGATTTGGAATGTAGACGAAACGAGCATTACAACAGTCATCCAGGCTCCTAGAGTTATTTATAAAACAGGAACCAAAGGTGTAGGACAGTGTACGTCTGTCGAAAGGATGTCATTGAAAACATTTGTAAAGTTATTAGAGGATATTTAAAAACACACTGGATCTAACTAAGCAAATCCTATTCTCCTACTGCTGAATATTCATGAAAATCATGTAACTATTGAAGATACACTTTATAGACTATCGAAAGCGTTTTTAAATGCATTCACGGATGAAGATGTAACCACAAAATCAGGTACAGAATTCCATTCTCCAAAAATTATGTTAAGAAAAATATGTTGACGGCACAATTTCCTAAACTTTTCACAAACGAGTTTATAACGATGCCCACGATTCCGCACATCAGCACTAATCACAAATATATCAAAGATCACAGAATAACGACCATGAAGTATTTTGTAAGTTTCGATTAGGTCTCCCCTAAGACGCTTCTCTTGTAAACTAGATAAACCCAACTCTTGAAGGCGCTTAACATAAGGAAGATCTCGGAGAGCAGGTGTCAGTCTGGTGTTTCACCTTTGGGGTTGTTCAAGAACGTGGATATCTTTGGCAAAATATGGATTCCAAACAGTTGCAGCATAGTCTAAGATGGGACGTATGTATGTTTTAAATTACAGCTAGCATATGAGGGGACATGCTTTTAAAGGACTGCGAAACCATATTCGCTACGCGGCTGACCTTCTTTACTGTTTTGGAAATGTGATGTGTCTATTTTAAATCAGACGATATAAGAACTCCAAGATCCTTCCGTTGAGTAGAGCTTGTAATAGGCATAACATTAAGGAAATATTTATTCCTAAGGTTCTGATGTCCAAGATGAACATTAAATTTTTGTGCATTTAACTCTAATTGTCAGATTAAGCACCATTCTTCCAATCGGAGCAGGTCATTTGTCAATTGCTGTCCACACGTCAAGGGGTTAGAAAATACTTTGGTATCATAAGCGAATAGTGAAACCTTAGATTCAAATAAAGTTACCATATTGCTAATAAATAAGATCAACAGTATAGGACCAGTAACTGAGCCCTGCGATACCCCACTGGTTACAGGAAACTGATTTCCTTTATCTACTCCGTAATTTGAAACTGTTGACCGACCACGTAGGAACCATGCTGTTGTGCATGTAAAACATCAGAATCGAGAAAATGGCGTAACTTTATAATCGTTTACCCTGCATTGCACTAGATCTAAAGTCGCTTTCAGTGATTTTATTTTATCAAGCCAATTGTCATTTATGATATCGCCAGACTTACTGCCGAATAATGGTCCTAAGATTAATATTTTTGACATAGAAAACTTTGATGCTACGTCATCTACCAGCCTGTCAATCATGGATTGTACATCAGTTGTCTCCATTACTATTAATATTGACGTCAATAATAATATAATTGTGGCTATATGAAATTGTTGTTAAACCTAGTTGGTCAAAATCTAATATATCTGTTAACACTAGAAGGCTCTATGCAAAGACATCCCCAGGATAAACAAACAGAAAATTACGACTAGGTAAGTCAAAATTTTACATCAGATCTCCCAAAAAAAATATAATTAAACAATTAGAAAACACAAGAAAGATGAAACTGCAAAAGAAAGCGCCAAAAGAAAAATTATGACAGACGAATCCGATTGACATAAATAACAAAAGAGAGATATAATTTAAAACCAAGGTCAAAGTAGATAAACAAAGAAAGAAAAATTGCAAAAAAAAAGTTGATACTACTTCATCAGATTCCGATGTGGAATTGCCCCTGAATATTTGAACAAGAGGTAAATTGCGTGACATCTCATACGACTCGGAGCTAGATATACAGTTTCAAGAAAATGACGTAGAATAGCTGCTTAATACGAAAAAATGTGTAACGACGATCTACTGATACGATTCTCCAAAAAAGAAATCTACATATTTATGTTACGTTGGCAAGGTGTAATAAATTTGTAGAAATGGTGAGTAAATATCTATGTGGTAAATTTTTAAAGAAAATACAAAAATTGCTTTCATTTTCTTAATCTAAAAGATATTTCCACAGTTGCAAAAATAGTAAATAAACAGCCAAAACCCACAACTGCACCTGGAATTTCGAGAATGTCATCTACCTATTTTGAAATGTAACGTTAATTTTTTTGGTTATAATGTTCAGTAATTTTGTTTTGTTAATATTCGTTGTATCTTTTTTGTATTAATTTAATAATAAAGTATGAAAACTAACTGTGTCTAACTAAATTATGTCCGAACCTACTCCATGACCTGACCGGAACTGTCCCACATGTGGTAGAATTGGACAAACGCAGTAGTTGTACTAAAAGACATCGGATATATTCGCATAAATATTGCCACACCATTACAAATACTTCTGGGCATACCATAATACTTTATCTAGTTTTTAAACTCTATCTTACCTAATATAATAATTGTGAGCCCTAATTATGATTCGCGATTTACTAATCTTGACATTTTAAAACATTTAAGTTACTAAGCACAAAATGAAGTAACATCTTTAAAAGGAAAATAGTTACCAAATATGGTAAACGTACATGGTTTCCATGTCAAAATAAATTCCAAGAATGATTGGAGAAGTGAGTCTAGACCAGCCAGAAATAAATGATTTCATTAAACTCGTGCATGCTGCACGTGTATCAAGTATTACCATTTGTTATAATCTAACCGTTGTCAACGGCGAGGAGTCAAAACATTATTGTTTCATTATAATGGCAAATAAATAGCATTTTTACTGCAACAGTACTATTGATTTCATAATGATCTAGGACAACAAGGCTAATATGATGCTATTTTTTAATTTTTGCTCAATGTAAATGCATAGGATAAAATAATAAAAAATACCATCGTATTAGCCTTGTTGTCCTAGATCATTATGAAACCAATAGTACCTTTCAAGCAAAAGTAACATCTTTAACTCCACCATAAGGAATTGAATGTGGAGGTAAAGTTACACCATATTTAATCTTAAATAAGAAACTTTAACATAAAATTACACGGCTGTAAAATAAAATAGGCTTTCACAGAATAAGTCTGAAAATAACAAATGTTATACAGTGCGATTCAAAAGTAAGGAATAAATTCGATAAAAGGGGAAGTATTGACTTTTAGAAAAATTCCAAAAACAAGTCAATTTTGTTTATAAAGTCTTTGACATAATATTCGGATATACAGGGTGATGCGTTAAGTGTGTGACTATAGCACTTTCCCGTCTTCATAATTATTTTTTTCAAAAGTTTTTTTATGTAGGGTAACAAATTTATTACATTACCATGTTGGTAATTGGATGAAGTGTCAGAATATGGAATAAAAAATGAAAATTGCTATTTAAAAATAATACCGATGACGTCACCATACTTAAACGCATCACCCTGTATATCCGAATAGTATGTCGAAAAGTGCAGACTTTAAAAACAAAATTGACTAGTTTTTGGAATTTTTCCAAAAATCAATAGTTTCCCTTTTATCGAATTTATTCCATACTTTTGAATCGCACGTATGTCATTATAATTTTTCTGAACAACGTATACCTATTTTGATGCCAGTAAAATTATTTTTGTCGTTGGATCAAATGTTAGCCACTGTTTTCAAGCGGTATGATATAATTTAATAAGAAAAATAATAATATAATAATGTTTTTAATTTTTGATATTCAATTAAAATCGGCATTAACTAATATAGGTTATAAATAAATTTATTTAAAACCTATATTTCGACCCATTTTGGGTCTTCGTCAAGGTACACTAACATTATGGTGGATGTTGCGTACTGATAGAGACTTACTTGTTGTCGTTCTCGTCGATCTATCAGTTTGCTGGTTCTTGCTCTTGAAGAAGCCGACGTTTCTTTTGTTCTTAAAACATTGGGAGACAATGGGGCAGGTGGGCAGGTGCAGATTAATGTTGCTATCTTCTTTCATATAAATTCTTAGCGTTTTTAGCAATGTTTGGAATGGTTTAAGGATCTTCTAAATCTTCTTAATGTGCTTATTTTAGTTTGAAGGGAAAGTTAATAAATTTTATGAAAATGCGTCACTTTGGTTTGTCACTCACTTTTCCACTGGTTTTTAATCAATGAGTTCTTTACAGAAAACTTGATGTGTGTGCGTGATGTGACATGTTTGCGATCTGCGTGTAGTGTTAAAATAATAAAATTTAGTGAAGCGCAACTTGTGGAACTTAATAGTATTTTGTTATTGACATCTAAACCTATTACTATTAAGTTCCACCATAATGTTAGTGTACCCTGACGAAGACCCAAAATGGGTCGAAATATAGGTTTTAAATAAACTAATGCCGATTTTAATTGAATATCAAAATTAAAAACATATCAAAGAAGCAATTAATAAATAAATATTAGCAGTAATATAATAATGATTAACTAAAGTTAATAATAAATAATTTAGATAAATGCTATTTTTATATTATATTTTGGCTTAATAAACGATTTTCTTAAAATCAGACGCAGATTTAAAAGTCTCTTTGTCGCCCCTGTAGAGCTTATTATTTATCAAAAATAGAAATATTTTTAATTCTATAAAGTAAAAGATTCCAATCACTAACGAAAACTAAAATATCCCTAAAGATGTCTGATTATTTTAAAAACATGATTACGCAATTTTTTTAGTTTCTGTATTTAATAAATTATATAATTTTTTGTAAAATATGAGTTACGAACGCTGTTGTAGAAATGCCCAAAATACATTCAAAATAAATTAACAAATATTTGGAAAAATAACATTTTTAAATTGAATATTTTTATCTGAATATTAGAAACTTTCTTTAGAAAACGAGAGTAATATACTGAGAAAAGCATAGTTGGACCAACGAAATTTTACTTAATTCAACTAAATGTTTAGTTAAATGAAATAAAATTTAGTTTTGTTAACTAAATGTTTCGTTGAGTTAAATAATAAAATAAATTAATTAATTAAATATAATAAAAATTTAACTCTATTTTATTACTAAAATAAACTATTTTAATAAATAAAATCCAACTAAATGCTTTTCTCAGTGTACAGATTATTGAACAAATAGTTAGAAATATTTTTTGAATACTTTACTATATTTACTAAATAATTTTAAAAAATTTTGTAGGCTTAGTGTTAATATATCGGTTTGTGGAATTAACTATAACGTTGAAATTCACAACCCATTAATTGTTTGACGGTCACTGTTTAAAACCACGCTTCTCCGTTAGTTTGGTTGACACTGGGTTTCCCTTTCCCTCTGTTTATCGTAAAGTCGTACCTGCGGGGTCAAGCGCATTCTCAATGAGCAGTTGATAGAACAAAATAGTTGACGTTCGCATTAGAAGGTGAATTTGAGAGATAAATTAGAAAATTGGTTTTGATATAATCCGCTTTAGCGGAGAAAATCTCGCATTTAACAAAATGATCATTTGATTGTTTATATGTGATCAATCGTCAAATTAGACGGATTAGGTTCTAGTGTTAACCCTTTAAGGTAAACTTTTTTTATTTTCCACAACGTGCTAAAATCTCATAAAATCTTTTTCTATTTTAGGTAACATTTTCCCTATCAGTTACCTTGAAGGAATTGTGTAATAAAAGACCTTTCAGTTTATAGAAAGGTAAAATTCGGTTCAAATATTTAAAATTAATACCATATACAGGGTGATTTATTTTTAGGTCTTTTATTTTCTTTTTGGGTTTTGTTGCTCGTCGTTTTTTTCCTGTTCCTGTCCCTTTGACTTTGTGTTTAATTTGAAGGTCTTCCCCTTTGGGCTCGTACCTGCATACATACATACAGGGTAACAAGATTATACAATAGGGTGAAACGAAAAACCCTAAGCAACCGTACCGTATCATCCGTGGGTCATCGAATGGTGGGATGTTTGTTTGAAACTGTATGTATATGTATATTGTGTCATTTTATCTATGTATATATTTATAAAACGTTTATACAATTTATTTATTCATGCATGTTAGTTTTAAGTGGTAGTTAAAGCGAGATCTCGAGTAGTGATCTATTGTCATAGGGTAGTTTTTAAGATTTACAACCAGCTGTGATACAAATCACCATTCTGTTAATTCTACTAGACATTCAAATCCTTAATCAGTATAATTACCGTTTACAATTTGCATTAAACAATAATTTGCATTAAACAATAAAGCCCTACTTAGAAAGTTTACATTTCACTACATGTTTGTGTTTTATTTATTTCTATTTATTTATTGTGGTTTTAATATTGCTTTCCAGCTCGTCAACTGTAAGTGTATATGCACCGTACGACCAAAATTGTGGAAGTTGCCTATATCTTAGTAAAAGATCTATTTCTTCGTTTATCTAATAAATTTGAAGCTTTAGTAAGGAGAATTGTTTTAAAACGAAGTGGCGCTTGTTTTTCTTATCTTGTATATCTTATTTTACCCCTCCCCTCTCCGACTTATTGGGGTTAGCCGGCAAAAACTAAAGTAGTGTTATTTAGGTCTAGCTGATACTTCCAGCACAGCTATATTTTGGTAGGTTAGGTATTTATATATATAAAAGTAGCCTTTGTGATTCTGTTGGCTATATAACAATGTAGGTTCAAGATTCAAATCAAAATGTAAAGTGTTGATTAGATCGACAATTAATTAATGATTTTCAGGCAAGAATAATTTGTTCAGTTGTACCGAGACTCAGTGACAAGTTACCGTTACATAAGATTACTCAAGAAGGTGACAGGCTCGCCTACTAGGCTAAAATACTATTCTATTACAGCACATGATTATGCAGGTCCAGTGATTTTGCGAGATAGGAAAGGTTGCCCATACAAAAACTTACAAGGCAAATATTTGCTTATTTATATGTTTTACAACAAAGTGTATTCATATCGAATTGGTCACAAGCTTGACATGTGAAGCCTTTATTGCAACATTTAGAAGGTTTGCTGCTCAACGTGGTATTACTACCCATTTATACCCGGACAATGCATCAAAGTTTATTGGCGCTCAAAAAGAACTTAAAGTTTATACGAATTATTGCGAAACTCCCAAGATGAGTTTGTTACTCTTTGTGTTTAAGAAAAAGTTATATGGCACTTTATACCTCTAAACAGTCTTAATTTTGGTGGGTTGTGCGAGTCGAATATAAAAGCAATAAAGTTTTATTTATACAGGGTCATTGGTAATAGTATATTAACTTACAACAGCCTTGGTAGTGTAATGTCTGGCGTGTCGGACTTTCACCCAAGCGGCCCGGGTTCGACTCCCGGCGCTGGCAGGTCTGGTTAAGGTTTTCTGCAGTTTCCCTTAGCTGTAACACAAATGTGGAATTTGCGCTGTTCCATCTATAAGTCGGCTGCAGCCGCACATTGGGCCTACATAATAATAATAATCGCCCCCTCCCTCCCGCACAAGCTTATAGCTTCTGGGGCCTTGGTTTAGGTTATGGGTTGTAGTAATTATTATTATTATTATTATTATGAAGAGTACTAGGGTGGTCCCAGAAGTACCCGACCCAACAAAGAAAACACAAAAATTTTGGAAAAAGATTTATTTATTTTTCAACGTAATCTCCTTTCAGCTCTATACACTTTTTCCAGCGGTGTTCAAAAAGTTCGATACCCTTTTTTATAATAAGAACTGTCTTGCTCCTCAAAATAGCCATTAACTGCTGACATCACTTCTTCATCGTTGGAAAATCTTTAACCACTGAGCCATTTTTTCAAGTTTGGGAACAGAAAATAATCCGAGGGGGCTAAATCTGGCGAATATGGTGCATGAGGTAGCAATTCAAACTTTAATTGATTAATTTTGGCCATTGCAATAACGGATTTGTGAGCTGGCGCGTTGTCGTGATGAAACAACACTTTCTTTTTAGCCAAATGCGGCCCTTTTTGCTTGATTTCTTCGCTCAAACGTTGCAATAAGTTTGCATAATACTTGCCGTTGATAGTTTTTCCTTTTTCGAGATAGTCAATAAAAATTATTCCACGCGCATCCCAAAAACCGACGCCATAACCTTGCCTGCAGATGAAACGGTCTTCGCCTTCTTTGGAGCCGGTTCTCACTTTTGAGTCCATTGTTTCGATTGTTCTTTTGTCTCGGGTGTGAAATGATGGACCCATGTTTCATCCATTGTTACGAAACGGCGCAAAAATTCTGCTTTGTTGCTATGAAACTTCGCTAAACACTCAATTGAAACATTTTCACGACACTGTTTTTGCTCGAGTGTGAGCAAACGCGGCACCCATCTTGCACACAGATTTCTCATGTCCAAATTTTCAGATAATATGCGATGTACCGCACTTTTTGAAATGCCCGTAATGTCTGCTAGCTCGGGCACTTTACCGCTTTGTGAATTTTCTTCACCATTTCTGGAGTCGTCTCCTCGTTTGGTCGACCACTGCGATGCTCGTCTTTGCAGCTCGTACGGCCTCGTTTAAACTCAGCTACCCAAAACTGTTGTAAACGAAGGAGCAGACTCACCCAGAATAGAATCTAGTTCAGCTTTTATATTGGTTGGGCTGAGGCCTTTCAAATAAAAGTATTGTATCACATAACGATGACCAATTTTCTCCATTTTCACAAATTCACTGACAACGTTCACTATTGATGGCTGCCAAACAAATACTGAACAACGTGGCGCTTTCAAACTTGAAACATATGCTTTATAGACTGCGTACTTTCCAATACAGTGATATTTTCAAACAACTACCGCCACCTCTTGGTCAGGTCGGGTACTTCTGGGACCACCCTCGTATTCCACATTGCTTTTACAGATTGAAGGAGCTCCAGATTAAACTCCAGACCCCTATACCAAGTGTCCTCAAGTCCTAACGACTTGACACTCCTCACTCCTTCTCATCTACTAATTGGTCAACCACTTGTTACACCTCCTGATCCATTATTTGAAGAAAAGGTGAAGATTCATCGTTTATCGAGGTTTCAATTACTACAGCAGCTAAACCAAAGTTTTTGGAAGAGATGGTCTTGGTTTTTACTTATCTGAGCTACAAAAGCGACACATGTGGAAAGTCGGCAACGCTAGTCTATCAGTTGGAGCTCTGATAGTAATACAAAATGATAATCTTCCGCTATGTAAATTGATTTTCGGAGCAATTACATAAGTGCACCCAGGTGATGACGGCAAAGTGCGGGTGGTTACTGTGAAAACTATACATGGGACTTACAAGCGTGCTATTTCAAAAATAAATCCTCTCCCAAGGGTTTTATGCCCTTTTTTCATTTGCTTTTCTGATAGGTAGTTAAAATTGTACAAAAAGTAGCGGTAAACCCCCGTAGCAAAAATATCTAATAATAAAAAAACTAATAAGAATTGTACTAATGTTCTAAAAATAATAATTTGTAAGCAATACAATTAAAAAAAGTATACGAGAATGGGGGTTGAAACCGCGATTTCTGACTACGAATCTGATGCGTTAACCGTTAGGCCTATCAGCGTACACCTTCCAGCTTTTCTTTATAGCTTATTACCAAAAGCAATAAATCAATAAGCTTTTTCGGTATTTTTCTAAATAGTTTTTGGTTTTCTACATAAATTTTAATATGTTTTTGACGTAATATGATTTCTTCTTTCGATTGATACCAAAATTTCTACTTACATTTGCAAGGGTACATATTTAGGAGGAAAATGATAAAATTCCATTGGATTTCCTATATTATCGTTTACAAAAAACACACTGTATACTAGCACCTTTAATCATCTCAAATTCCATGATGGCAAACCGCCATCAGGGACATCGTTATGTTTACTTGACTTTGAATGTAAATTAACAACTGTGATAAACAATTTTTATGTTGTACAATTAAATAAAGAATTCGTTTTTCGTTAGACTTTACTGTACCTCTACTAGCGCCTGTAAATATCCTAAATTCAATAATGTAATTAATGCAGGATAGCATATATGCAAAGATCCAAGATGAAAAAAAAAGGTTACAAAATAATGCAGTTTTCGAAACGTGTGCCCATTTTTTGTTACTTATTTTAAGAATGCATAAAAATAAATGGAAACGGCAATTAAATGATATGATACCCACGACCCGCTCATTTGACCTTTATTATACAACTATAGAATTGTGACCCGTTATTACCACCAATGTGTATAAAATAATATTGCATGAAAAATTGAGTTATTATATACATAAACGGGTTAATGTTACCTTGCTAATAGTCGTTCACATTTTAGAATCAAATTGAAAGTAGGTAGGTGATTTTAGTTGTTTAAACGTACCGCATTATAGGTAGCTTCCCTGATTATACTTTTACTTCTTTAAAAGCAGATGCTACCTTAAAAATTATATATTTATGATACATATGTGTTACCTAGTGATAAAAGGTGTGGAAAACCACTACGGAATCTTTTTATATAATTAGAAACGAAATCACACTTTTTGTGTGTTCATTTTGTGTACCTAATTGAAAATAATTTAAAAACGTACATACTTTGAGTCTACATAGAGTAATATTGCTTTGGAATTTTATGCAGAAAATGGGTAGGTAACAACATTGTTCAACCTGAAATTATTATTTGACAAATGCGAAGTGGCAAAATAAATACATGTAGTTTTAAGAAAAACTGTTGTTTAAGAGTTTTCTTGCAAAACAAGACAAGAATTCTGATAAACACTTGTCTTGCTTCAGCCTCGCAAATAAAAATCTCGTCTTGCTTGCAAGACTCTTGCATTTTCTTGTCTTGCATGTTTTCGGTCGGAATTTACACGGGACTTCTCCATTTCTTGAAATTCTTACACTGTTGCGACTCGGGGATTTAACTGTTAATTAGTTGTGCCGTTCTGTTAATGAATCATAACCTCATTGTCAGTAATCAATTGGACTTTGCGTAGCGTACGTATAGACCAATAAAGCGTAGTCAACATCTGTAAAATATTTAACACAGGCAAGAACACATTTACGGACAGATAATCGCGTAGCGAACAAAATGGATATTTTGCTTATAAACGAGCAAGATACTGATAGTGTAGGTGTAGTGCAATCATACAAAAGTCTACTCTGATTTATTTGAAGATGGCGAAGCCTTTATACGTTAATTTCTAGTTCGACGTTTTCAATGACTAATAACTATAATAAATAATCAAACATAATTGCCGTTTAGTTACGTTTCTATATTTTTTTATTGTTGTAGCTTTTAGATTATTACGTAATTTCTAATCGCCTGAATGTTGATATGTTATTAGTTACCACGCAAAAAATATGTGTAATAGTGTGATGAAAAAATATTTTATATATTGTTTATGTTTTGTTTCATTAAAACAAATATTCATTTAAATAAATAAATAATATATATTATAAATTCATAATATGTATATCTAGACTAACACTGCCAATAATAATTCAAACATACCAATATCTTTTCAAAATCTGTATTTTAGCAAGACTGCAAGAAAATGCAAGAAATCTTGCTATTCTTGCAGAAAAGATTCTTGTCTTGTCTTGCGGAACGGATTGCGATTCTTGTCTTGTTCTTGTCTTGCAATTTGTGCAAGAACAAGACAAGAACAAGAAAAATAAAAGACTCTCGTAAAACACTACTAATCAAATCAAACAACGTTTAGAGGCGTTTATAGTGATTTATCTCCTTCATATTCAACTTTAAAAAAGTGGTCAAAATGTTTCCGTTTGGTGCAAGAATCTCTTGAAGGTGATGAGCGTGCGGTCGGCCAAATGAAGCGGTAACGACTCGAAAAGCTACAATCATTGAAGAAATGGTATTAGAGAAGATCGCCGTTTGAAAGTATAGAAGTTAGCAGTGATGTCTGACATTTCGGAAACAAATGTTCGCCGAATTCTTCATGACCATTTGCCGCTGAGCCATGACCGCTCGTTTTTAAACTTGTGTGGAGACGACCCAAAGATTTTGGAGTCCATTGTCACTGGAGATGAAACAACGGTTCTGTATTATGATCCTCTATCCAAAAGGGAATCGATGGAATGACGGCGACCCGATGAACCTCGTCCCAAAAAAGCGAAAGTTGTTCAATCGACAAAGAAAGTTATGGCAACAATATTTTGGGATTGTGACGGCATTTTACTGATTGATTTTAAAGAACACCATGCAATTGTTAACAGTACATATTATGCGTCTTTATTGCATAAATTGAGAAACAATATTCGTGAAAAACGTCGTGGAAAATCGATGTTCGATTACTACACGACAATGCACCCGTTCATATTGCCGCAATTTCACAAGCTGCCATTCGCAAATGCGGCTTTGAAGCATTGGATCATCCACCGTACAATCAGGATATGGCTCCTAGTGACTATTATTTATTTTCCAATTTAAAGAAAGACGGAAGGAGAAACTTCAGATTATTTTTACAAGGGCAAAGAATTATTAATTCCACGTTGTAATAAGTGCATTGACATTAAGGGAGATTATATTGAAACATAAAAATTATTATATTTTACCAAGCTTATTTTTTCTATATCAGGCAGAGAATTTATGGCGCTTACCTCGTATATATTTTTATATATTTTTTTAATTAATGTTATTTTTAACTGTTATGTTCTTAACAGTTTAATTTTTAATAAAAGTTATGTCTGATGTTTTTTGACTCTTTGATTTTGGTGCTCCGCAAATTTTTCTTATGATCAAAAGTGCGCCCTGATTTAAAAAAGGTTAAGTATCACTGTACTAGTGGTCACTAATTGGAATACAGTGTAATATTTAATTGATAGATTTTTAATAAAAAGTAGAACAAAATGTAATGTATACTTAAAACTATAATCAATTTAACTATATTCAGATTGTTATGGAAGTATGAATTTTCCAGATATAAAGATTATTTGTGTTTTTTATAAATAAACTGTTTTATCTATCAGATTCTTATAAAAGGTCAGAAATTAGTACTTTTAAAGTTTACACCAGATGCCATTGATTTGTTCAATGTAAAATCTCAGTATCACTACTTTTGTGACATTTGCCCAATTTACAATTTAAGCAATAGTTAATCAAATATGTCAATTACATTACAAACAAAAGATTGTTTTTCAATATATAAAATATCGCTGTTTTCTGTAATATAATCTTTACCATGTTGAGCTAATTATTGATAAGATGTGCTTTAATATGATGCACAGAATTCGTACTTGCCTGAAATGCCGATTAAATATTAGTTTTGTCAAATATAGGTATCTAGTTTTTCCTAATACTGCAAAATGACATTTTAAAAATGAAATTGTTGTTGTTTATTTCAATTGTATAAGCAGCAGTATTGTCACATATATATACTGCATTCTAATGACCTTGCTATTATAAGTTTACAAACTTCCTTCCTTGTATTGGTGCACTGATTAGTTACGTAATCGTTCCATAAAAAGTAAGTAGCATGCACAATAAAAAAATAGGCACACTAAGTGTATCCGAGATTACTTGAATAGTGAACACCAATGTAAACAAACGCATTACAATCACGACACAAAATACCTGCCTTTTATTGGTGAAAATACTAAACCTTTAATTAAAATGGTAAATTATGTTATATAGAGGTAATTGAAGTCGTGTACAGTCAGTCCTTTGATTATTTCGTCTGATTTTTGTTTTATACTATCAGTGAAAATGTCAATAATGCGACAAAATTACTTTTTGTTAAATATAATAGCTCGAATAATTTGAAGGGCTTTGAACACAAATCGAATCCAATCCGATTCGAATCCGACTTCAAATCGGATACGGTTTCCGATTTATACTGTGTGTAGTTATACTATCGTTTTTACGAATTTTACATGAGGAATCGAAGATTGCTTGAATAGGTAGTTTTTCAAAAATGTACAACTAACTGTTTTTTGCGGTAAAATAATTAGAGGGGCAAATATTCAGATTACAGATTATTAAATCTGTACACATTCTTCTAGTAAACTTTCCTAAAAATCAAATGCACTTCTTTGTTTACAAATCATGTTTTACTGTTACTGTAACTTTGCAGGCGTTTAACCTAGAAACACAACATTTTTATACTAATTTTTATTTAACTTTCTTTCATCATTTTTGTTTCCAATTCTTTGTAATCACTTATTAACAAAATAAAATTAATAGCTATGCAGATATGTAAATTAAGATGCTGATAGAATCAAGTAATATTTTCATCTAGGCTAGTTTTCTTGATTTTCTATGTAAACATCCATAAAACAACCTTTTCTCTTGTTCAATCATCTGTACTTCATGATATGTACTTTATCTTCTAGTCATTTCGATCTTGAGCTGTGCAATTTACTCGACAAAGGTATGCGAATAATAAATACACGTTGAAATCAACATCAATTTAGAAGCGTTGACTTTTTTAATTTTGAAAAAATTAATGTAAGTATCAAGAATATAGTAAAAATACATTAACTATTAGGCTCATGATATTTGGTTAGGAAATTATTAATTATAATCATCTACGACTTTCTTTAAAGAAGAAGTAAAGGTGTATATTTATATATGTCGCAGGCAGATAGTCAAATCCGGCAAATTACTATCTGCCTAGTCATTTACTAAGTGACGGGGCAGATAGTAAAACGAAAATAAATCTCCACGATTTTGCTATATACCTAGGCATTTACTAAATGCCGTTGTTTAGAGCAGGCAGTTAGTAAATGACTTCATGTACTGTCGCAAATAAGGTAATAACATGCACATTTCTTTGCAGAACATTCTTTTTTACACGAGCGCTTGTAGAAGCTTTGCCTATTGTAAAGAGAGTACTTAGAAATTAATGCTTCTCACAAAGAAACCTGCTTATTATTAGAAACATTTTGAGTACTTATTTATTAACTACCTGTTCTAAATAACGTCATTTAGGCAAAGGGCAAAGATTTTCTAAAGTGCTCATGTATAAAAAATAATGTTCTACAAAGAAATGTGCATGTTATTACCTTATTTGCAGACAGCACATTAAGCCATTTACAAACTGCCTGTTCTAAACAACGAACGGCATTTAGTAAATGCCTAGGCATATAGCAAAATCGTGGAGATTTATTTTCGTTTTACTATCTGCCCCGTCACTTAGTAAATGACTAGGCCGATAGTAATTTGCCGGATTGGACTATCTGCCTGCGACATATACATACATAAACCTAACACTTGCCTTACGAACAATATTAATTATTTACATTTAGATAGACAGTTATAGAATATAGGATAATAATGGTTTGCACTTTAGGATGAATCGCACGTTAATTAGCACTCACTTATTTTAACAACTATTTCCTGTTTGGCTAATTTAGGTCACATAATCTTAGATTAGAAATTAATTGAGATAAATCATACTTGAAATTTATATAATTTAAATAGCCCGTCACTGTTATAGATACAATAAGATCTGATATATCGAAAATATATAAAAATAATTAACTAACCCATAACACTCTCATGGTGAAAGTTGATAGTCAAACTAATGCAATTTAAAGTAAGAGATATCTTTATATACCGCAGTATTCCATCTCCACTATACAATTTGGGAGACCAATAAATTATAGAGCATCATTCTTATAAGAAGTGCATATATCATCATGAAAGATATTATAGTTGTTGCAATTGTAATTTTTGTATTATTTAATGTGAACTTTTATATTATATAAATTAACATTATACAGTAAGTAGTGTTTTGAGTAATACTTGCATATAAAATGGTTTCATGGGATGTAATTAACTATATTTCTGTAACTATTTTTCTCTAATGTATCAAAATTTACATTTAAAAACCATTTTTATTTAACAGATTTAACTAGAGTGTAGGTACAAAAAGTCTGGACAATTTTTGTTGATCTCTAATAGAGGTTTTATTTTTTTTCTAGAATTCTCAAAAAAACAACATTCCAAGATATTTGTACCATGTTACAAAAAATCTTCTCACCAAAAGGTGATCGGATACTGAAAGAATAACAATAAATATTCTGAAAAAAAAAGAAGTAGTGTTGGCAAATGCAACTTACAAAAATCTTGACCATACACTACAAAACCTAGGTAAAAGATGTAATATTGGCATAAAAGCAACGTTTTAAACAAGAAAGAATTGCCATTAGCAACATAAAAATATGCTCTAAATTATAATCAAATACACACATAAAGGATACATAAATGTAATTCATACTTTATCCTAAGGAGCTCAAATACGAGTGTACTAAATTTTTAAAATTCAGTCGCAACCGAGATTTGAATTCCTCTGAATAGTGGAGTAACCTTACGTTTTTGTCTCGGAACCGGTCCAAACTACTTCGATTTGAATAATTTTTTTTAAATCTTACAAATATAAAATACTAAAACCTTTACAAATTAGAAATTGACGCTCAGAACGGGAAATGTGGTGAAACTCGAATAACCTAAAACCATAACCAAGTGGTCCCGCACCGGTTGCTCGACCATCTCAGAACAGGATAATTTTTGGTGTGTTATCACATCTATGTATTGGTAGTTCGAAGCCACTATTAATTTATTTTTATTCCTTTTGGTTTAAATACGGCAGCCATATTTGTTTCGTGGTGCACGACGTTTCTTGCACTTTTCTATGTAAACGAAAATCTTGATATCTCAAGAACAGTTGGTCGTAGAAAGTCGCGGTAAAAACCATTGCATTCTTCACATTTCGAACTACATTTGTTGTTCTAAACGTGAATTTTATAAGATGCTTCCTTATGGGCGCTTGAACCACTTGGTTATGGTTTTAGGTTATTCGAGTTTCACCACATTTCCCGTTCTGAGCGTCAATTTCTAATTTGTAAAGGTTTTAGTATTTTATATTCACAAGACTTTAAAAGAAATTATTCAAATCGAAGTAGTTTGGACCGGCTGCGAGATAACGCTCTTTTTTTGCTTAGCGTTACTCCACTAGAACGAGAAGTACGATATCTACCACTCGACCACGGACAGCCCATACATAAAGGATTACGAAAACACGTTATAAACTGCAACGGTTTCTTAGCCATTTCATTCAACTCTACAAACATTGTGAATATTATATAAATCTTATACGAAACGTTTGCTATAAACGTTAGAACATTTTAAAACATCAGCGAAAAGTGATTAAAAGCGCCTACAATCTCTGAAATTGCTTTGCAAATCTAGTGCGTGTACTCTTTTCTTCTGTAACCTTTAGCTGCGTCGGCAGTAACATCCAAAAATCATTATGTACAGTAATGTCCCGTAATTTAGCCTTTGAGCTAGCCTACTGGAGTTGGTTAAATCGGTAGAGCAGAGAAATGATAAGAGAAGAAGTTACCCTTTGTAACGTCTGGCAAAGTTAAAATGTTTGGGATATATTAAATAAACCTTGCATTGTAAATTTCTAATTTAATTTTCGTTAGCTAAAATACACTTAAAAGACCCTATGTAATATCTCAAATTTATTTCGCATCCTACTAATAATTAAAAATTTAAAATCTCTTAGACCATTCCCACAAACGAATGCGTGTGAACAAATTAGAACAAAGATATCCCGTTTCCTTTTTCTCTTTTTCTTATTTCTCATTCTTCATGCGAAACATAATACAAATTTTCATTACGATATTTCGAGTGTAATCCTTGTTGATTATAATAAATCTGAAGTTCTGTTGATTTTGTTATTTATTTATGACCCTATTTGACAAATAAAAAATATAAAATATATCGTTCCAACTTCTGTAAAAAATCGATAGTCTGAGAAAATCACATTTTTGTTAGGAGCAAACATGTTTTATTTTAGGAATTTATTTAAGTCAAGATAATAGTATATTATACACCAAGGTGGTGAAGACTGTTATTATTGACCGAGCACCAAGATTATTTCGCGAGGGGCTTTGCGCCGAGCGGAATAAGGTGCGAGCCCTATTAATGTCTTCACCACAGTGGTGTATATACTATTTTTTCCACTACTAGCCAAATTTAAGGCAAAAATTAAAAATTAAAATTTTTCTTGTAAAAATCAAGTAGCACAGGAATGCAAATTCGCCTTTCCACTAATAAAACAAAAATCAAGTAGTCTGATGCAGATTGACATTTCCACTAATAACTAATGGCATTTCTATTCAAATAATTTTATCGTGTTAGGTAATTTCAAGCAGCAAATACGTTAAAGACAATCTCCTGGGTATACAAAATTATGTTGCACAAGTTTTTGTTAAACAACTATCTCTGGATTCTCAAAACATTTGAATTTATCCATTATTAACCTACGTTAATAATAGAAAAAATTATTAACCACTACTAGAGAAATTCAACTTCTCAGTTGGCTAGGAAACGCAATAATTGTCAACTTCATAGCTAGTAGTGGAAAAAAATATTTTATTCGCAATCGTATTGGTAATGAGTCCATTCCTGACCATTTAGTGGTCCGAAAATGATCATTGTAACTTTGACATTCTCTTGGTCCGAAACGACCTATTTTCGCACCTCTACGTGTCTTTAAATTCAGCTACTAGGTGGCGCGCAGAAAATTACATCGCCAAATGCGGTGTATAAATGGCTGTATAAATCATGTTTGGTAATGTTGCGGACCTTGGCTGCTAAAGAACGAGTACCCAGGTATTATTATTAATTTATAAATACTCCTATTCAATAAAATCCTCGAAATATTATGCGATCGAATTTGATGATGTAAGTGGCGACATACGTTATGCCAATCCCAACCGATGACATTTTGCATCTGTCAAGAATTTTAGATAATTCGGTATTTAAAGGACGATTGCGAATAAAATAGTATACAAACCTCGGCAAAAGTACCATTCCTGTGTCTCGAGAACTAGTTCACCTCGAGGCTATCGCCTCTCGGTAAACTATGTTGTTCTCTTGACAGGAATGGAGTACTTTCGGCCTCGGTATGTAATGTACTATAATATGAGAGGCAGATCTTGTTTATTGATAATTGACGAACCGTGGCATGAGTACCTTCGAGAAATTTCATAAATTTCAATTTTCGTTCAATTCATATTAAAAAAGTGTGCATTTTTATGAATTTAACAATGTGAACAATTCAAGTAGGAAGAACGTGACTAGAGTCCGCCAGAGATAGCGTTATGGTGCAGCAGTTTAAGTTTGGACTTGACTTAAGTTGGAATAGACTTGTAAAGTTCTAACCAATTCAAATTAAGTAAGGATTCCGCTGAAATTAGCTGTACCGTTCGGATATACATATATGCTGTGGTATGCTTTGAGATTTTTAAATTCACTTTGCATCCATTGTTTAAAATCTGTTTGAAGCTTAAAATATTTGTTAAAAGTTAACCCAATTCTTGCGTACTACCTGAGTGTTCTTAATCTACTTCAGTTGTGATCCTTTAGTATTTCGAAAGTATTTTTGAAGTTAAATAGCGGTTGAATTCAAGTAAGGGCCGACTTCCGAAATCTTCCTGTCGTATCTACAAAACTTTTCTAATCTAACCTAGTGTTTGAACCTGTTTAATTTACCTTCCGTATTTTCCGAAGCGTAATTTGAATATAATACACAATTACATACATTGAGCATATTCAATATTTAAAATTGTGAGAACTTAGAATTTTGTTTTTGAAAGCTTTGAAACTGTAGAAGGCGAACTACTATACAGTGAAACCTAAACTCTTTGCTATATTCAAGTATAGGACTGAAGCTATAGCTTTTTAAATGTACAGTTTAAATCCTGGAATATTGCAAGTTTGTAACTATGCAATCCTGGTTCTCCCAAACAGAAGTATCGAGATACAGAACATCAAGTAATTTGGATATTATTTGATACTCGTATACTTAAGAACTTTGTAATAAATAAAGATTAGTATAAAGTTTCACAGTATTTATTAAAAAATATAACCTGACAATATCGTTTCGACAGCTAAGCTGTCATTATCAAAGGTAATATAAATATAAACAAACACGTCGCTAAGGTAGATACAAAAATAGGTAACTAGATGAAAAGCTAAAAATTATAATAATCAGAATTAAATAACTAACACTTCCAGTAACGGAGAATTACTGAGCTCAAGTTGTTCATTCATTAAAGGTACCCTGAGTTTGTGTTTGTATATCTCAAAGGCTTCTAAAATGTCTAAAAATGTTATTACAAAAATGTAGGAATCTTGAGTTACGTAAATCTGAGCTTTAAACCTTTCAGTTTTAAAACTCGGAGGTTTTAGTACTATAAACATTAAATTATAAAATACTGAAAATTGAATCTGAAATTTCGATTTTCGAACTGTAATTCAATAAATTTTGATAATTAAAGATTTGGCAGTTAAACTGCACTTCTGATTAATTGATGTAAAACTCAATCACTCGCTTATAAATGTGAAACGTACAGTAGAGAGCTGAAATGCTGTTGATATTTTTGTTATTAGTTTTAAATCATACGTACATAATGTAAAAAAACACCTCAAAATGTGAAAAAATGGTAATTTAGTTATTATGTTTTTTTATTTACAGTATGTAGCAATTCATTTTTGTAAAAGGTTAAATTCGTAAATACAGATTATTATTATATTGAAAGCGAAATTTAAACATATATTAGTGGTTCATAAAGGAAGGTTGTCTGGGTCGGTAGTAACGACCCAGTCTCTCATAAATATAGTAAGTAGCGCGTCATCCCAAGTAGAAAATTCATGACGCAACGCTGACGATCTTAAGATTCTCATGATCAGATCAGATAAATGGTAACTTTATCATATCTTAGAAATCGTAATACAAAAAAACAAACATTTCCCTGTTTTTATTTCTAAAATCATAATAATTAACTTATTGTTCTTAAATCATTGTAAATAACTTATATTGAATTAAAGAACGCCCAAATTAACTTTATTTCAGTTAAATCTAAACTTCCTCCAAAATCTAACCGCATTTTTGTGGTCATATCTCTGGATGTGTTAATTAAATATTTCCTTTATACCGAGATTATCAGCAAGGTTAGCATATTGAAGAGAAGGAAGAACTACTAACAGTAAAACAGGTAAGATAAACCAACAAACAATATCTCTATTCCCAGTTTAATTTAAAGCTAAACAATGAAAATTACCCTTAAATGTAGGTGTAGGTACTGTAAAAAAAATTAAATAATCAATTTTAATGTTGCAACAGTTAAAACTATTATGCACTACGAGTTGCACAAAAGTCCCTTGCTTTTACAGATCGTTTAGATCTGTCGCTTTCCCGACACCCACCAGAGCTCATCGATGTGTCACCAAACACCGGAAAAGGTCCGAATGGAATAATAATATCAAATATTCGGTCTTTTAACGACGTACTTCATATATGTCGACAATCACTGGAGAATGTTGATATTCACTAATTTTGGTCTTTCACAGTAACAAATTGACCAATCAGAAAACCGGATTGACGTCCCCTATATATGAAATAATTTCGGTAATTTTTCGATAATCTTGCAAGTAGGATTGCATGATAACAGATCAAGAAAAACGTGAAAAATGATTTACGACTAATAGGCTTTGATTTCTGGTTCTCCAATTAATAAAACACAATTATCTAACAAGCTTAGGTAAATAACGAAACTTTTGTTGTTCCAGTGGCGTATTTACAAATTTTTCTGGGGGGTGGGGGGGGTAATCTATAAAAATTCCGAATCAAAATACTTAGATTTTCACATAAATGACCTGGACTATTAAAAAAATTCGGGGGGTGGCTCCATCCCGTTAGCGTCCCCCAAAAAAATATGCCACTGATTGATTCTGATGGTCTTTAATTTTTAATTAGGCAAAATGTAGAACAAAACAGTACAAAAATGAATAATGAATAGAATAAATTGAAAAAACTTATTTTAGAATTCCGCTAGTAGATAGAGAGCCGCGATAGGAACTTATTGATATGTATTGATGCATTGCATTAGTGGAAGGGTCACGTGACATACTTTCTACCACTTGATTTTTTGTTCTAATAACTTTTTGCATCATAAGTGTTACCAAACCATGATTACCAGAACCTTGAAAAGTCGCTCGTGGGTGCCAGACCGCCTGAAATACTCCTCTGCAGGGCGACTAATGCAAACTTCTTATAGTCATATTTTTGTTCCTCGTTTTCTATATGATAGGATAAACCAGTGAAATAAAACTTTACCTTCTCATATATCGTGAAGGATATCAGATTTAAGCTTTGCTTTGGCCACAGAGTTACTATGTAAGTGCTGCCATTTATTTTTGAAGTGTATTATTTAATATACATCAATAAAGGATACGAAGGATAGCAAAAAATATCAAACCATAATTGCGTGTTAATGTCAGACCGCCCGAAAGATTTTAAACTAGCGCCGTCTGCAGGGCGACTGAGATGCAAATTTCTTATTTCAGATTTCTGGCCATACTCTTGTTCTTCCTGTTCGATATTATATGATTAATACTTTCTGGCATAGTAAAAATAGATCAATAACTATTGCGGCTCTATCTATTAGTGGAATACTAAAATAAGTTTTTCAATTTATTTTATTGATTATTTATTTTTGTACTGTTTTGTTCTAAATTTTACCTAATTGAAAATTAAAGACCATCAGAATAACTCAGTGGCATATTTTTTTGGGGGATGGAACCACCGAGTTTTTTTAATAGTCCAGGCTATTTACGTCAAAATCTATGTTTTGTGAAAATATAAGTATTTTGATTCGGAATTTTTATAGATTATCCCCCCCCCTCCGAGAAAAATTTGTAAATACACCACTGAAACAACAAAAGTTTCGTTATTTACCTAAGCTTGGTATATAATTCTGTTTTATTAATTGGAGAACCAGAAATCAAAGCCTACTAGTCGCAAATCATTTTTCACGTTTTCTTGAAAATTTTCTTATGTAAGAGTATGAATATTTATTATGGTTAAAAAGAGAACACAATATTCTATCGATTTCAGTAAAAAAAATACCTATCATGTAATTTAAAAAAAAGTTCGATGACGTCATCACGCTCACGCGGATTTAGTAAATACAAAGTTTTCCGAACCAGAACATAGAGAATTATATGCTATTTAATAATATATATGGTTTATACCACTGAACTATACCACTCTGACTGAAAATAAAGTTGCTACAAAGCGGGGCGCTTTAAATCAAACTGACTGTGTATAAAAAATACTTTAAGCAAAAGTGCATTTGGGTCTGAAGCATTAAGCAATGAGAAAAATGTTAGAGTCAGATACAATTAGACCATTATTTTAATTACAACATTGCATTAGTGTTATACTTTTATAGTAAAAAAAACTATTTCATAGAGAAGAGAATAATACATAACTAGCTATAATCACGGCATGTAAAAATTTATGAAACGCTTTTACATTAAATTTAAATTTTATCTTTTCAAATGCAGATTTTAGTAAAATTGTGTGTTTTCAATAAGAAGAAAACCTTGCTACCAATAATTGTCCATCTATGATAAGCCAGTAAAATTAGACCCGGATAGTTGGTGGAAATAAATGTTGGAAAGCGGAAGATAGTTTTGATCGCTTCATTTGACGTCAAATAGAAGTATCTTAGGTTTGTACGGTCTTTCGACGCGAGCTTAGGTGAGGGCATCAAAAGAACCACGAAATCTTTGGACTTTTTTCAGTTTTTCACTTATAACTTCAAAGCGGTGCTTTCCAACGAAAACTTCACTATTACAATAATTAAAGAGCATTAAATTCTGCGTCGGATGAGTACCCAACATTTTAAATTCGGTCCAGTGGTATGGTCGAAATCGTCGGGGTCGAAAAACGAAAATTTTACAAATTTTCGAATTTCCGTCATAGCCCGGACGACCAGCGACTTTCCGTATAAAAAAAACCAGTTGGACTCATTCTGATTGCTAATATAAGTTGAGAAATACCTAAGCTTTGATATTGTAGAGGTTACCGGATTAAATTAATGGCCATTTTTTTGGCATCCCCCATCATAGCAATTAGGATCAGTCCATATGAAGTGGTGCAGTACTGGTTGCTCGATCATTTCGAAAAAATTTTTTTTGTGTGTTATCACATCTAAGTATTGGTAGATCAAAACCACTGTTATTTTATTTTTTTTTATTGAAATATGGCAGCAAACAGATTTTAGAGAGGCTGCGGTCAAAAGAGCTGTCAGTTCATCTTTTAAGTATACTTCATCAAGACGAAAACACTATTTCATGATATTAAAAAGTATTTGAGGTTGCAAGACGTGAGATTAACAAGGATTAAACCCAACCTCGAAGTCAAGAGTGTACAGAAGAGTGTACAGCAACGATCACCACCTGCATTTAGTATGGGACCGACTGTTCGAAATAACCAAATCCAGTTATCTGGAAGTGCAACTATTAATAAGAACATCACCCAGAAGAAGATCACCCCAATTGGTTTGAAAAATGTTTATAAACGTTAATACATTTTTTCAATAGTATTCAACATGCTCAGCATTATTCCAGATGCATTTTGCCAAATTATTTTTTTTTGCAAATAATATTCGTTATTAAAGTTTATGGTCAGTCTGAAGAAAATATGCTACAGACGTTCTAATGAACAAAATTTTCTCATTTCATCGTTATTTCAATCATTGTTAAACACATATTTGTAGTGACTTTTCCCGTTATGAAAAGTTGCATTTTAGTCAATTATTTATACGTTTGTTTATAACAAATTCCAGTAAAACTATCTTTTGCGTCTTATTTCGACTCGAAAAAAAATGACATATACTTCTTTCGCTTCTTAAAAATATGCCGTTGAGAAAAAAATGGCCCGAACTTAAAAAAAAAAGTTGATGAAAAGTGATATCATTATCAGTTAAACAACATCCCCTAATGATATCATATCATCCCCTACATTTAAGATAGTTCAAGTTATGTGATAATGAATCAGCTTTACAATCCTTCATCAAAATGACTTACCCAAGAGCTGTAAAATTAGGATATAGAAGAAACTTATTATAACAGTTATATCTCGTTAACATGAAAACACACTTTTCTTTTATTAATTGCTCAGGTAAGGTAATAAATACTTGTATACCTCTCTATTACAACACACCTTGTCTGTTTTAGGTCAAATCTTACGTTAATTTTCTCCTAAACTTAATTTAAATGCATTAAATAGTCATCACCCACGTCGTTAATAGATAAGAAAAATTAACTAAATTCTATGGAAAATCAGTTTTACAGATATCCTTTATCTGACTAGTGTGTACTAGTGTGCATGTTAATTATAAGTAATTTATAATTTTGAAATTGAGATAATGCAACTAATCTAACGTGTCACTTTGAAATTTCATACATAAGCTTGTTTAAAACTATAGAGTGGGGGGGGGTTCCCTTTTTTATGTGTCAAATAACATCACAGTATGTAGTTCCTTAGAATTTAGTATAAGTATTTATAACATGTACGTACTTAATGTTTAAGTTTTATAGAAGATTAACAATTAGTAATTATAGTTATTCAAGTGATTTTTTAAATGCGATAGGTACAATAAGAAGTGATAAATTGCAAAATATGATAATAGAGAAACTATAACGCCAGATATAATGTTTTGTAAAAACGTAAATCGGAAATAGAAAGAAAATTTTTATAGCATAAAAGATACAAATCCAACACTAAATAAGTCAATGTGACGACAAAGATAAAGCATGAATGCAAGAATTTTTTGCATAACAAGCTACAGCTTTGTAACAGGAAAAATATATAGCATGAGTATCATTTAAATAATAATTATATTTATAGGAATTTCATATGAAAAGAAGTTAATATTTCTAATAATTTTGACAGCTGGTTGGTTGGAATATTATTTACGAGATGCACTTCCTTGCAATTACGTAAAGTCAAATGTTACGAACTTGCGACCTATTCAAATTACTATAAAAATTATGCTACCCACTGGAATTGACATAGTGAAATTGATGTTGGAGTGCAGTATTTCTATTAATATTGTAATGATTTTATAAACAAAGGAAGCCAACACAATTCTGTAAAGAATAATTTATTATTTATTATATAAAATTATCTATTATAAAACATAATTTATCAAGCTATTAATAATATTCTATGTGAAAAATAATTATTTATTACAAATAAATGTTGAAGAATTTGCAAGGAATTTACTCTTTATAAATGTTAACATACTGGCATAAATATAAGTTAATTAGGTACCTGGTTTTGAACAATTATATGGAGTGCTTAATAATGAAAGCATGTATTAAATAATTTGTATTCATTTTCGTATCGGCTTTATCACATCGTTATAAATTGGATAGTGGTGGTTATTTTCCAGGGTACAAGTAATTTTGAAATAAAGGAAATTCATAAAGAGTCTCACAAGATTTATTAAGTTATAAGGTACCCCGAGTTTGTGTTTTTATATCTCGAAAACATCTAAAATGTCTAATTTGCGTTTGTTATTACAAAAATGTAAGAATTTGATATTATTTTGGGGAGTCATTGTGTGATTCTGTTCTAAAATGTGTGTGGAGCAATTAGTATGTTTCCGAAACAACGCATGTGCACGTGCATATTATATAATAATAATATTGGTTTTAAGGTATAGTGAAGAATTATTAAGGATTTTTTTCTTTACACATTTTATAACTAAAAATAATTCAGAAGTATATTACTTCAATACACAAATTTATTCAATGACATTTTACTCTGATCGTGTAACAGTATGAAAGTATAACTTCCACAATATTTTCCTGCGCAGAATTGTAACAAAATGCAATTTTTATCACTAAGTAGGCAGATTCTGCAAAAAGCAAAGACGTATTTTTTCTTTTTTAATGTATACCTAATATGAGCATTAGGGTAGTCCTTATTTGTATGGGTAAGAAAAAATTTACAATTTCAAAATACGTACCGTCCAATTTTTTTACATTACATGAAAGGATGTCACCCTAAAAATTTCAAGTTGATCAGATCATGCTAACCCGGTCCGCATTAAGGTCAAAGTTCAGCTATTTTAGAGTGTTTTTTACAAAACGGTTGCAGCTATGAAAAAAGGATCTTCCTTTTTTTGTGGGGAATTTAAGCTACTATAAATTTGGTCAGTACATAATTTTCGAGAAATAATCTGTTTTTGAGATATGAAAGGAAAATCAGATGCAGTAGTTTACGGGCCGTGCAGTGACACATTGAAAAATTTTATGTTACTCATTTGTGGTGCTTTTCTTCAATACTTCTGACTACTAGCATACTTCTAATGCTTTTCTAATACTTCTTACTGGAAATTATGGAACCAGGCCCTAGAAGCTATGAAGCTTGTGTTGGAGGAAGAGGCGATTATTACTATTACTCTGGACCAACGTGCTGCTTCAGCCGACTTAACAGATTGTATAGCATAAATCCCACATTTCTGTTAGAGTTAAGGAAAACTGCAGAAAACCATAACCAGATCTGCATTACCGGGAGTCGAACCGGGCGCTTGGGTGAGAGAAGGGCACTCTAGTCCCTACACTACCAATACTATTATATATGGGTCATAAGGTAATGTCATCAATAATTAATAATTGTAATTCATCACTACAGATATAAAATATTAAGCCATATTTATGTGAAAGGGTGCTGTATTGGTTTTAAAGACGCTGAGTTGTCTTTAAAATACACGAAACTCACTTATTGGAATACTCAACTTATTCACAAAGATTATTTCTATATATGAGGTTTATTCCATTAACCATTGTACATTATAACCAGCTGTCAAGTATTTATTTTACAGTGGTCTGTTTGTTGTGTGATAAAGGCTACACAATGCAATTGGGCTTTCTCGAATTGCTTTTCTTTCTTCTTTCTAAGTACTTATTACTTTCTTAATTTTTGCAGTTATAGAAATTAAACAAAATTAAATCAAAAGAATCAAAGCAGGTAATTGTCACTCACGTTTATGAAAACTCAAATAAGACTAATGTTTTCAGTTTTCACGTGGACCAGCAATAACTGATAAGAGATACATTCTAGTTTCTTTTTCAGTAACACTTATTTTGGATCATAAGAATATTTCTGTAACTGCCCGTTTAGTTTCTTTGAATGGAAGTGCTGCGCTTGTGGTAGATCAGTGATTTGAAAAAGGTACGAATTCTCCAACACGATTATTTAAACTGCGTCAAAAAGTTGAAAAAATTGTTTGCACCCTGGTAACAATTGGATAAGAACTAGAACAAAAAACTGATTTCTGCAGGCAAATAGAAAAAATTTTTGAAGCTAGATGATTTATTTGACATCACACGTGCTAATGCACTAGAAATGATGAAGATATTAGAAGACAAAGATACGATCCTACTGCCCGTGAAAAGAGGTTAGAATACAGAAAGAAGGAAATAAAATGAAAAAGGATGAAACTAAAAAAAACAGGCAGGCAGATGCATTTAGACGTACCAGAACCTTCAAGAAGAGAAGAAACTGAACCCACTGATGTAAGTAAGATTCACGTAATGTTTTCAATAGGCAAGTAAATCTTTTTAGACGAGGTTTTCGATCCTTTAACTTTAGAAGCGTCAGATAATGAAGAGAGCGAAAGAAATGAATCAATTTCAAGCTATACTACTAAGAGCAAAGAAAAGGACCAGGAAACAAATTTTGACTGCACGGTTGTTATCAGCGCTAGACAGATTTAAAATAAGTGACAAGGATACCACATGTATGTCACATATGTGTGGATGTCACATATTGTCAGCGAATGTAGAAGCCGTTTCAATAGATCCAAATGACTATGTCATAAACAGATCTTCCATCAGGGTATACTACAGACAATATTTTAGCGTACAGACAGCTAACAAAATGAAATTGTCATTTTAAGAAATATATTTACAATTTGCAGTCATTCACTGAGGCTTAAAACTACTTCCAGCTTTAATTGGAAAGTCTGAAGTATAGATTGGCCTAATTAGTGTCGATTAACTAATTACGGTTCCAGAACTGTCAACAACAGGGCAAGAAGTATCTCCAGCAGTCTATGATACTCTCTGCAATTGGCTGTCTATGATACTCTCTGCGATTGGGAATTAACAGACAAAGTTGAAGTTTTTAAACACTGTACATTAGTACACAGAGCTTTAATTATTCCACTAATAAAATCAGATTTTAGCAAAGAGATATCAACCATTAAACAACTAGCACATGCAAATCATTATAATCCGAACATGATTGACACTTTAATTAAACAAAAAGATTATAGGTTAGCTATCAAAAGAATATATCCCATTGACAATCAAACAGAAGACACAAATTACATATCTATACCATATTTTGGCAAAATATCAGAAAAAATTGCACATATACTAAGAAAAACCAACAATTATAAAATAACATTTAAAACCAACACTAACACTTTTTCATTTTTATTTAATGCTAAAGACAGAACACATGATATCATGAAATCGGGCATTTACCGTTTAAATTGTTCTTTTTGTAGTTCGGTATATATTGGACAAACACTTCGAAATTTTGACATAAGATATAAAGAACACGTACGTCATTACAAAAATAAACATCCTGAAAAATCGAATTACGCCAAACACCTTTTAGAACAAAATCACACAATGACTCCTCAAAATAATATTAAATTCCTACATTTTTGTAATAACAAACGCAAATTAGACATTTTAGAAGCCTTTGAGATATACAAACACAAACTTAGGGTACCTTTAATGAATGAACAACTTGAGCTCAGTAATTCTCCGTTACTGGAAGTATTAGATATTTAATTTTGATTATTATTATTATTTTATCTAGTTACCTATTTTGTATCTACCTTAGCGACGTGATTGTTTATAATTATATTACCTTTGATAATGACAGCGTAGCTGTCGAAACAATATTGTCAGGTTGTATTTTAATAAAACTGTGAAACTTTTAATAATCTTTATTTATTTCATGATTATGGAGTTCCACAAAATAAGGCTGGAAACAATAAACAAGATTATTTTTAGCTTATCGTCACCATATTTTTGAGGCGTTCTGCAATGAGTTTTTTCGGTGTCTAAGTTGCCATACCATCTGTTAAGTTGTTGCAGCCGCACGTTGGTCCAAAGTAATAGTAATAATCACCTCTTCCCCCAGCACAAGCTTCATAACTTCTAGGGCCTGATTCGCCAAGTAATGGGTAGTAGCAATTATTATTATTATATATAAATAATAATTTCCAGTAAGAAGTATTAGAAAAGCATTAGAAGTATGCTAGTAGTCAGAAGTATTGAAGAAAAGCACCACAAATGAGTAACATAAAATTTTTCGATGTGTCACTGCACGGCCCGTAAACTACTGCATCTGATTTATCTTTCATAACTTAAAAATAGATTATTTCTCGAAAATAATGTAAGGAACAAGTTTATAGTAGATTAGATTTCCTACAAAAAAGGAAGACTAGCTTTTTTTCGTAGCTGCAACCGTTTGACTGAAAATACGCACTATGTGAAAAACAGTCTAAAATAGTTGAACTTTGACCTTAATGCGGGGCCGGGTTAGCATGATCTGATCAACTTAAAATTTTTAGGGTAACTTCCTTTCATGTAATGTAAAAAATTTGGAGGGTACGTATTTTGAAAATTAAAAATCAAAAAATAAGGACCACCCTAATGAGCATGTCTTGAAACTATTCGTTTTCGTTATTGAATTCCATAATACAGAATCTATCGAACGTTGTTATGTCTTAAAACGGATCTCGAAAGTGTAATAGAACTATTTGATATAATTTAGCTTTCAACATGTAGCAATCAAGATACTTATATTTACAGCATTTTATTTTAAATTTTGTTTTATAAACGCAAGCAGCAGATTTATTGAACAAACACTCCAAAGTGATTAACTGTTACTTGTGTCAAAAGATTACCATGGAGATAGTATAAGGTATGTGGAATGCTTTAGCTTCTAATTTCAGCTTATGTAATCATTGCATACGAGTAAATGCAAGGATTGCAGTACCTATTAGTCATTAATGTTCCACCAACAATACTGCAAAGCGAGCAATCATCTTCGGCAATTTATAAATCATTCACAGTTTTAACACAAGACTAATAAATCGAAGAATACAGCAGGTGTCACTTAATTTTAAAACATGGCAAATGTGTAAAGAAAATGATCTATCAAAAGATGCAAGAAGTTGAATATGATTGGATTTTTTTAATTTTTTCCATAATACATTTTTCATCTATAATATTATTATTATTATTATATTATCTTACTAAAACATTTTGGATGATTTCAAAAAGTAATATAGTACTAAGATCAACATTTTTCCATAAAATAATCTTTGTATGAAAATAACTGCATCTGAAAATATTACACCAAGGCAACTTTAGCCACCATACCTAATTCAACTTCTGAAGCTGACATTGATTAACTGCTGTGTATAAAAGTTATTAATCATCAAAATCATGATCTATAAATATGATCCTTAAGTAGATTCAAAGTACCGTTGCATTGTGGACGTTAATATTATGCATATATCAGGATCATCAAAACTACCAAACATCCTCTTTCTCAAAATAAACACCCCGTTATTTAATGGTAGTTACTAGAACTGGCTTACTTTTCACAATATCATCCTCAATGTCATTCACGAAAGTACATCTCTAGCCAAATATCCAGCTTGAATGAAGGACCAACGTTAAATAAAAATGTAAACTGCCTGGTGGGTACAAATGGCTCAACTTGTCACCCACTACAAGCTGCAGCCCATACTATAGGTTCCCGCTACTGTTTTGAAGGTTTATTAGGGCTGAGGTTAATTAGAGCAGTTTAAATTGATGGAATTCTATGGAATAGTTTCTTAATTTTTAATTGATCACTTCTATCCAAGACCTTTATGCTATTCCATGCGAAGATTCAACACGTTCCACTTATTGCTCTACCCTCAGCCGTCAATCTTTCATAGACAAATTGTAATTTTTTAAATGCGTTGTTCTATTTGTCGTATATAAAGTAGGTTTTTTCTGGATATTGCTTTTCTGGTCTAAACAGTCTTACCCACTTTTGCACTGTTTTTTAAATTTATGACCAAATGTTCGAAATTCGATGTTTGCACTTAGCGAAGTGTAATGTTACCAGAGGGTAACATTAATTTGTACTGACTTAAGTTTATAAAAGAATAAAAAACGGGATAAAATAATTATTTTTATTGTAGAATAATATTTATATATAAAATCAATAAAAGTGTTATTCCATCATTTTGGTTTAGTTATTTGTGTATAAATTGTGTATGTATATTACAGAGTGTGTTTTTCATTCCTTTTAGTGTTTGACAGCTTAAGAAACCAGCAACAGCCAAAGGATTCCAAAGAACCCGACTCTGGTGGCCTCGACGGAGCCCCTTGCATTATACCGCAAGGTTCCCGGTCCAGGCGCCACCTGGCATTACGACATAAGCGAGATTCTCGCAAGTTGATAGGGCAGCCAGGTCATGTTGGCTAGACCGACCCGGGCCCCTGTACTACCATACAGCCTGGGAGTGCACACCCCGGAACCCAGCAGGCAAGCCCAAGGATCTCAGACTGCTACTAGTTCCCCACGCTGTCAGACAAGGAATGAGTGTACGTGTTGGTGACCTGCCCGTATGCAGTGTACGTGTGTGTAGTGTATGTGTGTTTGGATTTAATTTGAAAAACTGTGTGTTTATATGGTTGTGTATACGGGCAGGTATGTGTGCGTTGGAATGAGGTGTACTGAGCTGGTTCCCGTGGGGGCGCTACTCCCTAATGGCTGCCCGCTTTCAGCCACCCTGAGAGTTATTATTTTATTATTACCCTTAGTATTACTTTATTTATCATTGTTTTATCTGTTTGCATATTTTGCACAATACCATATTATTATATTTCCATATCTTAATATTTATCATATCTAATAAAAATACTAAAAAATAATATTTTTTATATTATAATAAATTGCCTTATAGGTAAATAAATGTGTAAGATATTTCGTTTGGTAGTTATACGCATATTTGTATATTATTATTATTTATTTCATTATTATTTTATTTTTATCCTTTTGCATCTTGTGCATAATGTCACAAAGATATTATTGTATTGTAATTGAAGGTGTATTATATAATATAAAAATACTAAAAATTCAATATTTCTTTAATTTTTATCCTTTTTTAATATCTATGTATCAACTTAATTAACATCTCAACTTGAAATTTACTTTAAATTACATTAAAATGTTTACAGAGTTCTTATAATTTGTTCACTATGGATAGAAGTTTATTTTGAAACACAAATATTAAATTTATAGTTTTCAATAAACACATAATTAGTAAGAAGTTGGTATATAATTTTTGTTCGTTGAAACATAAAAGCTTGTATGCTTTTTAAAGTAATCATGAGCAAAAATATTTTTTACAGTAAAGTTACATTCGTATTATATCAGGCGAAAGTTACAAACACTGGGCATTTCGTTGCTGAAAAGTATTGTCTAACATATTTGTAATTAAGCTGTGAATGAGTGTATCGAATCATGCACAAATATATGTATATGAATAGTTTATTTGCAAATACATTAAATAATTTTTTTAAATTCTTTGCGCTTGAAACTTTCGATGCCTAATAATATGAATCTACCTTTAAAGATGTAAAAGTAACTAGTGTGTAACGATCCAAAGGATTAATGAAGAATACACATAAAATAGGAGATAACAGTAATAAATTTATTATACATAATAGTTATTTGTATGTCAAGGCCCGAAAGAACAACTTTGCTGGACGAGTTTGAAGATTGCGGGATGAGGGAGCGCAGCGACCGAATCTTGCAACAGGCGAGGCCAGCAAAGTTGTGTTTCGGCCGAGGCGTACACAAAATTTTTTCGTTGACCAATTTGAGGTTGTGTCACAGATTATAAATTTGCATACAATAACTATTGTTTTGATTTCTCGGGGAGAGAATTTAACAACGCATAATTTGCTTGTTCCTGCAGATCTGGCGGAGTATTAGAAATATTGCTGTCACTGTCTTCGTCCATAATATTTAACTTCGCAAATAGGTATTCAAATTATTAACAATAATCAGCACCAATGTGACCAAGTTAACGACAATTTGAAGGTTATGTAACATAATTTGACAGATTAATATTAAAATGATACAGCATTAATCAAGCAACTTACAATTTACAGCTATATATCAAGTTGCCTATATCACCTGCATGAACCGAAAGTGTTTTTTCAGTACAGAACTGTCATTTTCGGTTCATGCTCCAGCAAAGCGTCGTTTTCGGTATTTAAATTAGTACCGAATAGACAACTTTCGGATATGGTCGACGAAAAAATAATTTTAATTAAAGAACAATTGCATGCTATTTTTCTGCATAACTATGCTTAATCATTTTGTACAATTTTAATATTCACAAAAACAATTTCACAAAAGAAACTACACAAAACCACAATAGATACGATCATACTTCGCCTGGAAGGGCGGTGCGAGCCTTTGATCTCCACTCTGTTCCCTGTTTTTCTTTAGTGCCTAGGTACTAATCCCAGTTATACTCCATTAACCCTCGAATAGCAGGAGGTACTTTCTACCGAACAATGGGATCTCCCTCTGACTCGTTTAGCTCATGCTATTTTTTATGACATGATATTTATTAACAATTAATTATAAATTGATCCTTTAACAATGAAATGCACCGGCCGAATGCCCAGCATGGATCCCCAGTCGAGCAGAAACCTCACGAAAGCCTATCTTAAGATAATACAACGATTTCTTTACAAATAAATACACATTAAATAAATTGAAATATATATACAGTATGGTTTTACATTTACTGCTTAATATTTAATATACATAACTTATATAAATATCACGCAGCGAAGTTAGAGCCGCCGCGCCGTAACAAAAAGGAATCAATAAATTAATAAAGATCACTAGCATAGTGGTGAGCTATAATCATCATTTCTTACTCTTGAAGTACATGCAGTGTGTTTTCATTCATTCATTCATGTGTCTCGGTACATTTTATTCTGTGGAGACAGCCAGCGCTACCTAGCGCTGGATGACACTAACCCTATTGAACTACGCGATGTAAGAGAGAGAGGTGAGGATCCGAGCTTTAATTTCTTTTTTCGTATTTCAACAAAAGCAACAAGCAGTAAAAACAGCAGTGTTTTAAGGGTGCGTTAGTTACTAAAGCTTACCCATTAGGGTAAGCAGTTGGCACCTAGTATAAATAAAATCCACGATATTGTATCTACACACAGTTTGAAAACACCTATGCGGTAACAACTGTGTCGTTGCATAGCCCCACTTATGAATAGGCACATTTTAATTTAGAAAAAATTGACGATTCATTACATTCTTCAGATTATCCTATAACATTTAATTTGTAGTTATGTTTTCCATTTATTTATATTTTTTATTATTTTTTTATAACATTAATGAACATTCTTCCACCCTAAATAATCCCATTTCTTATTCTATAATCATCCTAATATATCACCATAGCCCAACTAAAAGGAAAACAGGCCAAACACAAAAGAAAAAATTATTTAAGAGACATCATAAACAACATTCATTCATTTAATAGGCAACCTCTTTTATCCTGTATGGACCTTCATGGAACAAAAATAATTTTTTTGTGTCTTTATCGTTAGCATTAGACATGTTATTGCATTTTAACCAAGCTAATTAAACTACTGGAAAATTTCTAAATTGTTTGATTTGTTTTTTATACCGGAGTCGTCTTTTTTTCTGCGTTCGAAAGTAATTTTTGTCTTACTAATTTCAAATGGTTACCTTCCTTTTTATCACTTTTTGTAAGTTTTGATAATTTTCTAATTTCATCTTCACTCTGTGCATCACGTTCATCAGAAAATGCCAATCTTTTCTGTAATTTCCTTATTTCCGTTTTATTCTTCTTTTCCTTTGCCCTGCCATCATAATATTCATCACTCATTCCATATAGTGTGATCATCACTCTTATTATCACCTTTTTTTGGTGAAATTCCAGTAATATTATCACCTCCATCGTCAATAGAATCTTTAATATTTCCATCACATATTACCGAAATAATTGCCTTATCCTCTAATGTATTATTTATATCTTTTGAAAATGTAACGTCAATATTATTAACTGTATTAAATTTTCTACAACAAGACATGTTATATGATAGTTATAATTGCCTATTGTTATATTAAAAATCACTTGTTTTTGCACTTTTTTACTTTCCTTCGCCAACGAGGTAATTATTTTTACACCTGTTACTGGTAAAATTGGAAGATTCTTATTTTGTGCAATTTTATCATAAAAAGTTTTAGGTATGCAAGAAATTTGACAACCTGAGTCTATAAGAATGTTACTATGAATATTTTGGATTGTTACTGTAACAAACGGTGTTACCTTTTTGTTAATTTCAATTTCTTCTGCTTTTTCATGGAAAATTGTAAATAGATAGGCTATGCCAATTCGGCGGCAAAATCCCATGTTATTTTAAATAAAGGTCCGATTTAGCAAAAAGATCGCAAATCCAAGATGGCGGCGAATCGCGACAGCGCTCGCTCCACCGTATACCGTGTAAGCATATGTTGCAGCATCGTTAACTTCATTTAAAATACATGGGATTTTGCTATGCATATTTACATTATCAACGAATTAAGAGAAAATCACATACACATTTCAACTTTAAATTTCTCGATATTTCTCCTTTTGCATTTTAATTTATGTGTTGCGTATCGTAAAAGAAAGGGCGCGTCACGCGTCAGCCTGTTAAATCTCGTTCCGGATTCCATTCATACATTCCATTCCATTATTTCTACCTGTTAGAGCAAGAAACCATTCGATAGATCATTAACATTAAATCGAGGTGTTGAAAGGTTCAAAAATTTCTATTTACTTAACATTAGATCGATATAAACATTTGAAGGTATACACGTGTATTTGAAATATCAATTACAAAAAGCTTACCTAGGAATTTATGACAGATCATGTGTAAAAATCATGTTGGATCGAGTCTGTTATAAAGTTAGCTTGAAAACGTCGTTAATTTATAACCCTAGGGCACCTGTGAACACCTATGTACAGATAATTGTGTAAGATATTTGAGTGTATATTGTACAAATACATTTGGAGTCATGTAAAAAAATATATAACGCCAGTTCAACATGGTTTTATTCCAAAAAGATCAACTGTTTCTAATCTATTATGTTTTGTGCAGTCGGCTACAAGTTCAATGAATGAAGGCAAACAATTAGATGTTATTTATACAGATTTTGCCAAGGCCTTCGACAAAGTACACCATGTTGTTCTTCTTGCAAAGCTACATCATTTAGGTATTTCAGATTCGTTATTAGAACTGTTAATGTCTTACCTTAAAGACAGAATGTAGTCTACAATAACCATGTATCACGGCCTTATCTCGCTAGATCAGGAGTACCTCAAGGTTCAATCTTGGGACCTCTTCTATTCTTATTGCTAGTGAATGATTTACAATCAGTAGTTGTACATTCGGAATGTCTTATATTCGCAGATGTCTTATATTCAAATTATTCAAATCAATTTCATCCGTCGACGACTGCATAAAACTACAAGAAGATGTAAATAGTCTCTATAGACCATCTTATAGGTCTATAGAGAACAAATTGACTGTAAATATAAGTAAATGTACTCGTATGTGCATTACGTATTCTCGAAAACCATCACCTTTGACATATGATTACAGAATTGCTAATTCTCTTCTTGCCCGAGTAAGTCAACTTAAAGATCTAGGTATTATTTTTGATCACAAACTGTAATTGTAATCTTTCAATTAAGACAGTTCAGAAATTGCAAACTGCATCTCAGTTTGAAATTTTAGAGTGTAAAGATGTGTAAAGAAAAACGGTCTGTGTCTGTTACACTTTGAAGTTATGTTAAGGAATTCCGTGTTCTTACAACTGACGATAAGGTGTTGTATTGTACAATGTGCGACGATAAAGTGACTGCAACGAAACGCTTTCAAGTTACACAACATCTGAACACGGTTTGACATCAAAAGTGTGTTGCCCTGAAATCAAAACAACAAACATTGTTACCAGGGTACCCTAATAATTCGAGCGGTGAGTCCAGCAAATCGATCGAATTTAATAAAAAACTATGTAGTGCATTAGTGGTTGCAGATATCCCGTTAAGTAAAATTAATCACTCAGCATTTCGTAATTTTCTGGAAGAAATTTCAAAAATGCCAATACTCGACGAGTCTACACTCAGGAAAAATTATTTACCTCGTTTATACGAAGAGACCATAAAATCAATTAGAAAACATGTAGCGAATAACTACATATGGGTTTCCATTGACGAATCTACTGACACTACTGGAAGGTGCGTAGAAACTTCATTTCCTTCGTTTTGTTAGTAAAATTTAACTAATTAAACACATCAGAGCAATTTACGGATGTTTTATTTTCTATTTTGTTAGTTAAATATTCAATCACAACAATATTTTTGCTTGATTAAAATATAACTTTTTTAAATAACTGTTTTGCGCTAATTGTTTGTAACCGACTAATTATGTAGTTCGATAAAATAAAAATCAAATTTTTGTTTTCAAATACGTGGCGAACGTTATAACTGGCGTTTTAAATTCGGAGAACAATCCCAAATCATATCTATTAGCAATGGACGTTTTCAAGAGCACCAATCGTTGTTCTGTGGCAAAATTGTTTAATGATTCGATGGCTATTTTGTGGCCGGACGGCATACAGTACAACAAAGTACTCCTGTTCGTCACCGACGCTGCACCGTACATGATCAAGGCTGGAACAGGCTTACAAGTTCTGTACGAAAAAATGATCCACTTAACTTGTCTTGCCCATGCAATGCATAGAGTTGCAGAAAAAGTGCGGGAAATATATCCTAACGTAAACTCTATAATTTCAGATGTAAAAAAATTGTTTGTAAAGCTCCATATCGCATACAAATATTTAGGGAAACTGCTCAAGAAGTCCCTCTCCCACCTGAGCCTGTAATAACAAGGTGGGGTACTTGGATTTCTGCAGCAGAATATTATGCAACTTATTTTGATATTATTAAAGCATTTGTAAATAAACTTAATAAACACGATGCACTATGCATACATAGCGCACAGGATGCTTTTTATACTAAGGAAGTGAGGGCAGAATTATTGTTTGTTTTGAAAAATTCTGTGCGTTTAGCTAAAGTAATTCAGAAATTAGAAAGTCAGGGAAATTCATTAGATGAATCTCTTGAGCATGTAAAATTGTTAGGTGTTTCTTTGAATAAAGTAAAAGGGCCAAAGGGTTTGACTATAAAACAAAAATTTAAACCCGTTATAGACAAAAATCCTGGTTTTCACTTAATTAAAAGCATAAACGATGCATTATCTGGCCAAGACATTTTAGACGAGCTAAAACATTATTCGCTTGTAGAATTAAACAATTTTAAGCATGCCCCAATTACGTCTTGCGATGTGGAACGGAGTTTCTCAAAATATAAAACAACATTTAGGGATAATAGGCACATATTTACTTTTGAAAATTTAAAAATGTACCTCATTGTGAACTGTAACGCTCTATGTTTAGAAAATATAATTAATTAAATTATTGCATAGGATGTCTAATTAAAATAAATTATCTGTAAATAAAATGTAAATAACGCTAAACAGGTGTTTTCTTAATAATGAAAGTGCATATATTTATTAAAAATTTCTAATAAACGCATATTTCATCATTTTTAAGTGCATATTTCACGTTTTTATAGTGCATAAGTGCATGCATATTTCAGCATTATTAAGTGCATACAAATCCTATACCTACTAATTATCTAGGTATCATCCAATATAAAATTAATTAAATATATGTTTTATACATTCAAATACGACCCTATGAAATATTATGTAATGCAAGAACCCTCTTAAATATTCAAATCACACTGTTATTGTAAGATTCTATAGCTATTCGTCACCAACATCTTAGTACATATAGGTTATATGACCACATCGGTATGATAAAGGAAGTAAGTTTAGGGCATTGATAATGTTCGTTTAAATGTTTTATTTATAACGAATTAAAAAATTCATGAAAATACTTGAACATAATTATAGAAAATATCACTTTAAATATGTTCTTGATCGTATTCCACGCGTGGCAATCCTAAATATACCTGCATCCGAGGCCGGTCTAGGGCAATCAGAAAACGCAGTCTCGTTATAATAGTTGTAAAGGTTACACAATGGATTGGCCGTCTTAAAAATGACAACTTTACAGGAATAATAAATATCACATCTCGAGTAATAAATTATTAGATATTATCATGTCATATTTACGATATAATGCATAGCATTTTATATTAATTACCCTAATTAAATTGATTAAAATATTCGTTCTAATTAAAAACGCTTAACATTATTATCAAATATCGAAATTAAAAATAACAAAAACAAAGAATTACGGGTAGACAGCACAGACAAGAAAAAACGAGAATAAACCCTCAAAAGTGAGCAGGACTGGAGAATATACCTTTAACTTGCAATAATGAAAATTTGTTAATTCAAAATATAAAACCATCAATTTAAATTAGTTATTGTTCCAAAAATGAATAAAATTTCGGGATCCCAAATGATTAAAATTTTATCTAACAATACAATATTAACAAAATTAAATACCTTAGCCACATTTTATCGTCCTCAAAAAAGTTCAAACCAAAATTCCTTTCACAAGTTGAAGGATTCGAACTCTTGACAATCAAAACACCTTAAAAGCCTTAAACCAGGCTACAATAAAAAACTGCTGGGCGTAACGATGCGGGAGAAGTCTTCTGGATTCTGAACTAAATATTATTAACGAGATTCATTAAACATCAACTTAATTGCTTGCAATAACTGCCTTCGATAATAAATTCTTAATTATTCTTCTGACTGGAACGGTACTCATAATTACTTGAATGTTGCTCAGAGTAATTGTTGAAATTATTATGATTCGGCAAGAACAATATAACGGTATGAAAATCCCCTTTTCTTAAACATGGGAATTAACACTGAGTTCTACTAACAAATGTCCGGCAACTAAACCATTCTTCAATAAATGAAGAATCACAAAATAACTGTAATTAAGCGGTTCTGTAAAACTGTATTTTTATTCGAACAACTCGAAAAACTAAACGGCACTTTAAATAGTTAATTTGTTATTTTATCATAAACAAATTGAACGGTACTAACACATACTCAAACGGAAAATTGTTAAATTCACTTAACGGAATGTATATTTATAATTGTACCCCGCCGAGGTCGGAGCACGCTATCGCACAAAAACTTTAGCCGGACTGTATTCTATAGAGATCGAAACTGAGGTCAAGTGTGTCTCGGACCACCAACTGAAGGCAAGTATATCGGACCAGCCACTGAACGGAAGTCACTTAAAAAAAATCAAGGTTCTTTTTTCGAGTAGAAATACATTACCAGATGCGAATCGAAATTAGCCAATAGCGAGGTCTTACTTCAAGAACAAACATTGATTTTTCTTAGTACCCAATCAACGAATCGCGTGTTTTGGCTTAACCAATCAGAACACAGCAACTCAACAGCAAGTACTGATTTTTCCTCTAAAACTGCAAACGCTTATATGAGTAACCAAAGAGATTTTTATAATTCTAAAATTTGAAACCAACCTTTTTTTTAAATAATTTTATAGGGATGTTTATATCGAATGCTAACGCAAGTTTATATTATGAAAAGAATTCAAATTTTCAGAACCGGACTTAAGATGTTTGTAAATATGTGGACGAAACCACAATTATTCAGAGCTTGTAAAAATATACCGTTACAGAATTGGAAATATTAAACTCGTTGGGCCATATTTAAATCTCACTATTAAGTTAATAACTGTTTAATTGCCATGGTGAACAATTCTAATCTTTTTCCACCTATTGTAACGGTATATTTTTATCAGCTCTGAATAAATGTAATTTTGTCGACATATTTACAAAAATCTTAAGTCCGGTTCTGAAAATTTGAATTCTTTTCATAATGTAAACTTGCGTTGGCATTCGATATAATCAACCCCATAAAACTTATTTTAAAAAAAGCTGGTTTCAAATTTTCTTAGTATTATAAAAAGCATTTGGACAATAATTTGTTTCTTTTTGTATTCTATTTATGCACGTGTGTTTTGGTAAACGTAGCTTCTTTGTTAAAAATCTTGGAAACTATTAAATATGGCTCATAATAAATTTTATTAAAGTCACCTTCATCGAATTTCATGTTTGCTATGTGTTTAAAAAATAATTTGACGCGTCTGCAGTCTCGAGAAAAACAACATCTGTGTCGCACCACTTGCCCGCTAATATACTAACTGCGTAGTATTTGGTTCTTTGGGGTCATATTCTAATAGTAAAAACTAATAAGATTCTCCCTATCGAGTCCACGTGCACTACTTAGTTTTGATTTGTTGAGGCGAGACCGGAAGCCTTTTTGATTGGAGCATGAAGATTTGTAAACCCTAAACTCACAATACTATGATTTTTAGTTTTAAAAAAAGAAAAACTTTTGCTTTGAGCGCGGTCCAGACGAGACTTGCTTCTGAGTTGCGGTAAAGAGAAGAACACTTGCCTTCAGTTGCTGGTCCGAGACACTCCAGTTTTAAGTTTCGATATAGTATAATTGCCGGTATCGGATGCCGTGCATTGTTATTTAAGAAAGTTTACAGTTAATAATCATACCGTTTAATTAAGTGTCCGGATATTAATCAAGAATTCGCGGTTAATAGAAGCACCGTTATACAGTTAAATACATTTCCGGAAGTTTGTGTTTTTGAAGAATGGGAAATCTAGTTTTTCCTATTAAAAGTGTAACAGCTTCAATACAGTTTACCGTATCGTACATTCGTTTAAACAATTTTCGTACCGAAATACCGATAAAAAATTAATAAATACAGACTTTATTTTCAGTGATCGAAATCTCGATTAATAATTAAATTCAAGTTATGTGCCCTATAAATCCAGTTCATATTTAAACAATAAGTGGGTTGTTTTAATGATAACAACGAACCTTTGCCGATGGTTATCAAAATTAATTAATAACCAAATCTTATGGAAATTTTATGATTGCATTCAGTCATTTTATTTTGGGTGAATTTGTAAATAATGATTCACCACATACAGACATTACGAGGGTTAATTCATTGCATCCTTGAATAATGGAAAGCAGAAATCTACTAACATTCCAGTTTCCGTCTGCAATGACTGTTTGATGTATGCAGGAGTCATACTTGTGCAGTTTAGCGTTAATTTGGTTTGCGAATTATTGACAACTACAGGTACAGTGAATTATGTATTTTTTTGAGTCTTAAGTAAATTCTCTTTGAACCTTTGTAATACTTTTACAGTTTGTTTTTCATTTATACGTAATTTAGTATATAACTTTTATTTCTTAAAACTTCATTAGTCAAGAGCTCTTAGGTAGGGAATTATTATTTGAATTTTTTGTGTTTAAAATTTGTAATCTTTTTTTATTTTTTCTGGTGTTTTCTCAAATAAATATGATTTTAAAGTTAATTAAAACCAGTAAGACTGAACCATATAATTATGAAAGTTTGTATTCATACCTTCATTAAACTAAATTTTTGTCTTTGTTGAAATTAACCAATATTTTGCACTAAATTTATATCGGTCTGATTTCATTTTCTGATTAGTGATTTCAGACAGATTTATTAGATTCATTTAATCTATTCGATCTATTTAATTATTGTTATTAAGCTTCATAATCAGATGGCGCCATTCTTGTGTATGTTTTTGTGTATTTGAAACCTTTATCCATTTCTTTATAAATTAGACAACTGCAGAACCAATACCTACGACCTGTAATTAAAAATTTGTAAGATAGAGCTAAATCTCAAGCCGTGGTAATCTTTAGCATATTTTTAACGTAAGTATTAAACTTTTACTGTTTAATTTAGTCCGGCAAAAAATCTTCGTTTCACTATTAGAATGAAATAAAGATTTTGCTTGTTGATTTTAATTTTAGTTAGAGACACCTTTACTCATGGCATGTGAATATGTCCCATTATGTCCCGGCTACCGGATACAACGCCGACCGCGGACACTGCGCTGACCACGCAAGGTGTCCATCGTTTGCGTTTGGTGTGCACGTCGAAGTGTCCATGGTCGGCAAAGTGTCCAAAGCCGCCAGTCAGCGTAGGATCGACGGCCGGTGTCCAGTACCCAGCCATCGCATGCACCAGTAATACATATTAAAAACTTTACAAAAATCTGTCACTATTTGTATAAACAAAATAATAACAAATTTAAATAAAAAGTTCATATATAGCGAAAGCCAAACAGGTGCTTTCGGGCGGTAACCCAAATTTCTTGTCAATGATGCTTTCAAAAGCATAAATTATGCAAATTATGCTTATAAAACTGTCTGTCTTTTGAACACCCGACGCCGACAGCAGCTGTGAGTAACACGTGTACATTTACGCGGGCATGCTGTTTAAGATCGTTTAGTTTCGGATTTAGTCTCGATTTTTAATGTTTTTGTTTATGCGCGTTTGTGACGTTTGTGCTGAAAGTTCTCTAGAATTATTATGAGAACGTTTGCGAACGTGCTTAATTACGCTTCTAGCTGCTGCGAGTAACACAAATGTACATTTTGCGTGGACATGTAGTTTAGGTTCTGTTAGTTTCGGTTTTATTATCGATTTTTAATGTTCTTGTTTATGCTCGTTTGTGCTGTATTATTCTCAAAGTTCTCGAGAATTATTATAAGAACGTTCACGAACGTGCTTGATTATGCTCCCGAATAGTTTTAGTTATCATGCGCGAACGTTCGCGAACGTTCTGATCAGTATTTTCAGAACGTTCTTTTATTTACAACACTAGTGCCAATAAATACCGAGTGATTATTATCTTTGTTAATTTGAGAATATTTTTTATAAAACCTCTCCATTCCGTAAGTAATTCTGGAGACAGATTCTGATTCCAATCAATTTTCGCCAAATATATCTTCGCATAATTTGTCGTCGGGAGATAAATAAGGTTTTTGAACGACTTCTTCGATTTGTCAGAACTTAGGGAGAAGTTCATTGACATATATAGAGTGTGTAGAAATACTTACATTACAAAGAGAAGAACAGCCATTTTGTTCTATTGACTGTTGAGCGGAGACAGGACCAGCAATTAACCAACCCAAGTGACTGTATTGAAAAGTGAGTAAATTTGGACCTAACCTAAATATTCCTTGAGCGATGATATCATAAGATATCTGAGCCGAGTAGAATATCTGAGCCGAGTAGAATATCTATTTTCGATGGGTTAAATTACATGGATTTAATATGCAAATGTTATTGTTTTTTCAATCATATCTGACTTCCAGGTGTCAGTTTGTTTCTTACAATAGTTTTGAGTCGTCAACATATACGTGTACGTCTGGGGTACCACAGGGGAGTAACCTTGGACCTCTACTGTTTTTGTTATTCATTGATGATTTATGTGAAGAAATTCAATGCAACAAACTAGTATATGCTGATGACTTAAAAATATTTAAACGCATATGCTCAAGTGAGGATTGTGATTCACTTCAAAATGAATTAAATAAAGTTCATCGATGGTGTACATCAATAAATGCATAGTTGTTTCATACACAAGAAAAAAAAATGACATATACTTACGACTACTCTATAGATGGTAATGTTTTAAAAGGTCAAACTTTAATTAGGGATTTAGGAATTTATTTCGATGCGGAGCTAACCTTTGTGGAACACATATCAATTACGTGTAAAGAGGCTGCTAAAATGTTAGGGTTTGTACTAAGAAACTGCAAATCATTTACTAATATAAAAGCATTGGAACTATTGTACTATTCGTATATCAGGTCAAAACTTGAATACGGATCTATAGTTTGGAGTCCTTATTATCAGATACATAAAAATAATCTTGAGCAAATTCAAAGGAAATTCTTAAAATTTTTAAATTTTAAGGTAACAGGATATTATCCCAAACGGGGTACAGATAATTATTTTCTATTGCAATCTTTCGGTTTTGATAGCCTTGAATTTCGACGAATTTGTTCTTTTTTAGTATTTTTGTATAAAATATTACATAACAAAATTGATGTTCCCCAGATTCTATCGCAAATTAATTTCTTTATTCCAAGACTTCATGCTCGCCATACTTGTACATTTTACCATGGCAAAGCTAAGACAAACGTGCTGCTTAAATCACCGCTGTATCTAATGTGCAATTATTGTAATAGAATCAGTCAAATTTGCGATTTATATACATGTTCGAAGTTGGAAATTATAAAATGTGCTAGACTTAGCTTTAATGTATAGTTATCTTAATTAATTATTATGTCAAAGTTAAATTAGAAGTTTATTTTTCTTATTTGAATGTAAAGTAAATATGTATGTGGTTTTGAGCTGTGTAGTTGTACTTAAAATTTAATATTAATTGTATTTATGTATTTGTCCTGTAATTGGGGTGTTCCTGTTGGGCAAATAAATGTATTTATTTGGGCAAATAAATAAACGGTATAAACCGTTTGAGGCAATGGACATCTTATTCTATTAAGAATGACAATGAGACCTTAAAACTCGACGAATTAACATTAGAGTGTAATATAACATCTACCATTCGATTGGCATTACTTCTGTTGTTAGAAATACCAGAGATTTGCATGGCCTTGGGATAGGCGTTGTAATTCAGTTTCTTAAAGAGTTCTAAAGAAATGAATGAAGTCTGACTTTCATTATCCAATAAGGCTTTAACTATTAGTTTTTTACCATTAGTAGCTAGCAAGACTATTTGCGATGAAAGCGCAGAGAGAGTAGAGTGAGTAGTTTCAGTGTGTTACAACTGACCTAGCGAATTTTCAACAGAGGAGTTGTCCTTTGAAAGTGCATTTGAGTTTATATTTCCTGAGATAGGACTACGGGCTGATCTATTTCCAGGTACCTGAGAGTGAGAGTCAGTATGTAACAGAGTATGATGCTTTTTATGGAGCATACTGTAGATCCCTTAGACATACATTGGGAAACGTTGTGTTTTGTCCCTAAACTGTTGTAACAAACCTTTTTATGTTTTACAAATTCACGTTTTCCAATATTATCCAGATTCTTAAATTTTATACATTTATAAATGTTGTGATTTGACAAATTACAAAATATGCATTTTACCTTGGGTACATTTTGACCAGTAAAATGAGCTACTTTGTTGGTTTTACTTTCAGCGGGGTTTGGCCGGGAAATTATGTTTTCAAGAGCAACACTTCTTTTTTCTAAAAAATCCAAAAATTCCTTTAAAGTGGGAAGTTTTGAACAGTCTCGGTTTAACTCATAAGCTGTTCGCGTATTATTGTCAAGTTTTTGCGAGAGACAATAAATTAACAATAGGTCCCAATGTTCAGTGGGTACATTAAGAGAAGATAAAGAGTTTAAGTTCTGATTAAGATGTGTCAGGAAATTCCGTAAATTTGAAGAGGTGCCTTTATTAATAACGGGATATTCTAATAAATTTTTAATGTGACTGTTTATAATTAAAACATTATTGCTATACCTATTTTTTAAAATATCGTGCTAAATAAAGTGCTTTTTCGTAATTATCATTTGTGAGAGGTAAATTATTTACTTATTGTAAGGGTTCTGCCTTTAAAGCGCCCTTTAAGTAAACAAATTCATGTACATTTGTTAACTGATTATTGATATGTACCAGAGAGTCAAATAGTTCATTAAATGGTGTATAATTCTCATATTTACCATCAAAGGAAGGTATATTTAGTCGTGGCAAATTAACTTTATTTATAGAGCCTTGAGAAGTTATAGGATTTTGAGAAGTTGGCCCTATATTACAATTTATTTTAGAGAGATGAAAAGCATGAGTAGCGTAAAACATTGCTTCTGTTTCATCTCTATCATTGTCTTCGGGTTCTAATTCCTCAACTTTATTTTGATATAGATGTATATTTTTCAAATGCTTGTATTAATTGTGTTTCCCGCACACTATATTCATGCACGTCAATATTGCTATTATATATATTTTTCTCAACGAATAATGCTATTCGTGTGAGTGTACCCTTTGCATATCCGAGTTCCTTTTTTAATGCATCTATTTTTACAATATACACCTAGCAATTACTAATGAATATAGAAACCTTAAATACCTTTCTAACAACTAATTAACATATTAACAAATAATTACGAGCAAACATTTAAAATTAGTTAAGGGAAATTTGCAAATCATGAATAATGTCAGTTGAAGAAGCACTTTTCAGCGTTGTAAATAAATACACTAAGAATACAATAAACTAGAAGAATCTGACCTTGATTTCAGTGTAGGATTTGAGCTTATCGCTATAATATCTCCTGGTACTCCAGACAGTTCGAAGACACTAGTGGTGCAAAATGGTATGACGTATACTACTGAGGGCCCTAAACTCTTCAAAGAGGGGTACTTGCGATTTGAGAATATGAAGACGCTTCTATATCTTCAACCAGAGAGTGGCAATTGAGAAAGCAGTTGAGTATTTGAAGGTCTTGTTTGCCTTCTATGAGCGAATGACGAATACTGTTACCTTCTGTCAAATAATCCTTTTCTTCTAAGGGTTTGAAAATGGAGTGGGGTTTGACGCAACTGACTAAAGCAATTTGTCGAAATTAAACTTTTGTTCACTTTCAATAGCTGTGAATGCTGTGGTTGTGCACACTTTACCAAGTAGTAAATCCAATTCTAGTTCACATATATTTATAAATATACCTGATAGACCATCCGGCTCGAAGGACTAGAATGTTTATTCGGGGGCTGTAGTATTTTTGAAGGACCAGTCGTGTTCAGTTTTCATTAACATTTATTTAAACTTCTTACAACACAACATAAGTAAAATGGCAATTATAACCAGTGGAGCAAGTGAGGAGCGTGCACATACTAAGGATTAAGATGGATAACAGTGATAAAGGGGTTTTCGTCACCAGAGAGTTCTATTTTTATTTGAGTGCTTCAATATTGTACATTAAACTAATAATAAGTGGGATAATCTTACATTTGCAACATTTATTTAGAACTGTCACACAATGATATTAAAAAATTGTAACTAGCACTCTCTGTTTTTCCAACACTTACAATACGCAATACGCTTGTTTATGGCCTGTGTTAACTGTAACATGTTAACTGTAATGCCCACTGGGGCATTGTATAAGAAGATTTCCTACCTACCTGCTATTCCTTAAGTAAATTTGTAGATGAATATTAAATGTAACTTTTTCTTTTGGTTTATGTCTTGGGTATTTCAGAAATTAATAGAATTAATCAAAATCGTTAATAATTTGAGAGCCAGGAAATTTTAAAAACAAAATAAACCTAGACAATATTGTTTTGCCCTCACCTTGTGCTCCTCAGCAGGGGAGGTTTTGTCTGGAACCCTGCGTCTCTCTTGTTGTTTCTAAATACATATGTAAACTAACTTCCATTTTCACCCGGAACCATTAATATTAAAAGTAATTTTTTCTTTTGCTGTAATTAAATTGTAGGTATATAAAATAAAAATTTGTTTCTTAGGTATTTCAGCAATTAATTGAATCAATTGATAATTTGATAACTTTATAGGTACAGAATTTTAAACAAAATATCTCTAGACAATTGTTTCGCCCACACCTTGGGCTCCGTAGTAGGGGGAGGGTTAATTTATTGGTAGACTTTTGACAACTTACAGATGAATTTAATTTTGCGGATTATTTTGGAAATTTAGTAATAAAACATTTGTTTTTCTGACACTTCAATAAATTATTCTTTCTATTATCTATCTACACATGTATTTATCTATAAGTCAAATATTTTTATTTATTAACCTTTAGTTTCTCTAAGGGTCTTTCTCTTCTTCTTTCTTCTATGTTTAATTCAAAACAGTTTTTAAACGGTTTTCTTGAACAGAAAATTATTTTATTTGAAGACAAAAGTTGGTGTCTCTGTAAAACTAGATACTTATATAATCATAAAACGTAACCCCATTTTTCAGATGTATATAGTAATTTCTATATTAACTTTATTGATTTGATTGGAGTATGTATAACTTTCAAATGTGTTCATTTTAATATCTGTAGTCAGAATACATGGTTTTGTGACTACTTATTTTTCGATCGAATTGTAATGTTTACAGGATTTACAAATAGAGCAAAAGCACAAGAAATACTTTTATATATCCACGTATTGTACATAAAAAACTATTATATGCATTTTTTACAATTGATATATTTAAAAAAAAGTTCATATAAATACCAAAACTTAACAATTTGGACAAATGTATGATAAACAATATAGCTTTCTTTAATTTAACCTATCGTATTTCCAGCACACAATGACTGTACACAATTTGGAGGTATGCCAACTTCTGGCGGTTTTCTTCTAGCATTAGCCGAATCTGGCAGATGTTCTCCTTCAGCATAGAAACCATTTTCATCAGAACGATATCCCACGGATTTTCTTTCTCCATTGGGATCAAGGTACGTGTAGAATCCTTCAACAACGGCAGATTCTTGGTCTGTGCCTGGATTAAATACTCTTCTGCTTTCGTATTTCAGTTGACCATCACTGGTTTCTACTCTAGAATGTGTGATAAAATAGTACATTGTGAAACTAGTTATAAAAACGAAACAAGTTTTCATGTTTGAAGTCGTCAACACGAAAGTAATTTTCTTATGAGAGCTTGTTGAATATTGATAAAATTGCAAAAAATGCGCCATTGTCATTTTGATTTCCTATGAAAAATGCCAGCAATTTCGCCAAATCGTTTTCAAGATCAAAAAGCAAAACAATTAATTTTTTAACTTATCGATTAGAGGAATTGCGTATTTATAAATTTATTTAATACATACGTATAAGAATATTCTCCTAATTCGTTAACAAAGTTGTCATATCTTGTAATTACTGCATTTGCTGCATCACTCACTGCGTTTGCTGCGTTGCCTACTGCATTAGATACTTGCTGGAAGAACTGTGGTCTGGCATGAGCAAAGCCTATGGTAAGTAATATAGTGAAGACCTAAAAATATAGATAATATCAAGAATCATGTTTTGTGTATTTAACGCTGCCTTAGTATTGAAATGTGCGTCGTAATCAGTAAAAATATGCGCTTCTATTTCAAGAAAATGTTTGGTTTGTTCAATTTAAATTTAAACCTAAATCCTTTTCGTCGCACTATATTGATTTATATGAAATAAAAAATAATTAATAAATACCTACTGTGAGTATCTCTCGAAAGTATAGAGTTCTACATTAACAGGTTACCAACAACAATTTAAAACACACTTAAAGTCGTGCATGTGAAATGTCTGTACAACAAACAGTACTAGTGTACACTTTCAAGAGAAGCTTTTCGTATATAATAATTTGCATGCCTGTAAATTAATACAATACAAATACAGCTACTATATTGATTTATACGAAATAATTAATAAACAGGTACTATTAATAATAGGTAGGTAATAGTAATAATAGCGTTTACTCCTTTTGCCTTACTTTGTGGAACTCCATAATCAAGAAATAAATAAAGATTAATAAATAGTTTCGCAATATTTATTAAAATATAACCTGACAATTGTGTCGACAGCTAAGTTGTCATTATCAAAGGTAATATGAATATAAACAAACATGTCGCTAAGGTAAATACAAAAAATAGATAACTAGATAAAAAATAATAAAAATTAAATATCTAACACTTCCAGTAACGGAGAATTACTGAGCTCAATCTGTTCATTTTTTGCTAAAGGTACCTTGAGTTTGTGTTTTTATATCTCGAAAGCTTCTAAAATGTCTAATTTGCGTTTGTTATAACAAAAATGTAGGAATTAGATTTTATTTTGGGTAGTCATTATGTGATTTTGTTCTAACATGTGTTTGGCGTAATTAGATTTTTTGGGATGTTTATTTCTGCAACAATGCACGTGCTTTTTATATTTTATGTCAAAATTTCCAAGTGTTTGTTCAATATATACCAAACTACAGAAAAAACAATTCAAACGGTAAATGCTCGATTTCATAATAGGACAACAGGCACTCCACGTCAGTATCCGAGTATACAATATTAGGTAATATAATATTACTACTATAATAGTAAGCTTTTACATAGTTCATATCAATGCGAAGATTCAATCTATCATACTTGCGCATTAGAACAATTAATTTAGCTTAACATAACCTCACATACTATTGCAGCAACTTTATCAAAATATTGCAGACGCCAAGTATTTTCTCCAGAAGAAGAGATTGAATTGGGAATTTATATGAAAAATTCATCCAAGATATTTTATGGGTTAACATACAAATCAGCGCGAGCACCGGCTTACAAACATACATGCAAGTGGGCTAAAAGTGTCCTTCAACTTGCGATGAAGACTAAATGGCAGGATTGTAGTAGATGAAATCTTATATTAATCGTCACCCATGGATTCCCTACCTTAAGCCCAAAAACACTAGTAATGCCTATATCTAGAGCTAAATACGTATATCTTTTAATGAATCTAACGTTGATTTACTTCTTAAAAACTGTGCGGGGGGCAGTCAAAGGCAATTTTATTGCACATCCGATTTGGAATGTAAACGAAACGGGCATTACATCAGTACTCCAGGCTCCTAGAACTATTTCTAAAACAGGAACCAAAGGTGTAGGACAGTGTAGGTTTGTTGAAATAATGTCATCGAAAATATTTGTAAAGTTATTAAAGCATATTCAAGAACATACCTGACCTAATTCAGCAAATCCAATTCTCCTGCTGCCGAATAATCATGAAAATTATGTAACTATTGAAGCCATAAGCTACGCCTGAGAAAATGGTATAACTTTATTATCGTTTCCCCTGCATTGCATGAGATTTAAAGTCGCTTTCAGTGATTTTATTTTATCACATCCTGGAAAGCCAATTAGCAACTACGATGTCGCCAGACTTACTAACGAACTATATTTACAAAGCTTCACACCTAAAAACATCATAAGCAGTTTTCATAGCACAGAAATATGGTCATACATTCAATTGTTTTTACTGAAGGCAATTTTATCAGGTGATTGAAAATAACGTTCGTACAAATCCTAAGATTGATACTTTTGCCAGAGAAAACTTTGACGCTATGTCGTCCACCAACCTTTCAATCATGGATTGAACATCAGTTTACTCCATTATTAGTAATATTGACGTCAATAATAATAAAATTCTGGCTAAATGAAATTGTTAAATCTACTTGGCGAAAAATTAATATATCTGTTAAAATTATACGACCGCTTCCAAAAACATCCCCAAGAAAAACAAACAGAAAATTGTGACTATAGGTAAGTCGAGAATTTACACCAGCTCTCCCGAGAAAATATAATTAAACAATTAGACAACATGAGGAAGATGAAACTGAAGAAAAAAACTACAAAAGAAAAACTATGACAGACGAATCCGATTGAATAAATAATAATAAAAGAGACATAGAAATTAAAACCAAGGTCACGGCAGATAAACATAGAAAGAAAAATTGCAAAAACGATTGATGATACTACTTTATTAAATTATGATGTAGAATTTCCCCTGAATATTTGAACAAGAGGTAAATTGCGTAGAATAACTACTTAATACAAAAAAATGTGTAACGACGATCTACTGGTACGATTCTCCACAAAAAGAGAAATCTATGCTATGATGGCAAGGTGGAATAAATTTGTAACAATGGCGAGTAAATATGTGGTAATTTTTTTAAGAAATGCAAGAATAGCTTTCATTTTCGACGAACAAAAAGTTCGTCTCTGAATTCGTGAAGTCTGTCGGTCTGGTTGTCGCCTTTTTACCTGTTGACTTTTATGAATTTTTCTTATATAGAATGAATCTTATAGTACATCGAATTCTAAGAAACTTTTGGTTGAAACATTTTTTTGTATCTCTTCGGGAAAGTGGTCAAAATGACCACCGAAAATTTCGGTAAATTTTTGAAAAATGAAAAATTTTGTATTTTTTTAAAATTTTCGAAAAAATAAAAATTTTTAGCAACAATTTTTTTTTAACGAAAAATTTTAGGACTTAAGAATTTTAGTTTTTATGACAACTAATGTGTTACGGCAACATTAGTTTTCAAAAATAAATTAGTTTCTTAAGTATACAGTTGTTTTTGTTCGTCATGGCAATGCTAGCTCTGCGGATTCTCACTAGTTTTTACTGAAAGATATTTTCATAGTTGCAAAAATAGTATATAAACAGCCAAAACCCACAACTGCACCTGGAATTTCAAGAATGTCATCGATTTCGAAATGTAACGTTAATTTTTTTGGTTATACACTGTTCAGCAATTTTGTTTTGTTAATATTTATTATTCGTTGTATCTTTTTTGCCTGTGAAAATAAGTACTTAGGAAATCATTTCCTGGGGTAATAATAGCCACTTTACCACCCTTGAGTACCGAACGGCTCGAGAATAGCAGCCTACCCTGCTATACCCCAATGGACCTTCAAAGTCTGAGAAAGGGGACTGTTATTATTATTATTATTATTATCTTACCTAAAATCATTATGACTTCAAAAATATGTGTCCGAATCTGCCTTACCTTCGAAGTTAAAACTTCTAAGTTACCAAGCACAAAATGAAATAAAATCTTTAAAAGCAAAAAAGTTACCAAATATGGTAAACGTACATGATTTCCATGTCAAAATAAATGCCAAGCTTAATTGGAAAAGTGAGTCTAGAACAGCCAAACATAAATGATTTCATTAAATTTGTGCACGCTTCACAGTGCACATGTATCAAATATTACCATTTATCAAAATCTAACCATTGTCAGCGGTGGGAAGTTAATAACTATTGCAACATTATTGTTTCATTATAATGGCAAATAAATAGCATTTACTGCAACAGTACCTTTCAAACGAAATTAACACCTTTAACTCCACCATAATATATAAATATTTCTTTAATAACTTAATGTTTGATTGTCAGGAATTGGATGTGAAAGTAAAGTTAAACTATACTTAATCTTAAATACAAAACCTTAACATAAAATTATACGGCTGTAAAATAAAATCAGTAAAAATCGGCTTTTGCAGAATAAGTCTGAAAATAACAAATGTTATATATGTCATTATAATTTTTCTGAACAACGTATACCTATTTTGATGCCAGTAAAATAATTTTTTAAATAATGTTATGAAGCTAATCAGTTAATAGCTCAGTTACTATTGATTACCGTTGGATCAAATGTTAGCCACTGTTTTCAAGCAGTATGATATAATTTGATAAGAAAAATAATAATTTAATAATGATTAACTAAAGTTAATAATAAATAATTTAAATACATGCTATTTTTAATTTTATTTTGGCTTAATAAACGATATTCTTAACATCAGGCGCAGATTTAGCCTCTGTGTCGCCCCTGTAGAGCTTATTATTTATCAAAAATAGAAATATTTTTAATTCTATAAAGTAAAAGATTCAAATCACTAAAGAAAACTAAAATATCCCTAAAAATTTCTGATTATTTTAAAAACATGATTACGCAATTTAATTTCTGTATTTAATATATTATATATTATTTTTTGTAAAATATGGGTTACGGACATTGTTGTAGAAATGCCCAAAATACATTCAAAATAAATTAACAAATATTTGAAAAAATAAGATTTTTAATTTAAATATTTTTATCTGAATATTATAAGCGTTTTTCAGAAAACAAGAAGATATACTGAGAAAAGCGTAGTTGGACCAACTTAATTTTATTTAATTCAACTAAATATTAGTTTTGTTAACTAAATGTTTCGTTGAGTTAAATAATAAAATAAATAAATGAATTAAATAAAATAAAAATTTATTACTCTATTTTATTACTAAATAAACTATTTTATTAAATAAAATCCAACAAAATGCTTTTCTCAGTGTACAGATTATTCAACAAATGTTTATAAACATTTTCTAAATATTTTACTATATTTACTAAATATTTTTAAAACAACTTATTAGGCTTAGATATAGACAGTGTTAATATATCGGTTTGTGAAGTGTTGATGAAATTGACAACTAACGATTTTCAGCCATGATTAATTAATGAAAAATGTAAAACTTGCTAATCCTTCTTTTAATGTTTCTAACAGTGTAGATGTATTAATAGGTGCTGAGTTATTTTGGAAGATTTTGCTTTAATGTAAACAAACGTCTATTAAAAGATCGTTTTTTGGTTATGTAGTGGAAGGTTTGATTAATACTAAGATTGAGAAGCAAGTAAGATTTTGTCCTGAATGATGATTTTTAAGGATTTTGATCAGTTGAAGAAATTCGCCATAAATCACCTCTGTTATTTAAAGAATATAAAAGAAGAAAAAGAATTTAAAGATTTACCGTCACATAAGATTAGTGTTTCTGATTGATCTGTTCCGAAAAATGTGAAACTTGCTAATGCTTCCTTTAATGTTTCTAACCCTATAGATATCTTAATAGGCGTAGAGTTGTTTTGGAAGATTTTGCTGCAAGGAAAAACAGTTTTGGGTAAAACCAAACGTCTACTAATAAACACGGTTTTTGGTTTGTAGTGACAGGTTTGATAAATACCCGGATTGAGAAGCAAGTAAGATATTGTTATGAATGATGATCTTTAAGTATATTGTAATAAGTATATTAAGTCAGTTGAAGAAATTCACCAGGAATCACCTCTGTTATTTAAAGAAAAACAAATTTGTGAGAATTATTTTAATAAAACGTTTTCCCGTGATATTTTGGGAAAATTTGTAGTTAGATTTTCATTAAAATGTAACCCTCCCGAGTTAGGCGATTCGAAATAATTGCCAATTTTCCAAGAAACTAAATTTAAAAAGTAATATTTGATGAAAACAAAGTCAGGGAAATCTCTTAATGACATTCAATATCCGGGGCCAGTTTGGGAACTATGTTGCGTTTTACAGAACATAAGCTTGTTGCGATTGCGGACATAGCTAAAGACAGAAGACGAAAGGACTTACAGAATATAGTATGACTAGTTAATCCAAACAAAGGCATTTTTGTCCATGAATTGCAGACAGTGCCGTATTGCACCTCTTATGTTCCAAATCTGGCAATTAAGTGTATAAAAAATTAGTATTTGATAAAAAAAGATGAGTATCCTGTGGCCTGTAATTTAATTGATCGTGATATGTATGTCCACGACCTGATAACTGGTTTCAATGATGAGGAACAAGGAATAGTTGTTTGCAATTCAATTTCAGAAATATTAAAGACAACATCTTTTGTTGTTAGAATATGGTTTCAAGTAGTGATACAATTTTAAAAGGTTTACAAGATACTTCTGATGCTTTCAGTATTCTTGACTTAGGCGAGCACGATCGAACTAAAACTTCAGCAATTCAGTGGCTTAGTCATTCTGAGTTGCTCTCGTATAAAGTTGTAGATATTTCTATAAAATAGCCTATTACTAAGAGAAACTTACTCAGTAACATTGCCAAGATATATGATACATTAGGACTAGTAAGTCCCTATACACGGACTTAAGATTATACAATCTTAATTAATATCTTAATACAACGATTGTGGTGGCAAAAGTTAGAATAGGATGATTCAGTCAGACGACTTGTAGATTTGAAATGTTATTGGTGTGAATCCCAGATTGTTTTGAGGTGGCTGAATACTGATGCTAATAAACTTCAAGTTTTGTGACTTAAAGGAGTTGCTGAAATCCAACGACTGTATAATTTAGCAAAAAGGTATATATCCAAACGACTGATATCGATGTAATATTTGGTGGAATGGTCGACCACGAATTCGTCACGAATTCCAACTTATCCAAAGTAATGATATACCAGAACTGTAATGTTTTTGCAACCACTTTTATACTCCTTTGCTCATTTTCACAAAAACTTCTTCCTTAAATAAACTCAAGCGGGTATTTGCTTATTGTTTAAGATTTATAGCATCATTAAAATATATAATAAATAAAACGATTGGACCCTTACTGAATTAAAAAACAGTATGCGATATTTGATAAAATTGGCACAACTAGATAGTTTTCGTACTGAAATACGAGGGTGATTTGACAAGTCAGTGACTTTTTGAATTTCCCGCTCAGTAACTTTTAATGCAACACTGCTCCCGTCAACTGCTATCTATGAATAGACTACTGCAAAATTTTGAGAAGGCTGCGCCATTTAGTTTGTGTTTGACAGCCATTGAAAGCAAACGACCTCGTGAATTTTAACGAAAATGGAAAAAAGTGAATTTCGTTTGCTGATTAAGCATTATTTCTTTGCGTAAAAAAGCCATTACCAAAATCAAGGAAAGGCTTGATAAATACAATGGGGACTCTGCACCATCAATTTCAATGGTTAAGAAGTTGTTTACTGAGTTCCGTTGTGGTCGTACCAGCACAAGTGACGCCGAGCGTTCAGGACGCCCAAAAGTCACGCCAGAAATCTTCGATAAAATCCATGGAATGATATTGGACGAACGGAGAATGAAAGTGCGTGAGATCGCTGAGGCTGTAGGCATCTCAACTGAGCGGTTACATCACATTTTACATGAATATTTGGACATGAAAAAGCTATCCGCGCGATGGGTGCCGCGATTGCTCACACTCGACCATAAGCGCAACCGTTTGACCACTTCAAAGGAGTGTTTGGCGATGTTCAGCCGCAATCCGAGTTTTTGCGGCGTTTCGTTACCGTAGACGAAACATGGATCCATCACACTACACCAGAGACCAAGGAACAATCAAGACAGTGGGTTTCTCCGGGTGAACGTGCACCAAAGAAGGTGGGTCTGTCGGCCAACAAGGTCATGGCTACAGTTTTTTGGGATGCACGCGGTGTCATTCACATCGATTACCTTGAAAAGGGTAAAACGATCACCGGCGAATATTATTTGGACAGATTAAATATTGATTTGAAGCAGAAACGACCGCATTTGGCAAAGAAAAAAGAGCTGTTCCATCAAGACAATGCACGGGTGCACACGTGTGTAGTTTCCATGGCAAAAATACATAAATTGGGCTACGAACTGCTACCCCATCCAGCATATTCTCCAGATTTAGCCCTCTGTGACTATTTCCTGTTTCCAAACCTGAAGAAATGGCTAGACGGTAAGAGATTTGGGTCGAATGAAGAGCTCATCACTGAAACAAACGCCTATTTTGAGGGCCTTGAGAAAACCTATTATTTGGAATTATTCTTGTGGGATGACAGGAGTCGAATATAAAAGTAATTAAGTTTCATTCATACAGGGTCATTGGTAATAGTATTTTAAGTTACGAAGAGTACTCCACATTGTTTGTGCAGATTGAAGCAACATTAATCTTCAAACCCCTATACCAAATGTCTTCAAGTCCTAACGGCTTGAGACCGCTCACTGTTTCTGATCTATTAATTGACACAACGACTTGTTACACCTTCTGATCCACTATTCAAAGAAAAGGTGAAGATTAACGGTTTATCGAGGTTTCAATTGCTACAGCAGCTAAATCAACGTTTTTGGGAGAGATGGTCTTGTTTTTATTTATCTGAGCTACAAAAGCTGCACAAGCTGAAAGTCGGCAACGCTAGACTACCAGTTGGAGCTTTGGTAGTAATCAAAAATTACAAACTTCCATTATGAAAAAGATTCTCGGAACAATTACAGAACTGCACCCAGAAACTGGTGAAAACTATGAAAATTATACATGGGGCTTACAAGCGTACTATTTCAAAAATACGTCCTCTCCTGCTACCAGACGAAGATTGCTTTTTAAAATAAAAAATTTAACATGTTTGATTTGAACATGCCGTTCAAAAAGGACGGGCAGGGGGTGTTAAAAAAAGGATTTAATTTTTGTGATTATCATTAAATAGCGACAACGCCGTAGTTAAACCGCCATCAGGGACATCGTTATGTTTACTTGACTTTGAATGTAAATTAACAACTGTGATAAACAATTAATTTTTATGTTGTACAATTAAATAAAGAATTCGTTTTTATCGTTAACAAGCATTATTCTTGATTAAAAATACAGTACACTACGTTGAAGAGGCGATGCAACACCATAACAGCACTATAGCCCATAGCATCTTCCGTTAGGCTTTACTGTACCTCTACTAGCGCCTGTAAATATCCTAAATTCAATAATGTAAATATTTAGGAAACAACAAAATTGTTGTACAGCATTATAATGTAAATAATGCAGGATAGCATATATGCAAAATTCCAAGATCAAAAAATAGATACTATATAAAATAATGCAGTTTTAGAACCGTGTGGCCAATTTTTTGCTACTTATTTTAAGAATGCATAAAAATAAATGGAAATGGTAATTAAATGATATCATACCCACAACCCGCTCATCTGACCTTTATTATACAACTATAAAATTATGACCCGTTATTACCACAATACCGTCTATTAGAAAGATTATTATTATTATTATTATGAATAAAATAATATTGCATAAAAAATTGAGTTATTATATACAAAATTGAGTTAATGTCACCTTGCTAATAGTTCACATTTTAGAATCGAATTGAAAGTATGTGATTTTAGTTGTTTAGACGTACCGCATTATCGGTAGCTTCCTGATTATACTTTTACTTCTTTAAAAGCAGATGATAACGTAAAAAATTATATATTTATGATATAAATGTGTTACCTAGTGATAAAAAGTGTGGAAAAGCACTACGGAAGTTTCTTATATAATTAAAAACGAAATAACACTTTCTACATTTAAATATTTGGAATAATATAAAAATACACTATTAAAGGATTCTTTTTGTGCACCTAATTAAAAATAAATTAAGAACGTACATACTCGGAGTCTACATAGAGTAATATTCCTTTGGATTGTTTTGCAGAAAATGGTTAAGCAACAATAATTGTTCAGCCTGAAATTATTATTTGGCAAATGCGAAGTAGCAAAATAAATACATGTATTTGTGTTTATTATTTTTAGCCTTACTTACTTTTAGGCAGATCTCTATGCTTTACATCTAGCTACAGTATTTACATCTAACGATGATATTCATGACCAACACATATCAGACTCTTTTGACAGCAATTACCCAGCCAACTCTCCACCAACAAATATACCATTAATAACTCCTAAAGAAATTAAACATAATATATCACTCGTAATAATAAAAATATTAAAAGAGTTACCAAGAAAGGGCTTAGTTATGCTAACGTATATCTACAACGCCATCATCAGGCTACAATACTGGCCTAAAGAACTAAGTTATTCTTATTCCAAAACCTGGAAAACCGATCACCAACGTAACATCCTACACACCAATAAGTCTCTTATCAACAATTTCAAAACTCCTAGAAAAGTTACTATTACATCGTATAAAAGACCTTCTGCACATAATCCCTGAACATCAATTTGGCTTTTGCACTGAGCACTCTACCACTCAACAGTGTCATCGTGTGGTACATACAATCAATGAAGCTCTAGACGCAAAGAAATACACAGAAGCAGTCTTCCTGGATGTCAGTCAAGCATCGGATGATGTCGACAAGGTCTGGCGTGATGAGTTGCTTTATAAAATCAAACAATGCTAACCTATTCCATACTTCAACCTCACCAAATCATACCTATAAGACAGATATTTTCGAACAAGGGTAAATGGTAAAACTTCTGAAGTCCAGTCTATAAAAACAGGTGTCCCGCAGAGCAGCGTTTTGGGACCAGTGTTATACCTAATATATACATCTGATCTTCCCACAACTGACTACACTATAACAGGAACCTTTGCGGATGAGACGGCTCTATTGTCAACACATGAAAACCCCATAGTAGCTTCCTCAAAGAACAGAACACAAGAACATATATTCCAACTGGAAGTGTGGCTCCAGAAATAGAAAATAAAAATAAACGAAACGAAATCTCAGTACATAACGTCTACAACACGTAAAGAACAATGTCCACCAGTATATATCAACAATATTGAAATACCAACAACCTCATGCGTAAAATACCTAGAGCTCTATCTGGATAACAAGCAAATCTGGAGAGAGCATATAAACGAAAAGAGAAAACAGATTGATATAAAATTGAGAGAACTCTATTGGTTATTCGGTAGGAACTCCCCGATGTCACTATAAAATAAAATACTTTTATACAAAACCATAATTGTGCCAATCTGGACCTATGGCATTGAAGTATGGGGATGCGCTAGCAAGTCCAACATTGCCATTATCCAGCGCGCATAATCCAAAACTCTTTGAGTAATGACCGATGCCCCGTGGTACGTGACAAATCAGATGCATCACCAGGATCTTCAAATACCAACAGTTCACGAAGTAATTAAAAAGAGAAGTAACGGACACCACCAAAGACTGGAAATAGATACAAATACCCTCGTCCAACCTCTCCTGCAAGAAGGTAGCGAAAGAGGACTTAAGAGGAAAAGACCAGTGGACCTGAAATAAGGTGTATGAGTTTTTCTCGATGGAGAACCTCATCATGCCCGAAGGGAACTATTCTATCTAGTTCCTATGTCAACAAAATAGCTTGAAGATGAATTGTATAATTCTGATCGCTGTTCAATAAAATACTAAAAAACAAAATTTACTTTTAGAGAAACTCCATGTTTATGCAATAAACAATCAAAACAGCTAGTAAAAAGCTTCACGCCTATTGTTTATTTACCAGACATGCATTTCAATTCAACCTGTATCATTACAACAATTAAAATGATATAAACAAACTCACTGTGGTTATTTTGCAATATGGCTCTGTAGCATTTTTTACTACACGATGAGTGCTACGTTTTTGAAATAGTCGAATACACTTCAGTTATATACCTATCAAATTTAATGTGTCGAGAAACACTGAATAGGTATATCAAAATTTTCTGAAAATATATTGACTATTAGCGTTTAAATGATGTAAATAATAAATTGGAATGATCTTGGGATGATCTGAAGGATTCAAGAAAATACTTCTGGTAACTGGGCAATTTTATATAAATATTCAAATAATTTAGAGCAAAAGCATATACAGATCTGATACTTTTTGGGTGATGAGATTCTTATTTGTTCTAAAATCAAAAATTCCAATTTTATAAAGATATTTTCCAGAAGGTAACGTTTATCTTAAAAGAGAAGTGACATTTCATTTCATTTTCATGTAGTCTCTACTTTGGGTAGAGTCGAACTCGAACTAGAGTCGCTGTTGAAGGTCCACCGAGCCCTTTATTGATAGATAGGTCGGGGTGGGCAAATCCTATGGAAATCATGCACAAATCCTAGGACGAGCCCTGTCCATATTGGGTTGGGCGTTACAACAACCCCTTTATTGAAAATTATCTTAGCAAACCCTGACCTTGATCTCCTTTACAATTAAAGATCAAACTATTTATCGAATCACACCACACGAAAGTGGTTTTAGCATAGTTCACAAGCTCAAGCTGTATAAGTCTGCAAAGTTTGAAATACTTCTATTAAATTTTAAATTTGTAATGTATTTGACATTGATGAACTCTGGAGGTTAAAAATCTATCGGATCGCTTTATCGCGGGTTAATTTTCTTTGCATTGGTTATTTATCAATTGACAAATTATTACCTTGATGTTTTGTAGTTAAACTTTTGTTACTTGTTTAAAAGGTTTAATCATATTATTAGTTTATATCACAGTATAGATCAGGGAAATTAGGTCGAAAATGACAAAACTTCTCAAAAATTTCCAACACGCCACATTTTTGTATGCAGCTTTAGTTTGAGGTTAAAACAAGCTGTTGAAGGTCCTGATGATCGCGTGTGTAAACTCTTTTATAAGGGGGTAAAGGGGTAAAAATTAACTGCTTGAGATACAAAAACAGATGAAAAACATAAATAGAGCAGAATAGAAATATAATTGTCAATTTGTATGTGTAGATCAAAAGTGGCAACGGGCACAAAGGCAAGGCAATGCATCAGGACTTTTGAGAACTTGTTTAAAACCTCAAAATAAAGCTGCATACAAATAGACTTCTTGAGAATTTTTGAGAAGTTCAAGTCTAATTTACCTTGGCCTAAATAGGATTTTGTGAAATTGCCACAATTAAAATCTGATTTGGAAATATTTCTTTTCCTTCTAAATTTGCACGAATTGCTTTATACTATGTAAGCATGACAATACAATGACTATCTTCTATTAACACTACTATAAAGCAACATTTAACGTAATTAAAATGCCAATGAAAACAAGAGTTGACCAAAGCTAAATTAATAGTATTTTGATTTTATTCACCCTGGTAGATGTGTACACACACTTACATACGCACGTGCACTCACGAAAATGCTTACGTAAATGTAATAATGTAGACATTTGTACAACCGCTAGTTCAAAATACTAATCAGGTTCTACTATTGTTATCAGCTCGTGACTTTTAGTTATTAGGATAAGTTGATTATTAACCCTCATAAGGCCAAGGTCTGTTAGATACGTTGATGACCAAGTGGGGTACAAGTGTACACCAAGTACTTTTTGCTTTTACAGTATATATGCAAACGTTTTTAGGGGTTACTGACTGAAATAATAGAAAACTAGTTTCTAACTATGATTTATTTATTTTATAAGATACATGAGTCATACATTTAGTTTGTATTATTATTTTCACATTTTTAGCAGATAAATTGTTTTTCTGAATGTTGTAGACATGCAAACCTGTTGCAAAAAACACATTTATTTCGGGACATTCTGTCTCTGTTTCGCGGGCACAAAAAACACCGAGCAGAGGAAGCTTCTTCACTGAACTAGATCCAGTTGCACTGTTCCCTAATTGTGACAGAACCTTAAGCATGTGTTCCTTTGCGGATAACTGTATACGAGGTATATAGTAACATTTAGTACCTAATGTTGGCAGACACTAGTTCTTTTCCCAAATTAAGGGAATTAAGCTGGGATTTAAAGATTTTTTGCAGTTAGATATTAATATCTCAAAAATATCTCTCATCGGTGCCATTTTATCAGTTAATTTTCGTTGTTCACGTGTATGAAAGTTGTCAAATCGAAGAAATCGTGTCAAAAACTTAAACCGATTTTGAGAAATAGAAGCTGATACTATAGGACGACAGTATGAAGGATGAGTAGACCATAACATTTGTACAGACTCACCACTTCCTTTCAAAGCACCTATATCTATCAGTAACCCTATAAATGCAGTGAGTTCAATTCCATCTGTAGCAATAAAATTCTTGGTGTCCGTAGGATGTTCAGTATTCCACTTTTCATAAAAATATTCTGCTTTTCGGTTTGTTTCTTGATTATTATGTCTAGTATTTCGTCAGAGAGAAATAAAAGAAACGAGTCCTTTATTGAATCAATGTTCTCGCTGTAATTGGTCAAGCCTACAGGTTTTTTTACAATGTTATGTTTACTTTTACGTCCCACTACTTTTAGAGGTAACTTGGACCAAGGTCCGTTGATACATGCATATTATATCTAAAGTAAAGGTTATCTCACACATTTCCACTATTGGCTTTTGAAATGGGTACAAAAATGGCGCCTTTTTAGCGGCAATTTAAATGTCATGAATTTGTCAAATCAAATATTTACATAACATACAGTTATGTAAAAGTAAAGAAAAGGTTACGAATATTTTAATTAAAACAAATCACTATGTATATATTAATACTATGTATTAACTTATTAACAAATACTATTCAGGCATTCGAATTATCTTCTGTTATTGAGTAATATTAACTACTACTACTACTACTGAATAAAACCACGAAAACATAAACACATTAAAAAGTGATAATCTAAAATGGCGAAGATTTATTAGTTATATGAACAAAACAACAATAACAACTAAAGCGACTATTTTAACTGTGATACAACTAATTTATTAGTGGTATCCCCCTCAAACAGTATTTGAGTTTCTCTTTTTTGTTATCCAAATATGGCAAAAACCATATAAAAGCCGTGGACGGAATTCTAGCTTCTGTAAATGTCTGCACAGAATAGAATATGATGCAAGTGGATGCTATAACTATTTTTTAAGTTTTTGTAACCTTTCCAATCAGCGAAAAATTAAGAATATATTAAGTAGGCAATTGAAAATTATCCTGTAAATCGTATTTGTCCTGCCACTTTCAAATCTTCAGCGACCACATCGGTATTTTTTAAAACCTGAAGTGAATAGTGTCTCTGTTCCGTTTAGTATCTGCATGAGAATGTGCCATAGTATTTTATTTTAAAGTATATCGAGGCTCCCTCTTTCAATCATTCCACACTCTTCAATTATTTTAGGTTTTTCTTTAACATATCCAGTATTAGATGCCATTTTATTGCCTTTAAAAGTTTTAATTTTTTTTATTAATTGCAACTACATTTATTTCTTCATTTACGTTTCTTATTCACTGTGACTATATTAGAAACGTTAAATAACATAGTATCATCTGTTCTTTTGGTTCAAATTGCGTTTCTTCAAAATGAAACTAGGGGAAATGTAAAACACGGTAATAAAAAAATGTGTTATCTAAAAACTATCCTTCCTTCTCTATGCTTCAATAATTTATATTATTTCTATATGTAATTTTATTAAGACTCAAACTTACTTATGTTACATGATCTTGAGTATTCAGTAATTCCCAATTCTGACTTCTATGCATAACTAAGAAACGTGCACCATTCTGGGAATTGCTAGAACAATTTGGTGCACTACAACCAGTCATTTTTTGGGGAAAAGACTTCGACTTTTACTTGTGTCTGAAACTGACAGATCGAACTTGGCCTCAAATATGGCCGTCTAAAATTTGATGAGATGAACTATGTATGTGTACTAGGTATACATACACATAAATGGGCCTTAGCTTGGACTATTGAGTTCCGTCCTTTGCAATATAGGACGTTGGGAAGACATTTACTACTTCACTTTCATTCCCCATAGCTTCATTTTCAATACAATCAGTTACTAAATCGTCAACACATTGATCGTCAGAAACATTATCTATATCTTCAATATCGCTTGCACCTTTATCTGCTATCTCTTCATACTGTGTGTCGTCATTGTCAATCAAATACAACACCTCAGCATTGCTGAGCTTTTTAGGTTCATGAATTTCAAAAGCAGCACTCATTTTCACTTTTCTCAACTAAACACCACTATAAATCTATAGTGGTACTATAGTGGTGCCACTATAAATATATAAACTAGTAACTATAAATCTAGAAGTAAATAACAAGCATGAAATTCCCCGGCTAACAGAATCTTGACCTAATGTAAAATAGGGAATTCCTCGGCTTATAGAATCTTGACCTAACATAAAATAGGGGATTCTAGGTATTGTATAGTCCTGACGTACGAAAAATGGTTTTACTCGAATAAAGGAGAAGGTATAACTACATCAGAAATGACACACTCAAACGGCCGAGAGGGGTACGGGTGCACCCCAGACGAAATATCCTGTTTTATTTTTAAAACCACAAATATTTTGGAAAAATCGCAGATAGTGTAAAACAATGTAAGTGACAAAGTCATAGACTTCCATCCGCAAAAATAATTATATTTCTAGATATAATCCAAAAACCTAACCTGGGGTACAACTGTACCCCGCTTGGCCTTATGAGCGTTAATAATAATCAGGTCGGGACATTCGCTTACCGATTGTGTAGTTAAGCCTACAATTCGGTGTAATTGTAGTATACAATAACGAAGAATGATTCATTACTCGTCGTAATTTAATACGCACGACCGCCCGAAATCCCGGACTTTCCTCGTCGCGCTCGTTCCTATTCATAATGCAAAGTAAGATGAAAATATCATCAATTATTTTTCTGATGTACGTAAAATTACCTAAATCAGCATAGAACTTGAAATAGTGATCGGTTAGAATATAATGAAAGAATAAACCATGAAATTGTTGCTGAAAGAATATCGTATTTTTATAGTATTCTTGGTTTAAGTACCACCACATGAGTTTATGAGTTATTAATGTAAGAAGTTTTTTATTTCTTAACTAAAAATACCAACAATTTTAACTGACCCCGTGGCTCACTTACTAAAGGTTACTAATTGGAATACAGTGTAATATTTAATTGATAAATTTTTAATAAAAAGTAGAACAAAATGCATATGCGTATACTTAACTATAATCAAGTTAACTATATTCGGATTTTTATGCAAATGTGAATTTTCCATATAAAGATTATTTGTGTTTTTGATATATTAACTGTTTTATTTATCAGATTCTTATAAAAGGTCAGAAAATATTATTTTTAAAGTTTACACCAGATGCCATTGATTTGTTCAATCTGAGTATATTACAGTACAAATAAAAGATTCTTTTTTCAATATATAAAATATCACTTTTTCTGTAATTATTGATAAGATACACTTTAATATGAACACAGAATTCGTACTTGATCCATTAATTGAAAAACTTGCCTGATATGTCGATTTTCGGCAAATATTCCTAATATTGCAAAACGACATTTTAAAATATAGGATTTGTATTAAAAATAAAATTGTTGTCGTTTATTTCATTTGTATAAAGCAGAAGTATTGTCACGCTCATATTATAATACATTCTAATGACCTTACTACTGTAAGTTTGCAACTTCCTTCCGTTCCGGTGCTTGTATTGTTGCACTGATTAGTTACGTAATTTTATTAACTTGCAAAATTATTACCTTTATAGGTGACACATATTCAGATAATGAATTCGAAGACATTTAAGTAACAACAGTTTATCTTAAAATGATAATTATTTTCTTAGAAAGCGTAGTGATAAAGGAAAATGTTATTTTCCACAAAATTTTTCCACAATTTTACGTTAACTTAAGTATCAACAATCAAGGAAATATTGCACGGCATTTTACTGATTTATTACGTAAAATGCCAAAGCGTACTGAGTAAGATTGCGCCTAATACCAGCCATATTTCTTGTTTACATCAGTGTTCAAGTAATCTCGGATACACTTCATCTACATTTCTTTACTTAAACTGAAAACATTTTATTTTGAATTTACAGTAATCTTAAAAGTTTGAATACAGACAGTTTATTATTATCTGCTCAAGTAGATCGATTATAGATAACAAACAATTTCAGAGAAGTTAAATTAAATTAAATTCTAATGTAATACACTTTAGTATACTGTTCTTTTTTTCTACTAGACAAAATTTAAATATTTCTTTTGCATTAAAATAGATCCCTTGTGTACAATATTCATTTATGAAACAGAGAACTTTTAATAATAGCATCTTGCCGGTGGCTTTGAGATTGTGTTTGCTATTGTTATATTGTGTTGTTTTGTTATTACTCTCATCATTAGTGTATTAAGAAATTGTAAATTTTTATTTAAGATTTTTCTTTGTGTTTCAGATATAACTACGAATTTAAAAACACCAATTCAGCACCCAAAAGCATTAAGCAGTGTATATATTAGCCATTATCATTACGTATTAATATGTATTTGAAAAATTATTATAGATATTTGACAATAATTCAATATTAAGTTGTAAAGTTTTCATCTGACTATTTTAAAAAGAAAAACAAAATTGGGGGTACCTAGTTCTTTAATTACAAGATGAGAATTATGTGAGCTATTTGTTTAGTACTTTGGTTTTTGTTTATTTGAAAAAAGCAGTTAAGAAATATCTGAACCCAATCGGACCCATATCCAAAACCTAATCACAATATCCGATTTCGAATTTTATCCGACATTTGGTTCTTATTCCGATATCAGAAGTTTATTCGACATTCGAATGCTATCCTATATCCGACTTTTAACTAAATTCGATTTGACATTCGAACCTGTATCCGAGAGCTAATTGAAATATCCAAACTCTAATTTTGCCCAAAATTTGGTTTTTATTCCGATATCCGAATTTCATCCCATATCTGAATTTTTATTCGTTATTCAGATTTTATCCGATATTCTAATTTCATCGGACAGCCGAATTTTTATCAGACCTTTGATTACGTTTTATACTTCCAGTGGAAATGCCACCAATGCGATAAAATTACTTTTTGTTAAATATAATAGCTCGAAGAATTTAAAGGGTTTTAATTTAATTATAAATTTCGGATAATCTGATAACTTTCGGAAAATCGAATGACTTTCGGATAACCGATTAACTCGCGGATACTTATACATTCGAATGTTTTACTCTATCCGACTCGTAGTCCGATACAAATCGAATGGAATATATTTGTATCCAGTCCCATTCGAATCCGACTTTAAATCGGATACGATTTTTCGATTTAAGTATACTGTGTGTGGCTATATTACCGTCCCTTAGGATTTTACATGAGGAATCGAGGGTTCCTTATGTTATCAAAAAATAGTATATTATATACCCAGGGACTAAAGTGCATCTTTTAATCCCGAATGCGAGTTTATTCGGGATTAAAAGACACTTTAGTCCAGTGGTATATACGCTATTCTTTGCACGTCCTAAAGGACTTAATCACAAAAATTCAAAATTTCGAAAATTTTTTCCGAAAATTTCGTTACATGTATTTGGACAATTGAACTCTGCAAACGCTAAAATCACATAGTTTCAGGATAATAAATCCTAATATGTACCGCGATTACTTTTTTTTGTCGTTTACTTGTTGTTGTTGTCATGGAAACGCTTTACTCCCTCAGGGCGTAAAAGCGCTACTTTACTCCCTCTTTTGGGGGACTAAAGTAGAGCCTTATATATAGGACGTGCAAAAAACATTTTTTAATTAACTTTTGCCCTGAATTATTATTTTATAATGACAAAAAGATCCGATTTGACTTCTTTAATAGTTTTATATAGATCATAGTCAAAAAGTGAAAAAGTGAAATATTAACAAAAATAAAATTAACAAAGGATATTTAAACGTAATCGTCCTAAATATAAAAAACCCAAGTAGCGCATTTTACTACGAAATTAATGCAACTTTCAATTTAATTTTCGATTGAAAATAATAAAACAAAGTAAATATCTTACAATAACAATAAAACAAACATGACATAAACATAATAGTAACATAGATATAAACAATAGTTAACATAATTTAAGTAACATGATTGTATTCTGAAATCGTACCAACTACGTTTTGGAAGAATTAAAGATGGATTTGAATATTTTTTCAAAAATGTAGAACTTTAACTTTTACATTTACTGTTTTTGTGGTAAAATAATAATTAGGGAGCAAAATATTTGCAGTTCTTTCATTTATCTTGTAAAATCAAATGCATCACTTCTTTGTTTACAAATCATGTTTTACTGCTATTGTAACTTTGCAGTTGTTTAACCTAGAAACACAATATTTTTATTCTAATTTTTAGTTAACTTTCATCATTTTTGTTTCCAATTCTTTGTACTCACTTGTTAACAAAAAAAAACTAATAGATATGCAGATATGTAAATTAAGATGCTAATAGAATCAAGTACTATTTTCATCAAGGCTAGTTTTCTTGAATTTTCTATGTAAATGTCCATAAAACAACCTCTTTTTTTTGTTCAATCACCTGTCAGATAAGTCGTTTGCAAGTATTTGAATGTACTTTATTTTCTTTTACCCATATCGACCTTGAGCTGTGCAATTTACTCGAGAAAGCTTGTATGTGAATAGTAAGTACACGTTGAAATCAACATCAATTTAGAAGCGTTGACTTTTTTTTAATTTTGAAAAAAGTAATGAAAGTATCAAGAATCTAGTAAAAATACATTAACTATCACGCTCATGATATTTGGTTAGGAAATTATCATTTATAATCATCTATGACTTTCTTTAAAGAAGAAGTAAAGGTGTATATTTATATACATACATAAATCCAACGCTTGCCTGAAAGAACTGATTAAATTACCTTACGAACAATATTCGTTATTGACATTTAGATAGACAGTTATAGATTATAGGATAATAATGGTTTGAACTTTAGGATGAACCGCACGTTAATTATGCACACACTTATTTTAACAACTTTTTCCTGTTTGGCTAATTTAGGTCACATAATCTGAGATTAGAAATTAATTAAGATAAATTATACTAGCAATTTATATAATTTAAATGATTTGATTTTAAATAGCACGTCGCTGTTATAGATACAATATACAATAAGATCTGATATATCGAAAATATATAAAAATAATTAACTAACCCTTAACACTCTCATGCTGACAGTTGATAGTCAAACTAATGCAATTTGGAGTAAGAGATATGTTTATATAACGCAGTATTCCATCTCCACTATACAATCCGGGAGACCAACAAATTATAGAGCATCATTCTTCTTATAAGGAGTGCATATCATGATGAAAGATATAGTTGTTGCAATTGAAATTTTTGTATTATTTAATGTGAACTTTTTATACTATATAAACTAACATTATACAATAAGTATTGTTTTGGGTAACACTTGAATATGAAATGGTTTCATGGAATGTAATTAATTATATTTATGTAACTTTGTTCTCTAATGTATCCAAATTTACATTTAAAAACCATTTTTATTTAACATATTTAACTAGAGTGTAGGTACAAAAAGTCTGCACAAAATTTCGTTGGTCTCTAATATGTTTTACATGCATTTAGTATACTAGAACTATTTTACTGTCTTTCACTTAACCTTTGACACATCCCGAGCTGATGTGAAAAAATAGATTTTAGTTTTTTCCTAGAACTCATCTCAGTACATACATTTATTGTGCTAATGTTATTGCATGCTTAATAAAAAAAACAGAATTCCATGATATTTGTAACATGTTAGAAAAAACCTTCTCACCAGAAGATGATGAGATACTGAAACAGTAACAATAAACATTCTGAAAAAAATGAAGTAGTGTTGGCAATTGCATCTTACAGAAATCTTGACCATACACTAAAAAACCTAGGCCAAAGATGTAATATTGGCATAAAATATGAAACAACGCTTTTTTGATACACCAAACATTCAAACTACTGGATACTTACTGTACTAAATGCTCCGGCTGAGATCTCTAATTATACAAATTTAAATACAGGAGTGGGTGTTAATCCCAAAAGCTTCTAATTAACTAATGGAATCAGAAACAAATATAAAAAAGATGTTGGGCGCCACCAAAGCTGAGGATGTTATTAGGTTTTTAAAAAAAGTCGGGAAGTCATCAGCTAAGGGAATAACTTTTCATATAAATTTGACGTTAAATTAATCATACATTTATCAAACAATAAAAAAAATCTTAATTACCAAAAAACAACATCAGCAGTTCGTTGAGCCTAACCATATCAAACGGTAGATTAATTTGAAACCTGTATATGAAACATAAAAAAAATTGGAATAATAAAAAATTAGAAATACAAAGCATATCATAATCAAAAAGTTATCATACAAAAAGTTAATTAAATTTCAGGATCCAAATAAACTTTACATAAAAACTCAATTAAAAATTAATACCTTACAACATTCTCGTTAATCTTGTATAATTTTCATAAAAATTCTAACACAACAAAAACAGTAATGACCTTACACAACACAATAACAAACTACTAACCTGGATATTGCGGAAACATTTTATTATTTTCTTGAATTTTGAATTATATTATCTTAAGGAGATTCGTCGAACTTTAACATAATTATTTTATTTGCACTAACATCCGAACGAAACAAATTCTCAAGAATTATAACGGTAACTGTACTGTAAAACTGTATACTTGAAGGTTGCTTAACAAATCCTTAATCGGTAATACGGAATTATACTTAATTTTCAGATACGACAAGACGGTATTATTTTCTTCGTTAAACTAACAAAACTTTGCGAAACAATTCTTATATTAGATCAATTTCCAAACAACGGAATCGGTACGATATAATACTAACTTAAATTGATCCCCGGAGCGAGGAGCGCCCGGAGAAGCCTCGAGGCACTAGCTTCTTTGATGATTCTCTTCGACCGTCTTTTTAAAAAACTCTAAACTAAACTAAAAAGGATCTGAATTTTATATCTTGACAAATAAATTTAAGAGGGACATTTTAAATTGGCCAATAGCGAAACATCGCGGCTTTAACAAGCCAATCAAAATTAATATTTCCGGACAAAGAACGTTCACGAAAGAGGGACCTTACCCATAAATGAAATCTACAACGTTTACAATAATACGATACGCTGGGACCGAAAGTTATTTATCTAAAGCCTACTAAAATGGACGTACAAGGAATGATAAATTAAAGTCAAATGGATTTTATTAATGTGTTTTATCATATATCTTCAAAATTACTAGAAGCGGGTTGGCTAGACATGAAACAACGACGTTATATACGGACAGCAACATTCTACCATATCATAATAATCAATAGGCAGCCACCCTATTTATACAATAAGATAAGGTATAGAACAGATGTACACAATATAAATATGCAACATAGAGGTTTGTTGACTATACCCAAGCACAACACTACATTCTACGAGCGCTCATTTAGTTACAATGTTGCAAAGATTTACAATGATGTACCTTCATCTTTCAAGGCATTATCAGTCGAGCAATTCAAAAAAGCCTTGATTGAACAATTCACACCAAATCATCATTGACACACCAAATCGTAAACAATCTGACTAACGAACACTAATTAATTTAAATTATGTTATTAATATTTTTCTTTTATATTTTTCTTTTCTCCTATAATTATAAATTATTATTAATACTGAATTACGACTCCTAGTTTGATCATGTTTTTTATGTTTCAATTACTGTACAAAAGGGGAATGGAAGAACAACTTTGATGAATTGCCTCCTTGAGATTCTGTATTTTTATAGAATAAATATATTATTATTATTATTATTATTATTTTTCTGTGAAACAACGATGGAACGTTTTAAAATGATCGTTCACACCAACGAAAACTTTTTTGATTTTTGAATACTGTTTGTAAATGCACAAAGGTGACTCTTTTATACTTGAAAGAAACCATTATTTAGCTTAACGTAATATTTGCGGTTTTGACGCATTTAAATTTGTTAGACTGCACAGGATCGTACTGGGATTCCTTTATTATTTATGCATATAAAATGATATTTATTAAGTTAAAAAAACATAACGATACATATATGACAGCAACATTTTAAACAAGAAAGAATTGTCACTAGCAACACAAGAATATGCACTAAATTATAATCAAATACATACATAATCCATTCTCCTTTTACCGCATTTGCAGTGTCAGGGTTTCACACAAACTCTTATGGGAGTGCAACGGACGTAATAGAGCTGTTAGTAGCAAGTACATTACGTTCCCCCATACTGTATCACTCCTACAACTTTTATACCTTATCCTAAGGAGCTCAAATACGATTGTACTAAATTTTTTAAATTCAGTCACAACCGTGATTTGAACCCCTGCTCCTCTGAACGAGAAGTACGATCTCTACCACACGACCACTGAGGGCCTATACATAAAGTATTACGGGCTATAAGTATTACGAAAACAGATTATAAACTGATACGGTTTCTGAGCCATTTAATTAAACTCAACAAACTTTGTGAATATTATTAAATCTTAAACGAAAAGCTTACTGTAAACGTTAGAACACTCTGAAACATACGGAAAAAGTGACTAAAAGTGCCGACAATCTCTAAGATTGGGTTTGCAAATTTAGTGCGTGTAGTATTTTCTTCTGTAACATTTGATTGGTTCAGAAGTAACAGCCAAAAACTATTATGTACAGTAAATTCTCGTAATTTAATCATTGAGCTAGCCTACTGGAATTGGTTAAACCGGTAAGACAGAGAAATGATAAAAGAAGAAGTTGGACTTTGTAACGTCTGACAAATTTAAAATATTTGGGATATATTAACAGCTTTGCTAGTGTATTGTCTAGCGTACTGCACTTTCACTCAAGCGGCACAGATTCGACTCCTGGTACCGGCAAATCTGGTTAAGGTTTTCTGCAGTTTTTCCTTAGCTGTGACACAAATGTGGGATTGACGCTGTTTCATTGGTCGGCTGCAGCCGCACGTTGGCCTACGTAACACTAATAAACGCCCCCTCCCTCCTGCACAAGCGTCATTGCTTTTGCGGCCTGGTTTCCAGGTTATGGGTTGTAGCGATTATTATTATTATATTAAATAAATCTTGCATTGTGAACTTCTAATTTTGTTTATCTTTAGCTAAAGTACACTTGAAGGACCCTCCATTGTAATATCTCAAATTAATTTCTTATACTTCATGTTAAACTTAATACAAATTTTTATTAGGACATATTTCGAATGCAATACTTGTTGTTTATAATACATCTGAAGTTCAGCTGATTTTTTTTTCATTTATTTATGACCCTGTTTGAAAAATAAAAATATATCGTCTCAATTTTTATAATAAAAAAATTATAGTCTGAGAAAATAATATTTTTTGATAGAAGCAACCATGTGTTATTCTAAGAATTAATTTAAGTCGAGATAAAAATATTCAATGTGAGGAAGATTTTGTTTATTGATAATTAGTGAACCATGACATGAGTACGTTCAAGAAATTTCCATGGATTTGTGTTGTGTTACGTGTTACATTGTTTAAAATCTGTTTGAAACTTTAAATATTTGTTAAAAGTTCAACGAATTCAGTTGTGATCCTTTAGTATTTTAAAAGTATTTTTGAATTTCAAACAGCGCCAGCGGTTTTATTTAAATGACAACCGACTTCCGAAATCTTCCAGCCGTACAGTGGCGGATTTAGGCACAAGCTTGAAGCGGCCGCTTCAGACCCCGCAAGTCAGGGGGCCCCGCAGAGGCCTCCTGCCAAGGACCGCACTGTACACGCGACAAATAAAAATTATTGGCGTAGGAATTCACTTTCTCACAAAAAAGTAAAACAAGAAACAGATCATATCGTGTACAGGCTGGTAAAAAAAGTGTACGGTTGACGCATTAGAGTTTCGTACAAAGAAACAAGCGGTAGTCAGAGCGATATTGTTACGGAGTACACTGTTTCACCGCCACGTTGACTTAGTTGCTTACTCTACTGTTATTAAAAGCACATTTCGTATTTTAAATTCTTAATTTCACGATTTCAGAAAAAACGTAATGTATCGTACACCTCAACACAAAAGTTGATTTTTTATCCCTCGTTATGTTTGTTCAACAATCTCCATATTCGTGATAAAAAAGTACAACTTTAGTGCTTATTTGGTATACTAATAACTAGTTTATCTACGACCACTATAGAAAATTACACATTTCACACAGTCTAGTAACTATGAGACTGACTGATTGTTCATAATCTTTAAACTGTACGGAAATGACCGTGGGAAATGATTTCGCATTTTCAGTGGTTCTATTAAAATGCCATATATATCAGCACATGCAATATTTCTAATTATTTGAAATATACAAAGTTATAACTTATATAAAGATTAATTTATTTTTAAGAGTTAAAAATTGTTAATGGACTATTGTATATAACTATTTTACTCATACTTTTATAGTGATATGTGTATAAATCACAGACGGCATCCTAAGACAGCTGTTTCGAGCTTTTGGCTCTCCTCAATTAGGGGCAGCCCGTATGTGAATTCTACACACATCACCTGAGCACATATACTAGCTTGGAAATAACACTAACACCATCAAATAACTGTGGTGCCTCCTGTAGGTATCAAACCGCACTAAACGACGTAATTTTATTATCCAATACAGGAATATACAAAATAAAATCCGTTCGAGCGTCCGACTGTATAATTAATATAAATACAACACAAAATGAACACAAACGTGTTTTAATAAAGTGAGTTTTTAATAAATCTAAAAGTTAAAAATTGCTAATGGACGACTATTATACTCACAATTTTATATTGATATGTGTATCAATCACAGACGGCACTTTAAGACAGCTGTTTCGAGCTTTTGGTTCTCCTCAGTTAAGGGAGCTCGTCTGTGATTTATACACATATCACTATAAAATTGTGAGTAAAATAGTCGTTCATTAACAAAACTCACTTTATTAAAACACGTTTGTGTTTATTTTGTATTTTATTTATGTTAATTTATTTTGTTTAATTAATGTTTTACATTAAATTATATTTTGAATGCAAATCCATATAGAAAAATTATCACCCCAATTGGAAATCGAACCCTGGGTCTCCAACTTTCTGAACGACATCTCTACCTCTGAACTACTGTGTCGACTACCAGCATATAAAGTTATTATTACCATATAAAGTTATTACAAAAATTGTTATTGAATTAACGTAAAATTGATTTAACGATATAGCCTTCTGACGGCTTTAATCAATACATTTCGAATAACCGGTCTATTACATGGAAATCTAAAAATGTTTTGGAAATTTATTATTTCAAATTACATTCATATGAAGCATTAGGTATTCAATGTATTTGTAGATTGAGGTTATGATTTACTTACATTAACAAAAAAACAGCGGCGGAACAACACGACGTCCAAAATACATGTGTCTATGACATTCAAAAAATTGAAAACATCAACAAAACTACTATTATTAATTTAAATAATTGTTCAAATTTCAGTATTAATTTTAAATAATAAATGATCATTACATTGAGGTATACGCATTTTTTAATTTTTACAACTGACACCTGTTTTCCACAAAAAACGGGGCATTATCTACTTTTGACATCCAGCACCTCAATCTCAAATCATATTCTAGGTTAAATATATGGTCGTAGATAAAGTATAGTGTGTAACACGTACAAAAACGTCAATTTCACACTTCTGTGAGTGCGGCATGCGACAAAGTTAAATTATTTAAAAAATCTTAGGGAGGAAATTTCCTCCCACCCCCGTGAATTCGCACCTGATATTAATTATATGTACTTAATTTTTGATAAAAAATAAAAGGTATATAAATTGTAGTAATTGATTTATACTATGGGGCCCCAAAAATTTGTAACGCTTCAGGCCCCTTAAGTGTTAAATCCGCCACTGCAGCCGTATCTACTAAACTTTTCTAATTAATTTAGTATGGTTATTATATTCGAAGTTTCAACCTGTTAAAATAATTTAAATTATTTGCAAATTTTGTTTGATTTACCTTTCGTATTTTTTAATATGTAATTTGAATATAATACATAATTACATACATTGAGTATATCCAATATTTAAAATTGTGAAAGCTTAATACTTTGTATTTGAAGGCTTTGAAACTGTAAAAGGTGAAGTATTATACAGTGAAACCACTACTGTTTGCTATATTCAAGTATAGGACTTTTGAAGTTTTTTAAATCCTGGAATATTGCAAGTTTGTAACTATGCAAAACCCGGTTCTCTCAAACAGAAATACCGATATACAGAACATCAAGTACTTTGAATATTATTTGATATACTCTTATACTTAAGAATTTTGAGTTATGTAAATCTGAATTTTGAACCTTTCAGATTTAAAACTTAGAGGTTTTAGTATTATAGACATTAAATTATGAAATACTGAAGGTTGAATCTGTGAAACTGGATTTTCGAACTTTAAACTGTAATTCATTCAACTTTGTGAATTAGAGATTTTGGAATTTCGCAATTCAACTGTACTTCTGATAAATTGATGTAATACATTGATGTCAAACTCAATCACTCGCTTATAAATGTCGAACCTACAGTAGGGAGCTGATATTTTTAGTTCAGAATTCCTTAAGTAATGTCTTAGTTTTTTGAAAAACTGAAACATTTCTTATGCTCTCAATATCAGTACAAGTCACTTTCATAAAAGGTATATTAACACACACCTCTTTACACAGCAACTAAGCTTTGAGGTTGTAAGTATTAAGCCTTCAGTATTGCCCGTTAACATCTAAATTGAAAGTGAAACGTAAACGTATATTAGTGGTTCATTAAGGGAGACTGTCCGGGTCGGTAGTAATGACCCAGTCTCTCATAGATACATGTAGCGCATCATCCCAAATAGGAAATTCATGACACACCGCTGATGACTTTAAGATTCTGCAGATAAATGGCAACTTCATCATAGGCAATCATTTTAGAAATCGTAATATACACAAAATCAAAAATTTCCATTTTTGATTTCTTAAATCATTGCAATTAATTTATTTTTCTTAAATCATAGTAATTAACTTATTTTGAATTAAAGAATGCGTAAATGGATTTTATTTCAGTTAAATCTTAATCATCCTCCAAAATCTAACCGCATTTTTGTGGTCATATCTCTGGATGTCGTTAATTAAATATTTCCTTTATTATACAGAAACTATTAGCAAGGTTAGCGTATTGAAGATAAAGAAGAACTACTAACAGTAAAACAGGTAACATAAACAAACAAACAAACAAACAATATCTTTATTCCCAGTTTAATTTAAAGCTAAACAAAGAAATCTAGTAAAAATGAAAATATATTTTAAATGTATTAAGAAAAACATATAAAAGATTATTTTATATACACATTTACACATATACTATTTTTGTTACTGTGAAAGCCTAGAATTTGTCGAATGTCAACATTCTCCGGTGAATGTCGACATTCACAAAGACGCTTGATGTATATCCGAAATATTCTCAGAATATCATTATTTCTGACTTCCACCGGCGAATGTCGACATCCGACATGCAGATTTGGTCAATGTTGAATGAATACGTTCATAACATCGTATTTTATGAAATTAAAACAAACATAACTTTTTTATTATATTGATTTTCAAAAAAATCATAAAATTTTGGATAGCAAGATGTTAGATAGCAATATACGAGGATTTACGAGGTCTGGATATTAAATAACGAGACTGCGCGCACAGAAGACGTCCTAGAGGGTGGGGGGGGGGAAACGAATGCAGCGTTGGACAGCTGGAAGTGTCTACTATGCCAGTACGAAATCACGTTTTTGTCACTGTAGTAGTATTTTTTCTGAGGTTAGAAGCGAACGTGTTTTTTTTCTCGTGCCGATAAAAATGTGTGACAGAAAACACGAGCAACGGATCAATGTGAAATTTCTCGTTAAATTAAAAAAAAATCCCAATGAGTGCTATAAGTTGTTGAAAGAGGCTTATGGTGAGAATTCTCTCTCTATCTCGTGCGCGTGTTTTCGAATGGTATAAACGGTTTTCTGTAGGCCGAGAGAGCACCGAAGATGACAAACGTCCAAGTCGACCTGTCTTTGTTTCAACTCCGCAAACAGTGACTAAAATCAATGAAATTGTGCGCGGAGATCGTCGTATGAGCATTCGGATGATTGCTGAGACTGTAAACGCCGATAAAGAAACTGTCAGAAAAATCTTACCTGACGAGTTGAACATGAAGAAAGTTTGTGCGAAGTTGGTTCCAAAATATTTTACCCCTGAACAAAAGCTCGTCAACAGATTTGCTCAGATTTTCTTGAGAGGTTAGATGAAGAGCCTGAACTGTTAAAAAACATCATCACTTGCGATGAAACATGGATATTCCAATACGATGTTAAAACTAAGCGGCAATCCATGCATTGGAAAACTCCTGCATCGCCAAGAATGAAAAAAGCAAGGATGTCGAAATCAAAATTTAAAGCCATGCTAATCGTTTTTTTCGACATCAACGGCATTGTGATGACTGAATGGGTGCCACAGGGTCAAACTGTAAACCAAACTTACTATTTGAAAGTTTTGGCAACACTGCGAGAGCGAGTTCGTAAGAAACGACCGGACTCGTGGAAAAACAAGTCGTGGATCTTGCACCAGGACAACGCACCTGCCCATAACGCGCTGTCTCTGAAGCGTTATTTAGCCGCTAGAGGCACTCCAGTGCTCGAACACGCGCCGTACTCGCCTGATTTAGCACCCTGCGATTTCTTCCTGTTTCCGAAAATCAAGGAACCCGGTTCGAGTCGACCGAAGTGGAGAAGCGAAAATCGGCGGAGCTCCTAAATGCTCTTACAAAAGAAGACTTCCAACATTGCTTTGACCAATGGAAAAAACAAACGGTGTAAGGCGAGGGTAGGAAAGTGCATTGAAGGGGAGCATTCTATTGTAGAATGATTTTTAAAATAAAACTCTTTTTCATAAGCAGTCTCGTTATTTAATAGCCAGACCTTGTACAAGTAGTGATTACACAAATATAACTATTTTATTTAGTGCAATTAAAGTCGCGGTAGGCTCCTTGTGAAACTTGTTATTAATAGTTTTAAGCAAAACTGTTATCTTTAAATGTTTCCATAAATAATACACATAAAATTACACATACACATAAGAACACTCTTTGAAAAAGGTTTACCAGACCGAAACACGTGTAGAGTATTCTGCATGATTTATGGAAACATAATATAACAGTTTTTCTTAAAACTACCAAGTATTTTATTTTAGTAAAAAAAATGCATCCTGAACAACAAAATAAAACTTAAATATTATCAATAAACAAATTGTAATAAAAACAACTCTTAAAAAAAATTTTAAAATCTATTTTATTTGTTGAAACAGCTACAGCTATTATGACTATTTCCCTCGAAAAATTTAAGCCAACCAAAAAGCTGTAATGTTTTACGTTAACCTAGCAACGATCAAATTTCAGCGATAATAGTGCACTAGTGCAAATTATCGATAATTTGCACTAGATACCGATTCAAGACCAACATGATCGTCACCGACGGTGCAATAATTCAAAGAAAAAACCTTTTTTTAACACAGAAGTAAGTTTCTTTGTACAATTTAAATTTTTCTCGGGAAATAGTCTGCCAAAATGTCCTCTCGTGCATGTCAAATTGTCTCTTAATTTTCTCTCGTGCGCATTCGCGCACTCGAGAAAATTAAATTATCGACAATTTGACATGCACTCGGGATATTACTAGTGACAATACGAGTTGCACAAAAGTCACTTGCTTTTACTGCTCGTTTAGACCTGTCGCATTCGAGAAGGTCCGAATTGAATAATAATATTATCAAATATTTCGTCTTTCACCGACGTATTTGATATATGTCGACAGTCGCTGGAGAATGTTGACATTCACAATCGGTCTTTCACAGTAACATATTGACATTGACCAATCAGAAACCCGGATTGACGTCCCCTACATGAAATAACTTCGGTAATTTTTCGATAATTTTGCAAGTAGGATTGGATTCTATGGTAAAAAATAAACATTTGTAATTTTTTATGTAAATGTATATGTAAAATAATCTTGTTAAATCTTATGTGTCTCCTCTCTCAAGTGTCCTGCATGTGTCAATTTGATAGAAAATTGTTTGGTCGTCATCCTTGTGCTTTTTAACTGTCAAATTCACACTCTGTTCATATGCAACACACTTTCGTAATATAGTCAACAATTCCAGACCTCTGATGGAATTACTACAGAATTAATATAAATATAATATTACTGACCAGATAATTTCAATATAAATATGTTTAAGTTTATACATACAATTAAAGATTTAAACAAACAGGCAATGCGTAATTTCATCAATAATAATCACTAATTAATTAATGATAAAATTACGCACTTTATTACGACACTGCAAATGCAGTAAAAGATAAATGCATTACGTATATGTATGTATTTTTAAAAATATTATATTTATTGATATTTTTAGATGTGTATAAATGTAATGTATTTTACCTATTGAACACCAATTAGGTAACCACAGGTTACCCATTGAACCAATTAGTCTCGCAAGTTGCGATCTAATAAAAACAAAATTTATTCAAAAAATCATAAAAGAACTTATACCTTAATCTTTAATCAAGCGGTACTTACTGGGACAACTTACGAGTTTCCTTGGTTAAATTCTGGTTCTAAATATCGCTCTGTGATTGTACTTCTTTTTATGTTTGTAATATAAAGAAATAATCTGTTTATGATAAACTCATTTTTTAAAGCTGCGCAATAAAGGAATGCTATAATTATACTGTACAACAAAATCGGACTTTAGCGTTTACCATCAGGTAACAAAATTTATTATCTGCTAGTGATTAAACACGTTTACGCAAAGTAGAGGAATTTAAAGGGCGTGTATTGAAGGTTACTGGGTCTCTCCCTAATACCGGACGCAGTTGTTTCAAACTTGTGTTATTAATAGCAACAAGCTCGCGCTAAATAAGAGATGAGTAAGAAAACTTGCAGAACGTTTTTACCAGTTAAAAATATAACTTGAAAATTAATGAAAAATTTAGTTTTAAATTATTTCGTCTGTAGATCGACAATATTGTTATTAAATCTGATTCTAATAAATGTCACTGGTTAGTTAAAATGTGAAATGAATTAAAGGCATTTTCTGGATGTCCAGAAGTCTTTAGTAAAAGTTTATTATTTGACATCATGCCACGATTTTTGTATTTTTGCCTACTTTATGTACTTATGAATTTTTGCCACCCGAGGTCGAGAAATGGACTACTAAGACGAAATCTGAAAATAGGTATTTTTCGTATTTATTCAGGAATGTTTGGGACGCCATATTTTGCTCATAATGTTATGCGTAAAGTGTCTTTTACGAACTGGTAATTTTGATGTAAAAACAATAAACCTAAACCAATCCCTTCAGTGTCTATATTTTCATAATGCATATATATTTTTATTAGAAAACTCAAAGTTATTCAACCTAGATAAATAATCTATTTACAAAACAGCCGTTCCTGAGGTATTTTCTTATTGGGTTTATTTTTCCGTTCTGGTGCCACAATTAAATGGCCCTATTTGGAGTGATGAGGTCACCAATTAGTTGAATGGCTAGATAGGAATATAGTTAGTAGACTACCAGTGGGATAATCACCTTATCACATAGGAATCCGTCCAAAGTAATATTCAATACTATAATTAATTGAAATGCCAGTAACAACTGTTAAAAACAATTTATCTGTATAATAAATACTTGCCTGTACAAACAACTTAATGACATAACTTACAAACTATTACAAAGCTTGGCAATAGCCTGTGTAAAGAAGGTAGAGGTCCAGGGAAAACTACATTCCTCTATAAATAAAATTAATACAAAGTTATCACTTGTAATTACACGAGTGCTTCGAAATTATCGATTTGTAATACGAACGTTGATTAGCAACCACGAGTGTCATTTTTTGAAGTTTTAATTTCCCGACGTGCAACGAAGGGAAATTTGTCAAAAAATGACACGAGTGTTGCGTTTTAATCAACTTGAGTATTACAACAGATAATTTCAGAAGCACGAGCATGTAATTCGGTAAGATTATTTCATGATACAGGTGTTTATTTAAGCATCTACTTAGCGTTGTCACGAAGATAAAAACAGTCGAAAAGGACAATAAAAAATTATCGAATTATCGCTGTAATCCAAAAAATAAAGCCTTGCGATTGGTCAAAAACGAAGTAGAATGAAATAATCACTTGTAATTACACGAGTGCTTCGAAATTATCGATTTGTAATACGAACGTTGATTAGCAACCACGAGTGTCATTTTTTGACGTTTTAATTTCCCGACGTGCAACGGAGGGAAATTTGTCAAAAAATGACACGAGTGTTGCGTTTTAATCAACTTGAGTATTACAACAGAAAATTTCAGAAGCACGAGCATGTAATTCGGTAAGATTATTTCATGATACAGTTGTTTATTTAAGCATCTACTTATTAACATAAAGATTAGTATTTGACATGAAAGTAAAAAATGGGAGACATGTGACACTAGTTTTCAGCGTTGTCACGAAGATAAAAACAGTCGAAAAGGACAATAAAAAATTATCGAATTATCGCTGTAATCCAAAAAATAGAGCCTTGCGATTGGTCAAAAACGAAGTAGAATGAAATAATCTCGATTATCTCATGTTAATCAATGTTTCATCTATCAACTTCCTATATTTGCAGATACAACATAGGTGATATGCCTGTGAAAGATTTGTTTTTATAATTTCCAGACATTTAATACATTCTTCTTTTTCTTTGCAAGAGGTTCGAGATCATTGTCTTAATATTATAATTAATTAAATGCTCACGAGCGTAGAACAATTTTAAAAATTATCATTTACGGCACATTTAAAAAATTTAATTTTCTTTAGAAAACCATATGTTCTGGGAACCTTTCAAAATGGCAAGATTTATATACAAAGAAAAAGTGCTGAAATAGAAAGGTAACTTATATTATTAGGAAGACTTGCTCTTTTATTTACTGTGGCATTTATTTAATAATAGACCATCTTAATTGAAGCAAGATGAGAAATTACGATGTTTCATAATAACGAACTGATATAGGAGTTTATGGAGTAGGAAACTGAGTTAATCTATAAAATAGTCATTGTTAGTTCATGTTCAGAATTACTTGATCAGTAAAATCTTGGAAACAATAGGGGTCGGCAAGGTGCAGCCTCTGGGCCGCACGCCGAGTAGTTACGGCCCCCGCCAACTAATTTTAACTACTATTGCAGCACTCATAGTATTGACAGTTAAATGCACCCCACGACATAAAAAAAGGTTGCTGCTACCGATAGAACAAATTTGAAAACAAAATTGAGGTCGCACATCCTATTTAGGTATACCGATTGTTTAGAATGGCTGCATTTGTAATTACTGATGTTAAGCAGAAATTGTAGTAAATGTCTTACCCTAGAGGGTACCAAACATTTCACGCAAATTAACATTTACAGTAAACTACAGCAGAAACGAATGGCATATGATGCACATTACTTGTCATTACATTACTTAATTAATATTAACGATGAAAATAAATAGACTTATATAGGGATGTTAAAGTTTTCGCTTGAAACTTAGCCACAAAATAAAAAAGAACAAGTGAGCAAACCTATACATACATTTATTAAGGAATTTTCTAGAAATTCGTGAAAAACTTAACATGCGAGGATAGATTGAAAAGTTTCCTGAATCACCAATCGATTTTTCAAATATTTTTGTTCCGTTGTGTTGGCAACTCTTTCATAGGGATCGACAAAAATGTCAAATAGTGTGATTTTGGCAATAGACCAAGAGCCAGCAACGTATTTCGAGTTGTCATTTCAACAGTCGTGAAAATTTGGGTACTTAATCTTATATACCTGCTAAACACTAAAAGTCGATTCTGGCAGCCCCCTGCGGCCGGGTTATACTACCCCAAAATTACTAAGAGGGTGAGAAATAAGCCTATTTATATAACTGCCGCTATATAACTGCCTCGCTCGCACTAACATGTAAACCTACATATACGTACCTACTTTATTTATTATGTCAAAATTTCAAGACTTATAAAATAACAATAATGTCACTTTTTTAAATCAACATTTATAGAGTTCTGACAACATTTAGAAGGAGAGGAAATGTTCTGGCAATATTTTTTATAAATAAAGAATACTCTATCGAAAGTAACCTCCTGAGATTTCATGACTGTTACTTTAAATAAATGGAATCTTATTTCTCACCATCTTAGTAATTTTGGGTAGTATAACCCGGCCGCAGGGGGCTGCCAGAATCGACTTTTAGTGTTCAGCAGGTATATAAGATTTAGTACCCAAATTTTCACGACTGTGGAAATGACAACTCGAAATACGTTGCTGGCTCTCCGTCAACAAGCATTCAAGTCGAACAACTTCGTAAGTTGTTATTTATGAATGAAATCCAAATCTTAACACTCACAGAATGCTTTCATGATGGTGGCATTCCATTTGAAGAAGAAAACTCAAACACAAATCAAATTCGGTTGGATGCCATTCATCACCTTTATTTCCTACTGTGAGTTTTAGTGTGGCAGAATTCATGAGTAGTCTCGCACGCACATACGTGATGAATCAAAAGCAGCTGTTATCTCAGGCCATAGGCATCTCATATGAACGGGTAATTTATATTACACACAGCTGACAAGCTGAAGAGAGCTATTCAAGCAATTATATAATAGTAACCACCACCTTATGATCACTAAGTTTATATAACTTTATATAATTTAGTAACGTCAACATTTCTGTTTCCATCATAAACACCTTGAAGAGCTTAAACGTAGCAGTTTATAAAGGTTACAAACAACTTTGATTAGTATAGATGTGTAGGTTCAGTGTTTAGAAACAATAGTAAGAGAATATGCTTTCGTTACCACTATATAACTTCTTATATAACCAAATCATTAGTAGTTAAAATGTAATGTTGTATCTGTTGCAGAGTATTTTTCTAATTGTATTTTTTAAACGTTACGTACGTTTAAACGTATCTAGCATTTATAAAAGTAATTAAGAACATTGCTATATAATTTCACAAATACTAGGTTGAGTTAAAAGTTTCCGCCACTATATTAAACAATGGTCGATTTTAAAAATAGACAAATAAAGAAAAATTAAAAATAATATAATTGTTTTTCAAAATATACCCCATTGTATTCTATAACTTTCCACCATCTTTACGCTAATTTATGGGTTTGGTCGCGGTATCAGTCTCTTTTTTTGGTGACTAAGAAGTTACGGTATTAGTCAAAAAGTAGCGAAAACTTTTGACTCCACCTAATATCACCAATATCCTACCTAGTTTTAATACTAATGCGCTAATGGCAAAAATTATATTTTGTTAATTATGTATGCTATTGATGGTAATAGTTACTATAGGGTTTATAAAATGGTGATAGGAATATTTATATCACTATATCATATACCTAGAGCTTACAGTAATATTATAGAAATCTAATAAATCTGCGAACCTTCTTATATAATTTGATACTTTTATATTCCTTTCGTATAACCAGGCATTGAACACAACAAACACAAATAATGAAAATGTTTATTGGGTTGTTTCACAACGACAATGCCCCCGTTCATTCCTGTGCTATCGCTCAGGAAAGAGTGACCAAGTTTGAAATCCATTTCTCATGCAATTCTACATCTCGGGATTCTATCTGTTCCCGAAACCTAAAAAATCTCATGCTAGGAAGAGATTTCAGCAATAATCGTAGACCATACATTGTAAATATTTATAAGATAAACTCGTTAAGCTTTGAAGAGTTGCCCTTTTTACTACACACTTCCGAAACAGCAGAAGTGTATAAAAAACATATAATCTGATTTATATTTATCAATCACTTAGATTCTTTAGTGAAACCTATTAATTGAATCCTATCGAACTTGTAGTTGTTGAGGACAACAAACACATATGGCTTGTTAGTAGACAATCAAAGTCATAGTTATAAACTATTGTGCTCATGAACCATGCTACAAGCCTGAAATCCAAAAATGGCCCATGGTTGAGCTAAAATCAGGAAGATAACTTTGTGCCAAGCCTGTTAATTAGTCATGGCCCTAGATTAGTGATATATCTTGGACCAATAGTAAAGATCAATGTAGTACCGACGCTAATACTGAGTCTTGGCGCAAGGTAAATAACCAATATTGGTGCAAATTCGAGACTGGAATTCAACAATGATCTCATCGTGTCGTGAACGAATGTTTTGACCCAGAACTCTAAATTTATAAATGATTCACCAACTATTTTAATTCATTCAATTATTAGTAGCATAACAAGGTAACAATAGAAACTTATGACATCAGAACAAATATAAGACTGATTCTACATGAAATTAATAAAATTCTAAGTGTTAAACAAATAAATCTTAAAGAAAAGTGGTTTAAAAAATGTTTCCACTAAAAACTGTATTTACTCTGATTAGTGTAGCTCTAAAAATAAACTTTTTTTAGTTTATAAACATTATTTTATTAATAACATTACAAAACGGCTACAGACACATATCTTAGCAACATAACCTTAAACCTACAATCACTCATGGTAGGCAGATGAACACTGTGTCGAGAAACACTAAAATTTGTTGAAGCTGGACAAACAGCAAGGAACCCATACAAGGTCGCTGAATGTTGGCTGTGACTTTGGCAGAGTTTAGAGAACCCAGAATTGGTACCGAGACGATGGATGACCCTTGGGCGACGACAAAGCTGCCGAGGTTTGGGATCTAAAGGTTGTCCTAGGCACGACCAATGTTGAAAGCACGACATTTGATTATCCAATATTTAGAGCCAAATTCCTCCACAAGATTTGCGTTAATGAATTTGTTCATGCAATGTAAGCAAAATTCCCTGGAGCCAGTTTTTAACTTGTACTTCAAATTTGACCGTCGGATATTTTTGTGAGAATTCTTTTGTGGGAGTTGAGGAACAAAGTAAACGGCTTGGATTTGCTATTTACGACCCAATGGTCAATCTTAGTTTTTTTTCGAATATGGCTACAAAGAATAGTGAGATTCGATTTTTCTTCACATTTATTGTTGTGTTTAATTGTTAATTTTTTATACCCTTTTTCCAAATACTATTATCCCTTTGGGCAATTTGGTGTTACCTAAAATTGCTTATTGGGTATCGTAGTTATTTTATTGGTCTCTAAGGTTATTGTCTGGATTAAGAGTTATTTCAGTTATTTGCTTTAACGTTCTTACGAGATGATCCATTTCTGATTTGGTGGATTACTTGGTCGTAACTTCACAGAGAATCCATGCAGGTTTATGGTAGATTATTTTTAATGTAGAGTGTATTCCGATAGAAAGCAGCTATTTAATATTGTATTATTGTGTATAATTATAATATTTTTATTCAGCCAGGTGCGTAATAAAGGGTAGTATAATAAACAACCCGCTACTTTCTTACCTTTAATTAAAATAATTGCTGCGGCTAAATAAAATTGTTGTAAAAAGTCTAACCCTCCACAGATTGAGACTCTAATGCGGGTCGCTTCAATAGAGCGCTAGATTATTATATATATAGGAACACAACAAGAGATACACAAAGCAATCTTTCAATAATAACAACACAAATTTATTTTATAATTTAGCAAATAACAAAACAACAAGAAAATTCAACCCAGATACCAAAATTTTCTTTATATTAATCACAAAATAGTTTAATATACTTAATTTGGAGATTAATACTTTTGGCATTATCTTATTACTTACTTACTACAGACAAAACTAACTACTGTTAAAAACTAACGTTTATATATTTAAATTTTATTTTTATTTAAATATTTGCAGCCACAAGCTTGCCAACTGTATTGTTATACATTCCAAATACCGCGCTCTGCTTTCATTCGTCTCGGCAATGAACTGAAGAAAGTATGTCATTGACCTCTTTCAAATATTTCCATATAAATGGCTTTACTAAGTTGAATTCCAAATCCAAATATTTGTGTAATAGTGGCAAGTAAATTAATTTTATAATTAGAAGAATAAGATCCAGTCAAAAAAATTTGATAATTATTTCTTTATTATCAAATTATAAAATTTCGATCACAAAATAAATTGACACTTGATTAATTTAAAGCACTTCTTATAAAAAAAATCACTAAGATTTACTGAACTTTATTAAAACTTTAAGCACTTTGACCTTTCACAAACATAAAATAACGTCATAAATGTGACATTTGCTTTGTTTACATTTTCTTAACTCAAAACATAACCTTAAATTTATTTTATACTCTACATCAGATATCCACTTCTTGAAAGATAAAAATGGAAGAGAGTTTGTTACAAAAATAACCTGGTTAATATACCTTTTTTGTCAAAACAATTGCATGTGCCGCAAATTTTGCATAAAACAAAAGCAATTTTGACAACTCAATTTAACATTAATTATTATTTATAAATTTCAATTAACACACAAACTAATTAGATAAACTTATAGATTGACAAATTTCCAATCTAATGGTATACAACACTTTTGTTTTCATTACACAACAAGGCCTCCATTGAATGTCGATGGAACCTAATTGTCACACAACTATTTCTTAACTTAATTACATAAAAACACCTTTTCACACATTCTATCTTCAGTATTTCACTGTATGATCCATTATATGTTGTTTAACTGATATCATTACATCAGCCCCTACATTTAAGATAGCTACAGTTATGTGATAATGAAGCAGATTTACAATGCTTCACCAAAATTACTTACCCAAGAGCTGTAAAGTTTGGAAATAGAAGAAACTTATTACAACAGTGATATCTCGTTAACATGAAAACACGTTTTTCTTTTGTTAATTGCTCAGATAAGGTAGTAAATACTTGTACACCTCCCTATTACAACACACGTCTGTTTTAGGTTATAAATATTATAACATAAAATAAATAAAATATAATGTTTTGTAAAAACGTAAATCGGAAATAAACAGAGAATTGTGATGGCATAGAAGATACAAATCTAATACTAAATAAGTCAATGTGACGACAAAGATAAAGCATGAATGCAAGAATTTTTTTGCATAACAAGTTACAGATTTATAACAGGAAAGATATACGAGCCCTGCCTCACTAAAGTTCACACACTCTTTTTCTTGTTATTTAAAGAACATCTCGGATTTCTTCTTTGATATACGTTTGAGCTGTTTCTTGTTGTTAGAGTGAAGTACTGTCTATGCACTTACGAGGTGTGACAATTTAATTCCCGGAATGGCCGTGTAGTGTCGCTCGTAGGATAACTTGGTAAAAATTCCAAGAGTAGATATGTTCGTACATGTTTTAACCAATGCGTTCATAAATCTCAAGCCGATGGAGCCATTTGTTAGATGTCTGTTGCGAAAATAAAAATGGTCTACATGTCAACTTTGCCGTGAAAATGACTGATCGAAATTTGGAGCAACGTGTTAACATTAAATTTTGCGTGAAAATAGTAAAACTGCCACTGAAATATTGAAAATGGCTTATAGTGTGGATGCCCTAAAAAAGTTGAGTGTCTTTGAGTGGCATAAAAGATTCAAAGATGGGCGAGAAGATGCGAACGAAGATCTCAGAAGTGGGTTTTCAACAACACAAGTAACGGACACAAATGTGAACAGAGTGCAAGATTTGGTAAGATGTGACAGATGATGAAGTGTGAGATTAATAGCCAACAGGGTTATTCAGAGTTGCTGACAAGATTACTAGATTCTGTTTGGAGGAAAAGATCTGAATTGTGCCCTGACAAATGGATCATCCATCACGATAATGCGCTCAGTCATAGTGCATTCCTCATGAAAGAATCTCTGGCCAAAATATCGATTGCTTAATTAGATCATCCTGCTTATTTACCCGACTTATATCCCTATGATTTATAGCTGTTCCCTAAACTAAAGAATGCACTAAAAGGACGAAGATTTTCTGACATAGCCGATTTCCAACAAAATGTGATAAAGGAACTGAAGAGTATTCCGGAAAAAGAGTTCCAGGCCTGTTTTCAGAAATGGGATCATCGCCTAAACCAGTGTAAAGTTGCACAAGGGAAGTACTTTGAAAGTGACAATAGCCACTAGTGTACAGCTTTGAACATATGTTTGTTACAAGTGCATTTCGGAAATTAAATTGTCACACCTCGTATACCATGTTAAGTTTCATGAAATTCAATCGAATGGTTTCCTCACGCCGCGCCGCACCGCCTTAACTCTGATCAATCTGCGGACACAAAGAGGCGGTAAGAGGGATCACTGCCTCAATAAGATTTTATAATACCATGAAGTAGGTGCAGAAGCAATACCTTATTCTAACAATAAGGAACTGTGACCTTGAAGACTAAAGGACATTTTAGGAAAAAGATTGTGGAATGTACCTTGTTATAAAATATAACAGATAAATACACAACGAAATCTAACAATAAAACATCACTTATAATATAGGAGGTCAGTAGTTTACTCTAGTAACAAGAAATAACTACTTCGAAAAACCGAAAAAATTCAAAGTGAAAATTGCAGGGCGCCGTTCCTGCCTCCATTCGCCGAGATGCACTTCCTTGCAGTTACGTAAAGTTAAATGTTACGAACGTGCGAATTATTCAAATTGCCTTAAAAATTGTGCTACCCACTGGAATTAATATAGTGAAATTGATGTGGAGTGATTAATATTGTAATAATTTTATGAATAAAAGAAGCCAACACAAAATAATAGATACAATTTTGTAAAGAATAATTTATTGTCTATTATACCTTATAAAATTATCTATTATAAAACATAATTTATCAAGCTATTAATAATATTCCATATGAAAAATGGTTATCTATTATAAATAAATGTTGAAGAATTTGCAGAGAAGTTACTCTTTATGAAGTTTAACATAGTGGCAGAAATATAAGTTAATTTTGGACCTGCTTTTGGACAGTTACCTGGAGTGCCTAATAATTTGTAGTCATTTTCGTATCAGTTTTATCACATCGTTATAAATTGGATAGTGGTGGTTATTTTTCAGGGTACACGTAATTTTTAAATAAATAAAGATTAATAGAAAGTTTCACAAGATTTATTAAATTATAAGGTGTACCCTCAGTTTGTATTTGTATGTATATCTCAAAAGTTTCTAAAATGTCTAATTTGCGTTTGTTATGACAAAAATGTAGGAATTTTATATTATTTTGGGGAGTCTGTTCTAAATGTGTTTGGAGTAATTCGATTTTACGGGGTGTTTATTTCTGAAACAACGCAAACTTTAATAATATTGGTTTTATAGTGAAGAATTATTATTATTAACGATTTTTTTCTTTACACATTTTACAAATAAAAATAATTCAGCACTTTAGTAGTATATTACTTTAATAAACAAATTTATTCAATGACATTTTACTCTGATCGTGTAACAATCTAAAAGTATAACTTTTACGATATTTTCCTGGACAATTGTAGTACAATGCAATTTTTACCACTAAGTAGGCAGATTCTGCAAAAAAGTAAAGGCATATTTTTTTAGTGTGTATATAAGCATGTCTTGAAACTATTCGTTTTTGTTATTGAATTCCATAATACAGAATCTATTGAACGCTGTTGTCTTAAAACGGATCTCGAAAGTGTAATATAATTATTTGATATAATTTAGCTTTCAACATGTAGCAATCAAGAGACTCATATTTGCAGAACTTTATTTTAAATATTGTTTTCTAAACGCAAGCAGCAGTCTTATTATACAAACACTCCAAAGTTATTAACTGTTACTTGTGTCAAAGGTTACCACGGAGATAGTATAAGATGTGTGGAATGCTTTAGCTTCTAATTTGAGTTTATGCAATCATTGCATACGAGTACATGCAACGATTGCAGTACCATACATTAATCAGTCATTAATGTTCCATCAGCAATATCGCAAAGCGCGTAATCATCTCCGGCAATTTATAAATCCTTAACCGGTTTAACACAAGACTAATAAATCGAAGAATACAGCAGATTTCACTTAATTTTAAAACATTAATTAAAACTGGCAAATGTGCACAGAAAATGATCTATCAAAAGATGGAAGAAGTTGAATATGATTGGATTTTTTTATTTTTTCATAATACATTTTTTATTATACCTGCATCATAATCGCTGATTAAAACACACAAAAGCGTGCATAAACGGGCCTTTAAAGCCCTAGTGCTTTAAAGTTGCCTTGGTAACAATAAATGTAGTTAGAAATTTGGATAATGATAACACGAACGAATTTATTTATTTATCTAAAAACAGATTAATCGTACAATTGTTATTGTTTGAAAATAGTAAACCGGAACGTTTAATTACATCACTATTATTTAAACTAGCAGAAGACCTCTGATCCATTGCTCTTCCTGGAGCCACAGATGTAATAGTATTACTTCCATTTACTGCCCCAATAATGCACTTTGACGTTGGATGTTTAAATTACCCGCCAATTCTGCTAGGAAGTTTTGTTTTGTATTTTTAATGTTGGCTGCAGTGTGCATGTAAAAACAACATAATAAAGTTCTGTCAGTTTAGTTTTTTGAATTATTCTTTGTAAAAGAATCCTCAAGTATCTTGAATTTAACAGGTTATGCGGCCCAGATATGATTGAATTAGTTTTATTAGTTAATTAAACTACGCGGGAATTTGTAAGTGATTGAAATTCGTGAGTGATAGTAAGTGTTGTGGAATTTGCATACGCTTTGGAAGTCACTAGATCTCTTACTGGAAACGGCGATGGCAGCAGTAAATAATAACGCACCTTTAATAAAACCATTTGATGGAAAAGGATTCTCAAATTGGTCATTCAGAATTAAGCTTCATCTGGAGCAAAATGATCTTTTGGAAACAGAGTAAAGAATGATTCAACCTCCCAATCTGATTTTGAAAAGAAAGATTTAAAAGCAAGAGACATACTCGTAAGATGGTTAGACGATAGTATTTTGTCAGTTATTCAGAATAAAAAAACAGCAAGACAAATGTTTGAAGCTTTGGAAAATACTTATATAAGAAAGGGGTTGGCTGCTCAAGTTGAGCTGAAGCGGGAACTAGCTGAAATGAGGCACAGAAAGGGAAGTTTGTCTGCATACCTTGAAGATTTTAAAAGAAAAGTATTTGAATTAAAATGTAGTGGTGCTACAATGGATGAAGAAGAAATCGTGTATCAACTATTAGCTTCGATGCCAAATTCATATCAAGTTGTCACAACTGCAGTTGATATTGCTTATGGTCAATCACCATCGAAAATTACATTAGAGTTCGTGAAAGGTAAACTTCTTCAAGAAGAAGCTCGACAGAACAGAAACCGTGCACACACTGCTGAAACGAGCAATCTGCAAAATAATTCATTCATGTCATTTTACTCGAGAGGAGGACGAAGTGGTCCAGGAAATCGAGGAAAGTATAACAGTAAGCCCCCAGATCGTCGAGGTTATCAAAATCAATCAGTAAGTGGATACAATAATTATTATGATAAGCGTAGTAATAATAATAATAAAACATATGAACCGTTCCCTTTTAAATGCTATGGATGTAATCAGAGAGGACATATGAGAAAATATTGTCCCAATCCCACCAACAGTAATAATAATAGTTTTAATGGAAATAGTAAGAAAGTGAATATTGTATCAGAAATTTTAGAAAAATCTCAAGAAGCTGAAAGGGAAATTTCTTTTTTGTGTGAAAACAATGTTGGCCAATCTGATCAAATGTCAAAAAATGAAGAAGAAGAAAGTAAACAAGAAAATTCTGCTTTGTCATTACTTTTAAAACAAGAAACTCATTTTTTTGTAATCGATTCTGGTTGTACAAACCATCTTTGTACAATTAAAATGAAAGACTATTTAACTGAATGTGAAAGTGTAGATTTAAAAATTTGTGTGGCTAAAAGTGGTGAAAACATCAAAGCAGTCAAACGTGGAAACTTGAAACTTGTTACAGAAAGCGGTCTCATAGTGAATCTAAAAGATGTTCTTTTATGTAATGATCTCGATTATAACTTACTGTCTGTTAAAAAGATGGATCAAGCCGGAATGAAAGTGTTATTTGGAAATGGTGTTGTAACAGTGCAAAACTCTAATGGACAGGAAGTCATGAAAGGTGAACAATTTGGTAATCTTTATGTAATAAATTTTGGACTTACTGCTTTAATAACCAAAGAAGAAAACAGTGATCTGCAACACAGAAGAATGGGACATTCGTCGGTTTACCCTACTAATAAGGTATGTGACATCTGTTTAAATGGAAAACAAACTCGTTCTCAATTTAAATCCATGCCTGAAGAAAAGAGACCAAAACGTATTATTGAACTGATAAGTAGTGATGTTGCGGGGCCATTCAACCCAGCGACGTATGATGGAATGAAATATTATGTGTCTTTTATAGACCATTATTCAAGATTTACTTGTGTGTATTTAATCAGGCAAAAGAGTGAAGTTTTTGAAAAGTTCAGGGAATATGGAGCTATGGTCTCAGCAAAGTTTTCATTAAAAATATCACGATTCAGAGTAGATTGTGGCGGAGAATATAAATCAACCGAACTTGTTAACTTTTGTAGAAAACAAGGAATACAACTAGAATATAACATTCCAAGAAATAGTGAACAAAATGGGGTCTCAGAACGTTTCAACAGAAAACTCCTGAACATGGCTCGATGTCTTATTTTTGATTCGAATATGAATAAAGAAATGTGGGGAGAGGCCATTTTAACTTCAAATTATATTATAAATCGCCTACCTACAAATGCTCTAAATAAAAATAAAAATATACCTATAACATTATCTATGGAATATAACATTCCAAGAAATAGTGAACAAAATGGGGTCTCAGAACGTTTCAACAGAAAACTCCTGAACATGGCTCGATGTCTTATTTTTGATTCGAATATGAATAAAGAAATGTGGGGAGAGGCCATTTTAACTTCAAATTATATTATAAATCGCCTACCTACAAATGCTCTAAATAAAAATAAAAATATACCTGCAGAAATATGGTACGACAGAAAAATTGACCTGAGTAAAATGAAAGTCTTTGGAAGTATAGCGTATGCTCATATTCCACAAGAAGAAAGACATGGAAAACTTGACGTTAGGAGACACTCCGAATGGATATCGCTTATGGGATAGCGTGCATAGAAAAATAGTAACAGCAAAAAGTGTAGTTTTCAATGAAGAAAAGACACAATCAATAATATATCCTTATTCAGATTCTGGTGAAGAAATAAACTATGATGATAACACGCAATCAACTTCCATTGATTATCAGGCTGATCACGATAAAATACAAAATGAAACTATTGATGAACAAGTATTCTTGCCTCCTGGAACTCAGCTTGATATTAGAAGAAGTAATCGAGTAAAACGAACACCTCAGAGATTTGAAGACTTTGAAATGGATCTCATGGTAGCCTTGTCTACTGGAAATTTATTATCAGATACCCCAACCACTTTTGAAGAAGCTGTACAACAAGACAATGGATGGGAAAAGGCTATCTAGCAAGAACTTCAATCATTAGAAGAAAATAATACGTGGGAATTAGTTCCAAAACCTAAAAATGAAAAAGTTATCGACTCAAGGTGGGTATTCAGAATAAAACAATTTGAAGAATCTGAAAAGAAAGCCCGTCTAGTTGCACGAGGTTTTCAAGTAAATACCATAGGTGAAGAAGTCTATGCTCCCGTGGCAAGGATGGTATCACTCCGAACGCTACTAGCTATCGCTGCAGAAGAAAATTTACACATTGTTCAACTGGATGTGAAAACTGCTTTTTTATACGGCACCCTAAAAAATCCAGTTTATATGTATCCTCCAAAAGGTCTTAAGAACTGTCCACCCGGTTATGTATGTAAATTGAAGAAATCCTTGTAGGGACTGCCCAGTCGCCGAAGTGTTGGAATGACTGTTTGAATGAACATCTGGTTGGTCTTGAATTTACAAGGTCAATGGTAGATCCATGCATTTATTTTAAAGATAACATTTTTATATTAATTTGGGTTGATGATTTGATTTTAATGTCTGATAATTTTGAAAATTTAACTAAAATAATAAGTAATCTTTCTAAATATTTTAAAATGAGTTTAATCAAAAGCACTGATAAAAAATATAGATTTTTAGGATTAGAAATAGAAATTAAAGATAATTGTATTTCAGTTTCAGTATTGATAATATGTATGTATGTACTACTGTACTATCTTGATTTATTTTTGTTTTTAAATATAATATGAATAATATGTAATTTAGTATATAAGTACTTGCAGAATTGAGGGGAGGTGTTGGATGTTTAAATTACACGCCAATTCTGCTAGGAAGTTTTGTTTTGTATTTTTAATGTTGGCTGCAGTGTGCATGTACAAACAACATAATAAAGTTCTGTCAGTTTAGTTTTTTGAATTATTCTTTGTAAAAGAATCCTCAAGTATCTTGAATTTAACATTTGACACACTAAGTTTATTGACAGTAGACTCTTCAACATAGGAACTTGCTACCGATGAAGACTTCCGCCCAACTTGTCGCTTAAGTTCATCCACACTCATTCCAGTATTTGCCATGATTGTTGCAGAAGTCCGTCGAAACGCGTAGCCTGTGTATTTTTTAGCGTCTGGAAGCTTTAGATAGGCCGCAACAAGAAACGGACTTTGACCAAAAGTATTCACTACGACAACCTGCCCGATACACCTGCCTTTGCTGATTTTAAGAACACTCTATCCGTGGGCACCTGATCTGGGCGCAATGAAAGATACTTCTTGAAAATTTGAACGTATGGTATCTCAGAATCATCAGTTACAGCAAATTTCCTACCTTTTTCAGTCTTACATGGTCGAATAGTAATTAGCTAAATAGACCCTTCTTCTTTAATATCAGACATGCGTAGGTCACACATTTCTTGCCTTCTGCACGAGCCAAATATCCCACAAATAGCTACAACCTGAAATTAGAAATATTACTGTCAACATTTTGTGAAAGCTGCCAAATCAGTACAAACCTACAAAAATAAAAAGGTATCGTCAGGTGCTGTAACGAAAAATTTGCGTAGTTCCTCTTCTGTAAACACCCAAGACTTTTTAGCCTCATGTCCTTTGTTTGTGCTTTTCATAAAAGCATGCAGTTTATGAAATGCAGCAATGTTAACCCCGTGTTTGATTCGCATCATCGTTTGCAGTTTGGAGTGGATGCACCACATTGATGACGACTTGTAAAGGCTTGACTATAATGAAACTTCGTTAAGTGATTGCTGTTTTTAATAATTAATTGCTACCTACCATTTTATTCATATATGCAAGCATTAATGTTTCATCAATCACCGTCTGGTTTGCCGTGACCATCCACTTGGAAAAATTTTCGTATTCCTTGACATACGCTGCTTTAGACTTATCGGGAATTAACCTCTGTTCGGCTTGTTCAGCTAACAATCTAATTACAGATGAATTATCATCGTTTCCAGTCATTTTATGATTCACGAACACACATTTCACAAATCAACAAAATAGTAAATATAAATAGCAACGAAACAAAACAATTCTTAACAGCAACAATTGGGATTCCAATTTCATTCTTATGATTTTCAGACTGTGGTGCAGGTATAATAAAAAATAGCGTATAATACACGTGTATAAGAGCCTTTAAAGCACTACTCCGTTAAAAGGCACTCGGCTTCGCCTCGTGCTTTTAAACTCGTCGTGCGTGCTTTAAAGACTTGCTTATACACTTGTATTATAATACACTATTCTATATTATTATTAGTATATTACCTTATTAAAACATTTTGGATGATTTTAAAAAGTAATATAGTACTAAGATTCACATTTTTCCATAAAATAACGTTTGATCTATAAATATGATCCTTAAGCAGACTGCAAGGTACTGTTGCATTGTGGACGTTAATATTATGCATATATCAGGATCATAAAAACTGCCAAACATCCTCTTTCCGAAAATAAACACTCTGCTATTTAAATAGTAGTTACTAGAACTGGCTTACTTTTCAGAGTAGCATCCTCAATGTCATTCACGAAAATATATTTCTAAAATTGGCTCAACTTGTCACCAACTACAATCTGCAGCCTATACTATAGGTTCCCGCTACTGTTTAGAAGATTAATTAGGGTAGAGGTTAATTAGAGTAGTTTAAATTGATGGAATTCTACGGATAGTTTCTTATTTTTTAAATGATCACTTCTATCCAAGTCTTTTATGCTATTCCATGCGAAGATTCAACAAGTTCCACTTATTGCTCTACCTTTAAGGTCTCCGCTCACTAGACCTGACCGTTATAAGACCGAGACCGGAGCAGCACATGCAAAAAATATTCTTGGTATAGACTTAAATTAGGTAACGCTCACAAGACCGTATGGTGACCGGACTGGGCCGGAGCGTTGCATGCACGGCCCGTAACAGAATTCCCAGAGAGAATGTTTTGTCGGCGGTGAAACGTTTCGTGACGGGACGTAACGTTGACAAACCGGAAAGTGCCGGCAGCGCAACCCGTATATACAGCGTTTGTAGCTCGTTGACGTGTAATTACAAGGAAAAAGTCATAAAATGATTGTTATAAATTATTTTAAATCTGAATGTTTTATTATAAAGAGAAGATTTTATGTGTCGGAAGTAAAATAATTCAATATAAAAATGAAAATTAAAAATAAATTTAGAGGTAATTTCAGTCTTTTTTAAATTAAATATATTACAACAAATAGAGCATTATAAGACAGAGAAACTACCCCATATTAATTCTTAATAAGGCTGTAATTTTGCCGACTGCAAACCATGTCGGCGTGTCGGATACGTGTCTGCCACGGTCCGGTCTCGGTCCTATAACGTTCAAGTCTAGTGACCGGAGACCTTTTTATAATCAACACTCACTACATAGAATTGAGACCATAGAGTAACCGTATTGCCGCCGTCGCTTCCCCATTAACACCCGGTTGCGACATGGTTTGCAGTCGGCAAAATTACAGCCTTATTAAGAATTAATATGGGGTAGTTTCTCTGTCTTATAATGCTCTATTTGTTGTAACATATTTAACCTTCTTCTTTCTGCATGTGCTGCTTCGGTCTCGGTCCTATAACGCTCAGGTCTAGTGAGCGGAGACCTTTAGCCGTCATTCTTTCATAGACATATTGCAATTTTTTAATATTTTGTTCTATTTGTCGGATATAAAGTAGGTTTATTTCTGGATATTGCTTTTATGGTCGAAACAATCTTACCTACTTTCGCACTGTTTTTTAAATCTATGACCAAATGTTCATAATTCGATGTCTGCACTTAGTGTTGCGTCCATTATATTATTTAATAAAGTACTGTTAGTATACTTCTCGATGTTGCATAGTAACCTATTATTATTGTTGTATAATTTTGTCATTAAATGTTGATTTTGAGTAAAAATGTCATTCTGTTCCTTTATTGTAAAATTAATTTAAAAAAGGAATAAACAAGAATTTAAACGCTTAACATTTCTGGCGTTAAACAACATGGTCCTTCGAGCCGGATAGAACCATATCCAGCCTGAATATACAGCAGCACAAGAAGATTCTGGAAATAATTCATCATTGAGTTCAAAAATCAAAAATTCATTATTTCGACATACAGTCAACAGCAATTTAGAATTTGAAGTTTTTAAAATACAAATTGAATTGAAAATACGTTTTGAAAGAACCTGAGGTTAGTGCGCACCTTCTTTTTCTTTCTTTCCACTGCTATACTGCCACATGCATATCCTATATACTCTATAATTCTTTTACTTGAGTTACATTTTTTGACATTGAATTAGCAAAATTACATTCTGTAATTACAATAATACTTTGTAATTAATATTAATACTACTACAGTAATCAAAAAATCTCATATATCTTTGAAAGCTGCCGAATTAGGCACATCAAAATAAAATAAACCTTTGCCAAAATACTTTCTAATAAGTTCTTTGTTGTTAGAAGGGAAAAAAACCTAATACTTATTTTGCATATTATTCAAGTCCTACATATCATTCCAAAAATACTTTCTAACAAGTTCTTTGTTGTTAGAAGGGGACACCTAGTACCTAATTACTTACCTTATTATATTGCATAATATTCAATATAAAGAAACCGCTAATTGCTAGCAAATTCTTAACTGTTGGTTACCTACATACTTGTGTATCAAACTGATAAAACTATATTTTTTATCTTTTAGGGTATGTTGATCTAATATCTATAAAAATAACAGAATGTTTCAGCAGGTTGAAGATCTAGATTATTTAAGACGTAAAGTAATCAAATCTAATCTCACGCGTTTTGAAACCTTCCTGACTAGGTTTGTCAAAAGAAATAGCACAGACGTTGTTGAATTGGAATTGAGACTAAACAATATTCAAAATATAATAGAAGAATTTAATAGTATTCAATACAGTAAGTATAGAGGTATCATCGGTTAATCAGAGTTCTGAAATTATAATCGACGACACTGAAAGAGAACAGTTTGTAAAAAACTATTATAAACTGATCTCTTCTGCGAAAAAACTTCTTGATGGTAATAATGATAGTATAAGTCAAAAATCTTATTACAATCGTTCAGTAAGAACAAATAATGCCGCAAATTCGAAGCTTCTCAAGGCTGTCAATGCCAACACAAATAATAATGATAATACTATATTACTTGTCCCTAACAGCAGTAATACTTAACCTACTATATCAAATACTGATGCTACTAATATGCAACCTGCCATGTCATATACTTATCATACTAATACTAACCTTTATACTTATAATAATACTAATCCAAATGATATATTATTTAATGCTCCTGTTTATACTCATGCAAATACAAATCCCTACAATACGTTACCTAATTGCATACTCGCTATAATACAATACCTAATACTTCATATGGTAATCCATCTCCAAATTACATTCCACCTGTTACTACATCTACCAATAATTATATCTTACCTAATAAGGTTTTTTCAAAAATTAACTTACAACCTCCTCAGCTCTCTTATGATTCTGTTCTACAGTTACCTGACATTAATTTACCTACCTTTGACGGATCCTTTGGAGACTGGCTATTATTTCGTGATACTTTCATATCACTCATACATAATAAAACAAATCTCTCAAAAATTCAGAAACTTCATTATCATAGGGTTGTAGCTATTATTATTATTATTATTATTATAGACTTGCTCTAAAAGGAGAAGCATCTGAATCTTTGCGAAACTTACAAATTTCTGAAGACAGCTATATGACATTGCATGGCAAAGCCTTTTAGATCAATATCAAGATACTAACGCACTTAGCAATTATTATATCTGAGCAATATTAAAAATGCCAATGATTTACAAAGAATAACATGCTGATTTAAAACATATTCAGGATGACTTGATTCAGAATTTAAGATTAATGAAAACCCTTGGAAAACCCATTGAATACTAGGATAGTATTATTATAAACATTATTTATTTAAAATTGGATAACAAATCAAAACAAAAATGGGACTCCAAAGTTTCAGAAATCTAAGAAACCTAATTGCCAAGATTTTATTGAATTCTTGAAAGATAGGTGCAATCTTTTGAAAGCCCACTATTCTGAAATAAATAATATAAATCCCAAGATTCATGTCAATGTGTCTCATAAAACTAAAAGCCTTTGCTTCTACTAATACTGCACCATGCCCAGTATGCCAACAGAATCACATAATTTAAAACTGTGCTCAATTCCTAAAACTCAATCTTAAATCTCGTTATGAACGAGTAAAGCAACTCAAGATTTGTGTAAATTGCTTGCTTAATACTCATTCCGTTAAGAATTGTACTGCTAGTAAGTGCCGAAAGTGCGGAAAATCTCATGATACTCTTTACATTTTGAAACAAAGTCCTTATAACCTCCTGCCTTGAATTTCAATGAAACTGACTTATCCAATAAAAGTACTTGCAATTCTAGACAAAGTATAGGTCATGCTTCTACAAATACATTTTGCTCAACAGAAAGTAAAAACTGCATTCTACAGCTCTACATAGTTATTGTGCTAGACTAGCATGGCAATTCACATGACTGCCGAATTCTTCTTGACAGCAGGTCTCAAAGTAATTTTATTACCAAAGCACTATGTTCTAAACTAAACTTTTCCACTGTTAAAATAAATATGTCTATATCAGAATTAGATCAAATTTCTTCTCGTGTCAATTCTAAAACTGTAGTTAAACTTCATTCTAGAGCTACTGCTTTTAATACTACAATTTCTTGCCTAATTGTTCATAACATCATTTCTCGTGTTCCTTGTATCTCTTTTAATAAAGACTTAATACAAATACCATCTAATCTATTATTAGCAGACCCAAATTTCAATATCGGTACTCCCATTGATTTGCTGGTTGGTGCAGGGTCCTTCTGGAACATGCTATGTTCAGGGCAAATTAAACTTGGAAGAGATTCGCCTATCATGCAAAAGACCTTACTTGGTTGGATTATTCCTGGTCCCATTCAGTTTACAGCTGATAAACTCCCTAATGCTATCTGTAACTTTTCTACAAATGCAGCATTTCATTCGTTTGACACTTCATTAAACAAACAGTTGGGGAAATTTTGGGATATCAATTAGTATCCCACCAAAAAGCATTTTTCCCACAAGGAATTATATTGTGAACAGCATTTTGTAGAAAACACTACTCGTGAACCGTCAAGTCGATTTATAGTTAAAATTCCTTTAAAGGAACCAATATCCAAACTGGGTGAATCTCGTAAAAATGCTGAAAGACGTTTCTATTCTTTAGAAAAGAAACTAAATAAAAATTATGAATTAAATAGACAATACTCAGATTTTATCCATGAATATATTTCCTTGAACCACATGAAACTTCTATCTGATACCAAAATCAGCTCGGGCTTTTTCTTGCCTCATCATTGTGTTCTAAAATCAGATAGTATTACAATCAAGTTGCGTGTTGTGTTTGATGGCTCAGGGAAGTCGTTTTCAGGATATTCCGTGAATGATCTTATGCTAGTTGGGCCAACAATACAAGAAGATCTTTTTTCCATACTAGTATACAGTGAAATGTACCGACAAATCCTCATAAGTCCAGAAAAACGTCGTCTTAAGTGCAGTCTTTGGCATGCTAATTTGTTACTTACATGAAACAGCACATAGCATTTCTACATCACATCCTTATATTAGCTCCAATATATTAAAGAATTTTTACGTTGACGACCTTCTTACTGGTGGTTCAACTGTTGAAGAAGTATCTTACATTAAAATAACTATTAGAGATATTCTAACTTCTTTTGGATTTATCTTGAGAAAATTTATATCTAACTCTCCTGAGATTGTACATTTTAGTAATGATTCATCTGAATCATTCTTAAATTTAGGAATAGACGAACCCACTAAAACCTTAGGCTCGCTTTGGTATCCCATAAAAGATATTTTAGCTTATTCTATCAAACGCGACTTTTCTGAAAATTTGGTAACTAAGAGATCTATCCTTAGTATAGTCGGACAAGTTTTTGACCCTCTTGGGCTATTGTTGCCATTTACCGGTGTTGCAAAAATAATCTTACAAAAACTTTGACAACTCCATGTATCTTAGGATGAATCCATTTCTCTTCACTTACACACCCAGTGGAGCAACTTTAAAGCGCAAATTCGAATGCTGCATAATATTCCCGTCCTAAGACATGCCATCTGTATTTCCTCTACTGCTATAGAGCTACATGGATTTGCAGACGCTTCAGAGTCTGCTTATAGGTCTGCAATCTACGTCACTCAGTAGACAATAATGGTACGATTTCTTCTTACCGTTTATGTGCTAAAAACAGATTAACGCCTCTTAAAACTGTTATTATTCCTAGACGGGCGCTCTGCGCAGCTCTTCTTTTATCTGAACTTATGGTTACGGTTAAAAACACTTTAAACCTTGCAATTACAAATATTTAATATTATTATTCCAATCCCACTATAATACTATATTGGATAAAAGCTTCACTTCACCTTTATAAGATATTCATAGCCAACCGAATAGCCCAAATTCAATCACTTTTCAAGCCAGATACCGGCAGTAATTTTGCAAATGGCAAAAATGAATTACCCTCCAATGTTATATCAAGAAACCTTACTCAGGAAGGTAGTTTATGGCAATTCGTCCCTGCTAGAGCTCCATATTTTGGGCGATTATGGCAGAGTGCGGTTAAATCTGTTAAATATTTTCCTAAAGTGTTAGGTAAAACCCTTCTGGCACTTGAACAACTTATAGCCATAATAACTCAAGTAGAAGGAATCCTAAGTCTAGACCTTTATATCCTTTATCTAATGATCCTTTTCCTATCACTCCTGTGCACTTACTCATTGGATAAACAATTACTGGTATTCCTGAGCCTAGCAGCCTATTTATACCCGACAACAAACAGTTTGAACATACCCAAAAAATGGTTCAGACTTTTTGGCATAGATGGTCCAAAGACTACATAAGCCAGCTGCAGCTACGTGTCAAATAGAAGCAGTACACCTCTGAGTTACTGACACCAGGAACGTTAGTTTTAAACAAAGAAGATTATCTGCCTACTCTAAAATGGGCGACAGGTCATATTTCAAGTGTCTTTCCCGGTCGGGATGTTTAATACGTACAGCCTCCGTAGAAACCCTTAATGAAACTTAATAGCGACCAGCATAAAAATTATGTATACTTCCCATAAAGCAACCCTAAAGTTATTTAAAGCCCTATGGACTTTCAATGGGGGCGGCTATGTTGCGTTCATTATATTATTTAACAAAGTACTGTTAATATATACTCTTCGATGTTGCATAGTAACCTATTATTATTATTGTTGTATAATTTTGTCATTAAATGTTGATTTTGAGTAGAAATGTCATTCTGTTCCTTTTTTGTAAAATTAATTTAAAAAAGGAACAAACAAGAATTTAAACGCTTAACATTTCTTGCGTTAAATGGCGGTTAATTTGTACTGCCTTGAGTTTATAAAAGAATAAAAAACGGGGTTAAATAATTATATTTATTGTAGAATAATATGTCGAAACAATATTGTCAGGTATATTTTAATAAAACTGTGAAACTTTTAATAATCTTTATTTATTTCATGTACATATTAAATCAATAAAATTGTCTATCTTAATTACCCAAGTCCACCTCCAGTTAGAGTAGTTATGGCTGCTGCTGGGACGGAAAGCTCTTCAATGGGCGTGGGCATACGTGCACCTAGTGTAGTACTTAAAACTTTTGGATGGAAACCAAACTCATCGGCTGTATATGTTACTAAATTCAAGTCTCCATTAGGCCCAATATAAGAATAAGAACCTTTCACCAATAAATATTTTTCTGAATTTGAAGAATTGGGAACAAGGGTGCCACTTTCTTCACGCGTGATTCCGTTGCTGGTTTCCATGCTGTAAATACAGTATTTTTATATTTTATTTTACATTTTTATATAAATGTTTTAAAATGTTTTCAGTGATACGATATGAGTAAATCTTTTAGGTTACAGTAAAGAGGGATACCTAAAATATCCAGTTTATTATCTAACTCTACAAACAAATCATGGGCACTCTTCATCATCCAGAAATATCCTAAACGGGTATACTAAATTTGTTTCTAAATCCTTCAACTGATTTCTTTGAAAATGTGCTGCACAGTTCAGCAAAAGTAAGTATTTACAGCTTTAAATACGACTGGCCTATTTGAGTGATTTTAACTCAGTTAGGATCATTTAAAACAATGGTATAGAAAATATATTTATATAAAATGTAAAAGTACAATAAAACTAATAATATAAAAAAAGGAGAACTGTAAAATAGTAATTTTATAGAACGCCAAAATTATAGAAATATACTAATACTAATTTTCAATTTTATACATTTTTAATTTTGAACGCAACCTTGCGTCTTGTAGATAAGAAAAAGATAAAAATGTATTTCTATGCATAATTCTAAAAAAACAACTGGAAATTAGATATATATATTTATTATATTGTTTCTTTGTATTTACTGTATTAGAAACGGTATCTATATTAAAAAATATATATTATTTAAATTTTTAAAAATAAATCTTTAGCACAATATATTAGAAATAAAAATATCAATTTCCATGTACTCTTTATTTCCATATAATTGTTATTCTTCATATTTGCTATTCTATATATTATTTACATTCTATAAAATGTGTTTTTTATATTAATTGCATTCTATGTTATTTACATCGTATATATTTAATTCATATAAATGATGGTTACGTTAGCATTTTTTGCAAAACACTCCCATCTGGTATAGAAAAAAAGTTTTTAAAAAGGTGTAGTAACTGGCTTAGTTAAATACCTAACACTTACGTAGTGAATTTATTATCATGTGCACTTTGTAGAAGACGCCTTTGATTGGTCTGCGAACATTTGAAAAGCTTTAGAAGGCAAACTTGAACCTTAAAAATGTAGAACAAAGACTGCAACCATACGGAAGACTAGCTGGCTGAGGGCGTTGGTAACAATAATTTTGTTCTGTTTTCAAAGGTTCTGGTCTTATAACGCTAATTATAACAATTTTTTGTGAAAAGTGTTTTGATGTTTTAACAATTTAGCCTTTTTTGTATATCATGATGTATTAGATACTCGGATACTTGTTCTTGCTCTTTTTATAACTAAGATTCTAAACATAAAACCAGTTACACGTGAAAGTTTTTCGCATTGCTTTTGTGTAAGATTTGTTCGCAGTACCATTTGGCAATATCTCCAGTCTCTAAAATAGTAATAGACATATTTCTATTTTTATTCGGTTGTTCTTTTTCTTCATTCATACTATTGACATCATTGTTAATAAGTTTCGATTTATTTTTATTTTTAATATTTGAATATCACTTATGTAAATTTACGATCTAATATTTATTCAAATTCAGATTTATCGACATCACAAACGAAAAATTAGAAACACCATCAGGTTCTGTAAAAATATCCTCAATAATGACAAGTCAACAGTTTTTAAATTATTTTTAAGCCTTATATTATCATTTACATCTACTTTAATAATTTTTTCCAGCCTGTCTAAAATAACCATCCCAGTGAAAAAAGAGCTAGAAAGATGAAAACAAGAAAGGATAGTGTGGTCAGTGGTAGTGTAATACTGTTGAGTGTATTAATGTAAGTGAAAACTTTTTAAATGTTTATTTTAAAAATAGTAAAAAAATATTAAATTACATTTTAGGCAGTGATTTCTACAACAACAAAAAGGAATATTAAAACAGAAATTTATTGCTGAACTAAATAACAAAAAATCATATCTTCTAGTAAACTATCTTATCTATAATAGAGTATCATCACAAAATTTTTGTTTAAAGGATTCAGGAAAATTTACAAAACATACTTAATTGATACAACAAAGAAATAATAATTAACGTCCTAATCCACCTCCTGCTAACGATGAAACAGCCGCAGGTGGAATACCAACTTCTGGTGGTTTCCTTCTAGCATTAGCTGAATCGGGCAAATGTTCTCCTTCAGCGTAATAACCTTCTTCATCTGCTTTATAACCTACAGTTTTTCTTTCACCATTTGGATCAATGTATGAAAAGAAGCCTTCTACAACGGATGTTTCATGATCGGTACCAGGGTTAATTACTTTTCTGGTTTCGTAACGTAATTGACCATCATCGCTCTCCACACTGAAACATAATAGTTAAAGAAACAGTTGAATTCGTGTTTTTGTTTTCACATGTGTAGGAGTAAAAGTTTGTGTTCCTAATTGATTACAATAGTAACGAAGCTGTACGCAAGTAAATGTCAGAAATGTGCCAAGAGAAATGTGGTTAACCTTAAAACGTGTATCTTCAATTTATTAATATGGCAAGTTATGTTTAAGTGTAATAATGATTTGCTTATGAAATAAAAAAATAAGATAAAGCTCCTTCGGCAGCGTCTTCAGTTGTGTTTTGATATCCCTAGGCTTGAAATATATAATTAAGTAAATTAGTTAGCATTATTTAACTAAAATGCTCTTCCTGATATGAAATGATCTTTAAGTAACTATCCCATCTAAATATCTAAAAGAATTTTAAAAGCCTCTAGGCGAATATTTCCAGAAGAATTAGACCTTGAAATATTAATACATTTCAGGATGAATCAGATAATGTACAAATGATGTTATTTATTACGTCTATGTTTATGATAACATAAGTATAATGCACTTTATGCAAATAAATAAATAAAAAATCACATTAACAAAAATAAATGAAAACTAATTGGTGGTAAAGTAATTAATATTGACAAGGTACAAGAAAAATCTGGTTTTTAGCTACTTAACGCATTCCCACACGACCTTTATAACAATAACCATGCGTGCTAATTCAGATATAAAAACATGTTTTTTATTATTATTCTATGCACGATTACATTAAGAAAATTAAATCAAAGTTAATTTCCTTGTATTAAACAAAACTAAATAAGAAAAGAAGCAAAACGAGCATTTGCATTGTCCTGAATACAACAGATCGTAGGTAATCTCAACAATCATCCATTATAGATGATATAATAGAATCATTCTGCAATTATTTTCTGAAGGAAAGATAATTAAAGAATCATTTCCTTTCTATAGGTATAGTTAATATTAATGAATATTATACAAATCAAGAATCAAATTTATAAATAGTAAGCATCTCCAAAAGAAGATAATTGCTACTATTAGGAAAATAGTACATATGAAATTAAATAAAAAGTTTAATTAAAAGTTACACAAGATTAACTTATTACCTGAAAATTGTTTCATCATAAAATATGGCATTATCAAAGGCACTTAAGATTGATAAACACACGTTGCTAAGAATAAATACAGAAAATAGGTAACTCGATGCAATGCATACAAAAACTAAATATTTAACACTTCTATTAGAAGTGTTAGATATTTAGTTTTTATATGTGTTGCATCTTATAATAGTTACCTATTTTCTGTACTTATCCTTAGCAACGTGTTTGTTTATCAATCTGCCTCTGCCTTTGATAATAACATACGTATTTTATGTTGAAAAAATTGTCAGGTTATAAGTGTAGAAATCTTCCAAAACTTTCAATTAAACTTTTTGTTAGTTCGTGAATATGGAGTTACACAAATTGGAGACAGTGAACAGGACATAGTACTTTCATATTTTATTCCAAACTTTTAAGACCCGGTGTCATAAATGATGACACTCCATATATTGACTACTTTATACAATTAAACTACTGTTTATATTCTTGTGTCCTGTGTTCTTCGCATTTTTAGTTATAAAAGTAAAAAACATGGCAAATCATTTTTATCCAATTTAACAAGTTCTCTCAAATCGGTTCGTATTTCATTAATTATCTTCAAAATCTATTTAAATACATACATATTATATTCACCTATTATGCATCATATTTTAGTTTAATTGGATTCATTTTTTTCTATTTTTATTAAGTAAAAATCATAACTGATAATTGATTGATTTGATATCGTCCATATAAGTTCATCTTAAATTTATTTAAGTAGAATTAGCTGACATAATACTAATTAGTTAGTTAATTTTAGATTTAATGAATTTGAATACTAGTTAATCGTGAAAATCAAAATATCAATAGAATCTACATGTATACTGACTTTCAGCAATTATATAAAGTTATTCGGTCAATTTATTGCTTTAAAATTGTATGTTTTAAACGTAAAAAAAACTGGAAAACACATTTTCATATAGGATGTCCTTATAAATGAAGTCTTCACAACAAAACCGTATCAATATTTGCACTTATTTACAAATGAAGCAAAGATAATTTCAGTTTTAATTTAATTTCACATTTCAAAGCTTTAGCAGTACATATATCAATAAATATATCTTTTAAATTATTTAAAATTTTTCATTTAGGATTACTCTTCAAAGTCAGTACATTAATTTCAAAATTCTACGATAACGAAAATGGAAATATTTAAAAATATTTTTAAGCATACATTATTTTGAAATTATTTTAATTAATGTAGTAAGTAGTAGCATTAATTAATTAATATATTTTGTGTAGAATTCTCCTCGTTCCGCAGTTTCTAAGTTCAAACTAGTAGTTCTAACCTTTATAATTTATATTACATAATAATAAAATTATTTATAAGTCTTATATGTATGTGTCTTTTTATATATGTATATTTCTAAAGTTTCTACAAGATATTTTTAATTTGAACTTAAATTTTGATCGACTCTTTCAAGCAATACACCAAAACTGTATGTATTTGCTACATAATGTACATAATAAAGTCTGTATTAGCGCGAATTTCAAAAGTATTACAAAACTGAAAATATACCTTCTGCATATTTTAAAACAGTTTCGCTATACAAATACATCTAATTCTTTAAAAGCCAAGGTTTATTAAAAAATTAAATGTGTGCAATCAATGATTAGTTATCGATTCATGTTAATTATTTAAGTATATATGTGTAATTTTTATAATAGCATTGAATAAATTTTTAAATTATAATATGTATATAAACTATTTATACGGTAATTTAAACATAAATGTACATTACACATTGCATCTTAATAGAAAATTAGCTAATGAATTCGAAAATATGGATTGATGAAAAGGAAAAGAGTGTGTAAGAAATTTATTAAATTTGCAAATAATTAATTTTTATATTTTGCAGATTTGTCTATTCCTAGCATTTATAATTTACTCTCGCTTCAATTATTTACTTATATTATAATTATTTACAGCATTTGGCAGAACGAAGACTATTGTCAACACTTTAATTCAGTAGAAATAGCTAAATTTAAAAATGTAAAAGAATAGTTTTTTATAAAAATCTTATAAAATATTTAGCTACAAAATAGCTTTTATTATTCAGACAAACATTCATGTAAATAATTTATAATTACTATTTTTATGCTATAAGTGAATTTGACATTTAAAATTATAAAAGAAAACTTGAACAAATTAATACAAAAATATAAGAGTTCTCAAATATCATTTCAATCATCACATAAAATAAGGAAGTTAACTGGAAATATTTAATGATAATTATTAACGTTATATTGAATGGTTAATGAACATATTGAATTACATACAGTGAGTAGGCGGGAGATATTTAAAAAAGCTATGAATACCTGTTACATAACAGATCAAGGCAAAACGCATCTTTCAGAGTTCTATATAATAATATGTAAAACAACAAACCTTGACATTACCATTCTAAGCATATTATTGGTTTATATAATTTTCATTAAAAAAACTATTAAGTAAATAAATACATGAATGCACAATATCAACATTTTTAACATATTTGCATTGATGATTGATAACTGTTGAAGCGATCAGTATATTATATATAGATTGCAATAGCTTCCTCGAGCTTTCAGACTAGTGTTTTTAAAAACGTTTAACCTGTTTGATAAAATCTAATAAATGGTGACACATTTAATTAATCATTTATTTTAAAATAATTATTAATTTAATAAACTTAATTTAAATAATGCTAACTATTAAAATTATTTAAATTTTTGTGACTCCTGTGACATCATAAGATTTTTAAAAAGTTTTAACCTTTACAAGTATTGAACTTTTAAACTTACTAAACTTTTGACAATTTATTTTTTAAAACGTATTTATTAATTGAATGTATATTTACTCGTATTCGTAATCGATTTATTTTAATTTTTAGTATAAATAAATCTATAATTTAATTTAACTGATTAAATATTTTTCACAAACTACAAATCTTAATTTTGTTTAAATTAAATATTAAAGTCCGATACAAAAAAAACTTATATATGCGTATGTATTAATTTTAAAAGTGCGTATGATGAAATCTCGTTTTATAAACAATGTTAAACCAATTAGATAATTTAAAAAAGAAAAAGAAACAGAATCGGGGAAAGTAGATTTTGAAATTACGTTATAAACATCCAGTTGGATAACATAAAACGATTTATTATGTGATTATTGCTTGTCAATACTTAATTTATTTAGACACACATAATATGTCTTCCTTTTTTGGTTTTTCTTTAATAGAAAACGTCTAATTAATATCCTTATAATACATTATAAATTTAGGTGTGAAATGCATTAGGCCACATAAAAACCCTAATCTATCATATCTTCGATAAACTTTATTTTAATCCAATATATTATTAATAGTGTGATAGTTTTCATATATTTATTCATAACAAGCTTTTCTAATTAAGAACTTTTTATTGCGTGATAACAAGCAGCATCAATCAGATTTAATTTTATGTAATTAAAGAATAAATTTACGTAAGTGTTTATTATGATGAAAAATTTGTTCATTTTAAAAAGAATGACTTAACGCTATTGAAAATCTAGGACACTTTGTAAAACTCTTCAATTAAAAATTCTTTTAAAAACCCATTTAAAGTTTTTTTATAAACAAAATACGCTTTGTAATTTAACCAAGACAGGAGACTTTATTTTCCGACTAAAGGTCATACAGACATGAATAACAAGGCCGTCTACGCTTTATTGCCTTTAAACTTTATCTTGATTCTAATTAGGACGAAATTTTCAAAAGTATATAATTTTTCATTTTGTGGAAATTAAATATTATTTTTCTTACCTATATGTGTATTCTCCCAATTCATTGCTAGTTGTATCAAATTTTGTAATTAGAGCTTTTGCTGCATCGGTCAGTGGCTTCAGAAGTTGTGGTCTGGCATGGGCAAGCCCAATAAACAAAAACGCAGCTAAAACCTGAAAATCTCAATTTATAATTTATGTTTACAACAATGTAAGAAAAATAGTAAGTATCAACTACTGTTACGTAAGAGTTACCGCTATGGTATTAACAATATAAAGAAATTACATACCAAATGTTCTCAGGTTTATTATTTAAAAACAATTGGATGTTTATTTAAATTAAGACTTTGATGATAACATAAATTGCATATCATTAATAGTTAATTAAGACATTTTTAAATTTATTTTTAAATGTTATTTAAATCTGACTACATTGTCAACTAGTTTTTAGATCAACATTATAAATAATTATTTTCAACGTTAATAAGTATGAAATAAATGCGATATTCTAAGTGATGAAATAAAGGATTGCAAAAATTGTTAATAGATCTTAATAATTCTAAAGTAATTATCTTCATGGCTAGCTATAAAATTAATTTAATTGCGCACCACCAGCATGAAAAAATATTCATTCAATTGATATGGTAATTAAAAACACTTGACCTAGTGATAATTCGATAGAATTCTGTTTGTGCTGATGACATCTTATTAATTTTCAAGGCATACCACATACTTAAACAAAAGCTTGAACTACTGCAAACAGGTAAGTTTAATGAAAATTAACAAAAAATCAAACCAGAACATTCACGTATATTGCCCAGGGTAAAAAAAACAATAGGTTAATAGTTCCCCTTCCATTCCTTAAGGTGAAACAATCACTTAATCGCGTGACAATGTTAAAAAGACACTTACCACTCTCATGGTGAGCGGATCAAAATTGACTACTAAAGATGAGGTAAAGCAAGAGGTGTTTATATAGTGAATGTCATCCCCACAATTTTCAATCTATTATTTGGTTATGGTCAGACAATAATGTGATAAAATTCATGGAATTGCTAAATCTTAAAATTATATTGGTTTTATCTGAAATTTTTATATGTCAGGTAAAGAATTTGTGTGTGTGCAATAACCAACAAAGGATGATTGAATGTACATATTTATGTTTCAGCATACAAATGCCTGATTTAATCTTCAAATGATTAAAAGTAATAATTCCATTGATTCGTCTCTAACATATTAATCTTTAATGCATGTATGCGTACTACTTATGTTAGCTATAATTAGTATCCGTTCATGCGTATAATACAGTTGTGACAGTACCTCACGATTGATGTTTTCGTTCGATCGACTGTCTGAAAAACTAGTCAATAACAATCGAATTAATATTTTCACGCAATCCATAATTCTCAATCAAACAATTTTATCTATACTTTGATCATTATTTTTCTAGATTAAGTAGGTAAATTAATCCTTAAAAATTAAACTAGTTCAAGGTGTAAAGAATTTTAAGGTAGGCAGTGAAATTTATATTTATTTCAAGTTCTGCATATTGACTTGATTCTAACTAGATTTAATTAGAAATTAACTTCATGTTTTATAAGTAATTTACACTTTACATATCTTTAATTAATTGATGTGTGAAATTATTGTTGGGTACAGTTTTTGATGCATCGTCATTACGCGATGAGTCTAACAGGTACAGTCCAAATTTGAATTGTCATTTAAAGTAATTCTAATTAATCATATCTTTTTCAGCATGTTCACTTTAACATTTTATTTATCCGGCAACTGATTATTCATAGGAAAATTCAAGAAGGTGAACTTTCCAAGAAAAGTGATACATATTCAATTGTATAGGTATGTCAGGACTTTGTAATAATATAACCGTTACTGCATTCTTGTAACAGCAAAAGAGTATAGTATGCATTCTATATACCTTAAAGTTAATTTTATTCAGTGTGATCATTTTGAAAACGAGACACATTAAATAACAAATAAGCGGATAAAAATAAGAATCAACCATACAGATTCAACCACCCACAAAAAACCTAAATGGTCTTCATCAACTTGTGATACCTCACTTTAAAGGAAAATGAATCACAGAATAAATATGACAGTATATTTAGATGAATTAATATTTTAAGCTCGTCAAAATCAAACAAGTAATTTCAAAGTAAAGGAAAACCTATTCATGTTTTTAGAAATTACACTGGAATAGTGATAAAAATAAGAAATAAAAATCTGTAATGTTAAGAAATGAATAAACTTTAATAAAAACCCAAAATGTAAGTTTGTAGCTTGTGTTATTAATGACAAAATTTCTGACATTATACATACTAACGTGATACATCGCATAACTTTCAAATAGTTTTTTGAAGCTGTCTCTAATACATATTCATATTCAAAAAACTTAAGTCCTGAAAAACCCGCAAGATGCTAAAAATTAAACTTAATTGACCTGAGGCACATAATATCGAAAACATGCCAAAATATTCCTGACGAAAATTTATCAAAGTCAGACAAGAATCTGACGGTGGGTTTTATTATTGTTTTGCAAACAATGAAGCTCAATTTGAATATGTCATAAAGTAAATCTCGTTTATTTCAAAAGCTCTATTTAGTTGTTTTCCTCCATTTAATTTTTCTATTCTAGTTTGTGCAGAATCGTTGGTTTACTCCGTACTATTGAAACTGATCGCTAAGTATATAGTTCCATATCAAGGTTGTGTAACAGAGCCGGAACACCATTGAAAAAACTAAAGAAGTAGACGATTACCAACATTGAACGCCGATTTTAGCCCTTATTCTTACTACGTTGTAAAGGTTACAATGGATAACAACACCTCCAAGTAGGTAAATCAGGGGGGTCACCGATTCATAAACTTCTTAATTAAAAACCAAACACATTTGTAAATAATAACCGCGTTGGATTTTAATTTTTACCATCAAAATGTATCTTTATAGGATTTTATTTCTTCGCATGGAACCCTTCTGCCGAACTGTCTCCGGACCGAAGTGTCTCTGCGCCGAACCGTCCCCGCGCCGAAGTGTTAAATGGGAATGGCTGAGAATTAGAAAATATATTCTATAAACACCTAATAATGTATAATTAGATTGAAATTTTAGAGTGAATATAGTGTATTTTTAACGGTTTTCTTCTATTAACAAAACTAGAATAAGAGTGGATTTTGTTATACTTTGTCTATATAGAGTTAATTAATAATATAGAGAGAAAATACATTTCAGTAGTGAAGAATTATTTTTGTTATAAGAATAAAGTGAAAAAAAAAGTTTTTCTACTCTAAATTTTTACTCCAAAATCTTTACCCTGTACTCTAAAAATTGTTCATGGGGCTAATTTTTTACTGTGTAGTAATAGGTTACAAGGACACTTATCACAACAGTGTACTATATTACAGTGTATATATTACAGTATACATATTTGTCCAATATGTATTTCGATAACAAAGTTTTATTACCTTTATTACGGCGTAAAGCGTCTATATACCCATTTAGTCAATTATAGTTAAAAAGTGTCACAGTAATACGATATAATTCATCAAACAGTTATTGGACTATTATTAAGTTTGCCTAAAGTCTGTTTCTAAACATTTTTAAACAAAATTTTTTAACAAAGGTTGGAAGTGGAAATGATGATCCATGAACGCCTATTAGTCGTATACGGCGAAGAGTCGCCTTTATATTAACATTATGAAATTCTGATCAAAGCAATTTATATGAGGTTAGGACTACATCCATAATGATACTCGACAAGGAAGTGATCATTGCCGAAATGAACACTATGTTTGAAAGCCTGATTATGGAAGATCGCCGTTTGAGTTGTCCTAGATTGCCCAAGAAGTAGCACTTTAGAAACATCAGTTTCAAGAATTATTCCTGGAAATTTTGGGTTGTCTAGGGATAGCACAAAGTGGGTGTCGAGAATGGTGACACCTCTACAGAAGCAGTTCCGCGTACTCATTGCAAAAGAAAATTTACTTATTTCGATCCAAGACTCAGATTAGTTTTTGTCAAGATGAAGATGAGACATAGATTTACCAATTGAAAACACCAGTAAACAGCTAGCACGCTCATAGCAATATTTTTCGGGGATAGAGACGGCATAGTTTTGATTGACAAACCTTCAACACAAGAAGACAATCGCATGGGAGTATTACGCAGGTGTTTTGAAGAAATTGATAGAGGCCTGTTAGAAAAGAACTGCGGGAAAGTCATCTGTGGAGTTCCGCTACTTTACGATAATGTTGCCGTTTACAGTCTCAAGCAGTGGCGTAATTACCGCCCCGCGTAATTGACGCAACCCTCCGAAGGGCGCTGCTTTCATGAAATTTTATTTCGTTGGGAATAGAAATTAACAAAAAAGCATTGTAGGTAAAAAACATTCTATGGGCTATTCTATGGCAATGAATTTTATTATTATTTATTTCATTTCGTATTTCAAACAATTGTTTATATACTACAATTAGTAAAATAAAGTATAACTTGATCTCCGTTGTCAATGACACCGGAGTTCAAGACGTTCTTGATCTCCGTTGTTGTTGGCAACGTAAAAATCAGTTGATGTTGCATAACAGCCACACGTGACATGCTGCTTTTTATCTCCTTAGTTACGCGTATGATGACACAGACAAGGCAACTTGCTTCATTAGTATACAATAAATTCGGATGAATTTTAAACGGGAGGAATTAGGATTGAAATACGAAATAAAATAAAACAACTTATGTAATACGGAGATCAAGCTTCTTTAAATCCTCGAAGATGTTATAACGCCGAGGCGCCAGCCGAGCATACGATACATCTTCTCGGATTTAAAGTATCGCTTGATTTCCTAATTACATAATATATATTATTTCATATTTTATTTTAACAAAAGTGACCTATGTCTAATTGTATACAGAGCTTAGAATATAAACCTGTAGAAAATATCATAATTACTCGGCGCAATGAACTTTAAAAGCGACAAATATGACGTCACACTGGCGCCATTAAACACCACCTAAATCTGCTTTTCTCTCAAACTCCAGTAAATACGAAGAAGGGAATTACATTTCGTAACTAAGTATTCGTTTGTTTAAAATATTAAATATGAAATTTATATTCTAAGATTAATTTTAAAATAGCATGTTTTAAAATTGAGGTTATATACTTTATGTGCGCATTTCGAGACAGTAGACTCCACAAGAAAAATATCTAGTGGTGATAAATCTGAGATCGGACAGACCTTCTACCTATCCATCTGTTAGGAAAAACATTATCCAAGTACGCCTAAATATGCGCTTCAAAAGGCTGGGGCGCTCCGTCTTCTTGGAAGATAATTCTGTTGTCAATACCTCCATCTTCACTGGGAAATATTGCAATAATTGTGAGTTTATAAAAGCTTTATTATTTTATTTTTAAAATGAGAGAATAGATCCTTTAACTATTTGGTTTCTGACTCTTTGTTTACATTCGTTGCCTTAGATTTACATATTATCCAAGGCACCGGTATCATCACAGTATATCTAATACCTAAATATTCTGCTACTTCTCTTGTAGAAACTTTTGGCGATTCTTCGATTGTTAATAAATCCTTTAACGCTTTATCTGCACTTGTTGAGGTTTGGGTCTGCCAGTTTTTGTATATATTTAACTATATTAACTATAATGAGTTGATATATCGCGCCTTGAGAAACAGGAGTAACTGGGTAGATTTGATTGAACAAATTCGGTATTTATTTTTAAATTGTTTTTTGATGCCATATTTAAAAGCTTTAGAAAATGCCCTACAACTTTTGTTAAAATAATTTTTTTGTAACTACAGAAATAACAGAGAAAAGTAGGGGGGGAAGTTTAGTGGATCACCCTGTACATACCTATATGTATATCATTAAAATCTCAATGCGTTGCTTCTTAATTAAATGAGCCATGTCTTCACAATAACTTCAAATAATTGTTTGTAAGAATAACTTGTAATTATTTTTAATAATCCGTTATAATTTATAATAATTTATAATGCATTGTAATTAATAGTCACAATTATGTAGTCTGTCATTTTAGATGTCAAATTTCAATAGTATAATTGACCAAAATTGATAATGAAGTCTTACTAAATTAATTTTGCTGCAAGCCAGTTCTCGTTATTACTTGATTAATTTTCGTCTTTTTTAAATATTTTTCTAATTTTATCTTTGTTTTTGTAATGCTAAATGCTATTTAATACAATTATTAATTAATTATTAATAATTAAAATAAACAATGTTTAGCAACAAACAAAAGAAGATAGGAACAAATCAAGAACGTCAAAATATGAGTCGGGATAAACTAAAAAACTTTTAAATTTAACATCTTCAAATTAAAAAGTAACAGCCATTATTGTATACTTCGGTTACACCCTGTATATGAGAGGCGCAAACGTGAGTCTAGCAGGGACGCGCAATCTTACGTAGTTACGCCACTGGTCCTAAGTCCGCCAAAGCAATAGCTGCAGTTCGGGACTGTGCCTTCCAAGCACTAAACCCTCTCTGTTACAGTCCAGACCTGCCCCTTTAGTGACTACTATTTATTTCGAAACCTGGAAAAACCTTTGACCTACGAGGAATATACTGAAAAACACTAAAGAAAATTTCACGGTTAATTACTTCTTTCATGCCTACGTAAATTACTTACGTAATTAAAGAACATTATTACATTAACTTTACATTAACGACTGCTTCAACACCAAACTTTTATCGGTTCTGAACTGATAGGCCAGTAAAATTAGACCCGTGGGGACCGTTGGTGGAAATAAATGTTGGAAAGCGGGAGATCGTTTCGATCGCTTCATTTGACGTCAAATATAAGTGTTCTTGAATTCGGTCCAGTGGTATGGTCGAAATCGACGGCCGAGAAACGGTCTAGTATGAATGTAAATTTTTTTATTGGACTCAAATAAAATAAATCAACTGAACAATGCTTTAGTATTCAGTTACAGTGGACACTCGTTCTATGTTTTGAATTCGACTAATAGTTGCCATAGATGTTCGGTTTTTATAAATGCCCATAATTAAAATACGGAAATTTATTTTATACATATTTTTTAAATTAAACCAATAATTGCAGTATGAAATAAAACGCAGTACGTCGTACGTCCTGCAAATGTTCTCCCAGTCTCGTTTCGATGTTCCGGACTTGGCTCCTTCGTCGCCTTCTCCGTAACATCTTACTCGACTGTAAAATTCCATTTCCAGGACTTATAACATAAATAACTATTTTTACATATTGATTATGAAAGTTGACTTTGTTTAATGAAAAATCCGAATGAAAGTAGCACTTTTTTTAATTACAAGTTATATTTAAAAGCTGCATCCTAGAAACGGAAACGTGTGAGTGAGCTGGAATTATGTCAACTCTTGAATTTTATCTAAGCCTTTTTAACGAGTCAGTAACATGCTACAAAGCAAACGTGTCTCCTAAAAATTTATTTTGTATCCTAAGTAGTTTTTTTTCTGTGTGGAACCATATAATTAATCTTTTCTTTACTATTATTACTTACTACCGACATTGCAAATACACTGCAAATCGTGACTGATAACATAAATCTTAATTCGGTTGCCATCAACTACAAAACTTAATAATGACACTGTATTCTTCGGATAATTTAGATAATATATCACAGATTTTGTATATTACTGTTTCAAATAATTAAAACAAATATTTCTTAATAAAAAGTATGCTTGATGGGAATTCCTTTAAGATTAATGATTCTTATTATTACAAACGGATTAATATTTTCCGGTGGCGGGAAAAATGAATGCAACGTGGAGTAAGTGTTTGTGGAGGTTTTCTAACCCCCGCCTAAGGGCTCTGTCCAAAACATCTCCCTAGACCGCAACGGTATACTTACAGTCCTTGGTACATATAAATAACTGTTTATTTATTACAGGTCTCTTGCAACATCTAAAAGTTTACTGGATTTATCTTAAATGGCAGACGATTATATGTACGTAGAGTATATTTGAGATGCAAACTTGATAAAATTTATAATTTGCACAACTTCATTAATTAAGTTAGAATATTTTTTAAACAATTAAAAAGTTTGTACTAGTTGCATGCGTTACATTAGATACAGTTAGGTTATTTACCTTTCTGGTATCTTTAAGGTCGTTAAGATGGGATATAGTAGTTATATGTATGTGTACCAGTATTGTTATTAAGGTTGTCTGGATTTCAACAATCCACAGCAGTATAATAAGAATAACTTTATTTAAGTTATTGCACAATTAAGTCGCATTAATTTGCATTTTACAAAAACATTACTCATTAATAAAAAAATTACATACTTTTCATGTCCAATTATTGTTAAATTTCAGTCTTACCGAATAAGGTCATCATCATTGGTGTGTGATAATAAAAAAATCGAAAAGATCGAAAATCGATAATCATTGGTTAACAAATTAATATTTGAAATTTTTGGGATTATTTTTATGTGTAATGTGTGCGTTTGGAATAAACAAATTTTATAATAAAATAATATTCGGATTGTCTCATAGAAAATTATTACACTAGAAATTGGTGCTTTTTTAGCATAAACTGGAATAATATTATTTTGTTTTTTAAAGTTAAGTGAATTTCTGTTTTCTACGTAAAGTGTGAGTAATGTATAAACAAAAAAATTTCTTTTTAAATTAAATAAAAAACAATATAAACCTGTATAATTTAATAGTTTATGCAAAATTACTAAGATAGCAATTTTTGCTTTTTATTGTTTAAAATTAAATTGATGTTATAATATAATTAAAATGATTCATATAATTTATAGTATCATCTAATATGTAAAATAAGTTTATTGTCAACTAATCTTTAAAAACCATGTTAATTAAGTTTGAAATATTGATTTCTACTTACTTTGTTGCTTAATATTAATTAATAAAAAAACTTTAATCTAAATCATTATTTTTCTTATTTATCCTATATATTCCTTCTAAACATTACCATAGTATTTTTCCTTAGCTGTAATATACCGTTTATTATGTACTTTGCTCATTTCAAGTTGTATTTTTCCTTTTGTTTTTTGATTAGAGAAGAAATGAGTTTAACAAATTCTTGATTAGCAATTAGATTTTTTCCAGTGATTTATTTTACATAAATTATTTAATATATACATTTGTTTTAAATAGTTACATACATCAATTTATCAGGGATGTAAACTTTGTATTAATTGAGGGAGTTGTGAACTACGATCCTTTAGTATTAATAATATAATCCAAAATACTGAAAAATTTAATTTATTATATCTTATTCTAAAGAATGTCAAAAATTGGGTTTGTTTTGTTGATCAGTAAGCTACACCAGAATTCAAAAAACAATAAAACTTGCGTTGGCCATACACTTTTGAAAACGAAAGGAAATCTTAATGATATCAAATTAGCTGTCATATTTATAAACAATATTGATCAGTGATCACTTCTGTCTTATTATCTATTTCTATATCAAAACCAATACAGTAATGCATTAAATGCAATCGCAATTCTTCTATAAAATATCGGAAGAATGCAAATCATAAAACATCATAAAACAAAAAGTATTTAAATATAAGTAATGTTGATGAAATGGCTAAAGAACTTACAGTAATAGTAGCAAAAGCAATAGATTCTTGTATAACTACTACATTAACTAATCATGAACAATGCAACTGATGGGTTAGTTAACGCTATATAAATAAATGAAACAAAATATAAAATTACTGTACCTTCCATGATACCAACTAAAACTTTTATTATTTGGGTTACAAAGTCCTAATTGTCGTTTAGCGAAACTTGTTCGGTGAAAAATGGGATTTTTCAGAAAAAAGCGCGACATATTTTTTTTATTATTTAATTAAATTAATTTTTAAAATTAAAAAAAAACGAAAAATAATATAAAAACTCCATTAAAACAGCCTTTTTAAAAAACAGTTTTTAAATTTATTTTTCTGCGATCATACAAAAAGTAACTTTTATACTGATTTTCGTGTAAAAAGTTAACGTTTAGTGAGCTAGTGTTATAAAATTTTTATAGCACGCTAATGTCAACAAGAGATGTATGATATATGTAGTATATTACGATACGAGACCGGTAAGTGCTTTATAACAGATAGAGAAAAAGTTGACATCACAACGTCTAGCTATAAATTGTCCTACCGCCCTTGATTATAAAATATCTTTTTATACAAAATATACCATAAATTAATAAAAAGCGCTGAAGAACAAAGCGGTGAAGATGGAAATAAAACGGTGTCACGCTTAAATATCACAGACTTAATATCATCCGACGAAATATCACGTTTAAAATATCACAAAACAAAATATCATAATAAAAAATATCCCAAGAATAAAATATCATAATAAAAAATATCTCAAGAACAAAATATTACATGAGGAGATATAATAATAGTTTTAATAAAATTTTATTTTTAGTAAAATCTTTTATTTAATAATAATTAATTATTCGATATACGGACCCTTCTGAACCCAGGTAAACCAATGACACTGAGTTGTAAAGGGTAACTCAGAGAACAAATAAGAAAATAAAAATAATAAGAAAAACAATGTTAAAATCACTATTTTGAGGTTAGAATGTTATGATGTTAGGTTACAGTTAGTAAAAAAGTTGGCTGTATTTACGTAAAAATGGCGTAAAAATGGTGTTTGTGTCATATGACAGGAAGATTTTATAATTTTTACCTGTTTTTATGACGTCTTTTCAACGAAAATCCGTAGCGCTTGCTATTTCCGTATGTATGAATGTACGATCGGGGTCGGTATATCGAATAATTACCTAATAATATTTACTTCCGGGTGTACATGGAAGTTTGCTTTAGACAACATTATATAGATGTCTCTAATTGCAATTGTTACTATTAATGTAAATTCGAGATTTACATATAGAAAAGCAACAGGTACAGAGGTTCAGGGTTTCAGACAATGCATCCTATACTGAGGAGCAGGGACTGGAACAGGAACCCAAAAGGATTACTTTTATGGAACTGAAACCGGAATCGGAACCCTTACTAAAATTCGTGTTAATGTTAAGACGAGAACCGGTATTTTTTGGTTCCACATTTCGGTTCTACTGGTAGTAAATTTAAACAAAATTAAAAAACCACCATTGACCAAAAGTATTACCGAAGCAAATCTTAGAGAAATAAAAGATTAAAATATTATGAGTATTCCTGATAACATCGAAGTTTTAAGTTTCCATGAATTACCACAGATTGTAACCGAAGCTTCGTCAGTATGTTGTAACAACGTCAGGGACGGATTGATTCGGTCAAAGATTTCTTCCTGAAAAGCAATACCAAAAATGGCGACAAAAAAGATTTTATCTGGTAAATTTCTAGACATATGAGAGGGTGGGGGATTGTGGGTTGTTTTTTATTTATAAAAAAACAAGCGATGAATGCTAAAAAAACTGATCGAAAAATTAACACTTTTTAATCTTATTTTTACATTTTTAAGAGAAAAAAGGAACCTGAAGACATTAATATTTTTCCAAAAATGTACTATGGTTCTGTTTGGTTAATCAAAATGCAACTATCCCGCACCCAGGCCAACTAAAAATTCAAATTCAAATTTTCACTTATATAGTATTGCTCCGCCCTAGTATATAATTATAACTAACATAAATTATATTTATTCTGAGTATTTAACAGGCCCGGACTGGGCTATCGGCCGGTTCCAAACGGACCGTCTGTAGCATTGGTCATCCAAATGCAAGCACAAAAGACTCATGTCGACTTGCGAAGCCACCGGTCGATGAATATCGCCAGGCACCAGTTTTAGTTTTATTTTACACGCAAGTCTCAGCATATATATATAAAACTGCACGGCCACAAGTTACAACAATATTATTATTTGTTTGGTTTGATTTTAGTAAATCAAAATGATTTGTTTTAATTCGTTTCCGTTGTTGTTATTTATTTTATAACGTTACTAATACAGTATTTAAATTTAATATCACTTACTAAAACTTAAAAAAATAATTTGCATCTGAATAAACTATGAAAATATTTTATTTGTTACTCGCTCGTAAACGTCATTTAATGTAACAGAACACAAAAAACGAAAAGTTACTTTTACGAGCTACTGACTTGTAATAGTATATTGTGTTACAAGTGCAGAAAAGTGCCAATTTCTCACAAGTGTGAAGATTTTGCGGCATGAGACGTAGTCGAATGCCGCAATCACACGAGTGAGAAAGTGGTGTTTTTGCACGCGTTACACACTATACTTTATCTACGACAAAAAAAGTAATAAACCACCAACAGCTAAGAAAGTTTTTTAACCTAAAATTTATACTCGCATTCATATTTTTTACGTGAAATATTTGGCAATAAATTAAGAGATGTAATGTGAGCCGCTTCCACGATGTTTGGAAGTGTACGAGTGTACACCCCAATTTTCCTTCATCGGGTTCACTCATGATATATCTAGAATTTTAAAAACAACAAAAGTAAACATTAAATTTGTAAAAACAATAGTAATAATACGTTTACAATTTGTATAATTCCAGTCAATCTACTATTTAGTACTTACAGCTAAATAATCATACGTATGTACTCGTTTTAAAAAAATAATTTATATGTACAAAAATCACAATCAATTGTCAAGGTTATTAACCTCTGCGCAAAATGTCAAATATTCTCGCATTATGTAGCAAATTATAAATGTTTTCAATGTTTTTATTGTAATTTAGCAATAATAATAAATAAAATTACATTAAAAATTATATAATAATGTAAAACATTAATTAATTTTACGTTTTAATTGAATAACAATCATTGTAACTTTATATAATGAGAAAAAACATCATTGAAAGGAGTCTCGGTAGCTCAATGCTTACGTTGTAGCTACTAACCGAGCGATCCGGGTTCAATTCCCCGGGTCTGACCTTAATTTTTTTTCTAATGTAAAATATTAATTAAACAAAATAAATTAACCTTTATCTAAAATTTATAACATTTTATATTTCAAATAATTAATAATATTATAAATATTGCAAGTGATGACATCTATGACGTTTTAATAGAACTACGGATTATTGAGAACTCCTTCCTCACATACTTTACCGTTGAGTTTGGAGATTGTTTGCAATTAGTCGTTTTCACGGTTACTAGATTGTGCGGAATATGTAACTTTCTATGGTGGTCGTAGATAAAACATTTATAGACTAATTATTGTTATAATAACATCTTCGTCTACGCACACTTCCACGAATCATAAAGTTATTAAAAAAGTGCCACATTTTGTTGTCATTGTTAGGACTAGGACCAGGTTTTATATAGATACAATAAATGTTGTGTGTTGTTTACGAATGAATAACAAATAAAATATTGTATATTATAAGCAAAGTTTACCTGGCTAATAATGTAAAATACTATAAACATGCCGTACATCGGTTGTACTACTATACTTTGTCTCAAAATTAGGAGAAGTGATTCGAATTCTTCCCGCAAAAAGCGCTGCTGTGATTGGCTTCCACAAAGCCAAGTCGAATCTCAGTAAATTTACTAATTTTACTAATTTGTTTACATGTAGGATTAGAAATGTAGTCTACCAGGTGCATTGGCAGCAGATGTTTTTGAAATTCCCACATGTATTAAATAATTCGAATAATTTTATATTAGCTACACTGAATAAACACACGTCGCTTTATCGTTATTGTTATCGTTTGACGTTTTTTAGATTAGTACATTTTCTTTGTGATATTTTTCAAACAATTAAACAGTATTTAATGTTTGCATTGAAAACAACGGATTACATTTTGAGCATTTATTATAATTCAATAATTTGAGATGTATCCTGCAGTTGCTTTATTTAATGTCATGTTCTTGTATCCTAAGATTTATCTGAGTGATATAGTGACGTCAATGAATTTTTATTGGTCACCTTTTTGAAGGACTAATAACAATTTTTGACTCTGATCTCACTGTATGTAACGTGTATTGTATGTCGTATGATCAAATCTGCCGCTAAAATGTTTTCTATTAAGCTACGTAACTCTGTTTGTCTCAGCTACTACTCGAAATTCTGAGATAAGGTATAGTGTCATCTGCAATTCTCAAAAAACTTGTCTTTGAATTCCAGTTTACGACATCTCAACGATGCTTATGAAAATACTGATCTCTCCGTATGTATAGTATTGACTGAAAATGAGTATTTAACGTTATAGGAACAAAAGATTTTGAACCTTTGAACGCAGACAACGAGTACACAACAGAATGTTACAACGAAGCACTCGGTATGCCGTGCGAGCGAATACGAAAACGTATGACAAATGACAAAGTTGATTCTTATCTTGGCTTATCCAGCAGAAGTAAATTGCACCGACAGCTTTAAAAAATTTATAAACTGCGCTAAACTTCTAACAGTTTTTATGGTATTTAATTTTATTATAATGATTTTTTAACCTGATCTCGAAAAAGCAGGACAACTAGCGTTCCGCTTGTAGTTATGACGGGACGCGGGACAATAAGAGCTAAAAGCGGGACACTTGGCAACCCTAATCCTCCATTTATCTCTCACTCGCAGATAACAATAAAGTAACCAATATTATTATTTCGTTAAAAAATAATATAGCACCAACTTTTGATAATATTACAGCAAAAATCTTAAAATCCGTTACCGAAGACATAGTGGAACAAACTACAGTTTTAAGTTACAGAATATTTGAAACCGGTATTGTTCCAAAGATCTTCATGTTTGCAGTGGTTAAATCGTTATCTAAAAAAGTGGATCGTGCTGTTATAACAAACTACTATCTAGGTTATAACAAATTTTTCAAAAGGGTTTTATTATATACTTAAAGAAAGAATAAATAATTTTATTTAAAGAATTTCAAAATGAAATATATCAAATAGCACCGCGGACCACTACCATTGGGTCGCGATAGTTTAAAAATTGGCCGCATAAATATTTATTTTTATTATTTAGGTTCTTGTTAAAAATATATGCTATAAGGCCCTGTAATTTTAAGTAACCCCTATCTCTCTATCGAATGGGTTTTAATTTTATGGATATTTTTGGGTCACTAGATAGATAAATGTTGCGAAACGCTGGTCTAGAATATCTAAGCTCCCTAATTAATAAATCACTGCAATAAAGGAAACATCATTATGTGTCTTCGTGGATTTGGCTACGGCATTAGGCGTTAGCCACATGCAGAATCTCTGGAAGATATAGGCTTCAGAGGAGTTGTATTACACTTATTAAAGAGGAGCTATTTGTCAAATAGAAATCAAATTGTTGATATTAATGTTATAAAAGGTACGACGGGGAACGGCAATAGGTCCTCTACTTTTTGCATTTTTATAAACCACTTACTTTAATTGAATAGTTCAGGCCCCACAATCAGCTACAGATGATACTGCTATCCTTTGTGCGAGTTCTACGTGGTTAACATTAGAATCCATCCAGGATTTTAATGAAAATTAAAAAGAAATTGGTTTGATTAGAAAATTCTAAAGATCAATTTTGAAAAACTAACTAACCCCTTTATAATAATTATTGTTCATCAAATTAATATTGAGGAATCAACAACAATAAGATATGTGAGTGTTATCATTAGTCATAGGCAGGCATTTACATTGCGATAAATACATTATTAATACGATCCATAACCTAAGAAATATTGTATTCCGTTTTCGAGAACTAAAAAGTATATTGTAATTTTCAGATTTAAGAAAAGTCTACTACGCACTAGTAGAAGCTCGATTATTTTAGGTAATTATTGGGTGTTAAAAAGTGCTGTTATAATCCAAAAACCATTTCTATGTATTATTTATTTTAAATAAGAACCTACTTACCTAACAAAATATCTTCAATAGAAGAAGCTTAAATATTAGATGTGTGTCAGTTGTATTTTTAATAGTAGTCTTATATACCTTTACATATAAAAATATGTGCAGCTTAATCGCAATTGACCATAATTATGAAACTAGAACAAAACTAATTACTTAAAGATTCCGCTACCAACTAAATCAGTAGGACAAAGAACTCACAGTTATCTTACTCCAAGCTTTTATAATTAACTACTGCCAGAGATTAGAAATTGTACAGTACATAATTTCAGAAAAAATGTAAAAAATTGATACCAATAAATAATTTGTTTAGGTGGACTTTGAGCTTAAAGTTTTTAAGTACTAGTAGTAGTTTAGTAGATAAAATTGGTTAATTTAATTGTAGTAAAAAAATTTTGAAATTAGACTAACTAAAATAGAAAAAGGTGAATCTTTTGCTTTTGCTTTGGCTCTGTTTCTAATTTATATGTAACTTATAATTAGTATTTCAGTAGTAAATTATATTATAATAATGTTATTTTTCTTCAATAATCCATAGACAGTCATTGAATTTATGGATTATCCATTAATATTGTCAAATTTTGTAAATGCAATGTCAGCTTTAATAATGTGTGCAAAAGGTATTGGGAACGTAAATTCTACATATTGAAATTAGTTAGGACTGTTATGAGATTTGAATTATTATATATTGTATTGTACTATTATTTAATGTATAATATCATGATTATCCTGTGCGTAACTGTTGGACAAATAAATATTAAACTTACAGGTAATGAATATAAAGTAAAATTATCTAATATACTCGTAATATTTATATGGACATGGGAAAGTTGTTTCATTTAAAACCGGAATCTCGGAAAAATATCTACGTACATTTTTTGCAGTAAATACAATGTACTCTTCATTTTACATATTTTAAAAAACTTTTATTAATTATATTTTGGTGATCTCACCTTATTCGGTAGATTTAAAAACTGGCCTTCGTCAACGAAATTTGCATGAATGCAATTGCCATTTTTTATTTATTTAATATTTTTAATCTTAACACTTCGTTTATAGGTACACATAAAGCTTTCTAAACTGTATCCTTGTGATAGGTCAGGATATTACCCTAAAAAGATGTCTTTTTATTTTTTTTCTTGGAATAAAAGTACGTCCCAAAACATGTAAACATATAGGCACTACATATTTTGAAGTATTACGTAAAACAATTGCTAAGAATTTGAAGACTTATTTAATATTATATGCGGTTAAAGTATGGTTAATCAGTGTAGCGTAAAATTACATCTAATTTATGTAAAAATGTTTACATCCGGTATATGACGGTACATATTTCCTTCTTTTCTTGGATCCTATATATACAATTAAAAGTATTTTTTTGTTAGACACAATGCTTATAAGGTACACACCGTACACATTTCCATATTTACAATTTATATACTCTAACACAATAATTTAAATCTACAGATAATTCACAGGCAAACATCTTATTTGATGGATTCCCTCACACCACTCCGTCAAAGTTCAAAATTACTCTTTTGCTTTGGGAATTAGATATAATTCGTATAATATATGCTTTAACTTGCCTAATCTTTTAATATCTTTGTTTACTCTTTGTAAATAAAACACAATATGAATTTTAGGCACTTTATTTGTAATTATTAAAATGAACGAAGTCGAATCCAGCTGCTTGTCGCAATTCTTTTGCTAGTGAGTGTCGTTATATTGCGCTAGGACAACATAAACAACACACTAACAAAAAAGTTTTACCAATTTAGATAACTTTTAAAGACTTTTTTTCTTGAAAATGAAATTAATGTACCCTTTTTATATATTTATGGTAGAATATTTATAATACAAATTATTTTTTGCCATCTTAGATTACTTCTAATTAAACAAATATGTTTGTGTAGACTGTAGACATTATGACGCTAAAAGGATATTTATTTCATTGCACGGGGCAATTTTAAATGATTGGTACAAAAAGAAAATATTGCTGTGGCTGCTGTAATGAATTTATTTCACAAATACAAATAGGTATAACATAAGTTCCGATGGATATTAACAGATGCTCGATGCAATTTGTGACACGGCAGATGTCTGCACGATAATGCATTTCTTGCCATACCCGTGCCAGCATAACCTGATCAATTGAGTAAATTGCGTCGCCTATCCTCTTCCTTAACTTTTGTGCTTAAGTCCTGTGGAAATAGGGGTACGAACACTTTCTCCTTCACATATCCCCAAAAAAAGAAATCACAAACATCTAATGGATCGGGGTACCTGGGGTGGGGGGGGAGGCACAACATCAATGGTACACGAGTTATGACAATTTGGTGGGGCATCATCGTGCTGGAAAATCAAGTCGGGTGCGTCTTGTTCCAACTGGGGTAACAACCACTGAGTAATGTTGCGGTAGGTTAACCTTGTAACGGTATGCTACGCAAAGAAGAAAGGCCCAAACACACTGCGGTTGGTCATTGCACAGAAAACGTTTATCTTCAGAGAATCACGTTCATGTTGCAGTGTGGAATACGGGTTTTTCATGCCCCAAAATATCAAGTTATGCCTGTTTATTTTAGCAAATGTGGTCCGGAAATTACTACACGCCGATTATAATCGTTGTTCAGAGACATTTAACGTTTTTGCGTATTCTGGTACACAGTAGCCTTTTTCTGCAGCTGATGCCGCCATTTTGTTTAACAGCGCCTCTATTAAGCGAGTTTTCATTGTTGCCAACCGGAGCTTGGAGAGTTAATCTTTTATGTTTTCTTTTTGTACCAATAATTTAGAATTGCCTTGTACAATAAACACATTTTAAGGTCTATTTTTATTTAGTAAAATAAATGACAGTGAATGTAAACCATTTGTCGCGTTGCGTCGTTACAGTCCATCGGCTGTCAGCCATGCACATCAACACAGATGTCAACGGTACTGATTGCCAGACACATAGTTAGTTGGTGGGCTTTTGCCATTATCTATACTGCGGTGATCTATAAGAATAAAATAAAATATGTCCACCGTTCCAAATATAAGCATAAATTATATACGGTGGATTAGAATGAGAATACACCACAGATATTTTCTTTATTCCTCTCAGCTAGCTCAGGTTTGCTCAGTAAAGCATAAATTATTTGAATTACGAGACTCTTATTTACTTTTATGCCTGGAAAGGAAGAACAACTTATATTGTAAGCACTAAAGCTCCTGCAGGCTGGACAACTGCTACTAAACTCTGTATTCAAAAGAAAAAAACACTGGATGCTTGTATTAGCATCAATTAAACACATATGTAAAATTTAAAACAGAAAAGTCAATGTAAAAAAATGTTATTCAAAATGATACAATTGATAATTGAGAAATAATTCTGAGGTTTGCTCAAACGTTAGAAATAGTTGTAGTGACCTGACATAGAGCCAGTACGGTCATTCGTTTGAACAGACCAACACAAATAAAATTTAATTATAAATGAAACTATTTATCAAATGATAATAAATTTTAAATAAAAGAGATTAGTTGTTTTATTTAATTCAAATCAAATAAATTCTCAAAAGAACTTAATAAACTAAACCAAATAGTTTTATATTTGAGGATAAACTTTACAAGTTAATTATTATTCATTTAATCAACAAGAATAATTTATTATGACCAACCTTGTATATTACGATATAATTTCCCTTTTTAAAAATTAATCCTTTATTAGTAACACTGCGACGAAACCAATCAGCTGACTTCTTGTTTATAAATTATCGATACGAAGATTGAGGATGAAAATAAATCCAAACAGAATTTATTTAAAACAATCACGTTCACTTTGTATTATTGTTGCACAATAATTAAATCTTCTTTTATTCCTTTTAAAAATGTTCAGGTAACACTTTTAGTTTAAGTTAAACTTTATTAATACGTGACATTTACGTCAAAAAAAACATATGATTGAAGTATAACCTCAAATTAATTACAGATTCTATCCGGAGTCGAGCATAGGTTCTGCGTTGTACGTTTTATCGACTAACTTTGTTACAATTTGCCCCAGCTTATATAGTTTATGCCAGAACAAAAGAAAACTATGACATTTTTTCAAAACAACGGAACATCGAGGAAGCTTGATGACGTCACTAATCCGGCACAGCTGTTCTTAATTGTCACTAATCCTAAATCTTACAGGATTGTAGCCCTTGAAGCAAAGATCAAAAAAGTATAATACATTCATTGTCCCAAAATGTATCGTAACGAAGATATTCAAGAAAAACGATTTACAATGTACACATCTCGTTACAATCTAATTACATATAAAGTTCAACAAATCAAGGTTCATCTTTTACAAACTAGTTACAGGAATACTTGATACAAGTAATACAAATAATTTCTCCATAGAAACATCTTTACAATTTAATACAAACATAATTTTTACAGTACGAACTGCAATAAATAAACCAATTAATGCATATACAAGTGCCAGCTTAAATATTAAGTCAATGTTAATCAATTTATGCTCAAAATGTCCAACATACAGTACTCTAAGCACTTACATCAAAACAATGGCGAGGAAAAGCAGGATAAAAGTCTATAAGAGTCATATTAACACGAACGACAAGATTAAAAACCTTCATTAATTGAAGTGATCAGAAATCTTATAAACAAATTCACAAGTTAATTGTATTATATGAGTCATAAAAGATTGACCTAATTAATCTATTTTCAGCTAATTAACAACATAAACTTGAGCTGGCCTCCTGGAAAATATAAAAATCTATCTAACGTTAAACATCGTAATGTGTAAATTTTAATATGGAAATTACTTCCTCCTTGCAAGTGAGGAAACCGTCCTAAAATGTAACTTGGGTTGCATAAACGTATTTATGATCAAGCAATCTAACTAATTGATATCCTTTTTCTGAAAATGAAACCTATTATTATTATGCATAAGAAAGCTAGGTTATTTTTGCATGAAATTTTTATTCTTAAGTTTTTCATTTCAGTATTAATGAACCTAACTATGGTCCTATGTATAGCCTTTATATTAATTATGCCCATGACATAGCATGTCTCTCTTTTAATTTAAGTCTGATATAAAAATTGTTTGTTTTAACATTTCCGCTCCGTTGTTGATAAAATTTTCAATACGGTGATTTGACAACACCGCAATACACATAAACAAAATTTATTTTTATTTACATTAATTCGGCTGTTATGAAAGTTAAGTATCTTAACGGTAGCGTCATTTAATTATTAAAATAAGGACTATTTGTTGAAATACAATGGGTAGTGTGAATAAAAAATAAGTTTATACTTTAAGAATTAAGTTATAGCACTAGCGAAAGCTTATTAGTTTCAGCTATAAGCACTAGCATTTGCTGTTAAGGATGTGAATAACCTTCTGCTTATACTTACAAGCTTATGCTAGAAAATTTCAGTGTAAGCTAGAAACATTTCATTAAATCAGTTTACCCTCGCTCCTATATCTGTCAAAATTATGTCAAAATAAATTGTAAAAACAGAATTTATCACGAGTGGTCGCATCTCTTGTTGCATCAAAATGAGTTCCGATAGTGATAGTGATGTTCAGTCCGACCTTGTTGAAGTTGAACAAAGTACAATTTAAGATTTGTAGAGGCTTTGAGAAATCATAAAGTTTTATTCAACAAGTCACAATTGCCAAAAATAAAAAAAGCAAAGGAAAATGCATTACTGATGATGCAGGAATCGTACCAAATAGCCTATGGAAAAAGTATTACCATAAAGCAGTTAAAAAAGAAAATACAAAACATGAAAAATGAGTTAAAGAAGAAAACAGACAGGAAAGAAACAGGAAATAGAAAAATTTTTCTTAAAGATTGGGAAAAGAAATTGTTGGAGATTGTAGACAGCGGTTTGCAAAACCCAGTTTTCCATAAAATACCTGGAGCTGAGATAGTAGGGTTGGAAGGCATTACAGAAATTAATCAATTACCAGAAAAAAACTACACAGAAAAGGTTGCATTGAGACCACCCCCTCCGTCTCATTCTACAACATCAAAACCAAAAAAACCAAAATTAGACGAAAAAGAAACAGAGGAGACTGTAAAATTAAGCACAGCAGAGTTACAAAGACTGGTTCTTCTTGAGCAGTTAAAACTTACACGTATGCAGATCGAACGAGAAAAAAATTTAATGGACAAGTTACGTCAAACTCAACCGGACATTTGTAATTTTAGTTTCGGCTTAGATGTCTAATACCTATATAATTAGGAGTATTATTATTGTATTATTGTGAACTAAACATTTATTGCATTTATGTGTTAACTAAAATAACTTCAATCATTATAGGTATAACTGATTAATTACATTTTTAATTTCTTCTCTCCTTTGTAGCCCTCGCCTACGAAGATTATTTTCGACCTCATTTTCTATTTCGATCTCCTCTTCTAAAACTTCTTGTACTTCGTCATTCCTGTTTTCATCGTCATCATCGAGAGGAACTTCATCGTTCAAATATTTGGCTATATTATGAAGCACAGCACAACTGATAATAACGGATGCAACTTTTCTTAGTTTTACTCTAACTATATACTGCAAAATTGGAAATCTTCTCTTTAGTTGGCCGAAACATCTTTCAATGATAACACGTTCTCTCGTGAAAAGTGTGTTGAATGCATTTTCTTCGCGAGTTTGGGGATTTCTATAGGGCGTCATCAACCAAGGAGTGATTCCATAACCAGAATCACCCAATAACAAGATATTATTATGCCGCATATTATTATTCATTTGAGCATAGATGTTGGATCTTTTGAGTATTCGATTATCGTGAACCGAACCTGGCCACTGTGCGTCAATAGATGTGAATTCTTCTTTTCCATTACACGTTGCCTGAACATTTATACTACAGTACCCTTTTCTGTTGTAGTATTCGTCTCCATGCCGAGATGGTTTCGTAATTCTTACGTGCGTGCAATCTATCGCACCAATTGCAGAAGGAAATTGGTACTTAGCACTCCACTCTTGCTGTGCTTCGTTAACATTATGTGTAGGAAATTGTATCCAGAGATGTGCCTTCTCAATAACTTTGATCAGTACAAATTTCACCGTTTTACTGACCGTTGTCCGATGAACACCTTCATCCTTTCCAACTCCAATTTGAAAGCCAGGATCGCTTAAGAACCGAAGAAATATCTGCATTTTCTGTCTTGAGTTTAATGCCCCTCCTCTTGTTTCTCCAGTATTTTCAAGAAAATGCTCTGCTAACCACTCGACATTTATTCTCGAAAATCTATATAATTTATGATAATCTTCATTGCGGCACTCAGTTCGTTGGGGGTAATATTTTCGAGTTCTAACATTCATGAATTGTGCCATTTTGACAATATTTGGCTGAAGTTGTACAAAAGATGATATTTCAAGCCTCCTATTATCAGGCTTAAGAAATTATAAGTTCTTACTTAAAAGTTGTAGTATTTGCTGTATTTTATTCACACCAAATTGAGCTTTTGCTGGAAAAACTAGAACATACTAGAACGAAATGACTTGAACTTATAAGTTTAAGCTAAAGCTAGTTATTATTCACATAAACCCCAGCTGTTGCTATAAAAAATAAGTTTTAAGTTCATACTACAGTTTTATTCACACGGCCCAATGCCTTCTAAAATCCACTAGATCTTAATGCAAAGTTAAACTTCGACAGCTTTAAATATAGGTTACAACTAATTTCTTATTTATTAATTCCTTATACCTACCATTCATTCCTTTTTTTATACCCTTTCAAAGTGTTTAAAGTATTAAAAGTATAAAAGCATTTCAAGCATCTCAAAAATGCTTGAAGCACTCGAAAAGTATTTCAAGCCTTTTCAAAATGCTCGTAGCACTCAAGTATCTTAAGGATAATTAAAGACATATTTATTTAGAACTCTTTAAGTGATTCTAAACTGCTTAGAAATCCTATTCAAACAAAAAGTATTGACTTTTTCCTATTATTTAAGCTATACCCGTTTTGGTCTTAGGCCTCAAACCCGACAAATACACAAATTATAGAATATACAGACAGGGGCGTCCCTACACACTGTGCTGCCTTATGCAAAAATTATTACTACTGCCATACCACACCAATCTTTATATATTTTGACCTCCTATTTTGATTGCTCAGCCTCACAGTAATACAACATATGAGACAACAGTTTTAAATTTTATGTTAATTTGTAACAAATATTGTTACAAAAATACGTTTAAATATTATTAAAATATTAAATATTAGAAAAAGGAGCACAATTTAGCATTTCTAACCCCAACTATTTTAATAGCATCATATATTATTTTTCCATAAATTTTAATTTGCCATTGGTTATCGCTGCCTGTCCCCATATACAGTGTTAGGCATATATAAGCATACCACTTTAGTTAACTTTACTTTTGAATTAAAATAGTTATTTTAAAAAATTTGAGTTACCATGAAAAAATAAATGCTCATTACAAATATCTTTGCTATTGTAGTAAAGATATTTTCATTCGACTTTCCGCTACTCTAGAGAAAAAAAGATTCATTGCTAATAAATAATATGGTTAAATACGAATCTGCTACTGTGGTTATTAGAAAATTTAGAACACACTTTCGATGTCGTCATGGTTTCTACAAGAAAGACTGTTCCCTAGATGCAAGTGGAAGAAAAATAGTGACTCGGTAAACAACCTTCCAAGACCAAGATCAGTCAGGAACAATGCCAATATTGAACGTGTTGGACAGAGTGTTCTAGGTAGTCCAAGAAAGCTCTCCAATCAGCCGAATCAGGAAAGCTGTAGATGTAGGATTGTTACGTTTAGTTCGACGATTACTAAAAAGTGGTCTAGATTGCTATCCCTACAAAAGCAAACATTGCAGTCTTTGAATCAGAATGAGAAAAGGATGATAAAAGCTAACAAGTGTGTACAGCTACCCAGTGGACATTGAACATTTAATTATGTAGAACAAATTTTGGACTTTCGATAATTACTTCTTTGTTTTGTTTAAAGTTGTATTTGTTATTTTAATAAAGTTATTTATAATAAAAGTGGTATACTTATATATTAGGGTGGAGTGAAAAAGTGAGGTGTCACATTTTGATTTGCTAAAGTGCGGAATAGTTGCTCTATAGTCAGCTTACTTTGTGGTAAAAAATTCATACCTCTGGGTCAACGTCTTCTGGTGCACTCGTATTTTAGCACTTTGTTATGTATTTATGGTATTAGGGAAATATATTTAATTATTTATGTTTCTGCTATTTAATTATTAAATCAGTTTCAGCACTCCTTTATCAATAAATTAAATACTGTATTTTGTTTGCTACTTGCAACACAATTTATTTACTTTATTTTCTATTAACAGGTATCTGACATTTGAGAAAATAACGCCGTGGGATCTAAACAAGTGTATAACTGAATATAGCTATGGAACGAACAGTGCGAACATGGCAAGCAGTGTTGTGTCCAGTTTTTGGAAGTCCTCAAGAAATGAGAGAAAATGTTTTGCCCACATATGCAGATTTGATGAAAAATCTTCTTACAAGGCACGAACTGAAGACGTAAACGAAACCAAGAATTTGAAGCAAAGACAAGAAATAAAGCGGAAGCAAGCTTATTTTGAAGAAAGACAACATTCAGCAGATACCTTTTCCAATTACCATGCAAATAAAGGTGAAAGATTATCAGACACCGATGTATCAGCTACTGATTCATCTAAAGGAAGTGACTTTCAATCTGTCCATTCTTCCAAAACAGCAAAACTATCAAGCACCCCGAAGAATCAAATGAGAATCTTCCTTCAAAATGTAGCAATGACATCTGACAGATATGGCGTGCCAGACAGAGCTGCCGCAGCCATTTCTACTGCCTATCTTCAAGATTTTGGTGTGGTTTCTGCGAGTGATTCCTCACAGGTTATCGATCGCAGTAATCTCCGTAGGGAAAGGTCAAAAAAGAGATCATTTTGCAAAATGATGTAGAATATCTTCTTGCAATATATTTTGATGAGAGAAAGGATAAGACTATTGTGACTGATCAAAAGGCAATTATGGAAGAACATGTGGCATTAATTGAAAAACCTGGACAAAGTATATCGGCCATGTAACTCCTGCTTTAGGTGCTGCGAAGAATATATCTGGTGCCATACTTCAGTACTTTGAAGAAGAAAAGATATCGTTTGAAAATCTTTCTGTTGTTGGTTGTGACGGTACAGTTACAAACATAGGACGAAATAACGGCATTATTCGTAATCTGGGAGAAAAGTTGGGAGACCACTTCAGTGGTTTGTGTGCCTTCTGCACTTAAGTCTGCCTTTACGTCATTTGCTCTTAGAAACAGATCGAGTAACAACCGCACCAAGAGCGTTTTCTAGAGAAATTGGGAAAGCTCTCAGCAACTGTGAAACTCTTCCAATTGTACAGTACGAAACCATTCAATTCGCAATACCAGAATTTGACTGCAGTACTTTGAGTACAGATCAGAAGTACCTTTACGAAATTTGCTGATCAGTATCAAATGGCCTCATTCGAGGTGGCTAACAACAGCGAACAGAATTCTGCGTTTATATGTGTCCACAGAAAAGCCCTCTGAAAAGTTAAAGGTGTTGTCAAAGTATGCGGCTCTCGTCTATGCTCCCATGTGGTTCTCCATTAATAAGTTTCCTACCTGTGCAAATGGTGCGAGACATTTATGTAGAACAATTGAACTTTCACGCTTCCTTGAAAACAAGTACAAAGAAATAGTGGATCCTGTCATTCAACGTAATGGATTCTTCGGACATTCAGAAAATATTTTGCTCTCCATGCTGTCTGATTCCAGGATGCACATAAGAGAACTCGCCATCCGCCGAATTTTGAAAGTCAAAGAGGAGCAACCAGAAGGAATCCGGAGATATGCTATTTCCTTCTTTGAACTTCGATGCAAAGGATTACATCGATCTCATAAACTGGACAGAAGTTATAGTTACGCCTCCGCCAATACTCAAAAATCTTTCAGAAGAAACGCCTCGAGACATTATAAAAACGAACTTGAAAGAACTGGAATTTCCGAAGTTTCCTTACCACACCCAAGCAGTAGAGCGGTGTGTGAAACTTGTTACAGAGTCTGCGGGTTCTGTATGTGGTATGGAAGCAAAAGACGGATACATCAGGGTTAGAATCGAATCATGATCAAGTATGCCTGCTTTCAACACTAAAGCAGAGTACAAAATTAGCTAATTTTCGTTCTTTATACCTCTATTTTTCTTTCTTTGGAACTGTTAATAAACACTTTTGGTCATATGTATTATTACTCTTATTTGCCTACTTGTAAGAAAAAATCAGTGTGTGATGCTCTTTTACTGTGTTGGTAAATAGCATGTTTACATAGAATTACGTTATTTTATGTGTCAAACTTCAAGTGCCCTGGGGTACCTCCAAAAAACTTCCTCGAGCTGAGATTTTTCCTTCCGAATGGGCTGAAATTGTTACCTCTAATTCATGTTAAGAGCAACTATTCAGAGGTATAACTTTTTCAAATTCAAAAAATATATTTTTTCCTATTTTCACTCCACCCTATTATTTATGTTTAACACTGTAGTATATTAATTTTAAATTCATTTGGATGCCTAGAATTTGACTGCCGTCTCCCATGTCTCTGCGTATCCCGTCAACACCTTCGCACACCGTTGGAGACACCCCTGTATACAGAAATTTTAATAAAAAACAGATCGAACATTGGAAAGTTCTTATCAAACATTTAAAACTAGCTAAAGGCAGACATATTAAAAAGATAAACTCATCATAAACAATTTCAAGTATACAGTACACTATTTAAAAAGCGATGAATGGAACTCACTCCAATAGCTTGAATAAAGTGACTTAGAATAAGTGAGAGGTCAGCAGAAACACATAAGGAAGACAAAAAGGATAACAAATAATTTAGAAGAAAAGGCATGCTAACCCAAACGTTGTTTGCGGGATTTATTCCAGAACAGAAGCAACCAGCCAAACAAATAAAAAAAACAAGAAATACAGAATTAATTTAAAAAATCGAGAAAAAAATACGAAACGGGTTACTCCCCGATTAACGAAATGCAAAAAAAAAGTTAAAATGCTTTCAAGGAAACTAGCTAATAGTGTAATTAGTGGCTGTAATATTATATAACAAAGAATCAAAAACTATTATTTGAATATCCCCACTAAACACAAGAACCCAATAAGAAGAAGCAAGATTAGTAGAATTCGAAGAAACAACAAAAGACAAAATTATTAGATTATAGGGACATTATTAGATTAGCAGAAGAATATACACGACGAAAAATTACTATTTATAAGTAAAGATGGGTCACTACTAGGGTTTCTGAATCGCGGAATTCCCGGAACCGAAGTCCCGAGAATTACTCTATTTTTTCTTGTCTCTACTCCCGGGAAAAATCATTCGAGACACGGGACTTTTGTATACAAGGTGTTCAATTAAAGTTCTTACTTTAGAATTAAGGTTTTATTTGTTTCAATTTCTTGAGCAAAATATTATTAGTTAAAAAAGATAATTCTGAACAAGAGTGTTGCTTTGCGCTCGTATGTTTTTCTTAACGAGTTTTTTTAAAAGTACTAAACAGTCTTTGCAAACACATACAAATTATTTACAACTTGTCTATAAACAATCAATAAAGGTAATGGGATTAGTTTTAATAAGAAAGTACAGTTAGGTATGGTGCCTCGTCAGAGCAACCTTTATAAGTGAACTTGCAGTTTTTATTCGATTACATTCAAAAAGGGTCTCCATCCGGAATTTCCTCTCTGATTTATAAACAGGTAAGGTATTCTTAAAACTTAAACAGAATGTTTTTAATTAAAAATTTATATTGAAATATGAACCGGTTGTTTTTAATAGATAAAAGGTTCCAAGAAAATTTTAAAAGTTTATGTAATGACAATAGTTCGCTTTCATAGTTAATTGCGTATTTACTAGATTTATGAATTTGTTTGATCTGACTTTTATTTACTTTTACCTATTAAATTTAAAAATAAAAAGTTTTCTGTTTAGCTTCAAGATGAAAATCAACCAAATGGTAGTTTGAAATTGTTTTAAAAATGTCGAAACGGCCCAATGTAGTTATTACCTCAAACAAATTTCGTGTAAGGATGGAATTCTAGAGGCCGCATGCAGCATTTAGATCGCATTGAAAAAAAAATAGTGAAGATGATATTGTACCCTGTACTTCAAAAAATATTAAAAAACTAACAACCTTAAAATTTTGCAAAACAAGGAATTTGAGTGAAATTGTATGTATCTCAATAGGTCGCAGAAGATCGAATATCAATTCGAACTATTGCTAATAATATTTATCGTGTTAATAATCAGGAAAAGAATTTGCTTAAAAAAGCTATGAATAACTTAAGACTTACCGACAAACAATACAACACTAAACAGGAAAGGCATAAAAGAGAGAGAAAAAATAATTTTATGATATAAGAATTTATTTATGTACTGCCGTGCTTTTCATTAAATACTTAAAGTTATTTTTCAATAAGAACTTCTAGACGAAAGTGATTAGAGGATTAATTAAAGCAATTTTAAAAATGAATATTTGGATTTTTGTGTTAGGTACCTATGTGAAAAATACTATCCGGGACATTCAGAGTCCCGAGTCCCGGGAATAGCAAAATTGTCGAGTCCCAGAAACTCTAGCTCACTACTCTACAATAGCAGTTCCATAAATGGCAATTATGCAGTTGGATTTTATGTAAGAAACGTAACAGAATGGCATTGACTTCAAAAACATTACAGAAAGAATTGCAATATTAAAGCTGAAAATCAACATAAACGATTATTATCTTACCATAATCTAGGCCCAAGCCACTATGAAGAGGAAAATCAACAATTACTATGATGTAATTGGAAGACTGTAACGGTATTTTTTTACCAGTCTTGACTTAATGAAATTTTGGCGTGAAGTTGCTAAAAAAATCGTGAATGCGGTCCAGTAGATCTGTATCTTTCTTGTATTTTAAATTATATCGGCATACGGTATAAGTAAACCTCATCAATATATTAAAGGTCATCTGTTAAAATCCTTTTAGACTAGTGGAGTCATTTCGTATAAAAAATGATAAAGAATTGTGGTTTCTGTTGAAAATAAGAATATTGTGTAAACAGGTGCCTGCAGTGCCAAACAATTCCGTTGTTAAAATTTAAAATACTGACATTTTAGCTTGTGTGAAATCATGCTTTCAAGCTTTCTCATATACATTTTAATATTTGATTCTCCGAAAATATTGTCAAAATCTATTTTGCTGAGAGGAATTATAGTTTGTACGTGCTAAATGGTATCTTTTAAAGAGGCCATCTGTGTCTCGGAATACATCCCGTTGGCAATTTTTGTTATAAAGAACATGGCGTTCCAGACTTCATTTGTGTTGGAAGCACTAATCTTGATTCGTCAACCCTAAATCATGCGATTCTTTTATTGGCTTATGCTAAAATGCACCCCGCTAAAAAAAATATTCCCCATATAGTAAAATAACCCAGAGAGGAAGTCAGTCAGTAGAGTCGCAACTAAGATGAGCTATTGAATAGACAGCTGTCGTCTAGTCAAGCTAGAGTTTCTACGCCAAGCCTTGAGTAGTTGACGTATAGTTTTGAAGAAGACAAATTTCGTTCCCTTGTATTAGTTGTGAATTTACGTTTATTAAACGTCTCGTTGTGTCTAAAATTTTCCGGACTTCTGTGCTATTAAATTGTGGGAAATTCATTTTCTTACCGAAAATATCGTCTATTCTTTTACAGTTTAACAACAAAGTTAATTCCCGTCCAACATTTTGATAATAATAAATAACTACCGATTTTATCTTAAGTGATTGAACTATTGAATGATAAAGAAATTCGGATCGCATAAAAGAATGCAAGTTAAAATTTTTATTAAAGTTCTAGTGCTTGATAAAATCCAGTCTGGATTTAAGTGGCATACGGATTATGTTAAAATATAATAATATAAAGAACTGGATTGCTTTCAATAATAATCTAATAAACAAAGTTATTTAGGTTATATGGTTGTACTAGAAGTTTAGGTTAGGGTGAATTGAATCACCAATAGTTCCTCTTGACATAATGCAGTGAAGGTTAATTCATCGTGGGTCCAGATTAAGTAACTGCCGCCCTACAAGAATCCGTTCCAGTTTTTACTATTCAGCAGTAATGGTTCCTGGTGTTATAAAAGGCAATATCGTGCAATTTAGTACTGGTTTCGTTTGAAACTTATCAAGATGATTGAGGTATTGTGAAATATGATTTCTTTGTTTTATCGTGTAATATTTTTGTAGTTTGTATTTGATCAAAATTTATTGGATCTGAGTTCATTTTCTGATTAGTGATCTCAGTGTTTTTTTGTTTAATTAATGTTATAACGTTTCATAATCAGATGGATTAGTGTATTTTATTGATCTTTGAAGCCTTTATCTATTCCTTTTAATAATTAGACAACTGTAGAACCAATACCTACTACCTGATATTCAAATTTGTAATAAAGAGCAAGATCTCAAGCCGTGGTAATCTTGAGCATCGTAGTAGAGTAAGTATAAATATTTTGATATATTTTGATGTTTTATTGTTTTCGTTCCGGTTCAAGAAAAACGTGAAAGTTACAAGATGTAATCATGCAAGAAACTCAAAATACCTGATAGTGATAAGCGATTTCAATGCGCAAATAGGCAACAGAATATAAGGAGAAGATGCTCTACTCTTGTTTGGATATGAAGGCAAAAATTTAAGAGATTAATACCTTGTAAACAAATGACTATTCTTATAAAATAACACTACCAATTCATAGACCATAAAAATATCTAAAAGCTTTTCTTGTATTATTTTTCTCTATTTCCTATAATAACTACATACCATCGATTTAAAGAAAAAGATAGCTAAATCTCGGCAATATCTAGTAGGCTATACATACATAAAGGAAACAAGAAGTTCATCATACTAGTCTCCCGGTGCCTTATTTTTTTAATTTAGTCATCTCTATATAGCAGTTTTTAGCGCCGGTGTCCACATGCGGGAATCCCGCTGCGAGCTCGCTGCGAGCATCTTGCGGGCGTTTCTTGACGCAGATCCCTACAGCCCCGCAAGGTTGACGCAGCCGCAAGTACGGGCTCAAGATACCTTGTTGTATATTGTGCGGTTCACACATGCGGGCGTTTGGCGGAAGAATGGTAAGAATGGTAGAATTAACAATGGTGAGTTCTATAATTTTGAAGAATTATTGGATATTCAGCTATTTATTGGTGTTATCTGTCAAAATTTAATGAAAAGGATGACAAGTATTGTTAAGTGAAGGGAAATAGAAAGCATTAAGCATGTAGTTAAAATTTAAGTCATATGTTTTTAAACCTTTTTATTTAGAAATTCAGTTTTGGTTCACTTTTATCTTCTTAATATAAATAACTAGGGTTTTTAAACATATTTCTGATAAAAGTCTGTAAAACTACTTACTACCTGAAAATAACAACTGTGCGGCATTCAGGCTACTATTGTGGGTGTTATTAAATTTAGAAATACCTACCTGCTTATGGGGACTATATGGACAGCTTGTGAATTTCGGTTTATTCGATTTATAAATTATTTGAAAAGTTTTTTTTTAAATCTAACGTAGCACAAGCGATTGTACATCAACCAATATTATAATAAAATAGCGAACGTGCTTTCAAATTAGTTTTTAAATCTAGTATCTAAGTCAATTTTAGCTATCTTGGAGAATAGGACTTTATTCTTATTTAAAAAGAAAATTTGAATCAAAAGTAGAATACTATTGTCCAAGATAGTACCTACAAAAATTAATTTGAAAGAGCGTTCGCTATTTTATTATAATATTTGTTGATATACAATCACTTGTGCAACGTTAGATTTCAAAAATCTTTTCAAATGATTTATATATCGAATAAAGCGACATTCACGATCTTTCCCTAGCCCCCTTAAGATCTTTACTACATACTAATTATTACTACATATATTGTAGTTCCGTAGTTGTATTGCTTTAATTATGCTTTTGGTATGAAGAATTATGGGACGAACCTTAGTTAAGTTTTATTTTGTGTGTTTGTATACTTTTTTAATAAACATTGTCTTAAATTATAAACGTGTTATTTAATTATACAAAACCTTCGACAATTATCTTTAACCACAAAATAAACATTTTGTAGATAATAGAAGCAAATACAACTCGTTTTCTGCAATATACATCTATTTCTGATGACAGTAGATTGTTTACTGTGCGTTATTTCACCGTGTACTGTAAACTAATTTTTGCGGACCCGCAGCGAGCTCGTTGCGAGTTCGCAACGGGTGTTTCCCGCATGTGGAAACCGGCGCTTAAACCTCCACATATAATGAATCGTGAGATCCCTGTAATAAAATTATTGGTTGTTGTGCAAAACGGAAAAGATTTAAAGCAATAAAAGAAATCTTTTCATCGCGAAAACTCAACTGTCCTTAATATAAATAATAATAAACCAATAACATTTAAAATAATAATGGATCCTTTACCTGATATTACATATATACGATTGTACGTATACTGCACGTCATTCTACTAAAACTATGTAAATTTGATACTGAGATACCTTAAAAGCAATATTATAATTGTGTCTTTTAAGGTGGTAATGTTTTTATGTTATTCTAGATGCAATAAAATTAACGGGACGAACATATACATAGTCATCAAAATTAAAATATCAAATTTCTTTTTGTAAATTAATGAGAAAGTCTTAAATTGAATACTTTTGTAAATTAAACTGTTAAATACCGCGCCTGTTACGTATTTCAGAAAAAGGCTATAAAGTTTATCAATCTTGTTTCTTGTAAAATATATTCTTTTTAAGGGCGGTGTGTTGTATTCAAAGGATGAACGCTAAAAAGCAACAGGTGAGATGAAATCTTTAATAATCTTTATTCAAAGCCAATAAGTAATACTTAATTTTTGAAATAAACTAACTTTAATGTATTCCTGTTATTCATGGTATATTCAAATTTAGTTATAAAAGAAATTTTCAGAAACAGCCGTTTATTATTAGTATCAGTTACCAAAATCTGTGTGTTGTTAAACTGAATTTTGTTAAAGTCTGTCTTTACGTGAGAAGCTACAGAAGCAGAGTCTTTAAAATTTCTAACGTTATTGAATTAAATTTAATTGAATGTTAGAGAAGTCTGGCCAATATAACATGGATTACATTTATTACATGGAATTTTGTAGATTAGTTTAGATTATTCTACTGTAGGTGCTCTATCCTTTAATTTGAAATACAGATTGTTTTACAGCTAATATTCTGTGTTAAACTTTGCAGCAAAGGAAACTATTAAATGCCATTTTAAGGTTGTCTGGGCGTAGACCCTATACGGGCTGTAAAATGAAAGTTGTTGGTAAACCGATTGTATTTCAGTATTTCATTTTGGAAAATATGGTACTTATAACTTTAAAACTTTTCATAGGTTTGTATTCATTTCTAATAAATATCCCATAAACTTTGTACTCAAGACAGTAAACGTATTCCTATATTGGTATAATTTTTAATCAAACAGCCACGTGAAAACAAAATCTATTTTATAAACTTATAACAACTTAAGTATTATTAAAGTAAGGAATGACTATGCTATTCACCAACACACCTAGAAATAAAAATTGCGTGTTGCTATGGAAACGATTAAACAGTCAATAGTTTGCATATAGTAATTTTGGTGTAGTTCAGTTCGTTGACTAAAAAATATATGTTTTTTTTTCTATAATTTTTTTCTATAAGTCTTCTATAATTATAACGTAATAAATAACGTTTACGAATCGAGATGAAATCCATCGTTTTATTCGTGAGATTTCTTACTCACCACTACGCGGTTCGTGGTCATTTTTTCACCTCATGAAAAAAAGGTGTTTTATTTTTTGTTGTAAGGTATACTATTTTCTAATCCTGGAAGCACACACACATATTGATGTTCGGAAAACCAAACAAAAATAAAAAAATAAGCAGTTATAGACCCATAAGTCTGCTAACGTCGCTTTCAAAAATTCTCGAAAAAATTGTCCATATTCGCCTACTAGAACATATTGAAAATCTGAATATACTTCCAAAATTCCAATTTGGCTTTAGGAAAGGCCATTCAACAAGTTGCCAACTTCAAAGAATCAGCGAGCTCATCGAACGAGGATTCCATAATAAAAAATATACTGCAGCAATTTTTCTTGATGTAGCAAGAATCCTTCAAGATCCTAGACATTACTATGCCTACATATCTTAAAACAATCATTTTCTACTTTCTCGACAATAGAACCTTCGCAGTCAAAATCAACTCTATTCTGTCTGAAACCAAGAGATCCCGCGCCGGAGTTCCACAAGGCAGTATTTTGGGCCCAGTTCTCTTCAACATATACACATCTAACTTGCCAGAGCTTAACGCAACAACAGCCACTTTCGCAGACGACACCAAAGTGTTTACCCAAGATGACAATCTCAACGAAGCCATTACAAAATTACAAAACGCAACTAACAAGCTCACATCGTGGTTCAAACTCTGGAATATCACAATAAACCCTGCCAAATCCCACGCGGAAATCTTTACACTACGAAGACTCAACAATCCGCCTTGCTTACAAATTGACAACAATTTAATACCCTGGAATCCTAAAGATGGTGCGGTCAAATACCATCTCGATATACGCTTAAACTGGAAATACCACATTAACCAGAAACTCACCCAAAGCTATACTAGACTACGGCAGCTTTACCCGCTCATCAACCGTAAATCTAGCCTCAAGATTGAATGCGCAGTTTTACTGTACAAAACATTACTACGACCCCTTTTATTATATACATCTCCGGTATGGTGCAACACGTCGAACACCAACATGCAAAAAATCCAACGCTTCCAAAATAAAGTGTTAAGAATCGCTACGAACCCACCGTGGTATGTTCGCAACACGCAACTGCATGAAGGACTAGGTATCCTACCCATCGATCAGTTTATTAAAAAAAACACGGAAAAGTTCATCTTAAACAAAAGTGCATGTAGTGGCGCGGTATTCTATGAACTCTTCCAAAAGAATATTCATACAAGACTCCAACGCAAACTACCCCAGGGCATAGTATTAACAGACCGAACAGACGATTAAACTCACATCAACAACGTAACCTTACTGTGACCATTACTTTGTCACACAATGTTATAGTCTAAGTCATTATGTTATTGTTTCTATTAACCATGCTATGTATAACAAAAATGTTTGTTGATCTGGCAATAAATAAAAAAACTATTTTCTACTTATGAAAGTAAGCTATTTTCTCGCTATTGATTCCATATCTAAGTTTTACTTTCAGCTCTATAGATCAAGGTTATGTGTTGCTATGGAAACGATTAAACAATTAATAGTTTGCAAATAGTATTTTGATTATGACTATAAATACTGTATAACTATATTTTCTAATTTAAGTGATCTTTAATTATAATGCTGAAAAAATAGCATTCACGATAGTATATATAAACTCCGTTTTGTTTTCATTCGTAAACACAAATGTGTTTCATCTCTTGTAAATATACTGTTTGCAAATAAATAATAAAATGCACGTTTTATACATGAAATTCTATTCTGGCACACCTATTTCAATGTAATTTACCTCATGCTTCCAATAAATCAATAAACACTAATTTTAGAGATTTTACTTAAACTACTTAATTACTATGATCTTAAATAATTACTTTATGATGCTCTCAACGGGACAAACGACCTTAAAAACTACATAATATAACTTAAGTAATTGGTGTGTTAATTCTAACTAAAGTGAAAAGAAAAACGTGTATATTATAAAAGGTATAAATTCTTATACAGATTTTAAGTGTTAGGTAATAATTAATTTATTACTAAATGTGCAGGATGAACAAAAACTAACTGTCTCCCAATACGCTTCATAGCCTTGACATTTCTCTCACAAGTAAAACAAGCCGCAATTTTCAACGGTTTAAAAAAGTTTCCGGTTGATTAAATGACTAAAATATTTTATACAGGATTTTCCCTATAAAATTAACCGTATTATTTCCGCAGAATTGTCTATTGTCAAATGTAAACTAAAATTCACCGTCGGCGTGGATATTTGTAATTACAACATTGATTGACGTACTATTTCAAGGTTAAAGAAAAAATATTATTGACACTCACCGATTTCAACATCTTCGATCATTCCTTTATACATATATGCGTAATATAAGTAAAAGTATAGTTAACCTATTGAGTAAAACTAAAGGTATTAGGTACTTTTGTTAGATTAAGATTTGGAATCTCATTAACTACCTTTAAGCTCTTTGTGTTTGAGTATGCAGTCTGTCACTTCTGAGAATTTACTTGTCTGAAATTAGAAAGATCAGGAAGATGATTTGGCTCTTTTTGAGAAATTTATGCATAAGTTTATCGAAAATATAGAAGATATTAATTGCACTAAAAACGAATTTCAAAAACCTTTCAAAAATCTTAAAGGTCTGATCAAGTCGCGCGGACCCTTCCACATCTAATAAGCATCGCACTTCTTGGAATAAACCTGGAATAAAGGGAATAAACTTTTATTAACATGTTTATTATGTTTAAAAACTCTAAAAGAGTACAACTAACTATTTATACCTGAATATAGTGCAATATTATAATTACTACACATAAGTTGAATTGAATACTTTAATATTGTTAGTGCTTGCAGAAGCGCAATAAAACTGCGTGAAGAAATCCGCGATAACAAAAAATTTACCATACGTACAAGCCTTGAAAACTCAATTTGGTTATTTGAAAGATTAGTGGCCACACTTCAAGCTCCTAATGAATTGATTTTCTCAGCAATATATTGTAATTAAATTCTCTCTCAGGCTATACATATACATACATATTGAGGTGTTATTAACTTAAATAAATAAATAAATAAATATGAAATGACTCGGCTAGCTTAAACAGAGTTAACAATACAACACCCCAATAGCTTTTCCTTTACCCAATAGACTAATTCAGTTTTAAATTGGTTGAGCATGAGATTAACATAAATACCAAAATTAATCTTACCAATTTCAATACCTGAAAAGAAACTGATACCAAACCACACCTGGAGTTCTTCTGCTGGACAAGAAATAAGTTTAGAGTCTGTGCTAAAGAATGTATGGATACTTGAATAACATATCAATAATAAATAAATGGTTTAAAATTGTAAACACAAAGTTTTCTTTGTTTATCATAAAAAAAGTCAAAACATAAATTTGACCATCACGGCTTGTGACTCACATGATGCGTATGCAAGCCATGACTCAAACTAAACAAAACTCTATTCCATTCTCATCCAGGATACACTACTTCAGGTGATTGAATCAAAACAGTGGTGAAAAATACTAAATAAGCATCAATAATTTCAATCAATAAAGAAATGACATTTATACTGATACCTTCTTACACAAACAGAAAGAATACCCAGATATAAAGACGTTATATGTACGTTAATTGTGGCATACAAGATTTCAAGATAATGACTTAGTTTAACTATTCAGAGTGAACTATCCACGTAAAATTATGTTAGCTTCCTGGGAAATGGAAAAATATCATCTACGTTACCTAAAAACAATTCTCAAATTTAACACGAAGATAAAACATTCACGAGTAGTTGAAATAATATCCTAATCTTGTAACCTAAGTCACCTAAAGCATTTTTATCATACAACTACTAAAGTGACTCATATTCCTTCATTAATGCTTATTTTGCTAACGTAAGGTTATGTATGCAGGAAAAGACCGTACTCCTTTTATTCTGTTTTATAGTATTAATTCTATTTGTAATCTGGCATGCAACCCTTCATATCAATAATTTCTTGTTTTTCCTTGAACTATGTTGATTTTTTTCTATGTTTTTTTCTTTGGTTCTTGATTTCAATGAATGAAACGAAAAAAAAACAACTTACTCGTTTCATTCATTGAACTCAAGAACCAAAGAAAAAAACAGAACAGAAAGAAGAAAACAGAAGAAATAACCTGGCACTTAGTTATATTAACATCCAATATATTAGCAATACAACATTTATGAATTTTATTTAGTTCTGTTTGAAATTGAAACAGTCGGACAGTGCTGAACTAGTACTAAGAACTTTATGGTCATCTGCAAATAATAGTTTTTTACAGGGTAGTTCATCCGCTAAATCAGCAATAAAAATTAAAAATAACAGCGGTCGAAGCTTAGATCCTTGAGCAACTCTCTGCACCTTTTATGGGCCTATTGAAAATTTTTGGATTAATTGTTTTCTCACCTGACGTTTTGAAAGCAACTGTAAATGGTAGTTTATTCTGAAAAATGTAACCAACAGTATGCAAATGTTCCCAGCAATGCTAAACGTTGACAACTAACTAACTGTTTTTTCACCAGTGTCGGTGCAGTGTTGTCAATAAGAGCGGCTAATACGGTGCCATGTAAACACCAAGTGATTGTTCATTTTCGTAGGTGCCGATTAAGTGGTGCTCAGTTTTTACATGGGCATTTCTTGTGGACAATGTCTTATCAGTTTATATTTCACAGTAGGTCAATGTACTGCCATCCACTTTCTCATCAATGCCATATAGATTGCTGCCTCTTTTCTTGCATTATTGTTCCACAGCCACCTTACAAACCTCTCCCCCTTTTGCTCTAGCTCTGTCCATCTTGCACTTGTCAAATATTAACTTTAGGTTTGAACCAGTGCTACGATAGTTGTCATGGAGCAAAGTTCTGATTCTCAAGAGCTGTACCAACAATAGAAAAACGGTCGCCTCTTACAAGCTCTATGATACTATATCTAGGACGTTTCATATTGTCAAACCCTATTACTGGTTATTGTTTAGCATCTATTTGTCATTGTTTTTCTTTATGAAAATTGCGGATCAGATATTTACTCAACTTCGGCTACCAAAATCGATATTCCCTAATATACGTTATTATTTTACAATAGTTATTAATTACTGCTACGAAAAAAAAGTCGTACAATGTATTTATACAATTTATTAAAATAACATATATTTAAATATAAAATATAAAATATACAAAATTTATTGTTTTTAACGCGCCCTTTGTAGTAAGGATTAAATTTAAGCTAGTTTGGGTACATGTTGGGTTAAAATTTACAAACTTATTTTTGTTTTTATAAATATGTAAACCTGTATCGTTTTTTTAATGTTTAAATAGTTAGGATGAGTACCAGGCTCAATTACTCATAGCACGAACCAAACTAAACAAGTTTAAGGTTGCATACCATTACTAATTATATAATTTCTTCTCTAACTGTTTCTAAGACATGACAAATTAAAGATATTTAAAAAAACAGGGAAAAATGTTCTAAGTTTATTTTCTGTTCATTTACTTGCTGGATCTCTCTTAAATAGTACGAAAATAAAACTCATTTCGGACACATCTCACTACCTCAGGCGAAATAAGTGTACAATTATATGTCTTATCCGTTGTTTCAGCACCTTCATATATGCCAGTTGCGATTTAAAAGCTTTTCATTTCAAATAACCCCATGATATTTAATCAAGAGGAGTGAGACCTGGAGACCTTGCTCTCCATTCCCGGGGTTCCTTTCTTCCTACCCATCTATCCGGAAAAGCTTCATCCATATATTCACGAACAGGTCTTGTAAAACGTGGAGATAAAAATGCGCAATGTTAAATAAAAATAAAATACCCCAATAAGCCACGAAGAACTAATAATTGCTGTAGTTGTTAAAAGATTTATAATACATATATAAGAATAGAGCACTTTTTGGGTTTGTTCAATTATTGACACAACAGGGGAATGACTGACATGACTGGAAACACTGACTGTTTCTCTAATGACATAAAAAAGGAATTTGTAGTTTAAAACGTAGTGTGAAAGACATACAAATTACACTACATTCTTTTTATGAGTATGAGATAATATTGTATTTCATTCATGTCGATTTCAATAACCACTTATAATCGGATTCTAAGAGAAAGAGAAAAATCTTACCGTCCAGTAACATGAATCCCCGCCCACTAGACCTTTCACTTACAGAGACCGAATCTATAAAGACACGAACATATTGAGAAAAACATCTTTTGCGTCCAATAACTGTCCAATCATACAGTTGGTATAGGAATGGATTTGCAGCGATCGAGTATATAGAGGTACAAAAAAGAGAGAATAACGTACCACATTCACTAACATAAAGCGCTGGTCACTACATAAAGCCATCGCAACCCTCTTGTCCATGCTGAAACCAATTGGTTTAGGTGTGGACTTGCAGGGGTTGAGTCTATAAAGGGATAAAAAAGACAGTAAGATCTACCACGTCTGCTAAAATAAAGTCCCGTCCACCACTTCCACCAGTTGCGCCTCTGGATCAGGTTAAGCCCAATCATAAAAACATATACATATACTGACATAAAAACATTTACCACCTCCGCTAACATGAATCCACTCCTACCTTAAAAAGAAATGCCGTTGTCAAATCTACAGAATAGCTATAACTCATTTAAGTTGAATTAATGTATATCGCCTAAAAACGCATAGGAGATCTTATACAATAGCAAATTGGTGAAACAATGTTTCCCAGAGATTTTCAAAATAAAAATTCGTAACGTAGAAGAATGTTCTGGAAAGAAAAGTTGTGCGCATGCGTTGAATTAAATGCGAACCACTTCAAAACACACTACAAACCCACTTATATTTAATTTAGTAAAAGTTAAAAATTACAGAACGTCTATTTGGAACTACGTGGCAATAGGCGATTACGACTGAAGCGAACAAATTAAAACGCACGGACCCGACCAGCGCTGTGTACAGCTGGACCACTGGTTACGTGTTAATTTCGTAGCGCCCTGTATAGTTATGCGTTTGCGTTGAATTGTATAGCGTTTAGGGATTTTTGCATTCTCTCTCCTTTTAGTTGCCATTTTGTTTGGAACTAACTTCCGGTTTTTTCTTGATAAGAGACTTGACACTTCACTTCGTTTTATGCGTAGGTCAAGCTAGTCCTTTATAAAGAATATTTAGTCGGTATCGCCGATTACTTAATCTCTTCCTTTGTGTTGTGATTGAAAATTGCGTTGGTGTAGATCTATTGTTAATTAGTGGCGATGATTTTCAAATTTAAATTGGAACCGTAAGGGATTTTACCACTACTTCTTTTTAGAGGTTATATGAGCACGTTCTCGTAAGTTTTTATTGTTTTAATTCAGTCTCTTATACTTAGTTCTTTTGTTAGGTTTCGATATATAATCGTCGTTATATCGTTATAGTCGCCGCATATGGAGGCAGTATAACTATCTCTTAAGGTCCCATTTCACCGAAGGTATTTATAAAGAGTTTGTTTGGTACATTTTGGTAATTTGATTCTATTTGTTACAGACCTTTTTTTCTTCCCGTTTTGGTTTACCTAGTTTATTAAATAACTTCCTGGTTGTCTAACCGTAATTACATCCACTTCGTGTATGTGTGGGTTGTTAAAACACCACTACGCTCGAACTGGTTGGTGGCGTTCCTCGTGAGTCAGTTACATTATAGCAACTGATTACATCAAAATTAACGTTTGACAATCTTTATTTTTCTGTAATTAAAGCTTTACTGTATATATTTGTATATTATCATTTTATGTGTTAAACGGTTTTTCCATAGTGTGCGTGTAGCGCTTATATCTACGTGTTGTTCTTTTCAGATTTTGTTGGCCAATACTACGATACTTGGCGCCCATTGCAGAACACATTGCATAGTCATCAATGAAAATTCCTTATCCTCAATAGTCTTCCCTGGATAGAAGTAAATCAATCATTATATCTTCCCTTTTAAATATGTACCCTTTTAGGTATTATACATTACGTATGTAAATATAATAACCAAAGGATTTATAACCAAAAGCAGTTATTGCATTTTTAATTATTTTGTTTCATCATGTTTTATAATTTATAAAACAGTCGTAAATGCTGCTATAAAAGTTATAGGAGTTCACAGATAGGCAATTTACGACGGTGTGATTTTTATAATGATCTCTTGAAGGTAAACATCCACAGAATAATTTAAAAACTATTTTATTTGTAAACAAGTGAATATATATATTTTTAGCTGTATGACTAAAAATGTTAACTACCTCAAGTAAAATAAAAAACTGCCATTTATAACAAACAGTTTTCTACCGTTTTTAATTAATCATAAATCCAATAAAATAAATAGTGATGACCTCGAAGATTATAATAATCCTAAATTAACATTATTTTTCAGTTTGGTATTTTAAATTTTTGCGAAACCGTTGAATGAAGGTAACAGGTACTGATAATCTACGTAAAATGAAGAAAGTATTCTCTAACGAATCTATTATTACAATATGGTTTTTGTTCTCTATAGTTAATAATTACAAAAAAAGTTATTGTCATGTTGTAAATATCATATATTATCTTTCTTTAATTGTAATAGTGTTTAAAATGCGATATTATGTAGCGTCACTGAATAAGACCGGATAATCAAAATTTTCTCTGGCATGATATTACGCAAAGTAAGTAAAAATAATCCGGAGTTCCCGTAATTAGTAAAGATTACATAGTTATTAACACAATATTACACAAACATAATTTGTTTGTAATTCTAATATACGTAGATTAACAGAAAAACTGTTGCTCTTATTAAAAGAGAAACTTCAAACAAATTGAATATTTTAATTGTGAAGCTAAGTTAGGATTTTTTTTTCAGTTGCGATGATATGTAGAATTATATATTCATCAAGTATTTTTATTAAGCATATCATAAATCAGAAAACATTGCATAGTAGGATTCTTCGTAAATAGATTTATACACACTACATAAATTCATCTCTTAACCTGACATGACATATCAAAAACACAGCAACTTTCAATTTCAACTTTTGGAGATCGAAAGCTTTTAACCTTTCACCTCGTGCTTAAGGAATTAAATAATACATCAGATTATCGAAGTATTTCAAAACTATATTTAGAAGAGAAAACAAAAAATATATGTACTCAAAATGGCTAAGCCAAAAATAGATTAATACGTGAATAAAAAGATCTTGTTAATTTTTTGTTTGTCTAAATAATAGTGTAAACAAATATAATTAAGTAATAGTCTATTAACTTTAAATGTTAATGTATAATTAATCATTCTTCCAGACATAACGAACAAATTACTTAACTATGCGCACTTAAGTGCTGGAACAAATTAAATAGCTTACTGGTAGAATATAAAATGATAAAAGCTTTCTAACAAGCTTTTTTTTTATCTAAGGACACGTTTTCCAGAGAGAAGTCCCAAGACCTTTTAAAGATACTATAGACTGTGGTTTCTCTTAAGGTCCAAGTGTACCCAAAAAAAATTTAACGATACATTCAAAAATTCTTAACAAGATCACACTGGATTTACTTATATTGTAAATAACTAAACCAAATTTAAAAAAAATCATTACAAAGGGGCCATTAAGACACCCCAATACGGTGCTTAAATCTTAACAGCATGATTGATAATCGTTGTTTTTCCATAAATAATATAATAATGTGATAACTTTGGTTTTAAATTAATACTCTAGGAATGTTAAAACTTGCTTACCTAATTTGTTTTGAAAAACCATGCTTATTAATTAAATTATTTCACATTTTTACTTGTGAAAGATTAATTTTAGAGAAACTGTACATTCAAGTTAACCAAAGAAATACCAGTTAAGTCTCATAGTGACTAAATTATTGCCAAAAAAACTGCCTTTTTTGGCAAAAAACGGGTAATTAGTCCCTAAACATACGATTTTCTTAAAACTTTGTGAAAATAGTTCAAATGCTATGAAACTTAAGTGGTATTATTTTGGTGAATTTTGAATGTACAGTTTCTCTAAAATTAATTTTTCACGTATAACATCTGAAATAATTTAATTAAAAAAAGATTTTTCCAAAACAAGTTAGGTAAGCAAGTTTTTAACATTTCTAGACTATTAAGTTATACCATTATTGAATTATTTATGAAACAAGCAACACACGTTTTTCTGGAAACTCTTGGACCTTAAAGGATGCGAATGAGTCCACAACAGAAGGAATATTGCAGATTGTTCAATAGAATTGTTAAGTCGGTATGGACAGTTGCGACTCGAGGTCAGGGGCGAATAAGGACCGTGGATACCGGAAAAATCCCGTGGGTCGGAATAGCAAGGGCTGTCAACATTGGTCACTTTTAATTTGTTTTTAAAAATTTAAAATTCCGTTAACAATAATACATAAGCCGGCAAATATTTTTGTTACAAATTTTTGTTCTACCACCTATCCGCCCTTGTCCACGATCAGTTTAATTTGCAAGTAATGGCAGGTAATAGTTAATATCGCCTCGACATTTGTTATTACTAAGAAGTGGCAAAGTTGTGTTTGATTAATAAATAAAATTATAATTGTTTGCCTTAACCATTTAGTATGTCTAAATCAATTTACCAAAAGCTTTGTTAGATACAAGAACAATTAATAAAATAAGTTTTATTAATTGACTTGCATTTAAAAAAACAGTAAACATAATCATGAATTTTCAAGTACCTATTATTTATTGTTGTTACTTGAATTGTCCATATTTAACTAAAATGACTGTACAAAACATACCAATTAAAAGAAATTTTATTATGCATTATAATGAAAGCTGCATCTTTTCCAAATGCGTCTATCGATTTTATACCGGAAAAATGCAATTTGGACACAATCCTCGAAAAATCGGACAAGGAAAAGGCAGAAGACGAATTCGAATCAGCAACCGCAGAGGAAGAATCTTTGAACGAATCAATCGGTTCTGATCACGATTCACCAATCAGACAACAGATTACAAGCAGTCAGACAAAGATGTTGATGATGGGAAATATGAACCTCAACAATTTCAAATAGTACAGTCAAATAAGGTGAAATAATGGTAAACCTGATGAAAGAAAGAAAGCTGTATTTTTGCATGAACCTTTGTTTCGACGTTCTGAAGACTGACTGAAAAGTCTCCTATAATCTCGTGTCCGCGTCACGAGGTATATAGTTCGCTATACAAAGTTATTTATTGAATAAAATGGCACAATATTGAAATTATTATTTTTTATTCTTTTATTATTAATTAAAAACTGTTAACATCGAATAAAAAAAATATATTTCAATATTGTGCCAATATTTTATTAAATAATAATTAACTTTGTATAGCGAACTGTATACCTGGCTCCGCAGTTGACATAGCATTATCCTATATGCGGATGCGCGTGTGCCACTCTCCGCACGATATCTCGAGAACGGTGATCATACGACAAAATGCATCAAATAAGAATTGTAGATAATTTTATGATCTACAAGTTTTATAAGAGCCTTAAATGACATATGACGCCTAGAAAACGAAATAATTACGAAAAACCGATTTCGTGATCTTTGACCTTTAATATCTTGTGACGCGAACACGAGATTATAGAAAACTTTTAAGTCAGTCTTCAGAATGTCAAAACAAAGGTTCATGCAAAAATACAGCTTTCTTACTTTCATTTCGAGGTTGATTCCTTATTTTACCGGAGTAAAAATGGTCGACAACTTTGATCAATTTACGCATCGGTCTTGGTATAAAGATTATCAGGTTTATTTGACACAAGGCCAAAGTTCAAATTCGTACGAAGAAACAATAAAATTAAATGAGAAATCAAAATGGATCGAAGCGATGAATGAAGAGATTTTGTCTCTACATGAAAACGTAATTTTGGACTAGTTTTATCAATCACGATGAAACTTTCAGTCCAGTAGCCCGAGTTGACACACTACACACAGTTGCAACGAATACGAAGTTGAAGTTAAGGCAATTTTATGTCAAAACCGCGTTTCTTGACGATGAACTTCGTGCAACCAAAAAAATTTTAATTCGGCAACCAGAAAGTTAAATTTTTTTGAGAAAGTTAAGATCAAAAGATGATCGTGGTCGTTTATGTCGATGATGGTTTACTTACAGGAAGTAATACTTAATTAATATACGAATTTCTGCGCCAAATGAAACAAGAGTTCAATATCACCATAAGTCATTTGGACATTTCACTTCTGTGAAATGCATATCGAACAACAAAATGACGGCCCCATTTTACTACATCTGGATACATTCAGAACATAATCGATCGTTTCAACGTGACGAATTTGAATAAGGTTGCAACAGTGATCGCTTTTGATGAACCCAATAAAGGTCCACCCGCGAAAGACGCTTCATATCGAGAGACAGTTTTATGTTTCTCATGTTGGGTACCTGACCTGACTTTACTTAGTTTACGATGTGAGCGAAGCATCTAGGACACTTGACAAACCTACACAAAGCGATTGGAGTTAAGTTAAACACATTTCAATATATATTGGCCATATTTTCCAAAAACCAATTTCTAGACTGAATCAACACAAGAATGTCGTTAGTAATCTTAAAGTTTCTACAGCTTTAACTTCTCACGTAAGGATAGGTGTTCATAAAACTATTTTTTGTGTCTCCTTAGGGTTCCGTCTATCAGTGGTGTGGGAGTGGAACCTAGAAGGCTTATTATGCTCAGTACTCACCCTATAACAAACTAATGACATTCAATCTGTAATTGTAGTTCCCTGTATCAATAGATACAAGTTTTTCATTGAGTGTGTAGTGAAGTCTTCGGTTCCGTGTAGGGTTGTCCGAGTATGCGCTGTCTTTTCTTAGTCAGCGCATCATATTTTCTGGTTCCTTATTGGGTTATTAGGTTCCTGGTTATTGGTTTCTTAACGATAACATGCCCTGTCGGAAAGCCCGTGTGGACCTTGAGTTGCGTCTTACTTACGAGAAATAGTTCTGTTGCTCTTTTATGGGAAGGTCTGTCAACAAACGCGTAATTGCTGTAATTATTGTAATTATATCTGGTTGATTATTCCAGTAGGTACATACTATGCTGAGTGCGAGACCAGCCATGAACATATCCTAGAACTGCACTTCTTGGTACTCCTATCGCAGGTTCTGGGCCAAGGAAAATCTAGGCAGAGCTCTGCCTGGCTAGTTCATCGGTTTTTTCATTGCCTTCATCTCCAGAATAATCTGGTGTCCAAAGCAGTTTAACGATGTTTTGGTCAAATATAAATTTTGTAAGGAGAAAATTCATAAATATGCAATTTAAATAATTATAAAGTGTAAAATATCTTTTATAAATATTCGTACTACTGTAAATGTGGAGAAATTCTTATTATACATAAGTAATTATCACAAAAGATTTTCAGGGTTATTCATTAGATTAAACTCTTTTGGGTATCACATTCCTTATATATCGCTATGTTAAAATCATTTAAAAAAACAGTTTGAGGCTTTCTTAATGTTCCGTCCATGTAGTTTTGTGTGAATTATTGAGGATTTTTATTCTTTTTCTGTTTAATATTTTAATTTAATTATCAAAAAGGCATATTCAAAAACAAATGAATGCATAACATAATGTCATGTCGTTTTTTTCCCGCTTTTGGACGTTATGTTGTAAAATATTAATATATATAATTTGGGGATAATTTCCTTAACCAAGCCCGTCTGCATAGTTGTACGCAAACGATTTATATCGTATCTCTACTATATTAAAGTGTTACTCTGGAACTATTTAACATTTTGAAACCTGAAGCTGTACTGACAGTGAAAGAGTGATCACAGCGGCCTCCCAATTAGACGTCCTGAGCTCAGGATAAGAAGACTCACGCGAGAAAAGATAAAGGTAAGGATTTATCCCCTTCTTCCCTATTTATAATTTCATAGATCCGCAATTTACTCGTAGCTTAATAAAATTTCACAAACAGAAAATTCATCTATTACAAATTTTCAATACAGTCCACTGAAACGCAAGTTCAAAAGAACACTTAATGCTTGAGCAAATCTTGATAAACGAGGTATTATTATTCCATCGAAAAGCCTGCATTGCTTTTAATGCTGAGACTAAGTAAAATGAGATCATTATTATTGAATATTGCTATCCAAAAAAGAGAATTAATGTTACTTACCTGTATATTGTTGAAAGTTTTTTATATAGTTAGTTAATATCAGGTCCTTGTAAAGTAGTCGCAAACCTGACATAATAATTACAGTTTGCCTTATATTAAAATTAAATTTCACTTAACCAACAAAATTCAGTTACAAAGTTTCAATATTCACCTAAAAAAATAAGATTAGGTTATTGTTGTCAACTTGATTAACTTAATTGAGAGCGCACTTTTTGGTATTAAATTGGTGTAATGGAGTATTTAAAAAGGAAAAAGAACCCCGTCCTTTTTAAAAAAATTGTACTTTATATTTCATGATTTAATGAGAATTTAACAACAAAGGAAAACATGCAAATATTAAATTTATTTTATTTAAAATTAAACTAAGGTATTATATACAACAAGAGCTTGGAATCTCATTATAAAACATACGGTCTAAGTAGGATCATCATTACTGTGATAAAATAAAATGTATATGTGACGGTAATGTGGTAAAGTTTACCACATTAACCGTAACATATACATTTAACTGGTCAATGTCGTTATTTTCGGCCATTATCGTCATAGCCCATTTAGGTTGGTTAAAGACGTTAAAAGCCGGACATTGACGTAAATATCCAGTAAATTTGGACAATGTTTAATTTCAATACTGAAAATAACATTGTTCGGTTATTATCGTCAATGGCCATAAGTAGGAAATGTTGAAAATAAAGACATAATGTTACGGTCAATGTAGTAAACCTGCCAATGTCGTTACTGGTCTTGGACGCCCAGTCTCATAACGTAAAACTGCTAACTAACACTAACTTAAACTCACCTGCGGCTTGACCATTAATAATTAAGCTGCAGATAGTTGATAGGTTATGTGTTAGTTGAAGTTTATTAGACATTTGGTTAATATGCTTCTATGCAATTTTAAGGTTAATGTAACACTATCCGGTTCGATAAATGTCGTAATAAATCGTATCAGACGATGTCTTTTGGGCATTAACGTCATTGGCCGGCCATTGACGTAAACGACCAAAACAGGTGGTCATTAACATTGTATCCCGGCCATTTACGTTATTGTTCGTATTTACCTCTTTGACCGTAACATATATCTTTGGGAATTCCATTTCTCTGTTTGAGACAAGGCGCTTGATTATTTTAATTACAAAATTGTTTTATTCTAAATTGTGAGACATTCACTACAATACACATCTGAAGACACGATTTTAAATATTTGACATATTTATACCAGTAAGATTCCCCATATGCAGTGAAATCCAAACATGTTTTATTAAAGATTAAACTGCTGGGTTTGGACATTCGCGTCTATAACCCAGTCCTAGTCAAATGACCTTAAACACTATTAAGCGAATTGTTTTGAATTTAACTATAACTCTTATAATAGATCCTAAAGAATTATTTCTCTTTCTATGATAGTGTAAGTCAAGATTTTAATTAATCGAAGAATACAGAATTGTTCCTAGGATATTAACAAATTAAATTGTATGTGTCACCTATTTTTTATTTCTTGTAATGTTGCACCGAAATTATGTTATTATCGATGATTGGCTCGATCATTATTATTATTATTATCGATCATTTTCCACATTTTTGCCCGCGTAACCACCGTTTTTAGAAGTTCTTTATTATCTACCGTTAGTAGAATTGTTTATGATTTAGAAAATATCAATTAAAGGTACAATCTATTAATTTCATTGAAATGTCGTACACTCTACAAATCTAGCAGCCATGTGTTTATGCATTCCATAACGATTTAAACGTTATTTAGAAATTGAAGTCTTGTTTTATGGTTAAAATCAAATGTGAAATTTCGTTTTAAATAAATTTAATGTTGAATATGATACTGACAAAACAAGATAACCTAAAAAAATAAAATTAAGTCAGCTAAATGGAAGCTGTACGTGATTTCACTGAAATTATACATATTTGTGGTAACCGAAAGATGATCCGTTCAACATTATATAATAAAATATACTTACTAATATAATAATAATAATATATTATAATAATATAATATTAAACTTAAAATATTTTTCGCATTATAGGTACTCATCGAAAACAAAAACTATACTTTAGTAAACATAATTATAGCTAATTTCAAATAAAAATTTGTTTTCAGAAATTTTAATTGCTTATACTCGCTTTTAACGCTGGGACAGTGAATTTTAAATGGCATTTTTCAACTGTTTTTAATTTGCATGTTATGTTTTATTAATGTTTGTGAAAATATTGATATGCTGTTTTTTTCTAAATCTTAATCGAGTTGTTTATACAAGGTAACACACATTAAAAGAATGATTTATTTAACAGAAGTATCCATGAGATTTTAAGGGATATAAAGGTACATAGTATTAAAAAATTATCCTTATAACATATAGTGTAGAACTTTTATAATGTATACATATACATAATATAACATACAGTGCTATTTATTTGTTTAAATCACATAAAATAGCGTGCTGTATAAATGGTTGCCTATGTTTGCATAATACTTTTACTTGATTATTTTTAAATGCAATATGGAGATATTGCATTTTAATTTAATAGCACTGTGTACATACATAAGTGGTGATAGTTGTAAGTACCGCAAGATAGTTAGTTCGATAGTAACTCAAGGTATCTATTGACATGGAGATGATATCAAATTAAAACATTCATTCGATCCCTTAATTGCCAAGATTTTTAGCCCCCAAAAAAGCAATAAACTCACAGAAATGTAGGTGTCTAAATAACAAAACATTAATGTTCTATTATTTAGTTGTTTCTATTACTACATTAACTTGTACCAAATACTTGAGTATTATTAATTTTATTTAATACTATTTATTCCATATAAATTGCATAAACGGGTGACTAGAGCTACTACATCTTACCAGCCAGGTCATGCTGACAGATCAGAGTATCGCAAACCGCCGCCATATAAGGGCAGAGAATACTTGATCTTTAATTTATTTTTATTTATTTATTTATTCTTGGGCGAGGAATCAGGATAACGGAGCATCCTTCGTACCTCATGGCACCGACTGCTATGATACATTTGGCCGACTCTACTAGAATTTAGCCGAATTTGGGGGAATTCCACTCCCAGTAGGGATATTTAACGTGCCAAACATCGCATTGAGACGGGACCTACAGTTTTTCTTCCTATCTGAGAAGAAGACATGTCTTTTAATTTTTCTCTGCTATGAAAAATTACCAGCACGACCGGGAATCGAACCTGCGACCCTTGAATTATGAAGCATACGTGCAAACCACCAATCCACCGAAGCTGGTTTGATCTTTAATACTGGGCAAATTAAAACCGCATTTTACGTATTTGACATATTAGAGGTTTGGATTTTCAGAATAACAATTATCTATAAAACCTTTTAAGTTAAACGTGGATTTGATTAAATCAATACAGATAAAAATAGTGTTTCTTTCGTCCCAATATGGCGTCGTTTGCTGTAATCTGATCTACCAACATGGTCTGGTTAATTAGATGTGTAGTGTCCCTACGTGTGATATTGTTTCAGCGCTATCTACGCAGATATATTAATTATCTCGTATAACAAATTATAACTATACATTTGCATAAAATCTCAGATTTGCCAAAATAGCTGTACGCCATACTGCCAGTTGTGCTTTTTAATTTTGTGCTTCAAATTTTGAACACGGTTTCCCGTATTATTGGTGAAAAGGTTTCGAAACAGTACAATGCGCAGAAACCGAAATACGTATGAGCGTTCGAAATTCCGTCGCACGCGCATATCTTTCTTAATGCAGTAGCGTCGGTATATTTCCATTCTGTCTTGTTGCGTGTGCTTATATCTCACAATTATCTTTTTGCTACTTAGGTGAGTTGATTTAAACTCCAACCCCTTCAATTGAAAGTGGTTATTTAAAGATTATAAAGTGTACTTTGAGATTTTCATAACATTTTATGTGCACATATTTTTAACCCCTTTTAATGAACAACATACGCGCCGCCACTGTACTCGCAGGTGACGTTCGCGCAGATCTTGATGAGTCATTGTGATGTTTCGAAACTACGTGAACTCTAATATTTATTTGTAAATAAGTGTTTGCCGCAATCTTTTTGTTATTTGTTTGGCTTTACACTGATTTATAAATAGATAAAAACAATAAGGCTAACAAAATTTGCATCTTTATTAATTAATACTTTTTTGCAACTCGCTGCTTTGTACGAAAGTCTGAAACGAGGTTCCGTTTTCTTCATTTCTTGTTTATGTACTACGTAGGTGTGTGGTTGTTGAAATATTTTTATTTATTGTTTATAAGGTAAAATATCTGGCCAATCACTTAATACATTATTAAACTTCCCATGACCTTTGTATTTCCCAGTATAATTTGTGCTTGTATTGTAGGATGTCACATATTAATTTTAAAATGTTTATGTAAGACTGAATACAATTCAGGATTACTAAATGATTTTGATTACTTATTATTAAAGTTCGGGTGCTGTAGAGCCTTGTATTTACGGTAATTCGGTTTTACCAGTAATTTATTAGTTTTTTAATGTTAATGTTAATATCTGCAGGGTTACATTAAGCATTTAATGATGCAGCACTAACCCGTGCTACCACTGTCTTAGGGTTTACAGAGTTTTCCAGAAACATGGGGGTTCTTTAGTACACAATTTTGATGCGATGAGGAACATTCAGAAAAATTTTATTCTGCAGTAACCCCAGGGAAATGAATACATTCTATTTCGAAAATTATAACGGTTAACAATTGGTACTTACTAAATCATGAACCAATTGCTAACACATTCTTAGCAATGCATAGAATCTTCTAGAAATTTTCAATTACCTAATGATGGCGGTCAGGGTAAAGAATCTAGAATTAGAACCGGTTATGAAAATTGTATTCCTTTTCTACGATGTTCTGACACCTCAAGAAGGTAAAGAGCATGGGGATTTTAAAACAACTTAACACTAACGACTGTAAACAGGCAACGAGCAAAGAAAAAAAGATGTGCACTGTTTTCGAGAAGCTCAAAATTTGTGAAAGCCATTAAACTGGAAACTCAAAAGATTTTCACGGTATTCGGGTGACTGCTACACAACATTGACTGACTAATCGCTAAGACATAAGGATTAAAAGCTGCTCCATCACGACAAGGCCTTTTTACGTGGTCGGCAATAGATCGATTGCACACTGAACACTTCCATAGCTTTGAGCTTCTAGAGCAGTGATGGAGAACCTTTTTGGGAAGTGGGTCAAATTTTGTTCATTATTTTTTTTAATACTAACCCGTGGGTCACTAAGTCAGTGGCGTCACTTGGAGGGGGGGGCAAAAAGGGCACGAATAATTTGAAAAACCGAAAATTTGTTAACAGAAAAACTTGACAGTTGACCTTTTTTTTGGTTCTCACTTTTAAAATTTTTTAAAAAGGTTTACGTTTTTTTTTGTTTTACAACTTTTACTTTTGCAAGTGAAGAGCAAAATTCAACATTAGATATTTATACTGAGATGTTATATTCTGTAATGAATAATATTTAAGAAAGCCACGTTCTGGGCAAATATATAACTATGAGATGAAATCTCTAAATAAATAAAATAAATGTTTTATTTGATTTTTGCTAGCATTAATAAAAATGAAAATATAACAACCCAAAGCTTTTTTTTACCCAATGTTTACAACCAATTTTTTACTGACTCAGTTTTGTGTCGATTGAGCATGAGATAAACAAATTATTGATCTTATTAATACTTTTATCTGGAAAGAGAAACTTACTACCACTGCACTTGGAATTCCGCATTTGGACAAGCAGTAGTCTTAAACTCTGTATAAATAATTTTATACTTGCATCCACATCAAAATAAAATAAACATATTTACAAATTAAAAACCACACTTATTTTATTAAACACATAAATAAATATTTTATCAACATGAAACTAAATTCCTTCAGGAAAAATCATTAAGGAAAATCTTCCTTTAGTCTGTTTAAATGAAATTTTGGTGGATGCTAACCTGACAATGGGGAAAAAATATCTTCTTTGATTTATATAACAGGTAGATATTCAAATCTAATATAATCGAAGTTTGTTTACAAATGGAAAAACATATTATTCTTCATAACCTCTAGCTTTATTTCTAGGATTTCGATACGAGCCAAACGTGGTTTCAACCAAAGCTTTTGATCGACTGAATTTGTTCTTTTTCAGGTCCATTTATAGCTTTTCGGCAAACATTTGACGGCACAACGAAATTTCCAAAAACACTTGAACATCAACATTTATCATGATGTCACTAATCCGAACATATGTTTATAATTAACACTAATCTTAATTCTACAAAGACAGAAAGGTAGCTGACAAAGAGACGATTAAAATGACGTATGATACTTATGGTCTAAATTGAACAATAATAAATAAAATCAATAAAAACGATCATCTGTCACCGCAATCTCATAAAAACTAAATTACATTAAAAACCCATCACTCTCCAGCTATCCCTGTATATCAACTATTTACATAGTTACACAAGGTACCCAAAACATATGAAGTTTACACAAATTAAATTACATACTAGAAAAAACTTAACTTAAATATCTGTTCACAACGTTTCAGATAACAAGCGATGCTTTTGCAAGTATAGAATAAATAAGAACATAAATGAATTCAAATATGAATTAAACTTGTCCAGAATATGTACTCCAGGTGCCTGCATCCAAACAATAGTACAAAAATCTGACAATAAACTCAAAATTTGGAAAAAACCAAAGAATATCAGCACAGTTGATATCTCGACATATTTGACCTCAAATCTTCTACATACAAGAACTAGTAAGTTCATTGTAACATTATAAACATCAAAGTACTGATTTAACTATTTCCAGAGAAATATGTACCCGAAACTGACTTATCCTTATTTGGGAAAGAAAACTTGTTTTGCGTTACTCAACGACAAACCTCAAATCTAATAAGAAGATAAAACCTTCTAGAAACGTGAATAATTTGAATAATAATAAGAAATTTGTTTATTAAGGGGCTGTAGTATTTTAGAAGGACCAGTCGTGTTCAGTTTTCATTAACATTTATTAATACTTCTTACAACACAACATAAGTAAAATGGCAATTATAACCAGTGGAGCAAGTGAGGAGCGTGCACATACAAAGGATTAAGATGGATAACAGTGATAAAGGGGTTTTCGTCACTAGAGAGTTTTATTTTTCTTGGGGTACTTAAATATTGAGCATTAAATTAATTATAAGTGGAATAATCTTGCATTTGCAATATTTATTTTGAACTGTCACACACTGATTGTAATTAGCACACTCTGTTTTTCCAACATACTCCCCGCCCCGAAGCGAAGCTTATATCAGTAGAGTCATTGGAAAGAACACAAAGCGGACGCGAGTTTAAAATTGCTTCAATCTGCGCGAGTACAGTGGCTAGTTCTTCGAAAGTTAAATGAGCATTACGAACTACCCTGTTCAAGTGATATTTAGTAGATTTGACTGCAGCCTCCCATAATCCGCCCCAATGAGGACTACGAGGTGGTATGAATTTCCACTGTATTTTTGAAGTGCTGCAAAACTCTTTAACTTTGTTAGTATTTAGAGAATTGTGGAAACATTGATAGAGTTCTCTTAATTGATTAAATGCACCCTTAAAATTTGTTGCATGATCGCTATAAATTATTGAGGGGTTACCTCTTCTTAGTTAGAAGAAAAGCATCAGTCGATAGACTAGTTACTGGTGCGATATGAACCGCTTTCGTGACCATACAAATAAAAATTGCAACGTAGCATTTAGTAAGTGGTGCACGTCTAAGTCTAGAGCTTTTAATAAAAAGAGGACCAGCAAAATCTACACCGACCTTTGAGAATGGGCGTGAAGACATAACCCTATCTTGCGGCAAATCGCCCATTAACTGCTGAGTTGCCGATGCTTTGAATTTGTGACAATAGACGCATTCCTTGATAATTTTCTTGATCTCTCTAAGACCTTGTGTAGGCCAATACCGTAAGCGAATATTGCATAAAACTGTTTGTGATAAACATGTTTCCAGTGATAACCTTGAGACAGATCCTGGATTTGAGAAACACGATTTGAGACGAACGTAGTCCATCGTGCTGGGTATGACTTGAGCCAGCAAAGAGCAATTTGAGAATCTGTCCATAAGAGTACTTTTGATATATTTAGATTTAAAAGTGAATGAACTCTGTGAGTCAGTTTTGCTAAAAGAAGACAACCGCAAGTTCTAATCTTGGGAGAGTTACTGTTTTTAGAAGAGCGACTCGTGATTTTGAGCAAATAAGATTATTAGAAATTGTACCGTCAGTATATATAACACGTAAATAAAGACATGCATCGTAAGCCTTCATGGATGCGTCTGCAAAACCAATTAACTGGATTTCCAAAATTTCATTGGGTGTCAATAAATATCGAGGGATGCTTATCTTTGTTAATTTGGAAATATTTTTTATAAAATCTCTCCATTCCGTAAGTAATTCTGGAGGCAGATTCTCATCCCAATCAATTTTTGCGACCCAAATTTTCTAGATAAGAATCTTTGCTGTAACTATTACAGGGCTGATTAACCCGAGGGGGTCGAACATTTGCGCTATAACCGACAAAATGTTTCATTTCGTAACTATGTCCAAATTAATTGTTTTAGGAAGAGTGACCCTAAATCGGTCTGTGTCCCAATTCCAACATATTCCTAGGACCTTATTTTGATAGTTATCTATTTTTACATTATTAATACTGTCATTGTTATTTTCTGATAAACTCTCCAAAAATTCTTTGGAAATAGAGCACCATTTATGAAGTTTAAAATTCGCGCTACCTAACCTGTCTACTAACTCACAGCGCAATTGCTTCAATTCATCCAGTGTATTTGGACCAGCTAAAATATCATCTACATAACATTGATTGAGTAATGCTTGAGAAGCAATGGGATAAGTGTTCTTTTCATCAGTTGCGAGTTGATTTAAGCATCTAGTAGCTACATTGGGGCAAAATTCATACCGTAAGTCACAGTTTGCAATTCAATGCATCTAAGAGGTTCACTAGGTGAATTTCTCCAAAGAATGTTTTGTAGGAATCTCTGATCAGGATTAATCAGTATTTGTCGATACATCTTCTGAATATCCGTTGTGAACACAAACTTGAATGTACGAATTCTGCAAAGAATATCAAACAATTCGGGTTGAACCGGAAATCCTTTTAAAGTAATATCATTTAGAGGAAGATAAGTGGATATTTTCATGGAGGCGTCGAAAACAACCCGTAATCGTGTGCTAACACTGTGCTCACGCAAAACACAATGATGGGCCAAGAAATATTTTGGACAGTCTTTGTCAGACTCAGTTTTATGAAAGAGTTCAAGATCAACATATTTTCCATGTTCTAAATCAACATATTCATCAATAAATGATTTGTATTCGTGCGCTAACTTGGTGTCTCTTTGCAATCTTTTTTCCAGAGCATAGAATCTGCGAACTGCAGACGAGAATAATTCACCCAATTTTAAATAATTGTTAGGATTGCAAAGAGGAATGTCTGCCTGAAAGGCTCCATTTTTTAAACGAATTGTGATTCGAACAAATATATCTTCGCATAATTTGTCGTCGGGAGATAAAAAAGGTTTTGAACGACTTTTTCGATTTGCCAGAAATTAGGAAGAAGTTGATTGACATCTATAGAGTGTGTAGAAATACTTACATTACAAAGAGAAGAACTTCCATTTCGTTCTACTGATTGTTGAGCGGAGACAGGACCAGCAATTAACCAACCCAAGTGACTGTATTGAATTGAGTGGGTAAATTTGGACCTAACCTAAGTATTCCTTGAGCGATGATATCATAATAGATATCTGAGCCGAGTAGAATATCTATTTTCGATGGGTTAAAATACAGCGGGTCTGCTAATTTGAAATCAGTAGGAATATTTAATTGTTGTGTGTCTACAACCGTTTGAGACAGTGGACAAGTTATTCTATTAAGAATGACACATGAGACCTTAAAACTTGACGAATTAACATTAGAGTGTAATATAACATCTACCATTCGATTAGCATTAGTTCTGTTGTTAGAAATAAATAGATTTGCATGACCTTGGTATAGGCATTGTAATTCAGTTTCTTAAAGAGGTCTAGAGAAATGAATGAAGTCTGACTTCCATTATCCAATAAGGCTTTAGCTATTAGTTCTTTACCATTAGCCGAGTAGAGAACTACAGTTGCTGTAGCTAGAAAGACTATTTGCGATGAATACGCAGAGAGAGTAGAGTGAGTGGTTTCAGTGTGTTCCAAATGACCTAGCGAATTTTCAACAAAGGAGTTGTCCTTTGAAAGTGCATTTGAGTTTATATTTCCTGAGATAGGACTAGGCCCTAGTCCTATCTCCCAGCCCCTAGTCACTAGGGGCTCGTCTAGTTCCAGGTACCTGAGAATGAGAGTCAGTATGACTTTATACATACAGTGCGCGTCTAAAGTCTGTTCCCCCCTGCTAATTTTTGAACCACCTGGTATATCGCAACGAAATTTGGAGGGCTTAAATAGGAGATAAGAAACTAATTTTTTATGGAAAAATGACAGCTAAAAGTTTCAAAATGGCGGCTGAGCGCCCTCTTGAATTACTTTTTTAAATAGAACACCCTGTATATTATTCCGTTTTCGAAATCTGCTCATAATTCTTAACATTTTTCTCTAATATACTTTACTCCTAAATTTAATTAATTTTGAAATATTAACGTTTAAAAAGTGACATTTTAATCAATTTCAAATCCAACAAAGACACGAATTCTGCTGTCAATCAAGTTTTTATTGAAAACAAAAATCGTTGTTGGGGTATCATACATCTTGTTTACTGTCAAACTTAACTGTTAGCTGTCAAATAGTCCGTTGAGCACCTTAATTATTTTATGTAAAGTGTGACCATGGCTCGTAATTTAGATGAAAAATTTGAAGCAGTTTTGATATTTGGAGAAGCTGGAAGAAATTTTCATCTAGCAGTCCGTATGTTTAATAATAGATTTCCCGAAAACCCTATTTCTAAGTCATATTTGCGAAAACTTGTAAATAAGCTCCAAGCAACCGGTACGCTGAAAGATGCTCCAAGATCAGGAAGACCGCTTCTTTCAGAAGAGAAAAAGATAGAAATTGTTGCTGAAATGGTAATCAATCCGATTCAGCCGACGTCTGCAGTTGCTGAATCCTGCGGAATAAGTTCTAAAAGTGTCCAAAGAGTCCTAAAAAAAGAAAAGTTTCATCCCTATAAAATGAAAATGCTACATGGTCTCACGGATGATGATCCAGAGCGGAGGGTTGAATTTTGTGAGTGGTTAACAAGAGCAATTGAGGGTGAACGAGGCTTCCTAAAACGTGTATGTTTCTCAAACGAATGCACGTTTTTTCTTAATGGAAAAGTCAATAAACAGAACGTACAATACTGGAGCGATACTAATCCGCATATTTTTAGAGAGGGGCCCAGTTTTCTGAAAAAGTGAATGTTTGGGCAATCACGTTGTTGGACCGATTTTCATCAGAGGCAATCTTACAGGAGACTTTTACAGAAATATTTTAGAAACTGAAATTGAACCTCGAATAAGACAAATTGTATTAAACAATCAGGAAGAGTTTGAAAATCGTGAAGTCATATTTCAGCAGGACGGGGAACCTCCTCATTTCTATCGCATGGCTAGAGAGTTTTTCGATGCAAACTTTCCTGGGCGATGGATAGGTCGCAGGGGAAGTACAGAATTGCCACCAAGATCTCCGGATCTTACACCTTTAGATTTTTTCCTTTGGGGGTATCTGAAGTCAAAAATCTACGCCACTGAATGCCAAACAATAGAAGAATTCGAACGCAGAATAAGAGAAGCATGTGAAGAAATAGATGAACAGACTTTCATCAACGTGAGGGAAGCTATTTATAATAGGGCACTTTATTGTCAAGATTTAGGAGGTGGTCACTTCGAACACATCTATTAAAATAATTGTTAGGGTTAAATAAAAGTGTTATTAATACAAAAATAAATAATTTTTTTTACCAACTAATTTGTTTTGAGTGTGAATTTAAAGAACACATTCGTAAGCTTCGAGGCTTTCCGGTAAGCGGTACTGTTTATCCTTAATAAACTTTCTTTACCTCTCTTATTCGCATTCATTAAGAGATTTAACTATAAAATTTAGTTAGAAAAATGTTTTACCGGAAGTGACCAAAATCCCTCGCAAAATCCATACTTCATTTTAAACCGGAATGTCACTCTTCAAACGTTAATATTTCGAAATCAATTAAATTTAGGAGTAAAGTGTATTAGAGAAAAATGTTAAGAATTATGAGCAGATTTCGAAAACGGAATAATATACAGGGTGTTCTATTTAAAAAAGTAATTCAAGAGGGCGCTCAGCCGCCATTTTGAAAATTATAGCTTTCATTTTTCCATAAAAAATTAGGTTCTTATTTCCTGTTTAAGCCCTCCAAATTTCGTTGCGATATACCAGGTGGTTCAAAAATTAGTAGGGGGGAACGGACTTTAGACGCGCACTGTATATAGATGTTGTGGTTGGACAAATTACAATATATGCATTTTACCTTGGGTACATTTTGACCAGTAAAATGAGCTACTTTACTTGTTTTACTTTCAGCGGGGTTTGGCCGGAAAATTATGTTTTCAAGAGCAACACTTCTTTTTTCTAAAAAATTCCTTTAAAGTGGGAAGTTTTGAAGAGTCTCGTTCTAATTCATAAGCTGTTCACGTATTATTGTCAAGTTTTTGCTAGAGACAATAAATTAACAATGTTCAGTGGGTACCTTAAGAGAAGATAAAGAGTTTAAGTTCTGATTAAGATGTGTCAGGAAATTCCGTAAATTTGAAGAGGTGCCTTTATCTGGATATTCTAATAAATTTTTAATGTGACTGTTTATAATTAAAATATTATTGCTATATCTATTTTTTTAAATATCAAGTGCTTTTTCGTAATTATCATTTGTGTGGGGTAAATTATTTACTAATTGTAAGGGATCTGCCTTTAAAGCGCCCTTTAAGTAAACAAATTTTTGTACATTTGTTAACTGATTATTGCTATCTACCAGAGAGTCAAATAGTTCTTTAAATGGTGTATAATTCTCATATTTACCTTCAAAGGAAGGTATATTTAGACGTGTCAAATTAACATTATTTATAGAGCCCTGAGAAGTTAACCCTATATTACAATTTATTTTAGAGAGAAGAAAAGCATGAGTAGCATAAAACTTTGCTTCTGTGTCATCTCTATCATTGTCTTCGGGTTCTAATTCCTTAATTTTATTTTGATAGGATGTATATTTTTCAAATGCTTGTATTAATTGAGTTTCCCGTGCAGTACATTCAGGCACTTCAATTTTGCTATTACATTTATTTTTCTCAACAAATGATGCTATCGGTGTGATTGTACCCTTTGTATATCCGCGCTCCTTTTTTAATGCATCCATTTTTACAATATACACCTAATTAATAATGACCTTAAATACCTTTCTAACAATAAATTAAAATAATATTTACAAATAATGACGAGCAAACTTTTAAATTAGTTAAGGGAAATTTGCAAATTTCTTGCCACTTCAGAGTTTTATGACGTATTGAATAATGTCATAACATCATGAATAATGTCAGTTGAAGCACTTTCCAGCGTAGTAAATAAACACACTAAAAATACAATAAACTGGAAGAATCTGACCTTGATTTCAGCGTAGGATGTGAGCTTTTTGCTATAATAGCTCCTGGAACTCCAAACAGTTTGAAGACGCTCGTGGTGCAAAATGATGTGATGTTTACTATTGAGGGCCGTAATCTCTTGAAAGAGGGCGGTGCTTGAGATTTGAGAAATTGAAGACGCTTCTTTGTCTTCTACCAGAGAGTGGCAATTGAGAAAGCAGTTGCGTATTTGAAGGTCTTGTTTGCCTTCTATGAGCGAGTGACGAATACTGTTACCTTCTGTCAAATAATCCTTTTCTTGTTAGGGTTTGAAAATGGAGTGGGGTTTGAAGCAACTAACCAAGTCAACTGGTCCAAATTGAACTTTAGTCCACTTTCAATAGCTTTGATTGTGCACACTTTACCAAATAGTAAATCCAATGCTAGTTCATATAGATATGTATAGATATACCTGATAGACCATCCGACTCGAAGGACCAGAATGTTTATTAAGGGGCTGTAGTATCTTTGAAGGACCAGTCGTGTTCAGTGTTCATTAACATTTATTAAAACTTCTTACAACACAACATAAGTAAAATGGCAATTATAACCAGTGGAGCAAGTGAGGAGCGTGCACATACAAAGGATTAAGATGGATAACAGCGATAAAGGGGTTTTCGTCACTAGAGAGTTCTATTTTTATTTGAGTGCTTCAATATTGTACATTAAATTAATTATAAGTGGGATAATCTTCCATTTACAACATTTATTTTGAACTGTCACACACTGATATTAAAAAATTGTAATTAGCACACTCTGTTTTTCCAACACTATTCAAAACATGTAACCTAGGTTACATACAACCTGTTCTACTATAAAACAACATAATTGACTTATATCCTTTTTATAAATTCAATACCCTTTGTGAAAATTGAGGTTAAGTCTGCAAGATCCTCTTCCTACTATAAAGTCTATTTAAAATTGATAAATCTATCTGTAACCTTGCCTGTAGCCTTTAGATTAAATAAACTTAGTATCCTAGCATGTCAATCTTTCTTTTATTGCATTAATTTATTATGAGCTTACGATAAAATCGTAGCCTTTAAAATGGTCTGAAATTGCAATTCGTTAAGTAAATTTTCAACCTGATGGTTCTATATCATCTAAATACTTTAATTTTTTAATATTTTCGATTGTCTGTTCTCTCTTTTATGATATAAAAAATAATTTTATAAAAATCAGCGCGTGGGTCATTTAAAAAGCCTTCGTGGGTCAGTGTCTGACCCGCGGGTCATAGGTTCGCCACCACTGTTCTAGAGCTTCGTATGGTTTCCCCGATTTACAATAATTTCAGAATTCTAATCTAACACTAAAATATTCTTAAGTAACTAAACCTCCTAGTAAGGTACGGTTCAATGTGTTACGCGAAATGTTCTTCCACTTGATTCCTGGCTCAAAACACAAGTAGACGAACAATATTGGACTTTCACCCTAGCGGCCCGAGGTTGATTCCCGGTGCCGGTAGATCTGGTTAAGGTTTTCTGCAGTTTTCCTTAGCTGTGACACAAATGTGGGATTTGTGCTATTCCATCTGTAAGTCGGCTGCAGCCGCACTTAGGGCCTACGTAATAATAATAATCGCCTCCTTTCTCCCGCACAAGCTTATAGCTTCTGGGGCCTGGTTCCCAGGCTATGGGTTGTAGCAATTATTATTATTATTGTAATATTGCAGTTTGATTTTACTAGCGCTGGTAATATTCTATAACGAGGAGAAAGATGTCGAACGATGTTCATCCCCGCATTGAGGAACACTAAGACGACATGCAGATTTGTTACAAATACATCTAATACCGATTAGCCTGAATGTAAGACGACCTAGATTATAAGATGAATACTATTTTTTATCGAAAGAAATAACACAAAAAAGCACATATTCGAATCGTTAGAATTATTATAGAATCCCGATTACAAGACGACATGAAAGTTTTCTAAAAACTTTGTGAATACCTCGTATACACTTGTATGTGTTAAAATTTGATGCGTCCGCATCAATGCGCTGTTTTTCGACCACTTGGCGGAAAACTACCCGCATAGGGAATCAAGGAATTTTTTGGTCGCGAATCATGTACGAACTTAGTGTACATACTATATAATCTCGTATAGTTTGTACTCATATTCATACTGTCCGGTGAGCGGTGCAGAACACACGGCGTTCACTCATAGAACTTACTGGACTCTACCCAATCCCAGAAATTTGGGTAACGATCATCTGTTTATTGTATCATATACAGTAAGAAAGCAATGTGTGTTAGAGATTCATGTAAGTCTTCTCGATGGAAACTCATTAATGTTGTAGAGGAAACTCTGCAGACACAAGTACCGGTGTGGGTCGATTGGATTTTTGCCTTGGATGAAGTCCTTCATGGTCTTAAGTCACCTGCTGATTGACCTAATCTGAAAGAGGAGAATCCAAGCGAGATTAAATCCGGTTGGGGGGTAAACGCTGACCCATAGGAAACCGCATGCCACCAGGCAGATCGGATGCAGGGGGGGGGATATGGTGATCACGCTATGGCTGTGCAGATGCAGTCTTATGAACCAAAGAAACCGCCTAGATTTATACATAAACGAATACATAGCCTCTCAATGTTCAAGACAACTTCGCTTTAACGGGTACATACTGGGATTCTACTTAGGTAGAAATAACGAGGACACACCATGCCTATAACATGGTAGACCTGGCATAACCGTCCAAGCCCAGCCACATTGTGGTTGGATTCGATCGGGCAGTGGTCCCACATTTGTGGGTAAAGTCCAAACCTGGAGGACTAGGTCGTCTCCTACGCCGGGAGAAAGGCCCCAACGAGTGAGTACATTTATCACTCCTGTATAAGCCTGGAGCGCTAGTAGAGGCTTGGATAAGTATACCTCGCTCCCACCAGTAGATGTACTGGTAGCATTTGCAGTAGCATTAGTGCGCTAATTGAGCGTAACTCAATTCGTGTTCCCGACAGGCGGACCGTGGTGATTATTTTATAAGGTGTGCAACGCTAAAATAACGCTATCTCTTGTAGAATCGGTAGTTAAGAGCAAAGTCTGTATACTTTACCTTCGTTGCATGACAAGCTACACGAACTAAGCATTGCGAATTGCGCATTGACGCATAGCGCCGCCTGTACCACTGGCCGATTCGTCTAGCACGTGGCCAATTCGAAAGCTTGTTTACGTCTTTTCATGCACGAAAGTTTCCGAAGATCGAAAGGTACGAATTTAAGACCACCCTTTTTTTAAAGATATTTGGGGGGGAAACTTCGTCTTACATTCGGGTTTATACGGTATTAGGCGTTTCACAAGCGATCATTAATTATCAATCGTTCTTAAACCCATGAAATAAAAAAAACGTCAACGTCAAATGTTTATAAATAAATATCAATAGCAGGAGGCGATTTTGATGAAGTATGAATTTTTCCAACGCTCGTGCAGTACTACAAAATACAACACCAGTTAACTTAACAACCGGACACGGTTGATGTTATCCTCTTCGATTATTTACTTTTTGTAGTCTGTTGTTCATTTTTGATAAAACAATAATTTTGTTTATATATTGAAAATATTTTATTATTTGAAGATTTTTCATTTCTATTATCAATAATATTAAAAATACCAATAGGAATATTCTTTTAATAATTCTGAAAACTAATGGCTTTTCTTTTTGCAAAAAATCACAAACGTAAAGAATGGTCCAATTTATAACTTTTAGAAGTTTCTAGCGGTTTTGTCAGTTACAGAAGTTAGTTCGGCAATATCGTTATTCGGGCATCTTTTTATACTCTTACTAAATATTTTAAAAACTCTTATCTGTTAAACTTGAATTGTTAATTATCAAATTGTGAAATTTAAATGCAGTATACTTGAACTAAGTGATGAGCTATGCAAGGAACATCTATGTCCAATTTAAGACGGGGATATTCACGTTAAAGACAAGATACTGCACCTGTATATCAAACGCGATATTAAAAAACTTTTCCATACTAAATTTCAGTAGGAAATAAATAATTATGCACAATGGTATCTTTCGAATATAGTCATTTAAATAAATTTGTTAATTAAAAATAATTTCGACATCGGTAATCATATACAGTTCACCAAATAGGTACTTTGCATAATTGTAAACACACACTACGACAGATTCTGTATTTTTAAAAGATAGAAAACTATTTAGAAAGTAATTTTATAATTTAAGCGATATAATAATCAGGATTTTAATGTTCTAAACACACTTCCGATTTGGACTAATTATTTCAAAGATCTTGTTCTTTCTTAAATTTCGTCGATATCTTAATAGATATTACTTAATAAGAGTGACGAAAAATAAAAATAAAGAATTGTAAATATTTGTATTTTTTATTTGTTTAAAAAGATTATTACAGTGTTTCAACCAAAATATATAACTTGTAATAGTAAACATATAAGTAACAATTGAATAAAACAGTAACTTACAACTAAAAGGGTTACAAAAAAAATAAAAACAGATTCATATTATAAGGCGTTTATCTCTTCAATCTTGACTGGGTTTGTATTATCGGCTTTATCGTTTGAACCAAGGATATCTAAAATGGAGCTAGCAGCACTTGTCGTTTTAGTGGCTTTCTTTTTATCAGAACTAGTATCTCTTCTAGTTGGTACGTACGCAATTAAATTAGGTTGGTCGTTAAAGATGCTAAATGTTGGTCTTGCAGTTGAACTCAAAATTGGACTAATAGAAGACGCCCCGAAGTTTTGGCTAATTAATGGTCTTGGAGTTGATGAACCAAATTGATTAAATAGCGAATTTTGAACATTACCGTTTAGGACGACCGGTAAGGGACTTGGATATAAAGGTCTAGGTGTAGCAGGTAGATAAAGTGGTTGAATTGGTTTTTGTGGGATTGTTGGAGATTTAAGGTTATAATGAACACTTTCATCGTGATCGTGATGTTGACCCTTGACCCATGGTACGTAAGGTGGAACACTGATATGATCGCCTTCAGGATGGAAACCATTTTGATCTGCTGTGTATTTTACGGAATAAGTTACTCCATCAGGTCCAATGTAACTGTAGCTTCCAACAACAATTAAAGCTTCGTCGTCAGTGTTGGGGTTGATTAAGTTGCCTTCTTCCCTACGCTCTATTCCATCGCTCGTTGCATATCTATAACAATATATAAATTTGTGATGATAAATAAAATAATGTTGCGATTTACTTACGCAAAATGATATGGTCCAGTTCCAATATTATCAAACGCGTACTCTAGAATTTTCGCATTAGCAGAACTCCTAGGATCATATTCGGCAGCGAAACAAAAAGTAAAGGTAAGTGAAAGCAGCAGGCACTATAAAACATAATATGCATGATAATAGAATTATAGAAAGGCCATATATCACTAACACTTACAGTAGTTTTCTTAAACATTGTATTTCTTTGTTAGATGATGCACAAAATGTAACTGATACTGAAGAGTTCAAAAGTTCGATTTTTATATATATCCCCTATACAACCCCTACTTCCGCTGCCAAAGAATTTAATCATCATCATCTACAAGAATCTCAAATTTGTGAAATATTAGTTAACGTTGACTTCAAATCTCTCTTATTTCCATAACGTTCTTGTGACTCGAATTGGATTTCCTCTTGTGTATTCCATTAATGCTATACAAGTTTACTATATGATTTTATGTAAATTTTATTCACTCTTATTTTCACGTAACTTATCGGAAATGCATACATTACGTAGCCGATCGGTATCGTAAATGACATTATAACAAATTATTTTACAAACCTGCTCATCTGACATGTTTTTATTATTGTTACGAATTAGTGTCCGAATTCGTGACCGTAGTACAAATTATTTGATTATCGAAGAATATAAAATACATAATCTGACGCAAGATTATCTTAAAAAAAGTGAAAAGTCGTAAAGTGTGCTTCCTTTTATGCATCTGACAATTAAAACCTTAATCTAAATTATGTTTACAGGAGAGAAAACGACTCGATGGAATTATTTAACAGTGAATTTTATTGGAAAAAAAAGTTGTTTGCCATGTTTTCTAGTAAATTATACATTATGTAGTTTTTTTGAGAATATGTATAAAATGACTACTATGTTTGAAACGTCTTGACTTTATTTAGTAATTGACATATTTCTTCTGTCTAGAACGTCTATAAGGTTATTTTACATAAGCTTTGAATTGGTAAAATAGTTATTACTATTTTCATAAACTAATAAAAGTGAAAGACTGTTAAAGACAAGTAAAAACTATTTGGTAGATGTAACAGTTGCAAAAGCAGTACTCTCAATAGGTCTATATTTTTGGCTCTAAATGTGAAGTTTCCGGCACTTCTCTAGATATTTCGAAGAGTGTATTTACAGCTTTAAGTTATCTGCAAGCCGCTAAGCTTCAGTTCTCTAAAATAGCAAGGAGTCCAAGCTCATTAATTACAATGTCCAGAAGTCGGTTGAGTTTTTGTTGGATAATTTTTATTAAGACTAGTGTCTCTGTTATGAGTCACACAGAAATAACATAAGGAAAGAAAATATTTTGACTTGTAAAATGAAAACTATTCAGATCGAAGAAATGCACAATCTGTTGCGTTAAGTTATCACTTTAATGACACGGTCTCTATTACAGTATCTGTAATCCGAATCTCTACAGTTTCAAACTGTGAAGTTTCGAACTTAAGTAGGTTGTCTTAGTTTCCGAAATCTACTATACTTTAAACATGCTTAAATTTAAAAATGCATTAAGTTTAAAATTTAAATTCCACTGAAGCTGGGAATTTGAAAAAATTCTAAATGCAGAACTTTCAAAAATTAGAGTTTCAGGGTTTCAGGAGTTTCAGGTTAAGTTATAGCTTACAGTTTATTTTTCTTAGTTTTTTTAATTTCAAAAAGTTTGTAGGTTTCAATATGATAAGGTTTTATACTTTTAATAGTTATCATTGAAATCATCAAACTTTACATATAGTCCAATCAATAGAGATGTGAAGAGTGTATTTTCGTGTTAACAGCTATTTTATTGCACAAACCTATTCAGAATAGTGTGTACAATAATATATGTAGTTGCGTACTAAATCTTAGTGGCAGCAGAAAAGTTATTAACAACTTAAGACGCCATCAACCGTTTTTGAGGAGTTTTTCTTCCGTAGATCATTAAAATGGCTTACTACGAAGAAATGTTCAGTATGTGATTTGTTTATAATAAAAATAGCTACAAAATGGCACCAGTCTGATTGTTATAACTGGAATAATTAAGTTGCAAAATCGAAGAAACTGACAGAATCGCGTATGTTTTTTAAGTTGCCATAAAAATTTAAATAGTCAACCAATATTGATGACACTTACGTTAAGTATAGTTAAGATGATGTACAATAAGCACTCAAAACTTGGATGCCAGGTATACAAAGCTTTTGTTAAACAAGGTATTATAAATCTACTGAGCCTAAAACTTTGGAAGTTTGCAAAAGCTGTTTGGAGCTTTGCGTACTATTGCAAATGTGCATGTCATATTTTTTCGTAGGAAATGAGCTACGAAATAAAATCTCGAAAACGGTTGACGGCGTCTTAAATTGTAAATAACTTTTCTGCTGTCAGTACGATTTAGTACGCAATTACATATATTACTCTACCCACTATTCTGAATAGGTTTGTGCAATAAAATAACTGTTAACACGAAAGAACCAAAAACAGATACTTTTGGTTCCCTGCCGACTGGACTAATAGCTCATATTAAGTTTCATGGTTCAAACTTTCAAGATTACACACTTTTAAGATTTTGTAAAATTTTCAAAATTACATAAGTTATCAATTTTTGGAGATGGCGACCTAGTCTGTTTTTAATTAAACTACATCAGTTTTCTAAAATATATTGAGAATAACCTATAATCAATCACTATATTTATGTCGGTTTTATGTCGAGAAAAAGATAACATTGTTTCCGCAATACGTATTGGGAATGAATGTGTGATTAGCAGTCGTTAAAATATGGTGTTATAATCTGTAATACCAACTTATCTCAAATTAAAAAATATAAAAACTCAAATGAAACTGGTAAAGCTCTTTCTCAGCTAGTTAATTATAATGTATAATAATTTCATGGTGACGAAAATTCTGAAAATCTGACAATATTTTTGCAATATTTCAAAATTTCTAAGGCTTATACTTTGATGCCAGAGTCTGTCTTGTTGAGAATGATCTTTGAGTGTAGTTCCATGTAGAGACAATGGTTAGCAAAGACTTAACATCATTGCATCATTGTCTATTTCACAGCCTTAAATGCAGCTTGAGATCAACCACCAAAACAGAAGAAGCAAGTGAACGATTATCAACATCGAATACGATTTACCCCTAACTTTTACTATGCGGTAGGGGTTACAATGGAGGACAATACTTCCAAGCAAGTAAATCAGGTGGCTCAATAGTCAGCACTTTACAAACTTTATTTTCGTTTACATTGATTAACAACTAGCATAACTCTCGTTGAAAAATCAACACCGTCTCTGGTAGCGTCAGCTATCAATGCAGTAAGAAAATAAATCTATTTACAAAAGTTGAGCTGGTAACGCCACCGGCAATCTGCGTGCATACCGCCATACCACCCCGCATCATTTGTAGATGCACGTGCACTTTAATAATTATAATTAACTTATGTCTCTGTAGTGTTGTAAATGGAAGAACGTTCGCGCATGATAAAACCGTATCAAAAAAAAGTTCTCTTGGGGAGCATAACCAAGCACGTTCGCGAACGTTCTCATAATAATTCTCGAGAATTTTCAGAATAATAATGCACAGACGAGGATAAACAAGAACATTAAAAATCGACAAACATGACACGTAACATAACAAGTGTTACTAGCAGCTACTGTTGAGGTCGGGTGTTCAGACACTTTTAAAAGCATTAGTAGTTTGCACAATTTATGCTTTTGAAAGTATTGATAAGAAACTTGGGTTAACACCCGGTATCACCTCTTTTGTTTTTGTTCTAGTTATATATAAACTTTATATTTAAATTATTTATATTTTGTTTATGCAAAAAGTGACAAATAATGTTTTAAAATGTATTACTTGTGCGCACTTGTGGGATACTGAATGCCGACCGTGGATACTACGCAGGCTGGAGGTTTGTGACATTTCGCCGACCGTGGACACTACGCCGAACGTGTCCGCGGTCAGCGTATTATCCACGGTTGGCAGTGCCCAGTAGCAAAATTTATTTGAAGGATCGGTGTAGAGTCCGCGGTCAGCGTTGTGTCAGGTAAACGTAAAGGTGCTAATGGTGGAAAAGATTAGAATTGGTCAATATGGTAATTAGACATTTTATTAACTTAGGGCACGTTCTGTATTCTGATCTAGAGCTCGCTGTAAAGTCGCCTAGTAACGTGGTTAGATTAAATTGTGCAGAATATTTAAGCGTAATCGATGACATCGAGTGTATTTTGATGAGATAACCTCAAAGACTGCCCTTTATTTTTTAAGAAATGAGCACATTTTTGTAAGGTAATTTGCAAATTAACCGTGTAATTCATAATTGTTAACAATCTTTATTATATTCTTAAATCAAATTATCAAATAAACCACAAATCTGAAAGAACTAATATTAATTTGAAAATAATGATTTCTAAGTTACATATTTGTTTCTTTATTATATCAATTGTAATAGAAAGGTTAGTTTGTACAAATAACAATAATAACTGTAAGCAAACGAATCTCAAGACGATCTAGCTCTTGGTGGCAGATATGTATTTTTTACAGATTACTCACAATCGAGATTTTTCTAATAATAATTTTTTCGAAAAACACTTCTCCCCATGGAATGTTGTGTTACTCCGCCCCTGGATGAAACGCCGGTATTTTTTGTATTTCTGTACCTTTAGAATTACTTCAAGTATAATCTGCGAAAAGTTGAAGCTTGTAGCTTACGCCATTCAAGAGACATATAGTTATAATGACTTTTTAAGAGATGCCCCCTGCCTGCGACCCCCTTAAACTTTTAAGATTAAAGATATACTAATACACCCCTTTGGGGTAAGGTCTACCTGCCTGTAAAATTTCAGCTTACTACGCAGGTCTTCTAGTTTTCGGGGCACGTTTCGGTGGACATCGGACATCTGAACTGACCATTATTATATGTTTGATAACCAAGTTGGAATTTAATTTTTATTTTCTAGCTGTATATTTATGGAATTTTATTCATAAATATTGTTAGCAAATCATTTGGGCTATTGTTGAATCAAACATACTTGTTGCAAACTTCCAGTTTAATGTAACATCACTGAAAAGGAGAAATACTATCGATTTACTTATTGAGTAATTTAAAAGTAAAACAAAAACAAAGTAAATTACTAAACAATGACGTCACCGAAGAATAGTAAAATTACAACTATTATTAGCTACCAAGAACTAGCAACTAGAATTAGTTTTATCTATAAAATATCAACTTACTGAGTTCCCTGTATACTTTGTTGTGCATAATTATAATACAGTCTATTGGGCTGAGAATCTGGTTATATAAGGAGTCTGTAAACTTGCCTTAACACTTAACAGTCATTTTTTATATTACCTGTAAGCCCCTGGCAAGTGGCAAGTACTCTTCCCATGGCTATTAACAAAAACAGTGTCAGTTTGTTTAAAACTGAAAATCCTTATCATGATTAACAAGGTTAGCAAAGTTAAACCTTAAATGTAAACACATAATCTGAAGTGTTCTTTCTTTGTAATAGTTTGCTTTTACCTGCAAAATCGAAAAACTGCATAAGTCTCTGGATATGGGGATAGGTCTCTTCGATTCTTCTAATACCAATTTTAAATCATCATTTACAATGAAAACAAATCACTTCACTTGTAGTTCACAAGATGGTTTTGTTAATATTCTAACAACTAGCTCATGCATCATGGATGTTTCTTCTTCTGTTGAATACACACAGCTATGTAAAAAGTACTAAAAGTTGTTAATGCTATAATCAATTCAATCATGAAGTTTGAGTTTGGGAGGCTTTGCTGGTGCACAATCATGTTTTTCTTTCCCGACAAACTCAGAATGATAAAAGTCAATTTCTGACCTTTTTCACATACTCAGAAAATTTTGTCAATAGCCTTGTTCTCTAAGTTCCATATTTCCCCTTATTTTTCTTGTCATTTTGATTATGTAGATTGGGTTTCTCCATCCGCTTTCTAAATCCATTAAATAGTTTCTTACATACTGCAATAGTTACTCTGGAACAAGTGTAAGATGCTAACTTTTTTTTCATATATGTATGAGCAGTTACTTTGAAGCTTCTTTTTCAATAAGAATTAGAGGGAATGCAGAATCGTTTATAACATCGATGTTGTTGGTCTCCCTGGGCACCTCAAACTTGTAGCCTTTTTCTACCGTCAAATAAGTTGTATCTTTCGAACGAAATTTTCTGGTCAGGAATAGAAGTAACAATTTTACTGTTGTTCTGTTTATAAAATATGAGACTGATGACACGCCAAGAAAGATCAGCAAGAGATCTTGTTATTCTGTAGTGTACAGATAGTGCCAAGGATGCAAATAACCTAACTTGGGTAGAATTTGCAGTAGATGTCTTATAATTTAAATGTTAAAGTTTTTTCAAACAAATTAAAATTTTGGGATATTTTGGTTTGGAAGTTTTTACGTTTCGTAGGTTTAAAAATTTATAGCCGATGTAGCAGAGTTTTACAGATTGATATAGAGTTTTATACAAAGGAGTTTTAACTTTTAGAATTCACATTTCAGAGAGTCATAACTTTAAAAAGTTTTGCTATTATTCTTTCGTATTTTAACTCGAGCTTTAAAATTTTAAAAATATAAGTTTTAAAGTTTGTAAAGTTCATAATGTCAAAAATTCTAACACCGTCTCTTTATTGAAGCACGTTTGTACAAAAAGAATTTACCCTAAAAACTTTTTAACTGCATAAAATGTGGTATATTTAGTTAGTAAAATGTTGATTTCGAGATGTTTACTAAAATTCATAGCAATTGTGTTATGTAAGCAGAAACTTAACTTTCATCTTATTTTATTGTTAACGTTAATAGCCTGGTTACGATAGCAATTTTTTCTAGCAATTTTTTTTCGGTTACTTTAGCAATTTTTTTAGCAATTTCTTTACGATAGCAATTTCGTTAGCAATTTTTTGCACTTTCTCTTAAATCTAATTTAAAGAAAATTGTGCATCGATGATCCTTGTGCAAGGATCTTGAGGACACATCTACAGATGGTCCTTAATGGTTAAAATCGTTTGTTCTATCGTCATTCTTTTACAAATCGTATAATACCTATAAAATATGGAAAAGTACCAATCAGCAAGCTTAATTTAAATGAAAAATTGAGCTTGTGCATCGATGATCCTTGTGCAAGGATCTTGAGAACTCATCTACAGATGAGCCTTAATGGCTAAAATCGTTTGTTCTATCGTCATTTTTTACAAAGCGTATACATATAATATATGGAAAAATACCAATAAGAAAGCTTAATTTAAATAACAACTAGAGCTTGTGCATCGATCATTTTTGTGCAATAACCTTGAGAACGCATCTCCAGATGAGCCTTAATGGTCAAAATCGTTTGTTCTATCGTCATTTTTTACAAATCGTATACATATAATATATGGAAAAATACCAATAAGAAAGCTTAATTTAAATAACAACTAGAGCTTGTGCATCGATGATTTTTGTGCAATAACCTTGAGAACGCATCTCCAGATGAGCCTTAATGGTCAAAATCGTTTGTTCTATCGTCATTTTTAACAAATCGTGTAATGCCTATAAAATATGGAAAACCGTCAATCAGCAAGTTTAATTTAAATGAGAAATTGAGCTTGTGCATCGATGATCCTTGTGCATCGATGATCCTTGTGCAAGGACCTTCAGAACACATCTCCAGATGAGCCTTAATGGTCCAAATCGTTTGTTCTATCGTCATTTTTTACAAATCGTGTAATGCCTATAAAATATGCAAAAGCGCCAATCAGCAAGTTTAATTTAAATGAGAAATTGAGCTTGTGCATCGATGATCCTTGTGCAAGGACCTTCAGAACCCATCTCCAGATGAGCCTTAATGGTCAAAATCGTTTGTTCTATCGTCATTTTTTACAAAACGTGTAATGCCTATAAAATATGGAAAACCGTCAATCAGCAAGTTTAATTTAAATAAGAAATTGAGCTTGTGCATCGATGATCCTTGTGCAATGGCCTTCACAACCCATCTCCAGATGAGCCTTAATGGTCAAAATCGTTTGTTCTATCGTCATTTTTTACAAATCGTATACATATAATATATGGAAAAATACCAATAAGAAAGCTTAATTTAAATAACACCTAGAGCTTGTGCATCGATGATTTTTGTGCAATAACCTTGAGAACGCATCTCCAGATGAGCCTTAATGGTCAAAATCGTTTGTTCTATCGTCATTTTTTACAAATCGTGTAATGCCTATAAAATATGGAAAAGCGCCAATCAGCAAGTTTAATTTAAATGAGAAATTGAGCTTGTGCATCGATGATCGTTGTGCAAGGACCTTCAGAACACATCTCCAGATGAGCCTTAATGGTCAAAATCGTTTGTTCTATCGTCATTTTTTACAAATCGTGTAATGCCTATAAAATATGCAAAAGCGCCAATCAGCAAGTTTAATTTAAATGAGAAATTGAGCTTGTGCATCGATGATCCTTGTGCAAGGACCTTCAGAACCCATCTCCAGATGAGCCTTAATGGTCAAAATCGTTTGTTCTATCGTCATTTTTTACAAATCGTGTAGTGCCTATAAAATATGCAAAAGCGCCAATCAGCAAGTTTAATTTAAATGAGAAATTGAGCTTGTGCATCGATGATCCTTGTGCAAGGACCTTCAGAACCCATCTCCAGATGTGCCTTAATGGTCAAAATCGTTTGTTCTATCGTCATTTTTTACAAAACGTGTAATGCCTATAAAATATGGAAAACCGTCAATCAGCAAGTTTAATTTAAATGAGAAATTGAGCTTGTGCATCGATGATCCTTGTGCAAGGGCCTTCACAACCCATCTCCAGATGAGCCTTAATGGTCAAAATCGTTTGTTCTATCGTCATTTTTTACAAATCGTATACATATAATATATGGAAAAATACCAATAAGAAACCTTAATTTAAATAACAACTAGAGCTTGTGCATCGATGATTTTTGTGCAGTAACCTTGAGAACGCATCTCCAGATGAGCCTTAATGGTCAAAATCGTTTGTTCTATCGTCATTTTTTACAAATCGTGTAATGCCTATAAAATATGGAAAACCGTCAATCAGCAAGTTTAATTTAAATGAGAAATTGAGCTTGTGCATCGATGATCCTTGTGCAAGGACCTTTAGAACCCATCTCCAGATGAGCCTTAATGGTCAAAATCGTTTGTTCTATCGTCATTTTTTACAAATCGTATACATATAATATATGGAAAAATACCAATAAGAAACCTTAATTTATATAACAGCTAGAGCTTGTGCATCGATGATTTTTGTGCAATAATCTTGAGAACGCATCTCCAGATGAGCCTTAATGGTCAGAATCGTTTGTTCTATCGTCATTTTTTACAAATCGTGTAATGCCTATAACATATGGAAAAGCGCCAATCAGCAAGTTTAATTTAAATGAGAAATTGAGCTTGTGCATCGTTGATCCTTGTGCAAGGACCTTCAAAACCCATCTCCAGATGAGCCTTAATTGTCAAAATCGTTTGTTCTATCGTCATTTTTTACAAATCGTGTAATGCCTATAAAATATGGAAAACCGTCAATCAGCAAGTTTAATTTAAATGAGAAATTGAGCTTGTGCATCGATGATCCTTGTGCAAGGACCTTCAGAACCCATCTCCAGATGAGCCTTAATGGTCAAAATCGTTTGTTCTATCGTCATTTTTTACAAATCGTGTAATGCCTATAAAATATGGAAAAGCGTCAATCAGCAAGTTTAATTTAAATGAGAAATTGAACTTGTGCATCGTTGATGCTTGTGCAAGGACCTTCAGAACCCATCTCCAGATGAGTCTTAATGGTCAAAATCGTTTGTTCTATCGTCATTTTTTGCAAATCGTATACATATAATATATGGAAAAATACCAATAAGAAACCTTAATTTAAATAACAACTAGAGCTTGTGCATCGATGATTTTTGTGCAATAATCTTGAGAACGCATCTCCAGATAAGCCTTAATGGTCACAATCGTTTGTTCTATCGTCATTTTTTACAAATCGTGTAATGCCTATAAAATATGGAAAAGCGCCAATCAGCAAGTTTAATTTAAATGAGAAATTGAGCTTGTGCATCGATGATCCTTGTGCAAGTACCTTCAGAACCCATCTCCAGATGAGCCTTAATGGTCGAAATCGTTTGTTCTATCGTCATTTTTTACAAATCGTATACATATAATATATGGAAAAATACCAATAAGAAACCTTAATTTAAATAACAACTAGAGCTTGTGCATCGATGATTTTTGTGCAATAATCTTGAGAACGCATCTCCAGATAAGCCTTAATGGTCACAATCGTTTGTTCTATCGTCATTTTTTACAAATCGTGTAATGCCTATAAAATATGGAAAAGCGCCAATCCCCAAGTTTAATTTAAATGAGAAATTGAGCTTGTGCATCGATGATCCTTGTGCAAGGACCTTCAGAACCCATCTCCAGATGAGCCTTAATGGTCAAAATCGTTTGTTCTATCGTCATTTTTTACAAATCGTGTAATGCCTATAAAATATGGAAAACCGTCAATCAGCAAGTTTAATTTAAATGAGAAATTGTGCTTGTGCATCGATGATCCTTGTGCAAGGACCTTCAGAACCCATCTCCAGATGAGCCTTAATGGTCAAAATCGTTTGTTCTATCGTCATTTTTTACAAATCGTATACATATAATATATGGAAAAATACCAATAAGAAACCTTAATTTAAATAACAACTAGAGCTTGTGCATCGATGATTTTTATGCAATAATCTTGAGAACGCATCTCCAGATGAGCTTTAATGGTTAGAACCGTTTGTTCTATCGTCATTTTTTACAAATCGTGTAATGCCTATAACATATGGAAAAGCGCCAATCAGCAAGTTTAATTTAAATGAGAAATTAAGCTTGTGCATCGATGATCCTTGTGCAAGGACCTTCAGAACACATCTCCAGATGAGCCTTAATGGTCCAAATCGTTTGTTCTATCGTCATTTTTTACAAATCGTGTAATGCCTATAAAATATGCAAAAGCGCCAATCAGCAAGTTTAATTTAAATGAGAAATTGAGCTTGTGCATCGATGATCCTTGTGCAAGGACCTTCAGAACCCATCTCCAGATGAGCCTTAATGGTCAAAATCGTTTGTTCTATCGTCATTTTTTACAAAACGTGTAATGCCTATAAAATATGGAAAACCGTCAATCAGCAAGTTTAATTTAAATAAGAAATTGAGCTTGTGCATCGATGATCCTTGTGCAATGGCCTTCACAACCCATCTCCAGATGAGCCTTAATGGTCAAAATCGTTTGTTCTATCGTCATTTTTTACAAATCGTATACATATAATATATGGAAAAATACCAATAAGAAAGCTTAATTTAAATAACACCTAGAGCTTGTGCATCGATGATTTTTGTGCAATAACCTTGAGAACGCATCTCCAGATGAGCCTTAATGGTCAAAATCGTTTGTTCTATCGTCATTTTTTACAAATCGTGTAATGCCTATAAAATATGGAAAAGCGCCAATCAGCAAGTTTAATTTAAATGAGAAATTGAGCTTGTGCATCGATGATCGTTGTGCAAGGACCTTCAGAACACATCTCCAGATGAGCCTTAATGGTCAAAATCGTTTGTTCTATCGTCATTTTTTACAAATCGTGTAATGCCTATAAAATATGCAAAAGCGCCAATCAGCAAGTTTAATTTAAATGAGAAATTGAGCTTGTGCATCGATGATCCTTGTGCAAGGACCTTCAGAACCCATCTCCAGATGAGCCTTAATGGTCAAAATCGTTTGTTCTATCGTCATTTTTTACAAATCGTGTAGTGCCTATAAAATATGCAAAAGCGCCAATCAGCAAGTTTAATTTAAATGAGAAATTGAGCTTGTGCATCGATGATCCTTGTGCAAGGACCTTCAGAACCCATCTCCAGATGTGCCTTAATGGTCAAAATCGTTTGTTCTATCGTCATTTTTTACAAAACGTGTAATGCCTATAAAATATGGAAAACCGTCAATCAGCAAGTTTAATTTAAATGAGAAATTGAGCTTGTGCATCGATGATCCTTGTGCAAGGGCCTTCACAACCCATCTCCAGATGAGCCTTAATGGTCAAAATCGTTTGTTCTATCGTCATTTTTTACAAATCGTATACATATAATATATGGAAAAATACCAATAAGAAACCTTAATTTAAATAACAACTAGAGCTTGTGCATCGATGATTTTTGTGCAGTAACCTTGAGAACGCATCTCCAGATGAGCCTTAATGGTCAAAATCGTTTGTTCTATCGTCATTTTTTACAAATCGTGTAATGCCTATAAAATATGGAAAAGCGCCAATCAGCAAGTTTAATTTAAATGAGAAATTGAGCTTGTGCATCGATGATCCTTGTGCAAGGACCTTTAGAACCCATCTCCAGATGAGCCTTAATGGTCAAAATCGTTTGTTCTATCGTCATTTTTTACAAATCGTATACATATAATATATGGAAAAATACCAATAAGAAACCTTAATTTATATAACAGCTAGAGCTTGTGCATCGATGATTTTTGTGCAATAATCTTGAGAACGCATCTCCAGATGAGCCTTAATGGTCAGAATCGTTTGTTCTATCGTCATTTTTTACAAATCGTGTAATGCCTATAACATATGGAAAAGCGCCAATCAGCAAGTTTAATTTAAATGAGAAATTGAGCTTGTGCATCGTTGATCCTTGTGCAAGGACCTTCAAAACCCATCTCCAGATGAGCCTTAATTGTCAAAATCGTTTGTTCTATCGTCATTTTTTACAAATCGTGTAATGCCTATAAAATATGGAAAAGCGTCAATCAGCAAGTTTAATTTAAATGAGAAATTGAGCTTGTGCATCGATGATCCTTGTGCAAGGACCTTCAGAACCCATCTCCAGATGAGCCTTAATGGTCAAAATCGTTTGTTCTATCGTCATTTTTTACAAATCGTGTAATGCCTATAAAATATGGAAAAGCGTCAATCAGCAAGTTTAATTTAAATGAGAAATTGAACTTGTGCATCGTTGATGCTTGTGCAAGGACCTTCAGAACCCATCTCCAGATGAGTCTTAATGGTCAAAATCGTTTGTTCTATCGTCATTTTTTGCAAATCGTATACATATAATATATGGAAAAATACCAATAAGAAACCTTAATTTAAATAACAACTAGAGCTTGTGGATCGATGATTTTTGTGCAATAATCTTGAGAACGCATCTCCAGATGAGCCTTAATGGTCAGAATCGTTTGTTCTATCGTCATTTTTTACAAATCGTGTAATGCCTATAAAATATGGAAAAGCGCCAATCAGCAAGTTTAATTTAAATGAGAAATTGAGCTTGTGCATCGATGATCCTTGTGCAAGTACCTTCAGAACCCATCTCCAGATGAGCCTTAATGGTCGAAATCGTTTGTTCTATCGTCATTTTTTACAAATCGTATACATATAATATATGGAAAAATACCAATAAGAAACCTTAATTTAAATAACAACTAGAGCTTGTGCATCGATGATTTTTGTGCAATAATCTTGAGAACGCATCTCCAGATAAGCCTTAATGGTCACAATCGTTTGTTCTATCGTCATTTTTTACAAATCGTGTAATGCCTATAAAATATGGAAAAGCGCCAATCCCCAAGTTTAATTTAAATGAGAAATTGAGCTTGTGCATCGATGATCCTTGTGCAAGGACCTTCAGAACCCATCTCCAGATGAGCCTTAATGGTCAAAATCGTTTGTTCTATCGTCATTTTTTACAAATCGTGTAATGCCTATAAAATATGGAAAACCGTCAATCAGCAAGTTTAATTTAAATGAGAAATTGTGCTTGTGCATCGATGATCCTTGTGCAAGGACCTTCAGAACCCATCTCCAGATGAGCCTTAATGGTCAAAATCGTTTGTTCTATCGTCATTTTTTACAAATCGTATACATATAATATATGGAAAAATACCAATAAGAAACCTTAATTTAAATAACAACTAGAGCTTGTGCATCGATGATTTTTATGCAATAATCTTGAGAACGCATCTCCAGATGAGCTTTAATGGTTAGAACCGTTTGTTCTATCGTCATTTTTTACAAATCGTGTAATGCCTATAACATATGGAAAAGCGCCAATCAGCAAGTTTAATTTAAATGAGAAATTAAGCTTGTGCATCGATGATCCTTGTGCAAGGGCCTTCAGAACACATCTCCAGATGAGCCTTAATGGTCAAAATTGTTTGTTCTATCGTCATTTTTTACAAATCGTGTAATGCCTATAAAATATGCAAATGCGCCAATCAGCAAGTTTAATTTAAATGAGAAATTGAGCTTGTGCATCGATGATCCTTGTGCAAGGACCTTCAGAACCCATCTCCAGATGAGCCTTAATGGTCAAAATCGTTTGTTCTATCGTCATTTTTTACAAAACGTGTAATGCCTATAAAATATGGAAAACCGTCAATCAGCAAGTTTAATTTAAATATGAAATTGAGCTTGTGCATCGATGATCCTTGTGCAATGGCCTTCACAACCCATCTCCAGATGAGCCTTAATGGTCAAAATCGTTTGTTCTATCGTCATTTTTTACAAATCGTATACATATAATATATGGAAAAATACCAATAAGAAAGCTTAATTTAAATAACAACTAGAGCTTGTGCATCGATGATTTTTGTGCAATAACCTTGAGAACGCATCTCCAGATGAGCCTTAATGGTCAAAATCGTTTGTTCTATCGTCATTTTTTACAAATCGTGTAATGCCTATAAAATATGGAAAAGCGCCAATCAGCAAGTTTAATTTAAATGAGAAATTGAGCTTGTGCATCGATGATCGTTGTGCAAGGACCTTCAGAACACATCTCCAGATGAGCCTTAATGGTCAAAATCGTTTGTTCTATCGTCATTTTTTACAAATCGTGTAATGCCTATAAAATATGCAAAAGCGCCAATCAGCAAGTTTAATTTAAATGAGAAATTGAGCTTGTGCATCGATGATCCTTGTGCAAGGACCTTCAGAACCCATCTCCAGATGAGCCTTAATGGTCAAAATCGTTTGTTCTATCGTCATTTTTTACAAATCGTGTAGTGCCTATAAAATATGCAAAAGCGCCAATCAGCAAGTTTAATTTAAATGAGAAATTGAGCTTGTGCATCGATGATCCTTGTGCAAGGACCTTCAGAACCCATCTCCAGATGTGCCTTAATGGTCAAAATCGTTTGTTCTATCGTCATTTTTTACAAAACGTGTAATGCCTATAAAATATGGAAAACCGTCAATCAGCAAGTTTAATTTAAATGAGAAATTGAGCTTGTGCATCGATGATCCTTGTGCAAGGGCCTTCACAACCCATCTCCAGATGAGCCTTAATGGTCAAAATCGTTTGTTCTATCGTCATTTTTTACAAATCGTATACATATAATATATGGAAAAATACCAATAAGAAACCTTAATTTAAATAACAACTAGAGCTTGTGCATCGATGATTTTTGTGCAATAATCTTGAGAACGCATCTCCAGATGAGCTTTAATGGTTAGAACCGTTTGTTCTATCGTCATTTTTTACAAATCGTGTAATGCCTATAACATATGGAAAAGCGCCAATCAGCAAGTTTAATTTAAATGAGAAATTGAGCTTGTGCATCGATGATCCTTGTGCAAGGACCTTCAGAACACATCTCCAGATGAGCCTTAATGGTCAAAATCGTTTGTTCTATCGTCATTTTTTACAAATCGTGTAATGCCTATAAAATATGCAAAAGCGCCAATCAGCAAGTTTAATTTAAATGAGAAATTGAGCTTGTGCATCGATGATCCTTGTGCAAGGACCTTCAGAACCCATCTCCAGATGAGCCTTAATGGTCAAAATCGTTTGTTCTATCATCATTTTTTACAAATCGTATACATATAATATATGGAAAAATACCAATAAGACACCTTAATTTAAATAACAACTAGAGCTTGTGCATCGATGATTTTCGTGCAATAATCTTGATAACGCATCTCCAGATGAGCCTTAATGGTCAGAATCGTTTGTTCTATCGTCATTTTTTACAAATCGTGTAATGCCTATAAAATATGGAAAAGCGCCAATCAGCAAGTTTAATTTAAATGAGAAATTGAGTTTGTGCATTAATGATCCTTGTGCAAATACCTTGAGAACGCATCTCCAGATGAGCCTTAATGGTCAAAATTGTTTGTTCTAACGCCATTTTTTACAAATCGTATAATGCCTATAAAATATGGAAAAGGGCCAATCAGCAAGATTAATTTAAATGAGAAAGCGAGCTTGTGCATCGATGATCCTTGTGCAAGGGCCTTGAGAACTCATCTCTAGCTGAGCCTTAATGGTTAAAGTCGTTCGTTCGTCATTCTTTTACCAAACGTATTATACATATAAAATATGGAAAAGTGCCAATCAGCAAGTTTAATTTAAATGAGAGATTGAGCTTGTGCATCGATCATCCTTGTGCAAAGACTCTGAGAACCCATTTTCAGATAAACTTTAATGCTCAAAATCACTTGTTCTATCGTCATTTTCTGCAAATCGTATAATACATATAAAATATGGAAAAGTACCAATAACCAAGCTTAATTTAAATGACAACTAGAGCTTGTGCATAGATGATCTTTGTGCATTGACCTTGAGAACGCATCTCTAGATGAGCCTTAATGGTCAAAATCGTTTGTTCTATCGTCATTTTTTACAAATCGTATAATACATATAAAATATGGAAAAGTGCCAGTCAGCAAGTTTAATTTAAATGAGAAATTGAGCTTGTGCATCAATGATCCTTGTGCAAGGTCCTTGCGAACCCATCTACAAATGAGCTTCAATGGTCAAAATCGTTTGTTCTATCGTCATTCGTTTACAAATCGTATAATACATATAAAATATGGAAAAGTACCAATCAGCAAGTTTAATTTAAATAACAACTAGAGCTTGTGCATCGATGATCCTTGTGCAATGACCTTGAGAACCCACCTCCAGCTGAGCCTTAATGGTCAAAATCGTTTGTTCTATCGTCATTCTTTTACAAATCGTATAATACATATAAAATATGAAAAAGTACCAATCAGCAAGTTTAATTTAAATAACAACTAGAGCTTGTGCATCGATGATCTTTGAGCAATAACCTTAAGAAACCATCTCCAGATGAGCCGTAATGGTCAAAATCGCTTGTTCTATCGTCGTTTTTTACAAAACGTATAATAAATATAAAATATGGAAAAGTACCAATGAGCAAGTTTAATTTAAATAACAACTAGAGCTTGTGCATCGATGATCTTTGAGCAACCCCTTTTTTTAACTGTTAGGTAAACGATATTGGCACTTGTTTCACTTATTGCATTTTTTGCTTTTTGCCGATGACCTTATATTATTTGGCATAGTAAACACTATCGAAGACTGTGAAGAAAAATTAAAAACGGCATCAATAGATTAAATAAATGCAATGATTCTAAATGTAGATAAATGCAAGTGTATAAAATTTTATCGTACATTAAAGCATATCAAATTTGACTATAAATTATGTAATTCCTTATTAAGCGAAGAAACTACCATTAATGATTTGGGTGTTCTGTTTCATTATAAACTGGATTCTAAAGCCCACATCAATCATATCAAAACGAAAGGGCTGCAAAGACTTGGGTTCCTAAAGAATTTACCGACATAATACAACTATTAAATGCCTCTATTTTGACATTGTTCGTAGCACAGTAGAATACTCTCCATCAAATGAGCTAGACAATACTAAGATGAAAGTTGTACGTAGTTGTATAAAACATGGAAGCTTACATCATAAAACTCGAAGAATATCACAATTACAAAAGCATTTAGTTCAGTAGAGCTCTACTTGAAAACCTAAGTAAAAAATATCTATTTTTAACTATTTTTCAATATTTCTGCCGTTTTCAATTTAACTTGTCAAAAACAGAAATTGGCAAGAATTGGAAATTCCTGCGATTTGATTTGGCGAATCTGTTTTTCAAAAAAATTTGTAAAACTTTTCTTCATTTTATCGAGTTTATATGGTTAACGGTTAACAATAACTCCCTAACCCTATACTATAAAGTACACACATACCAGTAGTGAATATAAATAAATCATAGTTGTTTTAGTAAAATTAATGTAAAATTAATAGAAAAATGCTTACTTTCTTTGTTTCTTCTACACCAAATCATTTTCAAACATTTTCGGTTTCTTATTGAATTACTTATTCCCATATATGTTTCTCAAGGTGCTTGCACTAGGATCATCCATGCACAAGCTCAATTTCTCATTTAAATTAAACTTGCTGATTGGCACTTTTCTATATTTTATAGGCATTATACGATTTGTAAAAAATGACGATAGAACAAGCGATTTTGACCATTAAGGCTCATCTGGAGATGCGTTCTCAAGGTTATTGCACAAAAATCATCGATGCACAAGCTCTAGTTGTTATTTAAATTAAGCTTTCTTATTGGTATTTTTCCATATATTATATGTATACGATTTGTAAAAAATGACGATAGAACAAACGATTTTGACCATTAAGGCTCATCTGGAGATGGGTTGTGAAAGCCCTTGCACAAGGATCATCGATGCACAAGCTCAATTTCACATTTAAATTAAACTTGCTGATTGGCACTTTTCCATATTTTATAGGCATTACACGATTTGTAAAAAATGACGATAGAACAAACGATTTTGACCATTAAGGCTCATCTGGAGATGCGTTCTCAAGGTTATTGCACAAAAATCATCGATGCACAAGCTCAATTTTTCATTTAAATTAAGCTTTCTTATTGGTATTTTTCCATATATTATATGTATACGCTTTGTAAAAAATGACGATAGAACAAACGATTTTAGCCATTAAGGCTCATCTGGAGATGGGTTCTCAAGGTTCTTACGCAAGGATTATTGATGCACAAGCTCAATTTCTCATTTAAATTAAGCTTGCTGATTGGCACTTTTCCATATTTTATAGGTATTATACGATTTGTAAAAGAATGACGACAGAACAAACGATTTTGACCATTAAGGCTCATCTGTAGATGAGTTCTCAAGATCCTTGCACAAGGATCATCGATGCACAAGCTCAATTTCTCATTTAAATTAAACTTGCTGATTGACGGTTTTCCATATTTTATAGGCATTACACGATTTGTAAAAAATGACGATAGAACAAACGATTTTGACCATTAAGGCTCATCTGGAGATGCGTTCTCAAGGTTATTGCACAAAAATCATCGATGCACAAGCTCTAGTTGTTATTTAAATTAAGCTTTCTTATTGGTATTTTTCCATGTATTATATGTATACGATTTGTAGAAAATGACGATAGAACAAACGATTTTGACCATTAAGGCTCATCTGGAGATGGGTTGTGAAGGCCCTTGCACAAGGATCATCGATGCACAAGCTCAATTTCACATTTAAATTAAACTTGCTGATTGGCACTTTTCCATATTTTATAGGCATTACACGATTTGTAAAAAATGACGATAGAACAAACGATTTTGACCATTAAGGCTCATCTGGAGATGCGTTCTCAAGGTTATTGCACAAAAATGATCGATGCACAAGCTCTAGTTGTTATTTAAATTAAGCTTTCTTATTGGTATTTTTCCATATATTATATGTATACGATTTGTAAAAAATGACGATAGAACAAACGATTTTAGCCATTAAGGCTCATCTGGAGATGGGTTCTCAAGGTCCTTACGCAAGGATTATTGATGCACAAGCCCAAATTCTCATTTAAATTAAGCTTGCTGATTGGCACTTTTCCATATTTTATAGGTATTATACGATTTGTAAAAGAATGACGACAGAACAAACGATTTTGACCATTAAGGCTCATCTGTAGATGAGTTCTCAAGATCCTTGCACAAGGATCATCGATGCACAAGCTCAATTTTTCATTTAAATTAAGCTTGCTGATTGGTACTTTTCCATATTTTATAGGTATTATACGATTTGTAAAAGAATGACGATAGAACAAACGATTTTAACCATTAAGGACCATCTGTAGATGTGTCCTCAAGATCCTTGCACAAGGATCATCGATGCACAATTTTCTTTAAATTAGATTTAAGAGAAAGTGCAAAAAATTGCTAACGAAATTGCTATCGTAAAGAAATTGCTAAAAAAATTGCTAAAGTAACCGAAAAAAAATTGCTAGAAAAAATTGCTATCGTAACCAGGCTAACGTTAATCCAATCCATTCAAGAGACCAAGTGTAAGCCACGTTTGCCACTAACAGAATTGACATTGTTAAATTTGGTGCACAAAAGAGATCTCAAAGTGCACCAGAGTGCATGTGTATATATATAAATATATCCGAACGGTAAAGTTGCTCTATGCGGTATACACGCTTAATTCAAATTAGCTTAACCTTAACAAATCTCTAAACTTTCAAATTTAACCACTAACATCACAAAATTACCATAAATGGGGTGCAAGACTGCACTGTAACGCTTTGGCGGACTCTGGTCGTGTTTTTCTTACTAATCGTTTGATCTCGCCACATCCTGAAAATCACAAGAGAAGAAATAAACTGCCCTTAGTGTGCATTAAACGAAGAAAAATGTTTTTGGATAAAAATTTCCCTGATGTCACGATTCACTAATGATAAATAAACAAGATTTGCCACTTGCATTTAATATTTTTATTTGGACTTAAATTAATTCATAGAATTATATCATTATATTTTGTATTATAAGGGTGTTAGACAAAATACATTCTTTATCTTCAAATGTGATCATAAATAAATCAAACAATCAGTTTGACTTATTTATTCTAAACGGCAATTCGAAATATTGCAATACAAGGTTTGTATTATTATAAAGCGTGAGAAATAAGTTGTTGATATTATAATACAGGTTGGTATTCTAGCTAACAGAAAATAAATTCGAAAAATTATAATAGCGGGTTTATAATAAATTCCAAATATTAAAAATTTGTTAGACAAGTAATACCGTTACAGTCTAAATATAAGCAGCAAATGTGATAACATAAGGAAATTTCAAAACAGTCAACTCATAAGTATTCAAAACGAATTGTACCGAAAAAACGAAAGTAGGTTCACAATAAGTTAATATAATTTATTGTTTCTCCTTTAAAATGTTAACATTGTCATTTACGCCTTCTTGTCAGGTTACCACCGATCACCAGGTTTCTTTCTACACGTCGCTTCATATTTTAACTAGATACCGTAATTAATTGCCTAGAACTTATTATATTTACGAACGTAGCTGTTAACACAAAAGTTTTGATCTTGTAAATCACTTTTACCAATAAAACTTAATCATTTACGCAGAGAGTTGTGTCAATTTAGTATTATTAAAGGACCAAGGCATTATTAACCTTGATAATATACATACTTACGTATAAGAAGTTATCCATTGCAATAAAAATGCTAATTAAAATGCACAGTAGTGATTATCATAATTTCAATTTTATTTATAGTATAAGAATTTAATTTAATATATTTAGTTAAGAAGTACAGAGCTTCAGCCCTTATCCGACCAACAAATGTGTTTTATGTTTATCTTCAATTTTTTTCGTATGGGTTCATAAATCCATATTTTATTTAATAATTGCTATTTACTTTAAATTATTATTTAAAATACTTTCATGATAACTGCTTTACAGTTAATCTCACTAAGCTTACTTCAGGACTTCATCCTAATTTAAAGCAGTCTATTTTCATAATCGATGATTAATTACACCAGTTTACAAACTTTTATTTATTTTCTCTCCACAAATTTAAATCGCGTTTTCTAAACCATTTTTGTTTTCTAAAATCAATCACGAAATCAGAAATACTGTATCACATCAGGCGTTCGAGATATTATTCATTTGCTTACCTGCATCAACAGTCAGATTGTGTGCATAAAGTGCTGTATATTTATATGAAAAGTGAATACATTTTAAAGATTTTTGCATTGGGTGTGTGTTAAAATTATTGTTAACTGGTCAGTTTGCATACAAAATACGAACATTAAGTACCAAACATACTTAATTTTTGTGAAATAAGGTATATTATTTGGTATTAAATTCTGTTTCCTTTTTCCCCAATATTTTAAAATCCTGATGTGATAAAATTTTTCTAAAATCAAATTAGGATTCAGCGTACAAAAATATATTAGAAACTGATTTTCATTACTTGGAGAAAAAACCGTGTAAACTAGTGTTATTTTTAGTTAAACGTGCTTTAGTACTAAAAGATAACATTAAAAGCAGTTACTATAAGAAGTTGTAAAAGCATCAATGATGCAAAATTCACATTGTTCGCTTGAGTATGAAAGGAAATGATATGAAATAAAATATTGACATTACTAGTAAAGCCAGAGATTAGAAGAACAATCACGTCTAACAATCACAAAGGGACTATTCGATTACAGTGGTGTAGGTGGCATGAAATCTGTCATCTTGAAGTTTGACATCTCGAAGACGATGTAACATTTACAATAGAACTTTCACATCCAAATGATAATACTACAGCGCATCTACTTTCTCTGAAGTTATTGAGTTTCGAATCACCAGCAAAACCAGATCGAATTGGTGAAGAGAATCTAACTGAACAAATTAATCTATTATTCATTCATAAATGGAATATTTATTTTAATGGAGATCCTAGTACATTAACCTCATTTTTAGACCGGATGGAAGAAATTTCAATTAGTCCGACCAAGACTGAACTGTTTATGTCAGTTTTAGATTATTTAAAGATTAAACTCTTAGTTGGTTTCGATCTATTCGATCAATGGTTTATTTTTGGATTGACATAGTAGTTAACTTCTAAAATCCGACTTGGTAGTGTCACCCAAGATCGACTCCCGGTGCCGGCAAATCTGGTGAAGGTTTTCAGTAGTTGTTCCTTAATTGTAACACAAATGTGGGATTATAACATCTGTAAGTCAGTTACAGTAGCATGATCTGCCTGCATAATAATAATAATAATCGCCCCTCTCTTCCGCACAATCTTCATAGCTTCCTCCGAGCCTGGTTTTTAGGTTATGAGTAGTAGTCGTTAGTATTATTATTTAGCACTGATGAAAAATGTATTCAATACACAGTCCCACCTCCAGAGAAGTCTAAATTAGAAATTATAATGAAGAACTTAAGTACACTGAAAGAATTTAGAACTTTAGAAGAACTCAATATGACAGATTTACAGAACAACAGCAAACCAATACTAGCAAATTTAAACCGCCATGCCATTTCAGCTTCTCCGAACTGGTAATAGAACTTAAATTCTGCCGTAATATAGGAAAATCTAGTAAGTCTAGTTACTATATGTTGTCAAACATTATATATATTTAAAATAAACCCATACAAATCTTATGGGCTTATTTTAAATATCCATAATATGTCATAACATAAATAGTAACTAAGTTACTAGATTTTCCTATATTACGGCAGAATTGCTTGACCAACTCAAGGGAACGGCCAGTTAAAAAACTTGCACATTTATCTATCAAAGGAATTTTTAACAATAGAAAGGAGAAAATGTATAATGATAACAAAATAAAAAAATAGCAAAAAGGAACACTTACTCGTAATAAAAAGAATGAATAGAATTCATTAATAATAATTAACCTTTAATTAAATCCATCATAACAATAGGTAAGATCTTCACATTATATAGGGTACATATCACACTAAATCTTCCTATAGTCTAAAATGTAGAATAACAGTATATCGAACCACCAAATCGGTTGTCTATACACTAAAATACCTATAAGGGTTAACCAAACTTGACATTCCATACAGCAAAGCAAACCGATTTTAACAGAACCAACAACCAGCTCTCAAAATAATACACATAACAGAACCAGCAAATGTCCAAAACTCAACACAAATAGAGCTAACAAAACTCCTAAACTACCTCTTAAACAATCAATCAATATTTAATTAATCAGAAGCTAATCGGCGTAAGTATACTAAAAAGCTAAAGAAAATAACTAAGAAATAAAATAATAAACTAGGAAATAAGCTGCCAGCAGGAACTTGCTGAAATCTGGAGACTAGCTGTCATTAATGAGCCGTTAATATTGTAATAATAAATTTCCGTCATTTTCATTCATACATAAGTCTATAAAATAAAGAGGATACAGCGAAGTGACTTATAAAAATTTTGACTTTGCATACATTTTTAAAAGGAAAATTATCAATATATTTGAAATGTTCACTTATATTTGATTCATATAAAGCTTCTTTTTTTATTCAAATGGTTTCTTTATTTGTAGTTTAGTAGATCCAGGGTTTGCAGCAAACCAAAAAAGAAAAAAGAAATTATAAGATTTGTGTTACGTTTTATACATGCTTTTATAAAATGTCAAAAAGGATGAATATTTCAGTTATCAAAATTTTTTGGTAGTCATGAAGACTTAATCTCTTGTCGAAATATTATATAAGTAAAAATTTATCCAACTATCTTTCAAGATTATTGTTTTTATGGTAAACGTAGTTAGACAATAAACGTTTCTAATGGGATGAGAAAACAAGAAAAAAGCGAGTTGAGAAAGTTTTGTAAACAAAGATGGTACAAAAAAGTTTTTATAAAAAAATATTTATTATATATATTAAAATTTAAACAACCGAACTGTAAAACAAATGTGCATATAAACATCTAATTGATGTACATATATTTGAAGAAAAGATTTAAAATAGAAGCATTTATCATACAATGTGTCCCGGTTGTTATTTGGGTTGAATGATAACAATTATCCTGTTTTGGAGATTACATTCCATATTTAAATCTTGTCAAGATCTACACAAAAGGAACATTCAGGTTTCTTCAGGCTTAATCCATTCTTGAAAAGCAAAGTAAGCGTTAGCTGTGCTCAAAAAAAAGGAATAATTTTAAATTGTCTCCATACGTATCCAATTGGAAAATAAGTGTTGTTTTATTGCTAAAGCAGAGTAAAGTGAAAGTGCTATTATTATAAACGAATAATGAAGATTTACTTACCTGTGTATCCTTGGAAGTATTTTATATAATTAAATACTAACTCAAGATGTATAAGCGCATCTACAATGCTCCTAGTTTCGTTAAATACTTTATCTTTAAAGACTAGTTGAGTATCCAGTTGAATCACTTTGTTCACAATACGACTTGGAATCATTGGTAATGTCATTATTACATGTTAATATTAACAGTATATTTCTGACTTGACAGGAATTTTGTCAGTTTTAATTTTCGACCTGGCCTGACATAGTTATCTTGGTGCTGTTTTAGAAGCTTTCTATAACGATCACTTTTTTGTAACTTTTTATTTTTTCTTCATTAAACCCGAGGAGGTAGATATTTTCTTAAACATTGTTTTCGGTACAAGTCCTACGCATCAGCACACTTATGAAGGAATGTACCTCAGTTGTCCAAGTTAAAAGTTATTTGACTTATGAATTTTTATGGATTCTTATTGATGCATATAAAGAACCATTAGATAAGTATTTGATATTTGGCATTTGTTATTAATAATTGCTAATTGAAACAGTTAACAATAAATTATCTCAACATTATTCAAATTTGAATCTATCTTTACTGATTTGTTCTTTGTCCATAATTATAAAAGATTTATTTTAGGTGTGTAGTTTCTACTCTCAGCTATGTAAATAGAATTAATAAAAATGTAAAATATTTTGAAATCTTACTGACAATAAAATAAATAATGTTGGGTTACAACAACAATTCAAGATTTTCTTGACAATGGTTACTAGAGAAGCCATCTTTTTATTAAAATAATGTAATAGAGAATTAATGCAGTTGCGTAGTTTTAATGGATTTTACAATAATCATCATAGGTTAATGACCTAAGTCAGGCTTGTTTGTAAATAAATAACACTAGAAAAATTAAAAAATGCAGTTTAAAAGAATGGGGGTTACCGGGGGTAGTTATGGTAAATAAGATGGTTAATTTTTGTACACAACTCTGTAAAATATAATAAACTACAAAATAATAGTTTTTATTAATAATAGTATAAACCAGTGTTTAAAAAGGCCTACATTATTTCTAAATAAAATAAAAGAAGAAAATATATGTAAAGAAAAATAGTTTGAAATAAAAACTTACTAGAAGACGAGAGAAAGTCCAAGGGGAGGTCCTGAACGTGAGAGCTTTATAAATCAGAGAGATGTCCAGTTGATTCAATTAAAAAGAATATAAGAAAATTAAATTAAACTATCCAAAATAAGCAGTAAAAGGTAAAAATAAATAGGGGATATTTACCTCAACAATTTTAGCATCAGCTGTCGATCGTATAAGTAACTCTAAGAAGAGTTCCGGAGACTTATACACGGACGGTGAAGGTATCTGTTAAGGGAAAACAGACTGAAAATCGATTCATTAATTCTTAGTTTTTAAAGTGAAAACGTATTTTGGATAATCTATGTCAAAAAATTTTATTTCCCTGGTAAATTCAAAAATATAGATAATTATGATTTACACATAATATTATTAGAATGAATCTGGCAAGCGCTTACGATATATTACTTTATATTATTTGAGTTGATCGACTTCTGGTTCAGTTTATAATTCTTCTGATTGATTTATTTTATTTGAAATAATTATTTGACGTTGCTTGTGTCTTAGTGAATCTTGCATTGGAATTATTGAATGACTGTATTTGACTGTATAATGAGTGTTGTTCAACGATACTTCTACTACTTTATACAGTCATTTGAATTTTTATGCAGAAACAATTTTGATAATATAGGTTAATTGATATTAATATCGCCGTCACTTATGCTTCTCAATTCATAAATGCAGAAAATATAGTTAGTTGTAAGGTACAAATTGTTAAACCTTCACTTTTGCTATTAGGTATACTAACTAAAATTTCCAGAATGATTTATTGAATTTTCGTTTATTATAGACATTATGATGCAAAAAAATATTTAAATAGATACCTAATAACCTGTTACTCAACATAGTAAAATTCATTCAGAAAACCAAGTAGTAATTTAAGAAAAAAATGCCACCACAGTAATTAAAATACTGAGCATGGCAGGTGCCCTAGAACTTAACATCTTGTTTACCTTGATACAAATAACAACAAACAATAAATTTAAAACCAGACTTAACTTTTTTTAAATCTTCTGGCATTGTAAGAAATTATTTATTAAATAAATAATAATAATAAGAGGAAATCGTAAAGAGATTTTTCCAAAATTTAGTATAAGTTGTAGAATTTGAAAGTAAATTAAATAATGAACCGAAAAATTATGTAAAGTTGGATACACAGTTTTTTGCTTTCTTCTTCTGGGGAAAAATAAATGCTAAAATCAATTATGTATTCATGCGGCTATATAATTTAACACAAAATAGTATTTTATTAATAATTTTAATTTAAAATAGAAAGGAAGTTGTTGTTAACAGTAACCAGGGGATATTTAATATTTATGATGCTGAATTAAATAAGTTATTTGCAAAATTGTACTCATAAAATGTGTTTTTGACTTCTGTCCCACCAGTTGAAAGATTATGAGACCAATATTGTAGTTGGTAAAAATACTACATTAAATTATAATTTTGATCCAAAAATGTCACTTCCATCAAACATTCTATGTAAGTGTTTTATAAAAATATCCGAAATGCTCATAGAAGAACACATATTCAAGAAGTAAACATGTATTGAAGAAGAAGAAGAAAACTGGCGAAATACGTGATTATTTGCTTTTTGATGAAGCCCTTGAAACATATTTTTTAACCACATTATATAGACAAGCATTACCAATTGCGGCAAGAAGCACTAGCCAGTTGTATCCAGTTATCATCGGATTTTATATACGAATACAAATATGTTTACAAATTATCTCTAAAACTAGAATTTTGCTTTTTCTTAATTAATAAATAAAACAATTAGTATGCGAGTCCAATAAGTAACAAATCTTGTGTTTTTATTTATTTAGACGGGAGACTAAGCTTCCTCTAATGCAAACTAAGAATCCTCTATCATTTTAATTACAAATTAACTTGTATATTTACATCAGTTCAAGGATGTGTTTACAGATCCATGCCTGGCCCGACAGAAAGGTTAAACTATCTCCAGATTCTTAATAAATAGGATGTTTAAAATATTAAACAGTATTAACAGAAAGAAAATAACGAAAATACTTGAAAAGTTAAGCTACAAAGAGATTTTGGGCAACATGATCGGTAAGATGTATAAATCTGATTAGATGATTTACAATGGACAGATCTGTATGACCATCTGGTTCGCTCTTCTTTATTGTTCCATTGATCCTAGAGCTTGACGATTTAATCTGATCTGTTTACCTCACCCCTTGCCCGTTAAGAACCTACTTTTTGAAGTGTGTTTAATGATCTGGAGAAAATAATATCAGCTGGTCGTGGATGTTAGAAAAATTATATTTTCATGTAAGAAACATTTATTAATGTATCTTTCCCTTCGTTTATTTAACTTGAAATAATTCATCATTGCATCAAAATTTCACTCTCAGCAATGAGTTGTTTGTTCTGTGGCACTTACAGGTTAGGTTTTGTGATTTGTCAGAATTGTGATCCAAATTTATTCCATTGGAAAATTAGTATGTTCTGTTATAAACTGATCTGGTTTGTAAGACTGGATCAGCATCAGAGCAGCTGATTGGAAAGCACCTTAGGGTTCTCCAAAACAGGACCGTCGGTCGAGAGTAATAAGACCGGTACTCGGGGCGGGCGCACACTGGACCGTTTAATACAAGCTAGACGTAAATAATTCTAATATCACTTTAAACGATTGTAGTCGTCATATTTTCTGTAAATACAGCTCAGTGTAAGTAATTAAAGTATAATCGGTATAATTAACTACTTTAGAAAAAATAGTTAAGTTTACGTAATAAGCTCATATGTGCAGACAAAAAAAACAAAGTTTCTTTCTTAAGATATAGTTTATCACACTAGTTAGATTATAAATATTAACAAAAAGACTTAAATAATGTTGTAAAGAAATAGTATATTACATTTTGAGAGTTGTAAGTAACAAATTACACTTGGAAATTCGTAATGTCATGCGTACATAATTTGTCTCACAACTAAAGCGATATCTTTTCTTCGACCACATATTAAATTGATTGCCAAATTGTAACATTTTTAAAATAACAATTTGAATTTTTCTGCTTGTCAAATAGTTTGACAAAATAACTGGCAATGCCGCCAACACAAATATGTGATAAACAAAGATGTTCTCACTAACGGTAGCATAATATACAGATTAGGTAACAGTTTTTCTTTTCGTTACATAATAGTGTTGACAATGACACCTTACTTGTCAAGTAAATCGTTTGTACTTGACAACTTACTTATATGGAAGTAGAAAAAGTAATTAATGATTTGTAGTAATGAGACCAATGAGACCAGCAGTACCAGGGTTCTTGCGCACCTGGAAAGGCTGGAAGAGTCAGGGAAAATTCTTTGTCTGGAAAAGTCAGCGAAAGCCTGAGAATTTACAATTTTCAAAAGCTTAAGAACCCTGAGTGCTGTCGTCAGTCATTAATTGAATATATAATATAGGTAGGTACATAAACAGATTTAAATTTCGACTGAACCCAACTTGATTTGCTTTTTCGAGTTTTCTGCAGAGAACCAACGAAAAACTTGTGCCCTTTTTATCAGAAACGGTCACATTTGCTACTGCTTTCAGTACGAATGCAATAAATACGTTCCTGTTATATACTTTTTTTTGTTACAGTAGTAGCATCTTTTCTACGGGAACCAGTTGACTTCTCTTTGTGATTATTTTTTTTTTATTGATTTTTTATTTAATCCTTCGTACAAAGTCACTACTAGCTTCTGGTAGGTTTATTTTATTGGAAATGTAAGCAAATAAATTGTTATGTACTTCACATTTTGAAGTAGAGTACCAAACTTCAAAATACTCTATGCTGGAAATGCAAAACCTACTCCCTGAAAATTAAAAAAAAAGTGTGATGCAAATCCGTGCGACATCAACCGACTACACTATTGGAAAGTAGACACTTCAAGCTTTCATTTAAGCTATATATATATATGATCGTGACATATCGCGGCACACATACTTAGATTCTCCAAAATATTTCATCAACATGCATTTTATAAACACTGAAATGTACCTTGAGTTTGGATTTTTTGTTAAACAATATTACAGAAGATACAAGTTTTTAATTAAGCCAATAAAATAACACATGCCTTCACTTGTATAGGACATTTTTTTCAAACACTTAAGACGCCTGTAAATTTTTAAAACACGTAATCTTTGAAAGCCCGTCAATTGCAAGTGCATAACGTCGCCTGTTGCACTTTTTTGTAAACCAACTTTGGGGTGTAATTACACAATTTCAATTCGGGATAGGGGATTAGTAAATGCATTTTTGAGGTTAGTGGTTATCTGTCATCGATTTGAAATAGGGCTGATAGTGAAATTAGAGTTTGACTTTTTTACGTCTAGCTTGTATTAAACGGTCCAGTGTGCGCAGGCGCGTTCCCCAGAACCCGGCCCCGCGTTTCAGATAGCAGGGGTTTATAGCTTATAAATACGCGCACTTTCTCTGCTGCTGAACTCACACCGATGTTTCCGTGTCACTTAACGACTGGCAAAGCAAACTCCCACCATTTAAACCACGTAGATTTTAATTGCAATTTATTCTCATCATATTCCATTTAATGTAAATGTTAGTCAGTTCTAGAGTGCCAAGGTCTTGTTGACATTCAGCACAATCTAAATATAGCCACCTTTATCAAGTCACGTTCGCTATGCATATCCGCTAAGAACAGTTCAGCATACTAATGGCTCATTTGCACCCACGGACCTTCCTGGAATAGTATAGAAGTCAAACCAAGGGCAGTATCAAACATACAAACCCATACCCTGGAAGCACCAGCTATAAATGCAGGTTCGAGCTGCAACCTTGTCGAGTTAATTCATCAAGCAAGCAGTAACGTACCAGACCACCGAGTAACGAAAGTTGAAGTGTCTGTAATACGTAGAGTCAAATTTGTCGACTTAGACATATTTGTGTATTTACCAATAAATACTTTTATTAAATTCTGGCCTCCAAATTATTTTATAATATTTCTCGTGTCGCCTGCGTTGATAAACAACACAGAAGAACTTATTTATACGAGCGTCTAAATGCAGGGTTGTGCCCGGCAATCAGATACCAGAAAATCAGCAACCAATAAGAGTACGACTAGTAGCCCGCTAAAATTTAAATTTGTGTGGGGTACCTAAAGCGTGATTTCAGTGTTAAATATTTAGAAACTGTTTACCCAATTTACAACATTGATGTAGTTAAACATTTGTAACGTTTCTCCACTCTTTTTAATATGGTTGTAATGTAAACGCAAATCTTCTATACAAGAACTCTGGGACGGAAGATACGTGATATTTGCTTATTTTAAGTATTATAATAAATGAAAGTACTAATACAGAAATTTCTTATGATTAATCTGATAAATAAATCATCACATTATAACATCAAATAAGATCAGATATATACGGTGTACGTTAAAAATAATTAACAATTTGCACGGAAATCAGCACAAGAATAGCGGAATGGGACGTTCCGGAGCCTTATGTCCTTATAATAATAATAATAATAATAATAATAATAATTACTACAACCCATAACCTTAACCAAGGCCCCAGAAGCTATAAGCTTGTGCGGGAGGGAGGGGGCGATTATTATTATTATGTAGGCCCAATGTGCGGCTGCAGCCGACTTATAGATGGAACAGCGCAAATCCCACATTTGTGTTACAGCTAAGGGAAACTGCAGAAAACCTTAACCAGATCTGCCAGCGCCGGGAGTCGAACCCGGGCCGCTTGGGTGAAAGTCCGGCACGCCAGACATTACACTACCAAGGCTGTTATAATTAAAATGTCCTTATTTTGGAGCAGGTCGTTTCGGCGCAAGCCGGTTTGGCACAAGCCGGTTCGGCGCGAGGACGTTGCGGCGCAAAAATCCTAATCAACATTGCTTTAACATAAATCCTCGGAAGAAACTGTAACTTTGAAATTTAATAGATGTATTCTGTTCGAACGAAAGTGCAATCTTTAATTTATGCATGAATGCTTTCCGAACAACACTGTAATCCTTTATGCTTGTAAAAATACGGAATTAAAAAGTGTTTAAGACAACAATTAGAATTGTTTCAATGTTTTTATGCAAATTATAATTTTGTTTTCATCAACTCAAATCCGTTTAGAAATACATAATAATCACTGAAACAAAGATTTTATTTCTTAATCGTAATCTAACTGATTTGACGATTGACGATTTGATCACACAAACAGACGTATTTGGAACTTTGAACAATTCTGCATATTTTGTACATGATACGATACGAGAAAAAAAATCAACCCCACTTATGAGAGGTGTCCAAACAAATAAAAAATTGGGCGGATGTGACGAGTGGGCACCAAAGTACCTGAAGATTTAATCTCACAAGTAAAGTAGGCGCTTACTGAAAAGGAGCGAGTTAATCTGACAGGTATAGCAGGTACTAACAATAATACTATGTTCGCGCTGAAAACAATTAGAAAGGCGCATTGCCGTTTTTAAAAGTTTCTTAAAACTATTCGCCTTGGATATTAGTTATTTAAGTTATTTAAGTTGTTTAAGTTATTTAAATTCGCTGAAAATGCATGCTTTAAAGACCGGGTGCAATAAGAAACGTTTCGATAACGGATAGGTTAAATAGTATCATTAAAGTACATAGTTAGTAGATAATTTCGATTGCTAACAGTGTACTGAATACCTCTTTATTAAACATTTAAAATGTTTTTACATTGCACATAAAAAACAATTCCACACACACAATATAAAAAATGTGGTATCAAGCGAAATAAATAAATTGATAGCCAATCATGGTGGATTAGTAGTTTGCATGTTGCATGTTGCTCCATAATCCAAGAGTCGCAGGTTCGATCCCTGCCGATCTGACCTAGCGGAGAAAAATTAAAATCATGCCTTCTTCTCGGATAGAAAGTGAAACTGTAGGTATCGTGTCAATCACTTGTTAGGACGTTCTGTAATTCTTACTAGAAAGAAAGAAATAAAATTTAGGAACGTGAGCAAAACCAAGGAACAACATAATAAGTGCTTCGTGAACAAGTGATACTTGCGTTACGATTTATTTGTTGTAACTTTTAAAATTAAAATAACTATGCTAATGAATCTAAAAGCGTTAGCCTAAGTAGTAAGTTTGTGGTTAACATTCATAAACGTAGTTGTATTTATTTTGTCCGTAGGATTGGAAGAAGTGGGTTTGATCTCATAAAACGGAGGCAGCATTCATACCATTGTCCTAAGGTTGTAGGAATTACTAGGTGAAATTGCCCGTTGGAGAGTATGATTTAATCTTCTTGTATCCTGTTATTTGAGGAGAATGACTGAAGAAAACACTTGAAGCTTAATCCAGTAGCACATATATTTGGGAGGGCCAAATGCTATTCAGGATTGATTAGTTGAATGTTATCAATGTATGATACCATGTAATGTCGAGTTGACAAGGCTCACGTAGCAAAATATAAGTCACTACTGTTATTTTGCTCTTGTGTTTATGGTGTATAACTTGAAAGTTGGTACACTGCACATAATGCCAAAGCTTATTAGCGAAATGGAATTTGCTATTATGATAAGATAATTTAAGTTCGGTCAATAGCAATTGCACTGTTGTAATTTTCTCGGTTAGCAAAAAGTCGAATGTTTGCATTGTTCTAATTACGAGGTAATAAGGCTGTTTAATCGCGTGACCGTTGCATAAAATTTCGCGTTTTGACATAACAAAATTTTGTTGGTTAAGGTTAAGGTTGTTGCGAAGTTCGTTGATGGTTATCCGAGAAAACAAACTAAACATCAAAATTAAATAAAGAAAAAAAGATATTAATCCTGTTATATCCAACAACAATCTCTTCTTATGGCATCGTTCCAATGGCGAAACGAGAGATGTCGCCATCGTTGTGTCCGAGAATTGCTGAAGACATTTTTCAGAAGCTGTTACTACGGGTGTTGTAGCTCTTGGTTCTTGAGGAACATTATTGATGTGATTTCCATCAGGAACTGAAGGTGTTGTAGCTTATAGATTCCAGAAATTATTTTCTGGATCCAAGGAAGTCTTCGTAGAAGATACGGCGGTTGATATCCCCAAACCGTCAGCCTTCGGAAGCTCTTGCATTTTCTGATTTAAAACACATTGGTTAGGATTCAATTTTAGCTGTACCCTAACTGACTGTGATGTTTTTTGAATGTTTGTAGGAGATTTTGATTCTGTTTGGTTGTTGAATAAAAGCACTTTTGAAATTAATTCATTTGTAATACTTTCAGTAATAGAAGTATTATCATGTGAAACATGCTTTTCAAAATTTGAATGTTCAGGATTATTAGTACAGAAAGTACCAGTGGATGCATGTGCATCTGAAAGAACATTGCATTGATAAATGACGTTTTGAGTATTGTCACTCAATTGGTGGTTAGGATCCTGAATTTGTGACGGATCTTGCGGTATTCGATTACAGTTTGTGTTTATGAAATTATAAGGAAAATTGATTTCGTCTTTGAATAGGTTAACTAGACCAAAAAATTCAGGTGAATCATTTTGCTGTAACTAGAAATCTGTAATCTCTTTGGGAGAAGAGATAGTATTTGATTTTGGTTTTGGGTTGAATGGAGGAGGTTTCTCCACAAAAGTACCCAAGCAATAGTTTAATAGTTCGTTGATGAACGTGGTGTATGGTTCGAATGAAAGTTTATTGTTATCAATAAACCTGATTAAATTCGAATGTAGTTGTAAAATGTTATATGGCAAGTTATGAATTAGGACATTATATCTTTGAATCTCGTTCTCAATATGTAGGAAGTCAAAGTATCTATCGATTAAGACTATTGACATATGTACATGTGAAATGTCAAAATTAGGAAATTTTACTAAATTTGCTTTCAACTGCGCCATATTGAAACGTAACCAATATAATATAATTTAGTTACTTATCTTATTTAAATGATAAAAAGGATATTTATAAACTTCTGAAAGTAGACTGCTTGCGTGAGATAATCAAATAACCAATTCAATGAACTCTAGGTTGCAGGTTGCGTTTGTCGGCCGAGACAGAAAACCAGAGCAATGGAATATTGAAGATATGGTGTCGATTATCTAAGTACTTCTTTCGTAGCGTCGGAGGTCACCAATGTAGTGTGTTGAAGACCAATGTGGTAATACAGGTTGCTTGTGTGTGGTCTTGTACACTATCTTATGAGTTATCTCTTCTAGAAGACAATAAAACACATGTAACTTCTATGAGATATTTATCTATACTTGTTGTTGATTACTGTTGTCATGGCAATCACTTAACATGCAATGCCTTCTTGAGGTAATATGGATGTAATGACTGATTTTATGATGAATATCATTACAGTACTTAACCTAATTTTTATTCGTTTAGTAAATAGAGCGTATGGTTTTCATGATGTTTGCCAGTTTCGCGCGAACTCTTTAATATTTTTTCACTTAGTTCTAGTGTTTATTTAGTATTTGGTTAGATAGTTTATATTAGTGTTTGTGTATACATTTAACTTTGTAAAGGTTAACAATAAAAATAATGCCCAATCGTGTATGTAAACATGCAGATATTAGTAATAACTTTTCACAGGTTTGCTATCAATAAAGCTTATGCATTATTAATATAATAAATAAATAAATAATTGCAGAATACTACGAGACCAATTCAGTACCTAGGAATATGATGATTTTAAAATTAAAAAAAAGATGCTTTACCCAAGATTATTATTGTATCATCTGAATCGGAAGTTACATCAGCATCAAGTTCCTTATCTGATAATGAACACAGCAAAGGAATTAACAACAATAAAATTCACAAAAGAAGCTGACGATGTATTTTCTATGACAAGACCACATAAAATAAGGTGTTACCAATGATTCACAAGGACCATCAGGTATTTTGAAAAGATGATTAAGTGTAGCAGCATTTTAGCCCTGAAGAAGATAAAAAGGTAATTATAATTACATAACTTGAAATAATTTTCTAATACTGACTAAATAACAGCAAAAATGACGTGATGCCAAATGAAATCAAATCGTCAAGTTCACCATCTATTCCACCAAAAGAAAATGGGTAAAATTTATTAACAGAATTCATAATTAAAGGTAAATAACACAAATCATTTATGTAATGTAAATATATTAAAACATTCCTATTATAGTATAAACCGTGGAAAAGTCAAGAAACGATACATGGAAACCAAGCGAAAACTAACATTATATTTAAGAAACTGTATGCAGCTTGATCTATTGAAATCTATTGAACATTTAAAATATATAACCTTTGTAAAACTATCATTAGTGATCTACAAGGTCCTAATGTAAGATACCAGTTGAACAAATTAATATCGTTTAATTATCAATAAAGAATTATTATAAAGAATTGCGCGTATAATAAATGCATCAATTTAGACAAATTTTGTTAACATTACTTTATTACTTAACTACATTATACATTACTAGTTCATGTTATTTTTCCTTTATTAGAGTCGATAATTTTAAAATTCATAACGCTATCAGTCAGTGCTGCGTCACCTAAAATTATATGTTTCTGTTGTATTTTGTCTTGTGTAAATTGAATTTTAATTCTGTTACAAAATAAAACATATTATTAATTAATAAAGAGAATAGTACAATTTTAAATTATTAGTTTATGTTACTTTCTTATTTCCCTAATTAACCTAGTACTAACAGTTTTTCTAGGCTTTTAAGAGTTCATTTTAGAAATATCTTACTAAACAATATTGTAACCATATTTCATGCAAGATATGTAACACAGCAATCTAGGCATTGGAAACAAAATAAGCAAAATTTTAATTGCCTTTGGGTTATAATCTTATGGTTGATGATAATTTAGTTAAATTAAATGAAATTTATATTAAAATTATTTTATATCCTTAATTATTTTTTATGTTTAAAATATCATTACAGTTATTAATATTATGCAAAAAAGACTGAAAACTCGCTATTGCAATCTTAAAAATAACATTCAAATTTTGCGCCATAAAGTTATATCAAAATGGACGCGCCCGTGTTTCCGATATCGCGCATACGGTATACTCATTTTAAATCTTATATTGTCTATGGACTGGACCTATTATGTGATTCTTTTTTTATATTGAAGCTTTCGTTTTGTATATTAGTCAACACTACTTAATATCTGTATTTCATTAAGTTTTATATTTTAGAATAATTAAATCTAAAACATTTATTTTGATACGCAAGAGAATCTACTTGTAGCGCCTTCTCAGTCCCCAGCGTTGGTAACTTTTGGAACTATTCACGATTGTACAAGTTTGCACAAACCCGCATTTTTTTCTTTTAAACCGCATATTTATTAATAACAAAATACAATAATAATAATAACATATATTAGTATAATATTTTTATAATTAATGAAAATTCTACTACTTAAATGTTTCATTCACTTGTTAGTTACATATACTGCGTGTAAGTGGTATATTTTTGTTATATTACAGGATTTACAACTGGTCCCTCTGAACCTCAAAACATTTCCACGAAGTCCCTTGGTTCCACGGAACACACTTTGGGAATCAGCTTTTTTTTTTAAATTTGCCCTTTCAATAAGTTTCCGGAAATATTTTCATGGAAAATTACCAAATAATAAATTTCCGGAAATTTACCAAAACTATTTTTATGTCATGTTTGTATTTCCGTATGTACTTATCTATGCAGAATAAACCGGAAGGGAGCGGTAAGCCAGAGAGGAAGATATGTCGGAAGAGAGGAGTGCTAAGTTTAGAATTTTCATCTGGTTATGTTTGGTTGCGTTATTTAAATAATCACTCGCGAAAATAACAAATGATTGTAATCAGAGAACGAATGTTGTATATAGGGAAATCCTTCAATGCTTTTTTACCGTCATCTGTTGACGAGGTTTCCCTAGTTACTACTTAAAGATTAAGCTACGAAATTTTGATTAAAACTTTTGTTACGTAGCATTATTGTTTGGGCAGCAAAACGTTTCGTTGTGGCATCGCATGTATCCCGCGGACCGCGAGTTGACATGCTTGTTCTAAGAAGTCACATATTAAAATTTAATTTTAGAATAGTTTGTTAGAATAAATTTGCTTTTTGTATTTATATCAAATAAAGTACTTTTTTGTATTTGTTTTATATTTATCTAACTATTTAGAATCATAGTTTTCTGAGAAAAATCAATTATAACCGAAACCTTTCCATTCGAGACGTTTGAATGTTGGCGCTTTTGGGCTACTTTCTCTACACTCTACACTATCTGGCGACTTTACATTAAATTAATCTGGTAATCTTGCCAACTTGCAAGAATATAAAACGTTTGTCATTTGTTTCTCAAATTCCAGTTATTAACAAAGCTAGGCAGCGTAGTGAGAATACAAATGCTTTATAACAATTACAATTATAAAATGTAAGAATATATAGGTATATGCAATATTTCAAATTAAATTAATAATAAAACTAAATAACAATTCAAATTATAAGATGTGAAATAAATGTGACCTACTAAAGACACGATAAATTAAATTTAACAATAAACTAAACAATACATACCGACCTCAAGATAGATTGATTTGGAAAACAAATTAGAAAACCAAGAAGTGGAGCATTGGGCTAAACAACCCTCCAACTTCCATTACCTGCTACAGAAACGTCCACAAGATACCCTACACCATACACCCTATGAGGTTAGCAACATTTTATTGTTTTGCTTTTTCATCTCGATGAATTGTTTTTATGTTATAATGTCAGAAAATATTTCAGCTCAGCGTGCTAGTACCTCAGATAGACATTGCAACCTTTGGCGGTGTCCAACGTCAGTTTGAAATGTAAAATGCAGCACCATCTTGTAATTGTGTAAGCATAAATTATCTAGCTGCCGATTTTGTGGAAGCACTTATAAGTTTTCCAGAATTAACAACATACTCGGTAAGCAACCATTAATGGTTACTAAATGATAGTTTTTAAAAGTATATGCTCTGTCATAGTGGTGAAAGCCATTTGGATATAAGATTTGTAGTTCTACATGCTTACAGAAAACAATAATGCAAATGCATATGCCTACACATAGTGGTGAGAAACCATTTGGATGTAAAGTTTGTAGTTATAAATGCTCACAGCAAGAAACTTTGCAAAAGCACATGCTCACTCATAGCGGTGAGAAATTATTTGAATGTAATATTTGTAATTATAAATACTCACAAAAAGGAAGTTTACGAAAGCACATGCTTATTCATAGTGATAAGAAACCATTCGGCTGTAATATTTGTAATTATAAATGCTTGAGGAAATCAAGTTTGAAAAGGCACATGCTCACTCATAGTGGTGAAAAACCATTTGGATGTAAAATTTGTACTTGTAGATTTGCTTTAAAAACAAGTTTGAAGAAGCACATGCTTACCCATAGTGGTGAGAAACCATTTGTATGTAATGTTTGTAGTTATAAATGCTCACTGCAAGCAAATTTGCAAAAACATACGTTCACTCATAGCAGTGACAAACCATTTGAATGTAATATTTGTGATTATAAATGCTCACAAAAAATAAGCTTGCAAAATCACATGCTCACTCATAGTGGTGAAAAACCATTTCAATGTAACATTTGTAATTATAAATTCTCTGAAAAACCAAGTTTGAAAAGGCATATGCTTACCCATAGTGGTGAGAAACCATTTCTCTGTAACATTTGTAATTATTATAAATGTTCGCTAAAAGCAAGTTTGCAAAGGCACATGCTCACTCATAGTGGTGAAAAACCATTTCAATGTAACATTTGTGGTTATAAATGCTCCGAAAAGACTAATTTAAAAGCGCATATACTTACCCATAGTGGTGAGAAACCATTTCAATGTGATATTTGCAGTCATAAATGCTCACAAAAAGGAAGTTTGCAAAGGCACATGCTCACTCATAGTGGTGAAAAACCATTTGGATGTAACATTTGTACTTATAAATTCGCTTTAAAAACAGGTTTGAAGCAGCACATGCTTACCCACAGTGGTGAGAAACCATTTGCATGTAATGTTTGCAGTTATAAATGCTCACTGAAAGCAAGGTTGCAAAAACATATGCTCACTCATAGTGATGAAAAACCATTTGGATGTAATATTTGTACATATAAATCCGCTTTAAAAACGACTTTGAAACTGCACATGCTTACCCATAGTGGTGAGAAACCATATGTATGTAATGTTTGTAATTATAAATGCTCACAAAAAGGAAGTTTGCAAAGGCACATGCTCACTCATAGTCATGAAAAACCATTTGGATGTAACATTTGTACCTATAAATTCGCTTTAAAAAGGAGTTTGAAACAGCACATGCTTACCCATAGTGGTGAAAAACCATTTGTATGTAATGTTTGTAGTTATAAGTGCTCACTGAAAGCAAGTTTGCAAAAACATATGCTCACTCATAGTGATGAAAAACCATTTGGATGTAATATTTGTACCTATAAATCCGCTTTAAAAACAAGTTTGAAACAGCACATGCTTACCCATAGTGGTGAAAAACCATTTGTATGTAATGTTTGTAGTTATAAGTGCTCACTGAAAGCAAGTTTGCAAAGGCACATGCTCACTCATAGTGGTGAAAAACCATTTGGATGTAATATTTGTACCTATAAATCCGCTTTAAAAACAAGTTTGAAACTGCACATGCTTACCCATAGTGGTGAGAAACCATATGTATGTAACGTTTGTAATTATAAATGCTCACAAAAAGGAAGTTTGCAAAGGCACATGCTCACTCATAGTGGTGAAAAACCATTTTGATAACATTTGTGGTTATAAATTCGCTGACAGAGGAAATTTAAAAAAGTGAAGAGAACCCATTTAGACGTAATAGTCGTAATTATAAATGCTCAGAAAAAGGTTAGCATCAACACATGTTCATTCATAAGTGGTGAGAAACCATTTGTATTTAATACATTTTTGTAAATTAAACAAGTAATTGGATGTAATATTAGTAGCTTAAAATAAATTTCGAAATACTATACAATAAGGGCTTGGTTTTATTATTTATGAAACATACAATATAGAAGGTTTTTGAACTTACCCAAGATACTTTTTTATTTTGCTATCATTAGCGAGAAGATAGTTTCTGAAGTTGAGTCTCTTTCAAAATTATTAATAATAGTAAACCCTGAAGGAATTGAAGTTAAGCAAAGCGCCAGTTCCTTACACATTGCGGCGCATACACGAAGCGGTTGCTCGGAAAGTTCATGAAGGATATTCTCCACACAGGCAATATTCCCTCATCACTTAAACGAGCAAAGATCATCGCAATCTTAAAACCTGGTAAACTAAACGATAGACCAAAAAATTACCGGTCTAGGACATTTGGGCGCGGCCGTTTAGGCGCGAGGACAGTTTGGCCTCGGACAGTTCTGCGCAAAGACACTTAGGCGCAAGCACACTTCAACTAAAAGCAATGTACATTTTCCCGATGCAAATTAGGGTAAAACTTTCGGAGATCTTTAAATAAAACCTTTTTTGGACCATTAGTCTAATTTTTTGGGACAAGCTACCCTATTATCAGAGTAACATTTTTTATTTTTATGTACACACATACACCTTAATTCCAGAATTTATTATAAGATTATAAGCACTAAGCAGTATCCGTTTATAAGTGTTACCTACTGAGACAAAATTCCTGAAGTAGGACACGTATTTATCAGTGGTACGATATTCAATATTAATGTCAATTTTCCTATTTCATTTAATTGATATTATAAAATTTCTGATATCAAACATGATTTTCTTATAAACAATAAGGGATTTATAATAAATAAATTAAATTCTGATTACAAATTATTCCCTTATGCAGAGATTTGCAGAAGAATTTTAATTTTCATGCTTTGGCAAAAATGATTTTTTCTTAAATCTGGCAGTACATACGAACTTTTGTGATTGGCAAATATTGAGTTTTTTCATCATACCGTATTTATCGAATACTGTATTTCATCGATCACACTGTATTTATTACCTGTAAGTACCTACAGATTCTGTCATTACAATAATACAAGACAATTTCCCGCGCCGAAGTGTCTCTGCGCCTAAGTGGACCGCGCCGAAGTGTCCCTGCGCCCAAGTGTCCTCGCGCCGAAGTGTTCCGCGCCGAAACGACCCGGCAAAAAAATGTCCAGTCTCCGGAGAATTACCGCCCCATAGCTCTACTTAGCATCATTTATAAATTACTAGAACGTCTGCTGCTTAACAGAATTAGCCAAAGAATACTCGAGAGTATCCCCATTGAACAAGCTGGTTTCCGATTCCATCGGAGCTGCGCGGATCAAGTTCTTTCACTGACGACATTTATAGAAGGCGGCTTACAAAAGAGAAAAAATAACTGCAGCATTTATAGACCTAATTATAACTGCGGCACATAACACCGTCTGGACGCAGGGCCTAATATATTGTAACGTTCTTTTTAAAATAATCAAAAATGCTGTTTAAAATCGTCTATTAATAAAGAAAAGCTTATTTACAATGCACTTAATTAAAAACACTATAACTATAAACTATTTAACAAACTATTAAAAATGGTAGGTATTTACAAATTTATTTGTAACAGCCTTAGTAGTGTAATGTCTGGCGTGCCGGACTTTCACCCAAGCGGCCCGCGATCAACTCCCGGCGCCGGCAGATCTGGTTAAGGTTTTCTGCAGTTTTCCTTAGCTGTGACACAAATGTGGGATTTGCGCTGTTCCATCTGTAAGTCGGATGCAGCCGCACATTGGGGTTACATAATAATAATAATCGCCCCCTCCCTCCCGCACAAGCTTATAGCTTCTGGGGCCTTGGTTTAGGTTGTGGGTTGTAGTAGTTATTATTATATTATTATTATATTTGAGGACTATTTATATAAAAACTATTTATGTATTAACTAATTATTCAGAGTACATTTCAACACGACGCCGGTTAAACATTAACTGCCCTCCTTCTACCCGCGATCTCAATTTATATCTTTCATACGATGACTCATACATCTAGAATGTTCGATGACGTGTTGATGAGTCATACATGCAGCTGTTTATAAGTGACGTCGATGAGGCGTGTCGATGAGTCATACATGCCGGTGTTATTGATGAGTCATACAGTTGATGACTCATACATCTAGAATGTTTGATGACGTCATATGTGGGTTTACTATTCGTTACAATATAAATAACCCGTGTCATAACTCTTTAACCCTGTAAAAGAATAATTAACCTCATTGATAATATGCTATCTAATAGAACTTTCCAGGTAATAATGGGAAACAACAGGAGCAAACATATGAAGCTGGCGAACAGAGAATTTACGAGTATATCTTGATAATAAATTACTTTTCCACACCACACATCCGAAATATCTGGGGGTTACCCTGGATAGGACGCTTAGACGCGAAATAATATATTGCAGAAGCTCTGCGGCACCACATGGAGCTCCTCAGCATCTACCTTAAGATCATCCACACTAGGTCTGGTTTATTAGGTGGCAGAGTATTGTGCTCCAGTGTGGCTTAACAGCGCTTACACCATCTGATCGACACCCAATTTAACCAAACAATACGCACTATAACAAGTACTATCAAGCTCACCCCTACAATATGGTTACCCACTCTTAGCCATATAGCTCCTCCCCATCTGCGCCAAGAAAATGCTCTAATCAGAGAATATAAGAAAATTAGTGACAACTCTCTATTACAAGTGCACAATGATGTCCATGACATCCAGAGGAATCGACTCTTAGACGTCCCCCAATTAGAACAGCGCAAATGCTACATCAAAGTGACTTTGATATAACAAGTCGATGGAGAGAGGAATGGGAAAGTAAATCTGCACCAAAGTATCACAGGATGCCGTGCATCCCCAGTAAATTAGAAGGCCTTGACCACCCTCGCAAGACTTGGTCAACTCTTAACAGAATAAGAACCAACTGCGGAAGATGCGCTGATTCCTTGCACAGATGGGATAGACTTATTCCTTCTGCCACCTGCGATTGTGGCGCCGTGAGACAAACCATCTGGCATATACGAGTAGTACAAGAATGTTCACTCAGGGCGTATACGGGTGACGGAAGCAAGGAAGCAATGGAATAATTTAGACATTTGCCTGTAATTAATTGGAATCTGTGTTTGCTTACATACTTACATAGAATATACTTTTATCCTTATGTGTTAAAACAATACTCTTTTTATTTTATTTATATATACATTCTTTATTTATTTATACATTTAAGCATATAATTGATAAATAAAATTAATAATATTGTTTGCTTTACACATTTATCGCAGTATTTTATAAACAATGCATTAACGGACCTTAGAGATTTTCACATACGAGGGCATCAGATCAGAGGGGCCAGATCAGGTAAGAGCAGATAAAACAGATTTTACAGGAAACGATAAAAACGTTTAAAATAGCATTTTCTGCATTGTCTATTTGAGATTTTAGTTAGATTAAATAATTTAATTTCTTTCTAGAATAATTTTTCTTAGGAAAATGAAAATCTAAGGCCATTTCTTATAGGGCATATACGTACTTGTAACCGAAGCATCTTGGTTGTTAGCTTTTTACAAATGCAGGCCGTATAGATATGTAAAGGTTTGGCAGACGCTAGTTGATTATTTTGAAAATTACCCAAGCACCCAACCCTTACCCAAGAACCTAAGTACATAAGCATTTCTAATCCGATGCAAGATGTAAATTTGGTTAATACGCCAATATACTTCAGTTATTTACTATAAATCTGGCCATACAAAACATACGCCCGTTTGTGACAACACGAGGTCGATACAAGGAATCAATACGCCATAAAAGTTCACAATCGCAAATTTTGCGGATACGCCCCTCTGATCTGTGCCCTTGAATTTATATAATGTATGATTACATGAGCTGTAACATACCTAAAAATGTTTCGGGTACTGTAATGATAATCTTCGCTATGTGGATGATACAACCTTACTGTCAAGAACAAGAAGTAGAAGACTTATTGAAACGCATTGAGAATGTTAGCTTAGAGTCTGGATTAAGACTTAATAGATTGAAGCGTTTTCTAATGGTTGTAGATCTCGATTTCGAAGTCTTGCATGATAGTTTACACTAAAATTTACCTAAGATTTTCCGATATCGACCTACCAATTAAAGGTTTGGTAGGCCTTCGACATTAGTTCCCGCGACATAGTGTTCCATTCGGCTTTACCTACAGTAGAGACCTGGCATGTACCGCGTGATGGCGGAGCTGCTTTAGAGTAGGAGTTATGTTTGCATCAACATCACTTACGGTAATTCCCCAAGTTAGTCCTACTCGACTCAGTCGAATTAAGAGCTAGAGAAAACCTGCGAGCTCTCCTACCCAACGAATCCTGAAAGATCCGCGTTTACCTAAAATAACTGTAATGATCTTGCAATATAAATGATCACCACCATTGTAAGTTATTATTTTGTACCATATGTTTAGCCTATTTTTTACGAGGAGTGTTATGTAATGATCTTGCAATACAAATGATCACCACGGCATCATTACATTAATAACTTCCATCAGGAAGGCATTGGAGCATAGGGATTGCCATAGCAACAATAATAATCATAGTAAATAAATAAAGATTCTATTGCACACGTTTTTATTACTCGAGTTATTCTTGCAAAAATCTACTCTTAAGATGGTGTAGCTAATAGTAAACTAACACCTAGTACACTATAGAACTACCTAGCAACACTACTACAGGTGGGTCTCTAATAGGCCAGTGGCTAGGTGCTTTATATTCTTAAAAAACATAGGCAAGGAGGAAGAAGATTTTTATAGTTTTTTTTTGATATTCGTGTTAAATATTATACAAATTAATACAATTAACAATTGATACAAAATTTAATTATTTGTTATTTCATAGTTTCTTCTTCAATTTTAGCACTGTATACAGCTCAACTATTGCTATCAATCTTGTCTATAAGTTTTCTGCAGCATAAGTTAGTTTTTTCTTTATTACGATTTTTTTCTATCACTGCTTTTAGTAAAATTTAAAAAAACAGTTTATTTGAATTATGTCTTTCTGTAATTTAGGCAACACATCGCACTGTTGACCATATATGTGTGTTACGAAGTTTAGGTAAAATTATTTAATTCACTACATTAAAATAAATGCAACTTCTGAAAATAGGTCATATAATATTAAAACTAGAAAGTGATTGACTTGTCATTGCGAGAGAAATCTTATAGAGTTTTTTATTTCATCTTCTCACTGATTTAAGGAGACGTATTAAATTATTTTATCCAACACCGTGAGTTATTAAGCCCATAACTATAGTGATTTTAGCAATTTAAAGTGACCTATAAGTCACTAGTGAGTTATAAACCATAAGTCACTCTTGCCATAGTGATCGCGTCACAGCCTTCCCATAAATTGAACTAATTTTTTCTCAAATAATTTGTCAAATAAAAATGTCACGACTGTCATCAGAAAAAGAATGCGTTTTAACGAAATTCTGACGGTGTTGGATAAAATTATGTATGGAACTCGTGTGTTATCGGTCCTAAGTCACTCTAAAAAACAAAGCCACTCGCACAAAGTGCTCGTGGCTTACCCGTTTTTTCTCGTGACTTATTTCCCTTATAACACACATGTACCATAAATAACTATTATTGAATAATAGTTTCTTTGACACAAGGCACAACGTACTGGATTCCTAAAAAGAGACAAAATAGTGTTTACATTAATTATGTTTATTAATTATTTAAATGAACAAACAAATAATTGTATAGCTACGACTGTAGCTATAACAGACTGTTGTGTACTAAATTGTCTTATGAGTTATGCGTTCAACAGCTAAATAGGCAACGCATAACATGCATTGATATAAAATATTCATAGAGTGTGAAATAATTCATTTGGTTCTTGCACGTCAATCCCAATTTCTATGAAACTAACTCTTGTGAGTTGGGCGAGGATACACAAGTACATATTATACCTAATCTCTTGATAACCAAGAAATACACAAAAAATAAATACAAACTACAGCAGCAACTTTTCCATTATATTAGCTTAGACAAAACATCTATAGTAGTTTATATATTATGTGGTTATTTTTTTCTTTGGTTACGGCAGTGGATTTAGGGTTGCCAACTTTTGAAAGTAGAAAGTAAGGACAGTCGAGAAGTTCCAGAAGCGTTATTTATTATATTCATTTACAATTATCAAGATTTTTCAATGCCATTTAAATGAAAACGAAACGTCAATGTAGTAAACCGGTAAATGTCTTAAGGGGTTTCTTGAGTGTTCGCGGTTCTCTCCATATATAGGGTAAATTCAGGAGAGACACGACCCATTTTGCTTGAGGGCTTCCAATAAAAAGGTTTTTGCACTTATTAAAGATATTAATTTGTTATTTTAATTAAACATTTATCTTCTTCAACAAATAAAAACAATTATAAAGTTTTCTTAAGCAGAATCAACAATTATATAAAAAAAATAAAAAGGTCTGTAAAGTGGCGTCTATCCCACATCTTGTAGGAAAGATGACATACTTATGAGGTGAGATGTCATGTACACTACTTTTTCTTTCTTATATTTTCTCTCCTACATTCGTTACAGTACATTGTACAATACTCATTAAGCCATTTTTGCAGGATTTGAGCACTTGATCCAATCGATTTTCATTTTTAACAAAATAATTTTTCCAGAACCCTACACACGAATTTTCAGCATCACTCGGGGGTCGACATATACCAGGCTCATAAAACATTCATCATCATTATCTGCAGATCATTCCTTAGCTGTAAAATCAGTTATCACTTATGTGGCGTCTGAACTCATTTCGTGGGAGAGGTGCCACGCTTAAAAAAATAACACATATAGAATACATTTGCAAAATATAAATTTATTATTTAATAAAGATCCCCACAAAGAAATAAATTACGTACTTACTTTGCTGCGATAGAATGCGATAGAACTATATCTCTATCTTTTTTAGTTGTGAAGATATGACAACTGTGGCGTCTCTCCCGACGTGGCGTCTTTCCTGAATTTACCCTACACGAGTTTACCTCTAGTATATATTTAAGGGATAGTTATTATAGAAACCAAAGTTTTTCCGAATTATTGTTATTTATAGAATCACGCTTCATTGAGTTTTGTTAGTTATTGTAAATAATGTTATCAAAATAATTTAAGAGCCGATACTCGGCATTGCAGATCTCCGAAAATCTGTATTAACAGACTTTCGAGACAACTTACTTTGCGGCGTCATTGTAAATATACTTACATTTAATATATTTTATAAATAAACAATTTTTCGATAATTATAATGTTTATAAAAAAATAACTTGCAATTAAATGCTAGTATGGTATGCATAACCATTTAGTTTTATTTTTATTTAACATAAATATACTGCGGTGATCTTTGAATATAAAATAAAATACAATATGTCCACCGTTCCAAATATAAACATAAATTATATACGGTGGATTGAAATGAGAATACACCACAGATATTTTTCTTTATTCCTCTCAGCTAGCTCAGGTTTGCTCAGTAAAGCATAAATTATTTGAATTGCGAGACTCTTATTTACTTTTATGCCTAGAGAGAAAGAAAAACTTATATCGTAAGCACTAAAGCTCCTGCAAGCTGGACAACTGCTCCTAAACTCTGAATTTAAAAGAAAAGAACGCTGGATGCTTGTATTAACATCAATTAAACACATATGTAAAATTGAAAACACATAAACTTTATTTAACGAACAAAAATAAAAATCCAAATGGAACGTCAAAATAAAAAAAATATTATTCAAGATATGTAATACAATTGGTAAATTGAGAAATGAATTCTCAGGTTTGCTCAAACGTTATAAATAATTGTAGTGATCTGACATAGGATCAGTACGGTCACAACACAAATGAAATTTGTTTAAAAATAAAAATATTTGTCTAATAAAAATAAATTCTTTTTAAAAGAAATGTTGTTGTTTTATTTAACTGAAATCAAATAAATTCTCAAAAGAACTTAATAAACTAAACCAAATAATTTTATATTTGAGAATGAACTTTACAAGTTAATTATTATTTATGAACTTGACAAGAATCGTTTATTTATAACCAACCTTGTATATTACGATATATTTTCCCTTTTTAAAAATTAATCCTTATTATTGGTAACACTGTGACAGAATCTGTCAGCTGATTTCTTGTTTATGAAATATCGTGGATACGTATCTTCCTTTAATCCTTGAAGATTGTTCCGGTAACACTTTTAGTTTAATTTTAAACTTTATTTATACAATGACATATATGTCAAAACATATGATTAACTATCTAACCTCAAATTAATTACAGATATTTTATCCGGAGTCGGGCATAGGTTCTGCCTTCTACGTTTTATCGACTGACTTTGTTACAATTTGCCCCAGCTTATATAGTTGCTGCCAGAACAAAGGAAAACTATGACACTTTTTCAAAACAGCGGAACATCGAACAAGATCGTGACGTCACTAATCCGGCACAGCTGTTCTGGATCATCACTAATCCTAATTCTGTTATTATAGGATTGTAGCTCTAGAAAAGAAGATCAATAAAGTATAATACATTCATTGGTCCAAAATGTATCGTAACGAAGATATTCGAGAAAAACGTTTAACAATGTACAAAACTCATTACGATCTAATTACATATAAAATTCAACAAATCAAGGTTCATCCTTTACAAGCTAATTACATGAATACATGACACAGGTAATACAAATAGTTTATCCATAGTAACATCTTTACAATTTACTACAAACATGATTTTTGCAGTACAAAATACAATGAATAAGTCAATTGATGCATGTACAAATGCCAGCTTAAATATTAAGTCAACGTTAATCAATTTATGCACAAAATGTCCAGCATACAGTACTCTAAGCACTTGCATTTGTTATATTTATTTTCCCCAGAAATATCACCTTTCTATGATCATTCTTACTGCCCTTTCAATAACAATGCATATTTCTATAGTTATGAAAAACTAAATCCTTTATTTAAAATTTCAATTTTGCATTATTATTGAAGGTGCAGTTTTGATTTTCATATGATCCTTTAATACCCTTAACTTATATACATAATTTTCTTTTTCAGATTGACCTTTGACTACGATCTCCTTCCTCCTACCATCCTAATTTGTATTTAATATTGTAAACTGTTATACTTTAATAAAGATATGCTATTCCAACTTGATTTATCGTATTTCAATTTTATATTGAGTTTTCTAATCTTAGTATAACGTTAAGACATTATTTATGTTTTATTTAATGATATCCAAGAACCACAGACTTGGTTGGAATCATTGTTCAAATGAACAATGAATCTCCAAAGTTTATAATCGAATGCACTTTCTCATATTATTTGCTCTTTAGCTCAAAACTGACCATTGCAATATACATTTTCTTCTTTTTCCTGAGCTTTTCACCATATTTCCTTCATCGTCTGGTAAATTATAATCTGTAGCTTCACTCAGTTTAATGGCTTAATACAGCTTATAGCAAATTTGATTCATTTTGCTCGAACAATGTTGGTGGTTAATTTTACAATTCTTGATTCTCGAAAACTAATTTCAGTGATTAAAATAAAAGGTATAATTTTTAATTAAATATTGAATCTTTGTCGTTGATTGTATTAAATAAAGACAAAACCCGTCCTTTCCTATAACAAGAAAGGACAAAGTACACACTCTTAGAAAGAAGGACAGTCCTTTCGAAAAAAGGTCAGTTGGCAACCCTAAGTGGAGTATTAAAAGATAAAACTGAAATAAATAGTGTATCAAAAATATCTGTAGTATTTTTTTAATTTTCACTTATCATAGACTGCAATTTAACACTTCTGTTCCCAGTTTCATACATGTATAGTACATACTAAGATACTGTATCTGAACCGACACAGGGTGGAAAGTTACATACCTACCTTGGAGATATGGCTCCACACCTGGTATCCTTGTCGGACGTGGATACGCAAATAATTATACAAATAAAAAAAGGACTTTATGCTTGTTTGTATTCAGAAAAGAACTTAGATTGGAACAAAAGACACTACGCAATTACAAAACATGTATTGATTAAAATCTCAATTAGGATGTAAGATGCAATGCAAATAATACTGAATAATATGACTGACGAAGGATCTTCCAAGCTAGTGTTTCTATAATACAATTAAATTTTATATTTATGATCGCGAATAAGAAAAGACTGACTTACCAAAAGAGCGTGATCGTCATTGGACGATAGGGCTTGCCGCTATTAGTAATTGAATGTAGGTAAAGGATTATATATAGTATGAGCAAAAAGTAAATCCATCAAAGGTGCCGTTGAAATTTTGAACTCATGTATATTTAACACCAGAAAATTAAACAAAATAATCAGAGTCGTTTGACAGTGACGGTTGCTATTAATTTTTTGCCCGATCGGGCGTTTTGGTTCATTTACAAGCTCTGCTCTCAGGGCGGTAAGTTCAACTTACCGCCCAAGGCTCGGTAATAAAGTACCTCGTCATTTAAGTCGAAAAACACTCACTATCCTTCTAAAATTCATCCGGATTGAGATAAAAATTGTTTTTGTTTATTCAACTCCATAACAATCGGGCACATTAACCAACTGAAAATTCACATTTTTAGTGTGATGTGTTTAATGTTTACTCTAGATATTTAAAATTCACTCAGATCCCATCGGGCAAAAAATAGTGTAAGCATTACGGGCGTTAGGTACGCTTTACCAGTCTCGGCTAATATGGAGACCTCCGCTACGCGTCGGTCTCCACACTATTAGCCTCGACTGGTAAAGCGTGCCTTATAACGTTGAAATTCACAACCCATTGATTGTTTGACGGTCACTGTTTAAAACCAAGCTTCTCCGTTAGTTTGGTTGTCACTGGTTTTCCCTTTTCCTCTGTTTATCGTAAAGTCACACCAGCGCGGTCAAGAACATTCTGAATAGTGGAGTTGATATAACAAAATGGGGGACTTGCATTAAAAGTTGAATGTGTGAGATGAATTAGAAAATTGGTTTTGATATAATTCGCTTTACGGAGAAAATCTTACATTCAACAAAATGATCATTTGATTGTTTATATGAGATCAATCGTCAATTAGACGGATTCGGTTCTAGTGTTAACCAATTAGGTAAACCTTTTTTTATTTTCCACAATGTTCTAAAATCTCAAAATCTTTTTCTACTTTAGGTAACATTTTCGCTATCAGTTACCTTGAAGGAATTGTGTAATAAAAGACCTTTCAGTATATCGAAAGGTAAAATTCTGTTTAAATATTTAGAATTAATACCACATACAGGGTGTGTTATTTTTAGGTCTTTTTGTTTTTTTCCTCTTTTGGGTTTCGTTGCTCGTTGTTTGCTTTCCTGTTCCTGCCTCGTTGACTTTAATTTGAAGGTCTTCCACTTTGGGTTCGTACCTGCCTACATACGTACAGGGTTGTATGAAATGAAAAACCCTAAGCAAGGCTTTTAAACCGTACCTTATCATCCGTGGGTCATCGAATGGTGGGATGTTTGTTAGAAACTGTATGTATATGTATATTGTGTCATTTTATCTACCTATGTTTATATATATTTATAAAACGTTCATACAATTTATTTATTCATGCATGTTAGTTTTAAGTGGTAGTTAAAGCGAGATATCGAGTAGTGAAATTATCATAGGATAGTTTTTAAGATTTACAACCAGCTGTGATACAAATCACCATTCTGTTAATTTTCTTAGACATTAAAATCCTTAATCAGTATAATTACAATATATTACAATCATAGTTTACAATTTGCGATAAATAATAAAGCCCTACTTAGGAAGTTTCCATTTCACTACATGTTTGTGTTTTATTTATTTCTATTTATTTATTGGGTGTTTTAATATTTGCTTTCCAGCTTGTCAACTGTAAGTATATATGCACCGTACGACCAAAATTGTGGAAGTTGTCTATATGTTAGTAAAAAATCTATTTCTTCGTTTATCTTGTAAGAAGTTTGAAGCTTTAGTAATAAGAAATGTTTTAAAACGAAGTGGCACTTGTTTTCTTATCTTGTATATCTTGTATTACCCCGCCCCTCTCCGACTTATTGGGGTTAGCCGGCAAAAACTAGAGTAGTGTTATATATAGGTCAAGTTGATACTTCCAGCACAGCTATATTTTGGTAAAAGTAACCTTTGTGATTCTGTAGGCTATAACCTGCCGCCCTTAATACTTAAATAACTATGATATAATCTTTTCAGAAAATTATATCAAATTAATAACAACTGTCACTGTCAAACGAGTATGATTATTTTCTATAATTTTCTGGTGTTATAATACACATAAGTTCAAAATTCCAAAGGCACCTTTAATGGAGTTACTTTTTCATATACTATATGTTCAACAATGTTGCCGATCGATGGGCCGTCATGCACGCTACGACATTTACATGAGAATAAATGATTGCGTTACATGGCCATAAATCTTCATTATACGAAATGCTATATTTTTTTTCTTGAGCACGTTGTATATTCCAAAACGAAGACCCACCAAAATTTCTTCTCAAGATGATCGGTTTTAGCGAGTGTTTTTAATTTAACCTTTTTTGAAGTGTTTTTATACCAAAAGTCAAAATTTAGCAGTTATTGATTTACGCTTCCTTGGATCTAATTTAGAATTAGTTTTATGATTTGGTAATAGTAGTTCTATGGTAATAATGTCAAGACAATATAAAATACGAAATGAACTCTAGAGACAATCATGACTTAAAAAACGTTTAACGGTTTAGATTTAAGGTATGCTTTTACAGTACATATTGGACATTTTCAGTCGTATAATATTACCTACCTTAACAACATACCTACTTTTATCATACCTGAGTTTTACATATATGGTTTAAATAAGTAGGCAGGTAAATATATCAATTGCGTATTCGTGTTAATACCTTTTGATTAATTTGTTGTACGATTAAAGCACATATAAAAAATTGCATATAATGTTGGTACCTACATAAGTTTCATTTTCAGTATAAATAGAGGGTACTGTTTCATCTTCATGTTAGAAAATCTCTCAAGATAAAGGTGCAGTTGCTTTTAATATCACCACAACAGTACAGTGAATGTATACAAAAGAGTCACGTTTTGAACTTCTGAAATAATGTGAATGTAAATGAAAAAGTAAAATTCAACTAAATAACAATAATTAATAGGCAAATAACAAACAATACATACAAAAATAAATTAATAATAAATAAATAAGGAACAGTCAATAAATCAGTTAACTTATGTATATCTACATAAAGGGTTTAAAACCCTCCCTAAAGAGTTTTAATTACTACAGTCTTCATCAGGTATAAATCTCAATCTACGTTAAAGTCAGACTGTTTTTGGCAGTTATTTTTACAAAAACTACAACATCCACTAATAATGTTTATCCTGGTGGTCCTGCAAGAGTTATTATTACCGCCGTACCAATTCTATCTGGAAACTCTTCTTCAGCCGTATGATTCATCTGATGCAATGTCGTACTATTCTGCATTGGCTTATGAACAACTGCTTGAGGATGAATATTTTCGTCTTTGCTTTCTTCTTTTTTCTCTTCTTGTGCACTTGGGGCAGTGGACACTTCTGGCTGAACTGAACTTGAAGCATTAATAATTGCATTTTCTAATTTAGGTGCAATATTATTAATGGTACTAGGAGTATGTTGGTCTTGTTTTACAATAGTTACTTGAGGCTTATAACCATTTTCGTCAGCAACGTATCGAACTTCTTGAACAATGTTTTCTGGCGTACTAATAGAATAACGACCAGTGATAACACTGACTTGAGTATTATCGGTCGCTAATTTTAACTCTCCTTTGTGATCTTGGAAGATGGTATCATCAATTTGGTACCTGTAAAGTAAACTTAATTAAAATAAATGTAAGTATGTATACATATTTAAAAAATTAGATTAAGCAAAGATTAAACAGTCGTGTTTGTGTTTAAAAATAAAAAAGGACAAACCAGACGTGTTCAGCAGACAGATATGTAAAGCGCTTTGAGAGATAGAAGATGTTAAAATTAAAAGATGTTACGATGCTTACATTGACATTAAAAGTAAGACGTCAACCTTGGGGCAAAACGAAAACATAGATAAATGTATATTTAACTGTAAAAGAGTGAAAAAAGTCAACAATTAAAAAAATTATGTGTTTAAAATCAAAGTCAAAAATAAAATTGAACATTTTCGAAAATATTTGGTATACTCTAGGAAATCGAGTATACGGTATGGGCGTTAAAGGAAAATTTTGTGATGTTCAAAAAGATTTTGAAAATTTTCAAAGAACTATTTTGCTTTTGACTTTGATTTTACACACTCTTTCTCGTCCACTTTCATTTAAACCTCAATTTCTCTCAGGTTTCTTGTCCTTAGGGCAAAAGTTGTAAGTGTAAGTGAAATTATATTAAATGGTATAAAGTTATAAAGAAATATATTAAACTCAAAAAAATAAATATTAAAAGCCTAAAATATAAAATATTAAAATAGATTAGGAAAAATGTAATGTAGAAAGATTTAGTATTGAATTCCACATTAAGATAGGTAAAGAATACCTACTTAAAATAAACTCGTTAGTGAAATCTACCTATGTATTTCAGAAAATATAATTTAAGTAGTAAAATGAATAAAGCCTTGACTTAAGTTGGATAATGAAACTAAATAACAATATTTATACTCACGCATATCTAAAGTTCCCAGTTTCATCATTATAATTTTCAAGCCAATTCAATTTGCCATACTGGCTATTCTGAGGTCTGGCTGATGCAAAAACATGTAAAAGCAGCGTGAAGATTATCTAAAATTTAAAATAATTAGCTAAATTAATCTGGAACAAGAACAAAGATCGAGGTTAAGTTTCAAAAACTATTTTTTATGTCTGCTATTAATTGCCTGACTATTTTTGTCAAGAAGTATAGGTAGTTACTATTTAATTACTGATAATTCTGTATACATAATATATTATTTATAATATACCTTACTTACATGTATCATATTGATTTAATCAATTTAATGGAGGAAGCACGTTAGCACCTGCTGTGATTAACACGAACCTTTCTTAGCTCTATCCAAGGACGTTGAACAACCAACACTGAAGTAGTGGAAGATGCTGGCACAGTTATATCTTTATATGTAGTTGCACAGGTATATGCCCATGAATGTTTACATGAATGGAAAGCTCGTTTACGTAAAATATCACAGTGTATTTCTAAGAATTGTTACAAGATTTTATAGAATATTACTACTACTGTTAAGTTCATTAAGAAAACCTGCACATAGAAGAATACAGTAGCTCTCTTTGCATATTTATTGTTTAGCTGGGATTTACCATAAATCGTTCTGCATACAATGGTTCACAAAGATTTATGACTTTTCTTTTGAAAAAGTTTTTAGAATTGATTTAGGTAATTTCTGCTTTTTTCTGTTTTCATATTTCTTTATAAAACGTTTTCATAATTTACTGTTAATTTTGCTAGCCTACAGCAGCTTTTGTAGTTTTTATTACGGGCAATTCTAATAATTTTTGGATCAAGTTTAAGGCAATATTTAAATAATATAACCCATATTAAATATTAATTTTTCAATTTTAGTTCATTTATTTACAATAACTAACAAACCTCGATGTTGCGCTGTTGTAAAGAAACAGTAATTTGATGAAACCTTAAATTTTGTAATAATTGAAGCTTAAATTTACATTATATGTAAACTCGTAAATATTTGAATTTTATGGGGATTTTACGTTTAACTAATGTTTTTCCCAACTATTGTTATTTATAGAATAGCGTGACATCGAATTTTGGCTTATTAATAATATTACTAAGATAATTTAAAAAACTGCTCCAGTGTGCTCCAGCTAGTTCAAACAAAGAAGATATCAAAATTAATTTGAACCTTATTCAAAAATAAGCAGAATAAGGTAAAAATTCAATAGGTACAAATTACCTCAACAGTTTTAGCATCGACTGTTTATCGTATCCTGAGCAGAGTTACTGAGTCACACATCCAGAAGGTCCCTGCATAGTAAGTACATAGTTCCAGACAGTAAACTGTAAAAAGGGATCACAGCAAATCAAGACGTTAGAAGACTATGCTTAATTTATGAGTGTAAACAAAAGCAGAGTTAGTCCTTTGTTTTAAAGAAAAAGTGAAATTATTTTTAAGACTGGATATTATTTATGGTTAGAACAACTAACCTTGAGTCCAGCAAATATCTTACTGCAAAAGTCACTAATAAATCTTTCTTAGTTAAATTAAAGGGCAAAACTTACTTGCATCATATCAGTTCTTCTACACCAATTATAGGGTTAGAATAATAAAATGTCAAAATTTGACGTTTCAATTAACGTTTGAGTTGAATAAAGATTAATAAAGACTGAAGACTTAAGATTAAAACAGAGGTATTTATACAGTGTTACAATCTTATCTGCCTACACAGTTCTCATGGTCATGAGAGAGTTAATGCTAAAGAAGTTCTCATAGAGATAACGTAGACTTATCACGAAAATGTAATTTGATATCGTGTGCTCACAATCCTAAACTATTCTCATGTAACATGATCTTATCTATAGTGTGATTATAACGTACGTTACTAGTGTTAAATAATATAATATTAATTGTAAACTACCGTAAAACTGAAGAAAACATATTAAATGTAAGTAGTGTTGTAAATGTAAGAACGTTCTGAAAATTCTGATGAGAACGTTCGCGAACGTTCGCGAATTATAAAAACGTATCAAAAGAACGTTCTCTTGAAGAGCATAATCAAGCACGTTCGCGAACGTTCTCATAATAATTCTCGAGAACTTTCAGAATAATACAGTACAAACGAGCATAAAAAATAACATTAAACATCGAGAATAAAACCGAATTTAAACGATCCTAAACCGCATACCTACGCAAAATGTACGTGTTACACGCAGCAGCTAGGAGCATAATCAAGCACGTTCGCGAACGTTTTCATAATCATTCTCGAGAACTCTCAGAATAATACAGCACACACGTCACAAACAAGCATAAATAAAAGCATTAAAAATCGAGAATAAAACGAAACTAAACGATCTTAAACCGAATGCCCACGCAAAATGTACACGTGTTTCTCGCAGCTGCTGTCGGTGTCGGGTGTTCAAAAAACAGACAGTTTTATAAGCATAGTTTGCACAATTTTTATTTAAATTTGTTATATTTTGTTTATATAAACAGTGACAAATGTTTATAAAATTTTTAAGATGTATTACTTGTAGTTGTGCATGCGGTGGTTGTGTATTGGACAGCGAGCGTAGACTGGCGGTTTTGTACGCTTTGCCGACCGTGGACACTAAGCCGACCGCAAGCAATGGACACCTTGCGCGGTCAGCGTATTATCTACGGTCGGCAAAGTGTTCAGTAGCAAAATTTATTTAAAGGGTTGGCGAAGTGACCGCGATCAGCGTTGTGTCCGGTAGCCGTAATGATACATACCTAAATATAATTGGACGTATTCACATGCCATGATTAAAGGTGTCTCTAACTAAAGTTCTAATTAAAATAAAAAAAGATAGTTTTATCTCATTCTAATAGGTGTAAAAAGATAAGAATTAGTCAGCATGACAATTAAACACATTATTAGCTTAATAGTGAGATTTAAATATGGCCCAACGAGTTTAATATTTAAAATTTTTGCAACAGTAAATGTAAGTATTCACCATAAAAAGGTGTACGGGAATTATTGGTTATTGAAATACCGTAAAAATAAAATTGGAAACCATATTTCTTGTATATCATCTTTTAGATACCATTCGGATAAAATTTCAAGCTTTCTTTAAGCTTGATACAATCTCAGGTAAGAAAAATGTGATCTACTGGTTTTCAGAAAGAGGAGTAGAAATTTGTCCAACCATTACACAACTGGGATGTTTATAAATGTTGTAGTGATGAAATGAAGTGATATATAGTTTAATATTGGAACTTGGTATAATAAAAGAAGACTTTATTTTACTTACCTGTGCATTATTGAATTGATTCCTTTAGATAATAAGTTTTAGTCATTCCAACTGTGTAAGCAAGTAAGTTGCAAACTTGATTAATTATAGAAGTTTAGTACCTTAAATAAAATTAAAATTTATCTAATTAATAATAAAATCAATTATAAACTTAAATGATAAAGTGAGGTTATATTTCATTGTTGCAGCTTGATATTTCTTTTCTGATTCAGTCATTACAGGCCGCTCTATTTAATAGTAAAAACTATTAACATTTTCATTTATTGTTTCTTGTTGGAAGTACATTTTAAAAAAAGAACAGAAAGGAAAATAACCCGGTCCTGTATTTAAAAATTATAAAAATATTATTTATATTTCGCAAAAGTTAAATTAGAATTTAACAATAAACAAAGAAAACAATTAAAAACTAAATTATTTTATTAAAAGTTCTTACAAATTCAGTTATTTATATAGAACAAAAGGTTGGAGTCTCTATGTAAAATTTACGGGATAAAAAATATTATTATTGTTAAGTAAATAAATTACTGGGAATTTCATTCATGTAATTGAGACAAGGCGCAAATCTGAGTTAATTACAATAGAATTGGGTGTATAACTACATATAAATGAATTCAAAGATGTGCAATAATATTTTAACTCATTTATCACAATACGTATATATAAAAAGCGGGAATTATGAAAGCTAACACTTTTGATCATCATCGTCACTGTATGCATATTCGTTATCAGTACTACTGCTCTCGCCATTTATGTGTACAATTAAGGATTTAGCTTGAATATATAAAATTGCTTTGCGTTCCAAATAGCAGCCCTCAGCATCCAAGACGTATCTGCATAGGTTTTTTCATCTCTACAGTAATATTTTGAAATTAGTCTTCGGTGAACACAACTACATTTTCTAATTTAAATGCAACATTTCTTCTTGCAACATTCTTTTTTACGGTACCCCATACCCTCTACGTAGAGCTTAGATCAGGGTGGTACGCTGGAAGATATAAAACACTGTGCCCATGTACTTCAAATAAACGATCCATTTTATAAATTTTTTTGTGTTTTGTAGTTCTTTGACTATGTTGTAGACGTATCAGGAGTACTATCATTTCTGATTTGTTACATTTGTTGATGATCATGCACGATTTCGTGTATATTTTATGATCCCATGCGTTGTCACGAACAATTACTGAATTTTCTAACAGGTTTGAAAAACTGAGTAGTAACACATTTTACAAAATTTTACTTCTTACTTTTACGTCTTACTTTTGCTTCTTGATTTAAAAATTAATAAGACCTACGGAATGTATCCCATTTCACCACCTACGTGGACAATATTTAATCTGTTGATGTTATCTAGAATATGCGTTGTGGATTTCCATCTACCTAACTTTTTGGAGTTGTCTGATTTCCATGAATAATTGAATCTATGCTTCAGCCAAAAAGACAATTAAGCATTTTCCTGTCTATTTATAATGCTTTATACGTTCCAGAAAATTAATATGTAACAATCATATCGCCGATGAAAATACGTAAAGGCGTTTGTCCTCGTATAGAAAGCTGATGATACATATACGCCTTTACATACTTTCAACGACGGCATGTGACCTCCTTCAATTAGTATTTTTCGGTTGTCTGATGTTGTGGTCGATTTGTTGTTTAAATCATATCTAATTCTAATTTCTTGGAGACGAGAAAATGTTACTGCACATTTCTCAGTCAGATGAAAATTGTAAATAACATTTCTTATATTGCCCAACTCCTAAACTTGAAGGTTTGTTACTGTGCATGATCTTTTTTTTTGTGACACTATTACACACTATTGCAGATGTTTAGTTAAGATTATTTCTATACTTTTAATTGATACTTTTGTACACAACATATAGCGTTTTTAATTGACTGCTCTGGAGTGCTTTTAGATTGATCTGAGAGGAAATTCCATATTCGATTGAATCACCTAACATTCCAGTCATTGCGGTCTGCGTGTTCGATGAGACAGACCAATTCAGATCAAAACAAAAACCTTTCCTCTAATTTATGCGTATCTGCAACTGGAATAATGGATAATGAATGGTGTTGTTTGAGTCTATTAGAAATGTTATCATCAGATTCGTCTGATAATAAAAGGCATACGCACAGCAAGGTCTCGGGTTAGAGGGCGGATTTAGGACGAGACCCCCAGGCATACAAACAGCGAGGTCTCGGGTAAGGTACGGACAAGAGGGCGAATTTAAGATGAAACACCCAGATATACACACAGCGAGGTCTCGGATAAAGTACGGACAAGAGAGTGAAGTTAGGTTGAGACCCCCAGGCACAAGCGCAGTGAGGTCTCGGGTAAAGTACGGACAAGAGGGTGGATTTAGGATGAGACCCCCAGGCATACACACAGCGAGGTCTCGGGTAAGGTACGAACAAGAGGGAGGATTTAGGATGAGACCTCCAGGCATACACACAGCGAGGTCTCGGGTAAGGTACGGACAAGAGGGTGGATTTAGGATGAGACCCCCCAGGCATACACACAGCGAGGTCTCGGGTAAGGTACGGACAAGAGGGCGGATTTAGGATGAGACCCCCAGGCATACACACAGCGAGATCTCGGACAAGAGGGCGGATTTAGGATGAGAACCTCAGGGATACGCACAGCGAGGTCTCGGGTAAGGTACGGTAAAGCGGGTGAAAACAGGGTGAGGTCGGGGCTGAAAAAGGATCAGCATATACGGTCAACAGTTCTTACTTTAATAATCCTTATGGCTCGGTCGACTGGGCTGCTCCTTCTGGGTCGGCTGGCTGACTGTTTAGTTGAGGATGAGTCCCGGAATGGAACTGAATAAATCGTTTCTTGCACTTCTTTATATAGGTGCTCTCGGAGCGTGGGGGAAATAGTAGGAGTAAGACGGAGCGGCGCACACCAAATATCGGTTAAGGAAGGAGCGCGTGCTCTTGCTTTAGTCGGTCACGTATCCGAGCGGCGATTGATTGCGACAGTCGATAAGCACTTTTATTTTTACACCAAAAAATTAATTAACGCAATTTACTAACTTCGTTACATCGTTTTACGAGCAACCGCAGAGCAATCTGTAATTGAGCAATCCGAGGTCTAATTGAAAACGAAAATAGAGTAGCCACTGCAGCTCAGCGGAGACATAGGTCATGGATTGGTCAGACCTGTAAGAAAATATACCTACCGTGGGATGTTATAAAACTTTGCGTACACACGTGTTTTTATTTTTTGGACACTAGTGTGATTTACTAAATGAATGATTCCAATAGAGAAATATCACACAGGCCATTGGTTTATAATAATTTAAGTATTTGAATAAATCCAATAAGGTGAGGTAATTCCAAACAAAAGAAACTCAAGAGAGGACAACCAATTAAGCAGCCTTTAATATAACATAAATGAAAATTGATATAAGAGTAGTTAATTTTAGTACACACAGGTAGTTGATAATAATAGTAATAGTAGGTATATGTATGTAATTATGTATTTATTTATTATTTATTATTAAAAGAAATATAGTAATAAATATTATTGTATTATTATTTTTTGAAGAAGAAGAGTGATAACCATTTAATTAATTAAAAATAATCGCAACAGCATTAAATGTGCAATTTTAAATATTAGTTTGACAAATTATACACAAGTATTAAAACGTGTTCCACAAAATGGCACTTCGGTAGATTAAGTGTAACCTTCAATAGTACTAATTAATGGTAGGCAGAATATCCGACAAGATAAACGACCGCACGATCGCCAGACCAACTTGAAAGTTTAATCTGCAGGCTATCGCAAAATCTATTTTACGTGAACGGACGGTAGACTAAACACTTTCTATTTTATCTCATTGTCAAATATTAAATGATAATCTAGTGTTGTAAGTATTTTAAATTTCAAAAAGTTCACTCGCTTCAATAATAATGTACTACAGAAACTAAAAATAATAGCGGGTTTTAAAACGAGCAGTGGGTTATGTGCGTCTGCTCTGCGTGCACCGATAACCTTTAAACTTGCCGATCAGGAATCAACGTTTGGACTTCATTCTCAAAGACACTTTTTTATGCGACGGAGGTCAGACGTCCCTCAATGTACTTTTTTAATAAAATTATTATGAAAGAATCTACATTAATTAAAATATTTGGTAACAACCCTGAATTATGTACTTTCAATAAACAATAAAAAGACATTTAATTAGGAAATTAAATACAAATGTATTGAAAACATAATACATAGAAGCTTCAAAATAAACTCCAAAATTACAGTTTGATATAAACTTATGATGTTTTAGACTATTCATATTTTGTATACATATATATGTACTATGCTAGGTATCATATATAAAGCAATAAATATTTGGGCGATTAAATGAATAGGAAAAATAATTTAGTATTGATATTACAATTATTACGATGATACTGCACTACTTTTTTGGGCGTTACTTCGCATATTCACTGTTCGATCCCTACAGGTCACCGGTCAACCAGTCTGCGTTTGACGATGTTTCAGCAAGATTTCACTTGGACGCTGACCTGCTATATCTGCAAACTGACCTGCAAAAAACCTTGTTTTTTTAAATAATTTCGGTCAGCGCGCTGATTCGGCGTACGTGTGAAGAGGTGCATTTCTCCAATGGCCCGTCAGCGCGCTGACCGTACGCGAGGCTCACGGGCCACGCCTATGACCGCGCTGACCAAATACGCGTGCTGACCGTCAGCGTGTATGTGACGAGATCAATTTAAAACTGCAGTCCTTGCATGGCGCTGATCATCAGCGCGCTGACGGTCAGCGTCCATGTGAAACGGGGCTAACTTAGTTCTGATTCACGTTGTTACACGATATAGACTAGTCTAGACAGTCTATTTTTTTATTAGTGCTTGAAAAAAATTATGCTGTGACCAAAAGTTCATAGTCTATTCTACAGCATTGTGCTTACCTCTCATATTAACTCTTTGTTAAAATATCAATTAGAAGTTATACATATAGGAAAATTGTTAACTACAAAATAGTGTAATTCAGGTCTATGCAATCTATGGTCTGTAGTAGTTCTATCAAGTAGCTCGCGGTTAGTGAGTTATTTTGAAAACCACAGGAGCCAAATATTCCAAAATTAGTCATTGACAATTAGAAAAACTGGCAAAGATCAAGAACACGAGTTCGTTGACTAACGATAATTTAAAACCTTGACTTACATTATATTAGCATCAACTAATCGCCCGAATATTACTCAGACTGTAAAAGGGCCAATGTCAAAAATCTAATTAGTGTATTTTTATTAGCTGTATTCTTTACCTGTTTTACTACACTGCTGTTTTTTTAAATATAATTTCAAATAGAAATTTAGATTAAGAAATTTCGTTTTTGTACAATTTATTACCAAATAATTTGTATAGCTTTGTATATTCTTAAATTTTTAATAATAGATAATATCATACTAATTTTTGTACAATTTTTCAACAAAATAGAATGATTACGTTGATGTACCTTTCCATCAGATGACTATTTCTATTTAATAATAACTTTTTTGAGCAATAATGTATGTTTTTCTTAGTAAAGCATGTGTGACCTTTTTAGACTATGCACTAAAAAATAAAAAATAATAATTTTATTTTGCAAAAACTCCAATTAATCCTTTCACTTAAAAGGTTGCACATGCCTGATGTGATTGATAGACTTGGATTGTGAGTATGTTCTCACTTGATTTGTTTTTAGGGAAACATCGCCATCGGCTCTACCTACTCTGCTTTAATGTTTTTTATACAATTAGTTAAGCAATGCAGTATAGAGATGCATTGCAAAGGCTAATTTCGCAAAAAACTCATTTTGTTTCAGCAACACGTTTACTGTCTTATTTATAAAGTACAAAGAGTATAAAATGTTGATTAAAATTCACTGAAGGCAAAATTTATTTATTACAATCAAGTAGATGTGTAATACCTATCATAAATTTTTCAAAATTCATATGTTTGAACAAAAAATTCTGATGTCTGACATTTCGGAAACAAGTGTTTGCCGAATTCTTCATGACCATTTGGGTATAAATAAAATTAGTGCAAGATGGGTACTGCGTCTTCTTTCTTCTCGTTCAACGTCAACGTCGCGTCGTATGTGTGCGTTCGTTTTTAAACTTGTGTTGAGCCGACCCAAAGCCGATTTTAGAGTCCATTGTCACTGGAGATGAAAAAATGCTTCTGTATTATGATCCTCTATCCAAAAGGGAATCGATGAAATACCGGAAACCCGATGAACATCGTCCCAAAAAGGCGAAAGTCGTTCAATCGACAAAGAAAGTTATAGCAACAATATTCTGGGATTGTGACGGCATTTTACTGTTTGATTTTAAAGGACGCAATACAACTGTTAACAGTACATATACGTCTTTATTGCATAAATTGAGAAACAATATTCGTGAAAAACGTCGAGGAAAATTGACAACAGGTGTTCGATTATTACACGACAATGCACCCGTTCATACTGCCGCAATTTCACAAGCTGCCATTCGCTAATGCGGCTTTGAAGCATTGGATCATCCACCGTACAAACCGGATATGGCTCCTAGTGACTATGATTTATTTTCCAACTTAAAGAAAGACCTTATAGACGGAGAGCCAGCGACAAAAATAGTTACGTCATTTCATTAAGAAAATTTTTGATGTCATTGTACTGTCTTAACATAGGTAAACTTTAATTGGAAGTTCTGCCACATATCAGTAGTGGAGAGAGTAGCGGGAGAGAGTGAAAGGGTTAAACAATATTAATATAAAAACGTGATTCAAGTAAAGCTGATGTTTGGTGTGATGACATTAAATAATATTTTATGTAATATATTACAATGGCAGACAGTTTGGTTAGTAGAGGGATGGGGACAGACAGCGAGGAAGGTTGAGAAAATATGTGGCCTATTACGTCATATCAGTTTGTACTTACTAGTAAACATATCCAATGAGAGACACTCAGAATGCGTCATATTATATATCATTTGAAAGGTAATTTTAAGTACTTTCCAACGATATATGATTCATAGGCAGACTATGACTATGAAAAGGTCAAAGGCCAAAAGCATAGTAAAATTTTATCAAAATTAAGCAAATAACGAAAAAAATTAATAGAATGCTAAAAATTGGCATAGATGTTGGCGAATACATACTGTTTAAGAAATCGATGAGTCCCGAGTTGAATAAGGCGTGTCTGAGACGCCATATTGGAAGAAATGGGGGTTTAAATGAACTATTCGGCAACATCTATACCATTTTCAGCTTCCTATTAATTTTGTCCGTTATTTCTTATTTAAACCGCTATATTTTCCAAGATGGCGGACTGATCACACCTTCTTCGACTCGGAACTCGATTTCTTAAACAGTATGTTTACAGAGTGTTTTTAATTATTTTTGCTACTATAAATTAGTCATTGCAGCAATTCATTTAAATTACCGCCGCTCTGTGTCGTTGCGTCTGTCAAGGTGTTTGACTCAAAAATTTTGTCTGACTTTGTGAATACAGAATTATAATGATATTTTGAAAATGTTAACAGTTATCCCAATCTTAATGATATGGCGTAATAGGCCATATATTTTCTCGACCTTCCTCGCTGTCTGTCCCCATCCCCCCACTAAACAAACGGTCTGCCATTGTAATATATTACATAAAATATTACTTACCGTCATCACACCAAAAATCAGCTTAACTTATATCACGTTTTTGTATTAATATTTTTTAACCCTTTCACTCTCTCCACCACTGATATATGGCAGAACTTCCAATTAAAGTTTACCTATGTTAAGACAGTACAATGGCATCAAAAATTTTCTTAATGAAATGACGTAACTATTTTTGTCGCTGGCTCTTAGACTATTAGGGGATGTCGTTTTAAGAACGAGAACCAGTTGCAAGCACCTGTAATTGAACATTTTGCAGGAAAAACTTCAGATTATTTTTACAAGGGTATTGAATTATTAATCCACATTGTAATAAGTGTATTGACATTAGGGGAGATTATATTAAAAAATAAAAATTATTATATTTTACCAAGTTTATTATTTCTATATCAGGCCTAGAATTTATGGCGCTTACCTAGTACTTGAACCATAGTTACCTGTCATTAAAGAAGCTCTCTTTTTTCCATGTTTTCATAGTCTATTTTGACGATCCTTAACTTTAGTAGTTTATTTGAAGCTTGTTTCATTAACATAGTCAGTGATTCGCATATTTATAAAATTACTCTATTGTCTTTTCGGATCCGCGAAAATAACAAATAACTTTCTCTCCTCGTCTCTCGAACATTTCAAACGAAATCACAACGTGGAATAACATTAATGCTGCATAAATTTGTTTTATTGTTTTTAAAGATAAAAGAAATTTTAATTGGGAAAGTCTTAAACTTTAAATTTGTTTCATCTTGTTCGAGCATAATTTGTTTAAATAAGAAGTACGTTGGATTTTTCGTTCTCACTAACAACTTGATTTAATTTGAAATGAACATTAATTAGTTAGAGCTTTACTTCGGATACGTACGCGACATGCAAGAGTAGTAAAGCAGAATGAAATTGTGCCTAGAATGTAAAAAAATGTAAATGTGCAAACTTTGTGTTGTTTACAATTATGATAATTATTAGAAAAACAAAATAAATGGCATCTGAAAAATGTAGTACATAGTTTCATCAATAAAAATCAATTTTGAAAAATAAGAGAGTAACCAAACTTCGAAACGTTGAATAAACAATTTAATGAATGTTTATAGAAACTGCAATCTGACTATGTTTAGAATCAAAAATAAAATAAAATATTATTGCATTCAAATAGCAAATATTTAAACAGAGACACCTATCAATCTCACTACTATGTGCTCACGGCTTACTGCTATTTATTAGAATTTACAGTTAACAACAAACATTAAAGGAACAAAACTGAAGTGCATTCGTTCAACAACTCTAATTGGTTACTTAAGATGCAATACAAACAGCTAGTAAAAGGTTTCGCAGATACCGTTATTATAATTTATTTAGTTACCCTTGCTACAATAACTAATACATAACCGTTAATGTTTTATATTTTTAAAATATACTGGGATGATTAAAGCTAAATAAATGAATAAGATTTTAAACGAAAGTCCCACGTTCTGGGCAAGCCATAAAAGTATGGGATGTTATATTAAATAAATAAGATTGTATGAGAATTTGGCTAGCTTTAGTAAAATCAAAATAAACGACCCAATAACTTTTCTTTTTCCCAATAGACTAACTCATGTTTAATTCGATTGAGAATGAGATAAAAAAAATTATAAAAATCTTATTGATTCCTGTTCCTGGAAGAAAAAAAAACTTACTACAAGCCACACCTGGTCTGCTGCATCTGGACGAGAAATAATCTTTAATCCTGTATATAAATTGGGTGCTTGCATGCACATCAAAACAAATAAATGCTTTTATAATTTTAAAACAAGGATTTTTATTTTATTAAAAATAAATGAAAATTTATCATAAAAAAACAAACTCCTCAAAAAAAATTGAAAAGGAAAATCTTCCTTGAGTTTGTTTAAATGAATTAAAGGTAGTTGTCAACCTGACATGGGGGTTGCAACTGGTTTCATTTGAACAAACTAATATCAAAACAAATTTATCCAACTAAAATAAAATATTTAGAGTTAATACACAAATTAAAATTTGTGAAACAACAACAACAATTTGTTCAAAATGAACCTCTTGAAATTTACAATAATGATTTTAAAAATTGTATAAACAATTGTTCCCGATGGGCAACAAATCTTATTTACGACCCACTTTGTATATGGTTTTTAACGAAACAAATCTGTCGATAAATTTACTTTCTAAATTCTTTGTGCTCACTTGATAAAATCAGCTTGAGCTAAATCAGCTGTTCCATACCATGTCGATAACCGAAATCCATACAAAATATTGAAATGGAAATAAATAAATCTTTTTTGATTTGTAATAATAATAATAATAATAATAAGTTCACAATTCCCAATAATTGTTGAAATACCAAACAAGTCTTCCTGCTTCTTCTATAATTGAAGGTAAATACCCAAATCCATACGATAGACGTTTGTTTACAAACAGAAAAACATGTGGGTTAAACTTTAACCTCACTTTTATTTACAGATTTTTATCTGGAGCCGAGCATAGATTCACCCTATGGCTTTGTTATGGCTATGCTTCTTTTTCCGAGGCTCCTTTGGATAAGTTCGACATTCAGATCTATTTAACTCAAAGAGCTCTGTTTACATAGTATCTATTATTGCAAATAATAGTAACTATGACTATAGAGCTTACAAGGCAGAACTTACCCTCTATATTTTCGAGCCAAAAATAATCACAAAACACTAAAACAATGGAATAACGCGAACTCTCATGACGTCACGATAACGTCAATCATATGGAGTTTACACAAATTATATTTACATATTACAAAAAAACACTTAACTTATAAATATGTTTACAACGTTTTAGAAGTCAAACGATGCTTCAGCAAGTATTGAATAAATATCAACATAAATTAAATCAGACTTTAACCAATCTTGTCCAGAATACAGTAGTCCAGGTGACTGAATACAAACAACGGCGCAAAACAACAAAATAAAATCAACATTTGTAAAAATCAATGAATATCTACAAATATCTCCACATATATGACCTCAAGTCTTCCAAATACAGGATTTAGTAAGTTTATTGTAACCTTATAAACATCAAGGTACTAAGCTGTATTAACTATTTCCAGTGATGTATGTCCCCGAAACTGACTTAGTTTTGTGGGAGAAAGAAAAATCTATCCTGTTTTGACTAAAAGTTAAAACTCAAATCTAACATGAAGATAAACATTCAAGAAAAGTGGATAAATTATCTTAAACATTTAACCTGTGTTACATACAGTGTATTTTACTATAAAACAACATGATTAACTTATATCCTTTAAAAAAACTATAAATCTTTTATAAGAATTGAGGTTATGTCTGCATGATATCTTCCTTCTTTAAATTCTATTTTAACTAGATAAATCTGTTTGTAACCTAGCATGTACCCTTTAGATTAAATAAAACTAGTATCCTAGCAGGTCTATCTTTCTTTTATTGCATGAATTGATTATGTCTGTGCTTACGATCAAATCGTAGCCCTTAAATATTCTTATATCATTATTAACTAACTAAATTTTCAAACCGATAATACAATATTTTCTCAATACCAATCAATAACCAAATTACCAAGCAACCAGTTAAAGAGCAATCTAATAAATCAAAGCTTGCGTCCTCAGTTAGGCGATACTAAGAAGAGATGCAGAACGATAAATCATATACACAGTACAACTTACATACATTATAAATGGCATTACCATGAATCCCTAAAGAAAATAAGTTCAATCCACCTATTAATTCTTAATAAAGTCCTCACCTACTAACCCACTTGATTAACAGATGCAGATAGTTCATTGGGGGCCAAACAATAAATAATTTTAACGGCCGTCATACCTTCGTTTTATAGTAAAATTTTTGATTACCCCCCCAGTGTAAAATAAAAGTGTTTCGTCTTGGCTTGTATTTAAAACAATTCTCACGCTACAATATATTATATCACGGAAAATGACTTTTACCAGATTGCTTTGAAACTTTGCTGAAAGATAGTTTTTGTTTTCTACTTCATCTTGGGAATGGACCTCCTGATAAAATTTGGTTTTACGTTGAATTTGAAGGACGGTGTTTTGAAGGTCGGTAAGGAAGAACTTCCGTTGCACCAACGAGAAGATCCTGTTGTAAGGGTTTTGCTGATAGAAGACGTGATATTGCCGGGTCAAAGCGAGATGGTTGTCGAGGCAGGTTTGGATGGAGAGCTTCGGGTAGGATGTGTGCGAATGATGGAGCCTGTCTGTGATAAGAAGATCCATAGTGGCATACTGGTGAAGAAAGCGCTGATCAAGGTTGGAAAGATAGTACCCGTGAGAATTATGAACGTTAATATGGATCCGGTGACATTAAAGAAGAGCACCCTTGTGGGTCAGTGTGTGCCAGTATTCCGAGTAGCCAGGTGTATGGCTGATGTTCCGAAACCAATGCTCAAAGACCATGGTGGAAAATTAGTGGGTATGGTTACTAGTTCGTGCGAAGACCTTAACAGATCGGAAGTGAAAGAGGTACAGGGTTTGGTTCACCGATACCAAGATATCTTCGCTCTTGACGATACCCAGAAAGCACGAACTAATATTGTGCGACATAAAATCAATAAAGGGAACTATGTGCCAGTCCGACAGCAACCGAGACGTCTACCTCTAGCAAGGCGAGCTGAGGCCGAGAAGATTATAACCGATATGGGAGAACAAGGGGTCATCGAGCCATCCAGCAGTCCATGGGCATCACCGGTGATCCTGGTCAGTAGGAAGGACGGGTCAACGAGATTTTGTGTGGACTATCGGCAGCTCAATAACGTGACCAAGAAAGACAGCTATCCCTTACCGCGCATCGACGACACGTTAGATACCCGGTCTGGTTCACAATGGCTTTTGACTTTGGACTTAAAGAGTGGTTATTGGCAAGTTGAAATGGAACCTGAAGACCGGGAGAAGACCGCGTTCACTATTGGTTCCGGACTATGGCAGTTTACGGTTATGCCTTTCAGTCTATGTAACGCTCCGGCCACCTTTGAGCGTCTAATGGAGACCATCCTGAGAGGGCTGTCGTGGAAGACTTGCTTGGTATACCTAGATGATGTGATTGTAGTCGGAAAATCATTCAACGAACATTTGAAAAATCTATAGGAAGTGTTCCGAAGACTACGTGGAGCCAATCTGAAACTAAGTCCGAAAAAGTGCCACATATTCAGATAGGAAGTGAAATATCTCGGGCACGTCGTATCACAAAGTGGAGTGGCAGCTGACCCCGATAAAATCCGTGCAGTCCAAGAGTGGCCAACACCAAAAGATAAACATCAAGTTCGTAGTTTTCTTGGGTTATGTACCTACTACAGGCGTTTCGTCTCTGGGTTTGCCAATATAGCGAAGCCCCTGACAAGGTTAACTGAAGACGGGCGCGAGTAGGTTTGGAGCGGAGAGTGCGAAACAGCTTTCCAACAGTTGAAGCGTGCCTTGACAACAGCACCAATATTGAGCTATCCACGGACAGAAGGGAAATTCATACTTGACACAGATGCAAGTAATCTGGCCATTGGGGGTTCTCCCATTATTGTGTGACCAGAAAAGAATTATTGGCTGTCGTGGAGTCCGTTGAGCATTTCTACAAATACTTGTACGGACGGAAGTTTTTATTGAGGACGGACCATGCTGCGTTGAAATGGCTCCTACAATTCCGTAATCCGGAAGGCCAGGTCGCAAGGTGGATCGAACGATTACAAGGATACGACTTTGACACGGATCATTGAGCAGGCACTAGTCATCGAAATGCCGTTGCTCTTTCAAGAAGACCCTGTCCAACGGATTCCCATCATTGTTCTCATTTGGAAGAGAAGGTTTCTCAAGTATTAAGAACTACCATCGTCAACGACAATTGGTTGCCGAAAGCATTGCAACGACAGCAGGAGGCTGATGCCGAATTAAAAATGGTACTGGAATGGAAGCGCTTGGGAGAAAGGCCTGCCTGGGAGGCCGTCAGCCCGTTCAACAGAACCCTCAAAGCATATTGGGCCCAATGGGAGTCCTTGAAGGTGGAAGACGATCTCCTGAAGCGAGTACTGGAGGGTGAAGATGGCACCACCATTAGGTCTCAGTTCGTGATTCCAAGGAGTCGAGTGGCTACAGTATTGCGACATCTCCATGACGGTGCCTTAGGAGGACACTTCGTTGTGAAGAAGACTCTGGAGAAAGTTAGGGAGCGTTTTTATTGGGTCAACTGTAAAGAAGACGTGAAGGAGTGGTGCCGGAAATGCGAACTATGTGCCACTGGTAACGGACCCTTTGGGAAACGAAGAGCACCTATGAGGCAGTGCAATGTGGGTAGTACTCTGGAAAGAATAGCTATAGATATTGCCGGACCATTTCCCGAAACCGACGATGGGAATAAATGCATCTTAGTGGCAATGGACTATTTTACCAAATGGCCAGAAGCATATGCCCTACCAAACCAGGAAGCTGCGACTGTTGCTGACATACTAGTCAAAGAGTTTTTCAGTCGCTTCGGAGTGCCCATGAGCTGCATTCGAATCGAGGCCGCAATTTTGAGTCTGTACTCTTTGGAGAAGTCTGTCGATTGTTGGGCATTCGCAAGACTCGGACCACACCATTGCATCCGCAGTCCGATGGAATGGTAGAACGCATGAATCGGACAATGGGGAAATATTTGGCCAAGGTCGTCTCCGATCATCAATGAGACTGGGACCAATACCTGCATCTATTCCTGATGGCTTATCGTGCATCGGTCCACGAAACAACCGGTCAGTCACCAGAGTCTGCAATGTTTGGACTCGAGTCACGGTTACCGTGTCATCTGGAATTTGGGTCTCCACCTATAGAGCACGAAATAGCCGGGAATCATTATGTCATCAACTTAAAGAAGAAGGTGGCGGATATTCACGACCGAACCCGAAACAATGTCGAATCGCGAGTGACCGGATGAAGACTACGTTCGATGTGAGAGCCCAAGAAGGAGGGTTTCAACCTGGAGAGCTTGTCTGGTTATACAACCCGCAAAGACGTCGTGGCTATGCTCCAAAGTTACAGCGAAATTGGGAGGGTCCATACCAGATGAAGAAACGAATAAATGACTTGATTTATCGCATCCAGAAATTGCCAAGAGGGAAACCAAAGGTGGTACACTCCAATCGTCTGGCGCGCTATGAGGGAAACAATAACGTGGTCCCGAATCGAGAAGATGACGCTGAGGTGACTGTCAATACCGTAAGGCCTGAAGATGCGTGAACGTAGTGGCGTGTAGACGTGCCGTTGCAGCTCCAGCGTTTTTTAACTCAACTTTCTGTGTAAAAATTTAAAGTGTAAAGAAGTTGTACCTACAAGTTCTTAGTATAGGTTTATCAGACGCTGTATTACAAAAATGCCTTTCACACGCGATCAAAAAAATGAGTTAACTATTATCATTAAGGAAACTATTACGCAGCTGACAAATGATGATGATTTCGTTAAAAAGGTAACTGATAAGTTATGGCTGAAGATGCAAACCAAGGTAACTGAATTGCAAAACTCAATTACCTCGACAATTAACACCCTAAAAGAAGAAATTGTAGTTTTAAAAGAAGATTTGGATAACTTGCAGCAATACACTCGCCGCAACAGCATTCGTGTTTTTGGTATTGAAGATAGCAACAACGAAAATACCGAAATAAAACTTGTTGACAAAATGAAACAACTAGGGAAATTCGATATCAATCCAAATGATATTGATCGTTGCCACCGAATTGGAAAATATGTTGCAGGTAAAGCACGACCAATAATTGTTAAATTTTGTAGCTACAAGTACAAGGAGTTCGTGTTTAAAAACAAAAGGAATCTCAAAGGAACAAAAGTGGTAATTAAGGAAGACTTAACATTTCATCGCCAAGAAATATATAAAAAAGCTTGTGAAAAATATGGTCGGCAAAATGTTTGGACATCCGATGGAGTGGTTAAGGTTAAATACGATAATAAAATATTGTCGATACGTAAAGAAAATGATATCGTGCCCAATTGATAAATTATTCATTTACACATCAATTTGTATATTTGAAAGAATTCCATTAATCATATTTACTGTGGTTATTTCTTAGTTAATTTACATAATGGGAGAAATGTTATAATTTATTTTTTTTCTTTACTTTTGTAAACAAGTTGTTGAAATTATTTACTTAAATTTTCTTGAAATGAGTAGATACAATTTATATTGGATTTATTTAAATTATTGATTCTTAATTTTTTCTTTTTCTAAATGTTACACTTCTACTTGGATTTGCTAGGAGATAATATGCTAATCAAATTTATGTTTGTTATCACTGATTTATTTTGTATACTATTCGAAGATACTATAATTATTTTTTGTTACATTTGCACATTTCTATAGCTTAAAGAGATTATGTTAACATTGTGATGGTTATTTTTTTGGTTAATTTACATGATTAATTTAACAAAGAAGTGATACATTCTTTTTATACTTCCTTTGTATATAAATTTATGAAACCACTTCTAGAATTCAAGGAATAGTGGATACATATATAATTTATGTTGGAACTAATTATTCAATGAATCTATTGATTAGGGAACTTGATTTTATTTTATTTTTTCCCTTGATTATTTTTCGTTTTTTTTTATTAATGTTACACTTTAAAGTGCATTGCTTGAATATAATATGCTAAATGAACAAAATTAAGTTATTAGCTGCTTACTTATTTTATGTGTACCTACTACTGAAGAAACTAAGGTATAATTCTTTTTTGTATGTTGGTTATTTTCTGTCAAGTTACATGATTACTTACTTCTTTTGTATACAATTTTGTGAAGTTAATTTAAATTTGTCGAAGATAGCTTAATTAGAGCTTAGAACTACTTTATTATACATATTAAAAATTAAATTAGTTTATATTAGTCATTTTTTACATAATTTTTTTTTTCTCTCAAATTGTTGCCAGGAGCTGCACCAGTAGTTATACAGATTCAAATTATTATTTTGTATTAGGTTAGTGCTGCGATTAGTCTGCCTATTGCAGATTTATTTCTTATAATAGCAATAACTTCATATACAGAAGTAGTTTTCTACTTTTGTTATTATACTATATTTATTTATACTTTTAATTGTTTTTTTTTTAATTATTTATCTGGGTATTTCATGTCGTTTGAAGATATTAAAATAGCACATCTTAATGTCAGATCACTTATTCCTAAATTACACGAGATTGAAACAATTTTATTTAATCAAAAAATTAGTATCTTAGCTGTTTCAGAGTCATGGCTTTCAGAAGAAATAGATTCCAATCAGTTAGGAATTACAAACTATAATCTAGTTCGTCAGGATCGAAGAGATCGAATAGGAGGAGGAGTAGCTTTTTTTATAGTACAGTCATTAAAATTTTCAATAATACGCACGCCAAACACTATTGAACAGTTATGGATATCGGTGAGTTTTAAAAATAACCAAAAACTCGTGTTGGGTGTAGTTTATAGACCTCATAGTTGTAACTATAAATTTTTTATTGATGAATTGGAGAATTCGTTTATGTTGTCCGCTGCTGTTTCATCGAATGTTATATGTTTAGGGGATGCGAATGTAGATTTCTTGGACCCAGAAGATTGTGGTACCAGATATTTTAACAACATGTTGGATTCTTTTAATTTAACACAAGTTATTAATGAAGCTACTAGAACAGGATTACATAAAGCTTCCCTGTTGGATATTATAATTGTAGCTGACACGGAGTTGCTCATAGATTCTGGGGTAATTAACTGCAATTTAAGTGATCATGATCTGGTACACTGTACGCTTGCAGGTTTTTCTTCTAAACGCTTACCTGTTGTGCGAACATTTAGAAATTACAAAAATTTTAATTTAGATTCGTTCTACGAAGAATTACAATCTCTCCCCCTGCATCAAATATATTATGTAACAGAGATTAATAACAAGGTCGCCTTTCTAAATAACCATTTAATAAAGTTGTTTGATAAACATGCCCCTTTCACTACGGTTACATTTATTAGAAACTCATCACCGTGGTTAACAGATAATATAAAACATCTTATGAAGTTGAGAGATAAAGCTAAAGATAGATATAAGAAAAACCCTACAGTAGGTCATTGGGAATATTATAAATTATTACGTAATTTCACAAACAGTGCTGTTGCACGTGAAAAAAAGGCATACTTAGAATTTAAACTATATAACACAACAGGTAGACAAATGTGGTCAGAATTAAAACGATTAAACGTATCAAGCTCTAAATCACCATTGAATAATGATTTTATAAATAATGTTGACGAAATTAATAACTATTTTGTTAATAGCGTTCCAAATATTCCTATTGATGATCCAACATTAAATTATTATCAAACTAACACTTCAGTAGATAACAAATTTAGTTTTAAATTGATTGAACATAACGACATTCTTAAGATAGTTAAATCCTTGAAAACAAACGCTATCGGAATGGATGGATTAAACGCTAGAATGATAAAACTATGTTGTCCTTACTTAATATCGTTTATCGTACATATAGTTAATAGCTGTCTCTTGGAGGGAAAATTCCCAGATAATTGGAAACACTCTCTTGTGCTACCGTTGCCAAAAGTTGCACAGCCACGTAACTTAAAAGATTTTAGACCAATAAGTATACTTCCTACGCTATCGAAGATATTGGAGAAAGTTATTAATTCTCAAGTCAGAACTCATCTGCTAAATAACAACCTATTGCCGGAGGTTCAATCTGGATTTCGACCGTTACATAGCTGTGCAACCGCGCTGCTACATATATCTGATGATATTTTAAGAGCATCAGACATGGGTGGATGTACTGCTTTAACACTTCTGGATTTCATTAAGGCTTTTGATACTCTCGATCATAGTCTGCTGCTTGCTATACTGCACTATGTAGGTTTGGATGAGGTTGCAGTAGGGTTGGTCGAAAGTTATTTGACTGGAAGGTTTCAGAGTGTTAAAGTTAGGAACAAGGTGTCAACGGCGGCGAGTATAACAAGAGGGGTTCCCCAAGGTTCCATACTAGGCCCCCTGCTGTTTACTATATATACGAGTAAGTTCTGTACAGAAATTAAAACCTGCAAGATGCATATGTACGCAGATGATACGCAAATCTACCACAGTTTCAAATGGAATAATATTGATCAGGCCGTAGAGGATATAAACAGTGATTTGAATAGTTTATTTCGCTTGTCTACAAATCATGCCTTGCAACTAAATCCTTCAAAGTCTTGTGTACTGTTTTTTATTAATAATAATGTAGATATATCTCAAGTACCAGAAATTAAAATAAATAATGTCCTTATACCTGTCGTTGATAAAGCAAAAAACTTAGGCTTAGTTTTTGATAAAACCCTAAGATTCAAAGATCATATTGTTAAATGTGTCCAAAAAGCTTTTATTAATCTAAAATTATTATATCCTCACAGGCAGTATTTAAATGAAAAAATAAAAATAATGCTGTGTGAAACGCTCGTACTTTCATACTTTAATTATTGTGCTCCAGTATATCACTTTTGCCTAGATTATGAAACATCTGAACGTATACAAAGAATCCAAAATGCTTGTTTGAGATTTATTTATGGTATTCCTAAATATGATCATATTTCACATAAGTTATCAGATGCTCAATGGCTTTCTATGAAAAATAGACGCTATCTACAAAGTGCAACATTCTTTCATAAAGTAATTGTCGAAAAGCAACCACCCTATTTATATAACAAGATTAGATTCAGGACCGATGTTCATAGCCTAAACCTTCGTCATCGAGGTTCACTGACTATACCAAACCATAGAACGACTCTTTTTGAAAGGTCTTTTACTTATAACATTTCAAAGATTTATAATGGCATTCCGCCATCTCTAAAATCGCTTTCAGTTAATTCTTTCAAAAGGAAACTTTTTTTGTATTTACTGCAAAAACAGCAATAGTTGAGTACTGCATTATTATATACAGCTAACGCCTAACTAGTTAACAATCTTGCGATTCTAACGCTATCCTCTTCTTCGATTTCCTTTTATTACTGAGTTCCTGTTTACTATATATATTTTTTAATCTTTGAGTCTTCATGCGATGTATGAATACCTAGATATTCGTATTTCTATTAATATAATTCTACAACCACAAACAAAAAATTCTTTTTTATTGCAATGCAAGGTGTGGGTGGAAGACCAGTAGTAAACTGAACCCTCACCTTGAGGTTCTGCATTGTTGTGATTGACATAATCTTATAAATAAGAAACTGTTTGTTGTTATTATATTTATAGTTGTCTTGCAGCTGGTTATTGTGATTATTGTAATTTTTTTTCTCTCTTTAGTTATAGTTTTATGTAAAACTAATAAGTTTTGTTACTTAATCATTCTGTTAATTTCTTGTTTTATTTTTTTTTGTAAATTACACAATTGCAGAATAAACATATATTTATTTATTTATTTATTTATTTATTTATTTATGATCAGCCAACCTTTGGAGAAATTATGGCTGCGTTTTCCGAAACTAGAAAAGCCCGATTCAGAGTCACGACCGAGATGGAACAAGATCTCTTCCGGGTCCCTGATGATTATTCCATTGCCCACTGTGTCTCCGAGGATGTGGAGGGCATTATGGGATTTGAGGATCGAGTTGCTTACCAGGGGTTTTAACAAATTGGCAGTTCCCAAACTCGGCTGTGGGCGGGACCAGTTGGATTGGAGAATCGTTCGGAACATGTTGGAAGTTATTTTTAGAGATACGAATGTGAAGATCTTAGTCTGTGGCTTTGATCCACAGCCCGCATCAAGGCCAACAAAGAGTGTAGACTGTTATTTCTACCGTAATGGAACATGTAGTCGAGGTGAAGACTTTCATCAATATGTCATCAACTGTATGACTCATCAATAACAGCTGCATGTATGACGCATCAACACCTGCGAGTATGACTCATCGATGCGACTTATCGACGTGACTCATCAACAGCTGCATGTATGATTCATCGGTTATGTTCTATAACTTATGAAAGATATAAATTGAGGTCGCGGGTAGAAGGAGAGCAGTTAATGTTTGACCGGCATAGTGAAACGTACTCCGAATAAATTGTTAATAATTGTTCTAATACAAAAATAGTTTTTATAGTCCGCAAATAAATTTAAATAAAATGTAAATTAATATTTCTCTTATAAATAGACGATTTAAACAGCATTTTGGTTATTATTTTAAAAAGAACGTTACAATACTATTACTAACTGGTTGCTAAACAACGAAGCACATAAAAATCTAAGCACTCTAATATGTGTACACATGACATAAGACACAAATTAAAAAAATATATCAAATACAATGCATACTTTAATAAAGCGTTATGATCGTAGATAAAACGTTGTAAGATGTACGTGTAAAAAGTCTCTTCATTGCAGTCACATCCTTTAAGAAACTCGCTCGTACCTCGCTCGTGTGCTAAACCGTTCGCGCAATAAAGAATGGCTTTTTACACTTATATCTTAAATAAGTATTATTTCTTTTTATTTCTTTCTGGCGTTTCATATTTAGTTATTTTTCAGGAATTGCTAGTCGATGTTATTGAATAATTATTTATTGTTCATTATTATTGAGAATCATTATTTAATATTACTATTGCACTTATATACACATATTAATTCTTCAGATTCATTATTCCTTACATCAGTAAATCAGTAAAACAGTAAAACGTGGTATAAATAATAACACTCGAAATTATTATAATTTTTTATTTATAAATTACCAAGGCTATCTATGCAATAAAACATACAGCACAACACAATTATTTAATAAGCAGCGAAAAAGGCCTTGTTGACAGTCGAATTGAACAAAAAAGAAATAAATAACAAACAGTCATAAAATTGCACAAATACTCGTCATAAACAGTTGTAATAAATTATTACAGTATTTACCATATTGAAGTGTTTTTGATATATTGAATCACACAGGCAAGCTACAAGAACCTACTAAATATTATTACTATTTATCCAAGTCCTCCTGCAAGCGTTGTTATTACAGCTGCACCAACTCTATCAGGAACCTCCTCCTCGGCCGTATTATTCATTTGTTGCAAAGCTGTACTATTCTGCATTGAATTTGGTACAAGCGCTTGAGCTTTAGAATCTTCATTTTTGTTTTCTTCTTTTTGATTATCCTTTGATTGTAATTCTTGAACATCTAAGACAGACTCTTCAGGCAGAGGTTTATCCGAATTTGAAGCATTCTCAGTATTATTTTCTAAGCTTGTCTTGTTATTAATAGTAGAAGGGTTTTGGTCTTTTTCTATCATAGTTACCTGAGGGCTATATTTATTTTCTTCAGAAACGTTGCTTGCTTTTTGGTCAATGCTATTGGGTGTACTAACAGAATATTGATCACTAACTACGCTGGCTTGACTGTTAGTCGCTGCTACGGTTAACTCTGCTTCTTTGTTATCTTGCACGATCGGGTCATCACTTTGGCTGTAAATAAAATTGAATAAAATTGATTCCACAATTAAGTAAAAAATGTAAGTATAGAAGAAATTAAATTAAAGTCAGAAATTAGTTTTTTATATTGATTTTGTTGAATGTAGGATATTAAAAAACTTGAAAATATATTCTTTTTGATACCGATAGAAATGGCACTTTGTTCAACAATCTGTGTTTCACATTAAAAAAACTTTATGTTTTAATTCAGTGTAGAGAAGAAACACAAGAAAAATAAAACAAAAAAGTTGATTGCCTGCCTTCTAAAAGTTTTGACCAAATAGTTAGGATATTAAATAACGAAAATAAACATCAATGTTTATACTTACGCATAAGTGAAGTTTCTAGCTTCATTAGTATCTTCAAACCTCGGTTTACCATTGTCGCTATTTTCAGGCCTAGCTGATGTAAAACCATACAGAAACACTACGAAGATTATCTGGAATTTTAAGAAAATGTCAAAATCTTCAAAAATTATCTACACAATCTACTTCATTCTAAATCGAAAAATTCATAAATCAAAAATAGTCTAAATTATTAATAAAATTTGACAAAAACAGCCTTAAAAATAATAATAAAATATCACAATTAGTTTATTTAAAGAACGTAGTTTACAGTTAACTTACGTGTTTCATTTTGATCTAATGATCCAAGCACATCAACAACTTCTAAAATTAACCTGAACTGCCTAGCTCTATCCAAGGACGTCAAACACTGACCGGACACGGAGCTGAGATAGGTAGTGGAAGATGGTTAGATTCTTATAGTTAGATAGGTGCTTGCCCATCAATGTTTAAATGCATGGAAAGCTCGTTCACCTAAAAAACAGCTTGTTTTCCAAGAACCAATACGAGATTTAACCGAATTTTACCACCACTTTCTTGTTTATTAGGAATTCGTTCACATACTAGAAGAATACAGTAGCTCTATTTTACATACTGGCCTTTAAGCTGAGATTTATGATTAACTACATACATATAATGGAGCAGGAACATTTTTGTCTAGAATACTTAGTACGGTTTTAGTATACATACTTCAAGGTTTTTAGAATTATTGATGCAAAGATTTTATTTTGTTTCATGTTATTCAATTTAGGTATTTCCACATTTTTTTCTGATATTTTACATACAACAGATTTTGATATTCTTCTTTTATAATGAATTAGGGCTAGGTAGTTTTGACAGGTTCTAATTATATATTATTATAAGAACATATAATAGTAATAAGTTCTTGATTCGAAGTATACTTCAATTTGAAAGCGTTATTCTTTCATCTTGTAATTGCTTGCTACTAATAGTATTTTTGGATTTGCCTATAATTTACTGAAAATTATCTTCTATTGTTATTAGCTGCTTCAAAACAACATAATCTTAGGCTAAATGGGAACAGTGTGAAAACTATTGTGTAAGATCACGGAAATTCCGAAATCTAGAGTTTTCAATACCTACATACGTCAACCATTTTTGGAATAAACCTAGTAAATGTATAAGAATAATCCTCTATTATTTATTCGATGAATAAATTACTTTATGTTCTTCACATACCTTACAAAATTCATTACACAAATATTTATTTCTCCAATAGTAATAACATACTACTAACTAACGGTAACGGTACTTGGTGGAAGTAATTTCTCTTTGAATGCTTAATTTAAAAATATTTGCAAAGCAAATAATCATTCAAGTTCCATTAACAATAGAGTGCTTTACCGCTTTCTACATACTAGAACTTTACAGTTAATCTTGAACGAAGTGGCATTTTGAAAACTACGTGCTCCGCTTAACTATCACCTATTCTCTAATTAGAACAAGATTGAAATTTATTGGTTCAATATTTATCAAAAAAATGTTTCTGTGGTCCCCGTGTTTCGAGTCCAGGAGACACTAACTAATAATTCTTTTGTGATATCTGTAAACTAAAATTTTACAAAGATTATCGAGATGGCATCAGGGCATCCTTCGCACCAATTACTATGATAATTTCACCGATAATTCCTATAGTAATAATTGGCCGACCCTCCTAGAATTTAGCTTTTATCTTTATCGTGCCAAACCTCCAATTGACAGGGGCCTACTAACAGTTTTGCTTTCTACCCGGAAGTAAGGTATGCTTTAATTTTTCCCCGCAATGGGAAATTATCAGTCCGGCCTGGGATTGAACCTGCGACTCTTGTACTATGGTGCAAACGTACAAACCACTAATCGACTAAGGATGACTTAGTCTTATTTAGTTATTTAACATAAATACTTTCCATACAGGTTTTTGCCAAATTATGTGAAAGTGCCAAATTGTTAAAAACAAATCAAAATAAGTGCATCCTAAAATATAATATAAAAAATGCAATGCACTTGCAATTTACGTTCTGCTACTTTTAATGTAACTACGCAGGCTAACTGTCAAGGTGACTATTTTGGTGAACCGTGGCAGTCTGGTCGTCATATCTAAATTAATAAGAATGATTGTTGGGTTTAATAACCTAAACCTAACCTAACCTAAACTGGTGATAAATGAAAAACTGTACAATTTTATTGGTTTAAAAGGCCGTAGGTGGAAAACTGAAATAAATTTACCTATTTAGAATTGAAACAGAAAAGAATTTGAGTTTTCCAATGTACTTCAAACTTTCAGGGATGATTCTTTAGCTTATAAACGCCTTACTGATCAAAGAAGGCATAACTTATATTGATCAGCTGCCTGTAGCAGGACGGTAAAGATCAAACTAACTAACTATCTAACTTTGCGTATAAGCATCGGATACTTACTCGTTTTGACGGGCTTGGCGAGTAAAACAACTTTGTGGTTTGGTGCGTCCAAAAAGTCCTACTGTGCGCAAAGCTATGTCAAGAAAACTTACTAGAATATAGAACCTTCTAGTTGTTTTAAGAATTTTTCTATGTATTTAGAACGTTTCCCACCTTAAGCTGCATATCTTCAGAATCTACGATAAAGTTTGCTTCAGGTGCACTTACATTTAAATGCACTGGGTCCGTGTCGCCTGGCAGGTCTAAGTAGTTCATGGTGTACTGTATAAAACTGCAATAAAATCTTCTTTCTTGTGTATTTCGACGAATATTATTACAAATTAATTTTTGTTTGGCAAACTGGTTTTTTGTTTTTGACATAATATGAATAAATATAGGAGAAAAAGTAGTATCGGATTTTTCATGCAGAATAAGAATCATTATATGAAATAAATAAAGATAAATAAAAAGTTTCACAATATATGTACGCGTCCCGTCCCAGTGAAGTTCGCACACTCTATTTTTGTTATTTAAAGGGTGCCCCGCGTTTTTTCTAATATACGTAGTAGCTGTTTCTTGTTGTTAGGGTGAAGTACTGTCTTTGCACTTATTCCATGTTAAGTTTCATGAAATTCTATCAAATGGTTTCCTCACGCAGCCTCTTAAATTCCGAAAATTCTGCGGACGAAAAGAGACGGTAAGAGGGTTCCCTGCCTTAGTAAAATTTAAAAAAAACGTGACATGGAGTAGGTGCAGAAGCAATATCTTATTTTTACAATAAGAAACCGTTACTTTGAAGACCAAAGGAAATTTTGGAAAAAAATTGTGTAGCGTACTTTCTTTTAAAGTTTAAAAGACAAATACACAGCAAAATCTAACAATAAAAAAACATAACTTATAATATAGGTCAGTACTTTGCTCTGGCGCCGATTAACAAAAATAGAAGTGTGCGAACTTCACTGTGACGGGGCTCGTATATTAAATTATAACCTGACAATTGTTTCGGCAGCTAAGCTGTGATTATCAAAGGTACTATATAAGCGAACACACCCCTAAGGTAAATACAAAAAATAAATAACCAGATAAAATAAAATTTATTCATATTACCTTTGATAATGACAGCTTAGCTGTCGAAACAATAGGGAGAAGAAGTGCATACGTCATACCGTGCCTGACGTCATAATTCTTTCCTCGCAACGCGCATGTTCGCATCGCTCTACTTCGCTGTAAACCGTTTGTTTGACAGTTTTGACACTGTTGACAGTTGGAAGAGAAAACGTGACGCTACTTTGTGAGGTTAAAATAATAGATAGGTACTATCACAAATAAAATATTGAAACAACAATGGGTGAAAGCCATTGGGTAAGTGTTTTTATAGCTTGTAAACATCCTTTTTAACACTATCAATAATCAGAAATGAAAATATAATGTGCCTTATTGAAGTACATGCGCGTTGCGAGGAAAGAATTATGACGTCAGGCACGGTATGACGTATGCACTTCTTCTCCCTATTGTTAAGTTATAATTTAATATATATTGTGAAACTTTTTATTAATTTTTATTTATTTCATGATTATAGAGTTCTACAATGTAAAGCTCGAGACAGTAAGCTCAATTATAATATGGCGTCTCCAGTTACTTCATACCACACGTGACATTTTGATATGATTAGGAATTGATAGAACAAAGTTATCTTTTCCGAATTTAAAACAATCATCATCAAACTGGTCAGAAAAACCTTTATTCATGAGTCTGCTTTGGACAAATACATTAAGCTTTTAGATTCCTGTGACTCTAAGTATAACTAGGTTTCGCTTACTTAAACGTCTTTGTAAGTTTTTTAAATACCCAAGCATCCAGTCACCACTTGTAAATACAAAATAACTAGGTACAGGGTGGCTAACGTAAGCTTACCCTGCACCTTATCGGAAACTGTAAGAGTTACGAAAAAAAGGATTAATATCGAAGTTGGTTGGTATAAAACAAACTAAAATTGTATAGAAGTAACAGTTTTTTATATGCAGGGTGAATCTGTAGGTACAGTTGCTATCCTATAAACTTTCCTTTTTTTAATTAAAATAAAAAACACTATATATATTTTTTACGATTTTTCATTTATAGGTACTTTATACTTTACTTTATTTTAAGACTTTTTATTTAATACTTTGTCATGATATCTGACATACGAAATAAAGAATTCACCCACTCTATAGTTTTAAATAAGCTTATTTATGAAATTTTAAAGCGACACGTTAGATTGGTTCCATAACCTCAATTTCAAAATTAAGAATGCGAGTAATTTGTCTTTTATAGTTGAATAAGGTTAATTATATGCACTTTAGTACACTATAGTCAGATAAAGGATATCTGGAAAACGGATTTTTTCATGGATTTTATTTAATTTTCTTTGTTCATTAACGATGTTAGAGATGATTATCTAATTTTGTATTGAAATCAAATTTAGGCTTAAGATAATCTAAGAATTAATTAAAACAGACAAGGTGTATTGTAATGGGGAGGTATGCAAGTATTTACTACCTTACCCGAGCATTTAATAGTAAAAAAATGTGTTTACATGTTAACGAGATTCTTTAGTTGCTTAAGTTTATTGTATTTCAAGATTTTACAGCTTTTGGTTAAATAATTGTAGTGGAGGATTGTAAAGTTGCTTCATTACCACATAATTGTAACTATCTTAAATAGAGGGACAGCTTTTTATTTATGATATCAGTTAAACAACATATAATTATTTTGTGTTTTGGATCGTACATTGAAATATTGTATTTAGCTTGAATTTTATTGTTATTCATTGTTATGTTGAATTCATATTGTTAATGTTTGTTAACATATAATGTTTAAATTAGTGACGTAATAAGATATTTTTAAGTAATTAAGTTAATAAAAGTTTTAAGGAGATAGGGATGTCACCGACATTAAAAACAGGGTTGACTTTGTAATGAAAACATAAGTGTAATATACCACTAGATTGGATATGTTTGTTATCTCGTTTAATAAAATATTATCTAATTAGTTTTTGTGTTAATTAAAATTTATAAACAATAATTTGGTTATGTTAAATTGACTTGTCACGGTTTTTTTATTTTATGCAAAATTTTGTATCACAATCATTTGTTTGTCCAAAATCATATATACAGTGCGCGTCTAAAGTCCGTTCCCCCCCTACTAATTTTTGAACCACCTGGTATATCGCAACGAAATTTGGAGGGCTTAAACAGGAGATAAGAACCTAATTTTTTATGAAAAAATGACAGCTAAAAGTTTCAAAATGGCGGCTGAGCACCCTCTTGAATTACTTTTTTAAATAGAACACCCTGTATATTATTCCGTTTTCGAAATCTGCTCATAATTCTTAACATTTTTCTCTAATACACTTTACTTCTAAATTTAATTGATTTTCAAATATTAACGTTTGAAAAGGGACATTTTAATTAATTTCAAATCCAACAGACACGAATTCTGCTATCAATCAAGTTTGCATTGAAAACAAAAATCGTTGTTGGGGTATCTTACATCTTGTTTACTGCCAAATTTAACTGTTAGCTGTCAAATAAAATTTAGTTAGAAAAATGTTTTACCGGAAGTGACCAAAATCCCTCGCAAAATCCATACTTCATTTTAAACCGGAATGCCAAGTGTATTAGAGAAAAATGTTAAGAATTATGAGCAGATTTCGAAAACGGAATAATATACAGGGTGTTCTATTTAAAAAAGTAATTCAAGAGGGTGCTCAGCCGCCATTTTGAAACTTTTAGCTGTCATTTTTTCATAAAAAATTAGGTTCTTATCTCCTGTTTAAGCCCTCCAAATTTCGTTGCGATATACCAGGTGGTTCAAAAATTAGTAGGGGGGGAACGGACTTTAGACGCGCACTGTATAAACTTTTGTAAACATTTTTGTAACAAACACTCTTACAATTTCAAGAAGTGCACTTCTGTTGTAGAACATGAAAATAATTTAAGGTTATGCTTTAAGTTGAAAATGTATACAGAGCGTTGTCGATGTTATTTTTGTGAATGGTCAATTTTTTTTAAATTTTATGAAAGTTCGTTAAATCTAAGTGATTATTTAACAAGTGCTTCAAATTAATTAAGTATTAATTTATTCTGCTATGGAAATTTTATTAATTGGCGAAAAACTTAAAAATACAGTTGGCAAGATTGTGGCGGAAAAAAAATTTAAACATTTAAACGTAAGTTTTGAATAGTAGTTAGTTTTAATTTTAGTAATTAAGAAATATGATGATACCAAAAGTATTATATCTCCATATATAGAATACTGAACTATTTTGGAATTAATATCAAGAAATAATTTAATGATAAGATTAAAAAGATAAAATTTAGTAATCAATTTTTTGTATATAATTGCATATAAATATTTCGAGATAAATTTATAATTAAACAGCGTTTCTATCTTATAACTTACTAAAAGAGAAAACCGATTTTTTTTGGTATCTATAGTTTCAATTTTCTTTTTGTTTCGTTTTTGTTATTCGGTACTTATAAAAATAAAGTTGTGTTGTTATTATTTAGAAAATACTTGATGTATCTTCAACAAAAAAGGCTGTCAAAAAAATGTCAAAATTGTAGAGTGAGTTTTTATAGCAAAATAATTATGGAATTAACGAAATTTGAATAAAGATTTTGATTTGGACAATGGAAGAGGCTAGTTTACGTTTGTAGAATATTATTTAGAACAGAAAATTTCATAAAATGAAGAATTTTGGTTAAATGAATTTGAGATGTCAAATTACACATTTGTAAAACTGTGATAACCTGTGATATACCTTATTTTGAAATATTCTTATTTATTGGACTTGACCTTATAGTGAAATTGTGCTCTAGAACAAGCACAAGCATTAGCTTCATTGTCTGGCACGATGTATAATTAATTATTATCAAACAAACAAATAAATAAAAATTATCTGTTTTCTATTACTGTGTCCCTATATATAAGAATTTAGATTTCTATAGAATCGCCCGCCTGAGAAAATCTCAATGTGTGTAGAGTTAGACTTTTCACTATAGCATATATTTAGCCAGAGCATTTATTTCAGTTAAAGGTAAGTGATTAGTGAGTTGTGCATTGCATCTTTATTACATTATCGTCTGTGTTTAAAATAAACAACCACCCCATATTAAAATATTATAACATGTACATATATGGGAATCCCGCACAGTCTTTGAATATGTAAATTCAATATTTAAATTGTATTTTTGAACTTATGCAACTTTTCTAAAAATTAGATTTACATACTGCAAGTTAAATTTAACTAACTATATGATAATACACGACACTTATAGATATCTAAATATATCGTTTCTTCTTAGATTTATTGTTGAATAATATACAGAGTTTTCAATCAACTAGACACAATATCCAATTTTTTTAACACGAAAATATATTTTTTTAATTGACACACTGTTTAATTAAACCTTATTTAATTCACCTTTTTAAAAATCAACTTTTCAGAAGTTGACCAGAAATTGCTCTCACCAAAAATTGCAGATATTCATTCATAAATATGCATTGCTTTAAATTTTCACATGTAATAAAGTTTTAGTAATAAAAACGAGAAACCTTTTATACTAATTATTATTATTATTAATAATAAACACTATACAGGGTGTCATGAGATAGAAGGCATTTATTTTAAGGGGTGATAGAAGACATAAAAAGGAACAAAAAAGTCTAAATAATTTTTTTTCTATGTTAATAGGCTTTCGAGTAATTTAGAAAAAACCATTGCCATATCTGGTAACCTTGCTTAAGTATAATCGCATTCTGCAACTGAAGGTCTTGAACTTGTTTTAGAATTAAGATCAGTTAGTCTAAACAAACGTACGATGACAGCCGTTGTTTTGCTGAAAAAGCTAAATGAAGCACGTTTTATAGCTTTTTATGAGTCATAGTGCAATGAAGCCATTTAAAGAAACGTTTGTAATTGCGTATTAAAAAACAGGGGGAATACAGAAATCAATTTAACTAAAACAATACCGCATCTGATAATGCAATTTGTTAATTAACATGTATTAAGTTATGGGAATTTTTAGAGCAATATTCAGTAAGCGCAATTAATAGTTTCCAATTAAGAATTTAGGTAATATGTTTAAGTCGGCGTTTATAAACGAGATTACCATCCCTTAAGAAATAACAGTACTTATAACGTTTTACAATAATTGCCAATATTTCATTCGTAAATAATCTCCATTTTACTAAAAGGTTTCAATCATGCTGTTTGTTATGAGTTATGATGCTTTCAGCTTTGTTAAATTTTTATTGCAGTTATTAGAAAACCCCATTCTGCGTACCTAGGGATCATGGTAACACTTAAAAAATTATTTAGTTGTTTCTAACAGTTGAGATAGAGGGTGCAAAAATACAATGTTGCATCATCAACAACTATGCCTGGAATAATACGAATAATACCTGTAAATATTTCTTGCAGTGCCTACAATAACGGCTTTTAACTTTTTAAGTTGGTTCGAGTTGGATTTGGTTTTTCTATGAAAATAACCAGGATGCTTTGGCTCTTTCTTTAACAAAAATTTTAAAGCGGGGATATGCGGGCGTTTTTTATAACTCCAGCAGAATTTGAATTTTAGCAAGAAAAAGCTCTTACAATTTAGGATTTTTTAAAATAAAAGCTACAACACATGTTCATGTTTTTTTAAGTTATGTAGCTGCAAATGCTATCATTATTAATTTTGGTTTCAATAAGGTCCATACAAGAAAAGTAATTTAATTTTAAATCTTAGCCTGGAAATGCCGAGAAATTATTAGTTCAAAGTAGTGACAACTTTAAGCATCAAAGTTTTTATTAATAACAAAGATTTTTGTTACGAGCTTGAGTTTGTATGAGTATAATTTATGATCTAAATCACAATAAAATAAATAAAATGCTATACAATGAAATCTAATAAAAAAACAACGTAACAATTAAGTAGTAATACATCCATTAGTGAAACATAAATAAAGAAATATAAATAAAGGAAATGAGTCATTAAACCACATACTAACTTATGTACTAGTCAATCTCAAATAATCAAATGAAATAATCAGTATCACAAAGAAAACTTAGCAAATAATTAACTAAGTATATATTTGTTTTGTTTAGAAAATTTCTTGGTCATCTGAACGGTTTTGACATAAATCGTTATGCTCTCTAGATTTAGAGTATCTTTGATACTGGATGCGCCGTATCACCATGAAGTTGAAAGCACAAAGACGAGCACTATGACTGCTCGTCATTGGGAGATGTAACGATTCATGTCAAAACTTTTTCAGATGATCGAGAAATTCTTGTACACAAAAAGTATATTATATTTATTGTTAGTAAGTTACTGAGAACACCCTATACTTCAGCACTTCACCAGGTACAAATAATAATAATTAATTTTTGTTAGAATAAAAGCTTTCTTCACATGTTTAACTTAAAACAAGAAAAAACACTAACGAATGACAGTTATCCTGGTGGTCCTGTGAGAGTTACTATTACATTTGCACCAATTCTACTTGCGAAGTCGATTATAGCTGTATGATTCATCTGTTGAGATCTCGCACCGTCCTGCATTGAATTCGGCTCGACTGCTTCCGGTTGGAGATTTTCACCGTTGCTTTCTTCTTTTTGTATATCTTCTTTTGGTTGTGATTCTTGTGCACATGTAGTAGTAGGCACACCCTGCTTAACCAAATTTGCAGTACTGATAGCTTCGTTTTCTAATCTTTGTGTAATACTATTAACAGTAGAAAAGTCTTTGTGATCAGTTTGATATCTGTAAACAAATTCCAATGAAAACAGATTTAACTTATTTAAAAATCAAGAAATGCACATGTTACAAGTAATTCACTCATAAAGAGTTTAAAGCTTGTGACTACAAATAAAGTTAAGAACAAGAACAAGTTATCAGCCAACGTATAATGTAAAAGTAATGATAGAATTTATTGTGTCCAGCACAATCAACAAAAAATAATAAACTATAACTTGTTCGGAAATATGTGGCTCAATATAGAAGTAGAAGAGATATATGTTACTAAATGTACCAAAGTTCCATAAGGTTGTTCCATAGTTTTTAAACGAATGAACTTACAGACTAACACTTCATAAATAATCTTAGAAAGAAGATACTTTTGCTAAACTGTTTCGCAATAATAGCACTGAAAATGCGTCTATTAAATATTGAAGATTAGTAGCAATTTCTATACTTACGCATGCCTAAAATTTCCAGCTTCATTGTTATAGTTTCCGAACCATTCTAACTTGAAATCTTCGCCATTTTGAGGCCTGGCTGATGTAAAACCGTACAGAAGCACTATGAAGATTATCTAAAATTTCAAAAAAGATCTAAATTAATGTATCTGCTCATTTATCTAGAGTTAAGGATATGTCTAGAAAATCTATTTCATTTATTGGAAATTTTATCAAGCACATCACTGTTTTATAAACTCAAGAATAAAATTAATAGTAAGACAAACCAAAAACAAAATAGTGAAAAACAATAATATAATGTACCTATTACTTAGTTAACTTACGTGTTCCATATTGGTTTAATTGTCGAACCACTGCGGATGTTTAACAAACACCTTGATTAGTTCTATCTAAGGACGTTGAACAATCAATACTGATAATTTTGGAAGATGCTGCACAGTTATACCTTTATAATTGGATCGGTGGGTGTATGCCCATCAAGATTTTACATGAATGGAAAACCTCGTTTACGTAAGGTAGCATCATATTGTATTTCCCAGAATTGTCACGATATCTAGTAGAATTTTCCTACAATTTTTAGGTTGATTAGAAATTCGTAACTACAAGAACAAAAAAAAATAATTATTTTCTATGAGTACGTACAGCATGCAATATGGTATTTATTTAGACATTATCTTAAATGTCATTAGAATAATTTAGAAGAATGCTCAGTCAAACTTTTTAGAATAACTTTCAGGAATTTTTAATTTTTCTTGCTTTATCTTGTTATAATTATTCAACCCTTTCATCATTTTTTATTAGGTATGTCTGTCAACACCAGCCTATGTTGGTTTTGTTATTGCCGATTCGAATAATTTTGAAAGCAACCTTCAGAAATAATAACTGGTTTTTAAGCTTGCGGATATTCAAATATCAACACATTAATCGGTATTTCCTCAACTGGTTACAACCAAACGAAAATGTGTTTGGCCTTGTCTACAATTTCCAGAAGATATTGTAGTAAAAAGATATGAAAGTGAAATTTTTTGTACAAGTTAGAAGTTTGAAAGTTTCGGCGCGGTAATCATTTCTTTGATAAATAATTACTTAAGTACTTTTATGCAAATTTTATATCTCATAGTAAACCTAACTACAGGACTGTACTTGTTAAATATCTATCATATCTATTTTTTATTGGATCTCTAATCTCAAGATAAGATGGATCTCTAAATAAATATTCCTTGAAATTTTATTTAAAATGCTTCATCTTTCTTCATACGAATAGTACTCACAGTTAATCATTATTGATTTGAATAATGTAGTGTTGTGAAAGTAGGTACCTCCTGCATCTATACCTACCTATAGTACCTACTCATACACTGTTTTACACAAATAATTGTCTGAATGCAAATACACATAGAAAATGATTTAATGTAAAACATTAATTAAAAAATAACCCCTTACTTCAAAATACGTACGCTATATATGTACTATTGATTTCATAATGATCTATCACAGCAAGGCTAATGACGTTATTGTTTGATATTTTTTCCTATGCATTTACACTGGAGAAAAAGAATAAAGTAGCAGCATATTAGCCTTGCTGTCCTAGATCATTATGAAATCAATAATACATAAACTATGGAATAAATTCTAAAAGCTATGGCAAATTCGAATTTCATCTCGGCTCTCCTGAGCCCTACCATGCATTAAAAAACCATTTGTAACCAAAACGTGTGAAATGTGCAACTTTCGAGGAAATATGTGCCTCATAAGCCATATAACATAATTATTATTTGTGATGGAGATTAGCGATTGACAATCCCTAATACCAACCTTAAGTAAATATTTTTAAAAATCTAATCTCCAAACCCTAATTACAAAAATTATTTTGAAAAGATTTAGTACATAATAATATAATAATAACTACTACTACCCATAACCTAAACCAAGGCCCCAGAAGCTATAAGCTTGTGCGGGAGGGAGGGGGCGATTATTATTATTATGTAGGCCCAATGTGCGGCTGCAGCCGACTTACAGATGGAACAGCGCACATCCCACATTTGTGTCACAGCTAAGGAAAACTGCAGAAAACCTTAACCAGATCTGCCGACGCCGCGAATCGATCGTGGGCCGCTTGGGTGAAAGTCCGGCACGCCAGGCATTACACTACCAAGGCTGTACATACTCAATCACTAAACATAAAAAACATTAATTCTTTAATTTCTAATCCTAAGAAATATCTTTAAAAATTTAATCCACATTTCCTAAATCCATAAAATATTTAAAAAAATCTAATCCTTAATTAATCCTAAAAAATTAAAAACTCAATTTCGAACACAAAAAAATACTTTTAGTAATTGAATTCCTAATCCCAAAAAATAAATTAATATATTGGTATATAATAAATCGAATTCTTTATCTCTAACCCCAAAAAGTGTTTTTAAAAATTCAATCACTATTCACAAAAATATTAAAAATCTACACCAGTAATTTATCCCTTCCTACTAATAATGAATCAAGTGAGATAGAGAATTCCCAGTAGTCAAATTTTGATAGTTTGCTTGTTGAGTAAATATTTAATCTATCATTAATTTAGTTTTACATGTTTTTTTTTGTTTTGTAGTTAGTAAACAAAGCTAAAATATTGCAAAGGAAAACTACAAAATAGTATAATAAAGTATAATAAATAATATAATGAGGTATCATAATTCGAATGGTGGTAACTAAGAAAGGTTGCATTCTAAGTGCACTGTCTTGGGATATTATTTTTTTATTATTATTATCAGGTAATCGAATCAACACAACTCATATGTTGTACACAATTGAGAGGGAAATTAAGTCAAAAGGATTGATGACTAGTTGATTACTAATCGAGGGATTACCCAACCTTGTTGGTAACTGAAGAATTATAAGCACTTATGTAACATCAACTTTTTCTCGGTAAACAAACTACTTTAATAATTAACATCTTTCAACTAAAACACTCAAAATCTTCTAACGATACTTTAATTTAAATTTTAATGCTTCGGCAGAGACATCTTACTAAATCAAATTACATGCAGGCTCTTAGGGTGTTAATTTCAAATGCTTTTAATTACAAATCAGAACATAAAAACGAGTAAAACAATAGAGGGCGCCACTCAAACTGATTAAATGAGATTAGATTAAATTGATTAGATTAGATGTTATCATTATTTTAAATAAAAGGCGGGAAGTCAACAGTCTTTCTATAACTTCTCTTTAAAATTAATCTGAACAAATTTTTAATAAAAATTTTGATTATGACGGAAATATCAGCAGTTTGTTGAGCCGAATTACATCAAAGATAATAAGGTGAAAATATAAAACTCAAAGTCTCACATCCACTAAAAATAATAAATGTGTACAAATCACAGACGGTACCCCGAGACAGACTGTTTCAAGCTTGTCTGTCGGAGATAACCGTCTGTGATTTGTACCTATACCATACGTATAAATATGAAGATATCACATACAAAATTTGCTTAAAAACAATGACATTATATGTTTTTACCTTAGAAATTACAGTAGCTGTAGAATGATTTCAAAAAAACGTACCAATAAAATGTGTAATATCTATTTCAATATATTTATTAATAAAACAACAAATTAACATAAATAGTAAGAATATTAACAAAGTAAGCAGGCTATATATCTACTGTGTAAATTAAGTATGAATTTTAGATAAAGCATAATTTTTTTAATGAATGTTTTACATTAAATTATACTTAGCATCAATGTATAGCTATAAAAATAAAAAGGATATTTAGAGTAGGCATACCATGACCCTGGAAGTATAAGTATCTATATGGCATTGTTATACATAGTAAACTCTTTTATAGGTTTTTAAGACACACTTGAATAGATTTCCTCATATGTATCTATAAAACAAACCTATAGATGTATCGTATTTACGACTTAATAGCTTTGAGGTCATATAAAATGATGTATCTACGTCTGCTTGTATAAGAAGTCATTATGTCATTCATTGGAGTTAGGTAATGAAGTTCATTACATTACTAGTGAGGTAATGAATTACATAATGAGACAGTCGTAGATAAAATTTTGTATGATACACATGAGATAAAGGCATAATAGTACTCACGTGATTTCACGACTTGGTTTTACGACCGCGTCGTGTAGCTTCCACAGTCGTATAATGATGCCTTTATCTCACTAGTAACATAAATAAATATTACAGTGATTTAACTTATAATACAATACCGAAGTTACCTAAATAAAATATAATAACAGCTTAAAGAATATAATTATAATTAATAATTACTAAATAGGAAACAGTGACAAACTCAGTTAACTTACAAATAAATCTTTCTAACTTAATACCCTCCTTGAAGGGTTTTAATTATTACAGTCTTCATCAGGTATAAATTAGAATTTTCTTATTTAATATTAAAATAATACCGTTTTTGATGTGTTCTAACTTACAATAACAACTGCAAAAGAATCAGATAAATTATTTATCCAGGTCCAGCTACAGTTATTATTACAGGCGTGCAATTCTATCTGGTAACGCTTCAACAGCCATACGATTCATCTGCTGGGGAACCGTACAATTCTGCGTTAAATTTCGGGCTACTGATTTAGAATAAAAATCTTAATTTTCTTTCTCTTCCTTTCGAATATTTAAATATTTTGTTTTTCTTTATTTTGAATATCCATTGGCGGTAATTTTTAATGACTTGAGTCATATTCCTCAGGTTTGGTTGAGTTTGAAGCATCTGTTGCTTCTGTTTCTGATTTTGTTTAATGTCGTTAATAGTAAGAGAGCAGTATATCATAGATTCGGTAGCTGAAATAAAACAAAATCTTAAATAAATAAAATTTGTTTTAAAATTAAAACAGAACTAGGGTACATAGTATAGACTAGAAGAACTTAAATTATCGAAAGAATAAAAATTGAAATTAAATAAAAATAAATAATACCTACTAGAAGTGGTCAGTAGACATATAAGAAAAAAGGTAACAGGTATTTGAGAAAGTGAAAAGTTTCGAACTTAAAAGTTAATGTGTTATACAGGGTGATTCAGAAATAAGTGATATCCTTTAAATGGTAGGTAGAGGGGAGGCAGTAGAGCTAATTTACCTTGACAAGTATAGGTCAAAAACGAATAGTTTTTCAGAAAATGAATTTTAAAGTTTAATGAATTTTGGATCCAAAAGGATCCAAGGTCAGGACCGGATCCAAAATTCATGAATTTGTATCCTTCAGTATCTATCTTTCAGTATCCTTCATTAATTCTATACAGGGTGATTCAGAAATAATGGTAATTCTTTAAATGGTAGGTAGAGGGGAGGCAGTAGAGCTAATTTACCTTGATCCAAAAGGATCCAAGGTCAGAACCGGATCCAAAATTCAATAAAACATTAAAATTAATTTTCTGAAAAACCTCGTTTTTGACCTATACTTGTCAAGATAAATTAGCTCTACTGCCTCCCCTCTACCTACCATTTAAAGGATATCAGTTATTTCTGAATCACCCTGTACTATATTAGAAAAAATTTCAATACTTCTACTCACCTATACCTGAATTTGACCGCTTCATCCTTATAATTTTCAGACCACATCAATTTACCATTTTCGCTAATTTGATCAGTTACAATTCCAAATTAAAGCTACAATGAAGATTATCTAAAATTTCAAAAAATATATTTAATTATTTATATTCCATCTTGTAGCTATTGAATTATTCTTAAAAAGTTACTATTTGAAGGTACTCTCAGGTATTCTTATATTCTTTATAAACGCAGAAATAAAATAATGAAATGAAATTACACAAATATAATTTCGATAATCATAAACCCAATCAGTGGCGTATTTAGGAATTCTTTTCGGGAGGCTACTACTAAATTTTCGAGTTTTTACGGAAACGGAAACGGTTTCGGTAGATAAATGGCCTAGACTATTAAGAAATTCTTGGGAGGGCTTCAGCCCGATTGCTCCCCCCATTGTAAATACGCCCCCTGAACCCAATTACGTTTATTTAATTCAAAATAGTAAATTTTATAAAGAACTTACATGTTTCGTATTGTTTTAATTGTCAATGCAACACTTGTAATTAATAAAAGACCTTGCTTAGCTCTATTAACACAGTTATATTAATACAGATGTACAGGTGACTATCAATGTTTACACAAACGAAAGGCTTGTTTAAGTAAAACAGTATTGTGTTTTTCAAGATTATATATAATTTTACTACCACATACACATTTATTAAGAATTCGTGCACATGGAAGATATATTTTGCTTATTAATGTCTAAGCGGGAATTTTCGGTTAGTCGACGACTCAATTGTACAAAAAAACGATTTAATTCCAGGATTTGATTTGAAATGTTATGAAATGTTGTGTGGAGTATTGAGATGCTAAAGTATGTTGTAAGAATTCGTTGAAGAAGCTTTTCGAATAAATAAAAGATATTAATTTTTTATGTTGCGTTTTATGTTGCAGTCGCGTAACGACCACCCTCACAAACTCTGCAATTTTTCAAATCAATCGTTTTTCATCAATCAAAATTGCTTTTTAGCTTAATATGTTAATTGGTTGTTTTTTGGGATTTTACATTAACACAATGAATAGAAAATAATTTAACTTTATGAAATAAAAACTTGTTAAAAAAATATCAACTTCCATTAGGCATGTGGAACAAAAAAATTTAATAATTAATTACTTTAATGAATTTAAAAGGGTATTGACTTCATTGCAAGTTTCTTTAAAACACACTGAAAATAAATAAAGCAATTTACTCCCATGCTTATAAATAAAAGTTATAACACAAATAAAAGTAATAACTACAATAAAGCACCTTACAATTTACCAAACATTTATATTTTCGGTAAATGTCTTAGTAAAAATGAACACTTAGTTATATTCAGACGGTTTGGCAGTATCGTTATATTACTCCGAAAACGTAAATTTAAATGATGGACATCATTTCTAAAAGACATTTTATTAATATATAGGTAAGGAGGCTTCTGTGTAGTTTTTATATTATGATAGAAGCAAGCAGTTTGCATAAGTCTTCTAATTTTCATGTTAAGCCAGTTAATATCTGACAATTTATGAGTGACATGATATTTTCATATTTGGTATAGTTAACGTAAACATGAATTTTGTACCCTCTGAATCCAATTAGTAACATCTATTTAATGGAAATCGAGAATCATAGATTTCAGAGCAATATGCAAATTGAGACAACACAAGAGTATCACAAAGCATCTTCTTACCATTGTGAGTTAAGAAATGCCTGTGCGGATAAATTAGTCTAAGGTGTTTTATGATGATAGTAATTGCAACAACCCATAACCTGGAAACCAGGTCCCAGAAGCTATAAGCTTGTGCAGGAGGTAGGGGGCGATTATCATTATTACGTAGGCCCTACGTGCGGCTGCAACCGACATACAGATGAAACAGCGCAAATCCCACATTTGTGTCACAGCTAAGGAAAACTGCAGAAAACCTTAACCAGATCTGCTGGCACTGGGATCCATCATCATGATCCATCATATCCTACCGCATTACTTATAATTTTGCTTATTATTTTTCGGTCAGTCCAATTTTCTACACAAATTCATTATATTCATTACAAAATCGAACTTGGCATTGTTTTCGATAATTTATTAAGTGTTATTATTGTAGAGAAGTTCTTCAAATGTAACGTAACACCTCTCAGCATTAATCACCACTAGGCATGGCAACGATATATCAAAAGAAACTATTATATCGATATATTCGTATCGATAGAACGCGTTTGATATATCGTTTGTTATGTTGATATATTATTTCGATATATATCAAATGGAAGGTACACCACGTCACGTAGTTCAGTTTACTGCTAAAATAGATTTATGCTTTTGTCTTTCAACTCATTTAACACTGGGTAGAGCAAATACAGGTTAAGTAGTCAGATGCGGAAAGGCAATGTTACGGTCGCAACCCGTTGATTGCGTGACGAGTTGTTGAAGGAAAACTGTATTGGTTGAATAAATAATACTTAACAACGAATAACTGATAGATTAATAGTTTCCAATTATTAAACAATTAGTATTATTATTATTATTAAATAACAAATTTTAAATGATTGTGTTATTCCAGTTATACTTTGCAAAACTTTCGTTTAGATACAAAAATGCCCGTGTATTACGCCACTCCTGAGCAAATGTATGTAGGTACAGTATCAATTTGATATATACCGATATATCGAAAAATGATAAGTCGATATATATCGCGTATTTCGATATACCGTTTTATATACCATATTGATAAATGAACAATTTTTGCTATCTCTTATCACCACTACGGTTTTAGTTTAAAGGGCTCCGAATTTAAGTTGTGACTTCTTCAGAATATTAGTGAAAATACAGGTTATATTATACGTGCTTTTTATTGCTTTTGTAAAACAGTCACAACATTTATCGACTTTCATTTCCATGTATGAGAATGAAGTACAGCTGCGTTAAAACACCTTAAATCAGGTAAACTGTACCCGGCATTGTACTAAGTCTGACAATATAAAGAAGAAATTATGGGGCCAGGAACAAGCTCAGACTGCAAGAAGATCATTTTGAGATTTTACACTTTAACTTATATAGGGATCCACATTTATTAATAACTTCTTTAAGAAGTTTATGGAAGTTAACTCGTCATTACAAGAACACAAAACTTTCAAAAATCTAATACTCCTATTCTATATTATTAGCGAGAATTCCCACAAGGGGCACTTAAATTTTAATAAAAACAGTTTAGTAAAGACAGGCAGTTTCTAAAATTTGTCGCAGAAAACTAGGTTACATCATTTATTCCCGTGGCGTTAATGTATGCAAATTGATATAACTTTCACTTCCGCATTAGGGCTGAAACAATAGTTCCAACGAAATTATACTGTAACCTGAACTTTCTTAAAACCTAACCTAAATAGAAATTCCTCATTTACATTGTCTAGCCACATGTGAAATAAATTCATCGCTACAGGCTAGACGGCAGAGCCGGCCATGTAGGTGCTATAGTTCCAGTTAGTTGTATATGGATATTTAACTGTAGTTAACTATCTACCCAATAACACGTTAAACATGACATTTTTGTTACCAATAACAAACCTAGATGAGAATCTATTTTGTATGTCTATTAAAAATGCAGACATCATAAAATCCGGAGACCCGAAACCAGCTCATCAACTCAAGTTCAACTAAATAGCTATAATGGTATTTCGTAAAATATTAATGGGTAGTTCTAAAAGCGTTTTGTTCTTTTGTGAACATTCTCATATTCAAGAAATTTGACTCAAACTAACAGTCTGTTTGTCCAAAAAAGGATTATAAAAATCCGATAGATTTTATTAAACGAATTTGTTAGGGTGGTTTAAGAGAATTAATTTTTATTTCGTTCGTCTTTTTATAATGCAATAAGCAGAAATGTTATACTCAAGTGACTAAAAAGGAATATAGACAGAAAAGCAAACTTGTTCACACAAACTATGCTTTTATTTTAATCGATAGGAAGAGGAAATATTGTATATTTCTACCTTTTTTTGAATTTAAGACGAAGGGAAATAAGGGAGCTCGTTACAGCTGCATACTGATTTACTTACTTATTAATTTATTACTTCGTGTACGTTTTTCGAATAAAAGAATAATAACAAATTATTTAAATTGTTATTAAATTAAAGATTAATGACGAATAAAATTTAAAAAGTCTTGCTTGTAATGGGGTTCGATCTTGTATTCCACGAGCCCGTGCGGTTTAGCAAGCCGAACGTTAACCATTGAACCACCGAGACAAGTCGTGTCGACTTTTCAGGTTTGTGCTTTTAAATTAATGTTTTGCAAATAATTCATGAATTTGGAATGGATTGTTATTAAGGGTAATATTTTTGGACAGTACGTTAGAATATCTTATTTATCGGTTGCAACTATTAATTTCACCGACTTTTATTCGAGAACGAACTATTTGGCATATTTCAGATTTCTTGCACTAATTCCCTATAGCAAATTTACAACGAACACGGTGCATAAACATGATTTACAGTGAGGTAACTCATTTTATACAAGTAAAATGTAATAACAAAAAAAAAACACCCATAAAATCAGTTAATTTCCTATATCTACCTACTTTAGTACCGTCATTGAAGGGTTTTAATTATTACAGTCTTCATCAGGTGTAAATTAAAGTTTCTTTTTAACTTACAATAACAACTTTAAGAATTAGATATATTATTTATCCAGGTCCAGCTAGAGTTATTATTACAGGCGTGCAATTCTATCTGGGAACTCTTCAACTGCCCTACGATATACCTTGTGGAGCAGTATTATTCTGCGTTGTATTTGGTGATACTACCCTAGTGAAAGCATGAAAATCCTAATTTTCCTTCTCTCCTCTCTCCGCATATTTTCAAATGAGGATGTCAATCTTCACCTTTCTTTGTTCTTCTTTCTAAATACCTTTTAGCGGCAATTCTTGTTCACTACTACCCATACTCCTCAAGTTTACACAGTCAAACTTGAGGAGTAAGGTTAAAGCATTTGTTGTTCCATTTTCTAGACTTGGTTCAAGTATCCTGAATAGTAAGATATTATTAGTCTTGTTTCACTTTACTTACTTGAGGCATGCTTTATTTTCTAGGCTAGGTGTAATGTAGTTATATTGACTTTCAGCTGAAACGTAATGTAATTACTGAAATAATTAATAGAAGATAGCTGGCTCGGTCAAGATTTTATGGAATTATACCTCCACATTCAAGTTCATTAAGAAATCGTACACATAGTATATCTATTTTGCATATTAGTGTTTAAGAAGGGAATTACGATGAGTCAATGACTTAATGATGCAACAAATTGTTTACTTACACATTTTGATTTGAAATATTATGAAATGTTATGTGGAATATCATGTTCTGAAAAATATGTTAAGATTTCCTTGAAGAAGTATTTAGAATAAATGTAAGCCTAGCTGGGATTTATTGTTTTTCACTATTATTTTATATTTTTTTGTGGCAGTTAACAAATGTCTAATACTTAACACATTTTTAAAATAGTTAAGAAGTAAATGTTGCAATTTACTATAACTACGTATCATTGTTGTAGACGTACATCATACGTTCGAGTAAATACTTGCTATTGAACCAATATGTGAACGTGATGTAACATGAAGTAAGTCGCTGTTTCTTGTTACCTTTTGGGGTACTTTTAAGAGTTTAAATTGAACTAACACCTCAGCCAAGCAATTTAGCAAGGAAACATGTTTAGACACACGAGCTTCTCAGTCTCTCATTATCAGTCACTTCATGTGTAATCTTCATAATATTCATGTCTTCATGTACAATAATACATACTGTAATGATTCCTCAGTTTTGAGAGAATCAAATATTGAGATAATGTTAAAATAAAAACATAGTTCACGGTAGAGGCAAGCTGAACCGTTCAATATAAAATATGGAAAGTAACATAAGTGATTGTTAATAAAAGTACAAAAAAGATAGGTGCAGCCTAATCTTTATTAAAATGATATACATTTCGTTACATTAACAGAAGGATGACCTCACAAGCGACTATTCCTGAATAAAAAAGGAAAACTTTGTAAATAAATTAAGTATTTCAAATAATTTAACTCTATAATAAATTCACAACCGACTATAATATGAAATAAATAAAGATTATTAAAAGTTTCACAGTTTTATTGAAATACAACCTGACAATATTGTTTCGACAGCTATGTTGTCATTATCAAAGGTAATATAATTATAAACAAACACGTCGCTAAGGTAGATACAAAAATAGGTAACTAGATAAAACAATAATCAGAATTAAATATCTAATACTTCCATAACGGAGAATTACTGAGCTCAAGTTGTTCATTCATTAAAGGTACCCTGAGTTTGTGTTTGTATATCTTAAAGGCTTCTAAAATGTCTAATTTGCGTTTGTTATTACAAAAATGTAGGAATTTAATATTATTTTGAGGAGTCATTGTGTGATTTTGTTCTAAAAGGTGTTTGGCGTAATTCGATTTTTCAGGATGTTTCATTACAATCCGAACATGATTGACACTTTAATTAAACAAAAAGATTATAGGTTAGCTATCAAAAGAATATATCCCATTGACAATCAAACAGAAGACACAAATTACATATCTATACCATATTTTGGCAAAATATCAGAAAAAATTGCACATATACTAAGAAAAACCAACAATTATAAAATAACATTTAAAACCAACACTAACACTTTTTCATTTTTATTTAATGCTAAAGACAGAACACATGATGTGATCATGAAATCGGGCATTTACCGTTTAAATTGTTCTTTTTGTAATTCGGTATATATTGGACAAACACTTCGAAATTTTGACATAAGATATAAAGAACACGTACGTCATTACAAAAATAAACATCCTGAAAAATCGAATTACGCCAAACACCTTTTAGAACAAAATCACACAATGACTCCTCAAAATAATATTAAATTCCTACATTTTTGTAATAACAAACGCAAATTAGACATTTTAGAAGCCTTTGAGATATACAAACACAAACTCAGGGTACCTTTAATGAACGAACAACTTGAGCTCAGTAATTCTCCGTTACTGGAAGTATTACATATTTAATTCTGATTATTATTATTATTTTATCTAGTTACCTACTTTGTATCTATCTTAGCGACGTGTTTGTTTATAATTATATTACCTTTGATAATGACAGCATAGCTGTCGAAACAATATTGTCAGGTTGTATTTTAATAAAACTGTGAAACTTTTAATAATCTTTATTTATTTCATGATTATGGAGTTCCACAAAGTAAGGCTGGAAACAATAAACAAGACTATAATATGATTGAGAATATAATATTTTTGTCGTGGTTTGACATTTTTGAGAATATGGCTGATAATGAGAAAAAATTGAACACTCTTAAGAAAGGGTTACTGGAGGTAAAATGTAAATAAGTTCTGTTGATTTTTTCGAAAAAGTTAATAAATGGAAAATTTGAGACAATTATGTATAATTAATTATCATTGACTATTAAGAGATTATAAAGTAATAAATATAGAAATAATGGAATAATGTACATGAAAATGTAAACAACATTCGTTGGTGTTGATGGTAAATAAAAATATTGAAAGTATAAATAAGAAAAAATGTTAATTGCTTATGTGTTCTTCAATCCAAACGCATTGACTACGAGGAGGATGCTTGGTATTGTAAAGAGGTAAATAGAAGTTCTCTACTCCTATAATGTATCCGTGGTCAACGTGTCACTGAGAAAAAGAGAGTAGGTATTGATTTACCAAATAAAAGCAGTCCGAAGCAAAATACAGTAAATTAGAGTCATCAAGAGGAAGTACTAATCACCATCAGGAAGGTAGTGTTTTTGGGGATAGTGTCAATAGATAGCGCTAGAAAGTTATTTCTACTATAGCCCCTTTATTTTCAAATAGTAGCGACAACGATTGATCTCGTCGCTGGAGCAAAAGTATGTTGGTCACATTGGAAGTTACCAGATTTGACATTTCGGTTTACACTAAAACATAGGTTTAATAATCATCATGCACAAAAGTATTCACAATTTAACATGAATTTGATAACGAACATTCATGTTATGTAAAAACGATCATATTAAGGTAATATACAACTTCGAAATTTTAATTTTTAAACAAATTTTTGTTAAAATGACGAAACAATATGCATGTGGTGATTTTTTCTTTTCTAAAATTTGTGCCTGGTTTGCTCCACGATTCGTTACTATTTGAAATAGAGGGGCTATAATTTTTACAAAGATTAAAAAGTTAAAATAAAAACAAAGAGAGAAACAAACATTCCTTCTATAAGGTAAAATACCGTAACAAGCACAAAACAATTTGAAGATTAACCAAGAATTAATTAGTTACTTAGTTATAGATTTGAACTATAAAATCCTGGTAAGTTTCATCCTGATAATTGAAAAAATTTTCATACCCTTTAACATTAATAAAGAAAAAGCTTACGTGTTTGGGCAATCTAGTTGTTTAACGTCAGTGAGAATGACAGTTGTAATTAGAGTATATTTTCATATCTCAATTAAATTTCTTTATTGTGTCAAACTATTGATAAATACAAAGAAACAAGCAACATATCCAATTCTGATAACGGGCAAACGAGGAGCGAGTTCAATCACGAATCCAGTATTGAAATCTCTCCGAAATAAGAAAAGAAAATAAAATTAGGACGACTGAGAATAGCAAAATTATCTTCACAGCGTGTAAGGTAATGTAAAATCCAACATCAGTGCGATGTCTTAATTTAAGAAACGGTTCTGTACTTATTCCAGTGTGTTTATGTGTAAATTGAAGTGAAATAAGTGAATCAAATAAAATATATACTAAACAATATTCCAATATGTTCCTCACTAATGCAATATTATGTACAGTGTAGGTCTAATGCACATCTATATAGATACTTTAATGTTGTTAATTTGGGCGTTGAAGTTTAGTATCGCCTCGAGGCTTGTTGCTCGATATATAGCCAACACACCTCCAAAGGGGTAAGGCCAAATACGAGATTTCTCCTACTTGTAATTTATGCCCTATTAGCTTCTTTCTGATTCGCGAACTATTTTGACAAGCGCATGTCAGGGCAACGTAGATGAACTACGAAAAAGAAAAGCTGTCTTTTTTGGTGACCGTTTGATGGCACTAACCACTAATCACTAGGTAATAGGCGGAGACTAGCAAAATTCGGGCCACACACCACTCTGATCAAAAATCACCAACTTTGGGAAAATATTGTAAATTTGTTTTTTAATATTTTAAAATAAACGTTTCAGTTATGGAAGCTAGAGGACAGTGAGATTGCGGGTACACACTAAAATTTAAAGAATCTTCAATATTTAACTTTTCATTTAGGATTTACTAACTTTTATTTATAAAACTTTCTGTACCCGGCTTGATATGTTTTTTATGAATATCTTGAGCCCACGTACATCGCGCTCCGATAGGAACTAAGCCCATAATTCATTCCTAAAGTTGGTCGCACAGGGCATTTCGATTTAACGCCGGTAGTTTCGCTTACAGCTTCTAACGGCTGGCCTCATAAGGTACGTATATTGCTTGCATATGAGAGATTACTTGTAAAATAATAGTAGAATAATTTTATGCATGGCCACGTTCAAATCCAATTTATTTGACGGCAGGTGATTAATATTAATTAATTCAAAGTAGTCAGGAAACATATTAGTCACAGTGTTGAATCGATGCATTTGACCTTTTCCGATGCATTTTTACTATACTTTTATATACTTATATACTTTTACTATGTATAAAACAGTAAAGCTTCAAAAAAATCTTTATGTTTCCTTAGTTTGGCGTATTTTTCGTAGTCGGTCTTGTCATTGGATACTTTATATTTTTGACAAGCTTTCTTCTTATTTTTAATAGTGATTTAACTAAAACATTTTAGAAATCTAGACACCTTAGTTATAGTTGTAGACGGTAGTATAATTCAATCCCTTGTAAGATACTCTATAAAACATTTCTACAACTTATTCCGTTGACAGGTTTTGGAGTGTTTAACATACATAAAGATCTGCTATTTGCTCTTCTAAAGTCGTAAGCAAGTATGTTGTGTATTATTTATAGTAGTTTTTAAATACCTAATATTGAATGACTAGGAGTCGGCGGTGACAGCTTTCAGGTACAAGCGACACTTCAGCTTTGGAGACCGATAGGTAATCAATAGCAGAGAAAATAAGGTCTTGGAGTATACTACTAAATACAACTTGGTACATAACTAACAGAGTTATTTAACCAAATAAAGCTGAAACTATTAACTATTGTTTCAGCTTGCTCATTAGCAAGCTTAACGTGAAACAACATATATCTTCTGAAACCTATATTAAATCAGGTAGGTTAAAGTCAGCTACTACGAAACCTTTGTCGTTATGCATATCAGCTGATGTATAATTAGTCCATAAGTAACTTTATGAGACGGCATAAGTGCTATTGCCCAAATAGATTCTAAATTTTCCATTATAATTACAAATTATGAAGGCGTATAGTTATTGTGGTGTATAGCCAACGTTATGCCACCCACCACTCGTCTGAATGTCTTTGAACACAATGGTTCTTTTATTTTTGTTATAGACATAATTCAAGCAAAACATCGTAAACAGTACCTCGCTGTTTAGCACGCTAATATACTTACCTGTCGCGCCACGTCTCACCCACGGTAAACAAAATATATTTTCTAATGCGTTTTACACATTGTAAACCAGACACAGTGGCATTTTCATTTTATTTTTTTATTAAATTTATACGAGCAAAGATTATTTATCAATAAATAAAAATCGTCCGCCGCGCCGGTAGGGTTTCACATATAGTTACAATTAGTAACCTATAGCTTATATTGCGGCACTACTTTGTATGTAACCGCAGAACTTTTGTATGCAATAAGTTAAATAGGTAAACTAAGAAACAAAATTAAACAAAATCACATCTTAGATTTAAATTATTTTTTTAATAAAATTATGGAAATATTTAGTATATCTTTATAAAATCACAAAGACAAATTAAACTCAAATTATAAATATATATTGTGCAATTACGTATTAACTAGGTATTTAAAAGGAAGAAATTTGGAAAAAAAACAAGTAAAAGTGTTGTTTGCTTTTTTGCTTCTAGTAGATCATTTTGCTTGCTTTTGCATCTTTCGGCACATTTGCACGTTGCGATGCAATAGAATTTAGTGCGCATACACGAACAAATCTTGATCCTGTAATCTGCAAAAAAATAAATTGCAACTATACTTCAACCATAAATACATGAAATGAGTCATTTTCGTAATCACACCGGAATAAACAAATACGACCCGGGGTGAGATAAGATAAGAGTGCAAATTTCACGTTGCTAAGAATTCAGTGACGTACGCTAGAACCAAAAGATTTTCATTCGCATTTATTTTTAATTAAAAAGGGGTTTGTTCCGCCAATAAATCTTTCTAGCTCATTTATTGTTTATATTATCATTTAGATTACACCGTGGCTTTCGCGTCATTCTAAATGCATTTTACATTTTCGCCTACGTGTTTGTGATGACTCATTTCATGTATTTATGGTTGAAGTATAATTACATAAGGCTATTTGAGTATCTTTTTTACAATGCTATGTAGTCAGAGATATAATATTTCTAGGTACTGATTGCTGAGTGGCGAGAACTGGAACTATTTTAGTTTCCAGATTTTGCCATCCATAATGTAAACAGCTTTCCAAATTGTCTTTGGATAATAAACTATTCAACTACTCTTTAGTTTCGTAATGTACACGTAAGCTAAGCTGTATCATACTATCTTCTGTTGGAGGTAAAAAAGTTTACTTACTCATAAAATAATACAGGAATACGTATACACATGAATGTATCAAAATTTCTTTAAAAAATAATGACATATTTTTTACCTTAGAAATCACAAAGGAAGTAAAATAGTTTTAATTAAAGTGCGAATACAATGTGTAATATTTATTTTAATGGGTTTATAATAAATACAATAAATTAACATAAATAGTAAAACTATTAACAAATCAGGCAGTCTATTTATCTACTGTATAAATTAAGTACGTAAAGCCATAGAAAATCGGGAGGATATTAAGGGTATATGGTTTTACGACTTAATGGCCTTGAGTTCATGTGAACATGATGTGATCTAACTCATAATACAATTGTGAAGTATCATAAATAAAATGTAATAACAACTTAGTAAATAAATAATATTTATAACTACCGATAATTATTATTTAAAAAACAGTCATAAAATCAGTTGCTAACTTACTATATCTTCTTCTATATACAGTGCTATTTATTTACCATGCAATATATGTATATACTACAAAAGAGCGTAATGTATAATTGGTTGCCTATATATGCATAATGCTTTAACTTGATTAATTTCAAATGCAAGATAGGGAAATTCTACATATTGCAATTTAATTTAATAGCGCTGTATATGTAAATTACTACAGTCTTCATCAGGTATAAATTAAGATATCTTATTTATTTACTATAAAATAGCTAATACTGATTTTGATATGTTTTAACTTACAGCAACAAATGCAAGAATTAGATTTATTATTTATCCAGGTCCAGCTAGAGTTATTATTACAACGGTGCCAATTCTATCTGGGAACTCTTCCACAGCCGTACTATTCTGCGTTGAATTGGACACCACTACTAGAGGATGAAGAAGTCCATTTTTATTATCTTCCTTTTGAATAGCCTCAATTACTTGAGGATGATAATCTTCATCTTTGTTTTCTTCTTTTTGAATACCATTTGGTGACAATTCTTGTTTACTCGTGATATACTCCTCAAGTTTGACTGAATTAGAAGCATTTGTTTCTCTATTTTCTAGAATTGGTCTAATGTGCTCAGTAGTAAGAGAATCTTGGTCTTGTTTTACAATAGTTATCTGGGGCTTATATTCACTATCAGCTGAAATATAGTTTATTTCTTGGATAATATCATCGGATGTAGTGTGCTCTGCTAATGTCAAATTTTCTTTGTGATCTTGGTAGATGGTATCATCGATTTGGTACCTGTAAGTAGAATTAAATTCTAATATAAATAAAATTGATTTCAAAATTAAAACAGAACTACAGGTTATAGAGGGTGTAACTAATATAACTAGAAATCTCGTAGTCTGGGGTAGCTGCAATGATTTAGAACATATCTTCCTTATTAACATGTGACCGCTTCCTGCTAGTTCTCGAGAAAAACGCGTTTTAAATTTAAAGTACGCCTATTGTACTCACATTACATTAAAAATACTAAACAAGCAAACAAATAGTTATATTAGATACACCCTGTATCTTAAAAGAAATCAAATTATGCAAACGAATCGAATTTGCAATTAGAGAAAATACCTGCCAGAATTAAACAATAAACAGATATGTAAAAAAGTAACAGGTTTGTTGAAAAATTAAAAGTTCCGAACTTAATGTGTTAGATTCGAAAAAAAAACAATACTTGTGCTCACCCATATCTGAAGTTGCCCGTTTCATCGTTGTAATTCTCAGATCTCATCAATTTACCATATTTGCCATTTTGAGGCCTGGCTGATACAAAACCAATCAAAATCACAATGAAGATTATCTAAAATTTAAAAAAATAGTTTTTATTTAGCTTGAAATATATTAAGAAAGCGAGGTTAAATTTACAAAAAATGTTTTTTAGGAAAATAAATATTAATATCTAATATTATCAAACAATGCAATTATAATTAATCAAATAGTTATTGGATTATTTAAAAAAAATACTAGATTCTACGGTATTTTTCATAATCTCCGAAATAAAATAATAAAAATTAAATTTTTAATGAAATTAAAGCTTAATTTTCAAAAAAGATATATTTTGAATTAGAAATGATATTAAACTTAATACTAATAAACTCAAACACAATATAAATTATTTAATTCAAAATAGTAAATTTTATAAATAACTTACATGTTTCATATTGTTTTGTCAAAGCAATCTAACACTTTGTTATTATTAATAAAAACCTTGTTTGGCTCTATCCAAGGACGTTCGTCAATCAACACTGAAGTAATAATAGAATATGCTAGCACAGTTATATCTTTATAGATGTAGGTACAGGTATCTGACAATCAATGTTTACATTAATGGAAAGCTCGTTTACGTATAATAGTAGAGTGTATTTCAAGATTTCATCGGATTTTTCCACCACTTTCAAGTTCATTTGTGCACATGGAAACTCTGTTTTGCATATTAATGCTGAAGCTGGGATTTACAATGAGACAACGAGTCGACGAGGCAAACAATTTTTTAATTAAACTTTTTGATTTTAAATATTATGTGGAAAAGCAAGATTTCAAAATATGTTGTAAGATTTCCTTGAAAAAGTTTTTTGAAGAAATTCAAGAAATTTATTTTTTATGTTTCAATATTTTTGTTTGTTTACGACAGTTAAGATGCATCATGCATGCATGATAGCTATTCTTAGAGCAGGCCTGATGTATAATATCAGCGCTTTGAGTCAGACATTATGTACTCTACTGATTAACCATATTTAGTATTTAACAAATTTTTAGAATATTTAAGAGGTAAACAGAATATATAGCAATTTACTAATTATATCATTATTGTAGACGTACATGTAATTACATACATTTTGTGCAACCACAGTTGTGAAATGTAAATATAAAGTCACTAGTTTTTGGTAACTTTTGGGGTACTCTGAGTACAAATTGATTTAACAGTTCAGGCGAGTTAACCAGGAGGGACTGCATGTTCAGACACACGAGCTTATCATTATAGTAAACACTTCCGTATAGTTAACATTAATTTTGGATAACCTTAATTTAAGAAACGGCTCGGTACTTTTTCCAATCTGTCTGTACTGTACTGCGAATTAAAAAGCAATAACTGAATCAAACAACTGAACAATATTGGGAGACTGATTTTTCTAAAAGAATATGACTTTGCATATAAGTTCAATTCAATATATTTTCTTTACACCAGGTTTCCAGTTGGTCTAGATCTTCTTGCACGAGATTTTTCAATATTTTTTGTTAATGTGATCGACATATAATTTCAGGTCGTTATCATATAGTAGACAATGCCATTTTTTTAAACGTTAAGACAATATCAGTAATGAATAAACTAAATCATATTGGACAAAGAGGAGAACCCTGAGGGACTTTTAATATATTAGAATTTTCTCGATATAGCTCCATGTGCTTGTACTTGTAACGTTGTATCCGTTAGGTTAGGCATAATTCTAGCCAACCTAGAAAAGAGCAGCCAAATCCTAGCTTATGCATTTTTAAAAATACATTACTATATTCGAGTCTATTGAAAGTCTTCGAAGCCTGGAAATCGGTGTAAATACAATCTACTTGCAAACTACTTTCAATAGAACTGAGCAAATAGCTTCGGCTTCTATAAGAAATATGTTGGCTGTTTAAAAAGTTTTGTTAGTATCAAAAATTGTATCTGTTATTATGGATGTTATTACTTTAGATATTACAGAAAATACTGAGATAGAGATCTAGTATAATAACAACTTTATCTTTAGAACCACTACTATGTATAGTTGTTACAGAAGCCGATTGCTAACAATGACTAAATACAAAATTGATCGTAGCGAAAAATCAAACCGGTAGGTAACTGAGGCAACCAGAGTTAGTAGTGGTAGATGGCGGGTTCTGGGACCTCACTTCCTCACCTCGGGTAGACAACCATCTATACACGCTAACATATGGGTTAATATACAGTTAAGCTTTATTATTTTACTTTTAAGAGTGAGGGAATGAATGCTTTGTGGATCATAGTGATTTTAATCATTTGCATATCTCATCTCTCATTTGCATATCTCATCTCTCATTTACATAACTCATCTCTCATTTGTACATATCATTTTTTTTGCTAATTGGGTTAATATATAGTTACTGTCTTCGAGAGGATACGATTATTTACCATATAATGCCTAACATTTTATATTAATTACATAAATCTAATTACCGTAATTAAATTTATTTGTTCTAATTAAAAACGCTTAACGTTATTATCAAAGATCGAAATTAAAAATAACAAAATCAAAGAATTTCGGGTAGGCAACCATATATACATATGGGCTAATATACAGCTATCGTTCTCATACAGGGGCGTACAAGAGAAAAATATGAAAGAGGGTTTGAATTAAATGCTATAAATCAGGTCAGGGGCAAATATCTCTTAATACTCACCCTGCTTCTACGTTTATGAATCATTTGCATTCCTTTTCTTTATTATTAACATACTCTCACATGCATGCGCGAATTAAATTAATTCACGATATCATTTGCATATCTCATCTCTCATTTACATATATCATCTCTCATATGCATGCGCGAATTAAATTAATTCACGGTATCGTTTGCATATCTCATCTCTTTTAATTGTTAATTGTTCAGAACTACTGTAGTCCTTGTAATGTTGCTTAGTTTTTCAACTAGCGGTTGTTTGATATTAAAATTCTTTTCTGATAATGTATGTCAATATAAAATATATTTAAAAGCAAATTTGTGTTGCTACCGCAGTAAATGAAAATATAAATAATACTCATTTTAACATCCAATTCTATTATGGGTTATTTATAATAACCCTAATGAACTTTGGCTATTTTAAAATAGCCAAAGTATCTGTTATTATGGATGTCATTACTTTAGATATTACAGAAAATACTGAGATAGAGATCTAGTATAATAACAACTTTATCTTTAGAACCACTACTATGTATAGTTGTTACAGAAGCCGATTGCTAACAATGACTATATACAAAATTGATCGTAGCGAAAAATCAAACCGGTAGGTAACTGAGGCAACCAGGGTTCCCTTATTCCAGCTTATCCCTTAGTCCAGCTCCCTTATTCAAATCCAGTCCACTTAATTTTCCTTGAACTTTGGCTATTTTAAAATAAACAAAATTCTAGAAAACTTCGATATTTGTATTATCACTTTTTGAAAACCTTGAGGGTTATCCGTGCATTGATTCAAAGTAATCAGTAAATATATTAGACCACGGTATTGGGATTAGTCGATGTATTGCTATTTAACTCTAGTAGACTAGGTAGTCCGCGGTTTTTACTTTAATATTTATAGAACTCCAAAAAGTCTTTATGTTCTCAGGGACAAGTTTTTCTGTACGGAAAACAAATTTTTCTATGATAGCTTGATATTGAATTTTCTCTCCGTTTTTTTTAGTTTAGCGTATTTATCATAGTCGGCCTTGTCTAGGATGTTTTATATTTCTAATAAGTGTTCTTTCTTTTTTAACAGTGATTTTGCCTTAGCTCGAGTTTGAGGACATATATGAAACAGCTTTATCAAACTTTGGCTATAATCGATGCTTGATTAAATTTATTTACAAATCTAACAAAGCTCGGACAATTTTTATTGAATACTGAATGATTAACACAACATTACTATGGTATTTGTTTTTGGTTTTAGAAAAATCAATGTTCACATTTAGTGCTCTCCTGCATTCTATATTGTCATAGTTATCTGACCAAATTGAACATACTAATGCACACCGATGTACATATATGTATGATACTCTTTCGAAAAGTGACTGAACTCATAGCATTTGAAACATCGCAATGCACTCACATGATTGAGTGTATACTTTGCTACTTCTGATCACCTAGCAATTACCAATTCCTTTTAGAGCAATCTCTAACGTGTTGTGGGATCCATTTCTAAAAATATATATAGAACTAAACATAAGTACAATGTGATAGCTAATAAGATATAAATAACAAATATAAATAAAAGTAGATAGTTTTAAATAACAAATAGCCCGCAAGGGACTAGCGATCCATGATTAGTAAAGAAACACCCTACAGTATAGGCAGAATGAATAGAAAACAGTATAAAAATATACGATTTGACCCTTTGTATGAATGACAGGATTTTATCAGGATTTATGACAATATAGGATTTACTCAGAATACCAATAAATGTCAAAACATTTCAAATAATAAAATAGTAATGCTCCTGCACAATAATACTAATACAAATTAAAACATACAGGGTGTATTATCGGTTTTGTAACATAGGGGAATAGCATGTAAAAACACAATTTCTCAAATCGCACATCCAGTTCAATTGGGACACAAGTTCAATTAGTTAAAATTTAAAGGAGAGCAGTTTAAAGACTGTTTGATTATTATTTTTAGTTGTTACAGATTGAAATACGCTTGAAATTCCATCAAACTTCATAATAAAGTATGTATATCCTTTTTAGGTAGTGCTAAAAAGCAATTTTATAATTGTAACCAAAATGTGAACTTTGTTAGATATGGCCATATTGCACTAATCAGTTCTCTCAAAAAATAAAAATATGTGGCTATATTACACGCGAGCAGCAATAAAAAGAAAAAGTAATTATGGTTTAAAGAACTTTATTGAAAAACATTGCAATACAAACTAAATACATAAGTTATTTTAAATAAATGTAAGAAAACACAATAATTACACATTATGCATTTGCATAGTAAGAAAGAAAAAATATAAGTGCAACCATCTTTTCCAAAAAATTTACAAATTACATAGTATCTTTAAATGCAAACCCGAAAATACTAACACAAGAACTCAATGCACATGCAAGACGCACTGAAACGAATTAAGCTTTCTTAACGTTGAAAAGAATTTTTAAAAATGTTCTTTATTCAAAAACACAAAAGACGTCCAAGTTAAAGAATAAACAGTTTACTGTTAAGTACAATAAGATATTTATTCGTTGAAATTACACAATAGGCACTTGCATAATAACTTAAATACTATTATACAGTTTCAACATTAAACTGGTAAACTGGCTCAGAACCTATGTAAGTAATATCCATGGATGACAACTTCTAAGGTTCTGAGTGAGGTTATTAGTTCAGAAGCTAGGTAAGCAATATCCCTGGATGCCAGCTTCGAAGCTCTGAACTGTCGAAGATTGTAACTCGAACTAATCTGCCCCACAAAGTTGCGGGGTTTATATACCTTTTCGTGTTCCAGATCCTTTGTTCGGTTTCACACACGTTTTACTTCCGTTAGCATTTCGTAGATTGCATTTAGATAAGGTTTCTGAATACTGCACATGTTGGCTATATTTATCTTGCTCGTGGTGATAAGATTTATAAATAGCTTCATAATTCTCTTATATTATGTGCATACATTTAGTAACGTAAACTAACGAATGTTTATTTATTCAAATTACCTGCAATGCAACAGAGACGTAAGTAGTGTTTAGCATCGGTTGTTATTCCTTATTTGCTCATGCACCGCAGAACCATATCACCGCAAGTGTACTATGATGCATTATTAGTCCGAAATTCTTCAATAGCATAGTGCCACATATGACATATAAAGCGTTATAATATTACAAATTTTAGATCTGAAGTACAATAATGCCACATTTGTTATGATATGGCGATATTACTCAAAATATTCTTACAGCGCAATACAACATTATGTGACTTTAAAAATCGGTTGTCTTAGATACAACATGTGGCGTTATCGCATTGCATACAGGACTTAAAAAGAAAGTGCCATATGACCATAACTCCAAATCGGCAAAATTTGCACTTGTGTCCCTATTAAAGTGGATGTGCGAAATATTGGCTCCCCTAATTATTTTAGAGGAAAAGTTACTGTAGTAAAGTTGTAGATCTTATTGAATACTATTCAAAACACGCCACTTTAGCATTCTATGCTAAACAGTTTCCAAGATATAAGTGATTTTCTGGTATAGGAAATTAACATTGTAAATGAGAAATCCGCTAATAGCAATTGCCACGTTAGATTTAGGCATTAGGTGTAGATGCAAGAATTATTAAACCCAGTTTCATGAGAAAGTTCATCAGAATGTCACAATTGTTATCGGTGTGGAGGAAATAGATAATAATTATCCAAGGAATTTATTTTTATAGAATCTTATTAACCATGAGAAAAGTTGACAAATTATTCTAAACAATTGCTGACAGATTTGTCATTTAAACTATTCAATTATTTAACTTTATTGATTGATTAAAACATGGTAGTGTAATTTATTGAAATGAACTAGATAGGCACTGTACCACAAAAGAAAAATAAATTTTGTAAAGTGGTATTGGACAGGCAACAGTCTACGACAAATTAGAGATATATTTCTGCCTTTATTGATTAATTAATCAATATAGTTAATAAGAAAATAGTTTAAATAACAAAACTGTCAGTAATTCTTTAGAATAATTTGACAACTGTTGCCATGGCTAATAGGATTTTATAAAAATAAATTCCTTGAAGAATTCTCTTCTATTTCTTCCACACCGGTAGCAATTTCAACATTCTGATTAGTGATTTTGCTCCATGAAACTGTAGTTAATCATTCTTGCATTTGCACCTAATGTCTAAATCTAAGGTGGTAATTGCTATTAGACACCTCCCACGCCGATTCGACCAAAGTTGGCGCGGTACCCTCATAGATTTTATTTATATTTTGTTCACGTAATACCCTTTTCAAGCCTTATATAAAGCTCAAATATTACTGCCCATAAATACACCGTTCGCGAGATATAGAGGTTTATTTTTTTTCTGTTTTAAACGTACACATGCCTATATTCAAATGCTATTTACTCGACTTTCTTATTAGTTAGAAAGGTCGGGTTTTTTGAAAGAAAATGAGATGGACTATCTACGGTAATTTCTGTTTATTTTTCCAACATTTGTAACATAGTATATTATCTCAGTTTTTAACAAATTTTGACTTTTCTCAAAAGCGGTTCCATTAACTTTTTTCAAAAAATCACAACTATTGTATTTATGCAATGTTCTTATAATCTTATAAGGCTTCATGGAACTCTAAAGTTCCATTCTACTCGTCCTGTTGGTATAGAAATTCTTATTCATTTTCAAATGATTGTTTCTAGTTTGATTTGCTAAAGCAAAAGTAGTAATAATTATAATTCGTTGTATTATCATATAATCAGGGGCGGATCCAGAGAATTATTTGGGTTGGGGGGATTTTTGGAAAAATAATTGTTTTAATACATAATATATAAACAAACATTATTTGATTCTATCCTATGTATATTTATTTATAAATTTTGGAGGAGGAAAATTTCCCCCATACCCCCCCAACCCGCTGTTAATCCGCGCCTGATATAATATATACCTACAATAGGTTTGCTCGCAACTGCGTCCCGTGGACTTCGGATAATTCCTGTTGGAGTGAGTAAAATGTATACGCACGACTACAGAAAAAATGTCTCTACTTCCTATTCTATTGAGATACCAAGTTGAGATTTTATTAAAATGATAAGGACATATCATGCAATAGTTGTGATTCTTTTGGAGAATCACATTCACATTCAATTCAATTTCACATTCGCTACTCTTAATACAAGTGCATGTCGTTTCAAAACATTTTGTTCGCACGACTATAGCAGAAAATTCATAACTTCTGATTCCATAGAGATACCAAATTGAGGTTTTAACGCAATTTTAAGAACATTGTATATAATAGTTGTAATTTTTTTGAAAAAAATTAATGGAACCGATTTTGAGAAAAGTCAAAATTTGTTAAAAACTCAGATAATATACTGTGCTACAAATGTTAGAAAAACGAACAAATTACCGTAGATAGTCCATTTCATTCTCTTTCAAATGCAGAAAACCCGACCTTCCTAACTAGTACGGAAGCCGAGTAAATAGCATTTGAATATAGGCATGTACGCTTAAAACTGAAAAAATAAACCTCTATATCTCGCGAACAGTGTAGTTATGGGCAGTAATATTTGATCTTTATATAAAGCTTGCAAAGGGTATTACGTGAACAAAATATAAAAAAAATCTATGAGAGTATAAATCTAAGATCGAATCGGCGTGGAATGTATCATTAGTGAATTTCCGATTTACAATGTTAATTTCCTATACCAGAAAATCACCTATACCTTAGATGCTATTTAACACATGTGCTAAAGTGGAGGTGTTTTGAACAGTATTCAATAAGGTCTACAACTTTACTCAAGTAACTTTTCCTCTAAAATAATTAGGGGAGCGAATATTTTAGTAATTGTGTTTTTACATGCTATTCATCTATGTTACAAAACCGATAATACACCCTGTATATGTAAATATGAATGTTTATATCATTATTTGACACAAAGTGGGCAAATAACTTTAATTAATGGTCCGAGTACAGCTTGCGTAACTAGCCTATTACAATTGGGCATTGTATACGAGTTTTTTATATTATATTTTTTATTTTTTGGAAAACAGTGCCACAAAATTGATTTTGTACATGCGAAATAGGAAAAATTAAAATAAAAATCGAAAATTAATTACCTAGGTGTTTTTTAAACAAATTTAAATGTCTGACCGTTATCAAGTGTTGATACTCTTAATAATTGAAATTGGTCCTTAAACTGCCACCATGAGATCAACAGAGTTAATTGGCTACGATGTTTACATAATTATAAGTTATAATAAAGAATAATTAAGTTGCCATTAAAATATTGCAGGATAGAACACAAACAGAAATAACCAAAAGGATTCACAGAGATAAATAACAACAACATGGACCATAACAAGTTAATTAACTAATTAAGGTATAAATATAAACTTGTTAGTTTAAATCAACTAAACAAGAAAGATTTACCACAATTATACAACTTTTTATACAACTAAAAGGATTATAAAGTCAAATATAGAAAAATCGGGAACGCCCCAGTATCTAATTTACTACTACAACCTTAATTATAGTTCCATTCAATTTCTAAATGTAGTTATAATTACTATCATCAACTGGATTAATTCTTATGTCTTATTTTGCCTTTCTACTATATTTTCTAGATTGTTTATTTCCGTAAATATTGTAAAATTGCCGTCATAACTTGTATTTATTAATGTTTTATTTATTCCAATTTATTTCCAGTTCAGTTTTTTTCTCTCTCTTTAATTTATCAAGCTTATCTTGTCGAAACCAGTTTTTTCCTCTTAATTTGCTATAACCTATTAGTATTAGTTCAATTATTAAATAGTTTTCCATTTCTAATGAATTTAGATGAGCCACTCGTTTTGAGTTGCATTAGGTTATGTTCTTTTGTCAACAAATAATTTGTTTTATCCAATCTTATGAACTCTTTTCTTTCTAAAGAACTATTATGATCCACATCCACATTTCTCCGTTGATGGGTGGTACTACAAGCTCACGTTTGGAATTTACCAAAAATAAGTATAAAATTACTGATTTTTTATTTTGCATGAAATGTAGAAACGACACAACGCTTTGGAATGACTTTGAACAAAAGAACTTTGATAGAATATATACTTCAGTGATGAAAAATTGAACCGAGCAATAATTAAATTAACATATCTAATGGGCAAATTCCAAAGAATGGCTAACAAAAATTAGATAATTGCTTCAACAGGAAACGCTGGCAGTGACAGATTGTAGAAAGAAAATGTTTCGAATCAGATGAAGTATTTAAATCAGGAGTCGTTTAGGGGTTGCTATTTTGTAGCACTAAAATAGCGTTAATTTTCGATTGGAACTTGCAACTGCATATTGAACGCGTTATAGCATGCTTCAAGTGTTTGAATTACAGGCAGCTTTAAACCAATAGCGTAGCTTAACTGTGCACGTGTTGTGGAAAGACAAAGAAAAACACTTACATTTTGTAAGAATTTCTCTCTCAAATTTACTTCTAAAATCTGCTCACATTTAACCACTAATTAATTTTATTAACCAACACAAAAATTAAAAACTCATTGCTTGCACTAATACAAATTTCGTAGACGCAAAGCGGCAATTTGGGTATTCCTATAGTTCAATTCTATTGTTTATCAACAATGGCGTTTCATCTAGTTAATAAATACTTTCGGTATCAATTTTCATTCGTGTTGTTATTCAAAGAAGATATCGATATCATGACTAATAGGGCTTTCCGAATGGTGTTCATCCAGCTCACGTCAAAAGATGTTGGGAATGTTAAATTAATTACTATGCTGTGTATGCATTTTTTTCCTATTCAACAATTAACTCTATGGAACCTACAATACGTTCTCTGCATTATTCGGGTTGAAGATATTCAAAAGAAATTTGTTAATTATATACTCCAAATTTCTCATTTCAGCTATGAACTGTGTCACATTAGGTTACTCAATTTGAGTCATCCTAGGGTCAGTACTGTAATGACCTACTACATATTTTCTGGAAGCCATTGAACAGATACGAAGATTGCCATAACAATAAAATAACAACTTAAATGATGCTTCGCCATTCTGATTCCTCACCCAAAAAATAAATAAAAATAAATAAAAGATCTGTAAACACGTAGTCTTTTACTTTGTATCTCTAAAGATAAGATGTTTATGAGATTGGTTATATAACGTATATAAAGTAATATAACGTCGGTCTTCAGCCGAAGACCCGAGAACGGTATAGTAATGATATCTTCCTTAACTCACCCCTCTACAATGATCATTTGAAATATAACTGAAGGATCATTGAATAGGAGTCGGCAACTTTTTTTATGTCGCGGGTCGCATTTATCAACAAATCCCCTCGACGGACCACATCCGAGGTAAGAAACTTTAACATTCTAACGTCAAATTAAAACAACCAATTTTATTTTGAATTTAGAACCGGTAAGAACAAATGGGATTGCTTACTTTGAATTGGCTTCCGGTAAATTGCGCCGTTATAATTATGTTATTAATAATGTTCTTGGGTATTCGTCCAAAATGTATTCACGGGTCTGCTAGAGTGTTGAGGCAGTAATTTGTTGAAATCACTGGGCGGGCTCCACATAGTCCACCCCGAATTGAATGCTTCGTCTATATCGAAACTTCTACATATTTAAAACACAAGCCGTTTCTTTCGAAGAAGCATTTTTCATAACTCTGTTTTTATATGACAGCTATTGACTCACAGATATGCCATTATTAATTTGTAGTCGGTAAAAATCGTTATTTCCACGTGTAAAAACAGAAGGAATTTCGGCGTTTGTTCTCGGTTCAGAATTTGCAGCACCAACTGCCTTTCCGCGCTATCCGTAATCGGAACTAAACTCGCCACTATCACAACACCGTTTGTCATAAATCTGTCAGTTTTTGTGTTTATGATCTTAGGTAAGCAATAGTACGTATAATCTCAACGAGCTCAAACTAGTCTATCCACGTCCACCCCGTTATCATCTGCTGTTCTGGTACAGATACTTAAATGTAGAATTCTAGGATATGAATTTGGCGATGCCTGGAACTTGCAATAATTTTGCTACTGGTTTTAAATAAATATTTTATTTGACAAAAACAGCTTTAAAACTTTGTTTATGCAAAGATTTCTTATCGTAATTATTATCAATCGATTGTAGGTATTATTAAACGTATAATCCACCCAGAACATACAAAAATTAAAATGGGAAAAAATGAATAAGATCAGTGCTTGCTACGACTTATTATAATACATCATATTTTAACAAAGTGACATTTATTGCAGACAAAATAATACATTCAATACTACTACAGTCAAAGTTTTATTATTACAATAACTATTGTTTACAGTGGCAAAGAAATTTAACAATTATTTTAAAATTTAAAAAAAAAGTTGATTATGGTGACACATATTAGTTTATCTTTTCATGATTTGATATTATTTAATTTATATTGGTACACTCTGAAAAGATAATTAACATTTATATAATAATATATTGTAGCAGTGGGAATTGATTAGTTAAAGAAACCACAGCAAACTCTGATATTATTACATTTCTTCCATCTCTGTATGTTCTGGGTGGCTTCAGACACCCTGTATAGTTTCTTCAATATCAAGTCAATTTATTATTAGAATAATTTAACGCAATACAATTATTTGACTATAATTTATTTTTTCATATTCTATTACTCGCTATTATAAGTGGCTTGTATCATTTGTTTAGTTTTGTTTTTGTACGGCACATTCCTAATTCTGGGTTTTTGCTATCCGTTTTTTTTGGTTTTGCCTGTTTCATGTCTATGTAGTGTCGAATAAATAAATTAATTAAATAAATATAAAATAGAAAGCAACGTATTATCGTTTATTTGCTAATTAACTACCCCAGACACTTGAGAAATATATGAAAATTTCTAATACATTTTTAATAATATTGTACACTGATGTCAGTATCTAATGAAATATAACGCAATAATATTTGCAAAGTAAATATTTATTAAACTTTCATTAAGAATAATAAAAATACTTTAGTTTTAACTATTAATCTTGAGTAACGCCCGTTGGCTGATACCTAAATAAATAAATTTCACTCTCAAACAACCTCATATGTTCTTTTAAATTTGTTTATTAGTAGGTACATTTATTTTCTAGTGCTCAGAACATAATTGCAATACTACATACATGATGTTGTAGTGCATTTAAATTTAATATTATTTAGCTATTATATATACCAGATAATAAATAACCTAACTGTATTTATTAATTTTTAGTTTTATAAAGTTTCAAAATTTATAATTTTTGCAAACTTTATAAGATGTATCAAAAAATCTGCTACTATAACCTCTTTTTGTATTGGTCAATTTCCACCATCCATGATAATACTACTTCTTAACCTAGTACTTTCGTTACTTAATTTATTACAGTAAAATAGTAAATGATCAATAGTTTTATCGCCAGTCTGCTCTCTCAATATTCTTAAATCTATGTAGGTTTGTCTTAGCATGTCCTGTTAAAAAAAACTGTTAGTTTTGGCTGACACTGATAATTTTACCTCTTGCCTCTATTGCACTGTAGGAAAATATAGTTTAGTTTCTGTGATGCTGTCTACACTGCTTGCCACTGCACTATACTATTACACTTATACCTTTAGATTCAAGGCAACGAGCAGGCAGATCAATTAACAAAACGAAATGGTCAACAACACATAGACACCTATATGGTTGGATTGAACATGAAATTGAGGGGTGCAATGGGTAGGTCTGGTGAGAATGGCTTTATGTTGGTGAGGGCGGCTGATCTCTTTCTCAGTATGTTTGTCCCATTCTAGTAGCCACATATACGGTTGGAGTGATTAAGGACAAAGAGGGGCAGTATGTCTCTGATGGGCGTAGCGTATTTTTTGCAATTTTTTGTGTCTTTACGGAATCTATATATACATAGTTGGACTAAGTAAAGCCTAAAGAGGTGCAATCGGTGCATCTGGTAGGCATGATTCTATGTTGGTGGACGTGGCATGTTTGTTTGTCTGTTAATAGAACTCACATGTATATGGTTATACTAAGCAAGGACCAGACAGGTGCAATAGGCGGGTCTAGTAGGTGTGGTTAGAATTTTCTACGTGAAATGTATGATAATAAGTTAAAAGAAAAAAAATGTTTAACTTGTAACATACTTTTATTTCCACTTTCTATGTAAATGACACTATATAAAGTGTGTTAAAATTTCACGGGCTTTTAATAGAGACGTAAGATTCTGCTACTAACAATGCTCATCAATAAAAAGCTAATGAAATCTAATTTGTTGCTTAATCACAACACCATGCCAACGTATAGCTATAAATCTGGCCTTTGATTACAAAATGTCTTTATAAAAAAATATACAATAGATAAATAAAACAAAACGCCGATGAAGATGGAAATAAAACTTTCCGGCTCACCCTTAAATATTGATTTACAAAGCTTGCCACGTAAATAACTATTATCTACGTTTCGTAAATTTGCAAATTTTCGTAAGTATTAAGTAAAAATATTATTATAGAAACTGTATTAATTAATTATTCAGCCCAGAACTACAAATTAGATTTTGGGGGAAGTAGTTAACGTTGCAAAAATTAGTTTATTTTACTACAAATCCTTGTCTATAAATTCTAAGATTATTTTTTCACATTTTTTCAAATCATGTTTCTCTTATATGTTAAATAATTTGCCGAATGAAGTTCCTTGTTCGAATGATGGGCTTATACCTGCTTAGTCTTCTAAAAATAAGAATAAAACTAAAAGTACATGCACTATGTTATTATTATTCAGGTTATTACATATTTTTCTTATCAACATGTGGTCGTTTTCTGCTAGTTTTCGAGAAAATCGCATTTTAAATTTTCCATTTGTACTCACGTTACATTAAAAATACGAAACACGCAAAAAATTTAAAAAGGATAATAAGGGAAATATTTTCTAAATTATTGCAAGTTTCCCTCCATTACGAGGTTTCTAGTTATATTAGTTACATATGTTCTGTATTGCGGTGTATTTAACTCAGGGTTTATTTGATAGAGCATGAATTGTTTGAATTATTAAAATCTTATTGATTCTTATACCTGAAAGGAAAGAAAAACTTATATTGCAGACACTTGGGCTTCTGCAACTGGACAACCACTGGCTAAACTCTAAATATGAAGAGAAAAAGAAATGAATGCTTGTATGTACATCAATTAAACACATGAATAACTTGAAAAACACAATCTTTATTTCATTTAAGAAAATATATGGAAATTCAAATTAAAAGGAAATAAAAAGAAAAATTATTCAAAATAGAACAATAAATCAATTAGGAAATTAATTCCCAAGCTTGTTCAAGTGTGTTAAATGGTCGTAATAGCCTGACATAGGGCTATTACAGTTCTTCACTTGAACAAACTAACACAAATCAAAAATCAAATAAAAATATTCACAAATGTTCAAATACTTTACTTTACGAAAAATAATTGTTTTATTTATGAAAAATAAATTCTCTTAAAAACCTTTAAGGTTAAACAATATGATTCTGAAATTATTCAGATAAACTTTATAAATTTTATTATTGGCAAATCAAATTAAAAACCTTTTATTTCGACCAACCTGGTATAATGTAAATAGAATTTCCTTCAAATTCTATTCACTATTGGTATTACTGTATTTACATCTGCCAGATGATTTTGTATTGTGAAAACGTCAATACAAGAAATCGAGAATGGAAAATAATTTCTCCCAGAATTTATTTAAAAATAACACGTTCACACTTCCATATAGTTATTGAACAATAATAAAATCTTATTTAACTTTTTTACTTGTTCAGGTAAACACTTAGAACTTATTTCAATCTTCTTTATGTTTTGTTTATTGACATGACACACGGTCAAACATATGATAAAAACATAACCCAACTTAATTTACAGATTTTCAATCCGGAGTCAAGCATAGATTTGCGAAGTGCTTTTGATCGACTGACTTTGTTAAATTTGGTCCAGATTTTATAGGTTTTGTAAAAACAAATGCCAACGCTGACACTTTTCAAAACAAACACGTCGCGAAGGATTTTTATGACGTCACAATTTCCACACAGCTGTTCATTTTTCTCACGGATTTTAATTTCATAAACACAGAATTATAACTGGTAAAACAAAGATCAAAACAATATAACGCACTTATGTCCTAAAATACATCGTAACGAAGATATTAGGCAAAAACGATTGACAATGAACAAATTTCATTATGGCCTAATTACATACAAAATTCAATAAATCCAGGTTTATCCTTTACAAAAGAGATACATAATTACACAATATAGCTAATACATATTAAATCTCCACAGGAACATCTTTACAATTTAAGAAAAACATAAATTACGATCCATTACAACAATCGGATAAACCAAATGATGCATATACAAGTTTCACCTTTGACATTAATTCAAATGAAGTCAATTTATAGTCAAGTTGTCCAGCATACAGTCCTCCAAGGGTTTGTATTAAAACAATGGCGAGAAAAATAGTATAAGAGTCAGTATCAACCAAACTGAAGCATAGCAACAAAATCAAAACTATCAGTAATAAAAATGCTCAGGATTATTATATAAGAGCTTAAAAGCTTATTGTGCTATATTGGTCATTACAAGATTGACCTAATTTATTTGTTTTTAGTTAACTGGCAGCCCGAAACTAAGTTGGTCTCTTGGAAAATAGAGAAATTCATCCTGCGTTAACAATCGTAGACTCTATATTTAAACAAAAAGATTACATGTTCTCTACAAATGAAAAAACCATCCCAATATGCAACTTGGGTTGTATAAACATGTATTATCATGAAACAATCTAAGTGATTGATATCCCTTTTTTAAAAATCAACCTTTTATTACATATACAAAAATTGAGGTTATGTTTGCATGATTTTAATCTTGATTCCTATTTTAAATATTGATGAGCCTAACTGTGACCCAATATGTAGCTTTGTGTTTTTTAGTGGCGCTTGTGTTTTTTATCTTGTATATCTTGTTGTTACCCCGCCCCTCTCCGACTTATTGGGGTTAGCCGGCAAAAACTAAAGTAGTGTTATTTTAGGACAAGCTGATACTTCCAGCACAGCTATATTTTGGTAGGTTTGGTATTTATATATATGAAGGTAGCCTTTGTGGTTCTGTAGGCTATAAGTTTTGGTTGGTCTATCAACTCCAGAGAAAATATGACAAAATCGAGTTGACAGAATGTTTAATCTGAAATTAAACAATTTTGATAATTTTACAAACTTAAATAATAACAAACATTTTCGTTTCAATCTTTTAATTATAAATGAAATATTCCTTAATGGAGTCGGCAGAACGTTTAAGCATATTAGAACATATTTTAGATACTATTTAATAGTGTTGGCAGATGGAACTATTTCCATGAAGAAATACTATTTGGAATTTGAGAATTTGAGAAAGTCTCCGAAAATATTTCCACGGAAAGTCTTCAAAAAATAAATTTCCGGAATTTTGCTAACACTACTATTTAAGTATCATTTTAAAGGTCGAAAGGATTATACAGGGTGGTCCAGACCACCCGTACACCCCTTTTAAAATGCGGGGGATTAGAAATTTTTAAGAGGACGATGAGTGATCTTACTAATGTAAATGTGCTCTTTCGAATGACCCCTGAGTGGAACCCCCCTGATTCCTCAATGTAGGGGGTAAGGGGGGCAACTTTGAAAATTCAAATAGGAACCCCTATATTTTATTGCATATTTAAATTCTACTCATCAAAATATGAATAATGTATTTGAAACATTTTTTATCTTGGCAACAGGTGGCGCTGTAATTGCAAAACACCGACTGCAAATAACAGTTTTTCATCTTTTTTACTAAATAGTGATGAAAAAGCTTTGCTAATGTGTACTTTCATGAGAAAAGATTTTACGTTACGATAAAAAACGGAAATTCTCTCCCTAAGGTGTTTTCGACAAACAGATTTTTTTTCTTGCGTTGTACGTGACAACAATTTTTAGATCGTTTTTTAACCTTAACGTCTACTTATTTAGATATTGCTTAATCTTTTTAATCTTTATCTGAATATTTATTTTAAGCATATGTAATTAATAAAAATGATAGATAAAACATTCTAAATTGTAATCTGCTCTGGATATGGCAAAATAATATTTAAATCGTACTAATTTAATATTTAATTTTAACAGAAAATAACTTGCTACAGTTCTTTACTTCTCAATTCTATTTAAATAGTATGTAATTCTTGAAAATCAACTGTTCAAATAAATTTTTATTTCACAATTTAAAATTTTGTTCGTTTAAATTTTTCTTACTTTATGGCCTGGGTGGATGAGATATCCATATTTCATCATTCATTGCTATACGCCAAAAGAAAGATATTCACCGAAATTTAATAGTGAATTACAAAGTGAAATTCTCGTCGGCAAATTTTTGTAATGCACTTGACATGTTTTGAAGTAAAACCATCTTCCCCAGTAGAATCTTGGAAAATGTTAGAATGGAACACAAATTCTAACAACATTTAAGGCAAAAAATATTGTTATCACGTACAACGTTAGAAAAAAAAAATCCGTTTGTAGAAAACACCTTAGGTAGAGAATTTACGTTTTTCATTCTAACGTAAAGTTTTTTCTCATGAAAGTACACATTAGCAAAGTTTTTTTATCACTATTTAGTAAAAAATAGTAAAAAATATGAAAAGCTGTTATTTGCACCTGTAAATATGCCAGAGACGACGGAAAATGCAAAAAGTCGGCTTTTGCAATTACAGCGCTACCTGTTGCGAAGATAAAAAAATGTTTCAAATAAATTATTCATATTTTGATGAGTAGAATCTAAATATGCAATAAAATTTAGGGGTTCCCATTTGAATTTTCAAAGTTGCCCCCCTTACCCCCTACAAGGGGGAATCAGGGTGGTTCCATTCTGGGGTCATTCGAAAGAGCACATCGACATTAGTAAGATCACCCATCGTCCTGTTAAAGATTTCTAATCCCCCGCATTTTAAAAGGGGTGTACGGGTGGTCTGGACCACCTTGTATATTTCCATATGTCACTGAATAATGTTTACAGCATTTACAGCATTAACAGGATACAAAGCGCTGCATTACTATAGGCATAGGTAGTTTGAATTAGCTATTTAAATATGTATTAATTTTTTTTTAGTTGGCATGTATTATTCATCTCTTAAGTTAATTACAAATTATTGTTGTTAATTAAGGTAAGTTTACACAATTTTTATTTGTTAGTCTAGCTGTTGTTTGTTGTATAAAAGGATTATCGTTTAGTTCAATAACTCAGTGTTAACGATTTCTTTCCCCACTACTTTAACTTTAGAGTGCCAAATGGTGCTCTATATCGAGTAATACACCAAATAAAAGCTGAGAGCTTAAGAGCTTTATTTTAATACGGAAGGAAATGAATTCTCTGATTCATTAGCAAGAAATTGAGAAATTAATGAAAAAACGCTGTTATGTATAATAGCGCAATTTATTACTCAATTGCTATTTTAGATATGTTTCTGAAATTTTGTGATGTCACAGCTAAGAAATAAATAAGAAAGTGAAAGCCATTCTTCGGTATTTTGGTTTATGAATATAATCAATTATCGAGAATGCTATAAATTAAGCAAATTTTATTTAGTTCTAGATTTTAGTTTTCTGTTCATTAAATGTGTTCACTTTTCAATAAGAACTGCTACATATAGGGGATAGGGTGGTAATTGACATTTTAAAGTTGTTATGGTGGCGATAAAAAACATTAACTCAATCACTACGATGACGAGACATGTAGCAAACCCTCTTTGTATCCCTGAAAATGGGTTTTCATTTAAAACAATGTCTGCTGTGTTCCTGAGATATTCCATATCGAACCTTTTAACTGAACACACAGTATAGGATTAGTAGATAATAGAAGAGTAGATGAAAAATAAAGATTTGTCATACGAAACCAAAGCACCTTCATATCCACAATAGCTATTTTCTTAGAAAGTTTTTTAAATTTTTTTTTGGAGCATGATGAAGCAGCTGAAATTTGTGCAATTGGTTTATTACAATTCTTCAAGTTGGTTTTTTGATCTACGTCCATAAACTTTCCAAATTGGCATGACTATTTAAGCATTAAACTTTTTACGCGTCAGAGAATAAATGATTGAAAACATTTTTATTCAAAAGGTAAACAATGGTAGGTAACCATTGGTAAATTACTTACTGCTATTGAGAAAAGTAAAATTTCCCACTGCAATTTTGTTTTCCAAAGAAATTCGTTTTAATAAATCTTTTTAGAATTGCAACTCCTATTATATTACAATTTGCTTCAAGGAAGGAATTGTTAGTATCAGTAACCGCCTTAAGAGTCAAATCAAATGCATTGGCATGTGCAGAATTACAAATAGCTTTTTATGTTGGAGAATTCTTATGTAGCTTGAAATATAGTTACACACTATGCATCATGAAGAGGAGCATTGGGCGGGTCAGGGTTTTAATTTTAATGACGTTAAATGGATTTTTGGTGTTCATATTTGTGATTCTATAATGTGTTTGTATTTCTAAGATATAAACTTTCCTAGTATAGTACATAGTCGTCAACACAATCCACACTCTCTTTGAATCTTAAAATCTTTACAAAGCAATCTAGTATGTAAATGAGATATCTTATTAAAAAACAACCAGAGTATAGTCTATGTAACAATAGTATATTGCAGATAAAGAAAAGATGTAGTTCTGGCTAAACTTCTAAGCAATACCTATATTATTACGTATATCAACCATAATTAAAATATTTTATACACATGTATATTATTCCTAGTTCTAGAATTAATCATACCCTAGGGCTTAAGAAAAACTGTTACTCTGCAAAAAGTAACAATACTTATAATTATCTACATTACATTTTCGTTTCTCTTTTTGTATATCTACTATTTAAAAAATAGCACAATATACACCAGATTTCTTATCTGTTATAGTACCGGCTTTCAATTTTTGACTATTTTGTTCAATTGCATTTTAAAAAATGATCAGTTCACCAGTTGTCCCACTTGTTTGATATTTATTGAGCTGTGCTACGTGCTGTGGTTTTCAAAATCTTACTAAGGTGCAGCTAAACGATATTTTATTTAAAATAGTCCTGAAATAGATTTTATTTATTTACGTTTTTTATACGTGCTCTATAAATTCACGAGTCGGCCTTGATGTACAAATCAATAGATTTTAATGCCATGTGATGGACGAACTTAGTTTAAAATTGCACATTAGGTGACCAAAAATATAATCTAAAAATTCTTCTAATAGTCCATTCAAATTAGAAAAAATAGCGGAAAGTTGAGGAAAGTCCGTGAATTTTTGCATAGGCCTTCTTGGAGGGCTGTTAAATAACCCCCTAAAAGTCACCGTCTGTAGGTGGCGAGCTCGTGGAGATAATGAGGGTAAACCACGCCCCCTAACAGTTTTTGTCGTTTTTCTCGGAAACTATTAGGTTTATCGAGTTGAAGGAAGTTAGGTACATTAAAGTTTATTTAGATCCCTACCAGAAATGTTCAAATGTTTTTTCGTACCTCGCCTTCTTTTTGTGTTATCGAAGAAAGAAGCTATGTCATATATAAATGAGTAATTTGCTCCAGTAAATTTGCTCAAGGAACTTTCGGGCGTAACTTTTTGTGGTCTCATATTCGTCATAAAATAGGTAAGTAACATTGGTTGAGAGCCGGACGCGATCGTTGTTTAGTCGTATTTTACCTTACCATCTCTTCGGCAAAATCCATCAGAAGATATTATCGTTATCCTTAGTGCCAGTCGGATGAAAGTTTCGTATTGGCAAATTAATTCTTAGGAGAGTACACTGTGCTAGTCAATTTTTGTATCCAACCCAATACGTACAAAGTGTTTCGCTTTTTTAGAAATCAACTTTCCGCTATTCATGAAAATTTGTTCTAAATTGACTGGACTATAAAGATTTATTTACAAATTCATAGAAAAAATTGAAAGTAACCAGTCTATTGACGAAAAGAAAAAGAAATGTGTGAATTAACAAATAGTTATCTTATATGTTTAATTAGTACGAAATGTGCATGTTTTGGAACGAATAAGAAAGTTGTCGAGAGTCTGTCAATCTTATGAGTTTAAACAGTTATTTGTTTTATTAGTACAAAAATGCATGTTTTGGGACGAATAAGAAAGTTGCCGGACGACACGTTAGCGGAGTCTGGCAATCTTATGAGTCCCACAAATGTGTAATCTTCACTCTCATTTTACTGAAAATTCGAAAACATTCGTCAGGCGACAACAGAGATATGCGATAAATGAAAAGAGGTTAGGATTTGTTTTTATGACGTCATTGCGAGCAGCAAATAAATTTTAATAGAAACATCGAATTTCTTTTTTTGTTTTAAGGAATTCATTTAATAATTATATTAATATTATCAAAAAACAGATAAATGATTGTTATTTAATTGAAAATTTCTATTTATTTCGAATTATTAGTATAAAATTTAATGTTTTAGAACACTTCGAAAAGCATGACACGCTTAACATCAGAATACTTTTTGTCCCAGTACAAAAAGTGATTTGGACAGTTGCTACATTAACGAGTAACAGTTCCTAAATGGTCTACTTTTTATATTAAATAATTTAATATTATAGTGTCATATTTGTGCGGTTGCAGAAATAAAACGTACTATTGTTTCTCTAACCGCTTTTAGCATACTTCGTGAGATGATTACTTTTTATTTACTGCAATTTCTTATTGAATTAATGTTTCTGGGTAAACGGGGATAATTTTAGTAGGACAACTTCATTATGTTAGTTATAAGTAGGACTACGTCTAACTCCTCTGATAGTATGAGGCGACTTACGACCTACCGCCTGTAACAAAAATAGGTCCCATTTCAAATTATATTGTTATATTGTTAAAAATACGTGCCGAATAGCAATCAGTCAGCATATTCGTAAGACAGTATGCAGTTCAATTCGTGCACTGCGCAATACATCAGTCAGTCAGTTTGAGTCAGTCTATCTCAGCAACCGTGAGCGCAACCCAACGCTTCGTGGTACTGTTATCATCGAGATATATTCAAATATACGAAGAAAATTTCACAGTGGTTTGAACTGAACATTGTAAAAACTGTTTTCTTGTGAATTGGCGAACAGTTTTGAAGAATATCGCGGTTTATCTGGACAACCGTGAGTACAAAACGACTGAGCGAGGTATTGTTTTAAAACTCTTGACAGGGTCGTTTTAGAACGATACCAGGTATTGGCATGCACCGCCCACCTTTGGCTGTAACAAATTATAATGAAACGCTTTGAAACCCTACTCGACTAGCTCATTTCAAATCTCCGATCTGCAAGTTGTAGTTCTACGCTCCAAACAGATGGCTCAATCAGAATTTAGAATGTGGCATTTCTGCTCTTTATTGGACAAAACTGTATTCACTTATCCCTTCACTTATCCCAAAGTGGAAGAACACGGAGTGGAAGTAATTCGACACTGGTTCTGGCTCAAGTAACGCGACAAGCTCGCAGAACTTTCGGCCAGGGCTGACTATGACTATGCTTTTGTTTTTAGTTAATGCTGCTGTATTTGCAAGAGATTAATTTGTTAAAGTTACGCAAGTTTAAATGGGTGAGAATTCCGTTGAAAGTTGCTTGTCATAGCATATTGTCAAAATATATATTTGCGTTGATGGGCACTTTCAATTAAAGTCTGTTGAGTGGTTAGAACTCGATCCAGTTTATGGTGATTTGTTGGGTTGAACAAATAATTCCCGTATACTGTTTGAGCTGTTTCAATTTATACAGTTCGATTTTTTAAAACGCGACTGGTGTTAATTAATGTCGTTGCAATATTAACAATTTAAAGAATTAAACGAAAGGTTTTGGAAAGTTTACCGTATCATTTGATTGTTTTAGTGGCTTAATCTTAGCAACTTCAAAGTTAAGTGCAGGTTTCTTGCTTTCCCGCCGCATTGATAAATTAATTCGTTAAATAATTATAAAATCTGTTGAAGTTTATAAAATTAGTATTAAGTGCCAAAGTTGTGTTGCCAGTGTTTTTGTTCAATCTGTTTAAATAGATAACATATTTAACCTTAATTGATTTTTGAGTTAAATTTTTTTAGGTAGTTTCATCTTCAATCTATTTTAATTTTCTTATTTGTTTATATTCATGTAAATGTAGCTTTAACGTTGTATTTTCACTGTAGGATTTCACGGTGTCGGATATTTGGGCGCGGCCGTTTAGGCCGGTCAATTGAGAGCGGCCGTTTCGGCGTGGGACACTTCGGCGCGAGGACACTTCGGCGCAGGGACACTTCGGCGCGGACCACTTAGACGCAGGGACACTTCGGCGCGAGAAATTGTCTAGTATTATTGCAATGAATAAAATCTGTAGGTAGTTATTTACAGGTAATAAATACAGTATGATCGATGAAATATAGTATTCGATAAATACGTATGATGAGAAAAAAAAACGCAATGTTTGCCAATCACAAAAGCTCGTATGTACTGCCAGATTTAAGAGAAAATCATTTTTCTAAGCTGCTAAAGCATTAAAACCAAAATTCTTCCGCAAATTTCTGCATAAGGGAATAATTTGGAATAAGAACTTAATTTGTTTATTATAAATTCCTTATTGTTTATAAGAATATCATGTTTGATAATCATGTTAGTATAAGTTATAAAAAATCAAAAATTTTATAAAATCAATTAAATGAAATAAGAAAGTTGACATTAACATTGTATATCGTACCACTGATAAATACGTGTCCCACTTCACAATTTTTGTCACAGTAGTAACACTTATAAATGGATACTGCTTAGTTCTTATAGTCCAGTGCTTAAAGACAAAAAGCACTAGAATAACAGAATTTAACCAATCCAATTAAGAAGGTGTACGTGTGTACATAAAAATAAAAAAGGTTACTCTGATAATAGGGTAGCTTGTCCAAAAAAATTAGACTAATGGTCCAAAAAACGTTTTATTTAAAGATTTTCGAAAGTTTTACCTTAATTTGCGGCGGAAGAAATTTACATGCCCTGGACTGATTTTAGTCGAAGTGTGCTTGCGCCTAAGTGTCCCGGTGCCGAAGTGTACCTGCGCCGAACTGTCCAGCGCTAACCTGTCCTCGCGCCGAAACTGCCGCGCCTAGATTGCCGCGCCTAAACGGCCGTGCCCAAATGTCCTAGACCGGGGATTTTATGCTAACCTACTTTCTTTAGCGAGGTGTTTGTAATAGGTATACATTTTAATAGGTATACACTGTTAATGAAATTTACCTAAGAATAATATTAGTAACTATTCTTTTAAACAAACATCGAAAGTAATAATAATTTAGTAGTTTATTTGCCAGATTTAATGCATTAAAGTCTACCTTTTTTTAATAATAGAGAATATTTGAAACTGCTTATAGCAACAAATTTATATTGTTTTCCAATCTTTGTTTCTAATGTATAATATTTATTATTTAGTAAACACTACAAATGTTTTTCTTTTAAATTTACATTATTACGTGTAATGTTAACTGAAACAAGCACAAAATTGTTCGGTTGGTCGGGTAATTTCTGTGACACTTTGATAATAATTTTGCAATCTATTGATTTAATTTAAACTATTCATCGATTTAACTCTTTCCAAATTGGGAGTAGACCCAAATGTGTTAATTATGATCATTTATATATACAATTTGGTAACACCCAATCCAGTTTTTATTGAATTAGTTCCTATTCCTTTTTAAATCTAAAATCGGAAAGCTTTTTAATTTACATCTACGACTTGAAAGTATTTCCTTCTTGTATTTTTTGGACCTTTTATGCCCGATATCTTAAAAATGTGACATGGCAGAACAATTTGGCTAATACAGTGAAGTTCTGGAGAATAAATTGAGTATTATTCGACATTGAAACTTATTATTGAATTGTATTTTCATTACGTATGCTGACCAATACTAATTCAGGTTGGAACTTCATCATAACCTATACCTATGTACTAATTAGTAATATTATATTCAGATACCTTGTAACTTATAATATTTCAGGTTGTTTTATGAAAAACAAATTATAGATAGATAATAATTAACGTATACTAACATAATACAAAATGAGTGAAGTTTCAAAAAGATTAAATACAAATTGTTTTCAAAATTATACTTAATTCATAAATTGACATGAAAATTATTTACAATTTCAAATTTATATAAAATCTAATAGAAAAACAATAAAATTACTTAATAGGTACATCAAGATACGATGTATGTAATGTGACAATTTGGATGATATTTCCTGAGGTCGTTAGTGACGTATAAATACATTAATACATACAGCAAAGAAGTTTCATCTACGCTCTAAACATTATACAAAATTTCCAATGAACATCTTGGTATTTTTGGATAATTTCAAATGGAATAATAATAAGAGAATAATTATCCAAGACCACCACCTTGCAGAGACGAAACAACATTACTGTCAACTCGTGTTCTAAATGGAGGAGCATTGATGGATCCTAAAGACTCGCTTATTTGAGGTCTATAACCTTGATCGTCGGCGATGTAGTGTACGGTAAATATTCTACCGTCAGGAGCCGTATATGAATAGGAACCTTGTACACGCATAACACCGTTGTCACTTTCTGGGTTGCTAATGTCTCCATTTTCTTCTCGTTTGGTGCCGTCGCTTGTGTCAAACCTATAAGAAATGAAAATGAACTAAGTAAATATGTTCAATTGTTCACTTTTGCGCCTTTTAGTAACCGCCTACTGGACACTGTTCAGGTGTAAGTAGGATAAAACGGGAGACTTGGAAGTAACTGTTAAACGAATCAATAGTAATTCTAAATGTGTTGGATAAACTTGGGTACTGATAGTTATTAAAAATTTAAATATAATCTACTCTTACTTTTACTAATGAAATAACTTTGCAAAATTCCAGATTTCGAATTTGTTGAAACAGATGTCTTTGAAACAGGACAAAATGTACAACAAAACATCTAACATATCACTTCTTCAATCTATCAAACACAAAATCACAGAAAACAATCTAATTTCTTTTAAAGCAGATAAGGGTAACACTAATTCTTTCTAAAGATATTTACAAACAAAAAGTTAATGAATTTATTAATAGAGAAAATTAAGAAACATTAAACAAATATCCAACCACAAAATTCCAAAAACTAACACTTTTTCATTTTTATTTAATGCTAAAGAAAGAACACATGATATCATGAAATCGGGCATTTACCGTTTAAATTGTTCTTTTTGTAGTTCGGTATGTATTGGGCAAACACTTCGAAATTTTGACATACGATATAAAGAACACATGCATTGTTACAGAAATAAACATCTTGAAAAATCTAATTATGCCAAACACCCTTTAGAACAAATTTAGACAATGACTCCTCAAAATAATATTAAATTGTAATAACAATAACAAAAAATTTGTAATAACAAACGCAAATTAGATATTTTAAAAGCTTTTGAGATATACAAACACAAACGCAGGATACCTTTAATGAATGAACAGATTGAGCTCAGTAATTCTCCGTTACTGGAAATGTTACATATTTAATTCTGATTATTTTTATCTAGTTACCTATTTTTTGTATTTACCTTAGCGTTAGCGACGTGTTTGTTTATATTTATATTACCTTTGATAATGACGCTTAGCTGTCGAAACAATATTGTCAGGTTATAATTTAATAAAAACTATGAAACTTTTTATTTATTTCATTATTAATAAGTGATTGAGTGCTTCATTTATAGCCAAAAAAGCGATTATTAAGATAATTGAATTGTAATATAGATAGAATAGTCTAATAAAACAAATTGTGCGGTTTGGTTGTAATACCACTTTTTTTCTAGACCTTTAGTGTTGAAAAATAAAAGCGAATCCTGCATTTTTTTCATGAGATTACAAAAATTTCTATGTATCTTTCTTCTTTTTCCGGAAAACACTGAAAAACCATAATTTCTGGTTTTTGTCGTTGACCTTGCTGACGCATTAAATAATTAAATAAGAATGTGGCATAAATAATATATGTATGTATATAATAACTTGCGAATGCTGTTTAAAGAGACTAGTTTAAAGATTAAATATGTTACGGATGTTATGGCAGGTGTTTTTCAATCGATTTTCCTTATTTTCGCATATATTAAAGAACTCGATCAAAAGTGTGGGACTGAGCTTTTGACCGCTATTAAACGTTAAAGCTCATCATATCGTGCCATTACAACATCTACTTACAATAAGCATTTAGCGAGTAAGTTATATACGTATATATCTCGTAATGGGCTTACCAGTAGTCTTGCGACCTTCAGGTCACGGAAAATGTCAAAAAATCATTCCATTACAACACCCACCGACTACTATAAACCTAAGTCTATTTAAAGGTTTGTAAACGTTTCGAGCATAGCGTTTCATGCTGAAGCTACGGTTTCCTAGACTGCCTGCCTGCCTGCCGAGCCGAAGAGAAAGCGGAACGAAAAAAGGTAGGACGAAAACGGAGTGTAAAACCGAATCCATGGCGATTTCGTGGCGGAGGTGGTTTTCTACAATAAGATGTAAGCCCATAGGTCTAATTGTTAATAATAATAAGTTGATTCTTGAACTGAATTGCTCGACGTTTTTCTGCTGGAATCTACCTTCGACCGAACAGAACCGAAGATGAAAACAGACAAACACAGCGGAACTTTTCGCGGTGGAAACCACCTGCATTGAAAATGTTTATGCACGTGAGTGCGAAGCGACGGCGCCGTATAACTATTATAATGTACAACGTAAGTAGGCGAGATCTTCAGCATAGACTAAAACGCAAATTACCACAAGGCACACACCTATGCAAATTGATTAACTAATAAATCAAATGTCGCGCCAATATGTAGGGGACTGTTGAGCCTTGTAAAAATAAGCTATTAATTATATTTATTTTCATTAACAATGCCATGAACAACATTGTAATTCATTGTGAACTGGTTCGTGTCGTTCTCGGCTATTTTATTTAAAATGCCGCGCCTCTGATCTGAATCGTCTCTTATATTCTGTTCTACTTTTTAACATATTTTCTAGGTTTAGCGCATTTTTGTTTTTAGTTTGCTGTATCTCCTGTCTTATTGATTTTTCTTTTTTTACTTTGGTTTCTTGCCTTGCTTCATTAGTTGCCATATGGCCCTTTCGTTTTACATTGTTAATTTACTTTCTTGTATTTTCCACTTTCAGTTGCCTTCTGTGTTTTAAATTTCCCTTTTTAATGTTTTCCGTATCTTACGTATCTTACGCAGAATATTTTCAAGAGCAGTTGGCGACTGAACCAGCCCTAAATCCAGAGTTCGAGTTCCAAAATAAAGAGCAACTAGAACCCCCAACAATGGATGAAATAGTAGCAGCCATAAAAAAAGCTGAATAACAACAAATCCCCTGGAAGCGATGGCATCTCGGCGGAAATATTCAAGCATGCAGAAATAACCTAGTGGAATACATGTATAACATCATTTGTAAAATATGGACAGAGGAAGAAATCCCAGAAGAATGGAGTCTAGGACTCATATGCCCACTCCATAAAAAAGGGGATCAGCTAGACTGCCAAAATTATAGGAGAATAACGCTTCTCAGCACGTCCTACAAGATATTGTCAAATATATTATATCGTACGAAAGACTAAAACCATATTCTGAGGCCCAACTTGGACAATATCAGTCAGGATTCAGACCTGAACGCTCAACCATAAACCAGATATTTGCCCTACGCCAGGTACTGGAAAAATCTAGGGAATTTAACATAGATATGCATCATCTCCCTGTCGATTTTAAAGCCGCATATGATAACATTCTTAGGCCAAAACTCTTTGAAGCTATGAATGAGCAAGGGGTTCCAGAGAAACTAATATGTCTAGTAAAAATGACCATGGCTAAAACCACGTCTGCAGTTAAAATACAAAATGACATATCAGAACCTTTTGAGATTTGCAAAGGCTTGAGACAGAGGGACGCGCTGGCGTGCCAACTATTTAATATAGCCCTGGAAAAAATAATTAGGGATGCAAATCTAGAGACCAAAGGAACGATATTTGCTAGGTCAGTACAGATTCTGGCATATGCAGACGATGTCGACATAATAACACGAAATACAAGAAAATCTATAGAAACTGTCTCAGACCTTGTAACTGCAGCAGATAACATGGGACTACAAATAAATGCAGCAAAGACAAAGTACATGTCAACAACGTCACGCACCAGAGCCGGTCATGCAGGACAAAATTTAATAACTGATAACTACAACTTTGAAGCAATCGGAGAATTCATCTATCTAGGCTCACAAGTTGATCCAAATAATGGCTGCTCGAAGGAAACTAAACGGCGCATACTAATTACCAATAAATGCTACCACGGCCCATCTAAGCATCTGTCGAATAAAAGGCGCACACAAACAACAAAACTGAGAATATACAGGACCCTAATAATTCCTGTGTTAACATACGGATCAGAAACGTGGACCATCTCTAAAGTAGACGAGAGCTCCCTACACACCTTTGAACGGAAAGTTTTGCGCAGAATCTTTGGACCTGTACATGAAAATGTAGTATGGAGGCGCAGATACAATTTTGAATTATACAATCTGTATAAGAATAACGTCAATGGAAGGGACATTGTTACGGTTGTAAAACTGAACAGACTGCGCTGGGCAAGACATGTGGTCCGAGCTAATGAAATAAACCCCATAAAAAAGTGTTTAATAGTGAACCGGTAGGGAGCAGAAAGCGAGGCAGGCCAAGGCTTAGGTGGATTGATGGCGTAACACAAAATGCAACATCTATCGGTGCGCCCAATTGGAAGACAAGTGCACAAAATCGGAAGGAATGGCGGAAGACGATTGAGAAGGTCGAGGTCCTCACAGGGCTGTAGCACCAGAGATGATGATGATGTATCTTACGTTCTTCTTCTTGTTCGTTTTTCTTTCCTCTTTTCGTTGTTTTCTTTTTGCCTTTCCTTTCTCGTTTTCAAAACACATCTTAAATATGTTACCTAATTCCATATTCTTACCTGTCTATTCGTTTCCCTCTAATGTATCAATACCAGTAACATAAGTATCAAGCAACGTACACTACTCATACGATTCTATGCAATCTGGCAAGTCGCAGCTTGAAACTGTTACTGGAATGATCCTGTCTGCGTCCAGATGACTTAGATCAACCTCATATACTGGATAGTACCCAAACTAGCTATCTTTGCTTCGTTTCAAAACCATCTGATAATGATTTCTTTTTCAAGCATAGTCCTATTTTATGTTCTTTGTATCTAGTTTCAAAGTAAACTAAGTTTCACAGCAGAAAATGCCGATTCTGCATCATTTTCATTACAATCTCAGGTTGCCCTTTATCGTCACAAGGTCACAGAGATGGTTATTATACAACACATATTTTTAATCTACTTGATGAGATTATAAAGATTAGCGTAATCTGAAGAATACAGAAATGGAAACAAACCCATCATGTACTACATATTCTAAGCCTACTCTACGTGAGCAAACCAACTATTTTAACTTATTTGGTCGAGTTCTACAACATAACGAAAAATAAGAAGAATCAGTCAAAAGCCACCAACCATAATTTTGTTGACATTTCCTTATAGAAAACTATGAAAAATATGTTAAATGTGCGACTAACAACTTTCGAGCAAAACGTGGTTAGCAGGGGAAATTATATACGCAACTCTATGTGAAATTCCACCAAAGCATTATCAAGAGCTCATTGAAAAGAACTGGTTAAAAGTGTTACCAATATATTTTATAAAATTATTAATGTTGTATTTTTTTTAATTAAAAAAGTTTTTTATTGAATTAAGTAGAATTTAAATATCGCATTTTCTCTAACATAAAAGAAACGCGAAAAACTTTTGGGTCTTCGTACGACTTAATTAGGGAATGTACTAAACCTAATTAGTAGAGAACGGAAACTAAATACCAAGACATTTGAAAAGTTATAGGGAATGAGATTTATTAATCAAGGCTGTATATTACGGAAATAGCACATACGTAATGGTCATTTGACTTGCTAATGACGTAGATGTTTCTTCTAGATCATTTGTGGCACATGTCTGCAAAAATTAATCTGTTTAATAAATCTCCCAAATAATTACAAGATAATAATAATACAAGATGATATTCAGATTACAAAGATCTTGACTTTATGGATATTCTTCGTTGTTTTGTGTCCTATTAAGGCTTATTATAATTTGTATAATTGTAGAGTTTGTTCCTGAAGAACTACTTTCTCAAAATAAAACATTTTTGGTAGATGATTTAGCGGAATTTTGTAACGCAGCACATAAAAACAAAGAAAAAGTAGAAAGAGCATTAGCCTTGTTAAGGTACAGTAGCCTAATTAAGCAGTTACTTCAGTTAAATGGTAAGGACACGATATTGTGAACCTAAGTAGACCACTTATAAACTAAAATTAGATTTTTTGTGCAACAACGACGAATGACGATGTAAATATGTAAATCGAATACATTTGAATTACAATATCTTGTAAACAAACGTAAAACCGCATAATACTATGTGGGAAATAGTAGGAGACTTCAATGCAAGGTGAGACATTGAACCTTGATCGAGTATTTGAATTCTAATAAATTTCTGCACTACGAATCTATAAAATTTCACAAAATTAATACAAACCACTGTTGATGTTAACAGTAAGTTGGTAAAATTAGGTTAATTAAAGTACTATTCGTCGACATTCACCTAAACTTTTATACTGCAATATTTCACTACTGAGGTAATGTTTGCGACAACTTCCTGTCACTGATTAAAAACAGCAAGACAATACCTACTCAAGCACATTATCATTATGATGAACAAACTTAATATATGAAAATTTGTAAATGTAAACGTTTTTAAGCATATTTACTTACTTGAAATTATACCTTCCAAGCCCAGCATTTTCGTTCTCATACACTAATATTTTGGCATAGCTTGATTGATCTTGACACACTGATGGATACGTTGCTGTTATTAATGTAAGTACTACACACAAAAATTGTTGATTCATAGTAATGTCTCGAAACGACAAGAAATAACTATTTGTAAAGAAATGAATTGAGCAAATTATTTATTACACTTATCCCCACCAGGAGAAACAGAATTTAATACCAGCACATTGAAAAATCATGAATCTTATAATGTAAATTGCGAAATATCTTTTGCAATAGTGCCTGTCTTCCTTTTCAATTATCAAAAATTGCAGAATAATAGTTGCTATGAATGATGATTGATACAAATAAAAGTAGTTTAAGATCGTGATCGGACAATAACATTTAATGCACTTTTGTACCCTATGTTTAATAGCATCTTAAATGCTGCTCTTAATGATGACTAAGCAAAGATTTTTATTTTTTAACAGATATCTAAATATTTTATTAATTAAAATCAAATAATTTTATTTTAATTGTAAAACATTAAACCTTCAAAGAGAGTTAGACTATGCGTTGTCAACATCCAACACCTAATGTTTCGATTTCACATAAGTTCACTTGAAGATGTCCATCTAAGTGTTATAGCTACGTTTAATTTTTTTTTAAGTAACAAGTTGTCTAAAGAAAGAAATTGGTAGGATCGTGTATCCACGACCCTATAAAAACCAGAAAATAAGAACATCCTGAAATAAGTACTATACGTACTCTAACAAACAAATGAAGGATCTAGGTCGCCGAAATCACGAGTGCTAACTTTCATACCGTATCGCGAATCACGTGGGCAACGTACGTCACTGACAGTTTTAACAGCTTATATAATATCAGTGTTGCTTACAATCTGATCTTAGATTTTATATGTTTACCAGGTGGTGATTACATGGCGAGCTAGATCCTTCATTTGTTTGTTAGAGTATAGGTACAATTTTATAAAAACACAATCTAAAAGCTTTCTTCGATATATTTCTGTACAAGACAATTAAATAACATTTTAAATATTCTAACTATAAACAGAATTTTCATTGTAACGTACAAAACGTATAAGCCCCCACAAATGGGCTACAAAGATATTGTTATGATCTAAAAAAGATGGTGTGTGATTGTTCGTTTAATCGTTTTAGATTATATAAAAAATTAATTAATAAGCATCGCATTTGTGCGACAATAAAATTTTATCGTGATAAGCGCTGTACTAGTATACACTTTACAACACTTGATCATAGATTTATTTAAATTAAAGACCACTATCACTTATGTTTAATGGTAGCAAGGCAAACTGAAAGGTTATACAAAAACAAACACCACTTACCTTTGTAATGAAAAGAAAATTTGCACCGGCTATGATTTTAAAATCCAAAGACAAGCTCAGGAAAAATGCATGAGAAAATTGCAGGCAGGTCGCTCTTTGACAAAATAATAAAATATTGTTCAACCTATACCTGTAAAATTCTGTTACTGGACACAAAACACAAATAAATTTCTTTTTGAACATTGAAAAATATAATTTTATTAATAAACACATAAAAAGAATGAAAACTGAAAGTTTATGAAAGAGAAACGAAAACAAAAAAAATTCTTACTATTAAAATTGAATTCAATTAACAAACTATAAAATAATTTAAATTAATTATCGGTGTCAATTGGATTTACCAAAATAAGAATTAAAAGACAGTCTCATTCTCTTTTCCCGATTAATTTTTATTTTATCAATCCCACGATCTAAAATTATAATTGAAAGAAAGAAACGAAACAAAAATAAAGTTAAAGTTTGAAAATAAATTTTTAAATTCAAATTTTGCGCTACGCGAAAATTTTTAAACACACTATATTATTTGGCAGTTTTCTTTAATAGTCAGTAAATTTACCTGCTTATTTGTTGTGATGGTGAACACACATTTTTAAAGTGATCTTACCAGTGAAAATTGTATTGAAAATAATTACCATTATTAATTATTGGGCATGTTTTCTCCAAGACGTGAGTACATCAAATCAGTTAGTGATTTCCAACAAGCTTCCATTATATGCTGTTTTAAAATTCCTTCCATCCAGAAATAAAGTTCCAATACGTTTTACAGAAATTTTCTTCTTATAAATAAATAGTCCAAAAACGAAATTAACACTTCAATTTCCTTTTTTTTATGATTCACATTGGTCACAATTGTTCATTATTATAATCATTATTTAAAATTATTTAACACTTTTTTCAAAAAATTAGATTTGGCTGACATTTGTCGTAACCTCATTATTTGACGTTTCATTGACGTTAAGTTTGGCACACATAACCTCAAAATTTTATTAAATTATTGCGTGATCTGACATGGCTTCTGCTTTGTATGAAAATCAAGAAGATAACCAGATTTTCGACCTACTTTTATATTTTTTTTTAAAAACAAACGCCAAACGTCATTTTTCCACTAACAAAATCTGGTAAGTTACGAAGAAAAAATTGAACATCTAACCTAACAAGTACATAACAGTACAAATTACGTAATCGGAAAAAGGATAATTTTTTCTATATTTTGATATATTACATGTCTAACAAAAAGCAAATTTAACTCCAGGATTCAATAGCAACCATCTTGAATTTCCTGACAATCATGGTTTTACAAAATTACAGATAATAACATTTTCACACCTTATTACCTCATTTTCTTATTATTAAATTAATCCTAACATCCTATTACACAATATTTACATCAATTTTGGCACCAAAACTTTAAATATTAACTAGATTTTACTATTTTATCAGGTTCAAACGATACAAATTTTAAGTTTCAAAAGGCTAAACCTTCTCTATTTAGAGCTGCCCACTTGAAAATTCTATTGCTAAAGGTGCACTAGAACCTAATTAACAATATTGCCGCAAAACATTTTGGCTGCAAATGCACAGATTAATGCAAATTATACATTTATCATGAAATTTGATGAATCGTTAAACCAGCATGGGATTTACCTGAAATTCAACAACAAAAACTGTGAGTATTGTGGTGATTGCTTGCATACTGATTCTGGGGCCTTGGTTTAGGTTATGGGTTGTAGTTATTATTACTATTATTATTATTATACACCTTTTCATCTTGCCTTTTATATTTTCCAGCTGAAACTACACCTTACAATGGCTTCAATTATGAAAAACCAAGTCCAACGACCTAACGATATGCAAATCGTAACTTGTCACAATAATTTTTCAGTTTTAAGTAGAAAATCCGTTTAAGATCTACTTCTTATTATTATCAAGTCATGTAGAGTGTATCCTTTACTTATTAAGTAACAAATTAATTTATTTAATTAAGATTTGTTCAAGTTGAATCCAAACCCCTAGATATATAGGCAACCCAAATGACTTATATTCAACTATAAGTGCTGGAATCACAGCAACATGTAAGGACAAAACTCAAATAGGTAATTTATAATAATTTGTAACACCCGAAGCGGCTTATGTTTTAACAACAGACTGTTGTTGCTTTTGAGCAAATTACTGTAAGGTCGTAGGTGCCAATTTAAAAACATTCAAGCTGAAAAGAAATCAGATTTAAGAAGAAATAAGAATTATTACGAAAAATGTATTGTGTGTCACCAAATTGTATGTAAACGATCGTAGTTAAAATGATGATTGATAAAATGATTGTTAAGATTAACTTAATATATGGTTACAAAATATTATAGAGGCAATTCAAAAATTGTGCGATAAATAATTTGATGATCCCAATCGCCGCACTGTTATTATTATACACAATTTGTTAAAGTTTAGCGTTTGTTGACAAATCAAAAATAAACGAGCAGAACGCTTCTGCAACGAAAGATTTGTAAACAATATTAGTTCGTGTTCAAGGCATTGAAATTATTAAAACATTTATGAACTGCATTTACTAACTATTTGAATAAATGTAATCATTGTTGACATTAGCTGTGACATATTTCACATTTACAGAAATACTATTGAATTTTCTATATTTAAAAACTTCACAGCATAGGTAATTTTTATGAAACTCGTTCAGTGAGAATTTCATAAAAATAGTAAAGTTGCATTTTCGTAGACACACAACAAAGTAGAAAATTTAATTGAACGCCGAATTGCGCCAATCTTAGTTGATAAGAACTCAGCCGATATGTAAATATTTTGTTTATTGTAAAAAACTACGTTTTCGCGCTGAACCACTCTTTTCTAATTATTCTAAAACCGCTTGGACAACCATAGCTAAAAACCTCTAGGTCTGTTGCAATTTCCTTGCATTGCTTGTTGTCTGAAGAATTTTTGTTTGCTGTTACACAAACCAAGATAAAAACTGGATCAACTGCCTTTTTAAATTTATCCTCAAAATGCAATTTATTTGCACCCACTTCAGCAATATTGTATACGTGAGTTTATCAGATTCTGCACTTGACTTGAATTGTTTAGATTTAACAGACATTAAACTTCGGATTTAACAACCACAACGAAATTGGATTGATGAGTTCGTCGATGAGGTGGGAAAATCTCGGAAATCTACCATTAACTTGAAGTTGTTTTAATTTAACCACTATCTGGAAACTTTGGAAATATTTGAAAGGATCACAACTAAATAAGATTAATAACCCTCAGATGTTTTAATCTTTGTTTAAATCTTAACAGATTTTAAATCCACCATTCAACCACTTCATCGCCTCACGTTCTGCTCGAAATAGACACTGCTCATGTCCGTGGCTTCAGGCTACAACTGGGCGCTAGTTGTTTTTCAAGTAAAACATATTTATATAGATATTTCGAATTTTGTAGTATGGAGTACACCCAAAACTATTTAGCACGTGCCACCACTGTTCTTAAAGCATTTTGATTACATCTAATGATGTAGTGTTGACCTTGAATTAAGGTCATCATTAAGCATTTCCTTTTAGGTGATACCAGGTCAATAACACAAATGTTTCGACCTGTGATCTTTTACCCTGAATCGCAGGCCCATCTTTCCGCATGGACTCGCTGGGCTTGATCCCAACGCCCCGGATTCATGGCCCCCCTTAGCCCTTACGACAGCAGGCCAACCAATGAACAATTTTTCAACCAGTAAAAGATTGTATTACTATTACAAGCTAGTTTAGTTTAAGCTAACCTGAACAGATTGTTTTATTTACTTTACTTACCAAATAATAGCTAAACTGTTTAGCTGTTATTCGGTAATTAATCAATTTTTTTTGTACTGTTGGTTCATGTTAACATAATACTGGCAGCTGTCTGGCTACTAGGTGATTTCCCTAAATGATGTGATTACAATACAAGGGTAAGTTCCGTTTTGCGCATGTACTACATCAGTGCTTATGTACGCAATCAAAACGAAACAGTTTTGATGTACTTAAATGATCTTTACGAAAACATTTTAAAAACTTACTCCTTTTTGGACTTTAACAAACACAAGTGTTCCACAACTTTCTGAAACATTTCTAGATAGATTTTTATTAATAAAATACTATGTATTTTTTTAATAAGACATTCATGTCCGTTTATTAAAGAGAAGCTGGGGGACAAACAGTTTGAAATACTGTAGCTTTAAAATTATTAACTTTTTTAATTATCTGTCTCGCGTTAATACACAATTATTAATGTGATTTAAACACTCAATTTTTACTTTGACATAATAATACTTTATGTAACGTAGGGAATATTTTATGGTAGTATTTTAGGTTGTATTTACCATCAAAGTAAATAACACGAAATAATCGATTACTTTCATTAAACTGGATCGTTTTAATACGTTGTGTAGTATATATTAGGAATTAATTCGTATTTATTTAATTTATGTACATTTTATTGCTTATATTATTGCTTTATTTATTTTTTTTTATTTCGTTTGTCGGAATATTTCATTTGAATAATTTTAAGTTCGGGCGTCTTCGCGCCCTGCACTTTCGACGACTTTTCATTGGTTCGCGAATTCTGTCCCTCTCTATAGACCTCTCTACACGCTCAACGCGTCACCTGTATACCTACACCATGCGTTATTTCTTCTTGAATCTCGGGACTGAAAATCAGTTCCCTCGCCTTTGAACTTGCAATTGGCGTGTTTCCCGTTGTTACGTGCTAATTTCGTAGCACCCTGTATAGCTATGCTTTTGTATTAAGTTGTATAGCGTTTAGGGATTTTTGCATTTTCTCTCCCTGTAGTTGCCATTTTGTTGTGGAACTCAATTTCCTATCTTGATAAGAGATTGTCACTTGGTTTTGATTGCTCATGTGAAGAACTTCTGTTTATAGAATTTGACGGACATCGCCGTCTAATTAATCCGTTTCCTTTGTGTTGTGTCTTGGGAAATGCCTTAGCGCAGTTAGTTTTGGCGTTGATTTTCCAGTTTATTGGAACCGTTATGGGATATTTTCCGTCTGTTCTTTTGAGGTTATGGAAGCACACCTTTTCGTAAGTTTATCGGTTAACTTTTCTACCATTCAGTCTCTTATACTTAATTCTTTCGATAGGTTTTTATGTATAATCGTCGTTATATGGTGGCGATATAAATCTTTCTTAAGGTAAAATTCCAACGAAGGTATTTATAAAGTGTTTGTGATGTTCATTCTGCTAATGTAATTCATTTGTTACAGACCTTTTTATCTTGGGTTTGTCCTTTACTCATTTTATAACTTGCTGTATAACAAGTATATGTTGTATATCTGGGTTGTTAAGACCACTACGCAGACTTGGTTGCTGTTATTTGGGATCACGCTACGTTCGAGTTGATTGGTACGTTCCACTTCAGCTCTAAGGGCATACACCGTATCGTGAGTTAGTTCTATTCTAGCAACTATTTCCAACATCAATAACGTTCGACAATTCTTTTGGTATATAAAACATATCTGTACATTTGTATATTATAAATTTATGTGTTAAATGGTTTTTCACCAGTGTGCGTGTAGCACTAATATCTAGTATACGTTTCACATATATAATTTTATCATATATCATTTACTGTATGATATTGTTAAGAATATTTGCGAGTGAGTACGTTTTAGCTTTGTTCCGTAAGAGATGAATAGCTCACTACTGGAGTTGATGATTGCGCAATCTGATCGTTACCTGTAGACGCGTTAAATTTTACCGTGCCCTTTGCTTATTATTGCTTATTGTTGAGACTTGTAGTCAAGTTGACTTTAGAGTAAGTAACTGCGCTCGCATTAATCCTTTTGCCTTTCAATTTGTGTATATAATTCAATAACCTATATTCAATTTACGCCAAGGTTATTGCACATTGAATAATTTGCTCTAATTGATAATTTGATTAATTAATAATAAAGCACTGTATATATCTTACTTGAAGATTTATTATTTGTATGTGTGGTATTTGTAGATTATATTTTTAGCCATCGAGGAGTCATTATTGGGGAAAGTCGACCACATTGGTAGTAGTCGCAAATGTGTTGTTCTTTTCAGATTTTGTCGATCAATACTGTAGCTATTTTAGACGATTCTTGGCGCTTATTACAGAAGACCTTTAGTGACACCCACGACCTCCCACTAGTTAGCTGGCAGCCGACAGATTTAACTGCGGTTAAAGGTTGTTACCGTTTCCCAATAAGCAGTCCCCATTTTGTTGGTAACACCGTGTTGTATTGTGTTTGCGACTGTATTTACCCAAATATCTGTTAAAGGAGCCCCATATATATCCTAAAGTGCCATGGGACCCCATTGGCTTAAGGCGGCACTGCTGAAGAGATATATTTATAACTATGACTTATGACGCCTTTAGATTTACCTATACATGACGTGCTTGTACACTAAATTTCATTCAAATTCTCGCACTTTTTGTGACTGTATTTAAAGACATATTATCATTTACTTGCACCTTTGGCTTACTAGGGCCGTTAGGCCCGAAAAGGTTAATTTTTCTGAGTGGCTGATTATTTGTAACTAACGTCTGCCATACAACGTTTTATCTAACACCTCTTTATTCAAGTTTAAATATTGAATTTTCAATGTACAGTTTAGTCTGTAATAGTTTTTAGATAATTAAAGTCGAAGTTTACTCACCTGTGAGTGCAACTGACTGTAGCATGGCGATTGGCTACTATTGTAGGTAGCAACGAATCACCAGCTTACGTTGTATTGTATAATATTATTAAGATTCAGCCATTGGGCTAGAGTGCCAATTTTGTTATCGTCAATGTTTTGGAATTGATTTAAATACGTAAGTAATTAACTAATCAGTAGGTATAATCATATCCACACAGATATATATTTATCTTATGTAGGTACACTATTATGGACCGTATTATTACTAACTAGATGGTAGCCAATGCGGATTGCGCTGGCTGACCGTGGTCTATGATGCGCCCATTGCCTGCAACGCGCTCTTTAAAAATGTCTTTTGCCAAAACTATTAAAACGTCTTACTGGCCATTTTTCATTTAAATACAGAAATGTTCAAAGAATCTGTATAGTTTTTCAGATGTTTAAAAATGTGAGCTCATCGATTTTGAAGAACAAATAAAGAGATATCTGTCATGTTGTTGGAACCCTCTGTACGTTATTCCGACTTCAGTCTTAACAACGTTATGTGGACTTTTGTACAGCTGAAGGTTTTAGTTCTTCATTTTTAAATGTTCATCTGTTAATAATCATAATCATAAACAAGATAAAAGGAAAAATGTTAGAGAGCATGACAAACGAACTTCGAACAGAGAGTTACTCATAAACAATAGTGATTTAGGGACATTCTTTACTCAGTTATTATGATGAATAAAAAAGTTCTTAGGAATTATTTGATAACACTCTGAAAGAATAAATCAAATTCTGATACATAAACTGTAGCTGTGAATATCTTGGACCAATGACGTCACTCAGTTTCCGTACCACAAATTCAAACAAAACACTTTTTATAATAATTTGTGATAGATTGGAAACAAAAAACATCAAAAACGTTAAACTCTTGATTGTCCTATTTTAAAGCGCTGTTCCTTACATTACAAATTTTCAACGTCATGTCTCTCTCAACTTTTAGTTACTGCACATACTTATTTTAAAGCAAGATGGCCACATTGTCCACGTAAGTCTAGTACAAGTACTACACCAACAAAAGAAAACAGCGTGCCAATAGTAATGAATGATTATTGTTAATGATTTATCAAAACATGTAATTACTACATTTTCGCAAGCAAATTATTTGCAACTAATACTCTCCAAATCTCGCTAACGATACTTACTTTAAATCTTATTGCTCCAGTTGAGATCTCTTTTTCTGCAAATTGAATTCAGAATTGTAGGTGCTGCTTTTGAAGCTTTTGAATTGCAAAAGGAGAAACAGAAATGAGCGCCACTTACTTGTTGTGTGCTAATTAATTCAGAAATCTACAAGTAAGAAGAAACTGATTACGCAAGATCGGAGTTCATTGACTTGAATAAAAAAACTAGAACTTCCAACAGCTGATTTCAGAAAAATTCAGTTAAACTGCATTTATTCAAGTATTATAAATAAACTTCGGACATAATTGATATAATATTGTTAGTAAAATTTAGGGGCTCCTTTAAGAAACTTTTAATTTTAAAAGCAGGTTACTTATTATTAAAAAGCATAAATGGTCAAATGTTATCTTGGTTGATTTGCATAAAGTTAACTTACAGAAATTTTTTGTTGGTAACAACTGCTAGTCCTTGCTACACGAAATCGGTTAATAATCCTTTGCTAGCGTTAGCCACAATCAAAGACCTTTGTCACTACACACTAGGTATAACTGGTAATATCAAATAATTCCAACTTCATGAAAGCTGAACTTTGAATATTGATTATATGATTTAAATGTAACGAAATCCAAAAAGGACCAACCAGTAGACACTCTATAGATGTTAATGATGAACTGAAATTTTTCTAAGACTGATTTTAATAATAATTGATGAAAGGGGATAAATTCTCCCCTATGATTTTATAGTTCTACCTAAACTCGACTCGCACTGATACTTAGGTTAATGCATTTAACTTGTAACAAATATGCTTTCTTTATAAATTTATTATAACCGACCGATAATACTTAATTTACCAGAACTGGAACGATAATCAAACATTTAATTCTTATTTACGGAATGACTTTTAGCAAAAGCCCTTTAGTTTTAAAATCACAAGTGAATCCAACAATTCACTTAACAAGATTATGCGGGAATTCAAATTCTCTTTATACGTTAAACGTGCTTAAAAACACGTAAAGAAAGCCTTCGCTCGTTTCACAAATTAATTATCTGTAGCAACTCCCTTCTGTACAAATTCACTAACCACTTCCATGAGTTAAATAACTGACCCGCTTGCTACAGGAACTTTTCCGGGAACCCTGGAGAATAGTTAGGGCGCTTGGTTGGATCCCATCATGGAACAGACCCTCAATTCACAAATATGTCGTGTCTTTTTGTTTGAAAGAATGTGATTATTTTTAAAACCACCACTATAAAAGCTGACGATAATTTCACCCAATACTAAAAAGGCAGGATATCTCGCTAAACATGCACAATTAAGAAGTGCTTATCTACCCCTACGGCAAATGGCAAGCAGTAAAACTTGGCACATAGATAAAATATATTATATTTCAGATTGATTCAGTAAAATTCATAGAATAGACGGACAAGATTTCATTTGTAGCTTGTAACTTGGAACACAAATAATCCTAAATGAACAAGGGAACATTTGAGTTGTCCCAGACCAATAAATTGGCAGAATAGCTTTTATACGTGCTTTTAAACTAAAACTTATTACCTGACTTATGATATTTATATGAATTTTCGTCTACAAAACGAATCTTGACCGTGAGAAACGATATGAATACAATATTAGTTTGAACTAAGTATTTGAAATCTTGAAGCTTTATTGAAGTACAGCTGCCATACGATATTTAAAGATAAACATATTGTGATGATTTTCCTCATTATTTGAAAATCATGAGTTTCTAATTTGGTTACCCATGTAAAAAAGTTCAGTGTTGATTTTCATTGTTAATCATAAATTGAATTTTTTAAATGATTAATTGTTAAAACGATTCAGGTTTGAGTTAATTTTCTTTATTGAATACATGTATATAGTAACAAACTTTTATCAGGAATACAACTTTGGGGTTTACAGGATTATCACTTCCAGTTAAATCTGAAAAAGAAAATGTATCAGTGATAAAGGTTTACAAGACATTACAAAAATGATCAACAACAATACAGAAATAGTCTTGACGACCATAAACAGTTAGTCGGTAATACAATTGATAAATAGACAATAATAAAATTACCGAGCTACAAAAATAATGAGCAAGGTCATGCTATTTTTAATAAAAACTATAAACTATCAAAATACATATAAAATAATTGCATAAAAACAATATATCAGGTTTTCATGTGGTAGTTAGGTAAATGAGCAGATGAAAAATAAATTACATTATAAATGGTTGTAAAATTAATGTATCCAAAAATAAATGTAAAGTTTTATAAAGAGGACAACAAATAAAATATTCAAGAAGTTATCCTGAGTTAAGAGTGTCTCATTAATTGTAATAATAATAAAAAAAGAAAAGAGTTACAGAAGAAGAAAGAAAATTATTTATAAGTATTCAACATACAATTTCATCAAAGAAACCAGTAGCAAGAGAAAAGGAAGTTGACCTCATCCATTTCAGTTTCGACAGATATCCAGTTTGTAACGCATTGGGACCATAGCAGCCGAAAGAAAGTTCTTGAAGGGCGTAGAACCAGGCACCATACCACTGGAAAGGAAATTGATGTGCATTACAAGATAAGGTTTGTGGAAGTGAAAACGAAAGTATCAAGGTATATACTATATAGTGTTCCTCAGTATTAAAGCTATATAGAGGAAAGTGAAAAAAAAATCAAAATTAAAAGTTGCATATACTTACCAGCAAATTGAAAAGTTAATTTGTAAAAGCCGTAAGTTATCATCCCATAACCTAAAAGAATACATATTTTAAAGATAAGTACTAAAGTAATAAATATAAATTAAAACTTACCTAATCACAGTCGTCACTTGTGTTTTCATAAGTGAGGTTAAATATTTTTTCTTTCAAGCAAATGTCAAAGTCGACAGTGCATGGGGATAAAACCTTTCCCATTTATTAAATTTTCTCATTGCATATTATAGTAATATCATTATATAAAATCCCGGAACAACAAAACACTGAATTCTTAAAAGGAACCCATAAAGGAGTTCAGTATTGGTTTCAGAATTAAAGCAGAGTATAATATAATCGACCCTGAGACAAACATTTTAAAATTCTTTTATTGTGTGATTGCAGATAAAATAAAATCAAATTAAAATTAAACATAAAAATTCTACAACATCACAATATGTATGTTTAAATTGACATTTAGTTTTCAACCAAAACTGAACATTTCGTTACTGATATTATTTATATAAGATGGGTACCTAACTTTTTAGCACGTTACCAATTCTACTTTACAAGACTACCATCACCGAGATTGACACCAACCTTAGAAATATAAGGTATATAAAATAATAAATATTTTTTAAAGCCAATTTAACACTAAATTTTGTAGATTTTTAAAAGTTACTATATATGCTGCTAAATTCTGGGAATTTTGAATGACTAACGCTGTACGCACGATACAGTCAAGACCATGGCCTACCTTTTATGACGTAAGAATAAGATTCTAAAGTACGAATTAGAAGTAGCAATATTATCTCATATAAGTATTACTTAATACGTGGGTTTTCTTTTTCTTCAATAAGTTAGTGTTTGTATTTAACACTATAGAAAATATTGTATGTTGATTTATAAACAATGAAAACGCAATTCAATCTCTTCTTTTATTTTCTACCATGTAAACAAACCTTATAAATATGCTTTTAATATATTAACTAACTATACTAAATTAAGTACAATAAAAATACTTAAAATTATAGATTAAAATTGATAATTATGACAGAATTGTACTTTGTGCAAAATAATTTAATTTATATCATGAAATTAAGAACATGGAGCTGTTTAAATACAGTACGTACCCAACATTGGGGTTTTTATTGTAAAATATGAAAAGGTTTAATATTTCACTTTCCCAGACCACCACCAGATAATGTTGATATCGCAACACTATGTATGAATATGTCTGTCTCATTTGAATTCTTATTTGGTTCGGCTGGTTTAGGTTGGGAAGCATCAGGACATCCATCATTCGAATTAGAGGGTGGTTTCTTTACTTCAATGGTAGAATTCTCCGCAGATTCGTTTAAGTTTAATTCAAAATAAATTATTCTAAAACAAAATTTACTCGTTTAGTATTCCAAGAAAATCGTCAATTATTTCAAAATGAACTCACCCGTTGTTATTGCAGTTTGGTGGTTGATTTTTTTGTTTTGACACTTCAGCATTTTCTTCAACTGGAAATGTGTCCGAAGTTACTAGCAATACCAGAACGAAAACAGTACACGCTAATAGTGACATGTTTGGTTTAAACACAAATCAAGTCTGGTTTTGTGCAAGATCAAAATGTGTGAAAAACGCAAAAGCTGGCAATCCCTCCCAAAACACCTAAAGGAATCTGGTTTTGAAAACAAAAATTGTTGATGTGGACCTGAGTATGTTGGTAGTTAAGCAAGGCAATTAGTAATTATTGTAATAAATTCCTTGCGATCATATGTTAGAATTTAATAGCAGAACTGCTGCAAATGTTACGTCGAATAGAATACGCAAAATAAATTAATCCACAATAATATATAAATTAAACCATGTGTTAAAAGCACGTGCAAAAATTATTATGAAACTGGGCTATTATAAGTTGAGGTCAAAAACACTATAACATTTGTCAAGGACGTTCACTTCTTAACAATCTACCTTCGGAGATTCCATTATTAGATTTATTACCTGTTTGCTATTTTTGGCTTTTACAAAAATCTCATCTAAAATGCCTTTTCGAGCTGTTGAGTTTCTGAATAGCATTAAACGATAAAATCGAGAGGAGTAATAAAATAATTTATTGCAAAGTGTGTCATAATCTCTTTTAGTAATCTACTTGGAAAGGATTTGTAATACTCTTAATATCCTCTGATATAATTTATTTCTTGATAAAACAAGATCCAGGATCTTTTTAACATAAGCAATTCAATATACAATACTATATCGATATGGAATTGAGATTAAATAAATCTTCGTACTTTTTAATAATTACTCCTAGTAAGGACTCCTTATTTGCATAATCTGCAGTCATCAGTAGCCTTTTTCATTTTATTACTGTAGGGCTTCCCCAATGAATTGGGGAAACCATTGCAACACATTGCAATGTTTTGCATTTCATAGTCTGTTTATTATTATATTCTATTTACTTGTTATACATTATGCAGTTTATCACCCAGATCCTTGTCTCATTCCACAGCCTTTACTCATTTCGTGCTTCCAGTTTTCTACACCCAAAATGTGTAGGTCGTCATTACCTAAATTAGTTATCTATATTTCGTTAACTTGTCCATACTTTTTGATTCCCTTGACTTTCCCTCTATAATACTTCTAATAGGTATTATTTCTTGTTCCATTGTCTACTTCTTTGATACATGTCTCCTAATTCGTATATTATTCTTCTTGGTCAATTTGTATCTTCCCTCTCCCCACCATAGATTCTCCTGGGTACTTTACTTTCTCCGTTTGTCTTCTAGATCCTTTGATAAAGTCTAAATGTGACTTTCATTCAAAATAGCAGATCCTACGGTTGTATGTTGATATCTTATTTTAGTTTTGTATGATAGACTTTTTCATATGAATGTCTTTTGTAACAAGGCATCCTATCATAATTTTTCTACTCCCCTATGTAACGTTTTCAAATTCTCAATTTTATAGAAATGTAATTTTATATGTATTAATGGTAAAAAAACCTTTGCACGGCTCTGTACATTTCAATATATTCAATATATCAGTTGGATTAAAAATACAGACGATATTTCGAATTAAATGGCGTTTTTTAATGTCAGGGGTTACCCTAAAATGTTTTCGTTTAAACGACATTCCTTCTAGAATAAAATTACAGATAATATTGTTCCTAGAATAATCATGTTGGCATTAACATTGTCTTTGTAAATATTAAAGTTTATTGCAGAACCTTCCCAAAAATATAGACAAAATTAAGATTATAAATACTTAGAAACCATATCGGTTTTTTTTACAAGGGAATAAACTGTCTGAAAACGCATTAAACCTCAAATTTATTAGTTCCTGTACATGCTATTTGAATTGATTCTTCTAAGTGTATACGTATAAAAAAATATTGAAGCCACGTGTAAATTGGTGGTGAAGTCTCTCAAATGATCTCGAAGTTTCTTTTTACGCGTCGGCTCTCCTATTGGTCCAAGAAATATTAACTCTTCTTGGATAGTCCAGTTTAAAATTCTTTTCTTAAAAGATTATGGCGCGACCAGATTCTACACACAACCCTCAAGAAACTCTGACCTGACACTTCAAGACGTAGTAATAATTTTGGCGTAAAATACAGTATGATTCGCCGTCAGTGATGGGCAACTTATTACAGTTTTTGTGTTAAATTCTGTAAATCAAATTAGATTATAGAGTTTTCCTTTACCATTAATTTAGTACAGTACAGTGTTCAAATCAATCGATTAGTAATGCGGCCAAGGGAATTATAAAAGAATTCTATAAATAAATTTGCTAAGTCCGTATAAATTTTGCTAATTACAGCGATCCAGTTTGCAATAATAATTTTGGGACACGGTACCTAAAGGGTCTCGTACTTAAACCTAATAATAAATTTAATTTAATTTTAAATAACTAACAAAAGTTACTGTTGAACTTATATGGTTTTTTCTTTTGGTCTTTTATTAAAGGATTGATAGTGAAATTATAACCACGAGATAATTATAGTAAAACTTTTCAATTTCTTCTTGCATCTACGAATTTTGGACTGTTTTGTTTTTAGTGATAAACGTAATGAGGTTATCATCGTTCAAGTGTTGCTTTGTGGGGAGCTTAGAGAATTATTAGATTCTCCCAATGTATCAAGGAGTATTGAATATTTTGTTCACTAGGAGTAAGTTGTGTAACATGATTATGTAATTTGTTTGATAATTTTCTAATTACAGCTTTCTCACTAAGGATCTTTTAAGAGAACAATATTATTTTTTGTTCTTGTAATTTTTTCTATGTGAAAATAATTTATTATTTTTCCTACGAATTTAATCAAATTTAAATCAGAATTTAAATCAATTACTATTATGTTAATGTTGGACCATTCACTTGTGAAAGTCTTGCTGACGTTGAAGACTATCAAAGCAGATGGCGCCCATTTATTTCTTATTGTCTCTACTTTCTGTTATTCTTCTCTACAAATAGTATGTTATGAAAATTAGACCTGCGCCTGAACTACAATTGGATATAAGAGATCTCAAACGTCGGAGCATTACAGTAAATATTTGTTTATGAGCTCTACAGTAAGTATCCAGTATTCTGAAAGTATGTTGTTATAGTAATCTTCAGTGTAATTAATAAAAACGTTACAATTGGCTCCCAATCGCGGGGCTTCGTTTGTAGTTGTTACAATTGGCGTCCATAAGTGGGACTATTTCGCGTGTACAGAAATTTTATGTTTTACCTATCAGTTTTATACTGTATGTTAGTTCTGGTGCTAAACAATTCAAGTTGATAGCTTCATCCAATCTTATCTATTTTCTTTCATTATAACATCCAAATGTTTTAATTCTCTCTCACCTTCTTCCAATTTCCACGTACCTTTATTTATTAAATCTAAATTCATCTAAATCTTTTATTAACTTTTTTGTTCTTCACCAAATATGACATCTCATATGTCTCCACTTTTATTTAAATGGGCTCATCCTAGTTACATCTAACATCAAGTGAATGCTGAATTTTCCTTCAATATATGTGGTCGAATCCTATTGGCCTCAAGTATTTGATTGATTCACTGTCAATCTGTTTCGACTAAACCCAGTCTGATACCTTTATTCCTCTATTATTTCGGCATGTCATTATGTTGTTGTATTTACTGGAGCAAATAGTTTTATTGCCTTTTTTTAAACTGAATATAGCTATTTCTGCATATTATTATTCCTTAGATCTTATTTGTGATTGCAATATTCCTTTTATTAACTTATATACAGCTAGGCAGGTAAATCTTCCTATACATTTTATTTGTTCATTATTTTCATCACTATTATGTATTATGTAACATATGTGTGTTATTGTATTATTACCTATTTAGTTTTTAATTGTTTGCTTGATCTCATCTATGAGAGGTTCTGCTATCCTTTATAATCCTTCTCCCTATATTATCTAGTCCTTCTCTCACTCTTTCTACTTTACTCGGCTTTTTTCTTTGTAGTAAATATTTCTGAAGCTTCTACATGCAATGCTTTCGAGAGGTGGCGAGTCTATTCCACAATTCCTTTATCATCCCCTATGAGGCTTTTACCTTTATCGTCCTATATTCTTATCCTACATCTTCCATTATTTCCATCTCCAGCCTTGCTTTGCTACAGTATGCTATGCCTGCTTATTGTTTATTTATTTTGCTTGCTAATGCTTTCCAATTACCGGTTAACTTTTTATTACCAACTTGCGGCAATTTTTACAGCTGCATACATGCGGTATGCCTCGCAAATTGCTTGTCAAACAATGTGCCACATTTAATCATTTGTATCAATTGTTATACCTATATGGTTAAAAATCATTCTATTGTTTTAGAAGATTTTATGTTAACTATACTTACTCAATTTAAAATATGAATGTTACTTAACAGCTTATGAGTTCCTGTGAGATTTGCTTACCTGTATCTTCGTTTCATCCAATCTATATTCACCTATACTGCTGTCATCCTGGTCTTACTCTTTACCTATCTTAACATTGAAACTCCAACTTATAATAAGCTTGAAGTGCTTTAAGGTTTTGGTTCTTGTACTTGATATTAGGGTATACACTTGAATTATTTTTAGATTGCCTTTTTTGTTTGAGATTTCCAATTCTACGCTCATTACTTCTTTCAGAGTACTTTTACAATTTTTTTATAAGCCGAATGCTGTGCTAGCGGTCAAAGGGCTCCCTCGCGAGGATGACCCCGGCGGGAGAGCACATTAATAGCTCCGGCACTAGCATGGAGAGCTAATAGAGGCTGGATAGTAACCTCGCTCCCACCCGTAGGAAATGGCATCACTCCCATATAGACGCGCTAATTGAACATATTTCAACTTCCTCGCCTAATAGTTGACCGTGGCTATATGTTAAACGCAGGTGAGTCACGTAATTCCACAATAAACAATAAATTTAATACTCGTATATTTAATTATCTCAATGACAAAGATCTCAATGGTTGTCAATGAAATTGTCATTTTCCTAACACTACAAAGCATTACCAGATTTTAGTTTTAATCATCTTTCTCTTTTTCTTTTCGATTTGCAAATTCTCAACTGCTCTAACTTACGTCTTGTAAATATTCTGTAAGCAAATTAACTTATAACCACAAATACTCTTGTTTATTTTAACGTCTTAGTAGTTATTCTGGTAGCTTGATCAAACCCAGAGATTCGGGCAATCTCTGTTCCTCTGTTCCTGGTACTTGAGACGTTGAAATTAGAACTAGTGTAAACTGAGTATCTTTTATTTTATCTAACTGTTAATCAGTGGGTTGCCAATGAGCAGTGTATTGGGACACGTGAGTGATCAATATTTGAATTTTTGGTACTAATAACATTTTAAGTCTATCTTTGAGAAAAATTACACTTGCAATTTTATGTCTTCTTTTACTATCGGCTCTGCAACCTGATCTCCCTGAACTAAGAACAAGTTTCAATTTGACCTTCTACTAGGTTGTTCGAGTTACACTGCTCGCCGTCTTGTGGGCAGTAAGTGATTCGAACGTCGCAACCATTTTCGGTTACTAACCCTCTATTGTAGGCAGTATTAGTCTTTTGAGCCATTCTGTGGCAAGCACTTGAAAACAATTGTTAATGCTGTTAATAACAGCTGTTAATTTCTGCTTTTGGATAAATATTCATTCTATAAGCTCTACCATATGGTTACTTCAAGAGCAAAACATTTTAACTTTCAAAATTTTTCTTTGCAATCTTTCACTTTTTCAGTATTTTCCCCCTGCTCTTCCAGTTGGTTATGAAATCCTCTTCTTAGTTTTATTTTAAATCAGGAATACGTTGTTTGTACTATTTGACTGGGACAGCTTTATAGCTATTTTTTAAAATCAGTTCTTCACATTGCCAAGTTCTTGTATTTAGATTTTAAGTTAAATGCCTTGTAGTTCGGTAACTATATAGAGCTCCAGGATTCTTGAGAGACCGTTCGGTCAAGGAGTAAGTAAGTTAAATTAAATTAAAAACTTGAGTTTGTTACAGCTACAAAGGTATTATTAACTATGATGCGGTTGTGATCTTGATCTTCAATTTGATTAATAAATTATTCTTTTGGACCCATGTCAGGAATGTTAATGAATGTTTCATTCATATATTTTGATGTCTACTCCTCAATTCTATCTGACTTCTCAATAATATACTCCTACTTTTATTCTTCAGTTTATACATTATTATTTTTGAACACCTAGACCACTGAAATTTGCTAGAATCTGCAAAAATAGCGAAGATATAAGTTTGTTTTATGGACTTAATTGTACTGAATGATTTTCCTTATAGACTTCTTCAACATCAACAGTAAAAGAGGAAATCCTCCTATTGAATAATTTAACCAGAAAAGATCCTTCCTTCAATATTCCTTCCTCTGAAATAGTTTGACTTTTTTCCAAAAAAAAACAAAACAGATTTGCTTCAATTGGTCTTAGTGGGATCATATATGACGCCCAAACATTAGGTGCCCAGGAAGCCGAGGTTAAATATTAGTTATGTTAATTGCAATTAATATTGCCTAACCACCGAATACTTGCTTATGGTATATAGCAGAGTGTTAATCTTAACAACAACCACAGGTATGTGTCTGCGTGTTTATCGAGGCCGATTGCTTAACGTTTCATACGTCGTTCAGTACTGCTAAGTGTACTGAACCTTTTTATGTCGACGAGAAAATCATCTCGTCTTTATATACTAAACATATCTAATGTCCTTGTTAAATGCAATCTCATTTAAAGCATGGCACCACTCCCAATAATTGAACTTTACATTGGTATCTCTTCCATCCATTTAAACATTCTTTAACATAAATCTCACTGATTTATAATCGTTCCTTTGGTAAAAAATAATGTGCTTTGTCTCCCACAGTAACAGACTGCTTGCCAAATTAATACTTTTTTGCCAAACTTTGTAAAAGCGATCGTGTTTTGAGATTTCTCTAGATCATAACCTGGTATTACTGAGTAATATTGATGTCCTAGTAGTGTGGATAAATCCATTTTCATATATGTAATATGTCTCTTCATCCATAATGACACGCACTTTCTTCTTTGAAAATTTTTGTTCGTAAGTTGTTGAAAGTTTTCTCGATAAAGTATTACTTTTTTAATTTTGGTTTTCCGATCTTTTGGGTACTTCTTTCTTTTTAAAGGTTCGAATATTGGTCGGCTACTCTGTTTTGATGACCATTACATTTCAAATATCTGCTTTTTCAGCGATATCTCTGATGGATATTGAAGAATGACGACAAATGATGCCTATGACCTGTCTTACCAAACTTACCGAAGCGGTGCGTAGTGCCTGGTATTTGTAAGTTATAAAAGGTAAAATATATAGGTGTAATAATAATTAATATTAATAATGCTATACCTTGAAAAACTTTTTATTGTTGTACGTGCTGCAAATGAATTGCCGTGCCATTTGTTACAATTAATATTTATGTACCAGTCTCAGTCTTTCTTCTCCAGTACTTTATTCTAGATGTTTCTTGACTTAAATAACATTGTGCTTGCGTTATCAATTGTTGTATCCAAACGGATAAATTAATTTAAAAAGTTAATTTCCGATAGGAAACAACATATCTAAATATCAATAAATCTATCTCATTCAAACTTCCAAGTTTCTTTTTCAGATTATTGTTAGTTGATACCCAATTCATTAGAGCAGTTTCAAACTGTATAGTAATCTGAATTTTTAAATTTAAATTTTAGAACTGCTCTGCCGTAAGCTAATAGTCATAATGATAGATTCGGGTTAGCTATATCGTCCTTCTAAAATTAACATCGGGTAAGGAATCTGGAGATATCGACATGCAATTGCATCTTTTGCTACTTTCTCTTTTAAATACCAATTTCTCAAGCATCTCACGTTCTGAAATATTTTAACCAGGTATTTTTTTACCAAAGAAATATTAGCATAATTGCTCTACTTCAAATAAAAAAATATTTAAAAACCTTTTAATCATTTTTGATCATGGTAAATAGAAGTTCTAGAAATTTCATTTTGTATTTCAACGTAGCCGAGTTCATTCCAGTCAAATTTATCAGCTTAAATTAACATAAATATTTTAATTAAAATGATTTGAAAAGATTTTTCTTTTACAATTAAATAAAGCTAGGAACATACCCATTAACTTGAGCGAACGTCAAATATAAAATGCATTTTACAAGCAATAGTTTGAATCTTACCACAATTAATAGAAATTCGACGTAATTGAAATAATCGAACTGCAGAAATTATTTTGTTTAGACGATACAGTAAGAAATTTCTAACTTTAACAAAATGAATTGGAACAAACTTCCAAACCTCTCAGCAGAATTGACTTAAAACCATTGCAAATTATATGGAGAGTGCAAGTTTTAAAGTTTCGCGAGCCTGCCGCATTACTTGGGCCAGAACAGAGAGAATTGACGCTTTGCAGCCAGTGCTTGATCAAGCTAAAAGCAACACATCTGAATTTTAGAAGGGAGAAATCATAATTTATAATTCTAAAAAATTATGAATTATTTGATCTATGTCATTATTAACCAATGATAAAAAGACAAAATCTACCTCTTGAACTTTATATTTTTATCTAAAAGGGGCTTCCAGAAATAAAACACAGTTGTTCTCTACCGCAAAATACCCTTATCTGCAGTCTCTTAAATACTAAGTATTAATAAGACACAAGTAATTCTAAAGAACAGTTAATTTTCAAATTTATTTAAAATAAATTCGATTTTTGATACATTTCTTTCTACTTAAATTCATGATCATAAGTCCAGAACTTCAATATACTATAGTCTTAGTGTTTTTTTCATCGAGTTGATCTTTAAATCAACTAAACTAACTAAGTAATACAAGCTCTTTAACTCTATAGCCATATCTTGCAATTGTTAGGTTTTATTTTGACATTTGAAAATCTTCTATCTTTCCACGCACTTTACAGCTTTTCTAAGCACCTTTTCTTCTTGTAAATGATACAGGTTTTTTGCGTCTGAAGCTTACAGCATTAAGTTCACTTCTAATTCACTAACATAATCTTGATATCTTAATCTAATCTTACTTTCATTCGTTGCTACACCTCTGCTGATATACTAAATTTTCAAATTATTTTCACAGTAGAATCTTTTTTCTATGGTAAAGATAAACCGAAAAAAACCCGAGAAAAGTAGAATTCCCTCATTTTCTGCAATTTATAGTGGCTTTCTATGTAACAGCTCCCGTCACACTTAATATGCTGAACAAGACACAATAAACGTTTTCTCGTGTAAAACTTAATATGTATTAATTATACTACGTCATCAAATGCAGCAAATATTAAATATATAAACTAACTTAGAGCAACTTTATACTAATTATTTACATTGCTAGAAATGATCATTTAAACCTTTTTTATAATATAAGCAGTTTATTCTTTTAGAATTTTTTTTATATGGTGGCCTTGATCTTAAATATTCTGTTACTTAACAACTTTTAGTTTGCTTGAGGTATCTCAATCGCCTTTTAAAGGAAGCAATATTATAAAAAGCGAGCTTTGCTAATAGTACGCAGTATTTAATAATTTTTGCAAACAGTAGTTTAAAAGATGTATCTTTTAGCTGTTACCAGTTTTACGCTGATGATAACAAACTCAGAGCTATTACCTTTGAATAAAGAAAGTGTTACAACAACCATTACCAGGGACAAGTAAGCAAATTTATTCTACATTTTATTACCTATTCTTTAATCATTTGGTTTAATTTTAGTTTTGCAGAAGATTTACTGTCCACTAATCGGAATGATGTTAATAGAAACTTCCCAAATAGACTTCAACAAATTAGTAGCTCATCGAACTCATCGGATCCAAACAATTTAGACGAACCTGAATCAGAAAATATTAAAATTGGAATACCTATGCTTATATATGTAAATACTCATACGTTAGTAGGTGGCGGTCTTGGCAAGTAAATCAGGACTAGATAATTATAAGGATAAATTATAACAAAAATAGTTAACTAAATAATTACCGCCTAACAATTATTATAATTTGCTTAACATAGTACGAAATATTTTTGTAATTGTAAAGTGCTGGTGATTTTTGCATTTTATTTTCAAATCAGTATTATTACTGAAGCTACGTGATAATAAATACTTTTAGAATGACGACACTTATAAATAATTATGTGCTATATTCGAGTGTAGAGGGATCAAGAAAGATGACCATTAACGTGTAAGGCTATTTTTTGAGATAGGAGCTGCATAGATAAATCTTAAGTGTAAAGGGTCTACAAATAAAAATGATAGAAATTCAAAATGCTATAAAATAAAAACCAATGAACATTTTTCCATGATTTGTACTTTATTTTGTAGTAAATTTACATAACATTATGTTTTGAATAAGACGTCAGTGGGATGGCTACCTCGGCTGCGGTTGCAGGAGTCTAGACGACGAACCCAATTTTAAATCACTTTTTCCAACAAGTTCGGCTGTATGTTGTGAATAGCTCGGGTAATGTTGGCTTTCAAGTCGTTTATGGTCGCAGGTTTGTTAGCGTACACTAGGGAATTACATATGCCCAAATAAAAAAGTCTGGCGGCGTAAGGCCAGTTGATAGGACCATTTCGTGAAATTATTCGCTCCTCAAAACGCTCTCTCAGTAAGTTGATCGTGGCTCCCGCAGTGTGCGATGTTGCCCCGTCTTGTTGGAACCACATCTGTTCCAAATCTCCATCATCAATTGCAGGCCAAACAAAGTCAAATTATATCGCGATAGCGCTCCGCATTGACTGTTACCGTATAACCACGAGCGTCTTCAAAAAAAGTAGGAACCAATGATTGCGCCGGCGTGCAAACCACACCATACAGTAACTCTTATCGGGTGTAATTGATTCTCGATTATCTGCTGGGGATTGTTTTCACACCAGAAGCGGCAATTTTGCTTATTGACAAAGTCATTAAGCCAAAAATGTGCCTCATCTGAAAAGATGATATTCTGACCAAACTAGGCATTTTGGTTTAACTGCACTTTTAGCACAATGTGTGGTTAATCTCCCCCCACGTGCAGCGGAGTAGATTAATCACACGGTCGAGACGATCACACAGAGCGCTAGTACCTGCAATGTTCCACGGTATAATACAATATTTTTTACAACGTAATGACCGCTATAAGATAATGTGATGTTGTAGTTACGACATATAGGTTATTTTCTTTATTTCACGCCTACACTACGGGGGAACCAACTGCTAAGGTCATCTGTCCCCGATCTAACATGCAACACGAATACACACACCCATAGTTGAGGTGGCGAAATTTTCCAATTAGAAAAATCCCGCCGCCCCAAGTGAGATTCGAACCCACGACCCTTGGAACACGAGTGATGCACTGACACCACTCGTCTACCGCCGGCCCAATATAAATATTAAATTCATTCAAATTAATGGAGTAATCAAGGTAAATGGACATACATTCAGGTTTATTTATCTATTACGAAGAAGACATTAGAAACAGCCCAAGAAATCTTTGTGTTGTTTTTGTAAATCTTGCTTGGCATGCAAGGTGCATAGGAATAAGCCATATTAAATATATTTCTACTGCCGGAAGAGAGGAATCCACTAGTTTCATAATTACTGCAAAAAATAGATACGACCACATAGATATTTGTGCAACATTTTAATCCCCTAAATAAGGTAGTAAGGCTGGTTTATATTAATGCTAAAGTTATTTTATATTATTATACTGTTATCAGTTATCTGAGATCTCAAACAACGTTATCTACTTAGTCTTATGATTTTAAGTAAATAATCGATTTGCCTCGACTTTCTTTGCTTAAAAGGGTCTAACCACACTTACCATATACTTATTAGCAAATTTATTACCTGTTTTGAATTTATAATTTTGAAATAAAAGAATAATTCCTAATTATATTTTTAACTGTATTAGTTTAAATTATTAATACTTGGTCAGAATTATGTATATTTTGCACCCAAGGTTTGTGTGCGATAACACGTATTGACGTTATCAGCCGGCCTCAGCGATAGCTTCTTATCATTCATTTATTTATAGAACTTCTATATTTAAATTATTTAGCCTTTATGAAGTTAGTTAAATATACAGGGCGGGGTAGCTGTATTAATTTAGAACATATTCTCCTTCTTAACATATACACTTCCTGTTAGTTTTTGAGAAAATCGCATTTTAGATTTTAAGTAAGCCTATTGTACTTGCAATACATTAAAAATACAAAACAAGCAAATACATTTTTTTTTATTTTAAAAATTTTTAATAAATTTATTATTCTAAAAAAGTAGATAAATTTTCTGACTAGTACAAACATCAAATAAAGCAATTTACCTCAAGCAATATCCAAAGTGCAATAAGATAAATAAACAATACCAAACTACGAGGGTCGTTTTTTTTTCAATCTCCGATAGACTATAAATAAAAGACAAATGTGTATAAAAAAATAATTTTATTACTAAAAGTTCAGTATACTTATGGTTACTTTTCGACATACTTACCATAAAGATTGAGGCATTTGTCGTATCTGTGGACAAGCTTTCCAATACCGTCTTCATAAAATGTTGCCGCCAACGCATTTAAATGAGTCTTGACGTTGTCTTGAAGATTCTCGGTAGTTTATTGTGAAACTTTACGACGAAACTTTGCGGAGAGACGTTCAAAACAAGAAAAGAGGAATGCTGACTTTTGGAATTTGTTCTGATCCATGACAAGCCCGTCCACACAGTGCTGTTGCAACACAACGGCTCCTTGAGCAATTTCAATGGGACATTTTCGATCACCCGACATACAGTCCCACCTAGCACCGAGTGACTCTCTTCTTTTCCCTGAACTGAAGACGTGGCTGAAGGAGGACAGTACCAAACTACCGAGGATCTTCAAGACAACTTGAAGACTCATTTAAATGCGTTGGCGGAAACATTTTATGAAGACAGTATTGGAAAGCTTGTTCACAGATACAACAAATGTTTCAATTTTTATGGTGAGTATGTGGACAAGTAACCATAAGTATACAGAACTTTTAGTAATAAAATGACTTGTTTATATACATTTGTTTTTTATTTATAGCCTATCGGAGGTTGAAAAAAAACGACCCTCGTATATACAAAAGTAAATTTACAATAGAAAAATTTTATTAAGATGTTATTTATGAAATTACACATTCATGACGATCAATCATCCGTAACTGTGAAGTTTTTTGTGTTCAACTTAAAAGTTTAATCTAAAATGTTTCTATGTGCAAATAACAATATTACATTTTAGTTTATCAATATATTATTACAGATTCTGACAATTGTCAAGCTTTTAACAATACACCCATTTGTGCAAATTGAAATCAAACAGTATTCAATTTTCTAATGGGAAAAACTTTTGTATGCAACCTATGCAAGTATAAAATCAGCCAAGCTGTATGTACACAAACCTCTTCTTTAGTAATATAACTTGAAATAACTACTTCAGATTCTGTAACACCTTAATCCTAAAATTCTTTTTCATTTTCTTCTATCTTCCAAGACCACCACCCGTTAATGTCCCAATTGTGTCGGACGCAAGAAAAGGTACTATTGGAGAATTTATCAGAGTAGTAGCTTCTTCTGAATGAGTAGACTCTTCGGTAGTAGCTTGCAGAGTCGTTGCAGGTTCATCTTCTGAAGGCTTTTCAGTAGTTTCTACAGAATTTTCCAAACTAGCATTTTCACTGTAACCAAAACTGAAAAGATATAAAAAATAGGCAAGTGTAACCATAACGTAAGATAATCGTTATAAATATTACAAGGAATATTAGGCAAAAATAATAAAAAGAATAAACTTACATGAGTATATCATTTTCTAGTTCTTCTCGATCTTTCTCTAATTTTATAGTATCACTGTCACTCACACTATCCAGTGGAAATAATTCTGAAGTCATTATCATTATAACGAACGCAATAATAGTTACAAGATACATGCTTATTATTTATCGTTTATAATCCTTAATAGACAACGGTATCTTCTTGAGACGACTGTTTATTTACTGAAAGGTAATTTACTTTTAATGACAAGAATATTTTCAAGTACAAGGACATTAACAAACTGTGTTCTAAGAATAAAAAGAATTAATTAACTGCAATTAGTTATGCTCACACAATAGCATTTTTTTATGTTATTTGCTTCATTCGCAGTAAGAAGTAAGCATAAAAAATTTAATAGTGATACAGGTTTCAGGTAAGAGTTTTTATTAATTAAAGTTACGTAATTTTATATCTAACCTAGTTATGTGAAAATATGTGAAAACATTTGTTTACTTAATTAATTAAACTGCATCATAATATTAATGTAACAAAGTTATAATTAAAAGTGGCATTGAATCTGCTAAACAGTGAAAGAGGATGTTTTAGGAAATGTTTTTTATAGAATATCTCAAGCGTTAAAAATAAAAAAAATGAATTGGTTCTAATGCGGGTGTTTTTTTAGAATACTGACGGTTATCTACACTGTGTATATGTATTATGTCACATGTATTACCAACAGATAGTAACTATAATGGCTTATGTGGCCTAAGGTGTTACAGAAACGATTGTAATTAAAATGATATTAAATTGATATCCGCCTAGAACTTGAAAAGGGTTAATATTCATAGATTTTTAAATCAAATTAATATAAGCAAAAAATTATAAAAGTGATTCGAAGATCAGTGCGGCAGACAATGATGTTTGTAATTTTTATTATTACTGTAAAGCACTTTATTCATATTTAGCCCTTGTTGACACGAATAAAAATAAAAAACACGGTACATATTTATAAAAAAATATATTTGGAACAATTACTTTATTGCAATAAAACAGTTTAATTTATTTTATATTAATAAACATGAGAGGGATCTTTAATGTACTGAATTCAGTAGATTAACTAGTCTACGAACATAAAGTGAACATTAACTAGGGATTATATTTCACAAATTGTTGGAAAAAATAATAATAGCTCAACATTCTTAAATTTTATACATTTTTGCAAACAACTTCGGAAAAAATTATTTTTCATAAAATTCGCACAGTGAAAATTCTATAATAAAATTTCGTATCGACTCAAAACAAAATAATTGTATTTCAGCAGGGTGCATGACCGTACCTTATCGAAGACCTTTCTCCAGTTGAGTACCACAAAAGAGAAAAAAACACACTCCATAGCATGAGTTGAAAGACATCTTCTTTATTCCCATCTTTAAAAATTCTGATGCCACTATTCACCAATGAAAAATAATCGAAAGCTGCCCTAAAGTACAACCTAAATATGCTTTCATGTTAAATCCATTTTTATAGGCAATTAAATTTTATCACACAGTTAAACTGAGACGAAATGCATTCTTTCCTTTTTACCTTTAAAGTGGGATCGTAAATAAACTCAGAAATTAGCTTAATATAAAATTTATTATAGCGATCAAGAAATCAGTTCGAAACATTATGATACAGGATTCATATTAAGTTTAATAAATTCCAGACAATTTGAATTCGTCAACCAAGAAACACTGTTACATAATATTTAATGATTTACTGTATCAATTGCTGAGAACCAATCCAACTAAGAGAATATACGAAGAATTTTTATTTATGCTTGTTATAATTATTTTTTAATCATAATTGTAGAACCTACCTGAGCTCCATTTTATAAAAATATATTATTTTGAAAATATCGTTATTTTTGAATAAATTTACAGTTAACATAATTTTCAGTCATCACGTTATTTGTATAGGCGGGTCCAGTATCCAGCGTATTCGTAATTACTCAGTCCTGTAATACTGCCATGCTTTTCAAATGTTTGTCTTATCACATAAACTACTTTTATCGTTTATTACATTATTTATAGTTTATGGCACTTGTCAACTAAGCTGCATATGTTCTTGCAATATACAGTTTATACTGAAAAAAAGATCTTAAACAAAATAATTCAGCAAATAAACTTTTTTATTAATACTGGCTTCATACGTCTTCTAATTTATTATAGTCGTTCTAAATTTAATAAGGTTAGGCACAAATATCCATTTGCTGAGTATATAAAATCAATACATCTTTTTAGTGACTATGATGACATATGCACAATTATCACTTGACAACTGTAGATGAAAACTTCTTACAACGACTTTATGGTAATTGCCTTTGTTCTATGTTTTTCTGATGAAATAAAAAGTGTATGCACATTTAAGTAATATTCTATTATGCAAGTTTGAATTATGTAATAAAATGTACAAGGTTAACATATTATACAATAATTTAAACAATAGGTCCCTAAGTTTCTTCATCCTGTGTACTTTTCGATATTATTTAGAAGTCTAATGTCGTTACCTTAATCTCATTTTCCAATAACATTTCCTTGTAATGTTTTTATAGCATCATTAACTAATGCTGGTCCAAAACTCACCTCGGTAGAAGATGCAGGAAGAGGAAGCGTCTCTGGTTTCTTATCAGATAGCCCATATGAATTCACAATTTTTGGATGAAAACCTTGATCATCTGCTACGTAAGTAACTTCGTACTTTTCACCATTACTTCCTATGTAGGAATAAACGCCGTGAACAACGAGCGAAATATTATTTGATGCATCTTTTATTATTTCCCCTTTCTCTTCTCTACGTACACCATCATCTGTTTCAAAACTAAAACAATATTTAACAGGGCATTGTTAAGAGGACAAATAAGCGATTTAAATAAATCCTCGTAAGATAAATGATATAAAGAAATAAAAAAGAAACTTACTTGTATTGGTAATTTCCTAAACCATCAATCTCATATTTAAAATCTTTAATGCCAATCGTGTTCTCAAGAGGTAAGGATATCGAAGTCATTAAAACTGACAAAAATATGGTAAGCTTTAGTACCAACATATTTTTATAATATGATCTTCGAATCCACTAAAGTTTATATTAATTGAGGACAAAATCGTGTTCACAACTTATCCCTGCCACAACCCAAGCTTAACTCTATGATCGCTATTTATTAAAAGATATGAAAAAACTCCAAGAGCTGACTAATAATAGTACTCTCCGAATGAAGCATCTCTAAATCTGTTGTTTGTTTGTCACGTAGGTATAACAATTCGTAATAAATTGTAATTACCTACTACTATGGACCGCTACTAGTTATTACTTTGGAAATGTATCATATTAGATGTACAATTGTACATACATACGAGTATATTGTAATTATGGTTTCTCTTACTGATTTTATTTGAACCATACTCAAAGAGATGTCTGCTTTCAAATATGAATTCTATAAGAAATAATTAATTGGATTATTAACTAATTTATTTCATACTTTATTAACATACATGTATATATATATTGAGTTTATTTCTTTTATAAAAAATTAAACTAAAACGCTTAATGTCAAAATCTGTTTTTTGCAATCGTTTTGAAACTTGAAAGACATTTGCTCAATGCATCGCAAAATTGGTACATAAACGCTAATCTCACTAATCTGCTCTTCGGTAGGCAACACATCTTACATATACTAAAGCTGAGGATTGTGTAGGATCTAATTCTTTAAATAGAGAGTAAAAAAACTGTTTATGTTTATGGTATTAAGAACATACAGTGGCGTAACTATCATATGCCAGTTCGGGGCAAAGCCCCGGGGCTCGGCGACTTTAGGGGACCCATTGTGAAACCTGAAAAGGCTAGAAAAAGAGACTTTTAAAATAAAAAATTATTATAAATAATACCGAAGTATTTGTTGATAAGGTGATATATTTATTATTTATCATTCCGTATAAAAGTAGTTGTTTTAATGATTTATTTTTAATCTCGTTTTTAATTTTATTTTTGTGTTACTGAGTTACTGACTGACTGACTGAGTTATATTTATTATATTTTTAGGATGAATTTCACAAAATGTAGTGAATAGAAAGTCATACTATATGGTTTTATTTGTTAAATGGTAAGCTAGCATAGTTTAGTTACTAACCAAGACCTTTTAACCAATTTAAGCTAGTTAGTTAAACAATTAAACAAATATCTATTTGTTCGCTCTGTCACAATCAACACAATAACAACATAATATTTTCCTTCTCTCCCATACGTAAGTCGTTTACTATTTTGACGAAACAACTGCAACCGAAAGTGAAACATGCAAGGTACTCGTTGCTAGCTACGAAAGTAGCACTTACGTGGTCAGAACAAAAGGTGAATAATATCTAATTTTTATGCCAAGATATCCGTGGTTTAAAAATGTTGGTGGGTCGCTAGGTGGTTTCCAAGGTTCTCACAACCAGCCACCTCACAATTTTCAGTCGCAATTTTAGTTTCAATTAATTATTAAATTAGAAGTCTAAAAGGTAATACAGCGGTTCTCAACCTTTTTAGTAGATTGGTACTCAACTTTTCATAACAGTTTTTGAAATATTTAATCTAATATTTTTTCTATATCTATTTTCCTTTTATTGCTGATACGCGGCCACAAGGCTAGAATTTGGCATTTGGCAACACTGTTGCCCACAACGTATTTCTCGCGTTTTCACGAAAAGTGCCGATCTACGTCGCACATTCTAAAGATGCACCTGCTAGTTTATAGTCATTGCGTTTAGTGTCCCAAGTAGCAAAGGTAGTCATAATGACGTCAACATCTGATGATAACTCGTCATCATTGGACCAAAAGTCGACAAAATAATGACGTCCAGTAAATGACATTAAAATTACGTGAGACATATTACGTCACATTGTCGTTTTTGTACAAATATTATTATTCTTAGTACATTTTTAATATTTGATAAATTCCAACAGTAATTCATGACCTGCAATACGATGGCGCTACTTTCAAACTTTTAACAAACTTTTGTTCTGTAATTTATGGAGAGTTAGCATCCTCGGACATTTTTAATTTGAAAGTTTAAAAACTGAACATTTTTGTGGTGAAAAACTTCTTAGAACTTAAAGTATGGCTTATTAAAGAAGTATTTGGCAAATGCGTTGGTTTGGTTTAGAGATTTTGTAGCGATGCCTATTATATAGTTAATTTATGGTTGAAGTCTTCAAAGGAAACATTGTAGCTTGAGATAGAAATAACGAGACAATGATCAGTGATACTAGACTGTGAACTATGTTATCTTCAATTTGAATGAGCAAATTATGTTTGTAATTTTTAAAAATTTGTTGTATAAAACCTTTCACTATATGTTATATTTTTGTATCATTTTTAATATATAATATAATACTATTATTATTATTATTATTATTTTTATTATTATTATTATTATTTTTGTTTTTGTGTTTTCACCTTTTAGGGTTGTATTCGGCCTGTATGCGGGGCTGTGTCCAAGCATACATATTGAATGTTTCCCTAACTATAGAGACACTTGCTATTAGTGTTGCCTTTTGACCTATCTCGATAGTGTAGTTTGGTAGCCCAAGTATTTCGATCGCCTCTACCGTACTTTTTGGTACAATTCCTAATGATGAAATGATTATGGACATTATTTGGATTGTTTGTAGTTGGTATATATTTTTTAGGTATATAGCAATTTCTCTATACTTATTTATTTTTTCCCGGTAGGTTTTTTCAATATTGTTTGGAAGAGGCACGGCGTAGTAGATTATAAAGGCAGTCTTTTCCAATTTGTTTATAATTATGGTATCTGGGCGGTTATTTGTTATTGGAGTGTCTATTAGAATACTTCTATCCCAATAGAGTTTTACATTTTCATTTTCTACTACGGGGCTGGGTTCGTATTTATAATATGGAATGTTGTGTTCAGATAGTCCATATTTTACTATTAAGCTGTTATGTATCACTTTCCCTACTGAGTCGTGTCTATGTTTGTAGCGTGTTTGTGTCAGGAGTGTGCATCCGTTAAGTATGTGTTCAAGTGTTTCGGGATGCTGTTTACATTTTCTACATCTATCACTTGTAATCGTGCTATCCTTGATGATATGTTTCAGGTAATATTTATATATAATAATAATAATAATATTATTATTATTATTATTTTTTTTTTTTTGTTAATTGATATAGCGGCATCAACAACTAAGGTTATTAGCCGCGTTTCATAAATATATTGATACTGGATCATAGAAGCAAAACAAACATCAATGAGTAAAAGACGATAATAACAAAACATGAACTTTTTAACAAAATCTAAAATAGTAGTATATTTAAAATTAGTTTGTATAAATAAAATATGAGGTATAAATAAGTACAGCTATATAAATAAATAGATAAAATTGTTTGTATATATAAAAAAAAGGATATTGTGTAAAATAGTAGATTAATATAAAAGTTAATAAAAGTATTAAAGTATGCTATTATATCACAGTTTATTTAATAGATTTATCTCTCTTATGAAGACGATAACCTTATCTTCAATACTTGGTGATAAGATTTCAACAACACTATTCGGGAGAAAAGCTCTTCGACGAGTTTCGTTGTAAATGGGACAATCCACTATGATATGCCCTACTGTGAGTTGAGCTTCACACTCATGGCAAATGGGAGGATCAATGCCTTGTAGAAGGTAAGAAGACGTCAAACGAGTATGACCTAATCTCAAACGCGTAATAACAACTTGTTCAGGTCTTGATAAGCAGGTTTTGTTTTTCCAAGGAGTTACTAAAGGTTTAATTGGCTTAAGGTGAGTATTTACACTATTCCATCGTATTTGCCATAAGTTTTGAACTTTCTCTCTCATGTAGTCCTTTAAATCATTTGCTCTAATACGAATATTCTCTAGTTGGTCGTTTTCTATGGCTAACTTTGCGGCTTTATCCGCTGCCTCGTTTCCTTGAATCCCTACATGACCGGGTGTCCAAAATAAAGTTATTCTTTTATGCAGACGGTAAAGCCAATGTAGCAATGCTTGAGTTTCTTGCACTAGAGGATCGAGCGAAAATGTATCTAGTATCGCTTGCAGGGAACTCAGTGAATCGGTACAAATTACAAAAGTTGACTTGCTCGAGAATTCTATACTTCGTAGTGCTTGCCATAGCGCATATAGTTCAAATGTAAATGAACTGGGTGCTTGATGTATTCTCCAGTGATAACATTTGTCGTCTCGCATAACGAAAGCACTACCAACTCCTATATCTGTTTTCGAACCATCCGTATATATTATTTCAGCGTTAGGATGATGTTCAAGAATATTTTTAAAACTATTAAAAAATAATTTAGGGTTGACGTCCTTTTTACCACCTTGCAAACAGGTAAGATCGATTTCAGGTAAATGTACTTGCCAAGGTGGTACTTCGTAAACACCCAACTGGTAGACGGGTTGTAGTGTTTCACTGAGTTCCTGCAAAATAGCATGTAAACGTACCATAGCTGGACGTGTTCTAGTAGGTCTAGCGACAAATTGTGCAATTTGTTCTTCGTTGAGTAGCAGAGCATGGTTGGGGTGGTGCGGTTTGGCCCAGATATTTATCCCGTAGTTGAGAAGCAATCGATATCTTCTGTGTTTTAATGGTGGAATACCTGATAGGCAGTACAGCGACTCGGTTGGACTAGTTCTAAAGGCCCCGAGAGCTAATCTTAAACCCGCAGTGTGAATTTGGTCTAATGCCTTCAAGCGTGAACGACGGGCTGCACCGTACACAGCTGCTCCATAATCTAATTTTGTGAGAACCATACTTTTGTAAACATTTAGAAGTATGGCTTTATCCGCACCCCACTTGATACTTGACAGGCATCTGATAATATTCAGCCTCTTTTTACAAGAAGCGAGGTTCTGAATATGTGGACCCCAAAGTAACTTTTTATCCAATATTACACCAAGGAATTTGATTTCTGGTGCGTTTTGGATAGGAAGGTCTTTTATAGTAAGTTGGGAGGGTCTATTACATGATCTTAGTCTGCAGAAATGTACGAATTGTGTTTTCTGCGTAGAAAAACGGAAACCTCGGCTCTCTGCACGATTTGCTATAGAGTCGATGGCTTCTTGCAAAACAGCGTGTATATCTTCAAAGTTGTTGCTTGCATAGAAGATACAGAGATCGTCAACGTATAAACTCCTCCCAATTCTCCGATCTATACCTGATAACAAACTGTTTACGGCTATTGCAAATAGAAGTACGCTAAGTGTAGACCCTTGAGGTATGCCATTCTCAATGTTATATGCTTTCGACTCAATATTGCCGACTCGCGTTCTGATCTTTCTATTGGTTAGAAAGCTGGCAATAAATGTTGGCAGACAACCTCTCAGACCCCACTTGTGTAGTATTTGCAAGACTCCATACCGCCAGGTCATATCATAGGCCTTCTCTAAATCAAAAAAGACAGCAGTAAGATGGTTCCTGTGGAGAAAGCTGGTTTGAATGGCATTTTCAATATATACAAGTTAATCAGTTGTTGATCTAAATTTTCTGAAACCCATTTGAAATTTAGATAACAGGTTATACTTTTCCCGTACCCACATCAGAAGAAAACTGACCATTTTTTCAAGTATCTTACTGAGACAGCTGGTTAAAGATATCGGGCGATAATGAAATGTTATTTTGGGGTCCTTGTCAGGTTTTAAGAGAGGAATTATAACTGACTCCTGCCACTGTTCTGGATAAAATCCTTCCTCCCAAATCTGATTGTATAGATGTAACAGCTCGAGTTTGTCAGTATTAGGTAACTGTTTTAGCATATTGTAGGTTATACAATCTCGACCGGGAGATGAGTTTCTTGATCCATGCAGACCTTTCTCCAGCTCATCCACCTCGTCGATGGAAAATAACGTGCAAATTCGTCCACTAATCTAGGAACTTCCGTTATCAACTCTCCATTAACCTCTAACACGGGCGAGGTAGTCGCAAGTTTCTTTCCCGTTATGGATCTTATTTTAGCCCATACTTCGGATGGTGAAGTTTGTGGGGTGAGAGTTGATACGTAAGTTTTAAAAGACAGACGTTTCTTTTCTAAGATAATTCGACGAGCTCGTGCGCGAAGAAGTTTAAAGTTATCTACGTTTTGAGGCGTAGGATGTCTTTTGAAGATATTTAACGCCCGTTTTTCTTCTTTAATTGCAGTTGCTACTTCTTCATCCCACCATGGCACGTTTTGTTTGCGCTGACGGTTTAGCGATGTGCTTGGAATACTTTCTGCAGCAGCTGAAAAAATGATTCGTGTAACGGAGTCTACTGAAGAACTGATATTGTCACTAAGATGAAGCGTGGTAGTATTGCTCTGAAATTTCAACCAATCAGCTCTATTTTCTTTAAACTTTTTACGTGCGACTTGTAAAGGTAAGTGAAATTAGGTATAGTATATTGTAACATTACAGGAAAATGATCTGAAGAGTGAAGGTCATCCAGCACATCCCAAGAAAATGAGTGCGCTACTTCCGGAGAAAAAACGGATAGGTCTATGGCCGAGAAATTATTGGACCTAGAGTTAAAATAAGTGCCTTTACCCGTGTTAAGTATAACCAAGTTAAGCTCTTCAAAGAGGTATTCTAAGTTGCGTCCACGGGGATCTATGTGATCGGAGCCCCATAGGGGGTTATGGGAGTTAAAGTCTCCGAGAAGTATAAACGGCCGAGGTATTTGAAGGATAGCGTTCCGTAGATCTTCTATCTTCGTGTCCGTGTCCGTGTCCGTGTACGTGTCCGTGTCCGTGTCCGTGTCCGTGTCCGTAACCGTGTCCGTGTCCGTGATCGTGTTCGTGTTCTTGTTCTTGTTCTTGTTCTTGCTCTTGTTCTTGTTCTTGTTCTTGCTCTTGTTCTTGCTCTTGCTCTTGCTCTTGCTCTTGCTCTTGCTCTTGCTCTTGCTCTTGCTCTTGCTCTTCAGTGTCAGTGTATCAGTGTCCGTGTCCGTGTCCGTGTCGGTGTCCGTTTCCGTGTCAGTGTCAGTGTCCGCGTCCGCGTCAGCGTCCGCTTCCGTGTTCGGGTCCGTGTTCGTGTTAGTGTCCGTGTCCGTGTCGTGTCCGTTTCCGTGTCCGCGTCCGCGTCAGCGTCCGCTTCCGTGTTCGGGTCCGTGTTCGTGTTAGTGTCCGCGTCCGTGTCCGCGTCCGTGTCCGTTTCCGTGTCAGTGTCAGTGTCCGCGTCAGCGTCCGAGTCAGTGTCCGTGTCCGGGTCCGTGTCCGTGTCCGTGTCCGTGTCCGTGTCCGTGTCCGTGTCCGTGTCCGTGTCCGTGTTCGTGTTCGTGTTCGTGTTCGTGTTCTTGTTCTTGTTCTTGTTCTTGTTCTTGTTCTTGTTCTTGTTCTTGTTCTTGTTCTTGTTCTTGTTCTTGTTCTTGTTCTTGTTCTTGTTCTTGTTCTTGTTCTTGTTCTTGTTCTTGTTCTTGTTCTTGTTCTTGTTCTTGTTCTTGTTCTTGTTCTTGTTCTTGTTCTTGTTCTTGTTCTTGTTCATGTTCTTGTTCTTGTTCTTGTTCGTGTTCGTGTTCGTGTTCGTGTTCGTGTTCGTGTTCGTGTTCGTGTTCGTGTTCGTGTTCTTGTTCTTGTTCTTGAGTGTTGGTTTTGTTTTTGTTTTTGTTTTTGTCATTGTCATTGTCATTGGTCTGAGACATTAGGAAGTCATTACCACGCCATATTTACGTCATACAACGACGACATTTACGTCACTCAGTGGCCAGTTTTTCACGTCATTTTCACGTGCCTTTGCTACCTGTGCTGTTACTATAGTATGTACTTACTTACCTATTTTTGAGTGTGACATTTTATTTTTGTATTAACAGAACCAATCTTCTTTTATTTTGGTTTCAATAATAAGTTTTTTCGAATATTTTGTCTTTCTTTCATGTCTTCTTTCAGGGGGCGCGCTCCATAGGTTGAGAATCACTGAGTTAATAAGTGTTTTGGCTTTGACTCTCCCATCGCACCTAATGTCAAATATCTATAAATCTGTCGTCGCTGGTTCTTGATTAAAATCATGAAATGCCTAAATAAACATAAAAACAACAATACAAGGCTATAAACTATTACTAGTAATAAAAATACATACCAATGTCTTATTATAAAGATTTTAATTAAATTTTTCCTCTTTTCTGCTACCGTGTGGGGGCCCTAATGATTATGTTGCCCCGGGGCCAAATTCCGTGTTGTTACTGAGAACATATCAAGTTATTTTTGATTATTAAAAACAGTATTTCACAAATGAAGAGCAAATAAAAAAATATCAACATTTAACTACAACAAAGCTTTCATATTTTATTGCATCGGAATTTTAATATCCTTGACAACTTCTGGATTAATATGCCTCGATAGCAGAAAATTTGCTTTTGCAGATACAACGTTTAAATTCAAATTGTTTTATAAAGAGATGTTTACATCAAATGTCATTACCTAACGCTTGCATTTAGAAAATTGTATGTATGTGAATACTGAAGACTCTTGCATGGAATAAGTCCATAAGTTATCTGAGCTTTATGAACCCCTTAAAAAGTGAATCGTTAAAATAAATTAATCTTAATCACTTCTCATTTGTTAACGATGGTTAAAGCACTCAAACTATTATTTTCCAGTTTTAGACGCTCTCCGCTTGGCGTTACATATCAGAGAAATGGACGTGTTTAACCGTTCGATTTTATTCGACGCGTTCGCACATTCAAAAATATACTTAGCAAAATACTTGAATGTTTATGACCTGTGTTAATATTTTAAAGTAAAAACCGGATTTTTGTCACGTGAAGGTTGTCGTAACTAGCGTCCTACCTAAGGGTATAGATAGAATCAAACGCAAAGTTCAACTTAACAATATAATAGATAACAAGATTACTACAAACTACACAAGCATAAGGACAAGGTGAGGACCTCATAAATGACTTACATACTAACACTAACGCTAGGGTGGTCGGAACCTCTCTAATAACTACAAACTACGACAAAGTTTAGCAAAACCAGGACGTTAGCTTCTAGGCTCCTAATAACTAAGCAATAGGGAAATCAGGTAAGCGGCATCCTGAACGTTAGCTTCCCGAACCCCTACCACTAAATAAAATAAAGGTTACTTACCAGGCTGGTCACGAGATCATGATTGGATGGAGCTAAGAATTCGACCCTCTTATAGCTCGTAGCAAGCTTGTTTATATACGGTATCCTCATAAATATAGCGGAAGCGGTTGATGCATAAATGAATATATTAATTTTCATGGCCGTATTCATGAATGTATTAACGTTTAACACTGAATACATTATCATATTAATGTTAACTCGTACGTGTTGCTCGTGGAAAGGTTATATGTGTTGCCAGTACCTTTTTCTAGCATTTGGCTAAAGCTAGACGTAGGTGTCGATCGCGTGTGTACTTATCTCGAGTTAGCCAAACGCCGGCAGCAGGTGACTTACATGTGATATTAATACCAACCAGCTTTGTATAACGTTGGAGACCATTTATGCTAGTTTGAATCCAACTTGAGGAATAATAAATTGTTTAATTCCGTCTGTGACACTTTTTTTGAAGGTTGTCAATAAATGTTTGACTTTTCTAAACTTTATTATACTTTAGAGCGAATTTATAACGAGTGAGTTTGATTTTGTTTGATAAATTTCTTAAAAATAGTTGTAATTTTACTGAAAAAAGAAATGCCAATTCATAATAAAAAGTGCTATGTGCTATCATACAGAAATTACAAAACTGCAAAAAAGTTTCAAGGAATTTTCTTCCAGAATTAGCTTGCTCAATAGATAAATTAAGAATTTATATACATTATATAGTAATCGAAAAAAGCCATTTCTTCTATATTTCATTTATATTTGCGTAAAATGACCATTTCGACTGTTAAAATCCTTTTAACTTTTCCTCAACTTCTGAAAGGACCAGATAGTTATGCCATTAGATTGTAACCGGTCTCTATTACGGTCGTTTTTATATTTTATTTAAATTCACCTTAGTTAGTTAGTAGTTGGTCATTTATTAAACTTAAAAAGTTTTACTGTAAAACTGTACCTTCCACATATATTTTTCATAATCTCTAATATATTAAAAACTATGTAACTAAAGGATCTGTGACTAATTCTGTACATCAGTATAATACACGAGATCAGAATCGAGTTCAACTTACACATTGTTATAACATTTTATATAGGCATGGGCGTGCGTAATAAAGGTTGCTTTAATACACAACTCACTACTTTCTTATCTATAATTAAAATAATTGCTCCGGCTAAATAAAATTGTTGTGAAGAGTCTAACTCCCCACTAATTGAGACTCTCAGTCGGAGCGCTTCAATAGGGCACTAATCATTATATATATAGGAACACAATAATATAGATCAAATATACAAAGCAATGTTTCAAAAATAACAACACAAATTTATTCTATAATTTAACAAATAAGAAAACAAAAAAGAAACAAAAAGAAAATTTAAAACATATACCAAAATGTTTTTATATTAATTCGAAAATAGTTTAATTTACTTTATTTGGGGATTAATATTTTTGACATCATCATATTTTTTCTTACTTTACAAACAAAGCTAACTACTCTTAAAAAACTCACTTTTACATATATATATTTAAATCTTTTTTTATTTAAGTATTTGCCGCCACAATCTTGCCAACTTATTGTTATACATTCTTAAATATCTACTTTATGCTTTCATTCGTCTCGGCAATGAAATGAAGAAAGTATGTCATTGACCTCTTTCAAATATTTCTATATAAATGGCTTTACTAAGTTGCATTCCAAATCCATTTATTTGTGTAATAGTGGTAAGTACGTAAATTAATTTTATAATTAGATTTCACATCTATTTATAAAATCCAGTCATAAAACAATAATTTATTTCTTTATTATCAAATTATAAAACTCCATCGCAAAATAAATTAATACTTGATTAATTTAAAGCACTTGCTATTAAAAAAAATTACTTAGATTTTGTTACGCAGTCGCATAATTGGGTACAAGATTATGACCAAGTCATAATTTTGTTTTTATTATAATTAATTAACTTTAACTAATAACTTTAATTATTAACTGATTACACAGTTAATAATTAAACAACATTCTACAGTCTACTACATTTTTATCCAACCCGCGTATTACTTTAATCCGCATTTCTTAAGAAGACAAAAAACTGCATTGCATTATTCAGATTTTAACTGAAAGAACGATTTTTAACTGAAAAATAAGAAGACGCTTTACACTATAAGGTGTAACTCCATATATACCAGGTAATTAAGAAAGATTCGGTCCTTCGTTCCGACGTGCCACGTTATATAAGAAGATTATTTGCACTATTAATTGTAGCTTCTACAGAGCCAACAACCAAGTTTTGAAGAAACATCGAAGACCCAAAGAAAATTTATTTTATGATCTACAACAGATCTACACTTCTTAAAGAATGAAATTAAAGAGAGCTTGTTACAAAAATGGCCAAGTTTATATACCTTTTTGTCAAAACAATTACATGTGCTGAAAATTGCATAAAACAGAAGCAATTTTCACTGCCCAATTTAACATAACCAAATTATTGTTTTTATAACACAACAAGGCCTTCATTTAATGTCGATGGAATCTAATTTCCCACAACTATTTATTATCCTAATTACATAATTATCTTTTCACACCTTCCTATCTTCATAAATTTAAACATCATATGCTAACAAACATTATCTGCATAATTTCAGACATCAACAATATGAAGATTCTAACCAAATACAGTATTTCACAGTACAATCTAAACTCGCAACATAATTATCTGTGTTTAACTGATATAATTACTAAAAGGTAGCCCCTACATTTAATATACTTAAGATTATGTGATAATGAAGCAGCTGTACAATCCTCCACCAAAATTATTTACCCAAGAGCTGCAAAATTTTGAAATAGAAGAAGAACTTATTACAAAAGTAATATCTCGTTAACTTTTTATAACATTTTTTTATTAATTGCTCAGGTAAGGTAGTAAATACTTGTTTACCTCCCTATTACAACACACCTTGTCTGTTTTAGGTTTAATTCTAACATTAACTTTGGCCTAAATTTAATTTCAATGCAACATTAAATAATCATCTCCAACATCGTTAACGAACAAGAAAAATTATCTAAATTCTATTTAAAAAAATCAGTTTTATAGATATCCTTTATCTGACTATTGTGTACTAGTGTGTATGTTAATTGTAATTAACCATACCTAGTCTCATAAAAGACAAATCTTTCAAAAATTTTAATTTTAAAATGAAGGTTATGCAACCAATCCAACGTGTCGCTTTGAAATTTCATACATAAGCTTGTTTAAAATTATAGGGTCGGTGAATTCCTTATTTCGTACGTCAAATAACATGACAATATATACTTGAACTTTTTGGTAACTGCCTCTGTTCTAGGACTTTTGTTCTGATAAAATAAAAATACAGGCACATTTAAGTATTATTCTGTTATGTAAGTTTGAAATACATACGCAATACAATATACAAGTTTAACATATTTGCTGATGTTATCTCACGTCGTTATCTTAATCTTTTTTTCCAGGTCGTTGAAGCTTCTCTGGTTTGAGCGTTAAATCTCCAGCGTCTGCTAGGTGATGAACTTCGTGCTTTTGAACATTGTCTTTTTCCAAGTTTAATTCCCATCCTTTTAAAACTTTCCCATTAACTGCTTGAGGTACTACATCAGTGCTAGTTTCAAAATTCAAACAATATTTAAAAAAGTGCTTTGATAAGTATGTAGTAATACTTACACGATTTAAATGAATGATCGTAAGATAAATTAATGATGTAATGAAATTTAAAACAACTTACTTATGTTTGTGCTTTACTACACCACCATTCTCAGGTTTAGCGGTTTTCCCCACAGGGAGGGCTATCGAAATCATTAAAACTGACAATAATACGGAAAACTTTAATACCAACATATTTTGATAATATGATCCTCGGAACAACGTATTTAACTCCTTTCACGTTGAAAGATTATAAACGAAGTCAAAATCGCGTTCACTATTATTTATCTGTGTCACAATCCAAGCTACCTTATGATCGTTATTCGTTAAAAAATATGAAAAATACTCCAAGAGGTACTAATATATGTAGTACACTCCAAATAAAGCATCCCTAATCCATTATTTGTCACATAGGTATAACAATTCGTAGTAAATTGAAATTACTTGCTATATAGTATGGACTGAGACTTTTTCAATTGCTGCATGTTTTAAATTTACATATTAAAATTTGGTTCAGTTCTTATTAACAATTTTATACAGTGATAGTGCTTTGTTTCATTTTAATTGTATTGTTCTTTTTGTATTTATTTTTATATGCATGCACATTTTTTTCTTAAATATTTTTTTATATTTGTTATTTTTATGAGTTATTTTATAATTAGAAAATGATGTGTCGAAAGACATAAGGATCCAAACGTTTTATGAAAATTATCGATGATGAAAACTGTTTATTCGAGGCGATCAGCTTAGACACGCAAGACGAACGCATAATAATAGCTCAGGTCAAGATTATTACAAAAATGATTAAATGCAGTAACTTTGGAACTTTACTAGAAATTTTTTTTGCATAAATTTCGTAGAAACATTCTACTGCAGTATTAATTATTAGTAGTAGTAGTGTTAGCAGCAGCCTCAAAGAAAATATTAATTTATTACTTATAAGGGAACCTCTAAAGGCCCGTTTTAAATTATTTTCTCCAACAAAAATAAAAATCATTCTCAAAACAGAACGAATTTTGCATCATTTGCAATTTCAGTTCTCATTCTGGCATGCAAAAGAAAAATGCAACTACGAATTTAAAAACGATATTAACAAATATAGAAAAATTACAATACTATACGAGGGTGGTCCCAGAAGTACCCGACCCAACAAAGAAAACACAAAAATTTTGGAAAAAGATTTATTTATTTTTCAACGTAATCTCCTTTCAGCTCTATACACTTTTCCCAGCGGTGTTCAAAAAGTTCGATACCCTTTTTATAATAAGAACTGTCTTGCTCCTCAAAATAGCCATTAACTGCTGACATCACTTCTTCATCGTTGGGAAATCTTTGACCACTGAGCCGTTTTTTCAAGTTTGAGAACAGAAAATAATCCGAGGGGGCTAAATCTGGCGAATATGGTGCATGAGGTAGCAATTCAAACTTTAATTGATTAATTTTGGCCATTGCAATAACGGATTTGTGAGCTAGCGCGTTGTCGTGATGAAACAACACTTTCTTTTTAGCCAAATGCGGCCGTTTTTGCTTTATTTCTTCGCTCAAACGTTGCAATAAGTTTGCATAATACTGGCCGTTCATAGTTTTTCCTTTTTCGAGATAGTCAATAAAAATTATTCCACGCTCATGCCAAAAAACCGAGGCCATAACCTTGCCTGCAGATGAAACGGTCTTCGCCTTCTTTGGAGCCGGTTCTCCCTTTTGAGTCCATTGTTTCGATTGTTCTTTTGTCTCGGGTGTGAAATGATGGACCCATGTTTCATCCATTGTTACGAAACGGCGCAAAAATTCTGCTTTGTTGCTGTGAAACTTCGCTAAACACTCAATTGAAACATTTTCACGACACTGTTTTTGCTCTAGTGTGAGCTAACGCGCCACCCATCTTGCACACAGATTTCTCATGTCCAAATTTTCAGATAATATGCGATGTACCGCACTTTTTGAAATGCCCGTAATGTCTGCTAGCTCGCGCACTTTCAGTCGACGATCATCAAGTACCGCTTTGTGGATTTTCTTCACCATTTCTGGAGTCGTCACCTCATTTGGTCGACCACTGCGATGCTCATCTTGGCAGCTCGTACGGCCTCGTTTAAACTCAGCTACCCAAAATTTAACTGTTGTAGACGAAGGAGCAGACTCACCCAGAGTAGAATCCAGTTCAGCTTTTATATTGGTTGGGCTGAGGCCTTTCAAATAAAAGTATTGTATCACATAACGATGACCAATTTTCTCCATTTTCACAAATTCCCTGACAACGTTCACTATTGATGGCTGCCAAACAAATACTGAACAACGTGGCGCTTTCAAACTTGAAACATATGCATTATAGACTGCGTACTTTCCAATACAGTGATATTTTCAAACAACTACCGCCACCTCTTGGTCAGGTCGGGTACTTCTGTGACCACCCTCGTATATAGGCTGGAAGAACAACATTTTAATTCTTCAAAATGAAAAATAATGCATAGCGATAGATATAATAGGTGAAAACGAATGATGTCGAGTGCTAGATGTCTGTATATAAAAGGTATAGTGGTTCCTACTATTGATTCTAGGTATGTAAAAATTGAGCAAAGTAAGTAGATTAGCATCAGTAATGAAACCATGTAGCAATTTGTAAATGAACACAATTTCAGCGATAATCCGTCGATGTTGCAAGGTTATGTATGAAAATTCTTCAAGAAGATGGCCATAATTGTAATCATGTGTCAAGTATATTTGATGCTTTGGGAAGTATAACGATTTTAAAAATTTACGTTGAACCAACTCGATCTTGTCAATGTATTATCATAAGCTGGGTTCCAAACAACTAAACAGTATTCCAATTTAGAACGAATGAACGCATTATAGAAACTAATAAGTGCTTCATTACCGTGGAACTGCTTAGTGTTTCTACTAATAAACTCAAGCAGACCAAGTGCATTAGCGCAAATTGCAGTAACGTGAGCATTAAAAGTAAGTTTTGAATCAAACAATACACCTAAATCATTAATAACGTCAATTTGTTGCAGACACTCGTTGTTAATTTTGTATTGGTAAGTTATTGATTCAGTTTTTCTTGAAAAACTAAGACTTTTACATTTGTTAATGTTTAAATTCAAACAGTTGCTAACGCTCCACTTATAAAGAATATTTAAATCTTCCTGTAGTAATTTACAGTCATCACTAGTTCTAATAAACCTTAAGATCATCCGCATAAAGTAAACATTCAGAATTGAAACGACTAGAAAGATCATCTATGAACATGACAAAAAGCAGAGGTCCGAGAACTGAACCCTCAGGTACTCCAGTTGTAGCTTGATAACCATAAGAACGAAAACCTTGATATTCTACAAAGTTAGTCCTATTTGCCAGATACGAAGCAATGAGGTGAATTAAGTTTTCGGAAAGCCCAAATCTATATAATTTACCCAGAATTATAGAATGCTGTACACGGTCAAAGGCCTTAGAAAAGTCAGTGTAAATTGTATCAATTTGAATTCGATCATCAAGTGCCTCAGATATGAAATTAACAAAAGAACAAAGATTAGTAGCTGTGGATTTTCCCCGGACAAAACCGTGCTGAACCGGTGAATGACTATTCTTAATATGATTAAAAATATTAAAATATTGCTTTAATATGATTAAAGCAATATTTCAAAAACTTTAGATAAGTTGGATATGATTGAGATAGGCCGATAGTTGGATATTTCATTTTTATTTCCATCTTTAAAAACAGGAGTATGCGAGCTTTTTTCCAGCAGTTCGGAAAAGTATTTTGCTTTAGGATTATATTGAATATATGCAAAAGAGGATATTGTAACACATATTTGGAATCTTTGACCACACAGGCAGGGATAGAGTCAGTTCCCATAGTTAAACTGGGTTTCAAATGATTAATAGCTTCAACAACATCTTGCAAGATAAATTCTCTAATAACTAAAGTAGATGGATGAGCTTGAAGCGAGCCATTATTTAACGTGTTAATATCATTTGCAGGAGCAAAAACAGATTCAAAGTGAGAAGCAAATGCATTTACTATTTCTTGATTAGGGAACTCGAACATAACGAGCTTTATAAGTATCTAGGTGTTGAAGAATGTAATGAAGTAAAACATGGAAAGATGAGAGAAAAACTAACTAAAGAATACCTTCGAAGAGTGAGGATGGTACTAAAGAGCGAATTGAACTCTAAGAACAAAGTACAGGCAATAAATAGCATTGCCATACCAGTACTGCAATATAGCTTCGGTATAGTAGAGTGGACCGAAAAAGCACTTGAAAAAATAGATATAAAAACGCGCAAAACGTCTTACAATCCACGGAATGTATCACCCAAAAGCAGATGTCGAGCGCTTATATATGCCAAGGAAAGAAGGTGGCAGAGGACTAATCCAGGTCATATCGGCCTACAAGTCAACAATAGTACAACTTGGTACCTACATAAACCAGAAGAAAGATAAGTACATCGCCCAGGTCGAACAACACGAAAACAGCAAGAATAAGTATTCCATTACCAAAACGTACAATAAGATATGCAACGAATACAAAACAAATAAAAAAGAAGAAATTAAAGAAATAATGATGAAAGAAAAAATTCAAAAATACATGGAGAAACCACTGCATGGGCAATTCGCCACTAACGTACACAACAAACCATTTATAAGTAAAGAGAGAACATTCAGTTGGTTGAAAAAAGCTGGACTAAAAGGTGAAACCGAGAGCTTGATAGTTGCTGCGCAAGATCAAGCATTGAATACAAAATACTACAAGAAGAAGATACTCAATCAAAATGTAGACCCTAAATGCAGATTATGTCACCAATGTGATGAATATATCAGCCATATTATCTCCGGCTGTTCTATCTTAGCTGGAAAAGAATACCTTAACAGGCATAATCGTGTGGCGACATATATACACTGGAAGCTACTTAACCAAATAAACGTCGAAACAAGTGAGAAATGGTGCGAACACCAACCAAAAAAGTCGTTGAGAATAACAACATCGTGGTCATATGGGAGCATTCTATATACACAGACCGAACCATAAATGCAAATAGGCCCGATATAGTTTACTACGACAAAAACAACAAAAGATGCCTCTTGATAGATGCCGTAAAGGAAGCTGGAAAACTAAGTAAATATAAGGTCTTAGAGATAGAGATTAGCCGCATGTGGAAAACAAAAGCAACAGTAGTTCCTGTCATAATAGGTGCTTTAGGTACAACAACTAAGCGACATGAAGAACATGTAAGCAAGATTCCTGGTAATATTAACATCGATGAGTTACAGAAAACAGCCGTACTAGGAACAGTCCACATCATTAGAAAGTTCCTAGGTACTAAATAATCAAGTGGAAGAATCCCTAGAATGCTTGTTGCAATCCGGATCTTCAACAGTACTAGCTAAAATCTTCGAAGCTATGCATATGAGAGAATAATAATATTGTCTTTATTATTTAGTTCTTTTTTTTATATATACACAAATACAGAAATAAAAATGTATTATTGATTTTATTTTACAGATAGTTAAAGAAAACCTTTTCATAGGCGAAGTTCAGCTTAACGACAAGATCGTGTTGCTGCTCTTCCACTTAACCTACAACTTAATTATTTAATAAAAAATATAATTATAAAAAGCAAGTATACCGGCATGGAGTCTACTGTAAATAAGGTTATAGAGAAAAAGAAAATAAAGAAACAATTCAAAAATTCACGTATATTCTTCATGAACCAGCAATTCATATATCGTTTTTTTAAAATGATAACTACTTAGTGATAAGACTTTGTGGGTATATATTTTATTGTAACATTTAACGATACAGTACAAAAATGACCTTTGGAAAAACTGTTTGCGGTAGATGGGGACAGTTAAAAGACCTCTGTGGCGTAAGTCTAGAGTATGGATCTGTGTACGATATGCTAATTTCCTGTGTAAATACGGTGGGCATTTATACAATAAAACTTTGCGATAGAGACAAGCAGCATGCAGATATCTACGGTTCTCCATACTTAACCATCCAATCTCTCTACGTTTGTGGGACACTCTTTCAAACTTACGTATCCCGAAAATAAGTCGCAAACAACAGTTTCGCAATTTTTGTATTCTATTTTTATCTGCTGAATCTAGGCACGGACCATACACTACATCACAATAGTCGAATTGTGATAGTACCAGTGTATTACATAAACATATCTTTATATGCGTACTTAGTATATGCCTGTTGTTATATAAAAATTTTAAATTAATGTAAGCACGCTGGAGACACTTGTTAACATGATTTTTAAATCGTAGATTCTGATTTATATAAAAGCCAAGATTTTTTACACACTCTTGAAATTTTAATTGTGTATTATTAATTACGACGTTTAGGCTATTAGTACATTGTAGTCTTGCATTTTTACTGCCGAAAAGTATAGCATTAGACTTGACGGCATTTAATTGAAGGCAATGTTTTTTTGATATTAGGTATAGTTCATTCAAATCACGATTTAGTCTAGCACAAACACTATCTTTCTCTTGAGGTGTAAAAGAAATGTAAACTTGAGTGTCGTCAGCGTGGGTATAGTAATGACTGTATTTAAGATGTTCGGTAAAAGTCGAAGTATAAATAATAAATATAATTGGCCCCAATATCGAACCTTGCGGAACACCATTTACGACGTTAACAAATGACGATGTGTTGTTATGTAGAATGACTCTTTGAGCCCTGTCAGTTAGATAGCTTTTAAAGAACTCTATTGCTGAATCAGCTAATCCTATATAATGGAGAACTGATAAGAGGATATTATGATTTTTTGTGTCAAACGCTTTAGAAAAATCCAATAAAACAAGTAATGTGAGCTTATCCTGATCTGCAGCTTTGATAATCTCATCTGTTATATCTAAGAGAGCAGTACTACAGCTATAACCTGGTCTAAATCCGGATTGTTTATCAGGTACTGTCAAATCCAGACCGTCAAGAAAGGATTTCATATGCAAGGCACCAGCACTATCACACTTCAACCAATCTACATTGAAATCCCCCATACATAGAATATAATCATGCTGAGGGAGCATAAGTGACACAGTATTCTCAAATGCATTGAGAAAATTTAGTAAATTAGTCTTTGGAGGCTTATAAGTGACACCAAGTAAAAGTTTAATTTATTTTTTTTAAGTCTACAGTGATCCATAATTGTTCTATGTCTTGTTCAACTAATACAGTTTTAAATTTAATATTAGTTTTTAGATACATACCTACGCACCTCCGCGTGTTAATCGGTCCATTCGTATGAAATTGTACCCATCTATAGCTATTACTTCGTTCGTAATTTCTGGTCGAAGCCAAGACTCTGAAACTGCTATGATATCGAAATTGTGACTTAAAACATAATGACTGAATGAGTAAAACTTGCTGGTTAAAGAGCAAACGTTGAGATGCTCTATTCTCATAATCCTGAAATTAAATGACTGATTAATAAAAGCAACAAGATTATTTTAAATAACAATGGTAATCGTAATATTATGATAAGGTATATGTAATGTTTACAAAGTTATTTGCTTTAAGAAGATAGGAGAAAAACAAGATTGTTACAATTTGTTTATTTATTTAATTTTTTATTTATTTTCCTTCTCTTCCTTTTACCTATTTAAAGCAGGCATCCTGCACGTAAGAAATTAAAGTCAATCTGAAAAAAAAAATCTGCATATAAACTAAGAAACAAAATTTCTTTTACTCTAAACGGTAAACAATAACTGAAAGGGGTACACGTGCCTTTAGCAATGTGCTTACATACTATTATAGCTAATAAACATTTTAAGAACAGAATGCAAATTATATTTGAATCATAACTAAATATATCTATCTTATTTTTATTTTTTCCAGTTTCTCTTTATTTGATTACGTTTCTTTTATTATTGTTATTGACAATAATTCGCCGGTCTGATGACCATACATTTCAACCTCCGAATTGTTTAGCGGCATCTTGAAATAGCTGCAACCTGGTTTTCGATCCTCACGTATGATAATACCAGTCCCTTTTAACAATTTTTTATTATCAAAAACAGATTTTCGTTTCTGATAACTGATAAATTTCACTATTATTGGCCTGCATTTATTATTATTTCTTGCCAGCGATGTTTTATCTGGAATTCCAATCCTATGCGTGCGGTCGAGGTCATCATGCTGGGATGACGTTCAAAAACTAATCAAATAATTATTTGATATGCTGATCTGCATCAAAGTGACGCTATCTGTCACTTTGCTGTGTGAAACGAAGTCCACAGTTTCGCGCGCTGTTTCAATTCGCCCAATAGCAAAGTAGCTTTTAAATCGCCCGCTCTTTTTTAGGCATTTTTATTACTATCTGTGTTGACCGCCCGAGTAAGGTATATGCAAGTCTTGTGTATTTACCACATCTCAAAATTATTCTTATGGCTTTCTTGTTTTATAATACCTGCTATCTATTTTCGTTCATTTGTTATGATTTATACTAAATTGAACTACAAAAAGCAAAATGCGGAAGAATTATATAATCATAAATCAATTTTTTACCATATGTGCTTAAAAATTACGTACTCTACTTAAAAACCCTTTTTTTTAGATTTGTGGTACAAACAATTATAACTAAGTATTTTGTCAACTGTTATTTATAAATAATTCATTTTCTAGAATCTCTATCTCTAATTTGGAATTTTGATTTTTGAATTCAAATAATTGTTTATTTTGTCCAATTTAAATACTTTTAGTCTTGCTAACATTAATTTTCATTATATTTTCTTTCGCCCATTTGTTGATGTTGTCTAGTTTTATAGTAAGTTTCATTGTTAATGATAATATATCTTTATCTGGCAAGTAAACAATAGTATAATCTACAAAAAGATGAAATATTTAAAATATTTAAACACCTGAGCTAAATCATTAAGATAAAAAATAGTAAGGGGCCTAAAATACTACCTTGATGAACACCAACACTTATTTTTATTTTTTTCTTTGAAATACTGTTATTACATTTTGATACTAGGCCATCGATTTAATAAATAATTTCTAGACTAACAATGATCTCGATCCCTAATTCCATATCACTTGAATTGGTCATACCAATTCCATATCATTGAAGACTAATTTGTTCTAATCATATACTAGAATATGCAAGTAGGATATCTTTCTCAGTGTTTATATGAAAATCTGTTTATATAAAAAATGGTTGGTATCCTGGCAACCAGTAGATTGAAAATTCTTATAATTAAATATATAGTCTATAGTTTTGCTACATGATTCAGAGTAAGCATGTTCAGAGTAATTTGTATGTTTGTAAACCGTTTGATCACTAGAAAACGCCTCTAATTAATGGAATGCAGTCATAAAAAAAGAAAATGTACTGGCAAGCCTAATAAATGTAAACAGGAAAAACATTACTTTCGAACAAAATTAAAACAAATTATTATTAAAGCAAATAGCCTCGATGCAAGCAACAACTCTCCATTTCATGCTTTTAAATGCATTTTGCAGCTTTCAGGAGGAATCGAATTGCAAGCAACGGTAATTGCAGCCATAAGTTCTTCTAATGTATTCTTATAGTCAGTATTTTCAGAAATGCAAAAATAAAATAGTTAAGTCGGGAGACCGAGTAGGAAAAGACACAATTTGATCGTAGTAAAACGCTTGTAATAGTCTAACCGTTTCATGTGTTGTATGGACGTTATCATGTTGAAAGTGATCACGTAAGATCTCATTGTCATATAATTGTTCGAAAAAGATTAAAGTGTATCTCTCGGTATTTACGGTTTAATAAAAAAATATTGGCCTATGTGATACGGCAAACCAAACACCCACTTTTTGAGGATGAAAGGGTGTTTCCACGACCAGTGCGATCACGCAAAACACCACATTGTCATATTTTGTTCTTTAATGTATTCTGGTGAGTAAACCACCATTGTCGAAAAAGAAAGTTAAATTTAAAATGGCATTGTTATTAATTAAAGTATTCTGAAACCATTGAGAGTACTAGATTCTACTGGGAGAGTCGCCAAGCAAAATTTGTTGCACTGCATTATAAGGGAACATATTATGTAAACCTTTTTTTGATAATTAACTGGCATGTTCTTTATAACAGCTCAGTTTCTTGTGAAAGTTTCCTCCAGGTGCTGCTCCTTAAAAAACGGTCTTGCGGGCATTTCTACCAAGTTTTGCTCCGGCTAACAAACCTTTTTGTTGTTTGGCCAGTTTCGACTTCACTTAAAAAAAAGCGAGTGGCTGCTTGTTTGGTGATGGAAGCGAGATGCTGCAAGGGGTGGTCAATAGGATACTTCTGCTACGATAAGGGTAAGGCTGACAATGATATTCTTGAAGTTCAGGGATTTCTCGACAAATCCTGTAAATTTCATCTGGGTGTTATGTAACAAACGCAAAGAACTAATTAATTAGACTTCAATTTTTTCATAAATCAAGAAATGAAGTTTTTAGCATTTTTAGTGTTTGATATTTTATTATTTTGAGTTAAAAAGGGTGAATTAAAATTGCGATAAAATAGGTTATTAATTTAAATTTATTGCATAATGATTCAACTGCATATTTTCAGACACTCTTTCACAATGGACTTTGCCGAAAGTGCCAATTTCGAGAATGAATTAAATTGACTTCAAATCATGGAACATTGTGTATTATGAGCAAAAACATAGGAACCTGCTTTCGTACCACCAAAAAAACTTTATAAATACCTTTATGAAAGTTACCGAATTAAGGGAGTCTATAACTGGAAAACTAGATTACAATTTAAAACTGAAAACAAATCAAAAAATGCAAATTGGATGTGTTCATTTAAAACGATGGTATCGAGTGAGATGCAGCTGCATAGAAAGTGAGATGGAGCTGTCTAGAAAGTGACATGCAAGCTAGTGGCACGCGGTCTGGCCAAGCGTTAGCCTGTTTTTCGAAAAGTAACATTTAATACATTTAATTGAATATTTTCTTTACAATTACTCGTAAAAGTATAATTCACTCTTCTCTGTCTTCTACATAGATAGGCCAAAATTTTATAAACAATACATTTTTCGATTTAAACTTTGGTTTCGAAGAAAGGGCGATGTAAACTGCAGATTTATTAAAATTGAAACGGATTTCGAGGCAGTTCGAACCGATATATGTACTTGTTTGTAGTATTTGGCCCCATAAGCACCAATTATTACTTAATTTAAATCATTATAAAAATGTATAAGCTTTAAAATTATTTTTGAATTTTATACAACACAATACTTTTTTCTCAAGTTTTTATTGGTTGTTAAAAATCAATTTTTGACAATAACAAAAAAATAACAATATGTATTTAATTTCAATATTGTAGACAAATACATTTGAAATTTTATTGCAAAATATTGTGAATATCGTTGACAACTGTTTTTATATGCCTCAATACCAGGAAATCATCGAAATAATGTTTGATTTTACTTTGTAAAATAATAAAAATTAAAATGTTTACGAGAAATAAATGTGTCACAAAAGTGTGACTGTGCGAGTGAATAGTTTACGATGAAAAAGTTCAAGCAGAGAGTTGCATTTTAATCATTTGCTCGAGACGGTTAAAGCATTATGCATACTGAAATTGAAAATTTTAATATAATGTTGTAAACTGAAAGACAAATTAAATGAGACTCGTATAGGTACTTAGAAAATCAGCTGCGCGCACAGGTGATTGTTGGGTTGCCTAAATATATCAAGACCGAACTTAAACCTAAACTGAAATATTTCTGATGCAATTTATTTTCAAATTTCATCAAACTCGCCGGATTTATTTGAATTAGGAACGAGAATTAGTCATACAAATCAAAAAAGAATCACTACAATTTCTATAACTATTACAGAAATAATCTCTACCTAATGTTATATAATGTTATAGATTATTTATTTTCAAATTAAATCCGTAAAATAACGGAAAGTTTAATTTTTCTTGTTAAGTTTGCTGCTTTATTTTATTTATTAATATGAAAAACGGAAAAACACAAGATGTAATTATAAGAAGAGAAAAATTAAATTCGGATAATAGATTTGTATACACGGAATATTTGTATGACTAATTCTCGTTTCTAATTCAAATAAAACCGGCGAATTTGATGAAATTTGAAAATAAATTGCATCAGAAATTTTTCAGTTTAAGTTTGGCCCTGATATATTTAGGCAACCCAACAATCACCTGTGCGCGCAGCTGTTTTTCTAAGTACCTATACGAGTCTCATGTAATTTGTCTTTCAGTTTACTAACCTTTTATTTTATCTAGCAATAACACACTATAAAACATTAAAAATAACTAAAAGATTTTAGTTTTGATTTTTTAAGTAACGTAAATATAAAAAAATTATAACAATATATACTTTATAGTACTGAAATAAAGACAATGTAAATAAATGAGGTACCCTTTCATGTATGGTTAAAAGGTTATAAAAAACGACTTATTTTTCAAGATTCTTTTTGTAAGGGTAACTCACGTATAAAATATTGTTCTGATCATACAATATGTTCTGTCTGTTCTACTATGAGCCACAATATTTTATATTTTCGCTAAAATCACTAAAATTACAGTTTCCGAAAGATGGGCCCAGGCGGCATTACCGATACGCTTAGGGATTCATTTTAAAAGAAAAATCATTGAGGACTCGAAAATCAACTTCAAGATCCTGTGTGGCCATGGGTTTAGCGCAGAGGCTGGGGGGGGATAGGGGAAAATGTACCCTATATAGTTAATTGTGTGCAGCTCCTCGCACACTTGTGAAAGCAACCTGGCAAGTGACCAACTTCGGGCTCTTCCCAAGTCCTACCCAATCAATCAACCAATCATATGTAAGACTTTCTGACTCTCTAGTCTGAGTCATCATTCCATGAAAAATACTGCAAAACTGCCCTTTGAAAAAACTTGCAGGCATAGGCACAACAATATCGAGCGAATTTGTCTTCCTCCCTGTATCTTTTGCCGTGCATCTTGACGAACAGGAAGCCGAGAGTCTGTCGCCATGTTAAGGAAAATGTTTTCCGGTAATGCAAAAACGGCATTAGTCTGAAGTGAGTTATCAACTACTGTTCGATATTTTAACGGAAGATACCTCGATCGCCTAATAGTTTTAAAAGATGACTAGAACCTTTAGCTATGAAATTATGTTTCCTGATGATGAACCACATAGGTACGTAAACGTTAAGAATGTACGTCACTATATCTACGTATTTCTTCGTAGGCTTTGGTGTGGATACGTATAGTCTTAATATTCTAATTGTAGCTGTGACCCAGCGGGCCTTGTGCAAACAACCAGGACTCCGAGACAGAAGTTCAGGAGCGCAAGATTCGGTGTAAATTGCTTTAGATATTTCGTACAGGGACCTCTGGAATGTGCTAAGGTCTTTCGGTATTAGGTCAGGTAAATCACATGGTATGACATTGAACTTTGCGAGAGGAAGGTTTTCGCACTCGGGAAGCGTTGGTCCATTCAGATCGATAAAAGGAGATGGTCCGGAAGTTTCACCATCAACAAACCCAAATAAAGCACGGAATGGAAGTTCGTTGAAGTGTAATAGACAAATAATCCACTGGAGGGGCCGCTCTATCTTCTCTCTTTCAGTTTTCTGAGTATGCTACCCTTCCAACCAGTATTAGTTAGTAACTAACGAGAGCTCGAGAGGAGGAGGAAGACAACATTTCTCACAATGTGATTTAACATTGTACCAAAGCTTAATTTCAAAGCTCTAGACTATACAAACATGATTACCTGGGATAATCCTGATGTGTGCATTACTGCGCCTCCAGTACTTAGACGATCTCAAACAATGAACTCATATATAAACATTCTCTCTCAGATAGCGCAGTACCAGAATGGTCCTCTACAAAGTACTATTGCCACACAGTGGAAGTAGAACGAATTGTAAAGCTTGTAGCCTATGTATCTTCAAAAGCGTGCGGAAACGAAGAACGTGATCATCAAATTTGCTCGATATTGTTGTCTAGGCAGGCTATGCCTGCAAGGTTTGACATCAAAGGGCAGTTTTGCAGTATTTTCGATGGAAATGATGACTCAGACTAGAGAGTCAGCTAGTCTGACATATGCTCGGTTGGTTGGGTAGGGTTTGGGAGGTGCCCGAAGTGCAGCTACTTCCACGTGGTGGGCTCTGGGTCACTTGGCAGGTTGCTTTCACAAGTGAGCGAGGAGCTGTAAACAATTAAATATATAAGTACATTTTCCTCTGTTGTAACGGTATATTTTCTATCGGCCTCAAATATATGTAATTTTGCATGTATATTTACTGAAAAATTTAAAGTTCGGTCCTGTAAATCTATATTTTATTTGTAGCTAAAATTCTGTCGTATAAACATATTTACAAAGAATATTTAAAAAAATTGTTTTCGAGTTTTTATAAAATTAAAGGACGTTGAAGTAATAAATAATGTCTTTAGTGCTTTGCTTGTTTACCCGTAGAAACGGTTGCGTTGTTAAAAACTAGAGGACCTTGATAACATCCGATGGCGTATTTAAGTCAGCTTGCTTTATATAAATATTCCAGTCTGCATTCTGGGAAAGCATTGGTAAAAAGTAAACCTCTCTTTTGTTTGGAAGGTGGCATTTAAAAAAACCGCATGGATCGCAAGTCTAGTCGGCAGATGTTGGCGTGCTTGTTTTCCGTTTTTGCGCCCGCACAAAATCTTTAGTTTGGTCTATTAGGGCGAGAATCTCGCATAAAAACCAATAATACCAGCTTAAAGGCGTCCACGTGGACTAAGCTTGCCATAGTTTTGATTCGCTCCTAGAAAATAATACAGGCTTTTAATTGGTTGGTCCGATCTGCATCTTGATCGAAAGAAAAAGCATAGTTCCTCCGCGCTAAAAATAGAGGTCCAAAAATGTTAAAAACACTTTCGATCCAGCTTTCAAAGAAGATAGTCGACTTCGGTCGACATTACAGAATTACCGTTTTCACTTTAGATATTTAGAATTAAAGAAAATTCTAAATCTAGTTTTCATACAGTTTAATCGATTGCCGGTTTCGGATGCCGGTAAAGTTAATATTAAAAATCTACAGTTAATAATTATATCGTTTAATTAAGTGTCCGGATATTAATCAAGAATTTGCGGTTAATAAAAAGTATCGTTATATAGTAAACACTTTTCCGGATGTTTGCGCTTTTGAAGAATGGAAAATCTAGCTTTTCCTATTATTACAGTTATCGTACCGTACTTTCGTTTAAGAAATTACCGTATCGAAGTAAATTAATAATTACAGACATTCTCTTCAGTGATCGAAACTTCGATTAATAAATAAATTTGAGTTGTGTCTTCTAAATCCAGTTCAGATTTAAAGAATATGTGGGTTGTTTTAATGAAAACAACGAATCTTTGTGATGGTTATCAAAATTAAATTAATAACCAAATCTTATGAAACTTTAATGATATTACGAGGGTTTATCCCTTGCATCTTTGATTTATGAAAAGAAAAATCTACGGACCTTCCAGTTTCCACCTGCGGCGATTGCTTGATGTATATAGGAGTCATGCTTGTGTAGTTTAGCGCTGATTTTGGTTTGTGAACTACTGAAAACTAAAGGTATTGTGATTCATGTATTTTTTTAGTATTGAACATTTATGTAAATTCGTTTTGAATCTTGTTAATAATTTTTACAGTTTGTTTTTCACTTATACGCACTTCAATATTTTTTATTCATTAAACTTTTATTAGTAAAAGAGCTCTTAGCCAGGGACTTATTATTTAAATTTTTGAACTTAATATTTGTAATCTTTTTTATATTTTTATATTCTTTCTCGTGTTTTCTCAAATAAATATGATTTTAAAGTTAATTAAAACCAGTAAGACTGAACCATACAATTATGAAAGTTTTTATTCATATTTTCATTAATCTAAATTTTTGCCTTTGTTGAAATTTAACTATTATTTTGCACTAAATTTTTATCGGTCTGATTTCATTTTCCGATTAGTGATTTCAGACAGATTTATTAGCTTCATTTGATCTATTTGGTCTATTTAATTATTATAATTAATCTTCATAATCAGATGGCGCCCTTCTTGTGTATGTTTTTTGTGTTTTTTTGAAACCTTTATCCATTACTTTATAAATTAGACAACTGCAGAACCAATACCTACGACCTGAATTAAAAAAAGTTTGTAGGATAGAGCTAAATCTCAAGCCGTGGTAATCTTGAGCATCTTTTAAAGTAAGTATAATGTTTATCGTATTTTATTGTATTTTATTGTTTATTCTGACGTACAGAAAAGCGAGTGTTTCACTATCCCCCCCCCACCCATGGTCACACAGAATATTGAATTTGATTTTCGAGTCCTCATTAATGATTTTTCATTTAAAATGAATCCCTAAGCGTATCGGTAACGTCGCCTGGGCCCATCTTGCAGAACCTTTAACTTTAGTGTTTTTAGCGAAAATATAAAATATTCAGGCTCATAAAACAGACAGAAGATATTGTCCGATGAGAACAATATTTTGTACGTGACTTACCCTTATAGGTGGGCAACTTTTGACGGGTATTAGAAATCGATCAGAAAAAGAAGTTGAGAAACGACCCACCCTAGTGTACACTCCTGCACTTTTGTTGGTTTTAAATTTTGTTACACGCTGTGCGTATGATTTTTCTAGATACAGTCATTTTATTTTTGTATTCTATAGTAAAAATCAAATAGGAATAAAGTAGATTTATTTATTTAGTCGGTCCATATTACATTTACACACCTAAAATTAAAACTGCAGGAAATTTTAAAATTAGTATTGTTTAGTGTTTAAAATATTTACTAAAGAATATATAAAATTTATTTCTGTACTTTTGTACAAGATGCCAGTATATCTTCTGAACAATTTATAAATAGAACTAATGGATAATGCACACTATCATAACACTGTAATTACACTATCATTCGAAAAACATTAAAAATTATTTTATATTGGCACAATATCAATATCTTTATGTTCATCTGATTCGTTGGATTGGAACTTTCCCATCTTAAATTTATATTTTTTCCACAATATCCTCTACCATTTCGTCTAAATCCCACCTCCGATTTTCTTCATTAATTATGTGGTATATGCAATCTTTCTATTGTTCTGCAGTAATGGTAGAAATTCCTTGGTTAGGAAGCTATTTCACGTCAGCAAGTGAATATGTTGTATGTATTATTAGCAGCTATGCATTACTACATGATGTTTTACTTGTGCCCATATTAACTCGACTGGATTTAAATTACAAATATAAGGGAGCAATCCTAATTTGGTTCTTCCACTACTTTTCACCATTTCATCGATTTGGGCCACCATGAATTACTTTTACTCTTGGATTCTTGAAGGATTGTCGTTCAGCCATAGTTAAAATTAGCTACTAAAATATTATTACGTTTATTTAAGCTACAATTAAGATTGTTACATAAAATATTATACCTGCAGAGTAATAAGAATAGAGCGGGTAAGTTCTAAAAGAACTATTGTTTTAATAAAAGAAAGAAACTTATTGACTTGAGAAAAACTCGAACAAAACCATAACCTCAAAAATTGTCAGTATTAATATCTTAGACATAGATGCAGCGTTGCCAGATTTTAGGTATAAATTCCCGATTTTCCCTTTCATTTAAAACATTGTAGATTAATTAATGAGCATTTTGTCACGTTAATTATGAATGTACATTCATTATAGTTTCTTTTTACACACACAATAAGTTATATTTTCGTACTTGAATGAGCGTAAGCCGTAACGTTTATTGTACAACTGAAACAGCGCTTTTCACATAATTTATACACGAATTTACTTTTTTAAGTTGTGTGAACATGCCTCATATTTTAGCCAATCAACGCGAAGGTCAAGCTTGCCCTATTCCTTCATTCGCTTTATTCTTAGCTAAATACTACTGTACTTTTAATGTAGGAGAGATTTCAATGCTGAGTTCGTGTTTGAACTCTCTCCTCATTTGCCCGTTTTGAGAATTAGATATGTTTGGTTTGCCACAATGAGCAATTTTATTTGATATATGTATGTCAAAATATATTTTAACGACAACTGTCAATCTGAAATGAGGCGAACACAGTATGATTGTTTGGGGAGGTAAACTTTTTTCTTTCTTAATGTGAAAAAATATTTAAAATATTATTTTCCTTTTTAGTTACCAGGATGAAACTCACCAGCACTAAGTAACAACCAAGTAAGTAAACTAATTCTTTCTAAATCTTCAAAATTTTTGTATGCTTTTCACAGTATTTTTACCTTATACGAGGGATGCTTGTTCCCTTTCTTTGTTTATACCATTTTAAACTTTCTGAATATAATTTTATTTTCCAACACTGTCACGGGTTAAATTCACTTTAGTTGAGTATGTGTACGCAGCCTTAATATAAATAGATATTTTGGTTGCCTAAAGTATCGGCATCGATAATTTCAAAATTTTGTGCCGTTATCATTTCCTTTTATTGATAGTGCGTATTTTGAAATAAACATTTTTCAAGACGAAACGAATTCGTCTTTTTGGTGGGTCGCTTTTGTCGCTGCAGCGGATTGTATTCTTTTTTTGTACATATCCAACGGATTCTCTTCCGGATTTAAGCAGCGGAAGAAGCATAATTTGTTCATTACCGATAATGCCGTTTTTGTTTTGGTATTCTATTTTGATAAGAACAATTGTCTGGAATTGCCAGGATTATCGAAACCCCAATTCACTAGTTTGGCTGTTCTCCATCTTTAGGTGAGTAAAAGTTAATTTTCAAGATATTCGTTGTATTGATGATGATTTTGTAGGCCAAAAAGGAACCCTTTATAAAAAGGAACAGCTTACAAAAGGTACTCTTAAAAAATTACGCCTTACAAAAGGTACCCTTACAAAAGCTACGCCACACCGTGGACTCTAACAAGAAGCCAGAGAGGAGATTTTTCTATCTAGAATTTTCTATCGACCCCGAACTTACGGAGGGGAAAAACTAAAGCATCTCTCAACTGAATAAGAAAGCCTCTTCAAATATACAGGTCAGATCTTTTATATTTGTTCGTCCATCTGCAGACAACGACTACCGGAATATAATTAGAATCAGGATACCAATGACGTTTACCTTCTTAAGAGAAATTCATTAATCAACATTAAACTAACTTTATTTAATAATTTTGTTAAAGTTTATTTACATATTTATTGTTTCTTGTGACAAGTTATCAAGTATTGATAAGATTGATAGTTTGAAGCTATTTCTTTATAGTAATGTGAGTACAGCATTTCTATTGTATTATATACTTATTGAAATTGAGGACTATTTATTTAAAAAGAGCAATTAGTTTGTTCGGTAGTTTTTTTTTGTTGTAAACATTATGCTATTGGGTAACGCATTTAACTTGGGGAAACCGGTTTTAATCTTTACCATTTATTTTCAAAACTCGACTATAAGATTTAGAAGAATAATCTTTCGCAAGGACCGTCCATTAATGCGCCCGCGAGTAATAACTCATCTATTATAATTCTTGGAGTTGTTGGGATACGGATAAGCGCTTGTCTACCCTATAGCCCCCTTTTTTAATTTATACGAAAATTCTTTAGTGTATCGACTTCTGAAGGAAGGATTGATTGATGAAGCCTGGTGAATCGATTATTTAATTCATCGGTAATAAGGTAATTCATTGGTAAGATTTTCCCAAGTTAGATCCATTTGTTTTATTGATTATTATTAATGTTATGGGGCAACAATTATATATATTCTTTTATTAGATAATAATATTATTGTGTTTAATCTAACGTATTGGATTGAATACTTAGATGTTTATATTTGAACAATTATACTTATATCATTGGTATAAATTGATTATTATTATTGTCACGTGGGGTTTTCGTGACTGGGGAACGTAGTCAGAGGTAGAGAGAAATTAAACACAAGTTGTAGAAAACAACTATATACTAAAGACAATAGACAGAGTACAAAAGGTTAACATACATATTGACATATTGATACATATCGTGAGGACGTATATGTCCTCCCAAACTAATACAATACAGGGGAGGTTGGAACCAACCCTGTTCTAGCACTAAATCTACTAACTAAGCGTAGGAGCTTAGACTCCTGGTAATTATAACTAAGCCGGGTAGCCTGGTCACAACCACCCACAATTCTGCATAGAGTAGGCGATTTAAGCGCCGCCTACTCAACTAAGCAAACTAAGCCATAATTAATCAAAAGACACTTACCCGCTTGTTCTTGATGAGGCTTCTAGTGAGTCTTGGCACAGACTGATTTGAAGCCAAAACAAGCGGGTTTATATATTGCTGAAGGCGGAAACGTTACTGAATTAATTGAATACATTAAGTGGAATACGAAGAACACATGAATACTTAATAAGATCCAAACTGTATAAATTATTCTAATGAGATACAAATTGTATAAATTATTCTGCAGATTGTATAAATTATTCTAATGAGATACAATCTGTATATTTTATTCTAATGAGGTTCAATCTGTATATTTTATTCTAATGAGATTCAAACTGTATATTTTATTCTCAAGGCTTATGCAGATTGTGAACCGCGCGTGGCGGCGCGTGGGCGAGTATCGCACTACTCTAGTTTACTAAATGAATGCAAGTTGAAATGTTACAAAAAGGATTTCATTTAAAATAATTCCGTTTGTGACATTATTTATACATATAAGTTTGGGATTATTCTTATATGATTAATTTTAGTGCTTGCTTACGGAGCCTTTTCGCTTCTCTATGGTACTTGTATTCAAATTGTAACTTTGCAATTGGTTTAGTTAAATAAATGCTGTCAATTATTAAATGGTGTATTGAGTTTTATCAGGTTTATTTGGGTATATGTTGCAGATCACAGGAATCGGTGATCCATATAATTGCTATTGCTCAGCAGAGGGCAACCACGATTCCTGGCGCCCGGGAGTCCAGATTTGGCCGGTGGACTTCCGAAAACTTACTCACCACCGAAGCTAGCCCGGAGCAAAAATTTAAAAATCACCCAAGTGGGCCAACCTATTCTTAATGCTGTGTATTTACCTGCCACCCGTGATAACTATTTATTTTCACACTCCTAGCACACACTACCTGATTTATGATGAATAGTATTTACTTACGTAATTACATCGACCATAAATACCTTTGATGGGTAATTGGAGAGCTTCTATTTACCTCTTTATAATATCAGGGTATCATCCTCCTAGCGTACGTTTGGATCGAAGAACCCATAAGTAAACATTTTTCTTTTACTTTCGATATTTTTTATTTATCATTGTACAAGTACTATTTATATTTTCCACATACATTGTTTATAAGTTTTTAATATTTTATCAATAACTCTTTTAATCAATTTTATACAGATTCTTTTAATTTTTCCATTTACTAACTTTTACATCGGGACATAATCTTGGTGTTGGACTATAATAATAATTTTCTTAATAATTAATAATGTTGTTAATAAAGTAGTTCCATGCGCGAAAAGTAGGTACGTACGACATTGAAAGGTCCAATTATAAAATTAAAGAATAAAAGCCGGAAAGTCTAATTTTTATTTTTTCATATCAAAAAGAAAGTTAATAAAGTAGTTTATGTTCATTTTTCATATAGCTATTTCTAGCGATAGAAATATAAACATATAGATAAGTAAATATATACAATTTCAAATATACACAAGCGATTTCTCTAAAACAATCGAAAATTGTTTTCGACGAGACGAAAATTTTAGCATATTTTATGTCGACTCTTGAATGTACGAGAGAATATTCTTGAATGTGCTTAGAGTATCGCCATATTGTTAGTATGCATTTTTACATCTGTCTGGAAATTGCATACATTATCGAGGGTGGTCTGCAATTTTGAAATTCATCAAAGTTCAGGAATTCAGAGTACCCGTTGTTTAAGTACCAGTTATGAATAAATGTAAAATTATTTTATGTTAACCATTATATATTTATATTATAGGAGCAGTTTATCTATTATGTGCTTCCAATAGGTACGTCCAATTCAAAGTGGTCCCACACAATAGAGAAAGTCATTAATAAAAGACAAGCCATAGTAGGTCGAGAGGATGTTTGGAATTACTGGAAAATTAAATACTACTTTACAATAATTAGTACATAAAAAGCGGCATTTTTGGACCTACAACACACAATGAAGTTCAATGTATTAATAAAAAAAATATACAACTCCTACTATATTTAGTTTTTAGTGTAGTGTACTATAATAAATAATTAATTTTACAATATTTACTAAGTTTTGTAATTCCGACATTCTGATTTCGATTTCATTTTGATTTTTGCAAAATTTTAAATTAACATTTATGCAACAATCATATTTGAACTTATAGTTTTTTGCTTCCTAATAGACATACTCAAATACCAGACCGAGTTGTATCATTTTTGATTAATGAAGCATATATGTTAAAGGTGATACATTAAAAGCATATTACGTTTTGTTGAATATGATTTTTGACTAAATCAAATGATTACAGTAAAAGACATAATTACAGTATGCATTAAGTAATAATGCTCGCAGTCAGCTCATTAACTCTCATTCATAATAAACAAAAATAGAGATTTCAAAATAATTTAATAGAATTAGTAACCTTTTAATATTTTTGTGTTAATGATCTTCAAACAGTTGCGATTATGAAAAATGTTATGGTGGGAAAAATTACAAACGCAATTACTATAATTTCTTGATTTATTTGTTAAGAACGTGCCAGTAGTTGAACAGCAATATGGTGCTGCTAAACTTTGCTTTTCTTTGCTCATTTATAATAATTACTCAGATTCCTGAAAGCAGCGCTACTGCCAATATATTAAAATATAAATACGAAACTGACGTTCTAGGAAATTACGAATATAGGTAAGTCTTAACTTTTTTTTGCATCTCTTATATTTTTTCTTCAGTTTAATAATTACATGTACATCAAACCTTATGTGTTATTTGTACTTGTGTTTTTTATTATTTTAGTTTTGAAACTGACGATAATATACGTAAAGAAGAGATAGGGGAAATAGTAAAAGACAAATTCAACAATCCCTCACTTACAGTTCGTGGATCTTATTCTTATATAGGCCCCAATGGTGAAAAGTTCGAAGTACGCTATGTCGCAGGTGAACAAGGTTTTCATCCAAAAATTAGTTTTTCAACATATCACCAGCAATCTAACAACCAGCCAGAAACATTTATCAACCTTCCAGTCGATTCTCCGCCACCATTGGGATTACCATCGGATGCTATAAAATCATTAACTGGAAGTAGTATAGGATAACATTAAAGTAATTTCATGGTAATAAAAAAATGCTTACAGCAATTTAACAGGCTATGTGCGTGATTCAAAGTTTAAGTAACTTAATGTGGATAGGCCTTTATAAAGCCCTTATACTCTTGTTTATTTATTCATTTAAGTACATAACACATCATTCATATGATTGCATATATTAGATTTTTAACTCTATATATTTAGTTCGTATGTGTATATATTACAACTGTATCTAATGACCTATAAGTATATAAATAAACCTAGTGGAAGTCCAAATGGATAAACTGTTTTTGATCACTAATACCTGACGGACAAATACAAAGTAAAATGGACGACGATAAAACTTGTGCATCCAGCATTTCTTTCAACCAAATGCGTTTCTAATATTTTTGATTTGTTTACAATAGTTATGATTATTAGTATGTGGTATCCGAATATACATTGCATACGTAAGTACAACCAAATAAGTATTATTTAATTGTACATTTCTCTGGAGCATATTTATTTAACAAATAATTGTATAAGAAATCGAACCATAGCAATTTCTTCTAAACTGATGTTTTGAATCCTTGAGAAAAAATCGATATATATTATGCCGGCTTCTGGGATTCCAGGTTACTAGAACTCCTGGAATACAGAATAAGTACAGGAGAGCTCCAGAAGTGATGTTATAAGCGAACGATTCGTGTTTTGAGCCACAGACAGAGCTCAAATGAAAGTATAGTTAATAGGGCGATAAGAGCTGTCTGGGTATGTATAATGTGTTTATGTTAAGTGGCTTCCGGTGCTGTGGAAAGCGCTCAAATTCCATTAAATTAAGAAAAAAATGCTTTCTTTTCCTTTTTACACAAGTTCGTTATTTTTGGATTGTTATTAGTTTGGAGCGTGTCTTGTGCTTTTATATAGGAATGAAATGAAGGCGAGTGTTAAAGTTGATAAATAGTTTCGATGAGATTTACACGCTTTCTGTGTAAGTGTTCTACAAAAGAAGCTTAATTAGAGTTTTAAAAGATTTACGGGACCACAAAAATTGCCTGTAAGTTAATAATATTTGGAGCTCTGGTTTTCTAAACCTTGTTGTCTTCGAATTAAACCTAAAGCATTTTATAGTACTTTTACTATAGTTACTACTTTTATTCTCAGGGAAAATCTACCAAAAACTGACGCTGGCACCTTAATTACCAGGACACCGTTGTAGAGAGGTTGTGGCAACAAGGAGACAGTTGTAGCTACCGATATGAATGTTTTTCTTGATACTATCTCTACAACATAAGTTGTAGTAGTCCAGGCGACAGGTAAAAAGAGTCACAAGACTTGATAACAGCAATTTTTTTGTTTAGTATGTAGGGGGGTGTGTGGTAAGTCTACATTCAAGTTTCCGTATTAATCGGAGGCTGCGAAGTGTCCATCTTGGAAAAAAGAGGTTAAAGTATTTTTTCAATTTATCTCGTTGACCGTAGGTCTGAGAAAAGAAGTAACTCATAACGTTTTTGTCGGAAATTCGATTCTCTACAACTTTCAATTCACTTCTCTGAGAAATGTATGTATTAAAAAAGTTATAAACAAATAACCGTAAAAATTTAGGGGTTGCAAATCTTTGGGGTGAAATAACCATTTCATTTTTGGTCGTACGAGCAAAATTGTTCTGACCTTTCTTGTAGGCAATCTAAAAACGAACAATTTAGTGCACTCACTTTTTTGGTTCCCTTCTTTGGTATAGTGGAAGGCAGCGGCCGAATGGAGGTAAGTCGAAAACGAGGCAGTAAGCGCGTATAACGTTCTTCCTACTGGTAAGTTATTTATATCCTTAACCATACGTCTGAGTAAAAAATTTGTTACCACCATTTTTGTCGGCAATACGATTTTCTACAACTTCCTCAATACACTTCTTTGAGAAATTTTTGTAATAAAAACGTATAAACTTACATACAAAGTCATAATGATATCCCAAGAATACAAAAATTTAGTATATAATTATAAAATAATAAAATAGAATGTAATACCATATATTTATTATAGTATTTTGATACAATATAAAAATTAACAAGGATAATAAAAGGAAAGGATATCCTAGCCATAAGTCAACCTGAAAATTAAAAATCATGTAAATAATTTAAAGGTATAGTGATTTTCTATAGCATATTTAAAATTCTCTCTGTACTTCAATAATAAGGTATAAATCACTTCTATGGTTATAGACATTGTTAGTAAGAAAACTGAAACAATTACCAAAGATAGGGGGTATTTTAATAAAAAAAAAACATATAAAATAGTTGAAAAGAGGGGTATCTCGGGGAGATGAGAATAATAAAAAATCTTATTGGGAGTTAGGTGAGAAAATAAAAATGAAATTTTACTAAAAAAAGAAATTTGTCTATATAATAGAAAATAAAATAAATGTGTATATAGAATATGTAAAATGATAAAGTTCAAGAAGCAAAATTGTTAAATTAATAAACATAAACAAAAAGAAAGTCCAGCGTTTTATTGAATAAAGGAAGAGTCAGTGCATTAATTACAGAAAGCAAAATTAAAGGGTATTATGATACAGTAAGTGTAATGGATACAAGAAAATAAAATTTAAAAAACTGTCTTTGAGTTGGGTTTGTTATTCATCAAGGTGTGGAAGATCCGAAGTCTTCATTATATTCCTGTAAAAGAAAATAATTATTAAGGTAACTTAATCATAAGAAATAGATTTGATGATACTTACTGAGGTGTTGGGGAGCTGGTAGTCATTATTCGAGCCCTAGATAAGAAGAAAACCATGAAAGTAGTTTATGAGGCAGTCCAGTAGTCTGGTGATGTGAGGTCTGCAGAATCGACGGCTGTGATCACGGTTCTGGGTGGAAAGTGTATATTATGGAAATTGTAGGTTGTGAAAGTGGAGGTCATTGTTGTAAAAGGAGTAAAAGATACATATGTCAAAATTTTAAGAAACTATTGGATAGACATACAAGGAAGACTTACCTGAAGAAAAATTTTACATGTAAGTTGACAAGGGTAAGATTTCTTTCCAATTGAAAATCCTAAATAAGGATTTATAAAATAAAGAACTAATAAAAAAATATATGCTTATACTTACTTATTCCTTCTTGAGAAATATTTTAATTGATAACTATCAGGTTTGACATTTCAGATATATGTGTCAATGGTTATTAGTAATAACCAAACTTTATTTATTGAAAAATACTAACCACTACATGACTGTGGAAAATTTTAGATATTTATTTATAAAGTTTAATATTTCAATAAACGAATCCAATATTGAAAGATTATAATAAGAGTCTCATATTAAGGTATATAATAAAAAAATGTTATAGGTAACCTTTACGATTGAACATCGAGTAATTCGACCCTGAGATATGTAAGTTTTATTGACAATTTGCAAGACAAGACTTATTGACAAGATACAAAATTACTTCACATATAAAAATGTCGCCCAACGTGGGTGGCAGCGCGAGTTGTAAAGTCATTACACTACAATATGTATGTGACCTATAAATGCAATTGCTTTTTTGATAATATTTTTAAAAATATAGGTAGGACAATACAACTTTTATAGGAAACTTTTTTTTTATCTCCAATAATAACAAAGATAAAGAAGTGACCAAAATATAATGAATGACCCTGTATAAATACTGTCGAGATTTGGGATTTTTGAGAGTTCATTAAGAGTATAGAAATATACACATCTCATAAAGTTTGATATGTTTCTGTCAAGCACAAAACCCCTGCAAGGATTGGTACTTAAGGGATACTGCTTACTAAATAGTTGACTTGCCGAGTATCAACTAACTACTGACTGGTCAGCAGCTTTTTAAATATCATTTCAGAACAAAGGATGCATGTTTTAATAACTGTCTGTTTTACCTTGCTACTAATACCAATAAGTTGATTTTAACAAGATGGATATATGTATCAGCTGGTGTGACAAGAAGTTATGAAATTGTAAAGAACACTTAATTCAGATTAGATATTGACAGCCATTTGAAGGAATTGCTTGCACTGCACTCGAACTAGGTGATGGCGAGCTTCTGCTTGTTTATCGTACTACTAGAAATCATTAAAGATTTTTGTAACGTTTCTAAAGCTGCGATGCAATGACTTCTCCCTTAAGATATATTTTTACATTTGGTTATTGGCTCGCTCGTACCTCGCTCCCGTTTAAACCAGCCCGTTCGCGAAATAAAGGAGTTTTTACACTTGTATCTTAAATAACTATTACAGAATACTATACAAATTGTCACATTAAAAATTATAATATGTGTAAGACTAATTAATTGTATTGTATTGTATAAATGTTAATTGAAATTAACATTGCCAAACAGCCTTGGTAGTGAATTGTCTAGCGTGCTGGCATTTCACCCAAGCGACGCAGGTTTGACTCCTGGTATCGGCAGTTCTGGTTAAGGTATTCTGCAGTTTTCCTTAGCTGTGACACAAATGTGGGATTTACGCTGTTCCATCTGTCCATAAATCCGCTGCAGTCGCACGTTGGGTTTGCGTAATGATAATAATCGCCCCCTCCCTCCCGCACAAACTTCATAGCTTCTAGGGCCTGGTTCATAGGTGATGGGTTGTAGAAATTATTATTATTAAACCACTGAGGTAAACATATACTTGTACGTCGCATAGGGAAGTTTTATTTTAACGACAGCTACCGAAACATGGTTATGTTGTTTTCTATACCGACTGCTTAACGTGCTCTTCTTAACAAATAAAATTAAACAACAAAATAACATAAAATAACAACTATTATAAGTAGTGAATACCAAATTGTAATATGACTAATTAATCAGACTGTAAATCAGAATCAGATAAAGAAAAGTCGTCCCTCACACTAATGATCAATGGTTCTACTATTAGGTCCATGGCAATGTCAAGCTGCCACAGTTTTTCTTCTTCACCTTGAGCATGACAAATAGCATTCTTCCAATTTTCGGCAGAAACATCTTTGACTGCTTCTTTCATTTCTTTGTCTTTTATTTTGAAAGTAGTATTGTTTCGCGCTACTTCCCCTTTTATTTGACCCCATATTAATTTAATAGGGTTGTATTCACAAAGATATGTGGGCAATCGCAAAACCATAACATTCTATTCATTTGCCATCTCATCGATCACATAATTTGGCGTAACGGCAGCCTGTCGTACAAGATGCAGGAGTTCGGCTTTTATCATGTCTGGTTCATAAGTAATTGACTTACTTGTCAACTTTTTTGTGCTATTATTTGGCAATTTTTCCGTTTTTCGGCTGTGATAGAAAGTGTTGTCCATAACAACTACAGAATGCTTTTCCAAGTGTCCCAGAACTTTTGTAAACCAGTTTTCGAAAACTTCACCTGTCATTTCTTCGTGGTAATCTCCGGTTTTCTGAGATTCGAAGCATAATAAACCATCTTCAACAAAGCCGTCCTCGGATCCTATATGGAGGACTATAAGACGATTTCCCTTACCAGATGGATCTTTTAAGCCAGTCGTTAGTCCTTGTAAGAAAGCTTGCCGCGGAGTCAGAATTGTCGAGTCCTTCCATACTTTATGTATAGTATGACCAGCATTCACTCACGTCTCGTCTAAGAAATACAATTCTTGCCTTCTCCCGGTACTTTCTGATCTGTCGCAGAAAACGTCGTCTCCAGGCGATAATCTCATCTTTTTCCCGTAGGACACTATTGTGCGATCTTTTCGAAAACCTATATAGCCAAACCCAATTCGATTACAACATGTAGAAATAAAAAGTTTATTTTCTCACCGAAAGCCAATTTCTTTTAGCAATTTCCATAAAATACTCCTTTTGAGTTTCGGTAAACCATCGTTGTCGTGAACAGTCATTAATATTCTGTGTAGAGTAGGTGGTTCATTTCTTTCAAAAAAGGAATGAACTAAACGTCTAAGAGCACTTTTAGTTCCCTCATCAATGTTGTCTAAAATTAGTCTTTGTCTGTAGTACACTTTCGGTGGATTCAGCTCGTGTGTTTCCTTGTATTCACTGATAATCTTGAACACACTCGAGACGCTCACGCCTAAATGAATATGCATAATTTATATAAGTACATAATAATATGTATAAAGTGAAACCATACTTGCTGCTGTTGCAATAAACTCGACGTTTTTCGTTTTAGGGTTGTGTGGGTTCTCTCCAGCGTAAGCCAGATACCAACGACACGTTCTTTTTCTTCAAGCGAGAAATGTCTGGCTATCCGTTTTTTCGGTGGAGAAAGAACAGGTTGATCTATTATTGATAACTTTATCACTTTATGGCAAAATGTGATTTTAAGACAATCAATATAAATCGTTTTCAGTACTTACCTTAATATACACAAATGTGCACTAAATCTTAGAAATCTTCAAGCAAATTTGAAATAATTTAAGTGACATTAAGAGCAAAACAACGACTAAGTAAATAACTAATACCAACTGTAACCACCACAACAAAATCATGTTGCAAACACGCAATCTTAGTGCTGCGACGCTAATTCAGAGAAAAATTTTCTATATATTTTTTCTTTTAATAAATGATTATTAAAATAATTTAAATGTGTTGCTATAAAAAGTAAAAATTGATTAAAAAGTTATAAAATAAAGTAATTATTAGATAATGTAATTAGGCAACTTCTTTTACACATGGGTATCACTGGGAGCTCTCAACAATAACGTATTCGCATGCTTGTGATACGTGTTTTAGAAAACCGACCAATAAAAAAGCTCTATTCAAATATACCGCACTGTTGTAGGGCGTGGCTTAACTATTTCTGTTGGCTGGACAGGGTATAGTAGTAATTTGACTTACTTTGTAATTTTCTCGATTTTATTAAATACAATGAGTCATTAATATGTTCGGTGCCATCTTCACTACCGTTTCTCCTCTATTTTGAAAAACTGGGGACAAACCAATCAACAACAAGTGGTCATTATATAGCTCCAGTCAAAAAATTGTAAATTCATTACTTACTGTCCAAAATTCAGTTGGCCAACCTAAACCCAATGTGGGAATTAACAAAGTGGACAGACCAATACAAAGTGGTGAGTGATCGATACCTCCCGAAAAAGTTTAATCTAGCTGGTTCCTATTAGTAGAACCTTGTATGGACCTTTGCCAGGGTTATTGCGAACCAACACACTATGCAAATAAAAGACCATGATAAAAGATCTTCTGGATACTTTAAAGGTGCATCGCGTTTAATATCAAACCTAAATGAAACAATTCAAGATTTTGTATCTGCCAGCAGATGCAAAGACAGACGACGCAAAGATGAAAGATAAGAAAATGTGAAGGTAGATAAAAAGGCGAAAGAGCTTGAGACTTCTACGTCGGAAATACTGAATAAACTTATCAATGACAATACACAAACTGATGTCTCTAAACGACAACTGCGGTGGTGAAGGGTACCTTTGAAGAGGTAGGAGGTTACTTCTCTTCGGGTAATAGAGTTTGAAAGTTAAGGATTCCTCATTTTGTGACTTATAATGATTCTAACATATTCTAGACATTTATTGATCTCCTATCTACCAACATACTGTCGGTCTATCAAGATCCATGTTTGGAAATATTTCTAAACCCAAGAACTTAATAGAAAGACAAAAACAATTATATTTCTTATACTTGCTTTTGATTGTAGTAGAGCATTTACTCTTTGTTGGTGGTGCAACAAAAAAGGTTTTAGCCAAAATGAACGGAACTGATGATTTCTTAGAACGATATTTCGAAATAATATATGAAGAGTTATTTAATGTTTGCGACTATTCCCACTGGAAAGGTGCGCTGGTCGAGGTAAGATAACCAAACAATAGATCGAGAACTAACACACAAATTGTTCACTATAATTTTTACAGCTGGTTTCCTTAATTGCTACATTTGCATGGCAATTCTTTGATCTAGAAATTATTCTTCTTACATCTGCTATTGCTGAAAGATTTCGACAGATTGCCAAAAAGATCAAAACTAAAGTATGTATTTCCAAGCAAATTTTAGCTACAGAGTTTCAGTTAGTAGTAAATCACACTAGTTAATTGCTTAAATAATAAATATTTACTATTTTTTTTCTAGAATTACTGGAATGTTCAATGGACTGAACTACGAGACCATTACAATAAACTATCTGTACTTTGTAAAAATCTAAATGGTATAATGTCAGAAATGATCATAGTATCATTTATTGGAAACATTTACTTTATGTCGGTATCAATTCTTCAAGCATTTACGTAAGCTGTTCTTTTTATAATCAGTGGTCTTAAAAATTCAAGTGTTACACAGCCTATATTACAAGGAATAGTGCGCTAAAACGCCTTATGAAACGAATATCTTACACTATTTTTCTATTTGAGTTATTTCATTATTATAAATCATTAAAAAAATAACTTTGTTTTAAATAAGATTTGTTAGGGATACTTTGGCACGTATAATGACAGTTGGCAACACTGAAGATTCTAATTCTGCTTTGTATTTGAGCATAACCTCCCTTCGTAGGTATTTCCATCCTTGTCTGATACACACAAAGACCATTAAGCAGCAAGAACCCGTTGAAATTTGCCATGTGTATTAGTATAGCATTATAGGTACAAAGTTCTTGTGCTTTAAAAATTATTATAAATTCAAAGTAGAATCTATGCCAATACTTTTGATTGTGATATAAATGATAATTGATACTTAATGATGAATTAAAAAACTGGATGGAAGAAAAACATATTTCATTTGATAGAATAAATATATTTAGTAAAATATATTTAATAATGAGACACAAATAAATAGAGTATTTTCATCAAAGAATACAACAAAATAAAAACTGTTACTCACAGAAAACAAGCCGCCATACCATATTTATAACAGACAAGAATAGAAATCCCTCTATTAAGCCCTAGCTCTCTCTGCGCTAAATACGGCGCGCGGCTGCTTATGCGAGCGTTACCATTCCAGTTGTTGCGTAAATAAAATAAATTTAAAAAAATAAAATGTTACTGTTTCCAAATTTCTTTTAGATACGCAAAATGCGTGTTCAAATGCTTTCATCTGGATACTCAAATAGAAATAGTATTTTGTGTCTCAAGGGCAGAAAGTTAGCATTTGCAGCCGGCAGTTGTTTGAAGCGGAGCGAGGGCAGCAGACAACTAAGGGCTTGAAATGCTTTTTTCGCCTACCTGATCAGAAAGTGCTTTCTAAATGTCCTATTTTGAGGGCATTTAAGGCTTCTTTGCGGGCCTCTTATGTCAAACTTTTTACTGCCCTCTTATGTCAAATATATAACCTCTATACTACTACCAGATGAAAGCACGATTTATTTATGTTAAGTTGAAGATACTGTAAAAATTGTAATTGTTTTTTAAATTGTCATACTTTGACCACTCCTATGCATTATCCTAAAAAGTTTTTAATCAAAAAATGAAATCATTAGTTTTTAACATTAAAAATATAACTCATTCGTAAAGCTTTTAGCAACGGAATATGACGGAAAATGTAATCTCAAACATATTTTTACTTAACCTTTAAAAATATAAAAAGCATACGTCAAATTTTTCTAGGCTTCTTAGATCATAAGTTTAATTTTCATGTCTTCGCCGAGAAATTTTTCGTTTGTTTTTTTCTTTTCACAGTGTCAAACACCATAAATGGTGGTTGTGACAATTAATTAATAAAAAGAAAATTGTGATTTCAATAAATTATACAATGATAGACCACAATAACGACATTATTGAAGGTGATGAGTTCAGCTGTACACCACCTGAACTTCGAGAACAAGCTACTGTCTTTTTTTATTATTATTTATTAGTGTTTACAAGTAAAGCCGGTTGAGCGAGCGGCCTGGGGCAACAAGTACCCTGTCTAGCGGCCTAGCCAGTACTAAAGACTAAAGCCTAAAACAGTGCGACCGTGCGAGACTGTCCGCCGTATGCATAAAATGTAGCAAATGCGTCTAGTATAAGTTGATCTAATTCATACTAGAGTTCCTAAATGAAAACTTCAACTGTGTTATTTTAGAGTTAGGACACGGGTGTCAAATTCTATCTCTTTCTAGGCCAAAACTAGGCTGTCTCAAACAGAGATACTTTTTTTCTCTCTTTTTATTTTAGTGACAACATTCAGCAGTTGTCAGTTATAAATTTTAGGTTAAGCTGTCATGTTTATTTTTATGCATGTAAAATGTTTTAATGTGCACATTATCATTATTTATTGTTATTGTAGAGAATTTTTAAAACTACTATAGTACATATATCAATTTTACGACAGTTTTTAATAAAGTATTAATTGTATCAAATTTCAGATTTATATAATTGTCATACTGACAGTTTAATTTATTAAACCAATTTTCATGATTACCAACCTTCTAATAAATAGTTTCAAAACATGAAATGTCACTAGGAAAATTGGACATGTGTGACTTAACTCTAAATAACAGACAGCTCAGTTCATATTTAGGAACCCTAATTCATACTAATTAAAAATCATATCCTGTTCCTTTTATTTACTAATAATAGTAAAAACATTTACTATACGGCCGTGTTGTATGTAGTGTAATGATTATTATGTTATTATAGTTAACATACTACTAAAAACGTCTCTAGCGTTATTTTCATTTTCATTCATTCCCACTAACATATGCCTATTTAATTTACTAATAGGTTACGTTACTGTTTAACTTTTGGAATTCTTTTTTAAACTTTCAAACGGGTAGGCGAAAAACTGTTGCATGTCACTCGGACCGAAAAGCATTTGTAGCCCTAAGTTGTCCGCTGCCCTCGCTATGCTTCGCTTCGCTCGGGCATCACACAACTGCGGGCCACAAATGCTAATTTTCTGCCCTTGAGACACAATAGTATATTAAGTATCAAGAACAGTAAGGACAGTTTACCGATCGACGACAATGTTTGGCGACTGAGAGAAGCGAAGTCGCCAATATTGGAGGAGATCGGTAAACTCCTTACTGTTTGAGATGCTTATACTATTTTTTGTACGACCATATACCGAAATATCCCAGAAAAAAATAGATTTAAGATAATTTATTTTTGCCCTGTATATCCACCAAACATTAAGTAGGTTTTGTCGTTACCATGGAGACGTTTGTAATTACTATTATTTTTGAATGTCACGATATTTGTCAAACTCGTGAGAATGAGTGAATCTGAAAACGAATATAATTTGGATATTGAAGAGGCCTGAGCAAATTTAAATAAACAACATGGATTTTTTTAAATAGTCCAATTATTTAGAAAATAAATGATTTCTCGCGAAAGAGACATCTAAAGATCATGCATTTTTTTTATAAATTACATATAATTTACTTACCGTTCTGTTTTTGACAGAACTGAACGGTAAGTAATTACTTACCGACGCGTTTTTGCTTAGCAACCAGTAAATATAACCTACTGTGCTAAAACCAAGTATGGTAAACAATCCGAAATAGCATGGTCGTACAAAAATGTATATGACTTACTTACGCCCCCATCCAGCAGATGGCGCGAGCGTCACGCAAATCAGATGTGTCAATTTAGGTTTGTTTGTCTGCTCTAACGTCTTCTTAAAACTTTTTGTTATTTGTTTGTAACTAGAGTAAGATAGAACACGTTTCAAAGTTGTTTGTTTGTAGAAAAGAAGTTGTTCTAGATGCAGTTAGAACATGCTCTTTCTGCTCCAACATAAACGTCCGAGCAAGTTAGAGGGCAAATAAACCAAACGTAAACATAACCAATACATCACTACATAACCTCAGAATAAATGTAAACCGTTATGTCAACTCGTGAGTACCGTGATCGTGATTTTTGTTGTACTTTTAAAAAATGTTAGAATCCATATGATGGTTGTTGAGAACCTAAAGATGATTTTTACCACAAAACCGTTTGATTGTAAAATCGTTCTCAACTGTCAATGCCATCTAATATTTAGATGGCAATGACAATGCGTTCAATTTAGATGTGAATTTTTTTTATAGAATTCTGGGACTGTACAATAACAAACATACTTTTTGTAGTGAGTATACCAGATATCTAGTTTTCTAGTGACAACAAGTTGCTAATGTTTTTAGGTTAAGTTGTCTAAAATATAAGAAGCGTTGGTCAGTATTTGCATGTATCTGTAATATTTTATAACATTACGTGCTGATATTGTTAACTTTTGTTATTTCTATGTGTTATTTATAAAAATAAATGTATAAAACAGTTTAAAAACCGAATAAGAGGACATAAATCTGTATTTTATTTTCTCATAGTTTTGTGACATTTACAAAAACTCCAGATATGGCAATATCAAGAATTGACATTCACTTCCAAAATTTTATAATAATAACCAACTTAACAACAATTTGACAGTTGTATTCTAAGGTTGTATCTAAAGTGAACCATTTCGGTACTGGAGCTACACGAACATTAATGTTTTAATGGAATTTATGCTTCCACTGTAAAGGTCCATGCTCAATCTACGATTCTAGACCTGAGTAAACGATTAGTCTACAGCCCTCGATTTTCTGTCTGTAATTATCAATATATAGAACAGTTTACAGCTTACAATGTCCAGTATACAATGCACCGAGTTCTTTAGTTGCAGCTTATAGTCCAGATCTCAGGTCTTATATATGGCTTCCTGACTACTGTCTTCGACCAATAACTATACATCTACAAATTATTAATAGATCTGCGAGATCTGATTATAATATCCCATTGTTAAATCGACAACGTATAGACTTTAGCCAACAGTCCTCAAATTACACTTCAATTGTATCTTAAAAGTTTATTACGTTTTCTACCAAATTTAAAATGTTTATATGGATCAGTTCACTTTTAACTATTACATCCAAGGTTGGAACAGACTTGTGCCCGGAAGACAGTAAATACGTTGGAGTAAACGATTATGCCACAACTTGCCCTGACTCTCACCGTCCTTATTCTGCTGCCATTGCCAGATTCTTCTAAGTGTCCAGAAGAGCAGTCTTATAACGTCTGATCCCACAAGTGCTTAACTGTCTCATTTTTAATATACTCGAATTTTTCGTTTTTTTAACCTTTGCTTAGTGTCCCTGAAAAGATATGAGAATGCCTTCAGGATATGAAGACCCCCTTTGTGCCTTTTATAAATATTGTAGGAGACAAAGGCTGAAGGTCATTGGGTTTTCTGTAACAGTTCTAAGTGAACGCTCGTTGATGGTTGAGGCGACGAATATTAGGCAGGTTCGCAACTCATCATAAGCAACCTAATGGGTGCGTCCAACACACCGCTGGAAATACAGCGCTGCAGCAGCTTTCACAGCCGTCTTAGATTTAAAACCACGGAAGCAATAAACTCGTTTGAAATACATCATCGCTTTATACATATAATTTTTTAGTATATTATGGGACAAGTGGTTGAAATAAAATTCGCCATCGCTCGTTGAAAAAAACCACTCTCAACGTTGAAATTTTATCAGCCACGCGTTCCATATACTATTTTTTCTTCGAATTTTTAGTATATGAATGCACTTTAGAAAAAAATATTACATTTAAGTGACAAAATATGACATTAAAGTGACATTTCTCTTGTCAGCAATTGAATATCGAACAGTTTGAAATTCAAAATCGCGGTAGTCCGATTATTTCAACCTCTAGAGGTTGAAATGCGATTTCAACCATTGTTATCGATTGCAAAATGAGTGATTTCAATGTCATTAGTAGAAAATAGTATATTATATACCCAGGCACTTTAGACCAGTGGTATATACGCTCTTTCACGTCCTTAAGAACTTAATCGCAAAAATTCAAAATTTCAAAAGTTTTTTCCGATAATTTCGTTACATTTCATTCTGACAATTAAACTCTGTAAACGCCAAAATAACATAGTCTTAGGATAATAAATACTAACATTAACCGCGATTACTTTTTTTGTTATTTACTTGTTGTTGTTGTTATGGAAACACTTTACTCCCTCAGGCAGTAAAAGTGCTACTTTACTCCCTCTTTTGGGGGACTAAAGTAGAGCCTTATATATAGGACGTGCAAAAAATGCTTAAAGCGTTGACAAGTAACACTAGACGACTGATTTACTAAATGTCAATCATTAAAATGTCAGAGCATTTCGACAGTAGATAAAAGATATAATAAAAAGCTAAAAATTTTAAACGTTGGTTTTCAAATCTAAGACGGTTGTGAAAGTTGCAGAAGCGCACTCATTGGATGCGTCCAACACACCGCTGGAAATGCAGCGTTGCAGGAGCTTTAACAGCCGTCTTTTAACCATTTAAAATTTCTATTTTTTTATTATGTTTCTTCTCAAGCAGCATTTTAGTCATCGCTACGTACCAGTAACTACCGGTGGAACTATTATGTTTTTGCCACTAGTAGCAAGCACGTAATTGCTACGGTTTTGGTACGTGCCTCGAACCAAAATAGGGAACAATTTTTAGCTAGCAGATACGTTGCAGTAACCTCTCTGGAACTTGTCCAGCTACGTAGCTGAAACGTGGCGGCGTAGTAATTGCTACTTTCGTGGAACTTCTTTTCTCTTTGACACATCGTGCCGCGTGGTTGCTCTCTTACTCTTGTAACTTAGCAAATATTGTATTAATTTCTATACTAATGCTGCGATCGTCTCACAAAATGGATTACTATTTTATTTGTAATACGTACCTGATAATACAAAAGGCGATGAAATTTTTAATTATTTTGTCAATCCAGTATATCAAAATTATAAACCATTGCAACTTTTCTGTTAAACGTGATAATGATAGATCGAAAATTCTTTAATTATATTTTTTTTAATAAAAAATGTCTAATAAGATATGACAAAAATATTTGTAATTTGATACACATGATAGAAACCATTTTTATATTATTTCCAAGGCACAATTTGGCACCAATTTGTTATTTTTATTGAAGGTTATATAGTAAAACATCTATTAACAATCATAACAAATTGCAAATTGATTAATGGCTTCCAACATTTTACAAGTAAATATGGAGATAGAGTAGTTTACGAAAAATCACTTTCAAGTGATTCTCCTGTGTAGCAAAGAGGGCTAAGCAATGGTTTTAGACTGGTGGTAGGAACTTTCAGTACTACTTTAAAGTAGTACTTTAAATGATTTAGATGATTGTCACTTTAGTTGAACAAAAATATATACTTTAAAGTTATTATACTAACAATGGAAGCTTACAGCTGACGTGTCGGTCGTATCAAAAATTCTTTTTTTAAATAAAAGTAAATCATAAGTAAATCCATAGTTAATCAAAAGTAAAAAAAAAATAAGGAAATACGTGTTTCTGCATTTAATCTCATACGGCTTATTTAAAAAAATAACAAATTAACACAAGCAAGACGCAACGTATTTACTTGGAATAAAAACGTTATTTTTATACGATTTTATTGTTTCAGTAATTTTTTAAATCTAAGACGGCTGTGAAAGTTGCTGCAGCGATGCATTTACAGCGGTGTGTTGGACGCATCCAATGGTGTTACATCTATTGTTCCAAATCATGCCAAGGCTTTTGCTGGCGTCTTTGTTTTTTTAGTTCCTATTCGCACTTTTCGTTTATAGATAGTCTGACTCCAGATCGGTTTCCAAGAGACTTCTCCCACTGCCTCAAGTCCATCCTTACTTTGTGCATAATTCGAATAGCTTTAGTCTTAAAATCTTCAAATTCGAATTTTTATTGATTGAAGTAACACGATTGCGACGAAAGACTAGTATATTTTGGTATTTCTTCTTCCACCATAAGCACTTCAGGTAGTTTTTATCCCCTTGCTTTACTCCCATCATCTAGAAAGTTTTGCTAATGTTCACAAAAACTCCAACCTGTCCTCTGTCCCCAAATGTCATTATCGTTGAGGAAAGCAATTAAATATAAGTTAAGCCCCTTGTTTAATAAATCGTTTAGTAAGAGATGCCTGCCTGTCGTATAATAGTCGTCAAAGACCAGTTTAATAGGAGTGCTCACTATTCTTAAAGATAGCTACTGGGGAAGATCGTAACAATTAGTATGGTCCTCTGATACTTTTACGATGAATCTCCTTTGTCCATTCAGTCATAACAAATCTTGCTGTAGGTTTCGTAGTGACCTTTTGTTCGAGTCTTCAGTTGGTGGGATAAAGTCTCTTTTCTGCTATAAATCAATTTGTTGGGCGATTTTGAGGTGTATCGATCAATGAAAGCCTAACTGAGTAACGTCCATCAACGTTGCTTCAAATAACAACTAATAACTAATAACTAATGCATTCGGTTCCTCTTCTTTCTCTGTTAGTATGATGTAATTGAATCGTTAATGCCTATCGCTTCCAGCTTCTATTAGATAGGCTCACCCTCATAAGTTTGTATATCTGGAACTAGACCGCCAAATGACCAACCAAAAACTGTTCGTGTTGCATCCATTCCATTTTATAATTTCTAAATGACACCAGTATTCCGATAATCACTTTCAATACGTATATCTACATATGTCTCTTAGTTTCGATTTCCTTTGTTCGACATCAGTCATATATGTACCTTGACACTGAAGGTGGACTACCCATGGACTAACTGGAACTCCTGGAGATTCCATCGCCAGATGGAGTCTTTCTCGTAGAATAAGATTGATCTACTTATGCAAACTGAAGAGGAAAACTCGAAGCTTGTAGATCTTATATATTAAATATACCCATCAAATTGCACAATTGCTTGCAACTCACTAGAGATCAGAACACAGTGAACTTACAGTTCTATATTTAGACCTATCAATATTATTTAATTCACTATAATTGTTGTCAATATCTCCAGTACACTTGGTATTGAACTGAGTTGCTGTTGCTGTACACTGAAGAATCTTGTGAAGGTGTAGTGTATAACGCTGTGTGTAGTTGCAGTACTGTTACATCTGTTTCTCTTGAGAATTCCTGAGCCTTCTATGAAAATCTATCTTCATACAGAGGTACTCACTATAGTCACGAAGTCACGTGACACTTTTGGCACAGTAAATACAAAATAAAACCTCTACATCGCAGGTTTTGATGTTAACTCTTAAGCACACTTAGGTGTAAGCACACTTAAGTACACAAGGCAGCAAAAGCTTACTTTCTTCTCTGTTGTAATCACCATATGCTATTCTTTTGGTTTCTCCACATTGGTCACTGTCATGTTTCCTGTCACAGAAGACGATGTACTCAGTTGATTGAATCACAAATAGACTGGTATTAGTAGGTAAGTTTGGTTCTCCTGTTCGACTTCTTTTTTGTTACCTTCTGTTCATGAAAACCAGATTAGTATTTCCCCTTAAGTGTTATTTTGTACAATGTCTGAGCACATAGAAATTAGGAAGAAACTAGGAACGTAATATTTTCTTTAGTTGTGTCATCTGTCTTTATGGATTCCGTTTACTTCATTTAATTAATGGATAAATTTATTCTGCTCATGAAAATTTTCCTCAAAAGAATTTATCATAGTATATAAACCAAACGGCTATGGTTTTTCCCTTTATCGAGTGTATTTCTTTTGTAAATCCGGATTATTAAAATTATGGTTTATCAAAAAAAAATACAAATTATTTGAAAGAAACTTGAATTTCTAAAGAGAGCTTCAAAAATCCAGATTACAAGAAAAATTATTCAGAAACTGGATAACTGAACCTGTAATAAATTAGGCTTGAAATAGGTTTCAGTTAATTAGCACATTTTTCGACGAACAAGTTATAAGAGTAAATTCAAGACAAGGAGTCAATTCAAAGAGGAGTTTTCAGGTAGCGATTTACCTTTTTTTTGTATTCGATTCAGGTGATTTAAACTACAAGGAAAAAAGTGGAAAAGGAAAGTTTAAAGATGAAAAGTAATTCAAACAACTGCAAAATTACCTAATTGTTAGTTAGCTATAGACAATTTAATTTTAATCAAAAAATTCAAATTAGATTCAATTTAACAATGAATAATTTGTCAGGTTAATATTTTTTTATTGATATATTCTGATGTGGTACCTACCTGTAGTAGTACATAAATCCATTACCTCTGTTTAAAAGCTGCAACATAGGTACTACATGCTTTAAGCTTTATTACTATTTACCAAGCAACAAGAATTCCTTCTTGAAATTAGTACTTAAAAGAATTTGTTGAAGTTGAAAATTTGTATTTTAATATTTCAAGAGATATTATGGTCTAGCTATAACACTCTAATCACAATAATATATTTATTTTATACTTACCTACAGACTTGCCGAAAATCCATTTAATAGTCTTGTTATATTTTGTGTTATAGTATGGTGGGTACATTATGAAAAATAAAAAAATCACAAGGTAAGCTTATAAACTTTATAGACATTTTAAATATTCTAATCAAATAATCAAATAAAACATAAAAAGAGTTATTTACTAACTGTTTATTTATTCGATACATTACCTTTACTTATTTATTTTGCAAAAAATATTACATTTTTTTACCTTAAGAAATATTCTATGAATGTAATACTTGTACGTACAAAATTATTTATTTATAGCTGCTTTTGAGGCATAATTATGGTAATAGGTAAACTTGTTTAGAAAAGGTTAAGAAGGTTTCACAGTTCCTATAATGAAGTCCAATACATATTAACAGCAACCTGAACAATTTTAATTATTGGATATACTTAATTGCAATTTTTTAAAAGGTAATTTGTAACATAAATCTATTTGAAATGCAATAATTCAAGAAAATTATATTATTTGATAATAATGTGTAGGCAACCTATTCTACATTTGTACATAAAATGTGCCTAACATGCCTAACAAAAATATAATAATTCAAGATGCAGTGATTTGTAATTTTAAATGTAAATTATGGAATAAAACTATGTACTAGAAAAATGCTGGGAAACTAAACAAAAATATAATGACATTCCTTTCTATGCCTATAACTTCGCCTTATTATGCCGTTTTATAAAAAAATAATGTTTTACAATAACTTGCTCAATCAATTTTAGCCGTGGGATCATAATATATGTTCTTTTATCTAATAAAATTAATAGAAAATTGTGATTACATTAAGTACATTAATACTACAATTTTCCTTAAATTTGTGTGTTAATCTCAGCGCATTTTTATATATTTTATTTTTTACAAATACTGATGTAGTTGAATTATGACCCTGCGATTCCCAATAAGAAATCTTTATATGATGGTGGTTGCAAAATCTTGAGCTCTGGTGCCTGGGCTACGTTAATTTTAACGTCCCTGCACAGCTTGTTATTATTTATCAAAAATAGAAGTATTTTGAAAACTATAACATAAAAGATTGAAATCTTAGCGAAAATTTTTTAAAAGTTAAAAAAATCACATTAAAGAAATATTCAAAAACAAGTTGCGATATTTCCGAGACAACAACTCTTTGCTAACAGGATCACATAAGCTGCTGAAGGTTTAAACTACTAGAAATCATTTTTATTAAATAAAACTTTGATTTTGCTATACGGTCGCCATCTGCTGTTTGTTAAATAAATTTATACATGGAAATGTAGGGGGGTTTGTATCTACAATTATTCTAGTTCACAGTTGCAGTTGGAGATGACGCAGATGCAATTTATTTAAAAATTACTTTTTTAAAAGTTAAATCACATTAGAGCGAATACAAAAATACGTTGCGCTATGTTGGAGACAGAACAATATTTTCGTAACAGAAACACATAAGCTACGGAAGATTTAAACTACAGAAATAATTTTTAATAAAAAAAAACTTTGATTTTCGATACGGTGGCCATCTGCTGTTAACTACCCAAACTAATACAAATAAATGTAGGGGGGTTTGGATCCACAATCATCTTAGTTTCACAGTTGCAGTAGATGAAGTATGATTTTATATAGTGAACAGCAGATGGCGAACGTATTGCAATATCGACGTTTTTTTAATTAAAAATGATTTCTAGTAGTTTAAACCTTCAGCAGCGTATGTGATCCTGTTACCAAAGTGTTGTTGTCTCCGAAATATCGCAACGTGTTTTTTTGAATTTTCTTTAATGTGATTCTTTTAAACATTTTTCGAAAGTGATTTAAATTTTTTATTTTATAGTTTTAAAAATATTTCTATTTTTGATAAATAATAAGCTCTGCAGTTAATCTTATATATAAGAAATGCGTTGAGATTAAAACACAAATTGAAGGAAAATTGTACTATTTATTAATGTACTTTGTAATCAATTTACTAGTAATTTTATTAAATAAAAGAACATGATGTTGATTATGATGAGCATGTTATTACAAGAAATTTAAAAATTAATATTTTTATACAAAAGGCATAAATAAGGCGAGATTATAGGAAAAGAAAAGAAAGTCATTCTATTTTTACTTTGATTGCATTTAAAAAAAGATCTTACGCAGATGCTGCGTGAAGGAATTCACCGAATAATTCTTGAAGGTATCAATCAGACAGACATGAGTTTGAGTATAGTTTATATATAAATGTTAAAAGAAAATGCACGTTCAAAAAGTGCAGTGCGATGAGCAGGTGGGGTTATGCTTACTCTATATCTTAAATTAAAATGGTGCACAGCAGTTCTAAAGGTTATTTTATTATATTAGTCAGGTCAAACTATGAAAAAATAGAGCTAACCTTGAAAAAATTGTAACAGAAGCAAATTCTTCGTGGTTAGTCTCAATAATATGTGCTACAATATCTATCGAAAATCCGCCAGAATTCATCTACGGGAAATTACTTAAAATTTACTTTAATTATTCAACAAGTAAATGAACGTGACCCATATGTTTCTAGTCTACTTTTCCATGCTAACGACAAATCTCCTCTAATAGTGAACTTTTATTTATATTTTCCAAAATGACAAAAAGGACAAAATGAAGTAAAATGAGCAACAAAGAATTGTGTTAAGTCTGTAATATGAACACTCATCCATCAATATCGGAGTCTTCTGAATCAAGATATTGGTCGTGTATGAAGTTAACGTAGCTAGATTCCTGACACTGTCCACAAGCATCTCTAGAAGGTAGACCATTTTTTCTGCAGCTACATCGTATTGTTCCACATTCCTTTGTACACTTGCAGCGGATAATAGTTAGGAGATCCCATGGAGCTGGAGGAAAATCACTTAATTTTGGAAAATACTCATTGTTCCGCACAAACCATCCCCAAGAGCAGGCATCAACCATTTCTTGCTTTCCTATCCACTTCATGACACGTAGCACATGTAATGTTTCATCTTTCTTGTCTCCATAAAGTAATGACATGGATTTCTTCCCAGTTTCTTCAATTTCGTCCTTAGGTTTGTTCTCTGAGCAGAAGAGCTCTGCTAGTAGTTTTAGGTCATTACTACAAGAAGTTTTTTAAATGCAGTGGTCTTGCCGGTTCCATGTATGTGTGATGTGCTATCACAGCCCATAAAATCATGCAGGAAAAGCAAATACTTGCACATATCAACTCCTAAAATATTTCTTATAGCAGGGATGTCATACACTGTCGAAAATGACTCGAATACTTAAATATCACTTTTCAAATGTAAGGGGAAACCACTGACCGAAGAATGGAACAACAGCAGAATGAGTAAGTTAGCATTTTCTCCCAACACAACTGTATCTATACACTTAGACGATGTAACACCTTGTCCTAGCACATTGTCAAGCATAAATAATATGGCATCCTTGTCTACCGAGGAGATTACCAATGAGATGTATCATCCTGGTCTTGTTCACGGCATTATGCAAAAGTTATTTGTTCTTGCCAATAAAAATAGTGTCTGGAGAGAAGTTCACTGTGGGTGATAGTTTTGAGTTCATACCTCGTCTCCTATGTGCGCATTCTTTGATGGTTGGGATATTCACACTGTATCCATCAAAAACAACTGTGACTGAGTCATTCTTTTTCACTGTGATGTCTGCATAAGATCTTTCGATAAAGTCGAATGTGATTCCAACTTCCAAGGCATTCGATGAAGTAATGATCCTCCATCTAAGACATACTTAGTTGGCCCTTGCGATACTTCTGTAGATACACTTGACGTCTGCTAACTCTGTGATCCATCAGTCATGTTCTTAATGTGTTTGTTGATGCAATGTGCGAGTTTCGACTTTCGCCCTTTCTGAGAATTGCTGGGGACTCGAAAAGAGATGTTGGATATGCACAAAGTTCATATTGCAATGCGTCTTTAATTCAAGTTCGGCATAACGTGTTGCTAAACGTGTGTGTGTTAACGTCTAAAACGACTAATCAATTTCAAAATAGATTTTGGCGTTACTTTTGGGTGTAAAATAATACTAATAATAATTTTACTGAAAATAGCAATTAAAGTGGCCTGAACGTAAAGCTTTTTCCTGGCCAGGTCTGATATACCCAGGACGCCATTGTTTTCTTCTATATTAAAAACTGCTACAGATAATAAATTAATTTATAAAATGATAAATAAACTACTAAACTAAAAGTTACGAAGCTTTAAGTTTTTGAGTCTAAAACTATGACAGCATCAAAAGTTTTATAATCTAAGGTGAATGTATAATATCTCAACTTGGAAATAATTATGACAATTCCGAAAAGATTTAAAACTGAAACTATGGCGTATTGGTAACTGTATGTAGAATATCGCATATCTGCACTTTTTAGCCTCTGAATCTGAAGCCTTAATTAGCGTTTATTAAATAGTGTAAAATATAAAAATACTTTATACAAGGCGAATTATAAATTTCGTTATAATAATTGAAAAGATGTGTGTAAATATATGGATTTATAAATTTTTAGAATATATGCAGCATCTCTTTTAACATCACGTGCTTAAAAAATATGCAACAAGATTAAAATTTAATACTTCCAGGCAATATCTCTTATTTGCTTTTGCTAATATTGTTGCTTTTATATAAACAGAACGACTTCATATAATGACAAACCTCTGGCAAAACAAAATCATTCTCATAAACTAAAAGATAGTCGGTTGAAATTGTTAATAATTTATTTTTACTGAAAAACGAGAGATGGGCGTTTCTTATCTCAGCTGCATTACTAGTTGCGAGAGACTAACCATGAATTCAATTTGTTTTTAATAACTGTGCAGGTTTTATTTTGTTGCTAATGTGTTTAGTAAAATTTTATGTTAATTTTATTAATTTTATTTTTGATTAAATTAGTGCTTATAATTACAAAATAAAACCAATAAGATATGTTCGAGTTGTTTTATTAAAAATATATAATTTTTGTGAAACTGTACGCGAAGTAAACACAATACAGGCCGCGAAATCCAATTTCCAAGTAACTTACAACTAGTACCATAGTTCAGGTAAATAACGTTTTGAAAAGAAAAAAATTTGGGAAAAGCTGAAAATTGATATATACGCTTAAAATGTGGTGCTGAGAAACGTATCACAACTCCTCATGCGTGGGTGATCAAGGTCCTTTGATGCATGCATAATTCTATCTAAAGCACTAGGTATACATACACATGAATGGACCTTGGTGGGTGATGAGCCGGCTGTGCCATCTTGGAAAAATGGCGGACAAAATTGCTTTTTCGCTAATATTTCAGAAAGTATTAATTTTATGGGCATCAATGATCCGAATGAAAATGTAGCTGACAAGATTCCCCACAATTTAATTTTTTATCGAACCTCGTACTTTCAATAGTTTCTGAGATAGAATTTTTTTCAGCAACTGTCATTTTTTGACAACCCGAAAAGTGCCGTTTTTTGCGCGTTTTTCGTAAATATTTCAAATTTGGCTACTCCTACGTACAAAATGGATTTTATAAACGTTAACGAGAATTAAATTTCCTACAAAAAAGTTGGTTATTGAATGTCGCGCAGCTATTTTTGGATATATGATTTTGTAATAGTATATTAAGTATCAAGAACAGTAAGGACAGTTTTCCGATCGACGACAATATTGGAGGAGATCGGTAAACTCCTTACTGTTTGAGATGCTTATACTATTTTTTGTACGACCATTATTAATACAAAGGTATTAACTAAGGAAATATCCCCGAAAAAAATAGATTTAAGATAATTTATTTTGCCCTGTATATCCACCAAACATTAAGTAGGTTTTGTCGTTACCATGGATACGTTTGTAATTACTATTATTTTTGAATGTCACGATATTTGTCAAACTCGTGAGAATGAGTGAATCTGAAAACGAATATAATTGGGATATTGAAGAGGCCTGAGCAAATTTAAATAAACAACATACATTTTTTTAAATAGTCCAATTATTTAGAAAATAAATGATTTCTCGCGAAAGAGACATCTAAAGATCATGCATTTATTTTATAAATTACATATAATTTACTTACCGTTCTGTTTTTGACAGAACTGAACGGTAAGTAATTACTTACCGACGCGTTTTTGCTTAGCAACCAGTAAATATAACCTACTGTTCTAAAACCAAGTATGGTAAACAAACCGAAATAGCATGGTCGTACAAAAAATACTATTCTGTCCGAGTGACATACAAAGGTTTTCGCCTACCTGCTTTTATACTTATACAAATTTTAAACAGTAAATTTAATTTACTTTAAATTAAAAATAAACTTATGTTAGAGGAATGTGATGGAGTGAATGAAAACAAAAATAACGACGAAAAAAAATACCGGGTCCGGCAAAATGATCTCCCACATTTTGCACCGCCACTGTGCCCGAATCACTGAAGAGAGGGGAAGCTTAGCGTAGTCGGTTGGTAGCTCGCGCCTTGCCATTTCAGTTGTCGTCATGAATTGGACGGGCGAGCATCGTGCCTTCGTTATCGAAACATTTATGAAAAGTAACGAATCTGTGATTACGACGCAAAGAACTTTTCGTACTCACTTCGCGCTTGGTAGACATGCTCCGGTTCCAGATCGCAAAACAATACTGTTGTGGGTTTCAAATTTTAGAGCCACAGGTTCAGCCATAAAAAGAAAATCAACTGGTAGACCCTTCTGGGTCTTCCAGTTGATTTTCTTTTTAAGTGTCCTAACACTTCTGTGTTAGGACACCGGAAAATCTTGCAGCTGTAAGAGAAGCAGTTGAACGATCTCCTAGCCGTTCAGCTGTTAAACATGCCTCTGCTTTGCGTTTGTCAGATCGTTCTGGGAGAAGAATTTTACATGCCGATCTAAAGTTCCACCCATACAAAATGATGATCCTGCAAGAACTTAGTGAACCTGGGAAAATTGCAGAGCATGTACCAACGATATTCTTCAAAACGTCCCACAAAATGCTCTTTTAATAACGAGTGACGAAGCTCATTTCCATTTGTCTGGCAGTGTGAACAAGCAGAATTTTTGCTACTGGGCACCAGAAAATCCGCTGCAGCTCCATGAAAGGCCACTTCACAGCCAACGTGGTACCGTCTGGTGTGCTGTTGGATCTTTTGGCGTTTGGGGTCCCTATTTTTTTGAAGAGGGAGGCGTGACGGTTACCGTAACTGCCGACCGATATGTCGATATGCTACGCAATTCTTTGGAACCAAAACTTAGAGAACTTGAACATCCGGATGTGTGGTTTCAACAGGATGGAGCTACGGCTCATATGGCAAGAAGGATAATGGACGTTTTAAGGGAAATGCTTCCAGGACAAGTAATCTCCTTACGTGGAGACGTTGGGTGGCCTGCGCGTTCACCCGATCTAGCCCCATGCGACTTTTTCCTTTGGGGCTACCTGAAAGCGAAGGTTTTTCAACACCATCTCCGAACCATTGACGAATTGAAAGCAGCAATACGCCAAGAAATTACAGGAATATCACCTCAAATTACTGCTCGAGTGATGGAAACTTTCAGAAATCAGCTTCGAATGTGTATCGAAAAAAATGGTCGCCACTTGGACTCTGTAATTTTCAAAACTTAATAAAAACAAATGGCATAGCATACATTTTCACTTAATAAAAATAAAATCTAAATAGCATTTACAATGGCGTTTTTATTAAAGATTAAAATGTGGGAGATCATTTTGCCGGACCCTGTATTAGTGAACTTACAGTAAATAGCTCTCTTAACCAGGTTCTGCTAGATTCTCGGATTTTCATTCCGGCGCTGAAAGCTGCGTTTTTTTCTTAAACTACTCACAAAAGAGAACAAAATGCAAGGAAAAACTAATAGGAAAATAATGGTTTCTTAAGTTTTCATATGCACCAGCGAGAGTTATTATATGGAAAAACACTCAATTTTATTCGGAATCGGCGATGCGGTAAAACTAACTTGACACGTCGATAGACAAATTTCTATCTTTTTTCTGTCAGCTTTATCGGTTAACGCGCATGCGTATTAGACATACGAGATATGTATAATTTAAACCAAATAAAAATAAAAAAAAGGATACTTTAGCCAGTCAAGTTACAATTAAAAATTTATTAACATTAATTATTACTAGTTAACTCAAAAAAAAGAAAAAAAAATTAGAGTTCACAATCAACATCCCCTTCTCCAAAAGCTTTTTTTCTTTGACTAAAACTAATCAACTAATTTGGCCAAAGGTCTTTCAAAGATTCATCTTGTATGCCATCCCTTTCGGCATGTAATTTTAGGATTATCCCTAAAGGCCATCTAAAATATGGTGCAAGATTATTGGTACTTGGTGGCGGAGAAGTGGGTTCAACCACTTAGCGCGCTGTCTAGTCCAAAAATCTTGTTGAAGTCTTTGAAGCAGTTGCCAACAATTTAAAGTGTTTAATTTTTTATGCGTATGATCTTCATCGCTTAAAGCGGATAATGGTTGCAGGATTAACAGTGCCCTGGTGCTAAAACAGTTAAGTCATTTGCGTCATTGCATAATGAATGTAAGAAGTGTGAGTTAAAAGAGCTTCTATCTGGCACAGAACTATATACAAGCCGATTGTATTTGAAGATTTGCTCTCCAATCACGCGGTGCAAATGGGTTTTCACAGCTTTAACTTCAGTTTATACAATACCAGAGAAAGGTGGTCCCTGAGGTGGGGAAAATGCCATGTGATCTTTTTGTGCCTGCTGCACTTTTGCGAAAATTTTGTGTTTGCTTTGAAGCACTTTAAAAATTGATACAACAATCGCTACAGAAACAGACTAAAAAGGCATCACTAGTTAGGTCCGAACCTTCGAGGAGAGTACTAGATGTAGCGCCTTAACAGACAGACAAATAAATACATGAATGTACGATTTATATTTTTTGCACCGCGTGCTTTACCTAGCGTGGTTCTGAAAGGACCGGCTTAATCAGTGAAAACATTCTAACACGTTCACTAACACGAGGAGAGAACAAATCCCCCATAGGCGGTTGAAAAGGCTTTGGAGATAATCGTCAATATTTTTGACAATTTAACACTAGCTTTCGTCGTATTGGTAGTATATACGAGCAACGTCTGGTAAGATGGATCTTTTTGTGCACGTATTGTTTAAAGAGGCTAGTTGGTAACAAAACGCGTCCGAACTTGGACGCCACTGAAGTGATAATATCTTTAAAGTAGAAATACTTTCGGATTTGAACAAAAAGGTTTCAGAATTGATTTCGAATTCAGTTCAGCCCTCTAAAAATTTAGGAAAATTAGATGTCCATTTTCTGAGTTCAAATCCTTTGTTACTTAAGCTTACTAGCTCATTTCGGGCTGCGATAGCACCTCCAAGGTTATCTGAACCCGAGACAAGATCGTCCACGTATATATCATTAAGTAATAGTTTAGATGCGATTGGAGATTCAGAACCTTCGTCTTGAACTAACTGTGTAATGACACAATTACCAAGCTAATCGTTATAAGGCGATGGAGTTAGCGCGAAGGTTACACGTAATAATAGTCCAGGCGACAGAAATTGATATATGGGAAAAGTCACAAGACTTGATAACAGCAATTTCTTTTGTTTAGTATGTAGGGGGGGTGTGTGGTAAGTCTACATTCAAGTTCTCGTATTAATCGGAGGCTGCGAAGTGTCCATCTTGGAAAAACAAGTTAAAGTGTTTTTTCAATTTATCTCGTTAACCGTAGGTCTGAGGAAAGAACTAATTAATAACGTTTTTGTAGGAAATTCGATTCTCTACAACTTCCTGAATTCACTTCTTTGATAAATGTTTGTAATAAAAAACTTCTTTACGTGAAGGTGAAGTTTGCGTTGTGAAGGAGAGAGGAGTAAAATGTTTGCTTCAAAGAAGCATTGAAAGAGGAGATGCGGAGCACGAAGAATTTCTAAAAGAAGCATTGACCTGAGTGGATGGCAGTCATTCTGTATTCTACGACTTTCGTGCGCCTGTGCAGTTCGCCTCGAGTAGTTAAAGGCACCGGGCCCATTCTCCCACCCGTCGACCAAAATTTGAATCGCTAGAGAATTACATCTACTAATACATTTTTTTTATTCATTTATTTATTTGATAATAATTAATTATACATTGTGCCAGACAATGAAGATAATAAAAGCTTGTGCTTATTCTAGAGCACAATTTCACTATAAGGTCAAGTCCAATAAATATAAATATTTCAAATTAGGGTACATTTTACTTAATTATTATTGAATCATTGTTTAATTGCGTATAGAATGCATATGTTCAACAAATTCGGTATTATATGCCGTGGGTAAACTTTCAACTCCTGCTTTCCACTATACCAAAGAACGTGATAAAGAAGTAAGTATATCAAAATTCCCGTCTTTACATTGTGCACAAGAAAGATAAGAATAATTTTTTCCGTGCGACAAAAATGAAATACTTATTTCATCCCATACGTTCAATACAAATGACCACCCCCATATATCTTAGCAGTTTATTTTTAATAACTTTGTAACTACTTACATGACACAAAAAAGTGTAGTATAAAAGTTGAAGAGAATCATATTGCCGACAAAAGTTGTGCTGACAACGTTTTTACTCAGACGTACGGTTAAGGAGATAAATAACTTACCAGTAGGAAAAACGTTATACGACTTACCTGCTTCGTCTTCGACTTACCTCCATTTGACCGCTGCCTTCCACTATACTAAAGAACGGAACCAAAAAAGTGAGTACACTAAACTGTTCGTTTTTAAATTGTCTACAAGAAAGGTCCGAACAATGTTTCTCGTACGACCAAAAATGAAATAGTTACTTCACCCCAAAGATTTTCAACCCCTAACTTTTTGTGATTATTTGTTTGTAACGTTTTTATTACAAACATTTCTCAAATAAGTGTAGTGAGGAAGTTGTAGAAAATCGTATTGCCGACAAAAATGGTGGTAACAAATTTCTTACTCAGACGTATGGTTAAGGAGATAAATAACTTACCAGTAGGAAGAACGTTATACGCGCTTACTGCCTCGTTTTCGACTTACCTCCATTCGGCCGCTGCCTTCCACTATACTAAAGAACGGAATCAAAAAAGTGAGTACACTAAATTGTTCGTTTTTAGATTGCCTACAAGAAAGGTAAGAACAATTTTGCTCGTACGACCGTGAATGAAATGGTTATTTCACCTCAAAGATTTGCAAACCCTAGATTTTTATGGTTATTTGTTTATAACTTTTTTATTACAAACATTTCTCAAAGAAGTGAATTGAGGAAGTTGTAGAGAATCGAATTTCCGACAAAAATGTTATGAATTACTTCTTTCCTCAGACCTACGGTTAACGAGATAAATTGAAAAAACACTTTAAGCTCTTTTTCCAAGATGGCGGACACTTCGCAGCCTCCGATTAATACGAAAACTTGAATGTAGACTTACCAACCCCCCCTACATACTAAACAAAAAAATTGCTGTTATCATGTCTTGTGACTTTTCCCATATACCAACTTCCCTGTCGCCTGGACTATAGAAAAGTTTAGAGACGTATAGAAGCGAAGAAGGATTGTTATTGGAAAAGAGAAAGACTTGACAGTTGCTGGACAAACCAGACGTCCACACATTCGCTTCTGTATCCAACAACTCTTCAGACAAAAACGTACAGAAACTTCATTGTATCTGCTGGTGAGCAGTTTTTTTGTGACGTTGTACAACGGCAACAGATCCTTCCTTGGATGAACTCCATTGTCGTATCTATGCACGCACTATAGTAAGGCAAGTGGTGGCAGCTTTATTTTAACTTGTAATACTGCCACTTACCGTTACAATATTTCAGCAGCATAGCTCGAGGACATATTTACAGGTTGGCTTCGATATTTTACTTTGGTTCCACTTTCTATGTCAATCGTTTCACACGGCTCTCAAATTTATTCTTTTGTTTTAGATACAAAAATGGTTGGACAATATCCTTTTATCCAGCAGACGCGATAGAATAAGCTGCTAAGCAGGTCTACTGTTTCAGGATGTACGTCCACTGGAGGGGCGAGACGCGAGAGCTGTCAATAGTTTAACAAGTATATAACCTAACTAAAAAACTAATTCTAGAATAATTGGTGATTATACATGTTGATTAAAAGCGTGTTGGTGGGTAGCAATAAGGTTGCAGTGAACACTAAGTCTGTTTCAGTAGCAAACACTATATTTTTATTTATTGTTTCCAGCCTTATTTTGTGGAACTCCATAATCATGAAATAAATAAAGATTATTAAAAGTTTCACAGTTTTATTAAAATATACCTGACAATATTGTTTCGGCAGCTATGCTGTCATTATCAAAGGTAATATAATTATAAACAAACACGTCGCTAAGGTAGATACAAAATAGGTAACTAGATAAAATAATAATAATAATAATAAAAATTAATAATAAAAATCATAATTAAACATCTAATACTTCCAGTAACGGAGAATTACTGAGCTCAAGTTGTTCATTCATTAAAGGTACCCTGAGTTTGTGTTTGTATATCTCAAAGGCTTCTAAAATGTCTAATTTGCGTTTGTTATTACAAAAATGTAGGAATTTAATATTATTTTGAGGAGTCATTGTGTGATTTTGTTCTAAAAGGTGTTTGGCGTAATTCGATTTTTCAGGATGTTTATTTTTGTAATGACGTACGTGTTCTTTATATCTTATGTCAAAATTTCGAAGTGTTTGTCCAATATATACCGAACTACAAAAAGAACAATTTAAACTGTAAATGCCCGATTTCATGATATCATGTGTTCTGTCTTTAGCATTAAATAAAAATGAAAAAGTGTTAGTGTTGGTTTTGAATGTTATTTTATAATTGTTGGTTTTTCTTAGTATATGTGCAATTTTTTCTGATATTTTGCCAAAATATGGTATAGATATGTAATTTGTGTCTTCTGTTTTATTGTCAATGGGATATATTCTTTTGATAGCTAACCTATAATTTTTTTGTTTAATTAAAGTGTCAATCATGTTCGGATTATAATGATTTGCATGTGCTAGTTGTTTAATGGTTGATATCTCTTTGCTAAAATGTGATTTTGTTAGTGGAATAGTTAAAGCTCTGTGTACTAATGATCTGTATGCTGCTATTTTATGTGTATTGTGGTGACAAGATTCATTTGGTATTGTTATGTCTGTTTGTGTTGGTTTTCTGTATATGGAAAATTCAAAAAGATTGTCTGCGTTAATCTTGATATTTAAGTCTAGAAAGTTTATAGCCCTGTTTTGTTCTGTTTCTAGTGTAAATTTTATATTAGGATGGATATTGTTTATAAGAATTAAAAATTCATTGATAACCTCAAAAGAACTGTCAAAACAAGCTAAAATGTCATCAACATAACGAAACCAGAAGATAATGTGTTTAGAGAGGTTTAATTCAAATATTTGATCTTCAAACTTGTCCATAAATATGTTAGCTAATAGAGGACTTAGAGAATTACCCATAGGTAAACCATCCTTTTGTAAATAAATTATGTTATTAAAAGTGAAATAATTTTGACTTATACAAAGGTCAAATAATTGAATTAACTCTAACCTTTTAACTAATTCTATATTACTATTTATCAAGAAACTATCTAATAAAGGAATACATTCTTGTGGTGGTATTCTGGAGAACATGTTGCAAATATCAAAACTAACAAGTTTTGAATGTGGTGGAAGATGTATGTTTTGCAGCTTATCTACTAATTCTAATGAATTTCTAACGGAGTATTTCGATTTGTAACCTATCTTGTTAATAAACTGGTTCAGTTTTTTGGATAAAATGTGATTAGGTGCATTGATGTATGATACAACTGGTCTTATTGGCATATTCTGTTTGTGGGTCTTCACTAATCCATACCTAAACTGTATGGATTAGTGAAGACCCACAAACAGAATATGCCAATAAGACCAGTTGTATCATACATCAATGCACCTAATCACATTTTATCCAAAAAACTGAACCAGATTATTAACACGATAGGTTACAAATCGAAATACTCTGTTAGAAATTCATTAGAATTAGTAGATAAGCTGCAAAACATACATCTTCCACCACATTCAAAACTTGTTAGTTTTGATATTTGCAACATGTTCTCCAGAATACCACCACAAGAATGTATTCCTTTATTAGATAGTTTCTTGATCAATGGTAATATAGAATTAGTTAAAAGGTTAGAGTTAATTCAATTATTTGACCTTTGTATAAGTCAACATTATTTCACTTTTAATAACATAATTTATTTACAAAAGGATGGTTTACCTATGGGTAATTCTCTAAGTCCTCTATTAGCTAACATATTTATGGACAAGTTTGAAGATCGAATATTTGAATTAAACCTCTCTAAACACATTACCTTCTGGTTTCGTTATGTTGATGACATTTTAGCTTGTTTTGACAGTTCTTTTGAGGTTATCAATGAATTTTTAATTCTTATAAACAATATCCATTCGTAATCCATCCTAATATAAAATTTACACTAGAAACAGAACAAAACAGGGCTATAAACTTTCTAGACTTAAATATCAAGATTAACGCAGACAATCTTTTTGAATTTTCCATATACAGAAAACCAACACAAACAGACATAACAATACCAAATGAATCTTGTCACCACAATACACATAAAATAGCAGCATACAGATCATTAGTACACAGAGCTTTAACTATTCCACTAACAAAATCAGATTTTAGCAAAGAGATATCAACCATTAAACAACTAGCACATGCAAATCATTATAATCCGAACATGATTGACACTTTAATTAAACAAAAAGATTATAGGTTAGCTATCAAAAGAATATATCCCATTGACAATAAAACAGAAGACACAAATTACATATCTATACCATATTTTGGCAAAATATCAGAAAAAATTGCACATATACTAAGAAAAACCAACAATTATAAAATAACATTTAAAACCAACACTAACACTTTTTCATTTTTATTTAATGCTAAAGACAGAACACATGATATCATGAAATCGGGCATTTACAGTTTAAATTGTTCTTTTTGTAGTTCGGTATATATTGGACAAACACTTCGAAATTTTGACATAAGATATAAAGAACACGTACGTCATTACAAAAATAAACATCCTGAAAAATCGAATTACGCCAAACACCTTTTAGAACAAAATCACACAATGACTCCTCAAAATAATATTAAATTCCTACATTTTTGTAATAACAAACGAAAATTAGACATTTTAGAAGCCTTTGAGATATACAAACACAAACTCAGGGTACCTTTAATGAATGAACAACTTGAGCTCAGTAATTCTCCGTTACTGGAAGTATTAGATGTTTAATTATGATTTTTATTATTAATTTTTATTATTATTATTATTATTTTATCTAGTTACCTATTTTGTATCTACCTTAGCGACGTGTTTGTTTATAATTATATTACCTTTGATAATGACAGCATAGCTGTCGAAACAATATTGTCAGGTATATTTTAATAAAACTGTGAAACTTTTAATAATCTTTATTTATTTCACTATATTTTTAAATTTCTTTATTGATTAAAAGGATGTTGAGGTCCCGGTGTATGACTTTATTTAGAACATACCATGGTGCATCAATCATGTATCGAAAAATTCTGGACTGGCATTGCCTTAATATGTCAATGTTGGAGTTGCTGGCACGACCCGACAGTTGCATCCTATAACTGGTTTGATTATATGATATGGTCTTATATAAAAGTACTTAATTAGCAAATAACGATTGAAACTTGCGCCCTAAGAGCCAATACATTTGTTGGATTGTAATACCTAGCTGTTTCCTTTTTGTCCATATGTGCTTCCTGTAGGTGAGTCGTCTGTCGAGGTGAATGCCCAGATACTTAACGCTGTTTGCTTGGGGAAGGTATTTGTTGATTGTTTAACTGGACCGGTGGACAAGTGTATCGTTTAGTGGTGAAGGTGACATGAGTTGACTTTGTTTCATTAACTTCTAAGCACCTTTTCTTACACCAACTTTCTAATTCTGATACATGATTTTGAAGATACTCAGATGTTATAATCGAGTCAGGGTGTGATGCTAATGAAATTGTATCGTCTGCAAAAGTAGCGACAGTCGTTGTTTGCAAGGTTGGAAGATTTGACATAAAAATTAGATACAGTATTGGACCCAGAACACTGTGTACAAGGATGCTTGAGTGTCACCATATTTGACCAGAAATTTTCTATTAGAGAGGTATTATTTGAGCGTTTGATAGTAATCTGGTGGAAATATAATTTTAAGTTTGCAGAGCCATCATGCCAAACATTATCAATAGCTTGTTTGACAATATGCAGAGCAAAACCGTTTGCTTTCAAAATCATCGATCATTGATGATTTTGTCTGCTAATCTGCGCATTTGCCCGATTGTGAAGTGATGAAATGAAATTCGAATTGATGATCTGGTATTAGATTATTGTCTATGACTATTGGTGTAATATTCACAAGTAGTAACCTTTCGAAGACTTAACAGACAGTAAAATAATTGGTCTATAGGATGACACTTGATCAATGGGGTTTCCAGGTTTGAGTATTAAGATGATGATGGTTACCTTCCATTGTTCTGAAAAACATCTACTTTAGCTGTAGAATTGCATTATATAAGTAAGTAATAAATCTAAAGCCCTTCTCAGATAATTTTTTAAATGCCTTTCCTGTAGTAAATAAAATTTAAAAAGTTTCTAAACTACAAGATTTAGTTCCTGCATAGAAAAGATAATAAAACAAAAGGTTCTAACATTTTATTTGAATAAAATTTTATTTGACGCAATCATAAAAATTTAATTGTTAAAATATGATTTACCAGATATGCTATTCAACTACTTTTGAAAAAGAAATTCCAGAATTCAATAAAGTGAACTATAAAAAACTTATTGTAAAATTAAATTATTAATAAATAGAATTAAAGCATGGGCTAAAAGTAATGAAATTATTTGTAGCTGTTGCACTTATTGTTTAACTTGCGGTAAGTTAAATATTAATTATTTAGAATGGAAATGAAAGCTGAATTGAGAAAGGATGCATGTCATTTCTCTCCTTCTCTAGTCAGAGATCAATGAAGTTTCTCTCTCTCTCTCTCTACTCACGTACTATACTCACAATACTCACCTGCTGTACCAGCTGTACTACTGACCACACTTGGATCGCTGCACTCGCGGGTATTAACCTAACCTATCTGACCTTTTCCCCCTCTTAGTCATCTGCTCATCTAGCAGACGAGAAGGATTAAATGGATCTAAAAAGAAAAAACTCCCTAAAGGGTTTGCTCGATTTGGTTTGCTGCGTCTGCAAATACCAACCTAACCTGACAAACATTTCTGACTGAGGTACCTCATCTATGCATCTGTATATACACTGGCTTGCAAAAAGATCGCATACACTTTAAAAATCAAGTAAACGAGTTTTTACGTAGTTTTTGCTATGTAAACGTGACCTTTCTGTCTTTTGACATTACATTTTTGACGGATAAATCTGTCATTAGGAAAATAAAACAAAATAATTTTAACTGATTGACACTGACAATTTAAAAATTAGGACCGACTTAATACAATCAAAAATAGGTGTACGCGAATTTTTTGCAAGCCAGTGTACATCAAGTCATTTCAGGTATGTCTGAACTTTCAATTTTATTTCAGTTTCGCTATTGTGATATGTTAGTAATAAATATTTGCTGTAATAAATTTTGCTTTTATTAAAACTACTACTTACAAAACATTTGTAAAGTATAACATTAATAGACAAATACGTAATAGGTAAGATTATTTTATAGTATGTACTAAGTAATACTTAAAAAATATTTCTAGTAATAATTATGTGCGAATCTACAATTTATTAACTATTATTTTTAGTTAGGATGATTTTTATGCAGGATGGATAACTTATAATTCTATAACATACATATTACTCACGTATTACAGCTCTTTAGAGCTCCCTCCCCCCATTGCACTGTTTGTACTTATATTAGATACACCCTGTATATAGAAATATTATTTAGAGTTGGTTAAAGTTTATATTTATAATAATGCTTTGACAAGGACTACGATAATTCAGAACATCAATAGGCAGCATTTTCCAAAATTGAATTGTGTCGTATCAAGAATAGACGAATAACATATCGTTGGTGAGAAATAAACCTAAAGAGCACAGGAAACCAACAACATTCAATTACGTCAAAGAATAAAAGTTTGAATCACAGAAAAGTAAATTATAGTTGAGTTACTGTAGTCTATAGATTGATTTCTCAGGTACATAGTTGCAGTGTTATTTGTTGTTTCACAGAATTACAAGCTTCAATCCCAGAAACTACTGTTGATTATGATACTGTTATTCTGTTGATTCTGACCGGGAAAGTTTTTGTTTTTAAATACAGAATATTTTAAAAATAACATTACAGTAGTATGAGCAAATTTAGTTTTATCATTTGAGTTTTAAGGTATTTGTTTAATCATAGCGTAGCTATCAACCAAATATAGTTTTAATTAATAGTTCTAATATCAATAACAAATGGAGTGGGTGACCGAGCGGTAAAGAGTTCAACTCTTACTCAGGCGACCCGAATTCCATCCCCGGGACCGGCGAAACGATTTTTCTTGTCGATAAAGTTATAGTACACTTCGCCGTGCTATCAGATGGGCATGTTAAGCAGTCGGTCTTGATAACCACATAAACATCTTTCTATGGTTGCGTTAAAAATAACACCGCCCTATACCACGCACAAGTATTATTTACTTCGGTGGTTTGGCAATGTTAAGTACAATTAACATTTATACATATAATATTTACACAATACAATAATACAACACTGTATTTAAGGGTGTCTCCTAACCACACATTGTATTTGACTAATTGCTAATTGACTAATTAAAAGGTAACATGGTTACCGAAATACGTATTTGCAATTAGTCAAATACAATGTGTGGTTAGGAGACACCGTTAAATATAGTGTTGTGATAAACCATAGTCCTTACAATCCATTATTAATACAATACAATTCTTTTGTACATAAGTTATCAATTAATTGTATTTAAATCTATATTTGATATGCTAAGATGTGCAACAAAACATAGACAGTAATCTATGGAATTACTTTAGCCTATTATATTGCTTCTAATCATGCTAACTATTTCTAATTATTAGAAGTATATCTCACTGTGTTATTGTTTTATACATGCAATAATACCTATTCAACGGATGTTCGCAAAAGTTTTCCCGTTAAGTAGTTAAAAAAGTATAACGTGGTAGAATTTTATTAAACATATTATTATTGCCAAAAGAATATTTCCAAATAATGTTAAAATATCTTTCTAATTGTTATTCACAACAAGCTTGGTTACTTGTAAGAATTTAAAGTAAAGCTTCCCAAGAGATGGTGTGTGATGATAGTAATTAATCTTGGGCTCAATTTACAATGCTTTTCAGAAATTTCATCGGTAAGTTGTCGTCCAAGAACTGGAATCGTGATGGACCCCCATCTGTTATTAATCTGATTAAGCCTAGTTCTCATTTAAATGGTTTCATGGTATACTGACTGTAAACATCTGTTTATTGAGCTCTGTCTCCATGGGTAAAGATCCTTTTTACGAGCTAGCCCGTTATGAAGCCCGTAATAGTAATTTACGTACCAAGCATTGTAAATGAATCTTTACGGGTGAGCTGGAAAGTTTGTAGGGCGGGCGACGAAGAAGCGAGCCTTCATAATCCAGTGAGCCCAGTAAAGATTAATTGCAAAGCGTGTCGCGTAGAAAGATTTATTTCCATCTTCACCAGCTTTTTTTATGAATTGTATATTTTTTACAAAAAGACATTTTGTAATCAAAAGCGGTAGCACAATTTACAGCTAGGCGTTGTCATGGTGTTCAGCAACAAATCGTTTTTCATATTTTTTTGTTGTTGAGCATTGTAGAATATTACAGGGGTCTCTTTTAGGAGCCCGTAAAGTTTTACAGGGCTGTAGTTGTAACTACTCATTTACTTAGTAACCATAAATGCATGTAAAGTGTCATTTACATAGAAGGTGGAAATAATAATATATTATGTACTAAGGGCTTAATTGAGTGTGTTAGAGACCGTTGAGGCTCGCAGAGCCGTTAGAGCCCAGCGAAAGCCGAAAGCGCTAAGACGATAAAGGGTTCTAAAACACTAATTAAGCCCGAGATGCATACGTTAGTTTATGTTCGGTCTAAGTTTAAATTAATATTTAGTTTTAAAATAAAAATAACTTGAAAGGTGCAAGACTTCAATTAGGTAGGTGCAGCGATAAAACTTCAAATAGGTAGGTGCAATGGTATATAATTACTGTTATTACTATGGAATCAGCGTAAACAAGGGTAGCTTGTAGCTCTTTTTCTAGCGGGCTCTAAACAGTCTTAAAGCCCTAGAACTCTAATTTAGCAACTTACGCTCTAACAACAGGTCGCTAAATAGGTCGTAATCACCCGACCGGACATAATAGTTATTTATGTATTAAGGGCATAATGAAGCTTTTATGGTCAGAAGCGTTATTTCTAGCCCGAGGCGTCAGCCGAGGGCTAGGAAAAGGCTGTAGGGCCATAAAAGCAAGTTATGCCCGCTATACATACACTATTTTATGCACAGATTAAGTTTTTATCTCAAATCTATTATTGTGTAAAAAATATAATTAAATGAATACGTAGGTGCATCAACCCGCTGTGCGTTTACTTATGTGCTTATATGAAGTACGTTACTATAGTTACTATTCCAAAATATTTAATTTCAGCTTATTTTCATTGGTGATAAATTTACAAATTATATTAAGAACCAATCGAGTTCTACAAAAAACAGCTCTGACATTTAATTGACCTTTCTTTATTGTCCCTCAGACCATAAAGAGACCCTTAGGCCATAAAAAGACGGTTATGTTTAGATCTAGCAATAGTAGACTCTTTATAATGTATCTGTGCATAAAAATTATTACGGGCTTGTTTATCATCAATACCATAGCAACATACATATTAATTTAAAACATTCATATATATCTTACGTATTGTGCTGTACTGCTTCAGTAAATGAAAGAATTATTTATTAAAGATGTACGAGTCAGTATACCATAAACGTTGTACAATGCTCGACCGTTACACGAACTCTACGTGTTTGCACAGATAACAAACTCGCTAATCGCTCGTTTTACTGTGTTAGGTACAGTGCTCGTACGTAAAGTTCTAAGTAGCGGTCTTGCAATGTAAATAACAATTATTCTAAATCTAGAGAGTTTACAACAATCTAGTAAAATAAATAGGAAACGGAAATAATTTACAGAAGTAAATGTTTATCCTATTCTGTATGTTTTAATGTCAAAAACCATCGTTTAATATGTTAATACTAGTTATAAATCGGTTGTTGCATGGTGACTATGAGTTAGAAAACGACTATTTTCAAAAACTGACTTAATAACGAAACTTTTGATTCCAATGAATTCGATATTTTAGAAAAGCATTCCCAAGACCGATTATTATCCATGACTATTGATTATTATTATTACCTACTTAATAGTTTATTTATTAATACTGTTTAAACCCTGTTTTGTTGATTTAACTGTGTTCTTTATAAGCAATATTCTTCTATTGTGAGAAGCACTATAGTAATACTGTTTAGAAGCTACATTTATTATCACAGAAATTCCTAAAACCCGTATACCGTACTGTGTACTTAAATAAAGAGATATAGAAATGTAAACCGTATGTATCTAATAAACCGTCACTCGATTGCTAGTTTCCTGAAGCTTCCTTCAACGCCAAAAATTTCAGCTGACGTATGAGGTTTACCAATTCTTAGCTTTTCCTGAACGGAATATTTTCTGTCATCTAAAAACCAATCTCTGTAACTTTCAATCTTCTTCTTCCATTCAGCTGAAAGGCCAGAAACAGTTTAATAGTATCAAAAAATATATAGCGTACTTACCTGCCAACTTTTCAATGGTCCCATTATTTCCTCCATATTCTTCGGAAAAGATAGCTTGAGAAATATGTTCGTGAAGATTACCTGAGTTGTTCTCGCTGTACATAAACGTCTAAATGCAATATGAAAATGAATCATCTTATTCTTTAAATTAGCGTTATAAACTTACCCTATTTTTCAATTTCTCAGACATAAGACTTTTAATGATATTAAAGACAGTTTCAAAGAATCCTGGAGCATTGGTGCAATATAATCCTTTCATTCTTATAGGATAAGTGTTTTGCATTAAAGTAATAATTTTTTTTAGAAATGGAGGTGTCAACTGTAACACGTAGTTAAACGAAAATCCAGTAAAATCTGATATGAGTTGTTGACCAGAAATCATAATATTATCATCTTCGTACATCAAAACATCTAATACCATGAAGTAAACCCTAGCAATATCATAAACCGTAATTGATTCAGAATCGCAAACCTCCCAACGAAGAACTATTACTTTGTGACTTGCGGAGTCTTTGCTGGATACGGGAAATGGTATAACAACGCTGTAAATATAGTGATTAATATTAATTAGGTACTTAGATACTTGCAAAATAGTACAAACACATTAAGTTGGTAATTTACTTACCCTTTGTTTAAAACAGTTTGAACAGCTGACGAAAAAGGATCCCTGTTTTCAAATATTTCTGGTAACAAGGATCTAGTGGTGTAGTACATGTCGATTTTTTCTTTTGTGCGTTGTAAACTAAACTTGCAGCCTCGTAAGAATCCCAGAATCCATTGCTCTTCTGTAAAAAAATAATTTTATGTAATAAGTAGTACAATATTACAAGCTTAGAAGTAAAAGTTGACTACTAATGTACAATATTTTAGTATACTAGTGTGTATAATATTTTACTCTAGTAAATAAATAAATGTTCACTGCAACCTATAATCCAAACTAAACCTAGTCATCCATGCACAGTTAGGTATAAATAACTAATCGATTTGTGTAAAAGAAGAAACAGAAATGGGTATCTATCTACTTTCTCAATGTGCCTTACCAACCATCTATTTTAGTATACTAGCATTAGGTTAGTTATTAATTAGTATGGTTAGTTGTTAGGTTAATACTATTATCTAATTTACTTTTTCTCAACCTTGTTGTAAAATCTTTTCATTTGCAACAATTGATAGTTACTTACTTAAAATTGTAAGATGTTGCAGACAGATTTAGACAAAAGTTTTAAGCAATTATTCAACATATGACTGCAAAAGTCGTCGATACCTAAATCTTGTTTATGGACCAGGTTATTGGTTATTGGTCCAAACACTGACCCATGCATGCTTGATTTGCTTCTCTCATTTCTATCTCGCTCGATGAATCAAGTACTTAAAACAATAACTCACGCTTTGTTTACAAAATATTGACGATTTATTTATAGATTAAAAACTAGATGACCGATTTTACAAAAGTAGACATTTCGAATCTTATAATGGGCAGTTTCAATGTTTTTCGTTGAGCTGCAGTATTGCCCCAAAGAAAAGTTTTTTAGCGGGTTTTCGCAAAATATGTGTTGTAACGTATTCAAATTTTCAATTTTATAGCAATGTAATTTTATACGCATAAATAGCAAAAAAAATCTTATTCCGGCCCTGCGTATTTCAATATATTTTAGTTGCATTAAAAATCTGCAGACTTTAGTTTATTCCAAATGATGCTTTCTTAAAATGCCGACATTCCTTCTAGAATAAAGTTACAGAAATATTGCTTCTAAAAGCAACATGCTGATGTCTTTGTAAATATTAAAGTTCAGTTCAAAACGTTCCTATAGTTATAAAGGTTATTTCGTAGAAAAGAACCTTGATAAAATTTAATTTATAAATATCTTAAACTAATACCGCCTTCCTTACAAAGGATTTCAGTTCCTAAAATGCATTTAGTTTTTATTTATGGTTTCCTGTTCATGCTTATCGACATTGTGCATAAACAAATTCTCCCGAGTGCAGAAGTATAAAAAATTGCGGTGAAGTCCCTTGAAATTACTTAGAATTCTCACGTTCTCTTGTTCCTGATTGGTTAAAAGGTCACGCTATTTCGCTATAGGTTAGTTTAAAAAGTCCTCGCTTAAGTTTAATTTTGATGATATAAAATTCAGATCCCTTAGTTCAGTTTTAGTTTGAACAGAGACGGTCGAAGACAACCATCAAAGAGGCTGGTGCCTCGATACTTCACAGGGCGCTTCGCGCCCCGAGAATATTTTAAAAGGGTCCTTACGATAAATTCGATAAAATATTCCGTACTACCGTTTATGCCTCAATTTAAGTTTAGTGTTATATTGTACCGATCTTATTGTTTGGAAATTAATCCAATACATGGATTATTTCGCAAGTTTAGTTAGTTTAGTGAAGAAAAATATTACCGTCTCGTTATATCGGAAAAATAAGTATAATTCCGTAACTAATTTCCTATTTGTTGAGCAGCCTTCAAGTATACAGAGATAAAGTACCGTTACCATTATAATTCATGAAGAATTTGTTCCGTTTTGGAATTTATTTCAAATAATTATGTTAAAGTTCGATGAATCTTGTTAAGACAAAAATAGTTCAGAATTTAAAATAATAATGTGTTCCCGCAACGTCTAGGTCAGCAGTTTGTTATTGTGTTTTGTGTAAGGTCATTATTGTTTTTATAGTGTATTGTGTTTGAAGTTTTCCATTTGTGAAAGGTATTTTTGAACTTTGTTGGACTAATAAAAATGTTTTAATGTATTGATTTTTTTTTAAGTTTTTTATGCAAAATTTATTTGGGATCCCGAAATTAATTAATTTCTAGGAATGATAACTTTTTGAATTTGATGCGTTTTGTATTTCCTTTTTTATTTTTCTTTTATGTTTTAATATACAGATTTCAAATTTATTTATTGATTGATATGGTTAGGCTCAACGAACTGCTGATGTTTTTTGTCAATTAGGATTTTTTATTGTTTGATAAATGTTTGATTAACTTAACGTCAAATTTAAATGGGAAGATAATTCCCGTAACTGATGACTTCCCGAATTTTCTTCTAATTCTAATATCCTCAATTTTGGTGGCGCCCAACAGATTTTTATTTGTTCCTGACTAATTAATTAAAAGCTTTTGGGTTACCACCCACACCTGAATTTAAATTTGCATAATTACAGATCTCAGCCGGTGCATATAGTACAGTAAGTATTTAGTGATTTGAGTTTTTTATTAAGATTACAGTGACAGTCCATTGTAGGATTTTTAAATTTGTGTGTGAAATTTTAGTCGTTACATGGTCCATATCAGTTCATATCTGAAATAGTGCAACAATGCGTATGAGTTGAATTCGATGTACTCAAAACAGTATGTGCATAAAGTAATAGTTTAAGCTACCACGATTCCAATGCAGAAAGCCATACTTGCGATCCGTGACAGCGATCAGCTTTAAAAACTCTCGATACAAAGTTTCCCATCTCTTCTTTTGACTTCGGCTACGGAAGCATTGTGTAACATATTACAATTTCTTTTTGGCTTTTCCCAGTTCGATTTCACTTTAATGTTTAGCCTAAAATGTTCTTCTTAAAAGGCTTTTCCCCATTATATTATTAACAACTTGACACTCCTAATTTGGCCATGCTTTATGACTAGATCCTGTTATTGGCTATTCCATATTTGGTTATGCTTCAGAATGGGATTCCTTACTGTTAATTTCAGTTTATCACTGTTTATTATTCCTAATTATTCCTTTTTACAGATTAGCTGTGAATTCTCTTGGAACATTTGTTCCAATTCAATAATTCAAGCTTCACTATTTAGTGAAGTTTGAATTATCATTTCCTTTTTTGAGATTTTGAACTGGGCGAAAATTAAATATTTTATGTGGATCTGGTTTGCATTCACGTAGGCATTGTTAGGCACAATTAAATATTACTGGTAATTAACAATTGACATTGCAATTTGTTGATTAACTAATAAATTTAATTAACTGTTAGTTGCTCCAACAATTCACAATTATTTAATTGTTAGTTTAAATTAATTACCATGACAATTAACAATTGATTTTCATTATGATAACAATTAACCTATTATTTATTAAGGGATACTGCTTACTAAATAGTTGACTTGCCGAGTATCAACTAACTACTGACTGGTCAGCAGCTTTTTAAATATCATTTCAGAACAAAGGATGCATGTTTTAATAACTGTCTGTTTTACCTTGCTACTAATACCAATAAGTTGATTTTAACAAGATGGATATATGTATCAGCTGGTGTGACAAGAAGTTATGAAATTGTAAAGAACACTTAATTCAGATTAGATATTGACAGCCATTTGAAGGAATTGCTTGCACTGCACTCGAACTAGGTGATGGCGAGCTTCTGCTTGTTTATCGTACTACTAGAAATCATTAAAGATTTTTGTAACGTTTCTAAAGCTGCGATGCAATGACTTCTCCCTTAAGATATATTTTTACATTTGGTTATTGGCTCGCTCGTACCTCGCTCCCGTTTAAACCAGCCCGTTCGCGAAATAAAGGAGTTTTTACACTTGTATCTTAAATAACTATTACAGAATACTATACAAATTGTCACATTAAAAATTATAATATGTGTAAGACTAATTAATTGTATTGTATTGTATAAATGTTAATTGAAATTAACATTGCCAAACAGCCTTGGTAGTGAATTGTCTAGCGTGCTGGCATTTCACCCAAGCGACGCAGGTTTGACTCCTGGTATCGGCAGTTCTGGTTAAGGTATTCTGCAGTTTTCCTTAGCTGTGACACAAATGTGGGATTTACGCTGTTCCATCTGTCCATAAATCCGCTGCAGTCGCACGTTGGGTTTGCGTAATGATAATAATCGCCCCCTCCCTCCCGCACAAACTTCATAGCTTCTAGGGCCTGGTTCATAGGTGATGGGTTGTAGAAATTATTATTATTAAACCACTGAGGTAAACATATACTTGTGCGTCGCATAGGGAAGTTTTATTTTAACGACAGCTACCGAAACATGGTTATGTTGTTTTCTATACCGACTGCTTAACGTGCTCTTCTTAACAAATAAAATTAAACAACAAAATAACATAAAATAACAACTATTATAAGTAGTGAATACCAAATTGTAATATGACTAATTAATCAGACTGTAAATCAGAATCAGATAAAGAAAAGTCGTCCCTCACACTAATGATCAATGGTTCTACTATTAGGTCCATGGCAATGTCAAGCTGCCACAGTTTTTCTTCTTCACCTTGAGCATGACAAATAGCATTCTTCCAATTTTCGGCAGAAACATCTTTGACTGCTTCTTTCATTTCTTTGTCTTTTATTTTGAAAGTAGTATTGTTTCGCGCTACTTCCCCTTTTATTTGACCCCATATTAATTTAATAGGGTTGTATTCACAAAGATATGTGGGCAATCGCAAAACCATAACATTCTATTCATTTGCCATCTCATCGATCACATAATTTGGCGTAACGGCAGCCTGTCGTACAAGATGCAGGAGTTCGGCTTTTATCATGTCTGGTTCATAAGTAATTGACTTACTTGTCAACTTTTTTGTGCTATTATTTGGCAATTTTTCCGTTTTTCGGCTGTGATAGAAAGTGTTGTCCATAACAACTACAGAATGCTTTTCCAAGTGTCCCAGAACTTTTGTAAACCAGTTTTCGAAAACTTCACCTGTCATTTCTTCGTGGTAATCTCCGGTTTTCTGAGATTCGAAGCATAATAAACCATCTTCAACAAAGCCGTCCTCGGATCCTATATGGAGGACTATAAGACGATTTCCCTTACCAGATGGATCTTTTAAGCCAGTCGTTAGTCCTTGTAAGAAAGCTTGCCGCGGAGTCAGAATTGTCGAGTCCTTCCATACTTTATGTATAGTATGACCAGCATTCACTCACGTCTCGTCTAAGAAATACAATTCTTGCCTTCTCCCGGTACTTTCTGATCTGTCGCAGAAAACGTCGTCTCCAGGCGATAATCTCATCTTTTTCCCGTAGGACACTATTGTGCGATCTTTTCGAAAACCTATATAGCCAAACCCAATTCGATTACAACATGTAGAAATAAAAAGTTTATTTTCTCACCGAAAGCCAATTTCTTTTAGCAATTTCCATAAAATACTCCTTTTGAGTTTCGGTAAACCATCGTTGTCGTGAACAGTCATTAATATTCTGTGTAGAGTAGGTGGTTCATTTCTTTCAAAAAAGGAATGAACTAAACGTCTAAGAGCACTTTTAGTTCCCTCATCAATGTTGTCTAAAATTAGTCTTTGTCTGTAGTACACTTTCGGTGGATTCAGCTCGTGTGTTTCCTTGTATTCACTGATAATCTTGAACACACTCGAGACGCTCACGCCTAAATGAATATGCATAATTTATATAAGTACATAATAATATGTATAAAGTGAAACCATACTTGCTGCTGTTGCAATAAACTCGACGTTTTTCGTTTTAGGGTTGTGTGGGTTCTCTCCAGCGTAAGCCAGATACCAACGACACGTTCTTTTTCTTCAAGCGAGAAATGTCTGGCTATCCGTTTTTTCGGTGGAGAAAGAACAGGTTGATCTATTATTGATAACTTTATCACTTTATGGCAAAATGTGATTTTAAGACAATCAATATAAATCGTTTTCAGTACTTACCTTAATATACACAAATGTGCACTAAATCTTAGAAATCTTCAAGCAAATTTGAAATAATTTAAGTGACATTAAGAGCAAAACAACGACTAAGTAAATAACTAATACCAACTGTAACCACCACAACAAAATCATGTTGCAAACACGCAATCTTAGTGCTGCGACGCTAATTCAGAGAAAAATTTTCTATATATTTTTTCTTTTAATAAATGATTATTAAAATAATTTAAATGTGTTGCTATAAAAAGTAAAAATTGATTAAAAAGTTATAAAATAAAGTAATTATTAGATAATGTAATTAGGCAACTTCTTTTACACATGGGTATCACTGGGAGCTCTCAACAATAACGTATTCGCATGCTTGTGATACGTGTTTTAGAAAACCGACCAATAAAAAAGCTCTATTCAAATATACCGCACTGTTGTAGGGCGTGGCTTAACTATTTCTGTTGGCTGGACAGGGTATAGTAGTAATTTGACTTACTTTGTAATTTTCTCGATTTTATTAAATACAATGAGTCATTAATATGTTCGGTGCCATCTTCACTACCGTTTCTCCTCTATTTTGAAAAACTGGGGACAAACCAATCAACAACAAGTGGTCATTATATAGCTCCAGTCAAAAAATTGTAAATTCATTACTTACTGTCCAAAATTCAGTTGGCCAACCTAAACCCAATGTGGGAATTAACAAAGTGGACAGACCAATACAAAGTGGTGAGTGATCGATACCTCCCGAAAAAGTTTAATCTAGCTGGTTCCTATTAGTAGAACCTTGTATGGACCTTTGCCAGGGTTATTGCGAACCAACACACTATGCAAATAAAAGACCATGATAAAAGATCTTCTGGATACTTTAAAGGTGCATCGCGTTTAATATCAAACCTAAATGAAACAATTCAAGATTTTGTATCTGCCAGCAGATGCAAAGACAGACGACGCAAAGATGAAAGATAAGAAAATGTGAAGGTAGATAAAAAGGCGAAAGAGCTTGAGACTTCTACGTCGGAAATACTGAATAAACTTATCAATGACAATACACAAACTGATGCCTCTAAACGACAACTGCGGTGGTGAAGGGTACCTTTGAAGAGGTAGGAGGTTACTTCTCTTGGGGTAATAGAGTTTGAAAGTTAAGGATTCCTCATTTTGTGACTTATAATGATTCTAACATATTCTAGACATTTATTGATCTCCTATCTACCAACATACTGTCGGTCTATCAAGATCCATGTTTGGAAATATTTCTAAACCCAAGAACTTAATAGAAAGACAAAAATAATTATATTTCTTATACTTGCTTTTGATTGTAGTAGAGCATTTACTCTTTGTTGGTGGTGCAACAAAAAAGGTTTTAGCCAAAATGAACGGAACTGATGATTTCTTAGAACGATATTTCGAAATAATATATGAAGAGTTATTTAATGTTTGCGACTATTCCCACTGGAAAGGTGCGCTGGTCGAGGTAAGATAACCAAACAATAGATCGAGAACTAACACACAAATTGTTCACTATAATTTTTACAGCTGGTTTCCTTAATTGCTACATTTGCATGGCAATTCTTTGATCTAGTAATTATTCTTCTTACATCTGCTATTGCTGAAAGATTTCGACAGATTGCCAAAAAGATCAAAACTAAAGTATGTATTTCCAAGCAAATTTTAGCTACAGAGTTTCAGTTAGTAGTAAATCACACTAGTTAATTGCTTAAATAATAAATATTTACTATTTTTTTTCTAGAATTACTGGAATGTTCAATGGACTGAACTACGAGACCATTACAATAAACTATCTGTACTTTGTAAAAATCTAAATGGTATAATGTCAGAAATGATCATAGTATCATTTATTGGAAACATTTACTTTATGTCGGTATCAATTCTTCAAGCATTTACGTAAGCTGTTCTTTTTATAATCAGTGGTAGCAAGTGGACGCTTGCACTCGTTGGCTGTTTTTCTCAGAACCATTGCATTGTTCTTAAAAATTCAAGTGTTACACAGCCTATATTACAAGGAATAGTGCGCTAAAACGCCTTATGAAACGAATATCTTACACTATTTTTCTATTTGAGTTATTTCATTATTATAAATCATTAAAAAAATAACTTTGTTTTAAATAAGATTTGTTAGGGATACTTTGGCACGTATAATGACAGTTGGCAACACTGAAGATTCTAATTCTGCTTTGTATTTGAGCATAACCTCCCTTCGTAGGTATTTCCATCCTTGTCTGATACACACAAAGACCATTAAGCAGCAAGAACCCGTTGAAATTTGCCATGTGTATTAGTATAGCATTATAGGTACAAAGTTCTTGTGCTTTAAAAATTATTATAAATTCAAAGTAGAATCTATGCCAATACTTTTGATTGTGATATAAATGATAATTGATACTTAATGATGAATTAAAAAACTGGATGGAAGAAAAACATATTTCATTTGATAGAATAAATATATTTGGTAAAATATATTTAATAATGAGACACAAATAAATAGTATTTTCATCAAAGAATACAACAAAATAAAAACTGTTACTCACAGAAAACAAGCCGCCATACCATATTTATAACAGACAAGAATAGAGATCCCTCTATTAAGCCCTAGGTCTCTCTGCGCTAAATACGGCGCGCGGCTGCTTATGCGAGCGTTACCATTCCAGTTGTTGCGTAAATAAAATAAATTTAAAAAAATAAAATGTTACTGTTTCCAAATTTCTTTTAGATACGCAAAATGCGTGTTCAAATGCTTTCATCTGGATACTCAAATAGAAATAGTATTTTGTGTCTCAAGGGCAGAAAGTTAGCATTTGCAGCCGGCAGTTGTTTGAAGCCCGAGCGGAGCGAGGGCAGCAGACAACTAAGGGCTTGAAATGCTTTTTTCGCCTACCTGATCAGAAAGTGCTTTCTAAATGTCCTATTTTGAGGGCATTTAAGGCTTCTTTGCGGGCCTCTTATGTCAAACTTTTTACTGCCCTCTTATGTCAAATATATAACCTCTATACTACTACCAGATGAAAGCACGATTTATTTATGTTAAGTTGAAGATACTGTAAAAATTGTAATTGTTTTTTAAATTGTCATACTTTGACCACTCCTATGCATTATCCTAAAAAGTTTTTAATCAAAAAATGAAATCATTAGTTTTTAACATTAAAAATATAACTCATTCGTAAAGCTTTTAGCAACGGAATATGACGGAAAATGTAATCTCAAACATATTTTTACTTAACCTTTAAAAATATAAAAAGCATACGTCAAATTTTTCTAGGCTTCTTAGATCATAAGTTTAATTTTCATGTCTTCGCCGAGAAATTTTTCGTTTGTTTTTTTCTTTTCACAGTGTCAAACACCATAAATGGTGGTTGTGACAATTAATTAATAACAAGAAAATTGTGATTTCAATAAATTATACAATGATAGACCACAATAACGACATTATTGAAGGTGATGAGTTCAGCTGTACACCACCTGAACTTCGAGAACAAGCTACTGTCTTTTTTTATATTTTTTATTATTATTTATTAGTGTTTACAAGTAAAGCCGGTTGAGCGAGCGGCCTGGGGCAACAAGTACCCTGTCTAGCGGCCTAGCCAGTACTAAAGACTAAAGCCTAAAACAGTGCGACCGTGCGAGACTGTCCGCCGTATGCATAAAATGTAGCAAATGCGTCTACTATAAGTTGATCTAATTCATACTAGAGTTCCTAAATGAAAACTTCAACTGTGTTATTTTAGAGTTAGGACACGGGTGTCAAATTCTATCTCTTTCTAGGCCAAAACTAGGCTGTCTCAAACAGAGATACTTTTTTCTCTCTTTTTATTTTAGTGACAACATTCAGCAGTTGTCAGTTATAAATTTTAGGTTAAGCTGTCATGTTTATTTTTATGCATGTAAAATGTTTTAATGTGCACATTATCATTATTTATTGTTATTGTAGAGAATTTTTAAAACTACTATAGTACATATATCAATTTTACGACAGTTTTTAATAAAGTATTAATTGTATCAAATTTCAGATTTATATAATTGTCATACTGACAGTTTAATTTATTAAACCAATTTTCATGATTACCAACCTTCTAATAAATAGTTTCAAAACATGAAATGTCACTAGGAAAATTGGACATGTGTGACTTAACTCTAAATAACACACAGCTCAGTTCATATTTAGGAACCCTAATTCATACTAATTAAAAATCATATCCTGTTTCTTTTATTTACTAATAATAGTAAAAACATTTACTATACGGCCGTGTTGTATGTAGTGTAATGATTATTATGTTAATATAGTTAACATACTACTAAAAACGTCTCTAGCGTTATTTTCATTTTCATTCATTCCCACTAACATATGCCTATTTAATTTACTAATAAGTTACGTTACTGTTTAACTTTTGGAATTCTTTTTTAAACTTTCAAACAGGTAGGCGAAAAACTGTTGCATGTCACTCGGACCGAAAAGCTTTTGTAGCCCTAAGTTGTCCGCTGCCCTCGCTATGCTTCGCTTCGCTCGGGCATCACACAACTGCGGGCTACAAATGCTAATTTTCTGCCCTTGAGACACAATAGTATATTAAGTATCAAGAACAGTAAGGACAGTTTACCGATCGACGACTGAGAGAAGCGAAGTCGCCAATATTGGAGGAGATCGGTAAACTCCTTACTGTTTGAGATGCTTATACTATTTTTTGTACGACCATTATGAATACAAAGGTATTAACTAGGAAATATCCCAGAAAAAAATAGATTTAAGATAATTTATTTTTGCCCTGTATATCCACCAAACATTAAGTAGGTTTTGTCGTTACCATGGAGACGTTTGTAATTACTATTATTTTTGAATGTCACGATATTTGTCAAACTCGTGAGAATGAGTGAATCTGAAAACGAATATAATTTGGATATTGAAGAGGCCTGAGCAAATTTAAATAAACAACATGGATTTTTTTAAATAGTCCAATTATTTAGAAAATAAATGATTTCTCGCGAAAGAGACATCTAAAGATCATGCATTTTTTTATAAATTACATATAATTTACTTACCGTTCTGTTTTTGACAGAACTGAACGGTAAGTAATTACTTACCGACGCGTTTTTGCTTAGCAACCAGTAAATATAACCTACTGTGCTAAAACCAAGTATGGTAAACAATCCGAAATAGCATGGTCGTACAAAAATGTATATGACTTACTTACGCCCCCATCCAGCAGATGGCGCGAGCGTCACGCAAATCAGATGTGTCAATTTAGGTTTGTTTGTCTGCTCTAACGTCTTCTTAAAACTTTTTGTTATTTGTTTGTAACTAGAGTAAGATAGAACACGTTTCAAAGTTGTTTGTTTGTAGAAAAGAAGTTGTTCTAGATGCAGTTAGAACATGCTCTTTCTGCTCCAACATAAACGTCCGAGCAAGTTAGAGGGCAAATAAACCAAACGTAAACATAACCAATACATCACTACATAACCTCAGAATAAATGTAAACCGTTATGTCAACTCGTGAGTACCGTGATCGTGATTTTTGTTGTACTTTTAAAAAATGTTAGAATCCATATGATGGTTGTTGAGAATCTAAAGATGATTTTTACCACAAAACCGTTTGATTGTAAAATCGTTCTCAACTGTCAATGCCATCTAATATTTAGATGGCAATGACAATGCGTTCAATTTAGATGTGAATTTTTTTTATAGAATTCTGGGACTGTACAATAACAAACATACTTTTTGTAGTGAGTATACCAGATATCTAGTTTTCTAGTGACAACAAGTTGCTAATGTTTTTAGGTTAAGTTGTCAAAAATATAAGAAGCGTTGGTCAGTATTTGCATGTATCTGTAATATTTTATAACATTACGTGCTGATATTGTTAACTTTTGTTATTTCTATGTGTTATTTATAAAAATAAATGTATAAAACAGTTTAAAAACCGAATAAGAGGACATAAATCTGTATTTTATTTTCTCATAGTTTTGTGACATTTACAAAAACTCCAGATATGGCAATATCAAGAATTGACATTCACTTCCAAAATTTTATAATAATAACCAACTTAACAACAATTTGACAGTTGTATTCTAAGGTTGTATCTAAAGTGAACCATTTCGGTACTGGAGCTACACGAACATTAATGTTTTAATGGAATTTATGCTTCCACTGTAAAGGTCCATGCTCAATCTACGATTCTAGACCTGAGTAAACGATTAGTCTACAGCCCTCGATTTTCTGTCTGTAATTATCAATATATAGAACAGTTTACAGCTTACAATGTCCAGTATACAATGCACCGAGTTCTTTAGTTGCAGCTTATAGTCCAGATCTCAGGTCTTATATATGGCTTCCTGACTACTGTCTTCGACCAATAACTATACATCTACAAATTATTAATAGATCTGCGAGATCTGATTATAATATCCCATTGTTAAATCGACAACGTATAGACTTTAGCCAACAGTCCTCAAATTACACTTCAATTGTATCTTAAAGGTTTATTACGTTTTCTACCAAATTTAAAATGTTTATATGGATCAGTTCACTTTTAACTATTACATCCAATGTTGGAACAGACTTGTGCCCGGAAGACAGTAAATACGTTGGAGTAAACGATTATGCCACAACTTGCCCTGACTCTCACCGTCCTTATTCTGCTGCCATTGCCAGATTCTTCTAAGTGTCCAGAAGAGCAGTCTTATAACGTCTGATCCCACAAGTGCTTAACTGTCTCATTTTTAATATACTCGAATTTTTCGTTTTTTTAACCTTTGCTTAGTGTCCCTGAAAAGATATGAGAATGCCTTCAGGATATGAAGACCCCCTTTGTGCCTTTTATAAATATTGTAGGAGACAAAGGCTGAAGGTCATTGGGTTTTCTGTAACAGTTCTAAGTGAACGCTCGTTGATGGTTGAGGCGACGAATATTAGGCAGGTTCGCAACTCATCATAAGCAACCTAATGGGTGCGTCCAACACACCGCTGGAAATACAGCGCTGCAGCAGCTTTCACAGCCGTCTTAGATTTAAAACCACGGAAGCAATAAACTCGTTTGAAATACATCATCGCTTTATACATATAATTTTTTAGTATATTATGGGACAAGTGGTTGAAATAAAATTCGCCATCGCTCGTTGAAAAAAACCACTCTCAACGTTGAAATTTTATCAGCCACGCGTTCCATATACTATTTTTTCTTCGAATTTTTAGTATATGAATGCACTTTAGAAAAAAATATTACATTTAAGTGACAAAATATGACATTAAAGTGACATTTCTCTTGTCAGCAATTGAATATCGAACAGTTTGAAATTCAAAATCGCGGTAGTCCGATTATTTCAACCTCTAGAGGTTGAAATGCGATTTCAACCATTGTTATCGATTGCAAAATGAGTGATTTCAATGTCATTAGTAGAAAATAGTATATTATATACCCAGGCACTTTAGACCAGTGGTATATACGCTCTTTCACGTCCTTAAGAACTTAATCGCAAAAATTCAAAATTTCAAAAGTTTTTTCCGATAATTTCGTTACATGTCATTCTGACAATTAAACTCTGTAAACGCCAAAATAACATAGTCTTAGGATAATAAATAAGGTGAAGTGGGGTAAATGTGATAACGGGGTTAATGTGACAGCGACTTAAATTAATTTGAAACAAAAACTGTTGTCAACGCCACCTAACGTAGAATAGTCTATATGGTGTTAACATAAGATTATTCAACCCAAAAAAGGTCACTTCTTTTGAGTCGGAAACTTCCTAACCAGCTGTACGTAGTAAGTCGTCATTTTAAGTGGAATTTCGACGCCGCATGCAACTCGTTATAAAGTCGTTTAAATAAGTCAGTTTAAATAAGGTAACTTTGAAATTTGTCACCCACTTACTTTAATAATATGTCTTTCTACCACACATAATATCATTTCAATTGAACATTATCTTCATTTTTTTTTATCAAACTGTCTCATTTACCCCTCCGCGAAAAACCTGTGGGGAAAATGTAACATAAACTATATCACATTTACCCCTTTCAGACATGGTGCGCAATTATGTGCGAAAAACCACTGACAACCCAAACTATAGCCAAGCCGATCTTCAAAAGGCAATAGAAGAAGTTAAGGCGGGCAGAGCCACAGTTTATGGGGCACATAAGCAGTACAAAATACCTTACGTCACACTATATAGTCGCGTGAAAGGGCTGCGTGGTAAAGTTAAAAACCACAAAGGGCGTCCCACCTACATTGATCACAATGAAGAGGTTAAATTGGCTGAAAGCTTAAAGATCATGGAAAAATGGGGTTTTGGCATGTCACGCAAGGAGGTATTGGAAGCAGTTGGAACTTACATTGCTGCTAATGAAAAACAAACCAACTTCAAGGAGGGTGTCCCAGGAGAAGACTGGTTCTTATCCTTTAAAAAACGACATAACCTCAGTCTCAAGATACCTCAAAATATTGAGTACGCAAGAAAAAAAGCAACTGATCCATTTCTAATTTATGCCTATTTCAACCTCTTAGAGAAGGTCTTAACAGAAAACAATTTAATCGATAAACCTGAACGCATATGGAATCTTGACGAAACAAGTCTTTCAATAGATCCACGAAAGAGTAAAGTCGTCGGAGAAGTAAATAAACCTTCGTCGCGAACAGTTAGCTCCCCAGGCAGAGAAAATACCACTGTTCTTGCCATGTGTAATGCTGCAGGTGGTAAAGCACCACCTTTGATTATTTTCAAAGGTGCATATGTGTGGGATCAATGGTTTGCCCCGAAAGGGACAGAATTTGCAGGCACTGTTTACGCCGCTAGCAAGAAAGGATGGATGGAGAGCAATATTTTCAAAAACTATTTTTTGAAAACCATCATCCCTACTATTGGTAATGAGCGACCTGTTGTTATTGTGTACGATGGACATAGCACCCATGTATCCGTGGAAATAATCGAAGCAGGTATTCAGAACAACGTTATAATCATTAAATTACCCGCTCATACCAGCCATCTCCTTCAGCCTTTAGACCTAGCAGTTTTCAGATCGTTTAAAAGTAAGTGGGACCAAAAAGTTATTTCCTGGCAACGTCAAAATTTTGGAAGAAAAATACCTAAGAAAATATTTTCTCAATTTCTTTGTGAAACTTGGCAGTCTATCTCACCAGAAGTTATAAGAAACGGCTTCCGCAAAAGTGGAATTTATCCCCTAAACAAAAACGTGATTCCCAAAGAAACATTTCCACCAGATGCCATGAAAAGATCGGAAGCAGAATGCTCAAAAAATCACCCTGACCGTCAATGTGGAGAATCAGAAGAAAATCGTGGAGGGCCATCAACATCACATTCAGTATCTCCGCAGACACAAGAAACATCTAAAGAAGCCAATTTATCTTTCGAAGAAATATTATTGACGCAAATACGACAAAAACCACAACCAGAGAAAGAGAAAAGGTCAAAAGTGGGCCCAGGAGCAGAAATTTTAACGACAGAAGAAGCATTAGCTCGAATAAAAGAGAAGAATGACATTACTATTGACAAAGAAAAAAAGAAAAAGATTGTTAAAAAGGTGAAACAAACACAAAAGCACCTGTTAAGTTCATCTAGTTCGGAAGAGGACATAGATCAAGTTCCGTACATGGAGTCAGATGATGAAGACTTTTGTGATGAACAGCAGGAAGAAGATGATATTCCTGTCGCACCCCCCTTTATCGCGAAAGGCAAATGGGTTATTGTGCAATATTGTACCAAAAAACAGCTGAAGCATTTTGTAGGACAAGTTCAACAGAAATGTGGTGATGACTGGGTAATCAAATTCTTGAAGTACGAAAACAAGAAGTTTATTTGGCCCAAATTTGAGGATTTAGACACTGTGTCAGACCAAGACGTCGTTAAAATTTTGCCGGACCCAAAAGACATTAGGCGCGGTATTCACAAATTTGATTTTTATTTCAATGAATATAAACTCACATAAGAATTTTATATTTTTTTATTTTGTCTGAATTTAAAACTTACAAGTGGTTATACAACAGTTAATAATTATATATGAAAATGTAGCTTTTCTTTTATACTTTCACATTAGCCCCATACCTCGTACCCATCTAAAACCTTAGAGAAATACTAAGCGGCTGTCACATTTGCCCCATTTTACGGGGTAAATGTGACATAGTGACATCGTTTAAAAAAAAAATTATAGTGCCCAAACGCTTATGTAAACAGATTTTTTGTCATTGCGGTCATACTCGTCAAGAATCCTAAAGACTCTATGCAAATATCTGCAGTTCCCAGCTCATTTATTGAAAAGAGGTAGAGCGTCAAAGTTAGACTATTTCAAAACTACATCGCATTTACCCCACTTCACCTTACTAACATTAACCGCGATTACTTTTTTTGTTATTTACTTGTTGTTGTTGTTATGGAAACACTTTACTCCCTCAGGCAGTAAAAGTGCTACTTTACTCCCTCTTTCGGGGGACTAAAGTAGAGCCTTATATATAGGACGTGCAAAAAATGCTTAAAGCGTTGACAAGTAACACTAGACGACTGATTTACTAAATGTCAATCATTAAAATGTCAGAGCATTTCGACAGTAGATAAAAGATATAATAAAAAGCTAAAAATTTTAAACGTTGGTTTTCAAATCTAAGACGGTTGTGAAAGTTGCAGAAGCGCACTCATTGGATGCGTCCAACACACCGCTGGAAATGCAGCGTTGCAGGAGCTTTAACAGCCGTCTTTTAACCATTTAAAATTTCTATTTTTTTATTATGTTTCTTCTCAAGCAGCATTTTAGTCATCGCTACGTACCAGTAACTACCGGTGGAACTATTATGTTTTTGCCACTAGTAGCAAGCACGTAATTGCTACGGTTTTGGTACGTGCCTCGAACCAAAATGGGGAACAATTTTTAGCTAGCAGATACGTTGCAGTAACCTCTCTGGAACTTGTCCAGCTACGTAGCTGAAACGTGGCGGCGTAGTAATTGCTACTTTCGTGGAACTTCTTTTCTCTTTGACACATCGTGCCGCGTGGTTGCTCTCTTACTCTTGTAACTTAGCAAATATTGTATTAATTTCTATACTAATGCTGCGATCGTCTCACAAAATGGATTACTATTTTATTTGTAATACGTACCTGATAATACAAAAGGCGATGAAATTTTTAATTATTTTGTCAATCCAGTATATCAAAATTATAAACCATTGCAACTTTTCTGTTAAACGTGATAATGATAGATCGAAAATTCTTTAATTATATTTTTTTTAATAAAAAATGTCTAATAAAATATGACAAAAATATTTGTAAGTTGATACACATGATAGAAACCATTTTTATATTATTTCCAAGGCACAATTTGGCACCAATTTGTTATTTTTATTGAAGGTTATATAGTAAAACATCTATTAACAATCATAACAAATTGCAAATTGATTAATGGCTTCCAACATTTTACAAGTAAATATGGAGATAGAGTAGTTTACGAAAAATCACTTTCAAGTGATTCTCCTGTGTAGCAAAAAGGGCTAAGCAATGGTTTTAGACTGGTGGTAGGAACTTTCAGTACTACTTTAAAGTAGTACTTTAAATGATTTAGATGATTGTCACTTTAGTTGAACAAAAATATATACTTTAAAGTTATTATACTAACAATGGAAGCTTACAGCTGACGTGTCGGTCGTATCAAAAATTCTTTTTTTAAATAAAAGTAAATCATAAGTAAATCCATAGTTAATCAAAAGTAAAAAAAAAATAAGGAAATACGTGTTTCTGCATTTAATCTCATACGGCTTATTTAAAAAAATAACAAATTAACACAAGCAAGACGCAACGTATTTACTTGGAATAAAAACGTTATTTTTATACGATTTTATTGTTTCAGTAATTTTTTAAATCTAAGACGGCTGTGAAAGTTGCTGCAGCGATGCATTTACAGCGGTGTGTTGGACGCATCCAATGGTATTACATCTATTGTTCCAAATCATGCCAAGGCTTTTGCTGGCGTCTTTGTTTTTTTAGTTCCTATTCGCACTTTTCGTTTATAGATAGTCTGACTCCAGATCGGTTTCCAAGAGACTTCTCCCACTGCCTCAAGTCCATCCTTACTTTGTGCATAATTCGAATAGCTTTAGTCTTAAAATCTTCAAATTCGAATTTTTATTGATTGAAGTAACACGATTGCGACGAAAGACTAGTATATTTTGGTATTTCTTCTTCCACCATAAGCACTTCAGGTAGTTTTTATCCCCTTGCTTTACTCCCATCATCTAGAAAGTTTTGCGAATGTCCACAAAAACTCCAACCTGTCCTCTGTCCCCAAATGTCATTATCGTTGAGGAAAGCAATTAAATATAAGTTAAGCCCCTTGTTTAATAAATCGTTTAGTAAGAGATGCCTGCCTGTCGTATAATAGTCGTCAAAGACCAGTTTAATAGGAGTGCTCACTATTCTTAAAGATAGCTACTGGGGAAGATCGTAACAATTAGTATGGTCCTCTGATACTTTTACAATGAATCTCCTTTGTCCATTCAGTCATAACAAATCTTGCTGTAGGTTTCGTAGTGACCTTTTGTTCGAGTCTTCAGTTGGTGGGATAAAGTCTCTTTTCTACTATAAATCAATTTGTTGGGCGATTTTGAGGTGTATCGATCAATGAAAGCCTAACTGAGTAACGTCCATCAACGTTGCTTCAAATAACAACTAATAACTAATAACTAATGCATTCGGTTCCTCTTCTTTCTCTGTTAGTATGATGTAATTGAATCGTTAATGCCTATCGCTTCCAGCTTCTATTAGATAGGCTCACCCTCATAAGTTTGTATATCTGGAACTAGACCGCCAAATGACCAACCAAAAACTGTTCGTGTTGCATCCATTCCATTTTATAATTTCTAAATGACACCAGTATTCCGATAATCACTTTCAATACGTATATCTACATATGTCTCTTAGTTTCCATTTCCTTTGTTCGACATCAGTCATATATGTACCTTGACACTGAAGGTGGACTACCCATGGACTAACTGGAACTCCTGGAGATTCCATCGCCAGATGGAGTCTTTCTCGTAGAATAAGATTGATCTACTTATGCAAACTGAAGAGGAAAACTCGAAGCTTGTAGATCTTATATATTAAATATACCCATCAAATTGCACAATTGCTTGCCACTCACTAGAGATCAGAACACAGTGAACTTACAGTTCTATATTTAGACCTATCAATATTATTTAATTCACTATAATTGTTGTCAATATCTCCAGTACACTTGGTATTGAACTGAGTTGCTGTTGCTGTACACTAAAGAATCTTGTGAAGGTGTAGTGTATAACGCTGTGTGTAGTTGCAGTACTGTTACATCTGTTTCTCTTGAGAATTCCTGAGCCTTCTATGAAAATCTATCTTCATACAGAGGTACTCACTATAGTCACGAAGTCACGTGACACTTTTGGCACAGTAAATACAAAATAAAACCTCTACATCGCAGGTTTTGATGTTAACTCTTAAGCACACTTAGGTGTAAGCACACTTAAGTACACAAGGCAGCAAAAGCTTACTTTCTTCTCTGTTGTAATCACCATATGCTATTCTTTTGGTTTCTCCACATTGGTCACTGTCATGTTTCCTGTCACAGAAGAGGATGTACTCAGTTGATTGAATCACAAATAGACTGGTATTAGTAGGTAAGTTTGGTTCTCCTGTTCGACTTCTTTTTTGTTACCTTCTGTTCATGAAAACCAGATTAGTATTTCCCCTTAAGTGTTATTTTGTACAATGTCTGAGCACATAGAAATTAGGAAGAAACTAGGAACGTAATATTTTCTTTAGTTGTGTCATCTGTCTTTATGGATTCCGTTTACTTCATTTAATTAATGGATAAATTTATTCTGCTCATGAAAATTTTCCTCGAAAGAATTTATCATAGTATATAAACCAAACGGCTATGGTTTTTCCCTTTATCGAATGTTTTTCTTTTGTAAATCCGGATTATTAAAATTATGGTTTATCAAAAAAAAATACAAATTATTTGAAAGAAACTTGAATTTCTAAAGAGAGCTTCAAAAATCCAGATTACAAGAAAAATTATTCAGAAACTGGATAACTGAACCTGTAATAAATTAGGCTTGAAATAGGTTTCAGTTAATTAGCACATTTTTCGACGAACAAGTTATAAGAGTAAATTCAAGACAAGGAGTCAATTCAAAGAGGAGTTTTCAGGTAGCGATTTACCTTTTTTTTGTATTCGATTCAGGTGATTTAAACTACAAGGAAAAAAGTGGAAAAGGAAAGTTTAAAGATGAAAAGTAATTCAAACAACTGCAAAATTACCTAATTGTTAGTTAGCTATAGACAATTTAATTTTAATCAAAAAATTCAAATTAGATTCAATTTAACAATGAATAATTTGTCAGGTTAATATTTTTTTATTGATATATTCTGATGTGGTACCTACCTGTAGTAGTACATAAATCCATTACCTCTGTTTAAAAGCTGCAACATAGGTACTACATGCTTTAAGCTTTATTACTATTTACCAAGCAACAAGAATTCCTTCTTGAAATTAGTACTTAAAAGAATTTGTTGAAGTTGAAAATTTGTATTTTAATATTTCAAGAGATATTATGGTCTAGCTATAACACTCTAATCACAATAATATATTTATTTTATACTTACCTACAGACTTGCCGAAAATCCATTTAATAGTCTTGTTATATTTTGTGTTATAGTATGGTGGGTACATTATGAAAAATAAAAAAATCACAAGGTAAGCTTATAAACTTTATAGACATTTTAAATATTCTAATCAAATAATCAAATAAAACATAAAAAGAGTTATTTACTAACTGTTTATTTATTCGATACATTACCTTTACTTATTTATTTTGCAAAAAATATTACATTTTTTTACCTTAAGAAATATTCTATGAATGTAATACTTGTACGTACAAAATTATTTATTTATAGCTGCTTTTGAGGCATAATTATGGTAATAGGTAAACTTGTTTAGAAAAGGTTAAGAAGGTTTCACAGTTCCTATAATGAAGTCCAATACATATTAACAGCAACCTGAACAATTTTAATTATTGGATATACTTAATTGCAATTTTTTAAAAGGTAATTTGTAACATAAATCTATTTGAAATGCAATAATTCAAGAAAATTATATTATTTGATAATAATGTGTAGGCAACCTATTCTACATTTGTACATAAAATGTGCCTAACATGCCTAACAAAAATATAATAATTCAAGATGCAGTGATTTGTAATTTTAAATGTAAATTATGGAATAAAACTATGTACTAGAAAAATGCTGGGAAACTAAACAAAAATATAATGACATTCCTTTCTATGCCTATAACTTCGCCTTATTATGCCGTTTTATAAAAAAATAATGTTTTACAATAACTTGCTCAATCAATTTTAGCCGTGGGATCATAATATATGTTCTTTTATCTAATAAAATTAATAGAAAATTGTGATTACATTAAGTACATTAATACTACAATTTTCCTTAAATTTGTGTGTTAATCTCAGCGCATTTTTATATATTTTATTTTTTACAAATACTGATGTAGTTGAATTATGACCCTGCGATTCCCAATAAGAAATCTTTATATGATGGTGGTTGCAAAATCTTGAGCTCTGGTGCCTGGGCTACGTTAATTTTAACGTCCCTGCACAGCTTGTTATTATTTATCAAAAATAGAAGTATTTTGAAAACTATAACATAAAAGATTGAAATCTTAGCGAAAATTTTTTAAAAGTTAAAAAAATCACATTAAAGAAATATTCAAAAACAAGTTGCGATATTTCCGAGACAACAACTCTTTGCTAACAGGATCACATAAGCTGCTGAAGGTTTAAACTACTAGAAATCATTTTTATTAAATAAAACTTTGATTTTGCTATACGGTCGCCATCTGCTGTTTGTTAAATAAATTTATACATGGAAATGTAGGGGGGTTTGTATCTACAATTATTCTAGTTCACAGTTGCAGTTGGAGATGACGCAGATGCAATTTATTTAAAAATTACTTTTTTAAAAGTTAAATCACATTAGAGCGAATACAAAAATACGTTGCGCTATGTTGGAGACAGAACAATATTTTCGTAACAGAAACACATAAGCTACGGAAGATTTAAACTACAGAAATAATTTTTAATAAAAAAAAACTTTGATTTTCGATACGGTGGCCATCTGCTGTTAACTACCCAAACTAATACAAATAAATGTAGGGGGGTTTGGATCCACAATCATCTTAGTTTCACAGTTGCAGTAGATGAAGTATGATTTTATATAGTGAACAGCAGATGGCGAACGTATTGCAATATCGACGTTTTTTTAATTAAAAATGATTTCTAGTAGTTTAAACCTTCAGCAGCGTATGTGATCCTGTTACCAAAGTGTTGTTGTCTCCGAAATATCGCAACGTGTTTTTTTGAATTTTCTTTAATGTGATTCTTTTAAACATTTTTCGAAAGTGATTTAAATTTTTTATTTTATAGTTTTAAAAATATTTCTATTTTTGATAAATAATAAGCTCTGCAGTTAATCTTATATATAAGAAATGCGTTGAGATTAAAACACAAATTGAAGGAAAATTGTACTATTTATTAATGTACTTTGTAATCAATTTACTAGTAATTTTATTAAATAAAAGAACATGATGTTGATTATGATGAGCATGTTATTACAAGAAATTTAAAAATTAATATTTTTATACAAAAGGCATAAATAAGGCGAGATTATAGGAAAAGAAAAGAAAGTCATTCTATTTTTACTTTGATTGCATTTAAAAAAAGATCTTACGCAGATGCTGCGTGAAGGAATTCACCGAATAATTCTTGAAGGTATCAATCAGACAGACATGAGTTTGAGTATAGTTTATATATAAATGTTAAAAGAAAATGCACGTTCAAAAAGTGCAGTGCGATGAGCAGGTGGGGTTATGCTTACTCTATATCTTAAATTAAAATGGTGCACAGCAGTTCTAAAGGTTATTTTATTATATTAGTCAGGTCAAACTATGAAAAAATAGAGCTAACCTTGAAAAAATTGTAACAGAAGCAAATTCTTCGTGGTTAGTCTCAATAATATGTGCTACAATATCTATCGAAAATCCGCCAGAATTCATCTACGGGAAATTACTTAAAATTTACTTTAATTATTCAACAAGTAAATGAACGTGACCCATATGTTTCTAGTCTACTTTTCCATGCTAACGACAAATCTCCTCTAATAGTGAACTTTTATTTATATTTTCCAAAATGACAAAAAGGACAAAATGAAGTAAAATGAGCAACAAAGAATTGTGTTAAGTCTGTAATATGAACACTCATCCATCAATATCGGAGTCTTCTGAATCAAGATATTGGTCGTGTATGAAGTTAACGTAGCTAGATTCCTGACACTGTCCACAAGCATCTCTAAAAGGTAGACCATTTTTTCTGCAGCTACATCGTATTGTTCCACATTCCTTTGTACACTTGCAGCGGATAATAGTTAGGAGATCCCATGGAGCTGGAGGAAAATCACTTAATTTTGGAAAATACTCATTGTTCCGCACAAACCATCCCCAAGAGCAGGCATCAACCATTTCTTGCTTTCCTATCCACTTCATGACACGTAGCACATGTAATGTTTCATCTTTCTTGTCTCCATAAAGTAATGACATGGATTTCTTCCCAGTTTCTTCAATTTCGTCCTTAGGTTTGTTCTTTGAGCAGAAGAGCTCTGCTAGTAGTTTTAGGTCATTACTACAAGAAGTTTTTTAAATGCAGTGGTCTTGCCGGTTCCATGTATGTGTGATGTGCTATCACAGCCCATAAAATCATGCAGGAAATGCAAATACTTGCACATATCAACTCCTAAAATATTTCTTATAGCAGGGATGTCATACACTGTCGAAAATGACTCGAATACTTAAATATCACTTTTCAAATGTAAGGGGAAACCACTGACCGAAGAATGGAACAACAGCAGAATGAGTAAGTTAGCATTTTCTCCCAACACAACTGTATCTATACACTTAGACGATGTAACACCTTGTCCTAGCACATTGTCAAGCATAAATAATATGGCATCCTTGTCTACCGAGGAGATTACCAATGAGATGTATCATCCTGGTCTTGTTCACGGCATTATGCAAAAGTTATTTGTTCTTGCCAATAAAAATAGTGTCTGGAGAGAAGTTCACTGTGGGTGATAGTTTTGAGTTCATACCTCGTCTCCTATGTGCGCATTCTTTGATGGTTGGGATATTCACACTGTATCCATCAAAAACAACTGTGACTGAGTCATTCTTTTTCACTGTGATGTCTGCATAAGATCTTTCGATAAAGTCGAATGTGATTCCAACTTCCAAGGCATTCGATGAAGTAATGATCCTCCATCTAAGACATACTTAGTTGGCCCTTGCGATACTTCTGTAGATACACTTGACGTCTGCTAACTCTGTGATCCATCAGTCATGTTCTTAATGTGTTTGTTGATGCAATGTGCGAGTTTCGACTTTCGCCCTTTCTGAGAATTGCTGGGGACTCGAAAAGAGATGTTGGATATGCACAAAGTTCATATTGCAATGCGTCTTTAATTCAAGTTCGGCATAACGTGTTGCTAAACGTGTGTGTGTTAACGTCTAAAACGACTAATCAATTTCAAAATAGATTTTGGCGTTACTTTTGGGTGTAAAATAATACTAATAATAATTTTACTGAAAATAGCAATTAAAGTGGCCTGAACGTAAAGCTTTTTCCTGGCCAGGTCTGATATACCCAGGACGCCATTGTTTTCTTCTATATTAAAAACTGCTACAGATAATAAATTAATTTATAAAATGATAAATAAACTACTAAACTAAAAGTTACGAAGCTTTAAGTTTTTGAGTCTAAAACTATGACAGCATCAAAAGTTTTATAATCTAAGGTGAATGTATAATATCTCAACTTGGAAATAATTATGACAATTCCGAAAAGATTTAAAACTGAAACTATGGCGTATTGGTAACTGTATGTAGAATATCGCATATCTGCACTTTTTAGCCTCTGAATCTGAAGCCTTAATTAGCGTTTATTAAATAGTGTAAAATATAAAAATACTTTATACAAGGCGAATTATAAATTTCGTTATAATAATTGAAAAGATGTGTGTAAATATATGGATTTATAAATTTTTAGAATATATGCAGCATCTCTTTTAACATCACGTGCTTAAAAAATATGCAACAAGATTAAAATTTAATACTTCCAGGCAATATCTCTTATTTGCTTTTGCTAATATTGTTGCTTTTATATAAACAGAACGACTTCATATAATGACAAACCTCTGGCAAAACAAAATCATTCTCATAAACTAAAAGATAGTCGGTTGAAATTGTTAATAATTTATTTTTACTGAAAAACGAGAGATGGGCGTTTCTTATCTCAGCTGCATTACTAGTTGCGAGAGACTAACCATGAATTCAATTTGTTTTTAATAACTGTGCAGGTTTTATTTTGTTGCTAATGTGTTTAGTAAAATTTTATGTTAATTTTATTAATTTTATTTTTGATTAAATTAGTGCTTATAATTACAAAATAAAACCAATAAGATATGTTCGAGTTGTTTTATTAAAAATATATAATTTTTGTGAAACTGTACGCGAAGTAAACACAATACAGGCCGCGAAATCCAATTTCCAAGTAACTTACAACTAGTACCATAGTTCAGGTAAATAACGTTTTGAAAAGAAAAAAATTTGGGAAAAGCTGAAAATTGATATATACGCTTAAAATGTGGTGCTGAGAAACGTATCACAACTCCTCATGCGTGGGTGATCAAGGTCCTTTGATGCATGCATAATTCTATCTAAAGCACTAGGTATACATACACATGAATGGACCTTGGTGGGTGATGAGCCGGCTGTGCCATCTTGGAAAAATGGCGGACAAAATTGCTTTTTCGCTAATATTTCAGAAAGTATTAATTTTATGGGCATCAATGATCCGAATGAAAATGTAGCTGACAAGATTCCCCACAATTTAATTTTTTATCGAACCTCGTACTTTCAATAGTTTCTGAGATAGAATTTTTTTCAGCAACTGTCATTTTTTGACAACCCGAAAAGTGCCGTTTTTTGCGCGTTTTTCGTAAATATTTCAAATTTGGCTACTCCTACGTACAAAATGGATTTTATAAACGTTAACGAGAATTAAATTTCCTACAAAAAAGTTGGTTATTGAATGTCGCGCAGCTATTTTTGGATATATGATTTTGTAATAGTATATTAAGTATCAAGAACAGTAAGGACAGTTTTCCGATCGACGACAATATTGGAGGAGATCGGTAAACTCCTTACTGTTTGAGATGCTTATACTATTTTTTGTACGACCATTATTAATACAAAGGTATTAACTAAGGAAATATCCCCGAAAAAAATAGATTTAAGATAATTTATTTTGCCCTGTATATCCACCAAACATTAAGTAGGTTTTGTCGTTACCATGGATACGTTTGTAATTACTATTATTTTTGAATGTCACGATATTTGTCAAACTCGTGAGAATGAGTGAATCTGAAAACGAATATAATTGGGATATTGAAGAGGCCTGAGCAAATTTAAATAAACAACATACATTTTTTTAAATAGTCCAATTATTTAGAAAATAAATGATTTCTCGCGAAAGAGACATCTAAAGATCATGCATTTATTTTATAAATTACATATAATTTACTTACCGTTCTGTTTTTGACAGAACTGAACGGTAAGTAATTACTTACCGACGCGTTTTTGCTTAGCAACCAGTAAATATAACCTACTGTTCTAAAACCAAGTATGGTAAACAAACCGAAATAGCATGGTCGTACAAAAAATACTATTCTGTCCGAGTGACATACAAAGGTTTTCGCCTACCTGCTTTTATACTTATACAAATTTTAAACAGTAAATTTAATTTACTTTAAATTAAAAATAAACTTATGTTAGAGGAATGTGATGGAGTGAATGAAAACAAAAATAACGACGAAAAAAAATACCGGGTCCGGCAAAATGATCTCCCACATTTTGCACCGCCACTGTGCCCGAATCACTGAAGAGAGGGGAAGCTTAGCGTAGTCGGTTGGTAGCTCGCGCCTTGCCATTTCAGTTGTCGTCATGAATTGGACGGGCGAGAATCGTGCCTTCGTTATCGAAACATTTATGAAAAGTAACGAATCTGTGATTACGACGCAAAGAACTTTTCGTACTCACTTCGCGCTTGGTAGACATGCTCCGGTTCCAGATCGCAAAACAATACTGTTGTGGGTTTCAAATTTTAGAGCCACAGGTTCAGCCATAAAAAGAAAATCAACTGGTAGACCCTTCTGGGTCTTCCAGTTGATTTTCTTTTTAAGTGTCCTAACACTTCTGTGTTAGGACACCGGAAAATCTTGCAGCTGTAAGAGAAGCAGTTGAACGATCTCCTAGCCGTTCAGCTGTTAAACATGCCTCTGCTTTGCGTTTGTCAGATCGTTCTGGGAGAAGAATTTTACATGCCGATCTAAAGTTCCACCCATACAAAATGATGATCCTGCAAGAACTTAGTGAACCTGGGAAAATTGCAGAGCATGTACCAACGATATTCTTCAAAACGTCCCACAAAATGCTCTTTTAATAACGAGTGACGAAGCTCATTTCCATTTGTCTGGCAGTGTGAACAAGCAGAATTTTTGCTACTGGGCACCAGAAAATCCGCTGCAGCTCCATGAAAGGCCACTTCACAGCCAACGTGGTACCGTCTGGTGTGCTGTTGGATCTTTTGGCGTTTGGGGTCCCTATTTTTTTGAAGAGGGAGGCGTGACGGTTACCGTAACTGCCGACCGATATGTCGATATGCTACGCAATTCTTTGGAACCAAAACTTAGAGAACTTGAACATCCGGATGTGTGGTTTCAACAGGATGGAGCTACGGCTCATACGGCAAGAAGGATAATGGACGTTTTAAGGGAAATGCTTCCAGGACAAGTAATCTCCTTACGTGGAGACGTTGGGTGGCCTGCGCGTTCACCCGATCTTGCCCCATGCGACTTTTTCCTTTGGGGCTACCTGAAAGCGAAGGTTTTTCAACACCATCTCCGAACCATTGACGAATTGAAAGCAGCAATACGCCAAGAAATTACAGGAATATCACCTCAAATTACTGCTCGAGTGATGGAAACTTTCAGAAATCAGCTTCGAATGTGTATCGAAAAAAATGGTCGCCACTTGGACTCTGTAATTTTCAAAACTTAATAAAAACAAATGGCATAGCATACATTTTCACTTAATAAAAATAAAATCTAAATAGCATTTACAATGGCGTTTTTATTAAAGATTAAAATGTGGGAGATCATTTTGCCGGACCCTGTATTAGTGAACTTACAGTAAATAGCTCTCTTAACCAGGTTCTGCTAGATTCTCGGATTTTCATTCCGGCGCTGAAAGCTGCGTTTTTTTCTTAAACTACTCACAAAAGAGAACAAAATGCAAGGAAAAACTAATAGGAAAATAATGGTTTCTTAAGTTTTCATATGCACCAGCGAGAGTTATTATATGGAAAAACACTCAATTTTATTCGGAATCGGCGATGCGGTAAAACTAACTTGACACGTCGATAGACAAATTTCTATCTTTTTTCTGTCAGCTTTATCGGTTAACGCGCATGCGTATTAGACATACGAGATATGTATAATTTAAACCAAATAAAAATAAAAAAAAGGATACTTTAGCCAGTCAAGTTACAATTAAAAATTTATTAACATTAATTATTACTAGTTAACTCAAAAAAAAGAAAAAAAAATTAGAGTTCACAATCAACATCCCCTTCTCCAAAAGCTTTTTTTCTTTGACTAAAACTAATCAACTAATTTGGCCAAAGGTCTTTCAAAGATTCATCTTGTATGCCATCCCTTTCGGCATGTAATTTTAGGATTATCCCTAAAGGCCATCTAAAATATGGTGCAAGATTATTGGTACTTGGTGGCGGAGAAGTGGGTTCAACCACTTAGCGCGCTGTCTAGTCCAAAAATCTTGTTGAAGTCTTTGAAGCAGTTGCCAACAATTTAAAGTGTTTAATTTTTTATGCGTATGATCTTCATCGCTTAAAGCGGATAATGGTTGCAGGATTAACAGTGCCCTGGTGCTAAAACAGTTAAGTCATTTGCGTCATTGCATAATGAATGTAAGAAGTGTGAGTTAAAAGAGCTTCTATCTGGCACAGAACTATATACAAGCCGATTGTATTTGAAGATTTGCTCTCCAATCACGCGGTGCAAATGGGTTTTCACAGCTTTAACTTCAGTTTATACAATACCAGAGAAAGGTGGTCCCTGAGGTGGGGAAAATGCCATGTGATCTTTTTGTGCCTGCTGCACTTTTGCGAAAATTTTGTGTTTGCTTTGAAGCACTTTAAAAATTGATACAACAATCGCTACAGAAACAGACTAAAAAGGCATCACTAGTTAGGTCCGAACCTTCGAGGAGAGTACTAGATGTAGCGCCTTAACAGACAGACAAATAAATACATGAATGTACGATTTATATTTTTTGCACCGCGTGCTTTACCTAGCGTGGTTCTGAAAGGACCGGCTTAATCAGTGAAAACATTCTAACACGTTCACTAACACGAGGAGAGAACAAATCCCCCATAGGCGGTTGAAAAGGCTTTGGAGATAATCGTCAATATTTTTGACAATTTAACACTAGCTTTCGTCGTATTGGTAGTATATACGAGCAACGTCTGGTAAGATGGATCTTTTTGTGCACGTATTGTTTAAAGAGGCTAGTTGGTAACAAAACGCGTCCGAACTTGGACGCCACTGAAGTGATAATATCTTTAAAGTAGAAATACTTTCGGATTTGAACGAAAAGGTTTCAGAATTGATTTCGAATTCAGTTCAGCCCTCTAAAAATTTAGGAAAATTAGATGTCCATTTTCTGAGTTCAAATCCTTTGTTACTTAAGCTTACTAGCTCATTTCGGGCTGCGATAGCACCTCCAAGGTTATCTGAACCCGAGACAAGATCGTCCACGTATATATCATTAAGTAATAGTTTAGATGCGATTGGAGATTCAGAACCTTCGTCTTGAACTAACTGTGTAATGACACAATTACCAAGCTAATCGTTATAAGGCGATGGAGTTAGCGCGAAGGTTACACGTAATAATAGTCCAGGCGACAGAAATTGATATATGGGAAAAGTCACAAGACTTGATAACAGCAATTTCTTTTGTTTAGTATGTAGGGGGGGTGTGTGGTAAGTCTACATTCAAGTTCTCGTATTAATCGGAGGCTGCGAAGTGTCCATCTTGGAAAAACAAGTTAAAGTGTTTTTTCAATTTATCTCGTTAACCGTAGGTCTGAGGAAAGAACTAATTAATAACGTTTTTGTAGGAAATTCGATTCTCTACAACTTCCTGAATTCACTTCTTTGATAAATGTTTGTAATAAAAAACTTCTTTACGTGAAGGTGAAGTTTGCGTTGTGAAGGAGAGAGGAGTAAAATGTTTGCTTCAAAGAAGCATTGAAAGAGGAGATGCGGAGCACGAAGAATTTCTAAAAGAAGCATTGACCTGAGTGGATGGCAGTCATTCTGTATTCTACGACTTTCGTGCGCCTGTGCAGTTCGCCTCGAGTAGTTAAAGGCACCGGGCCCATTCTCCCACCCGTCGACCAAAATTTGAATCGCTAGAGAATTACATCTACTAATACATTTTTTTTATTCATTTATTTATTTGATAATAATTAATTATACATTGTGCCAGACAATGAAGATAATAAAAGCTTGTGCTTATTCTAGAGCACAATTTCACTATAAGGTCAAGTCCAATAAATATAAATATTTCAAATTAGGGTACATTTTACTTAATTATTATTGAATCATTGTTTAATTGCGTATAGAATGCATATGTTCAACAAATTCGGTATTATATGCCGTGGGTAAACTTTCAACTCCTGCTTTCCACTATACCAAAGAACGTGATAAAGAAGTAAGTATATCAAAATTCCCGTCTTTACATTGTGCACAAGAAAGATAAGAATAATTTTTTCCGTGCGACAAAAATGAAATACTTATTTCATCCCATACGTTCAATACAAATGACCACCCCCATATATCTTAGCAGTTTATTTTTAATAACTTTGTAACTACTTACATGACACAAAAAAGTGTAGTATAAAAGTTGAAGAGAATCATATTGCCGACAAAAGTTGTGCTGACAACGTTTTTACTCAGACGTACGGTTAAGGAGATAAATAACTTACCAGTAGGAAAAACGTTATACGACTTACCTGCTTCGTCTTCGACTTACCTCCATTTGACCGCTGCCTTCCACTATACTAAAGAACGGAACCAAAAAAGTGAGTACACTAAACTGTTCGTTTTTAAATTGTCTACAAGAAAGGTCCGAACAATGTTTCTCGTACGACCAAAAATGAAATAGTTACTTCACCCCAAAGATTTTCAACCCCTAACTTTTTGTGATTATTTGTTTGTAACGTTTTTATTACAAACATTTCTCAAATAAGTGTAGTGAGGAAGTTGTAGAAAATCGTATTGCCGACAAAAATGGTGGTAACAAATTTCTTACTCAGACGTATGGTTAAGGAGATAAATAACTTACCAGTAGGAAGAACGTTATACGCGCTTACTGCCTCGTTTTCGACTTACCTCCATTCGGCCGCTGCCTTCCACTATACTAAAGAACGGAATCAAAAAAGTGAGTACACTAAATTGTTCGTTTTTAGATTGCCTACAAGAAAGGTAAGAACAATTTTGCTCGTACGACCGTGAATGAAATGGTTATTTCACCTCAAAGATTTGCAAACCCTAGATTTTTATGGTTATTTGTTTATAACTTTTTTATTACAAACATTTCTCAAAGAAGTGAATTGAGGAAGTTGTAGAGAATCGAATTTCCGACAAAAATGTTATGAATTACTTCTTTCCTCAGACCTACGGTTAACGAGATAAATTGAAAAAACACTTTAAGCTCTTTTTCCAAGATGGCGGACACTTCGCAGCCTCCGATTAATACGAAAACTTGAATGTAGACTTACCAACCCCCCCTACATACTAAACAAAAAAATTGCTGTTATCATGTCTTGTGACTTTTCCCATATACCAACTTCCCTGTCGCCTGGACTATAGAAAAGTTTAGAGACGTATAGAAGCGAAGAAGGATTGTTATTGGAAAAGAGAAAGACTTGACAGTTGCTGGACAAACCAGACGTCCACACATTCGCTTCTGTATCCAACAACTCTTCAGACAAAAACGTACAGAAACTTCATTGTATCTGCTGGTGAGCAGTTTTTTTGTGACGTTGTACAACGGCAACAGATCCTTCCTTGGATGAACTCCATTGTCGTATCTATGCACGCACTATAGTAAGGCAAGTGGTGGCAGCTTTATTTTAACTTGTAATACTGCCACTTACCGTTACAATATTTCAGCAGCATAGCTCGAGGACATATTTACAGGTTGGCTTCGATATTTTACTTTGGTTCCACTTTCTATGTCAATCGTTTCACACGGCTCTCAAATTTATTCTTTTGTTTTAGATACAAAAATGGTTGGACAATATCCTTTTATCCAGCAGACGCGATAGAATAAGCTGCTAAGCAGGTCTACTGTTTCAGGATGTACGTCCACTGGAGGGGCGAGACGCGAGAGCTGTCAATAGTTTAACAAGTATATAACCTAACTAAAAAACTAATTCTAGAATAATTGGTGATTATACATGTTGATTAAAAGCGTGTTGGTGGGTAGCAATAAGGTTGCAGTGAACACTAAGTCTGTTTCAGTAGCAAACACTATATTTTTATTTATTGTTTCCAGCCTTATTTTGTGGAACTCCATAATCATGAAATAAATAAAGATTATTAAAAGTTTCACAGTTTTATTAAAATATACCTGACAATATTGTTTCGGCAGCTATGCTGTCATTATCAAAGGTAATATAATTATAAACAAACACGTCGCTAAGGTAGATACAAAATAGGTAACTAGATAAAATAATAATAATAATAATAAAAATTAATAATAAAAATCATAATTAAACATCTAATACTTCCAGTAACGGAGAATTACTGAGCTCAAGTTGTTCATTCATTAAAGGTACCCTGAGTTTGTGTTTGTATATCTCAAAGGCTTCTAAAATGTCTAATTTGCGTTTGTTATTACAAAAATGTAGGAATTTAATATTATTTTGAGGAGTCATTGTGTGATTTTGTTCTAAAAGGTGTTTGGCGTAATTCGATTTTTCAGGATGTTTATTTTTGTAATGACGTACGTGTTCTTTATATCTTATGTCAAAATTTCGAAGTGTTTGTCCAATATATACCGAACTACAAAAAGAACAATTTAAACTGTAAATGCCCGATTTCATGATATCATGTGTTCTGTCTTTAGCATTAAATAAAAATGAAAAAGTGTTAGTGTTGGTTTTGAATGTTATTTTATAATTGTTGGTTTTTCTTAGTATATGTGCAATTTTTTCTGATATTTTGCCAAAATATGGTATAGATATGTAATTTGTGTCTTCTGTTTTATTGTCAATGGGATATATTCTTTTGATAGCTAACCTATAATTTTTTTGTTTAATTAAAGTGTCAATCATGTTCGGATTATAATGATTTGCATGTGCTAGTTGTTTAATGGTTGATATCTCTTTGCTAAAATGTGATTTTGTTAGTGGAATAGTTAAAGCTCTGTGTACTAATGATCTGTATGCTGCTATTTTATGTGTATTGTGGTGACAAGATTCATTTGGTATTGTTATGTCTGTTTGTGTTGGTTTTCTGTATATGGAAAATTCAAAAAGATTGTCTGCGTTAATCTTGATATTTAAGTCTAGAAAGTTTATAGCCCTGTTTTGTTCTGTTTCTAGTGTAAATTTTATATTAGGATGGATATTGTTTATAAGAATTAAAAATTCATTGATAACCTCAAAAGAACTGTCAAAACAAGCTAAAATGTCATCAACATAACGAAACCAGAAGGTAATGTGTTTAGAGAGGTTTAATTCAAATATTTGATCTTCAAACTTGTCCATAAATATGTTAGCTAATAGAGGACTTAGAGAATTACCCATAGGTAAACCATCCTTTTGTAAATAAATTATGTTATTAAAAGTGAAATAATTTTGACTTATACAAAGGTCAAATAATTGAATTAACTCTAACCTTTTAACTAATTCTATATTACTATTTATCAAGAAACTATCTAATAAAGGAATACATTCTTGTGGTGGTATTCTGGAGAACATGTTGCAAATATCAAAACTAACAAGTTTTGAATGTGGTGGAAGATGTATGTTTTGCAGCTTATCTACTAATTCTAATGAATTTCTAACGGAGTATTTCGATTTGTAACCTATCTTGTTAATAATCTGGTTCAGTTTTTTGGATAAAATGTGATTAGGTGCATTGATGTATGATACAACTGGTCTTATTGGCATATTCTGTTTGTGGGTCTTCACTAATCCATACCTAAACTGTATGGATTAGTGAAGACCCACAAACAGAATATGCCAATAAGACCAGTTGTATCATACATCAATGCACCTAATCACATTTTATCCAAAAAACTGAACCAGATTATTAACACGATAGGTTACAAATCGAAATACTCTGTTAGAAATTCATTAGAATTAGTAGATAAGCTGCAAAACATACATCTTCCACCACATTCAAAACTTGTTAGTTTTGATATTTGCAACATGTTCTCCAGAATACCACCACAAGAATGTATTCCTTTATTAGATAGTTTCTTGATCAATGGTAATATAGAATTAGTTAAAAGGTTAGAGTTAATTCAATTATTTGACCTTTGTATAAGTCAACATTATTTCACTTTTAATAACATAATTTATTTACAAAAGGATGGTTTACCTATGGGTAATTCTCTAAGTCCTCTATTAGCTAACATATTTATGGACAAGTTTGAAGATCGAATATTTGAATTAAACCTCTCTAAACACATTACCTTCTGGTTTCGTTATGTTGATGACATTTTAGCTTGTTTTGACAGTTCTTTTGAGGTTATCAATGAATTTTTAATTCTTATAAACAATATCCATCCGTAATCCATCCTAATATAAAATTTACACTAGAAACAGAACAAAACAGGGCTATAAACTTTCTAGACTTAAATATCAAGATTAACGCAGACAATCTTTTTGAATTTTCCATATACAGAAAACCAACACAAACAGACATAACAATACCAAATGAATCTTGTCACCACAATACACATAAAATAGCAGCATACAGATCATTAGTACACAGAGCTTTAACTATTCCACTAACAAAATCAGATTTTAGCAAAGAGATATCAACCATTAAACAACTAGCACATGCAAATCATTATAATCCGAACATGATTGACACTTTAATTAAACAAAAAGATTATAGGTTAGCTATCAAAAGAATATATCCCATTGACAATAAAACAGAAGACACAAATTACATATCTATACCATATTTTGGCAAAATATCAGAAAAAATTGCACATATACTAAGAAAAACCAACAATTATAAAATAACATTTAAAACCAACACTAACACTTTTTCATTTTTATTTAATGCTAAAGACAGAACACATGATATCATGAAATCGGGCATTTACAGTTTAAATTGTTCTTTTTGTAGTTCGGTATATATTGGACAAACACTTCGAAATTTTGACATAAGATATAAAGAACACGTACGTCATTACAAAAATAAACATCCTGAAAAATCGAATTACGCCAAACACCTTTTAGAACAAAATCACACAATGACTCCTCAAAATAATATTAAATTCCTACATTTTTGTAATAACAAACGAAAATTAGACATTTTAGAAGCCTTTGAGATATACAAACACAAACTCAGGGTACCTTTAATGAATGAACAACTTGAGCTCAGTAATTCTCCGTTACTGGAAGTATTAGATGTTTAATTATGATTTTTATTATTAATTTTTATTATTATTATTATTATTTTATCTAGTTACCTATTTTGTATCTACCTTAGCGACGTGTTTGTTTATAATTATATTACCTTTGATAATGACAGCATAGCTGTCGAAACAATATTGTCAGGTATATTTTAATAAAACTGTGAAACTTTTAATAATCTTTATTTATTTCACTATATTTTTAAATTTCTTTATTGATTAAAAGGATGTTGAGGTCCCGGTGTATGACTTTATTTAGAACATACCATGGTGCATCAATCATGTATCGAAAAATTCTGGACTGGCATTGCCTTAATATGTCAATGTTGGAGTTGCTGGCACGACCCGACAGTTGCATCCTATAACTGGTTTGATTATATGATATGGTCTTATATAAAAGTACTTAATTAGCAAATAACGATTGAAACTTGCGCCCTAAGAGCCAATACATTTGTTGGATTGTAATACCTAGCTGTTTCCTTTTTGTCCATATGTGCTTCCTGTAGGTGAGTCGTCTGTCGAGGTGAATGCCCAGATACTTAACGCTGTTTGCTTGGGGAAGGTATTTGTTGATTGTTTAACTGGACCGGTGGACAAGTGTATCGTTTAGTGGTGAAGGTGACATGAGTTGACTTTGTTTCATTAACTTCTAAGCACCTTTTCTTACACCAACTTTCTAATTCTGATACATGATTTTGAAGATACTCAGATGTTATAATCGAGTCAGGGTGTGATGCTAATGAAATTGTATCGTCTGCAAAAGTAGCGACAGTCGTTGTTTGCAAGGTTGGAAGATTTGACATAAAAATTAGATACAGTATTGGACCCAGAACACTGTGTACAAGGATGCTTGAGTGTCACCATATTTGACCAGAAATTTTCTATTAGAGAGGTATTATTTGAGCGTTTGATAGTAATCTGGTGGAAATATAATTTTAAGTTTGCAGAGCCATCATGCCAAACATTATCAATAGCTTGTTTGACAATATGCAGAGCAAAACCGTTTGCTTTCAAAATCATCGATCATTGATGATTTTGTCTGCTAATCTGCGCATTTGCCCGATTGTGAAGTGATGAAATGAAATTCGAATTGATGATCTGGTATTAGATTATTGTCTATGACTATTGGTGTAATATTCACAAGTAGTAACCTTTCGAAGACTTAACAGACAGTAAAATAATTGGTCTATAGGATGACACTTGATCAATGGGGTTTCCAGGTTTGAGTATTAAGATGATGATGGTTACCTTCCATTGTTCTGAAAAACATCTACTTTAGCTGTAGAATTGCATTATATAAGTAAGTAATAAATCTAAAGCCCTTCTCAGATAATTTTTTAAATGCCTTTCCTGTAGTAAATAAAATTTAAAAAGTTTCTAAACTACAAGATTTAGTTCCTGCATAGAAAAGATAATAAAACAAAAGGTTCTAACATTTTATTTGAATAAAATTTTATTTGACGCAATCATAAAAATTTAATTGTTAAAATATGATTTACCAGATATGCTATTCAACTACTTTTGAAAAAGAAATTCCAGAATTCAATAAAGTGAACTATAAAAAACTTATTGTAAAATTAAATTATTAATAAATAGAATTAAAGCATGGGCTAAAAGTAATGAAATTATTTGTAGCTGTTGCACTTATTGTTTAACTTGCGGTAAGTTAAATATTAATTATTTAGAATGGAAATGAAAGCTGAATTGAGAAAGGATGCATGTCATTTCTCTCCTTCTCTAGTCAGAGATCAATGAAGTTTCTCTCTCTCTCTCTCTACTCACGTACTATACTCACAATACTCACCTGCTGTACCAGCTGTACTACTGACCACACTTGGATCGCTGCACTCGCGGGTATTAACCTAACCTATCTGACCTTTTCCCCCTCTTAGTCATCTGCTCATCTAGCAGACGAGAAGGATTAAATGGATCTAAAAAGAAAAAACTCCCTAAAGGGTTTGCTCGATTTGGTTTGCTGCGTCTGCAAATACCAACCTAACCTGACAAACATTTCTGACTGAGGTACCTCATCTATGCATCTGTATATACACTGGCTTGCAAAAAGATCGCATACACTTTAAAAATCAAGTAAACGAGTTTTTACGTAGTTTTTGCTATGTAAACGTGACCTTTCTGTCTTTTGACATTACATTTTTGACGGATAAATCTGTCATTAGGAAAATAAAACAAAATAATTTTAACTGATTGACACTGACAATTTAAAAATTAGGACCGACTTAATACAATCAAAAATAGGTGTACGCGAATTTTTTGCAAGCCAGTGTACATCAAGTCATTTCAGGTATGTCTGAACTTTCAATTTTATTTCAGTTTCGCTATTGTGATATGTTAGTAATAAATATTTGCTGTAATAAATTTTGCTTTTATTAAAACTACTACTTACAAAACATTTGTAAAGTATAACATTAATAGACAAATACGTAATAGGTAAGATTATTTTATAGTATGTACTAAGTAATACTTAAAAAATATTTCTAGTAATAATTATGTGCGAATCTACAATTTATTAACTATTATTTTTAGTTAGGATGATTTTTATGCAGGATGGATAACTTATAATTCTATAACATACATATTACTCACGTATTACAGCTCTTTAGAGCTCCCTCCCCCCATTGCACTGTTTGTACTTATATTAGATACACCCTGTATATAGAAATATTATTTAGAGTTGGTTAAAGTTTATATTTATAATAATGCTTTGACAAGGACTACGATAATTCAGAACATCAATAGGCAGCATTTTCCAAAATTGAATTGTGTCGTATCAAGAATAGACGAATAACATATCGTTGGTGAGAAATAAACCTAAAGAGCACAGGAAACCAACAACATTCAATTACGTCAAAGAATAAAAGTTTGAATCACAGAAAAGTAAATTATAGTTGAGTTACTGTAGTCTATAGATTGATTTCTCAGGTACATAGTTGCAGTGTTATTTGTTGTTTCACAGAATTACAAGCTTCAATCCCAGAAACTACTGTTGATTATGATACTGTTATTCTGTTGATTCTGACCGGGAAAGTTTTTGTTTTTAAATACAGAATATTTTAAAAATAACATTACAGTAGTATGAGCAAATTTAGTTTTATCATTTGAGTTTTAAGGTATTTGTTTAATCATAGCGTAGCTATCAACCAAATATAGTTTTAATTAATAGTTCTAATATCAATAACAAATGGAGTGGGTGACCGAGCGGTAAAGAGTTCAACTCTTACTCAGGCGACCCGAATTCCATCCCCGGGACCGGCGAAACGATTTTTCTTGTCGATAAAGTTATAGTACACTTCGCCGTGCTATCAGATGGGCATGTTAAGCAGTCGGTCTTGATAACCACATAAACATCTTTCTATGGTTGCGTTAAAAATAACACCGCCCTATACCACGCACAAGTATTATTTACTTCGGTGGTTTGGCAATGTTAAGTACAATTAACATTTATACATATAATATTTATACAATACAATAATACAACACTGTATTTAAGGGTGTCTCCTAACCACACATTGTATTTGACTAATTGCTAATTGACTAATTAAAAGGTAACATGGTTACCGAAATACGTATTTGCAATTAGTCAAATACAATGTGTGGTTAGGAGACACCGTTAAATATAGTGTTGTGATAAACCATAGTCCTTACAATCCATTATTAATACAATACAATTCTTTTGTACATAAGTTATCAATTAATTGTATTTAAATCTATATTTGATATGCTAAGATGTGCAACAAAACATAGACAGTAATCTATGGAATTACTTTAGCCTATTATATTGCTTCTAATCATGCTAACTATTTCTAATTATTAGAAGTATATCTCACTGTGTTATTGTTTTATACATGCAATAATACCTATTCAACGGATGTTCGCAAAAGTTTTCCCGTTAAGTAGTTAAAAAAGTATAACGTGGTAGAATTTTATTAAACATATTATTATTGCCAAAAGAATATTTCCAAATAATGTTAAAATATCTTTCTAATTGTTATTCACAACAAGCTTGGTTACTTGTAAGAATTTAAAGTAAAGCTTCCCAAGAGATGGTGTGTGATGATAGTAATTAATCTTGGGCTCAATTTACAATGCTTTTCAGAAATTTCATCGGTAAGTTGTCGTCCAAGAACTGGAATCGTGATGGACCCCCATCTGTTATTAATCTGATTAAGCCTAGTTCTCATTTAAATGGTTTCATGGTATACTGTCTGTAAACATCTGTTTATTGAGCTCTGTCTCCATGGGTAAAGATCCTTTTTACGAGCTAGCCCGTTATGAAGCCCGTAATAGTAATTTACGTACCAAGCATTGTAAATGAATCTTTACGGGTGAGCTGGAAAGTTTGTAGGGCGGGCGACAAAGAAGCGAGCCTTCATAATCCAGTGAGCCCAGTAAAGATTAATTGCAAAGCGTGTCGCGTAGAAAGATTTATTTCCATTTTCACCAGCTTTTTTTATGAATTGTATATTTTTTACAAAAAGACATTTTGTAATCAAAAGCGGTAGCACAATTTACAGCTAGGCGTTGTCATGGTGTTCAGCAACAAATATTTTTTCATATTTTTTTGTTGTTGAGCATTGTAGAATATTACAGGGGTCTCTTTTAGTAGCCCGTAAAGTTTTACAGGGCTGTTGTTGTAACTACTCATTTACTTAGTTACCATAAATGCATGTAAAGTGTCATTTACATAGAAGGTGGAAATAATAATATATTATGTACTAAGGGCTTAATTCAGTGTGTTAGAGCCCAGCGAAAGCCGAAAGCGCTAAGACGATAAAGGGTTCTAAAACACTAATTAAGCCCGAAATGCATACGTTAGTTTATGTCCGGTCTAAGTTTAAATTAATATTTAGTTTTAAAATAAAAATAACTTGAAAGTTGCAAAACTTCAAGTAGGTAGGTGCAGCGATAAAACTTCAAATAGGTAGGTGCAATGGTATATAATTACTGTTATTACTATGGAAACAGCGTTAACAAGGGTAGCTATTTTGCTAGCGGGCTCTAAACAGTCTTAAAGCCCTAGAACTCTAATTTAGCAACTTACGCTCTAACAACAGGTAGCTAAATAGGTCGCAATCACCCGACCGGACATAATAGTTATTTATGTATTAAGGGCATAATGGAGCTTTTATGGCCAGAAGCGTTATTTCTAGCCCGAGGCGTCAGCCGAGGGCTAGGAAAAGGCTCTAGGGCCATAAAAGCAAGTTATGCCCGCTATACATACACTATTTTATGCACAGATTAAGTTTTTATCTCAAATCTATTATTGTGTAAAAAATATAATTAAATGAATACGTAGGTGCATCAATCCGCTGTGCGTATACTTATGTGCTTATATGAAGTACGTGACATTTAATTGACCTTTCTTTGTTGCCCCTCAGACCATAAAGAGACCCTTAGGCCATAAAAAGACGGTTATGTTTAGATGAGTCTAGCAATAATAGACTCTTTATAATGTATCTGTGCATAAAAATTATTACGGGCTTGTTTATCATCAATACCATAGCAACATACATATTAATTTAAAACATTCATATATATCTTACGTATTGTGCTGTACTGCTTCAGTAAATGAAAGAATTATTTATTAAAGATGTACAAGTCAGTATACCATAAAACGTTGTACAATGCTCGACCGTTACACGAACTCTACGTGCTTGCACAGATAACAAACTCGCTAATCGCTCGTTTGACTGTGTTAGGTACAGTGCTCGTACGTAAAGTTCTATGTAGCGGTCTTGCAATGTAAATAACTATTATTCTAGATCTAGAGAGTTACAACAATCTAGTAAAATAAATAGGAAACGGAAATAATTTACAGAAGTAATTGTTTATCCTATTCTGTATGTTTTAATGTCAAAAACCATCGTTTAATATGTTAATACTAGTTATAAATCGGTTGTTGCATGGTGACTATGAGTTAGAAAACGACTATTTTCAAACACTGACTAATAACGAAACTTTTGATTCCAATGCATTCGATATTTTAGAAAAGCATTCCCAAGACCGATTATTATCCATGACTATTTATTATTATTATTACCTACTTAATAGTTTATTTATTAATACTGTTTAAACCCTGTTTTGTTGATTTAACTGTGTTCTTTATAAGCAATATTCTTCTATTTTGAGAAGCACTATAGTAATACTGTTTAGAAGCTACATTTATTATCACAGAAATTCCTAAAACCCGTATACCGCACTGTGTACTTAAATAAATTGATATAGAAATGTAAACTGTATGTATCTAATAAACCGTCAATCGATTGCTAGTTTCCTGAAGCTTCCTTCAACGCCAAAAATTTCAGCTGACGTATGAGGTTTACCAATTCTTAGCTTTTCCTGAACGGAATATTTTCTGTCATCTAACAACCAATCTCTGTAACTTTCAATCTTCTTCTTCCATTCAGCTGAAAGGCCAGAAACAGTTTAATAGTATCAAAAAATATATAGCGTACTTACCTGCCAACTTTTCAATGGTCCCATTATTTCCTCCATATTCTTCGGGAAAGATAGCTTGAGAAATATGTTCGTGAAGATTACCTGAGTTGTTCTCGCTGTACATAAACGTCTAAATGCAATATGAAAATGAATCATCTTATTCTTTAAATTAGCGTTATAAACTTACCCTATTTTTCAATTTCTCAGACATAAGACTTTTAATGATATTAAAGACAGTTTCAAAGAATCCTGGAGCATTGGTGCAATATAATCCTTTCATTCTTATAGGATAAGTGTTTTGCATTAAAGTAATAATTTTTTTTAGAAATGGAGGTGTCAACTGTAACACGTAGTTAAACGAAAATCCAGTAAAATCTGATATGAGTTGTTGACCAGAAATCATAATATTATCATCTTCGTACATCAAAATATCTAATACCATGAAGTAAACCCTAGCAATATCATAAACCGTAATTGATTCAGAATCGCAAACCTCCCAACGAAGAACTATTACTCTGGGACTTGCGGAGTCTTTGCTGGATATGGGAAATGGTATAACAACGCTGTAAATATAGTGATTAGTATTAATTAGGTACTTAGATACTTGCAAAATAGTACAAACACATTAAGTTGGTAATTTACTTACCCTTTGTTTAAAACAGTTTGAACAGCTGACGAAAAAGGATCCCTGTTTTCAAATATTTCTGGTAACAAGGATCTAGTGGTGTAGTACATGTCGATTTTTTCTTTTGTGCGTTGTAAACTAAACTTGCAGCCTCGTAAGAATCCCAGAATCCATTGCTCTTCTGTAAAAAATAATTTTATGTAGTAAGTAGTACAATATTACAAGCTTAGAAGTAAAAGTTGACTACTAATGTACAATATTTTAGTATACTAGTGTGTATAATATTTTACTCTAGTAAATAAATAAATGTTCACTGCAACCTACAATCCAAACTAAACCTAGTCATCCATGCACAGTTAGGTATATATAACTAATCGATTTGTGTAAAAGAAGAAACAGAAATGGGTATCTATCTACTTTCTCAATGTGCCTTACCAACCATCTATTTTAGTATACTAGCATTAGGTTAGTTATTAATTAGTATGGTTAGTTGTTAGGTTAATACTATTATCTGATTTACTTTTTCTCAACCTTGTTGTAAAATCTTTTCATTTGCAACAATTGATAGTTACTTACTTAAAATTGTAAGATGTTGCAGACAGATTTAGACAAAAGATTTAAGCAATTATTCAACATATTACTGCAAAAGTCGTCGATACCTAAATCTTGTTTATGGACCTTAGGTTATCGGTCCAAACACTGACCCATGCATGCTTGATTTGCTTCTCTCATTTCTATCTCGCTCAATGAATCAAGTACTTAAAACAATAACTCACGCTTTGTTTACAAAATATTGACGGTTTATTTATAGATTAGAAACTAGATGACCGATTTTACAATAGTAGACATTTCGAATCTTATAATGGACAGTTCCAATGTTTTTCGTTGAGCTGCAGTATTGCCCCAAAGAAAAGATTTTTAGCGGGTTTTCGCAAAATATGTGTTGTAACGTATTCAAATTTTCAATTTTATAGCAATGCAATTTTATACGCATAAATAGCAAAAAAAATCTTTTTCCGGCCCTGCGTATTTCAATATATTTTAGTTGCATTAAAAATATGCAGACTTTAGTTTATTCCAAATGATGCTTTCTTAAAATGCCGACATTCCTTCTAGAATAAAGTTACAGATAATATTGCTTCTAAAAGCAACATGCTGATGTCTTTGTAAATATTAAAGTTCAGTTCAAAACGTTCCCATAGTTATAAAGGTTATTTCGTAGAAAAGAACCTTGGTAAAATTTAATTTATAAATATCTTAAACTAATACCGCCTTCCTTACAAAGGATTTCAGTTCCTAAAATGCATTTAGTTTTTATTTATGGTTTCCTGTTCATGCTTATCGACATTGTGCATAAACAAATTCTCCCGAGTGCAGAAGTATAAAAAATTGCGGTGAAGTCCCTTGAAATTACTTAGAATTCTCACGTTCTCTTGTTCCTCTAGAATCTCTTGTTCCTGATTGGTTAAAAAGTCACGCTATTTCGCTATAGGTTAGTTTAAAAAGTCCTCGCTTAAGTTTAATTTTGATGATATAAAATTCAGATCCCTTAGTTCAGTTTTAGTTTTAACAGAGATGGTCGAAGACAACCATCAAAGAGGCCGGTTCCTCGAGACTTCACCGGGCGCTTCGCGCACCGAGAATATTTTAAAAGGGTCCTTACGATACATTCGATAAAATATTCCGTACTACCGTTTATGCCTCAATTTAAGTTTAGTGTTATATTTTACCGATCTTATTGTTTGGAAATTAATCCAATACATGGATTATTTCGCAAGTTTAGTTAGTTTAGTGAAGAAAAATATTACCGTCTCGTTATATCGAAAAATTAAGTATAATTCCGTAACTAATTTCCTATTTGTTGAGCAGCCTTCAAGTATACAGAGATAAAGTACCGCTACCATTATAATTCATGAAGAATTTGTTCCGTTTTGGAATTTATTTCAAATAATTATGTTAAAGTTCGATGAATCTTGTTAAGACAAAAATAGTTCAGAATTTAAAATAATAATGTGTTCCCGCAACGTCCAGGTCGGCAGTTTGTTATTGTGTTTTGTGTAAGGTCATTATTGTTTTTATAGTGTATTGTGTTTGAAGTTTTCCATTTGTGAAAGGTATTTTTGAACTTTGTTGGACTAATAAAAATGTTTTAAGGTATTGATTTTTTTAATTAAGTTTTTTTATGCAAAATTTATTTGGGATCCCGAAATTAATTAATTTCTAGGAATGATAACTTTTTGAATTTGATGCGCTTTGTATTTCCTTTTTTATTTTTCTTTTATGTTTTAATATACAGATTTCAAATTTATTTATTGATTGATATGGTTAGGCTCAACGAACTGCTGATGTTTTTTGTCAATTAGGATTTTTTATTGTTTTTGATAAATGTTTGATTAACTTAACGTCAAATTTAAATCAAAATTAAAGATAATTCCCGTAACTGATGACTTCCCGAATTTTCTTCTAATTCTAATATCCTCAATTTTGGTGGCGCCCAACAGATTTTTATTTGTTCCTGACTAATTAATTAAAAGCTTTTGGGGTTACAACCCACACCTGAATTTAAATTTGCATAATTACAGATCTCAGCCGGTGCATATAGTACAGTAAGTATTTAGTGATTTGAGTTTTTTATTAAGATTACAGTGACAGTCCATTGTAGGATTTTTAAATTTGTGTGTGAAATTTTAGTCGTTACATGGTCCATATCAGTTCATATCTGAAATAGTGCAACAATGCGTATGAGTTGAATTCGATGTACTCAAAACAGTATGTGCATAAAGTAATAGTTTAAGCTACCACGATTCCAATGCAGAAAGCCATACTTGCGATCCGTGACAGCGATCAGCTTTAAAAACTCTCGATACAAAAGTTTCCCATCTCTTCTTTTGACTTCGGCTACGGAAGCATTGTGTAACATATTACAATTTCTTTTTGGCTTTTCCCAGTTCGATTTCACTTTAATGTTTAGCCTAAAATGATCTTCTTAAAAGGCTTTTCCCCATTATATTATTAACAACTTGACACTCCTAATTTGGCCATGCTTTATGACTAGATCCTGTTATTGGGTATTCCATATTTGGTTATGCTTCAGAATGGGATTCGTTACTGTTAATTTCAGTTTATCACTGTTTATTATTCCTAATTATTTCTTTTTGCAGATTAGCTGTGAATTCTCTTAGAACATTTGTTCCAATTCAATAATTCAAGCTTCACTATTTAGTGAAGCTTCAATTATCATTTCCTTTTTTGAGGTTTTTAACTGAAAATTAAATATTTTATGTGGATCTGGTTTGCATTCACGTAGGAATTGTTAGGCACAATTAAATATTACTGGTAATTAACAATTGACATTGCAATTTGTTGATTAACTAATAAATTTAATTAACTGTTAGTTGCTACAACAATTCACAATTATTTAATTGTTAGTTTAAATTAATTGCCATGACAATTAACAATTGATTTTCATTATGATAACAATTAACCTATTATTTATTAAAAAGACTGTTAATTGCTGTATGATAATGCATCGCGGCAATAAACATATTTTGCTATTTCTGAAAAGCATTACGATTTCTATTTTTATAGAGCTTGTGCATATATGTAATACATTTTAAATAGTGTACAAAGTTTATCTATGGGTGACAAGGTTGAAATGCGATCTGCTGCTACAAAATCTAGAACGACCTTTATTAGTTAGTTTTTTATCTAAATTACAAATTTAATAAATAGTATTTAGTTGTAGTTTTTAACTGCAATTGACGTATTAATTGAAACAAAGTTTAATTGCAACTAAATTTAGTTGCAGTCAGCAGTCTGCAAATAGATGATGTGATTCAGGTAGTGATTTCCTGTATTTTGATAACACAGGAAATCCAATCCGATTTAATTAGTCGTTGTATTTCCAGGAAGACCTTACGTAAATACAAGAACCAATTTTTTAACTCTCTGGGCCTCTATTTGTGATGCCGATTACACATACTTTGGAATTTTTCACGCTATGAACGAAATGTTTTTACGTTACTTCTCTTTGATGTCCTTACTGACAGCTTCCTTCTGGAAGGTTGGGCTTTGTTTTATGGCTGCCCTTTAGAAAAACCAGCAGCATCTAAAACATCAACTGTTTTTATCGAGTCCAAGATACAAGCATCAAGTAGACAGACTACACATCTTTCTATACACCAGATATTGCATCTTTTAATTTGTATAAAACTTCTTTTTCTTCTCTTTTTACGTTTTCTAATAAAAATGCAAACATTTTGTTATTGTATTTAACTTGCAAATATTTGTTGCATTTACACAGTTCCAAGATTTAATCTAAAATACTGTTTCTGCAGAAATCGTAAGTAATATAATTTTCTAGTTTTAAAATGCATTTGATTAATTTATACTGCTTGATTTTAGTATTAGAAGAACTGAATAATTATCGTTTATATTGAATCATGGTTTATATTGCCAAGAGTTATTTGTGAAATAATTGCAGTGTGATTTCTGTGTGAATTATTATAACTTTAATTTTTTTCTTTAATTCTTGATATCTACCTTTTTAGTGTTTATTATTTAATTTTTGAATAAATTTTGTTTGATTCCTTTTGTATCCTTTTATTTCTGTTATTGCTTATGCTGCGTTGAAACAGCAGTTGTTATCTTGTAGAGACGTTTGTGGTATCCAAAGTTTAGTAAAGTTTCAGGTTAGATGTTTTGTTTTATAAATTTTAATATAGCCAGACTTATTAACACCGCGAGCTAGCCGATCAGGAACATTCCGTTATAAACACACCATCGCGACATACACACACATATGCATACCTTCATGTTGTAGCGACCAAAACTCAGATTTGGTCGTGGACTTAAATAATTATTGTGACCTTAACTTATTCTTTTTGAAAAGGACCCAAAATTTGCTACGGCAGCTCAGATTTTTTTGAAGAGCAGGGGTCAATTGCTCTTACTTGCTTCCACTTACCATATTTAATGAGCGCCACCTAATTTTGCCTTTCATAGAAATCTTCCCTGTATAAATTGGGAAAAAACACGGAAAAATAAAATAAGAAATAAAAGAGAACTACTTAAGAAAATCGTAGTGTTTATTATAATTCAAATTTTAACTAACAAAGGTAAGTAATACATAAACTTAATTTAGAAAATTTTATTATTGATAATGTTTTTTGTCTTGTAGCTACTCTTAATTATTTTGACGTTATACCCAACTAAATCGATATTTAATAAAAAATAGAATGTGCATTTAATGGTATGCATATAATTTAAACTCCGTACAAAAGGAAAGATCTTACTTGATGATCTTGTAAATTGCCTGATTGCAGATTGCAAGATTCCAGGATGCTGATTGCAAGGTACCAGGATGCGGATTGCTGATTGCAAGATATCAGGATGCAGATTGCAGATTCCAGAATGCTGATTGCAGATTGCAAGGTACCAGGATGAGGATTGCTGATTGCAAGATATCAGGATGCGGATTGCAGATTCCAGAATGTACTCAATTATCTGATTATGCGTGTAAACATTGAAATTAAAATTCCATAATGTTTGGTCACAACAAATCTGTAGGAAAAAATTAAAATATATGATGTTCTAATATTTACGTTATTTTTTTATTCAATAAACAAAACAAATCAATTATGTGTTTTTTTGACGATGGACTCACCTGCAACCTGCGGATGACCAAACTTAGAATTAATATGAATGTTATTTAATTAATTTTGCGAACATCACAAATCTGCCACACGGCTATAAATTCTGAGTGCTAAATATCTAATGCCGCTACGACCAAATCTTAATCGATTATTATCGGAGGCGCGCACACTCGCCTTGATTTGAGTAATCTTAAAAGTGTGTTTTGAATGTCTTTTATAAAATTATATTAATAAATAAATGAAAACATTAAATATACGGCTTGGTGCAAATTTAATGTTACATTATCTTAAAAATTACAAAATCAAATTTACAAAAACACATTCATGTAGTTGACTTTCTGTCAATTTACAATTTTACAATAGAATTGATGAGGTTTAACCCCACTAAAAACTTCTAGGATCATTCTAACGAACTCATTTTTTTAAGTTAATTCGCTCTGTTTTTTATTATAATCAGGGTATAAAAAGGAAAAGAGGCCTCCGTTTTGGCATTCTGCAAAATAAAATGTAAATATATTTACATTTTTACAAGTAACTTTACGCTTAATTTTTGGTCACTTATTTAAAACATTGCTGCTTATCGTATTGTAATAAAGACAAAAGAAATAATTGAAGAAAAACCGACAAAACAAAAAATTGCTAGAACAAATTACTTTTGGAACTATATTTATATAATTATAGTTTCGATAGGATTACAGTATGACAAGCCTACGTTTCAGTCTGGATTTTTTAGCTGGCTACATGTTTTAATAAATGTGAAAGGTGATTTAATTCAATTTTTGTGATTGGTAGTACTGATGTCAGGTTCAATGTGTGATTGGCTGGGACTTTTTAAAATACTATCGCCACTCTTAAAATTTTTAAAATGGGGACTGAAAGTAGATTGTGCCAAGAACTCTTCTCTAAGAGAACTCACTTCTTCACTACATTAATTTACTAAAGCACTTCTCCAAAGTGTGTGGACGCACACGTCTGGTCGGGTAGCGGACCTTGTTTGGAGACTTATTCTAAATGTAATTTTTTTCTCGTTTTGTCGGTGGAATTCCAGAAGGCAACCTTCTACTTTTGGTTTGTTGTTTTGAGTTTTTTCTATCTTATCCTACCGTTGGTTTTATTGTTAAACCTTTATGTGGAAATTTAGTGTTGCCATAATCAGTTTTACGTCTTCAGTTTAATAATTTGCGTACTTTGTAAAGTCGTACTGAGGAAATCTGAGTAATCAATCACTAATGACTTTTGAAAGCCTTTTGTTTTAATAATGATGTAATTAAACTTCCTAATTCTTTTTGAAAAGCTACTAATAAATGTGTGACTAAGATTTGGTTTGATACTAATTTAATTCATTATGCAGTAGTAGAGCTAATTAAATAATAAAACAATCAAGAAGTTAAAAAGCGGAACTGATTGCGACATGTGAACTCATTTTATATTAAAGTTCAGGGATCAACGATAGCTGTTCTGGTTCCAGCAACTTTAAGATGTAAGGATATTTTTTTGTATTGTGTAAATAATGGTCTATACGTATTAGTGCGTTTTTGGATTATTGCAAAATTAAAACTAAAGTTACAAGTAGATGACCACTTATTATAGCTTGGCACGACAAATTGTTTGTAGTCGATGATTTTAAAGCAACAGTAGAAGACGAAATTCTGTTCCCAGATTGTAGGTTCCTCGTCGCTATTTTTTCTTGCCCGGCCGTGGGGCTTTAGTTTATACTTGTACTAATTTGTATCTATTTGGTTATGGTTTCTTTACAATTTGTGTTCATGAGAGGGTCCATTTTTACGAAAAATTGTTACATCAATTAAATCAATAAAGAGGATATAAAATTAAACCTTATAATGTTTTTTAGGTCACATTGGTTGTTTACGTGAATTTTAAATTTATTTTAAGATTGTTTTTACTGGCTACAGTTTTTTTGCATTTTTTCATTATTTGTACAATATAATTCGTTAATGATTTAATCAGTTATTGCAAATTATTATGATATTATAGGAAATGTAAAGCCACGTCACCCTACCTCAAACCATACTAGTGTAGCAATTATTTAGCAAAGAAATGCAAGAAAGTAGGATTTAAGATAATACAACATCAGATTAAGCAAGGAAATCATTTGAGTATTTACCTGAACAGTTTCTCCATTATTCTTAGATTAATAACTTCGGCTGAGCATGATTTCGTTCTTTTGTTGTATAGATCACTTTTTTAGATTGCTCCTCGCTATCTAGAAGCAGAGTCTCAGCCTACATCCTATAACTTACGGATTATTTTGATGCCTTTGAATGATATCTACTTTTGTCCAGTAATGTGCTTTTTAAAATTTTATTCGAATACTAAGTCTTGGAACTTGATTTAAATTTACCGATAATAGGTTCGGCTACTTAAAATATGGAAAAGCTTAAGACTGAAATATCTCCGAAAATTGTCTGCAAGTAATCGATCACTTCAATTCGAAGTTACCGAAGTTAAGGACAGTCGTAGAAGTTCTTAAAAAGCGAATCATCGTGAACTTTAAAACTGCTATAATACAAAGGACCTTGAAGGTAATGAAGATAAATCATAAAATAATACTAATAGCTACTTTTATTATTTTTATTAACATTTTATTTACAATCTGGTTAAATGCCTACAATAGCCTAATATTATCTACAATCCCTTAACAACAATTTTATTTTAAAAATTCATACTAATTACTTTTACTGTTCCCTAAACCTTAATCAATTGCCAACTTCCTCCATGTTCCTTCTACACCAAAAACATCAGCAGCTGTATAAGGCTTTCCATGCCTTAAGTTCTCGTATGTGCAATACTTAGCATCTTCTTTGAACCAATCTTTATAGCTTTCTACTTTTTTCTTCCATTCAGCTGGAATTACATTTTTTGTTAAATGAATACAAATGTACTAAAGCTGTATTCGGTTTATTGATATTACCAGCTAATTCTTCCGTTGAACCATTGCTGCCTCCATATTCTTTAGGCAGAAGCGATTGAGGTATGAGTTTATAAACGTTTGCCATATTTTGCTCACTGTTTAAGGACATCTAAAAGCATTATTATTTTTATTTTAGAAAAATTCAATAATGTTCTTTATAATACTGATTTTACCCTCTTTTGTAGCTTTTCGTTTAGAAAAGACTTCATCAAGCTAAAAATTGTTTCAACAATTGACAGAGCATTGCATATATAGAATACTTTAATTCTTATGGGAAAGGCGCTTTGCAAACAAAGCATAAGGTTTTTTGTAAATCCAGGAGTAAACTGTAGCATGTAACTTGCTTTGAATTCCTTATAATCGGCAAGTATTTGTTTTCCGGCAACCATGCAATTGTCATCCTCTAACATAAGGATATCCATGATCATAAAATAGGTTTTGGCAAGACCTTCTACCGTTATTTCATCAGGATAACATTCGTGCCAACGAAAAATAACTATTCGAGGACCATCCATACCATTAGTCTTGGGCAACGGTAGTACACAACTATAATTAAAATATAAACTATTTAGTTTTATTTTAAAAACTAAGGCGCTTATACATTACCCTCTTTGCAAAATAGCTTGAATTTCCGGGGAGAATGGATCTCTATTTTTAAAAATTTCTGGTAGTAAAGTTCTCATGGTGTAATAGTAATCCAATTTTTCTTTTGTTCTTTGTAGGCTAAACTTGCACCCCCGCAGAAAAGCAAGAATCCACTGGTCGTCTAAAAGGTTCAAAAACTTTTTAATAGCTCTTACAGAATATACTACATATTAAAGTATGCATGTTAAATGCTGAATAATTAAATTCTTTAAATGCAGAAATGCAAAATGATCAGATGTTGATGATGATATTGAAAATCACAAAATATAACGTTTCAGTATAAAGTTAAAATAAGAGTGGAGAAAGAGTGTTATAAATTCTGATTGACTGCATGTTTTCCAAAAGACACTTAAATTTTTATTCAAGTAGGATCAGTCACTGAAGTCCCCAAAATATTAACTTCGAAGAACATTATTAATTAATTACACAACAGACACACAATCGAGTAGAACCAAATGTTCAGTTCTTCCTTAAAATTAGGGTAGTGGGGTGTAAGTTAGAGTGCCAGATTAGTAATTCTCAGTATTATTTGCTTAAAGTTAATTTTAATGTTTTCAACGAAACAACTCAATAGTTCAAAATAACTCAAGTGGAAAGTTTTAAATAGCCTACCCTGTATATCTTGTGTTGTAAGTGTCGGCCCTTACGTTGCTTACTAAGGGAGTTGGGTAGTTTTTTCGGTGGTCGATGGTAGTCTTCGGGCGCCAGTTGTTTTAACGTGGTATGCTATGGGTAGCTGCTAGCGAAGAAAGATAATCCAGGGAACGGCTGAAGTCCTGGCGATCAGCATAGTCTGTATAACTCCGTGGGGTTGTTCAGAACACCTACCTGGTGAGGCGAATTACTAAGACTGTTCTTTAGTTTTCCTGGATGCTGATCGGTTGGCTTGGCTGCTGGTTTGCCCCTGTGGCTTCTAGGACTGTCTTCGAATTCAAGAAATTAACTGGCTAACTCTGGCCAACGCACGCTGTTTTATAGGTGCTCGAGAAACGTGTGAGATTAGCAAGAGAAAACTGGAATGGCGCACGCAGAACGCATGCCAAGGAAAGAGACATGCAAGCACGCGTAACTCAGCCGCTTATTCAAGCGGCTAGAGATTGCAATAACCAAAATATTGATTTATTCCCAACCAATTAATAATTAACTAAATTAAAGTAACTTGGTTACAGTGTCGGTGCTGTAACACATCAACAATAGTACGTAAAATGACCATTCTGTTAAAAACTTGCTATATTATATTATCTAACTTGAATATTTCAGTTTTTCTGTCTTGTTTGTTTTGCCCTACTTATACTAAAAATTCTATTTATTCATTAATTATTATTAAACCTATGTATACGTTTGGTTCTTTGACACAATGTTTCTCTTGAAATACCACTTCATTGTTATTATTTACCCAATAATATCAAATTTCTCTATTTATAAATGGGCCGAAGACACTACATTAGTAATTCACTTCAGATGCGATTAGATATGGTAATTTGTAGATGAAACTACTGAAAATAACCGAGTGAAGTAATGGAGCCAACTAAAACTGAAATATTTACACTATAAAACATATTTAAAATTTTGAATTCTGTATGAGAGGACCAGTCGAGCTAAATTCCATATTTTAAAATCAATTATTTAAATAAATGAACGCTGAGTAAATTTTATCACGACCAACACCTACAAGAAAGCCTTTTAATCAACCTTTAAATTGTTTGGATGAGTCTTGTAGCCACTATGGAATTTAAAATAATATCTTTTACAGTTTTCTCGTTCTCTTGTACCTACTGTTCTTGAATCTTTGAAATCTTCGTGAACATTTCTATAGTTTATGATTAATTTAAGATAAGAAAAATAGTTTTGTTGAATTTACTAATATGTTATGTGGAATATCGTTCGCTGAACTGGTATGTTATTAATAAAATATGCAATAAGTCTAGCGTCTGGTAATTTATGTATTAACTACCAAGTTTGACGTCATAAACCAGTACACTATTTTTCAATTCAACATTGAAGTTGTCAGCATGGTTACATGCGTCTAGCAAGACCACAATTAACCACATCATGGTAGATTGAAGAACTGGAACTCACACAGAAGGAGACGGACAATGTGAAGATTAGTACGCTTATACTTATAAGAAGAACAGAGATGGAAAATACATTGTTAATATTCTTTCAGAACTGATCTAAGGCAATTCGGAGAATCAAGAATAAAAGCAGTTGCAAGTATCCTTGAAATAGAAAAACGTTTCGAAAGCGATTAACAGTTAAATCTGGAATAAAATAAAAATCCATCAAAAAATATTTGAACCTAGGACACATGAAACTTGTCCAATTATAACATCAATTCGATCGTGGCTGCTGTATACCACATCAAGTGGTTATAAAAGGAGGCAGTGATACTACAGTTGAGGGTTGTATTTGACGCATCGGCAACAACATCAAACCGCAAGATATAAAAAACAATGTACAGGCAAAATAACATTGCCTTGTATCAAACAAAGTTTCCGAAACAAAGCAATTCAACCACAATTAGAAAGCGATTGTTGAAATTATGTTAACTCTCAAGACAATCCAGTCTTGAAGTTCAATTGGTCTCTAGAGGAATAAGTCCTCTTTCAAAATTACTAATCAATGAATTAATAGTTATACAACGACAAAATTATATACAGCTGAATATACAGGACACCCAGGAAAATAAGGTAATAAACAAGAAAAGTTTGTTGGTAAGCCTAAATCCGTTTTTGGATCAAGGTGACGGTTAGGTCAAAGACTTTTTCTTTAACTTACAACGAAAAGCATTTGGTTATAATACTGCATCGGCGCCAGTCTCGGTGGATTAGTGGTTTGCATGTTTGCTTCAGAATCCAAAGATCGCAGGTTCGATCCACGGCCGAACTGGTAATTTTTCATAGCGGAGAAAAATTGAAACATGCCTTCTTTTCGGATAGAAAGTAAAACTGTAGGTCCCGTGTCAATGCGATGTTTGGCATGATAAAAATCCCTACTGGGGGTGGAATTCGCCCAGATTCGGCTAAAGTCTAGAAGGGTCGGCCAAATCATCATAGCAGTCGGTGCCATGAGGTACGAAAGATGCTCCGCCATCCTGATTCCTCGCCCAAAAACAAACAAAGAATACTGCATCGGCATCTTTTAACAAAACTTATCGTATCTGATTCACATCACCAAACTCTACACTGGGGAATTCAAGTAACAATTAAGTAACAAGAAATTACTTGATAACTCGAGCGAAGATTTGGTGTTTAACGGAATACGTCAAAATTGCAACAACACATAAAATGGTTGCTTCCCAAACCAAACATAAATATTGAAGAGATAGTTCTGTTGAAAGAAGAAAATATTTCTGCCGATAACTGATCATTAACTAGAACATGCTGATGCATCTGCAACAACATCCGTGAAGATATGATTATCAATATTCCTGGTATTAACAAGAACTTTCAAGAGCGCATCGTAGTAATAGAAGAATACGAACCAAATAAAATACATTGCACTCAACAACATGCAGCAAAGTGCCAGTATTGACCACATTCAACAAACCTGCCGTATTCAAGATCAATACCACAGTAGAGAATGTAGGACCAAGCATTCATATCATTAAGAACCTGAATTGAAGACATCCGACAAGATTACACAAGTGCTAACCAAAGAACGAATGATAGAAGATCTGGAGGATAACCATTGACATCAAGTCCATGTTTATCCATCTGCGACCAGTGCCCTTAAAATAATTCTGGCCTCCCTTTGCATTCTGGAGTTCCTAACGTGGAAATGATGAACCAACAGACCAAAGACTCAACCACCAGCAGTAAACGAAGAATTTATTCTTCAACACAGCTACGCCGACTCTGGCAATAACGCTCTCCTTGAAGGTTTCTTTAATTTATAATTAATTTAAAATTTAATTTGTTGATTAAATTTTATTGGTTTGTGTGAATTTTAAGTCTGTTATGAAATATAATATAAATACAAAGATTAGTTAAAGTTTCACAAGTTTTATTAATATCTTAACCTGACAATATTGTTTCGACACTTTGTGTCATTATCAAAGGTAGATAAGATTGATAAACAAACACGTTGCTAAGGATAAATACATACAGAAAATAGGCAACTAGATACAATACATAACAAAAACTAAATATCTAACACTTCTAATAAAAGAGAATTACTAAGCTCAGTTTGTTCATTCATTAAAGGTACTGTGCGTTTATGTCTGTATATTTCAAAAGCTTCTAAAATGTCTAATTTGTTGTTGCAAAAATGTAAGAATTTAATGTTGTTTTGAGGTGTCATTGGGTGGTTCTGTTACAAAATGTGTTTGGCATAATTCGATTTTTCTGGATGTTTAAGTCTATAAGAGCGTACGTCTTCTTTGTATCTTATGTCGAAATTTCTAAGTGTTTGGCCAATATAAACCGAGTTACAAAAAGAACAATTCAAACGGTAAATGCCGGATTTCATGATATCTTGTCTTTTGTCTTTAGCGTTGAATAAAAATGAAAAGGTGTTGGTGTTAGTTTTATAGGTTATTTTGTAACTGGTGGTTTTTCTTATTATAGTTGCAATTTAATCTGATATCTTGCCAAAATATGGTATTGATATGTAGTTTGTGTCTTGTATTTGAGTGTCAATCATGTTATGGTTATAATGGTTTGCATGTGCTAATTGTTTGATGATTGAAATTTCTTTATCAAAATGTGATTGTTTCATTGGAGTAGTTAAAGCTCTGTGTACTAAAGATCTATAATCCGCTAGTTTATGCATTTTATGATGACATGAATCGTTAGGAATAGTGACGTCTGTGCTTGTGGGTTTTCTGTATATGGAAAAATCAAATTCATTGTCTGTATTAATTGTAATAGTTAAATCCAAAAATTAATAGCTCTATTTTGTTCTGTTTCTAGTGTAAACGTGATGTTTGTGTGAAGACTGTTAATAAGAATTAAAAATTCATTGATAACCTCAAAAGAAATGTCAAAACAAGCTAAAATGTCATCAACGTAACGAAACCAAAAAATAATGTGTTTAGAAAGATCTAATTCAAATATTCGATCTTCCAAATTATCCATAAATATGTTAGCTAATAGAGGACTTAGAGAATTACCCATAGGTAAATCATCCTTCTGTAAATAAATTATATTATTAAAAGTGAAATAATTTTGACTGATACAAAGATCAAATAATTGAATTAACTCTAATCTTTTTACTAATTTTACATTACTATTAACTAGGAAATTATCTAACAATGGAATACAGTCTTGTGGTGGAATCTTTGAAAACATGTTACAAATGTCAAAGCTTACAAGTTTTGAATGTGCTGGAAGATGTATGTTCTGTAGTTTTTCTACTAATTCTAATGAATTTTTGACAGAGTATTTCGATTTGTATCCTATGATGTTAATAATATGGTTGAGTTTCTTGGACAAGGTGTGATTAGGAGCGTTGATACATGATACTACTGATCGTATAGGCATGTTGTGTTTATGTGTTTTAATCAGTCCATATTGTTTTGGTGCTTGTGGGTTTTTATGTATGATTTGTTGTTTTTCTAATTCGTTAATTATTTAAGTCTGTTTTTAATAAGCATATTTTAATCGAAAATTGGTGTAATAAATCTAGCGCAAGGTAAATTATGTGTTAATTACTTATGTATTATTAGTTATTTTTACTACTACCAAGTTAGACGTCATACTATTGGTTTTAAAATGATGTAGGACACCAAGGTTAATATGATATAATAGCTATTTATGTAACTAGTAGTAATAATAATAATTTGTTTCCTGTTAATGTACAAAAGTGTTTACAGTTGTCTTGAGAAAAATACCCAATAAAAGTACATAATGTAGTAGGATTTTATAGACGAGTCTATAAAGTTCAATTATGTACGAGAGCATAAAAAAGCCTTATTTTCAGCTGCTAAAATTGGCTAATTATCAAGAAAAACCCAGTTTATAAATTTGATATCTATTGTTGACGGAAGAAAGTTGGACATGTAATACACAGTTGCCATTGGAAAACTAGGTATGTTAGCTGTACGTCAACTGAAGCACGCAGGTACTTTATAGGCGCAAAACTATGTAATAAACGGAGCTTTATAATGCAGTCGTACATAATAGTAGCATGGGATCAAAACTGAAGCTTTATGTGCTGAATCTGGAAGTTTTTCCTGTCGTATCTAAACGCGTAGATTTTGTACTTGATGCCAAGTGAAAAATTAATATTAATACATGTAAAAGAAGGAACGATAAGTCACTTAACCTAAATTAATATTAATGAGCACTTAACTCGGGATGAGGAACCTAAACTACGGTGATCATCTTGCCCCCTGCCAAGACGCGGGCCATTTCACCCAGGATACCTAAGTATCAAGCTGGTCCGCATCTCATAAGTAGGTGCAGAAATAAACAACCACCCTACCCGGTGGTCATTTCCTTCGCTGATCGCCCACGGCTGAGCCTCCAGAGAAGGGAACTAACTACCACCATTCTCCGCCAGTACCTGGACCAGTACTACTCTTAATAGTGAATCCACGACATCATATTCTGGGCTTCCGACACTCTACTATACCGTAATTGCGATCGAGTACTCCATGTACCAATACTACATCCAATATCCGCCACCTTATATTTGTCGTGGCTTAGAAATTTCATCACCTTAAATAAAGCTCTCCACTTCGGAAGCAACTTCCGACTGGAACCGGCAGGTGTACTGCCAACTCGGATGCATCACCAGATCTTCAACATACGGCTGGTCTCGGCACTAACGTTGACCGAAACGTTGTTTTTGTGCGGCCTGGTATGTGACAGTTCCTTCCTCCATACGCACCCGTATGGCTGTTACATCAACAACTCCCCGGACGTCTGGTTCCAACTGACTCTGTGACACAACCCGATTTATTTGTTGTGCCATTTAACCCTAGTTGAATATTTGTATTGAATGTTTATATTTAGCTGAAGTGAGTGTAATTTTCATTTTATCCAAGGAAGTGACTCCCGTTTCAAAGAAATTGCCAGCCGCACACCCTAGCAGCTCATTAAGAACATCCAAGACATGGAGTCCGATATGGTTCATCTATTCTTATATTAATTTATGTTTTTATCCCACCGATTATTATAGATGTTTGCGCCCATAGTTGCAAGCGAATTTATCATGGTACGGTTGTAGCGTTCTACTTATCCATATCCCCGAGGCATACCCGTAGCGTTTAAATATTGCCCTAAACCTTTGTTTCGGCAAAACTGAGTGTAAGCAAGTCGAACTAGTAAATGCGGTAATTAGGCGATGTGGAACGCGGAAAATCTTAATCATGTCTTGTAGGGCTTTGATCCCATACCTGGTTCTAGTAAACTTCGCTAATAAGTCAAAAATCACAAAATCATGTGATTTGGGGGTTTAGGGTATGGGGGTGCAGTTCACCCACTATCTTTCGACCAAGTGATTTAAGAAATATACATTTAGACAGTTTTTAATGTATTGTTTCGTCCCTTTAAACCAATACTGGATAAAACCAATGGTTGGATACGAATTCGTACGTCTTATCAAACGTAAAATGACCGGTCTCATTGTGTACCCAACGCAGTATTTGATATATACCCAATCGTGACTGTGGTCTATTGATTAATTACCATCCTTTAACGGATAATTTTGGAAAATTTGTTTATGATCTTTGTAATTCTCCTATTCTAAAAGCATTTTAGTCCCCTGGTCTCGCCCTCTGAAATCACAGTGCTAAAACATCCCGAACCTCCGGCACTACAGATTATCCAAGATTGAGTTACGCTCAATTGCGCGTTATTACTTTTGTAAGATCTACCAGTACTCATTGATGGAAGCGAGGTTGCCTATCCACTTTCTACAAGCTCTTCAGGCTAGTGTCGGAGATATTTACGTGCCCATCCGTTGGTGACGTCTTCCCGTTCAGTAGTACAGTCGGTTGTTCTTATAAATCTTTTTACCAAGATATTGCCTAAACCGTTTGACTGACTAAACAATTATGTACCAATGTTTCTAATTTGAAACAATGCAATTTGTATTGTCCTCTAGTGATTTGCCGACTAAAATATGCAACAACCGTTTCTGAGCGAATATGTACTTGTACCAAAATTTCGTTTGAGAGGAACCTGCTGTTGTTATCACTTCCGGCGCCGATGATGAAACAGATTTCAGAATCTTTAATTGACTTGTTAGCGTATTTGGATCTTTAATATCCGCGGTCTTTATTGCTAATTGAATTTGTTCAATTCATCGATGCTTCATGAATCATCGATGCTTTCCGTAATTAAACTGACCTGGTCTTCCGAACAAAGAGGGATCTTTAATTGATGAATAAACGCCAACTTTTGAAACGCATATTTGAAACAATACCTGATTTAGTTTTGGCACACAAGATATCATTTTTATCAAAGATAGTTATGTAGATCGCTTTTTTTAAGATAAACAATTTTAAAGATAACAGTCATATTTCGTAAATCTCTTCCACATGTAGTAGATTAAATCCCAAAAGTTTAAGCACAGCATAAGAATAAACAGCAGATTCACTATATTGTCGGCATTGTGAAATTTACCAGCTACTTTCGAATATCGCACACACCACGCCAGTTTGCTGAGTCTTGCCGGTTGTCACAGTCGTCGTATACTAGTAATATCGAGTAACGGTTATCACAGCATAAGTGTTGTTCCGTAGCCTGCCAACAGCCCGAGAATACATCAAGGTCACACTCGACCGGCTGAATAACTTTGTGAGAGTACACCTGCTGTTGATTCTTGTGCTGTGGTTGAAGTGACGATCTTAACAATTATAATCAACAATTAGCTTACCATTATACTAAATCAAGAAATCACAATGGATAAATTATAAAATCTATAAACATAACGATTTTTATCATTTTTATTTAGGTTTGTGTACTTTACTACAATATTGTATCCTTATCAATACGTTTTTGAGAAATTATAGTTATTTATGGTACAAGTGAGTTAAGTAAGATATTATCCACGAACGAAAAATTTACTCTCGAGGGCCGGCAGGCCCGAGAGGGTTAATTCTTCTGAGTGGATAATATCCTTAACTCACGCGTGCCATACAAAATTTTTTCCAACACCTCTTTATTTAAGTTTAAACATCGAATTTGCAATGTATAGTTAGTCTGTAGTTTTGACGATAATAAATTTAATACTCTAGCACGATGACTGGATTTTAATAATATTAAGTAACGTAAGGTGGTGATTGGTTGTTATCTTTGAAGGAGTGAGTTTTTTAAAAATAACCCACGTTGCTAGGGGCAACGTAGGTTATAATATAACATAAGAGTAAACTTATTTTCCTTATTTAAAATGACCATAGTAAACATGGTATTTATATAAAGATGTTGGATAAATAATATTATTATTTTAATGTAATTAAGTTTGTTGCTCTCTAATCAATTGACAACTTCCTGAATGTTCCTTCCACTCCAAAAACATCAGCTGTTGTATAAGGCTTTCCATATCTCAAGTGTTCATATGTACAATATTTTTCATCTTCTATGAACCAATCTTTATAGCTTTCTATTTTTTTCTTCCATTCCACTAAAATTATACAATTTTATTGATAATAAGTGCACTTTATAGACAAGTTATTCAGTTTATATTACCCGTCAGTTCTTTCACAGAACCATTGCTACCTCCATATTCCTGAGGCAGAAGTGCTTGAGGTATGTGTTTATAAACCTTTTCATAATTTTTCTCACTATATAAGGCCATCTAAAATTATTCATATTATCACCTATTTACAATAACTTTGCAATGGACCATAAAATGCTCTTTTTTTTACCCTTTTTTGTAACTTTTCATTCAAAACGGACCTTAGCATGTTAAAAACTGTTTCAAAAATTGTAGGAGCTTTGCACAGATACATTCCTTTAATCCTTATTGGATAGGCATTTTGCAAACAAAGCATACCCTTTTTCATCAAACTAGGAGTAAATTGAAGTATGTAATTTGTTTTAAAATCCTTATAGTCGGCAAGTAAGTAGATTCCAGCAACCATGCAATTATCGTCCTCTGCCATGAGAACATCCATTAACATAAAATAGACTTTGGCAATACTTATTAATGTTACAACATCTGGATCACTGCCCTGCCATCGAAAAAAAACTATTCGGGGACCAGTCATATCTTTAGTTTTAGGCAATGGCAGTATGGTACTATAATTTAAATACGTTTTTAAATTTAGGTATATTGAAAAGCAAATTGTTTATACATTACCCATTCTGCAAAACAGCCTGAACATCTGGCAAAAATGGATCCCTATTGCCAAAGAATTCCGGTAATAACGTTCTCATGGTGTAATAATAATCTATTTTTTCTTTTGTTCTTTGCAGACTAAATTTGCACCCACGAAGAAAACCCAGAAGCCACTGTTCTTCTACAAGTTGGAAAAATAATTTGGTGACTAAGTATAGTACCATATAACACTTTATAGTCAGAATCAGTAAATAATACGCAACGATCTTCAGGATTAGACGGTATTCAATCGATAATATTAACTATTAATTTAACTTAAGACCAGCAATTGCATGGGCCCTGTTAGGAAAATAGATTTTAAGATACATCTCGATAGCTGAACATGTGAACGATGCCAGAACTAAGATTCTTCTATCTACCCTACCTTTCTTAGAAATGCAAGCAGAACGGTGGCATTGATAATAAGACACAGTTCAATCCTGAAAATTGTTGTTTATTGAAATTTTAATAACTAAATTGCAACTGATTGGGTTATATAATAGTTCGTTCTAGTATAAGGTGACATATTTCTAAATTAATAAAGTGAAACTTTAGTGATGCCCCCCTAATAAATAGTTTGATTGATGACGCCGCTTCCCCTTCATTTCCTCACTATGTCTTGACAATGACTCCACGTGAACCTGAAGTGAACTTGCTGCCACTCACTACGAACTCTTTGGATCCCAATCTAGAGCGCATTTCTCTGTGGTCAACTCGAGAACAAGACATTATTTATAATGGTTGAATAGACTTAATCAATAACTACACCGATTATAAACTCACTACACTAACATGAATTTCTTATCCCACTCCCGATATAAAAAGAGTTTATTAAGTTAAAAGTTTCAATTAGAATAAAATAATGAAACCACAATATCATGCAAAGGAAACTTATTCAGCTTCCTGTTGCCGTCTAGTACTCCCTGTTCCGCTTCCGTCTTGAGTCGTGAAATTAGGTCTTCCATCACCGAAATCGTTCAGGTTTCCACAGTGTGATGAAGATGAATGCTATTCTCTGTTTATAATATAAAATATAGCATAGTCTTGCTGTCGTAGATCATTATGAAACGAATAGTACATTACATATAAATGCAACTTATAACTGTATGTAAAAAGACCTTTAAGTGGTAGTAAGCTCTCACACTAAGGCAATGCGCAACTAGAAACTGGAAACTGACAATATGCAACAGACAATATTATTTTGACCACCTCTCTTACTGCAGCAACTGATTCCTTTTTTAATTTGTATATGTTAGCGGTATCCCGATAAGCCAAAGGTGATTCAGTACAAGAGACGCGGACACGCGGACGGAAGAACGGCCGATAGCTTGCGAGCGCCTGGACCATGCTCGAAGGGACTCAGTCAATCTGTTGAGGGTCGGTTGTATGATTACAAGAGAGGAGAAACATTATACAGAGTTAATTGCTTGTTATGAATACAATAGTTAATATTATTGCTGTGTGTTAGAATAATAAATCGGATTGTTGTTGATTTGTTGAATTCATAGTTTATTAATTATCTTCGACCCTTGCTAACATGTAGCAATCTCAAACAATCATGTCATCCTCTAACAACTCTGAATATGTGATTTTAATTTGGTGGCATTTAAGGAAGATAAATTTAATAACAACGAAGAAATTAGCAAAACTTCGAATTTATTAACAGATTATTTAAAAACCATATAAATTATAACAACCATTCGAACTTATTAAGTGCTAGATGAATAATAATTAAATTGCGTCAGCCTTGCACGCAAAAATTTCTAACAACTTCCAGTAACAATAATAAATCTTTTTCTTTTTATGCTAAATATATGCACATTTCTTATTTAGACCGTCTTTAATTACATCAGACACTGACCTCATAACCTTGACTTATATTTCGGACACAATCATAAAACATAATTTCAGTAAATAATAAAAAATTAATAATTTACAAGTATTCCTAATGTACTAATAACATAAATAATAGTTTGTTATACACGTGTGTCTTTATGTTTCTAATAAATGCCGAATCGTCATGTCTGTTGTATAAAATTCCACTCTCTATCTATATATTTAAAATACAAGACTTATTTTTGTTCCAGTTCGTTTGAGTGATCCACCAGGCCGATTTACGCGTTTCTTTTTTTAAATTAAAACTTTCGCTGTGTAGATTAGTCAACGCTACTTAATTTCTATATATTTTTTAATGTTTATATTTTTAATTTGAAAAACTCTAAAATGTTTAATTTGAGACGGCCGAATCGGACATTCACTAGGGGCGCCCTCTCACTTTCCACGGTAGTGAGTTTCGTAAGTACTCTTCGCTTATGAATATAAGGTCTGATGTAGCCGTCCACTTCCATCATTAATAAGCGTAGACAAAATCCGCATAGTTGAAAATTATGAACATACGAATTGTACAAATAATAGCTGATGGCAATTGCTTATTCAGAGTAGTTTCATATTGTTTGTATAAAAGGCAGGACATTTGCCAACATTATGTTTATGTCATGTTTTTGAAATATGTACTAATAGACGTTTTCAATTTTTAATTTTATTCTTATCATTTCGTAAGGTAGAATTTCCGTATATGTATGTATGTAGAATAAACCGGCGAGGAGGGCAAGCCAGCGAGGAATATAGTGTATCAGAAGAGAGAAGGGTAAGCTGGGAGAGAGGAGTGCTAGGATTACAATTTTCAACTGGTTATGTTTGGTTGCGTTTATTTAATAATCATTCATGAAAATTCAAAGGATTGTAATCACACGTCGAATGTTGTATATAGGAAAATTCTTCAATGCTTTTGACCGTCATGTCTTGACGAGGTTTCCCTAGTTTATAATAATAACGCAAGTATTGCTCTATATTGACACGATAAAATCGACTTTCGACATGCAGGGCATATCGCCGGCAACAAATATTAACGCAACCGGCAACGTTTTTGTAGAAGCGATAACAATTTGCTCCAATGTGAGACTTCTGATTAAATTCAATGTAAACAACCTGATGGCAATAATATTGCGCATTTCCAATTGTTAGTTGCTGATTGCTTATTGCTTCAGTGTGAGAGTCCACGTACAGACTACTATCGCCTTAATTCTCAACTTGAGTCTGTCCTAATAAACTTTTTTTTTGTTTTTTAAATAATCTTTTATTCAAGGTACGTTTTTCAAAACCGATGTATCACTTTCAAAGTAAGGGTGGTGAAGTGCTACTCGAAGTATTTTTACGCCCTTATTGGTTGTAACTCCTACTACTCAATCGTACAAATTTTTTAAAGTAAATAGACTTAAGGCCACCTGCTTCTCATGCAATACAGAAATATGTTGTTAATAGGCGTTTGTTGTTTGGATGAAACTTTCTAGATTTGTTTAGTTTTAGGTAAATGTTAAAATATGCATTGGTGTGCATGATGGAAATTAAGCTACACTTCAGGATAAGACGCATTTAAAAGTTTGGAGTAACGAGCAAAACTGTATTTGTGCAATTTTATAACAAGCTAGTCAGTTCAGCCGTAGGAAAAAGGACAATTTACAGAATGTTTCTTAATATTTTTACTAAATTCGTGTTTTTTTCTAATTAAAACATTTATTATTTTATTTCTATTTTATTGGATGTTTCTTAAGGTGTCTATAACTTTAGAGAGATGATGGTTGAGGCTATTTGAAAAGAAGCTTACAACTAACAAATAGTTAATCTAATTAACAGAATTTAATTTGCGGTAGGCTCTTTGTAGAACATTGTGTAAACTAGTTTTAAGATAACAATCATTTCGTAGATCTCTACCATATGTAATAGATTAAGGCCCAAGAGTTTAAGCACAGTATAAGAATAAACAGCAGATTCACAATATTGTCGGTATTTTCAGCTAGTTTGGAATATCGCATACACCACGCCAGTTCGCCGAACCTTGCCGGTTGTCACCGTCATCGTATGCTACTAATAACGAGCAGCGGATATCACAGCATAAATTTTGTTCCGTAGCCCGCCAACAGCCCGAGAATACATCAAGGTCACACTTGAGCGGCTGAATACCTTTGTGAGAGTACACCTGCTGTTTATTCTTGTGTTGTGGTTTAAGCGAGGACCTTAACCATTATAATCAACCATTAGATTACCATTATACTAAATCAATAAATCACAATGAATTAATTAGAAAATCTATAAACATAATGATTTTTATCATTTTTATTAAGGTATGTGTACTTTACTACAATATTGTATCCTTAACAATATCTTGTTAAGAAATTAATATTATTGTTATTTTAATATAATTAAGATTGTTGCTCTCTAATCAATTGACAACTTCCTGAATGTTCCTTCTACTCCAAAAACATCAGCAGTTGTATAAGGCTTTCCATATCTCAAGTGTTCATATGTACAATACTTTTCATCTTCTATGAACCAATCTTTATAGCTTTCTATTTTTTTCTTCCATTCCACTAAAATTATACAATTTTATTGATAATAAGTGCACTTTAAGGACAAGTTATTCAGTTTATATTACCTGTCAGTTCTTTCACCGAACCATTGCTACCTCCATATTCCTGAGGCAGAAGTGCCTGAGGTATGTGTTTATAAACCTTTTCATAATTTTTCTCACTATATAAGGCCATCTAAAATGATTCATATTATCACCTATTTACAATAACTTTGCAATGGACCATAAAATGCTCTTTTTATTACCCTTTTTTGTAACTTTTCATTCAAAACGGACCTTAGCATGTTAAAAACTGTTTCAAAAATTGTGGGAGATTTGAACACATACATTCCTTTAATCCTCATGGGATAGGCATTTTGCAAACAAAGCATAGCCTTTTTCATAAAACTAGGAGTATATTGAAGAATGTAATTTGTTTTAAAATCCTTATAGTCGGCAAGTAAGTACATTCCAGCAACCATGCAATTATCGTCCTCTGCCATGAGAACATCCATTAACATAAAATAGACTTTGACAATACTTATTAATGTTATAACATCTGGATCACTACCCTGCCATCGAAACAAAACTATTCGGGGACCAGCCAGATCTTTAGTTTTAGGCAATGGCAGTATGGTACTATAATTTAAATACGTTTTTAAATTTATATTGAAAAGCAAATTGTTTATACATTACCCATTCTGCAGAAGAGCCTGAACATCTGGCAAAAATGGATCCCTATTGCCAAAAAATTCCGGTAATAACGTTCTCATGGTGTAATAATAATCTATTTTTTCTTTTGTTCTTTGAAGACTAAATTTGCAGCCACGAAGAAAACTGAGAATCCACTGTTCTTCTACAAATTGGAAAAATAATTTGGTGACTAAATAGACACGAATACTTTACAGTCAAAGTCAGTTTATAATACGCAACGATCTTCAGGATTAGACGCTGTTCAATGAGTAATAGTTATTAACTAATTTAACTTAATACCATTAATTCTATGGGATCTCATAGAGAAATAGAGTTTAAAATACATCTCGATAGCTGAATATGTGAACCACGCCAGAAGTAAGATTGTTCTGTCTACTCCTCCTTTTTTACAAATGCAAGCGGGACGGAAACATTGATAATACTGTAAATATGACACAATTCAATCCTGAAAATTGTTGTTTACTAAATGTCAACTGATTAGGTTACCTAATAGTTCGTTCTAGTATAAGGTGACCAGTTTTCTAAGTTAATAAAGCGAGACATTAAGAATGCTCCACTCCTCATAAATAATTAATTTATGAAGAAAACTTCGTGCAATTTCTAAATGATTTTAGTGCAATTCATTGACCGAAACTCTGATTTTGATTAATAGTATGAAATGCAAACAGTCCTACAGCGGCTTCAGCTAACGCTAACTGCTTTTCTTTGTTTCCAAAATTATTTTTATGGAAAATATCTTATAACTTAGACGAAGAGGCAGCAACATATAAATATCTTTTACTCTTATCGATAACCAGATGCCTTTTACCCAAAGTAACGCTAAAATAGAAATTCATATTGAAAATTACGTACCTCTAATATATGCCCCCAGTATATTTTTGGCACATTAAAATTAATAAATAAAAACTACATCCTTTTCATGCCTTCATCATTGCCAAGAACATCTGTTGTTAGTTGAGTGAGTTTCTCCTATGTTACAGATTTTACTTTTGTTTGATGATAAGTGTAATTGACATTGTACAGATGTCCCTACGGTTATTTGTTGTAATTAATATTAATTCTGCGTTTGTATTTAAGCCCAAATAAAGAGTGTGTTGTTTATAATTGGCACAGTCAAATTAACATAAGATATTGATATCTGGTTTTTGACAAGAAGTATAACTTCGTTGGATACCAATATTAAATTTAGTTTAATGCGATTTAAAAGAATAAAAAATTTACGTCTATTAATTCAACCAATAAACGTAATGTAGCTGTTTTTCTATGTTTGTAAAGTCGTGATTATCCCTTAAAAGCCTGATATTTTGAAGATTTTGTGGGCACCGGGACAGGAGAAGCAAAAGCGGGACGTCTGGTCACCTTATTCTAGTATACGCATAATACATTTCAGGTTAATTTTAAAATTTCAAGGATAAACTGTTATTAGATAAATAACAAAGCTGTTCGTAAAGGAAGACGGGAAGAAATATAGAATACTTAAAAACGATTAGTACTTACGTTACACAACCTACATCAAAATTAGAATTTAGATAACGAGTGGAAGTTATGGTATGTTTTTTCTACATTGCTTCCGAGAGCAGTTGTTCTCGGACATAATGATGCATGCGAAACATTTTATTAATAGAGCAAGAATAAACAATATATCTCAAGAGCCACGTCTGCTATAGCAGTCCTTGACTTTTGATTTTCAAACCTACAGTTTGAAGAGATATGCCAGAGTTATTTGATTGTTTTCTTCATATAAACAGACTAACTCTGTGATACCTTATTGAACAATTAGTTACCATAACTATCGGATCTGGTATAAAATTAGAGTTAGATGAGAATTTAGAAGTCTAACAACAAACATTCCCAAAAACTTTTACAATTAAACGCAAAAATATAAACGGATACAGCTTCTTGACAATTCTATTCCTATATGCAAAGTTGCTTTGGTAGTACGAGTATATTCTTCTATATAGTTGCTTGTATATGTATATGCATTGCAGTTTACCTATACCCAATAGCAAAGAAGCTACTCATACTTATTTCATGTACGGATTTTTGTCATCAACCTTACTTGTTGAATTGGAGTCATTTATCAAATATTTAATTACCTTAAAATAGTCACACGCATCAATGTCATTAATTGCGTCATGTTGTTTTTTATAGATAATTCGAAGGGAGTAAACATAATTACAAAAAATGTAAAATTCTACACTAAAATTTACATTTCATTATGTACTCTTTTAAATTTTATATATTCCCAAAATTATGCTCTACCACTTATCGGTTGATGTTCGTTTGTCCAATAAAAATACGTGATATCACTCTAAACAAGATCAAATACCAGGAAAAAAATTAACTAGATAGTTATATTTCAGTTAATTAACACCGGTGACCCTGATACAAATATTAAAGAAGTTTTCATTGAAATTATTTATTCAAACGAGATAATAACCTTGAGATAAACAAGTGTGTATACTAATGGGTCCTGTAACATTTTTTGTTTATTTTGCGTACCTAGGCTATACTCCAGACAGTTTGTAGCAAAAAGATGTAAAAATCCTCAAACTTTGTAAACATCGCATTTTAAAGTAATTAAAATAATCTAAAAATATTCTAAAATAAATCATCCAAACAACAATCTAGCTTATAATAGATGTTTTTGAATTCCCATTTTAAATTTATTTACTAAATTTGTTTATTTAAATACCTAACTCTAGTTTCCCTTTTAAGTTTTAAACCGCGCTAAGCGAGTTTTACTTGTATAAAACAGCTTTATTGTATTTATGTATTTATTTAGTATTAATGAAATACTTAGGCATTAGAAATAAATTTCTGGTAATCGTACCACTTTCAGTAAAAAATAATCAAGTTGTAGACTTTAACATTAATTTGCCGCGTTAATAATATTAGTTTAATTATGGAGATCTTTGTCGGAAAATACATCTCATCTAGCACAACAAAAAACCTTAATACCATATTTTCGTATGATCAATCGTTTATGCGTAATATAGGATTTAGAGAATTTTGAGAAAACTTGAGTTTTTACATACAAAAATGTTAATAAGTTTTTTGTTGCACTAGATGAGATTAGCGACGTAATTAAATTAATATTATTAACGCGGCAAAATGATATTTAAGTTTACAACCTGTTTATTCTTTTTTCTGGTAATGTGGTACCTTCTAAAATAACGTTGTATGATACTTTTTTGTTCATTTTGAGGTCTTCTATCCCTCCTTAAAATTAACGCATACTAACCCCCTCTACCCTGTATAGTGATAAGTGAAATAAAAATTAAGAATGTAGACTTTTGTTTTTCCAGCAGTGTTTTATTAAACATGAAAAATTTAGAAAATATGGCTTAGATTGAATATAAATATTTAGGAATCGAAGCTAGAAAACATTATGGAATTGAAATAAGGTTAAGTTAGTAAAGCTATTTTTTAGGCAGATTTACTCAAATAGATGTATTAAGCGTTTTCTATAATTATTATGTGTTTTATTCTTTGGAGGTAAATTTTAAAGACCTTTTCCAAGAGTTTCGATATAATCGGTAATAATGATTTCGCCTCATTAGGTAGTTTACCTTGTTGATAATGCACTAGGTAAATGTTTTAATTATTATTAAAGTATCCCGCACATTCTTTGTATGAAATGGCTCCCTGTCAAAATTGTTTCAAATTTTGATATTTTATAGCTAATATGATGCTAATCAAAAGTCTTCATGCACACAAAGTCCAAAACGTGATATTTTTCGAGTTACAGAGTAAAATTCACGAAAAATGAATTCTTGTTTATCTGGGAGAATTTCAACATCTCTTCACTTGTATGTTACGATGTGTTGTATATGGAAATATATATTTTTCGTCAGTTTTTGCTCTGTAACTCGAAAAATACTAACATTTGGACATCGTAAAAATATATTATCGTAAACGAAAGTGCTCTTGCACAGTGTAAAAAATTTAATGTAAAATTCGAACACTAAACCACTCTAAGAAGTGTGTGTTTAGGCCCAATACACTTAGAGTAGAATATCTAATTGTAGCTTCGTGTATACCATAGAGTTAACTTCAATATAATGTTAGTGTAAATTTATTACACTCTAAAACAATTATATCTTTAAACATTTATGGTAATTTTTTACACTAAAACAGTCAAATTTCTAATGTTTTCAGAATAAGATTTTACTCTTGACTTTTGAATCTTTTACTCCACATAGGAAAAATAGTGCCTATTTAGAGTGCATTGTTATAAAACTTTTGTATAATTTGTTTTCTAATTAGAATAAAGTTTAGAGTGAAAATAGTGCAGTTTTCCAAGGTCAAGGTCAATAATAGAAAAGTGATTTATTGCATTGCAAACATATATAAAAAGTATATATACAATTAAAACATAAGAACGTATTAAAAATATATATACGAGCCCAGTTGGGGCACTTCTATTTTGGTTAAAGGACACCCCGGAACCTTTACTTGGAAATTGTTCTTCTTGGTCCATGGTATGGTTGTTAAGTGTTGATAGAGCGAACTACTGCTCGTGATCCATGCCAACTCTCATAAGATTTCTATTAAGAGATTCCCTTGCAGCACTCCGTGAACTCCGTCAAAGTTCAAAATTACTACGATTATGATGTAATTACTCTTTTGTTCAGCAAATTAAATACAATTATAGTTATTGCTTTTACTTACCTAATTTTGTAATATCTCTGTTTATTTTGTTAGAACTAAAACACTAAATATCAATTACTTAAAAAAAGTACTCCATTTTTTGTTAGTGTCGTTAATGGACACTATCAAGTTTATATTGGTGCCAATTCGTTTTATTTACTCTAACTAGAGTAATATCAACAATATCAAATATCTTTTTAGCAATTTAAGTCACTTTTTAACGGTTTTCCTTCTCTTAAAATAATTAAGGTTAGAGTGGGTTTTGTTATACTTTTAAAGTAGAATACCATTAGAATACCATGAGATTGAATTCAGTCTATATAGAGTTAATTAATAATATAGAGAGAAAATGTATTTCAGTAGTGAATAATTATTTTTGTTATAAGAGTAGAGTAAAAACAAATTTCTTTTACTCTAAATTTTAAATCTAAAATCTATATCCAGTACTCTAAAAATTGTTCTTCACGGGGCTGATTTTTTAATGTGTGCGCATAATAAGCAATCATACACATACCTTTTATCTACAACCACCATAGAAAGTTACATATTCCGCACAATCTAGTAACCGTGAAAACGACCAATTGCAAACAATCTCCAAACTCAACGGTAAAGTATGTGAGGAAGGAGTTCTCAATAATCCGTAGTTCTATTAAAATGCCATAGATGTCACCACTTGCAATATTTATAATATTATTAATTATTTGAAATATAAAATGTTATAAATTTTAGATAAAGGTTAATTTATTTTGTTTAATTAATATTTTACATTAAATTATATTTCGAATGGAAATCCATCTAGAAAAAAAACTAAGGTCAGACCCGGGGAATTGAACCCGGATCGCTCGGTTAGTAGCTACAGCGTAACCATTGAGCTACCGACACGCATTTCAATGATGTTTTTTTCTCATTATATAAAGTTACAATGATTGTTATTCAATTAAAACGTAAAATTAATTAATATTTTACATTATTATAAAATTTTTAAATTAATTTTATTTATTATTATTGCTAAATTACAATAAAAACACTGAAAACATTTATAATTTGCTACATAATGCGAGAATATTTGACATTTTGCGCAGAGGTTAATGACCTTGACAATTGAATTGTGATTTTTGTACATATAAATTATTTTTTGAAAACGAGTACATAATTATTTAGCTGTAAGTACTAAATAGTAGATTGACTGAAATTATACAAATTGTAAACGTATTATTACTATTGTCTTTACAAATTTAATGTTTACTTTTGTCGTTTTTAAAATTCTAGATGTATCATGAGTGAATCCGATGAAGGAAAATTGGGGTGTACACTCGTACACCTCCAAACATCGTGGAAGCGTCATTTGTGTATTCTGTTTGATTGTCAATGGGATATATTCTTTTGATAGCTAACCTATAATCTTTTTGTTTAATTAAAGTGTCAATCATGTTCGGATTGTAATGATTTGCATGTGCTAGTTGTTTAATGGTTGATTAAGTAACAGAAGACAGACAATGTTGAATAGACAGTGTTGTTTTCAGTGTCTAATTTTTTTACAGTCTGTTCCAAAATAATTACTTAATTTTTATTTCAGTATAATATTTAATTAAATGTTGTGTTTATTAATTTGAGTCTCAAAATGGTATTTGGTAAGGTTTATTTGATTTTTAAATGTTGTTATGCTACTGTTAATTTTATTGTAAGGATTGTAACAGTAGGTTTATGTGCAACTTTATATTCTTTATCATGAATGTTGGGGTAATACTAATCGCACCCGGTCATTGTACTGGGAAAAGTTTCCCAATAGACGTCTACCCATTCGTCATTCCAAACCATCGCTGATTGTGTCCAGCGATTTCAAGAAAGAGTAAAGATTGTACTAACATGCGAAGGCCGTGGGCGACTACAATAAAGACACGAATTGGAAGAGTGGTTAAATTAAATTTCAATCTATTCAAAACGCGTTTATTAATTACTATTGTCACTTTAGGTGATGTAGTTAGTCCCACCCATGAAGACAGTCCCACCCGCTGCACACGCGATATTGGCCATGAGATTGGAGTTTCCCACACGGTACACTGCTAGATTTTGCTAGATAATAGATTACATCCAAACCATGTACAATGAGTGCAACAGTTAAATGATGAAGATTGTATACGGTTTTGGGAGTTTTTCGAGTGGTTTTGGGAGTTTTTCGAGTGGTTCCGTATTCAGAAAGCTACTAACCCCAATTTTGGTGAGAGAACCATGTTCACTGAAGAATGCTGCTTCACCCGAGATGGTATTTTAAATTACCATAATACTCATCATTGGAATGTGGAGAACCCTCGCATTGTTCAACAAAGAGGATTCCAATTTCGATTTTCTATTAATGTGTAATTATGAAAAACACTCTCATAGGTCTGTTTGTACTTCCACCACGTTTAAATTCTTAAATTTCCATAAGACACATTTCCAGAGTTACTAGAAGATATTCCTTTGGCTACGCAGAAAATCATGTGGTTTATGCATGACGGAGCACTACTTCATGTAACTAACTCATGCTGTTCGGGGTTACTTAATCTATCAGTATCCCAGTCTATGGTTTGGCAGACAAAAACCGGTATCATGGCCATCACGCAGTCCTGTCCTAAATCCACTAATTTCTTTTTCTGGGGATTTATTAAAAGTATTGTTTATGCTACTTCGTCAGAATCTGTGGAAGAACTAGAGAAAACGATTTACAGGACGTCCAGAGTAATCCGCGTAGAAGAGTACGTGTGGGTATGCAAATAAATGTTAATTGATAGATTAATATCACTTTTTAAAAACAAAGAAGACTTACCATGCGTTATAACTTGCGAATTTTGATGTTATGTTTGATTGTACTTAAGTAAATTGAAAAATTACTTTTGTTTAAGTTGCTGTGCAATGTTATTGTACTTATTAATAATGACATAATTAATCCTATACCTAATTACATGAATTTGTTAAGCGATGAGTTTACAAACATAACGAATAGTAATTTATCACTTCTTAAATTTATTACTACTACCGAATTTATTATTTCAGAATGAATGTGCATTACAAAAAATGAAAAAGAAAGAACTAACAAATTCAAAAGAGAATATCAGATGTATCAACTTTAAAATTGTTGGAACTGCATTTTTTAACAGATGTGGCTTACTTCAGCTGTTGTGATTCTCCTGATCCTGGTTTCTTTATTTTATGCGGAATTCCGAAAGATGCTGTATAGTAAGAAGTTGACCTTGCCTTATAACGTAAGTATAAGTATAACGTAAAGTACCAATAAACTGTTTTTGGTACTTGATTTTGTACTTGAACAAATACAGCTTTAAATTAAATTCTTGAAACAACACAAGTTCGTATTTACTCTTATTATTTCATGTAAATTTAAACCAAACTGTTAAAATTTTCGTAAACGTTTCTGGCGTTTTTTTCTTGATTAATGGCCATTTCATACACTCTTCTACCCCTCTTAAAATGTTTCTAACTTTCATGGTTACGCCATGCATATACAGGGTGTCCCACAATGCTGTTTACACGCAATAGCTCCCTTATTTGAAAAGATAAAGAAATCAATCAAAAACTATTGTGAATGACTCAAAATGCACTTTTAGAAAACTTCCTTAAACGCTGGTTGCATAGCAATGTTTAAGAGATCATGCCAGCTTGATTAGTTTTTCAAATATTTATTATATCAAATAGGAAAATATTTATTTTTTTCAAATAAAAGCAAGGTTCAAAAACTAAGACCACCCAGCTGATGTTTATAGAAGAGCAACAGTTACACAGTACCTGAAATGATTATTCTACTAAGATCTCCTTCCAAGAACTAACGACCACCCTAAAGCCCAGGCGAACATTGAGACGCGCGCGCGAGTATCTGAAAACCTGTGTAAGGTTTTTAAATAATTAAAGAAAATGCATGAAAAATTTACTAAAGCTGCATCAGAATCTGATTCAGAATTTAAATCAATCAATTCAGCCATAATTAAACAATAAAAAAATCAAACGCTTGGAATGTGCGCTCACTATTCCCGTAGATTCTGCACGCAAATATTTTCTGTACTGTGCTGCCCCTATCGCCTGCGTTTCAATGTGCGCCAGGGTTAATGGTTACAATTGTTTCTACAATTGTATCTACGACAATTAACGGTCAAATAAAGTTATAAGAAGATGGAAAGATCGTCCCTAAGAAAATATCAGCTACGGTATTCTGTAATCCAGAATATGTTTCAATTGAGATCGTAAAAATGGGATTTCTGGGAAAGATGTAGATATTAAATTCTAAATTATTATTTATCCATAGGCACATTTTAAAAGTTGCTGTTACTTATATAATGCAGTATCAGTATGATATTCTCATGATTATTGCTTTAGCGTTGTTTAATAAGATAAACAATAATTATATTATCTAAACAGATTTCGTAGTAAATCGATTACTGAAGGTGTATGATTCGAGTATCATCGCTATAGTATATACTTATTAAAAGTAATACCATTAAAGATCATTAAAATACGACATAGTCATTAATCAGGGCAAGAAAGATATTTTATATAGAAGAAACAATTTAATGAATTTAAAACATTTTGTAATAATAACAATAAACACTATTGTTCATTACCTGTTCTTGCATTGAGATGAGGTTGTTTTTCTATCCATTCTTTTATAGTCTGGATGTCTTCCTGTATCCTTTCTGGTTTTTCATTTAATTCAATTTCTGCCTTTTTCTGCAACTCTTTATTTAATGCTCTCATTATTACCTTTTTCGCTTATATAGACGCTTTCAGTAAACTTTTTTAACGGCGATCAACGACGAAAGTTAATTTAAATGATGGTCTTGCACACAGTTGAAGCACTTATAACCTAAAGGACTTAAAACGCGGTTTGGAAGCGAACACCTACCGGTTTACAGAAACATGGAACTTGCTATACTGAGGCTGCCAAACCAGTATTATAAGTCTATAAGAATACGTAAGTATATAATTTATGAATATTCAAGGAGCGTTTTAATGCGAGATATAAAAGGAATTGCTGAAATATTAATTAATATCTCCTGAATCAAGGTAATCCTGACCATGTGGAGATATTAAAGTTCTTGTCTATAAGAATTAAATTGTAAGTGTGATTGACCGCAATTGAATTCCTGCATGTACTTAAATAAAGAAATAATAATGTAGTACATATACAGTTTGTCTGTCACCACTGTTGTCCGTCCGTCCATTACAGAAAATGATGTTACGACCGGTTTCAAGGCGACAATTAAGTTTATAACTCTTAACAATATAAAATATAATATAAGCATACGTTACAAATAAGGAAATTTTTGATATTTCGCTCAAGTTCATTAATTTCAGCTATTATACGGCAACAAAAATAGTAGGCAGTGATCTATTCACAACGGAATTTACCCAAATGAGAATTTTTATGGATCCTTGAAACCCATCTTCTAAACGTCACCTGAATTCTGGTTGTATCGAAGAAAAATCCAGATTATTCTGTGTTAGAATATTTAATACAATTATAAATATTTTCTTTAAATTGCATCTACATGTAGTATTCTACGCAAAATTGCAGAACAAATGTTTTATGAATGTAAAAATCTTACTGAATTAATGACCTAATAGCAATTTATGCTCAAACGTAATTGTAAGAATAAAAAAGACATTTTGGGAAATGTACTTTAACACGCAAATGACAAATAAGAATTTAGGAAAGAGCTGACCGAGAAATTATCTTCTAGAATCTAGAGGATAAGTACCAGATTGTTCACGAATCATCATGAAGGTCATCTTAATCACCCTGAAGTTTGGTAACGTTGATTTATTACTTATCATTTATCAACACTAATAAAAAAGTTTTTGGTGATTCGTGTATAAGAGTGGCTATTAGCTAGAATAATTTATTAATGTAATTGATTAGTTAAAACAGTAAATATATATAAATGACCTTGTTTTGATATTTAGTTATTATACCACTTTGATATTTTAAATCCATTAAACAAAAAACAACTGATTTTAATTTTTTTATGAAATTATTAAGGTTTCTTTATAAAATTGCTTAATCTATTTATAACCACTTACTATAACCTACAATTTAAAATGTATAACCATCTAAGAAAAAACGAATTAAATCAGAATGGCGACGAAATCGGCGAGTGAAAAAAAGTGAGAGATTTAAAGCGAGAATTGGAGGAAAGGGGAATTGAAATAACGGACGTTGGTAGCCCGGTTAAATAAGATCCGCACACATAAAGCATTACAAATGCAAACCAGCCATTTTGGTTAAAAGAGTAATGTAGTCACACAAACGCGCGTTAGCTAATGCTTCATGTGTACAAGGTCTAAAGAATAGATGATACAACATGACGAAGATGAGAAGACTTTCCGTTTTGAAGAACCTGGTGCCGGAATCGATCCTAACATGTTACATAAAATGAAAGAAAATTCTAAAAGGCGTAAGGAAGAACTATTTAAAAGATCTGAAGAAAATTCTAGAAGACTTAAGAAGGTAATAAGCGGTCCCCTATAAAGTGATTTGCAGAGGTTTACGCGTTCAAGTGATTTAGCCTAATTTTTCAACTAATCGTCTATTTGTTGCAATAAATCAAGAGATGAAATATCAAGCTCAAAAACTTTATGATTTTTTAAAAAATAGTTACCGAAACTCCATTTCCAAATTTCGTAATTTTGTCTATATGTACTGGAAAAAACTCTAATAAGAATTGTTTGTGTTCATTTATTAAAGGTACTCTGAGTTTATGTTTGTATATCTCGAAAACTTCTAAAATGTCTAATTTGCGTTTGTTATCATAAAAATATAGGAATCTGATATTATTTTGGACAAATAATTCGGTAATGTATACGAAAAAGATCTCTTAAACATTGCTGGTTCTATAGGGTGGGTTGGGCAGCAGCCCTCTGAAGGATAAATTCAAATGATGGACATCTGTACGATATGAAATTTTATGATATAGATATTGAGGACCCTTTTTGATCAAAATATTATAGTAAAATATAGCTGCATGGAAGAGGCGTCTGTTAGACATGTGTAACCAGTTTGCAGTTGTCATTTTGTCCGAGATTTGATATACCGTCCTGGGTATTCCATAAATCACACGCAAGTATTCTGTAATAAGGGTCATTCTCACCAAAACCAGAACATTATTGCTGATGTTTTTCAAATTAGAAATGATCCCAATTTTTAATAACCTTTTGTTAAGAAGTACATTTCTACATTTTTAAGTACATTACATACATATGTTTTCGAGCTTGCAGATAAAAAACATTGATAATATATTAACATTTTTTAAAATTACATTAACGAAGGAGAGAGTGTTGCGTTTACTACTTCTCCTTACCATTTTTATAATAATAATGTCTGCCTAGAAACCAATGTAGATTATAGCGATAGAATCGTATCAATAAATCCCTAATATAAACTCCCTTCCGTTAGATGTTCTCTCCTCTATTACCTTTTTAGTTAACGGAAGAGAGGTTAACGGAGGAGAGGATATTCAAATTTAGCGCCAATTCTAACGCTACGAGGAGGCTATACTTTATAGTTAACCAAAAAGCATGCTAAGCACTTACATTTCCCTCTTAATCAGAATTTGGTATGATTTATTATATTATTATATAGCAATACTATTTAAATCTGGAGGCAATTGTGACTGAGGATCTTTTCCTAAAAGTAAAGCATCTATTAACGAGACACCAGCACGGTTTTTTTAAGGGCAGATCAACGCTTTCAAATTTACTACCTTTTTTAGACTTTGTATCAGATAGCATGGACGACCGCATACAGGTGGATGCCATATATACCGACTTCATGAAAGCATTTGATAAATTAGATCACAATACAATGCTTTATTAGCTTCAATGTTTCGGTATATATGGTGGACTACTAAAATGGATTAAACATACTTGTCCAATCGATTCCTATTTGTTGTGGTTAACAACTGCGTATCTGAAAGCGTCTCAGCAACCTCCGGCGTCCTACAAGGCAACCATATTGGTCCCTTATTGTTCCTATTATATACCTTATATAAATGCCATATATAAATGACATATATAAATGCTTTGTTTATTGTTTATACATTATGTACGCTGATGATCTAAAAATCTTTATGAAAATCAGATCGCCACAGGATATAGCTCTGTTTTAGCAAGATATTGATAGATTGTATGCTTACTGTATAAATAACTATTTATATTTAAATATTAAAAAATGTAACCTAATTACTTTTACTAGAAATAGAATACATGTTTTTAATAGCATTTATAATCTAAACAACCAAGCTTTAAATAGGGTTGAATCAATCAAAGGTTTAGGCGTAACACTGGACAATACACTTTCTTTTGAATTGCACATTGATTCAATCGTTCGTAAGGCTTGCAAAATGTTGGGTTTTGTTATGAGAGTGACTAAAGACTTTAAAAATATTAATTGCGTCAAAACTCTGTATTTTAGTCTTGTTCGTAGCTTACTCGAATATAATACCGTTGCATGGAGCCCCCTATATCAGACATACATTGATAGAATAGAAAAAATTCAGAGTAAATTTTTAAAGAGATTAAACTATAGATTTTATCCCGATCTAATAGCTAATTCATACAAACAAGACCTGTCCAGTCACAACTTTCTAAGTCTGACAGGAAGGCGAATTTTATTAGACAACATATTTTTACATAAATTAATAAATAGCCATCTGGATTCTAATTTACTTGAGTACATTAATTTTCGAATACCTAGTTATGATAATAGAGAACATGAAATATTCGCAATTGATAGATCTACTAGTAATCAAGAAATAAATAAAGATTATTAAAAGTTTCACAGTTTTTAAAACTGTGAAACTTTTAATAATCTTTATTTATTTCATGATTATGGAGTTCCACAAAGTAAGGCTGGAAACAATATACTAGTAATCAAAATCAGAACTCCACTTTTCAGAGAGTCCCGCATTACTACAACAAAAACTTAAATGATATTGATATTTTTAACTGTTCTTTGGTCCCTTTCAGGCGAAAAGTCATTTAGTTTCAGTAAGGCAAGTTGAATAAAGTTAGTTTATATTCGTATTTTCTGTAGAGATTATTTTACATAGTAATAACTTGTAACGGGTACATTTTCCAACAGCATTTAGTATGCATAATTTTGCATTTAGTCTTATTAAAAATCTTAGGTTCGGCTCTGCAAATTTCCATTCTTTCTAAAATATAAGTGTTTAACAAAAATGGGGGTCGAAGCGTTCGCAGTTTTAGAGGAAAAATCAATATTTGCTTTTTAGATGCTGTGCGCTGATTCGTTAAGCCAAAACATGCGACTCGTTGTTGATTGGGTACTTAGAAAAAATCAATACTGTTCGTGAGTGAGACCTCGCTATTGGCTGATATTCCTACACGGAAATAAGAGCGCGGAGATTGGGGTTGTAGCGTCGCGTCACTATAGGTTTCCGGCCTGTGCCTCGTGGCAAAGAATTACCACTGCACCCTTGCAGCAAGCGGTCGAGATTATAAATGTTCACACTTTAACCTGGGGTGTGCGGTTTTCTCGTTTGAGTTTCGATCAATAATGATTGATCGATATTGAATTAGTGTTACTGGATTACAGTTTATTAATCCTTTAGAATTGAAAGAAATTCTACCAGTGTATTACAGTTTTAATGTTATTTAAGTGGTAATCCTTTTGAGAGGATCTACGTTCCGTAAAGTTGTGTTTGAAAGACTTATAGTTTCGTATCGTGAATAAACAATAGGGTTTATTCTTTGGTGAAGGACCTGTAATCACCATTACTGTGTTTCGCCTGTTCTTAAGAGAAGTGCTGTTTGTTAATGAAAGAAAAATCATTTAGCGATCTCGAATTTAACGATCGACTCCTGTGCTTTTGTAAATTAAAATTCCGCTTAAAGAATTTAAACGCATTTAGTGCTACAAGTGATTAAAAAACTATTTAACTTTCCGAAACATTATCGTTATTTTCTAAATGAAAGTAAATACGTTATTACGTATGAACAATTTAAAATCTTGGTTTTTTTTGTGCTCGACCCAATTAGCTTATGAAACCATATGGGCTGATGACAATAATTAAACTGAATCGTATTTCTGGTACTGAAATTCAACACTTCAAGACATCGCCGAATTTAACAACAATTTTCCGAAATAGAGGCCAATTTCCAATTTCTACTGGACTGATCTGTTCGTATTCCATGAGTTTGGTGGATATAATTAAAGGTACCGTATTTTTAAGGACTGTTTTATAATGCAGTTAGTTAAGAATCTTGTAGTTAAAGAATGTTGCAATTTTTCTTTAGGAAGAGAGCTCTCTACTTTATTCAGAAATCTTTAAATTTTAATGTATTTTAAAATCATTCAAACTGATAATAGTCGAATTAATCTTAAGGTTAAGCCAATTGGCTTAACCTCATTTAGATGTTTATATATTTTGTCAACAAAGTCAAGTCAATACAAATTTAAAAATCTGAATTAATGTTTTTGAATAATTTTTGTGGTCGATTTCCTAAACTTTTTGTTTATTCTTGTTATTTAATGAAAGGTCTTCGATGAATTTTTATTGATTTACTCTGGTATAATTATGATCTAAAGACTATAGATTAGACTTATAATAAATATAAGAGGTGTGTTTTATTTCCTAATTATATGTACTGTTATGTCTTAAACATTTTTTCTCCTTATTAAATAAATGTTATTAATTCAAAACTAAGGATCTAGAAAACGGAACCATATTAGTTATGAATGTCTTGCTTCATTTTACTTCAAAATTAAAATAAACAAAATTTTTGATTCAACTAAATATTTTATTCATTTTCTGGTTAATGAATTTAATAATTTTTTAATGCTTATTCAATTTACATCTTTGATTGGTTATTTATAATTAATAACTTAAGCTTCATAACCAGATGGCGCCCTTTTGTGAGTTTTTATGTGTGTTTTGAGACCTTTATCTATTCCTTTTCACAATTTATACAGCTGTGGAACCAATACCTACGACTTGAATAATTAATTTGTAAGAGAGAGTTTAAATCTCAAGCTGTGGCAGATATTTTGAGTTTTCAGTTACAGTAAGTATGAATTATTTTATATATAGTTTTTATAGTTAGTTTATTGTCATTTAGTCTGACAGAAAAACTAGTGTTTCAAACTATAGTTTTCATTATCTTTTTTATATTCACAGTATATTCTTAAATTTATTTTTTTAATGTAATTTTTCTACATTTAACATAATACGTTTTTCTACTTCATGTAAATTAGCGACTCCCTGTTATTGGGACTTTGTCCTGTTGGGTGTCCTCAACTGTAAATTAAAAAAAACATTAATTAAGACACATAATATTTTACATACACTTTTCACTTATTTTTGTGAGATTTTCACAGTTATAAATTAATAACTTACACACACGTTCGGGGATTGAGCATAGAACATTTAGTATTAGACTGTTCTAGCAGATGTAGCTACAACATTATATGTTTTAGACAAACGTTTAAAATAGCCAACGGAGTCGAGAGAGTTTTACTAAGAGACGCGATATTTATTTTTTTGGTCCTCATAGTTTTTGAGAAAATTTAAAATAGAAAGCTTGCCTGTGGCAAAAATTACTTTACCAGACATGCGACTAGGTTTCACTCACTTTAATACTTACTAGCGTTCGAAATAACGCGGAACGCGACTAAATCCATATAGAGAGACAGCTAACCGAGATGAGATTTGAAGCATAGGTAATTAAAATATGTCAGAAAATGTGAAAAAAAGAATGCCTGATATTATCAAATGCAATAGAGAAGTATGTAAACTATACTGCTTGTTCCGTAAAAAAACCATACGTCAATTTTTACCAATTTATACTGCGGAGACCAGAATGTTCTCATTTTCGTTAGTATGACCCATAAGTTGAATTCTACATGCATCATTCTTGTCTATACACGGGCCATAAACAACGTCGCAATAATTTAATTGTGATAATACCAGTGTGTGCATAGCATCTTTTTAATATTAGAGTTTAAGAATTCCCGACTTTGATAAATTATACGAAGGTTACAGAAACCTTTTTTAATCATACAGTTGATATGAGACTTAAATCGTAATATTTCTTATCTACAATTAGACATAAACTTTTAACTTCCTCATGAATTCCCACTTTTACGCCATCTATTTGTATTCTATTCTGCAGTTTAACTGCAATTAACTGCAAATTAAAATTGCTTTAGTTTTATCTGGATTTTATTTTAGTAAATGAGATATCAGACATTAAAATTAGAAACTGGTTTATCCTTTCACTAGCCTGTTTGGCATTTGACCACTGAAAAGAGTAATACAGCTGTATATCATCAGCATAAAAATTAGAGTTGACGTGTAGAAGTTGTGTACAAAAAAGTGTAAATAGCAAATAACAGTGGACTTAATATCCAACCTTGAGGGATTCTTGATTTTAAAGATAAGAATTCCGACTTATTGTTTTTATATATTGCAGCTTGTTGACGATCTAAGTAACTTTTAAAAAACTCAATGGCTTCTGCAGAAAAACCTATAAAATGCGAAATAGACAATAATAAACTGTGGTTGACTGTGCCGAATGCTTTTGAGAAATCTAACAGTATTGGAACGGTTGCTAATTTTCTATCGTAAACCGTAATATCATCTGTGACTTTAGTCAAAGCAGTAGTACATCTAGGACCACGTCTAAATCCAGACTGTGTGCCAGGGAGTATATTATTCCCCTCTATGCAATTGTGTAACTGATTTTCGATAACTTTTTCTAGAACTTTTGATAAGAGCGGTAAAATAGAGATTGGACTTAAAATTCTTTAAAATAAGCAGGGTTGTTTATTTTATTCAAGGGAATGATATACGCTTTCTTCTAGTTGGAAGGAAAAACTGAATTGAATATACATTATGAGTTAATTATCGTCCGCTTCACATGAAGAGTGCATGAGTCCGAAGAGACAGTTTACAAGAAATATAACACTTTTCATGTAGCTGTCAATGCCTTTGCACTTGTGCCCGATTTTATTTTTGGTATTTAATTGACATCTACTAATTATTTTTGTTGTTTCTTACATTTATTTTATCTAAAAAGTAATATTTAATCAGATATCGCTAAAATCTCAATTTTTTAATTTTGGCACTAACGCACGAGGTAAGCACAGATCCAACCTGTACGAGGTAAGCAGCATAATTTCTCGGCCCGGCAAGCTTCTACAGGTGCCAACATTAGTCGTGGGGGCATACTTCATGAAATATATACTCCGTGGGAAATTTCATGATCAAATTGTGGGACCAATTTTAATACATTCCTTATGCCCTCCATAATCATGCCTCACCAGGTGCTTTGCTTAATTTTGTAGCAGAGGGCCTATATGACGTTATATATCTAAGATGGCGGCCACTCCAGACATCATCGGAAGTTCTCGATTCGGAAACTCTTGATAGGGCCATGCTATCAATATTTTGTACTGAACGTTTTTTATTTACAAGAAAATTCTCTATAAAAAAGGTTCTTAGGAATTTATCGATATCTTTTACCGTTTAGGTGTTTTGTATAAAAACACTTTTAATTTTGTTAGCACTCGTACAATTTCAATTTTTCTTTTGTTTCAGATAAAACCGATTGATAATCGTCAGTCGAGCAGTTCAATACTTTAAATAGTTTAAAATTAAGCATTATTATCTTCAACAGCAGAACTAGAACAAGAAGGGTTATTCTTTTCCTGTTCAAATAGTCTCTCACTTCGCTCTATTTTGATTTTTGAGTACACTTCTTGCAGCAATCTGTATGCCATGACGCGTTTTCGTTTATCACATTTCTTAATCGATTATATCGATTAACACGTATTCACTATCATTCCATTCTGATCTCTTTCTAATACAGTCTAACACGTTATCATAATCTATAGATTTAACCAGTGGTGACTTCTTCTTATTTTGGTATAAAGTACACAGCTCGTAATTAGTTTGAAACCTTACCTTTTTAGTTAGCAGTGATGTCTGACATTTCGGAAACAAGTGTTCGCCGAATTCTTCATGACCATTTGAGTATGAATAAAATTAGTGCAAGATGGGTACCGCGTCTTCTTTCTGCTGTTCAACGTCAACGTCGCATCGAATGTGCGCGCTCGTGCAAAGTTGTGTGGAGACGCCCCAAAGCCGGTTTTGGAGTCCATTGTCACTGGAGATGAAACAATGGTTCTGTATTATGATCCTCTCTCCAAAAGTGAATCGATGGAATGGCGGCTACCAGATGAACCTCGTCCCAAAAAAGGCGAAAGTCGTTCAAACGACAAAGAAAGTTATGGCAACAATATTCTGGGATTGTGACGGCATTTTACTGATTGACTTTAAAGAACGCAATGTAACTGTTAACAGTACATATTATGCGTCTTTATTGCATAAATAAAGAAACAATATTCGTGAAAAACGTCGAGGAAAATTGAAAATTGAAAATTGAGGAAAAATGACTAGAGGTGTTCGATTATTACACGACAATGCACCCGTTCATACTTCCGCAATTTCGCAAACTGCTATTCTTGAATCATGCACCATACAGTCCGGATATGGCTCCTAGTGACTATTATTTATTTTCCAATTTAAAGAAACACCTTATTGGACGTCGTTTTAAAGACGAGAACGAGTTGCAAGCAGCTGTAATTGAACATTTTGAAGGATAAAATCCCACGTTGTAATAAGTGTATTGACATTAGGGGAGATTATGTTGAAAAATAAAAATTATTATATTTTTTCAAGTTTATTTTTTCTTTATCAGGCCGAGAATTTATGGCGCTTACCTCATACGTTGTAATTCCATCATGACCAGCAGCATTAGTTTTTATAGTAATATCTCTGCTTTCGATGCAGGATGAAAATACAACGACTGGTTTGCTTTTAGGTTGCTGTTACGTTGTAGTTTTGTAAGAGAGTTATGTTATTTTTAAGGTCTGTCCAAAGTATATTAATTTGGTTATTATTTGAGAGATTATTGAAATATTGTTTTTTGTTTTTACTTTTAGTTACTTTATTTTTGAGTTGTGCATGCTGCTGATGGTTTTCATTTGTTTTGTTGCCTTTATAAATTTTATATGTAGGTATAATCCCGCATTTGCATAAGAAACTTGATGTGTTGGTTCAGCCAAGTTTGGAAACTTGCTTAATCAGTGCATGCATTGCAACAAGAGCAGATACATTCGCGTTAAAACATTGAACTTTTGAATCAATATCATTAAGTATATATATTTTCCCAAGAAGATCATTATAGAACGTAATATAATTAAAGTGTCGAAAACAGCGATATGTTTTAAAAAACTGCGCAGGCTTAGGAACTAATTAGCTTCGGCGCACAGTGTATGATCTCATAATCGGACAGAGTAACATCAGCAAACACCCCAGATTTTAAGCTATTTAGATACTTCGAAGATAAAATTAAATCTATGAGGGATTCAAGTCTTGTGGGTTCGTGATTATTTTGAGTCAATTTTTCACAATAGTTATTTAAGTATTAAGGGCGGTAGGTACGCTTTACCAGTCGAGGCTAATAGTGTAGAGACCGACGCATAGCGGATATTAGCCGAAACTGGTACAGCGTACCTAACCCCCGTAATACTTACACTATTTTTTGCCAAATCGGATCTATCACACATCACACTGAAAATGTGAATTTTCAGTCGGTTATTGTGCCTGGTTGTTATGGAGTTCAATAAACAAAAACAATTTTTGTCTCAATCCGGACGAATTTTAGAATGATAGTGAGTGTTTTTCGACTTAAATGACGAGGTACTTTATTACCGAGCCTTGGGCGGTAAGTTGAACTTACCGCCCTGAGAGCAGAGCTTGTAAGTGAACCAAAACGCCCGATCGGGCAAAAAAGGATATTTAGTTCTGATGTAGCTAGTTCAGTTTTGTGGTAATCTATATTAAAATCTTCACAGTAAATGATATGCTCAATGTAACAACTAACTTCTAAAAGTGAATTATGAAGACTATTTAGAAAATCTTTATAAAGCTTCCGATGCGGGTTGTAAATTACACCTACCACAAGAGATTGATTAGGGTAGTTAATTTTGATCGATAATTGTTTAATGGCGTTGCCCCACACTTATTAATTTACACATGAAATTGCTTTTAATAGAAATCCCAACGCCGCGTCGTCCACAGCTTGTAAAAGTCTTTCTTGCCTGAAAAATTACGCGTGATTTATAGTTATCAACAAAGTCTTTGGTTTAGAAAATTTCGAGATAAATGGTTGAATATTAATGTGGAAAATCAACAGTTCACGCGCAAACTTAAACTGTTTATTGTTTGATATAAAAAAACCTAGATCTAGTAATAGTAAGAAATTAACAAAAATTAATTGTAAATATAACAATAATACAATGATAATAATAAAACAAAAACGATATTTTTAAATTTTAGATTTTTTATTTTTCTGAATGTTTATTTATGTAACAACGCACAAACGCTCGTCTTCTTTAAATCTTATGTCAAAATGTCGAAGTGTTTGTCCAATATCTACCAATTTTATTTCTTTCAATATTCGAGTAAACTTAAGGAAGAATTACTGGAAAATTCCGAAAAAAAATTTTAACAGACTTAAGTAAGAATTATTAGAAAAGTTCGAAGAGAGTTCTAGAAAGTCTAAAGAAAATTCTAGATCCTATTAACCACATTTCATTTCTTGTAAGTTTCAATTTGGCAGTTTATATTATTACTATATACTTAAATTAATTATTTTGTTTTATAGAATTATTAATAGAATTATTATTATGGAAAAACAAGATCCGAAGACGACTAATCCTTGTTTAAATTAAAAACATATAAAAAAACCGATGTTTTTCATTCACTTGGCCTGCGAGCGAAGAAATTACTGGACGCTGGAAGGTTAAAAGTTTTATTGTCAGTAGTTTTATTACTGCTAATGTTATGTGTGTTTTATTAACAAAATAAAAAAAAAACTTTGTATCACTAACACTTTTGTTGTAGAAATAAACTATTTATGAATAATAAACATTTGTCTTTGGTTTTACATTTAAAAATTGGAATAACTTTGTTGGCTATTTGACATAACCAGATGAATATAGGAAATTTTTGTTGTCTAATTAGTAGCAGATATAAATTTACAAAATAGATATTAGTGCTGGCTTCAAGAGGCTTGCCATATAAAAATCCCGTTGGACTCATTCTGATTGTTGAAATAAGTTGAGAAATACCTAATCTTTGACATTATAAAAGTTGCCTGATGGCAACCAAAATAACCATTGAAAAATGGTTATTTTTTTTGTATCCCCCACCAAAACAGTTAAAAATTACGGTCAATTCGTATGAAGTGGTGCAGTACTAGTCGCTCGACCATTTCAAAACAGGTTAATTTTTTGTATGTTGTCACCCCTAAGTATTGGTAGATCAAAACCACTGTTATTTTATTTGTATTCCTTTTGATTGAAATATGGCAGCCATATTTGTTTCGGGGTGCACGACATTTCTTGCAGGTTTTTGATGTAAACGTAAATCTTGATATCTCGAGAAGGGTTAGTCCTAGACACATGCGATAAAAACCATTGTATTGCTCACATGTCGGACTACATTTTTTAATCAAAACATAATTTTCGTATGATGCTTACTTATGGATGTGATTTAACCCCAATGTTTTAACAACGTTTTTGCAAAACTCTCCACTTTTTAGGGGGGCATATTTCCAGATAAAGTCTTAGGGCTGATCTTCTTTTTAAAGGTACACGGTTAGGGGTAGTTTATGTATAAAATATTTTAAAACTGAAACTTTACTATTTTGGCATTTATGGGCTTTTGAAGCCCATAAATCATCTTCGAGCTCGGATGGGAAACTCATCTAAAAAGTCAAGTATAATTTAGCGTTAAAAATAATTAATGCTACGTTTTTTGATTAGTAAAATAAATAGTAATAATTGTTATTACTGTTATTTGCAAAAATCATTTTTTCGGAAAGTTTTAATTATGTTAACAATGTTGATTAATAACAGATAACTGATTGAAAATACCATTTGCTATAATTTATAAGTAAAAAAAAGCCATGTAGCATGACTAAATCTTTAATTATAAAAGACAAGCATAAATAAGATTATAATACCGGGTTCAGCAACTGGTATGGCCTAGTTGTAGTAGTAGCTTGTTGTGAAGAAACAGATTATTTATTGACTAATGTAGAGCACACACGGTCGTTCGCGACCACATCTCTGACAACGTCGGGGAAGTGGTCCGGATAATGAAGCAGTGTTTACATTTGCTGTAATTTATTGCATAACAAGTTGGACTCGAGCTAGTTTGTATAATAAAATTATAAGTATCGTATTTCTTTAGAACGTATGTATCAAAAGGAAAGAAATAATTATTGAGTTCGTAATAAAAGGTCGACTGAAATCTCTTTCTTTAATTAGAAGAATTTAGTATTATGCAGTCAATAATGTCTGTTATTGCGATAAAAACGTTTTAAGGAAACACGACACTTATAATTTCATTTACAGACCAGCTCGAGGCCAAACTTGTTTATGCAATAAATTAAACATTGCATTAGATATCACATATCAATGATCCACAAGCACGGAGCAATCCTAAGGATCCTGCAGGATATCGCCCTATCAGCCTACTGCCCACCTTCAAAATAAAGTGTTGCCTTCAATTCTAAATGCACCATGGTACATAAGAAATACCCAAATACACCGTGAAATAGGCCTCCCAACGATATGTGAACAAATATCCAAAACAGCGAACAAATGTGTGCCCTAGCGTCACACTATGAAACAGGCAAGAAACACATCCATATGAGACTGAAAAGAAAATTAGCCCAAGATCTTTACCTATCACCAACATCGGCAGAAGAAAGTGATGACTAAAATTCCATAAAAGTTAACAATGTAATAAAAGTGAAACAATCTAATTCTAGTTATCAGTTAATTTGAAGTGACGGAGGCGCTTTAAAAGTGGATCTCATTAGTGCGATTAAAGAAGTGAGTCACTGTCAATAGTGAACTCAGCTGTGAATAGCAACGAATTGCTGAACCGGCTAAATAACTTGGAAAAAAAGTTACAATTTGTCTGTATACCTTGTTTATTATTCTTCCCAATCCCCCATAAAATTTCTCCAAGAAATAAGCTCAGATACATAATACATAGTCGGGAAAAATGAGGAGATAAGAAAATGTGTCCAAAACAATTTTAAATTTATAACAATTAACAGTAACAATTTTATTTTTATTTATACACAATACACAAAAATGTTAGTTTGTACACTCCTTAACACCGTTTGCAAATTATTCAGTGCAAGATCACAAAATTTATTCAATTCATTTGAAGTGAAGTTAGAAAAGAGGTATCAAGGGAAATAATTGAAAGTCCATTTTTTACTGTTATGGCAGACACAACACCCGACTGTTCACACAAAGACATGCTTTCAGTTATCGTTCGTAGTTGCTGAGAACCCCGGGGCCCGGCGACTTTGGGGGGGCCATTGTGATACCTGGAAAAGCTAGAAAAAGAAACTTTTAAAATAAAGAATGAATATAAATAATACCGAAGTATTTGTTGATATATTTATTATTAATCATTCCTGTATAGAGTAGTTGTTTTAATGATTTATTTTTAATCCTGTTTTTACTTTTATTTTGGTGTTACCGAGTTCAGTTTCTTATTCTTGGGCTGAATTTCACAAATGTAGTGAATAGAAAGTCGTACTATATAGTTTTATTTGTTAAACCGTAAGCTAGCATAGTTTAGTTAATAACCAAGACCTTTTGGTTACCAGACACCGTGAAACTGATCCTCATTAATTTAAGCTAGTTAGTTAAACAATTAAAGAAATGCTAAACAAATATCTATTTTTGCGTTTACTGTCTCTACCCTTACTGTGTGGAACTCCATAATCATGAAATATAATCAAATTAAAAGATTAATTTAAAGTTTCACAAGTTTTATTAGTTTATCTTAACCTGACAGTATTGTTTCGACATTAAAATGTCATTATCAAAGGTAGATAAGATTGATAAACAAACACGTTGCTAAGGATAAATACATACAGAAAATAAATAACTAGATACAATACAGACAAAAACTAAATATCTAATACTTCTAATAAAGGAGAATTACTAAGCTCAGTTGGTTCATTCATTAAAGGTACTGTTCGTTTATGTTTGTATATTTCAAAAGCTTCTAAAATGTCTAATTTTAATAACAAATATCTATTTGTTGGCTCTATCACAATCAACAGAATAACAACATAATGTTTTCCTTCTTACCTAGGTCGTTTACTATTTTGACGAGACAACTGCAACCGAAAGTGAAATATGCAAGGTACTCGTTGCTAGGTACGAATATAGCGCTTACTTGGTCAGAACAAAAAAGTGAATTATATATAATTTTTATGCGGAGAAATCCGTTGTTTGAAAATGTTTACGGGTGGCTAGATGGTTTTCATGGTTCTCACAACTAGCGACCTCATAGTTTTCAGCCGCGATTTCCGTTTCAAATAATTTTTTTCATTATTATTAATAAAATTTTGAGGGGAGGAGGAAAAATTAATACATTATGCGATGCGTAAGCTCTTTTATTGACCTCGGAAACCTTTACTTAAAGTTTCTCCTTGGCAGAAGAGTTTACTTAAGCATCTCGCAGTGTAAATAACTTTTGGTAGTTTTAACTAATGCTTAGCTACACGTTAATTCAATAATATTAATAATTTGCTTCTAAAAGTTATATTAGAAGCTGTTCTCAACCTGTTTAGTAAATTGGCACCCAACTTTTCATAAAAATTTTTTAAGTTCTAATATTTTTTCTATATCTATTTTCCTTTTACTGCTGATACACGGCTACAAGGTTAGAATTTGGCATTCGGGGACATGACACAGAAAAACTAACTAAAATCTAACAAATCTAACCTTGTATACCTACAGAACTTCACGGTTCGGTCGGTAATCGGTCAACTTTGACTAACCATCAAGCTTGACTGATTACTGGAGCAATTCTAAAAGACTAGAATTAAAAGGACCCATAAATCAGAGTTCATTAGAGCTTTTCTGTTCTTAATAATTTCTCAGCTTTCAAAACAGTTAAGTTATGTCGGGCTGTTTACATTTCTAATTAATTCTACGCCTTTATTCTTATTATTTTGTTCAAGCATATGTACGACGACGCTAGATTTATCATGGCTTTTAAATTTTAAGTGAGCCATATGCTCTTTGTACCGAATCTTCAAATATCTCTTAGTTTGCCCTATATATTTGATTACAGTTCTTACGTGATAATATTCTAGATAATATATAAGGATAACATGATAATATATAATAGATTTATATATTCCTGATGTATCCATGTAATCTACTTGATCTTTTGGTTTCCTAAAACATTCTTAAGGCTGTTATTCGAAATCGTAACTGCTTTTAAACCAACTTTTGAAAATATAGACTTAAGCCTTTGGTAAGATATGGATAAAACGGCAATTTTACAATGTTTCTTACTCTATCCTTATTGTTATTACCTAGCATAGTAACAAGCCTAACCCTTAACTTATTTCTATGTTTTCTAATAGTACTATAGACAACACCCTCAGAGTAACCGTTAGAAACACCAATCTTAATAATTTTCTTTGGTTCTATTTTATATCTTAATTTTGACCTTAGTGACCTAAATTTTGCTTAGAAATGATTAAGAATAAAAAAACGCTAATGAAGTATGATTTCGGTCCTATTAATTCTAATCTTTTTAAATTGCTCAGAATTGCAGTAATCAGTGAAGCTTGACGGTTAGTCAAACTTGACCGATTGCAGACGAACTGTGAATTTCTGTAGGTATGTAAGGTTAGATTTTTTTTAGATTTTAGTTTAGTCTTCAGTTTCTGCGGAAGATGACAGCCTAGCTGTTGAAACAAGTGCTCAGAGCGATTAAAAGTGTGTGTGGTGAGGGTGACGTACAGTCTGAAATAATAATGAAGCTGTAAATAATTCCTTAGAGGAAATAGTAGGCTTGCTTCAAGAAATAGCAGATTCAAGCGACAATCAGGGGGGCACTAAAGTAGTCAAAATTAAACCATACGGACTTTTAAAAAATCTTATCATTCGATGTCATTGTCGCTTTAATGTTTATGAAAATATTCCTGTACAAAGCTAAAGATCTAAGAGAAACTTTGGAGTCTCCAGAATTAAACATTTTAGATGTGACTGTTTTAATAAATGCGACGGCAAAATCTTTTGATTTAATAAGAAACAGTGAATCGGAGATTAACAATTTAATTGATAGCGCCAAAATATTCGCCGCTCATCTTAATATTGACCCGGAAAGTGACTTAAACGACAGCATGCCTACAAGGAAGATTAACCACCTAGAAAATCAAACAGAGTTTGATATTAACACTTTTTATCGTCATGAATTTATAAAAGTATTGGACACAGCTATAGCATTACTGACAACGAATATTGAAGCCTATATAAAGAATCTGCAGCCTTTATTTAATATTTTCAAATTACCTGCAAACAGAGAAAATGCTACCTTAGATAATTTGACTGCAGTTTTGCAAATGTTTCCAGATTAAGAAAATACACCTAATGTGTTCGCCCTTCAATCCGAAATTGAGATTTTACTAGATAACTGTACAGAATGCGAAAATATTAATGAGATAATAACAAAAGCATGTCAGTTAAAACATCTTAAGTTGGCATTTGTACTAATTCAATTACATTAACCGCTGGGTATACTACGGCAACAAACGAACGCAAGTTCAATATTTTAAAATTAATCAAAAATGATATTAGGTCTAGAATGGGCGATGAACGTTTATGAGATATATTGATTATTAAAAGGGAAAAAGATATTACAGACTCCCGTTGTTTGGAATCAATATGTAAATCTTGGAGCATATTAAAAAATAGAAGAGTTCGTTTAAAATAAAATATGATTGTGTAAAATACTAGATGTATGCATGTATTCATATAATGTTCGGTACAAATAAAAATATTTTCTTACTCGTAGTTGGTATTTTCAACGTAATAAGTTGGCAATTTTAAGGTTAGCCCCCCCCCCCAAAAAATACTCCTTCGGTTCGTCCCTGACTATAGAAGTGTAATCTGGTCCACTGTGCGATGGTGTGACAATATTAATCTTTGATCATAATGCCGTTGTAGGTTTCAGCTTGAAATACTGTTTCCCCTACATAATTTATTTTGAGGCGTCTAAACCACTTCCCTACTAGATATAAAATCATATAGTGACTTCAACAAAGATTATATAATATTCGTGACCTACTGCTCGATAGGCAACACATCTTACAGACTACGATGGCGCTCAATGCTTTACTATTATTATAGTATACGTTTTTCTATGGTTTAGGACTAGGCTGACGATGGTTTTTCAATTTTATTATTTTACTAGAATATACTTTTTTAAGAGCAAGAGACTGTTATATTTTAAGAAAATTTGAAGTTATTTTTGTTTGTTAAAAAATAATAAGATAAAAAGATATATATTTTTCTTTTGTTACAATTACAAAAGCAACAAACTCTTTAATTGTAATAGTATTTTATCCTATTTTATGCACTTTTTAACAACTTTTTATCTTCTTTAATTACATATTAACATATTAGGATGTTTACCCTATATCGTATGTGCCTTTAAAAATAGAATCACTTTTATCGATTTCTGTCTATAATGGTATCTTATACTTTAAAACTAATAAAATCACTTTCCACATCGTCTAATAAGTGGGTTTTGTTACAGTAAAAATACTTAAAAACCTAACTTACAAATGATTGACTGCAATCATTTCGCAGTTAATTTCTGTCAAAAATTACTCTCAGAGTATAGTCGTTTTACGTGTCTTTATAATTCAGTAGGAATTAGTAATTTCAGTATCCGGGTGGACACCTGCTGCCCAATTGTTATATGAAATATAGGGTGGCGCATAATTAGCTTTATGGTTTAACTAGTGAATAGCTTTCTTATTTTAGTATATATTTTTCTTTTTTATTCCTGAATTGGCTTTGAAAAAACTTGGGAAATTTATAATGGAAAGACTCAGCACAGAGCAAAGAACAAAAGTTGTTCAACTTCATTTTGAAAGGCAACATTCGATTATTCTGACATAACGAGCATATCGTTATTTCTTTTTTGTTCGAAATGCTCCTAGTGCTCCAGCAATTTATTGATTGTTCAGCGTTTTCAGCAAAAGGCTGTCCGTGATCTTCCGCGTTCCAGAAGCCATCGTACAGTTAGAAATGAGGAAAACATTGCTCGGATGCGAGAAAGTATTGAGGAAAACCCCGAAACTTAAAATACTAACCATCCAACCCCAATTTATTTTACTCGTATGTAAAGGTTTCCAAAGAAATAATACACCGGTCGTCAATGAGATGGTGTATAATGAAAATAAGTTGTTGACAAGAGTGGAGGTTGTGGAAGGTTTTTCCGAATATTTTAAATCTGTTTATACTCATGTTCAAGCTGACTATTCTTTAAAAACAATAATGCAAAGCAATTCACATATTTATCCGCTTTCGTTAATAGAAATTACAAATGAAATGATTGTAGCATCTATAAAAGAGTTAAAACCCAAACGATCTGTAGGACCTGATGACTCACCCCCGTATTTGTTTAGAGGTTGCGGAGACATTTTCATTAAGCCTTTGCACCATATTTTTAATAGCATATTAACTAGGTACTAACAATTTTCCATTGAAATGGAAAACAACTAAAGTATGTCCAATCTTTAAATCAGGTAATCAAGATGATGTCAGAAACTACAGACCTGTCGCTTTACCTTCAACACCTGCCAAAATCTTTGAATCCATTCTTTATAAAGTAATTTTTAATCATGTAAGAGAACACATATCTCCGTATCAACACTGATTTATGCCAAAACGCTCAACTTGTACAAACTTAGTATATTTTACTCAAGATGTTAGTAGTATTGTAAACAATCGTTTGCAAGTGGATGTAGTTTATACAGATTTTTCAAATGCGTTTGATAAGGTAGATCATGATGTTCTTTTGCAAAAACTACATACATTTGGATTATCTTACAATCTGCTTAAGTTGTTTGTTTTATATTTAAAAGAAAGAAAACAATATGTTGTTTATGGAGGAGCGACGTCTACAGCCTTTGATACATACTGAGGGGTGCCACAGGTATCGAATTTAGGGCCACTTCTATTTTTACTTATGATAAATGATCTAACTGCTACTGTTCATCATTCTAAATATCAGTTATTTGCTGACGACTTCAAAATATATCTTTCAATCTATACGAATCAGGATTGTAAGATCCTACAGTTAGATCTAGATAATATATATCAATGGTCTTCAAAAACTAAACTTTTTTTTAATGTAAACAAATGCTCTGTAATGACATATACGAGAAAAAAGTCCACAATAAATCACACTTATAAAATAGGAGGTGATATACTAAAGCGTAAGACATCAGTTAAAGACTTAGGAGTAATTTATGATAGTAAGTTGTCATTTGCAGATCATATTGATTATTGCATAAACAAAGCTTATAGGATGTTGGGATTTATTATAAGAAATGCAAGAGATTTTTCAAAAATTACTACCTTTACAACGTTGTTTAATGGATTAGTACGATGTCATCTTGAATATGCCGCGATAGTATGGTAACCTTTCTATACTAAGCCAATCAAGGAAATCGAAAAAATACAAACAAAGTTTTTACGTTACTTATATTACAAAAAATATAAAATATATATTTTTGATATTCCTTCTTTTACTTTACGTGAAGAATTTAAATATATGTCATTGCAATTTTTGTGTATAAAGTTGTTCACTATCTCATTGATAGTCCTTATATATTAAGTCATATTAAGTTTAGGATTCCAGCACATAATTCTAGATTTATTATACTTACCTACTGTCAAATCAAATTATTCAATGAATTCTCCTCTATATAGGATGTGTAGCATATTTAATCAATATGTTGAAACCTGTGATGTTTAGCCCTTTTTTTAATTTTTAATTTTATTTAATTTAATTTTTCTTCAAAGTGATTTATTCTTAATTTCTTTATTACGTTAGCACACATTTATACATATATGCGTACATAAATTATATTACATCAATATTAATAATTACTTAATTAGTATAATCTTATGTTAGTGCTCTGGCAATTTTTGAAACGTTGATAATATGTGTAACCTGTAATTGGATTTTCTGTAAATCTGTTGGTTGCAATTAATAATAAATAAATAAATAAATAAATTACTTAAAAAAGGGTTTATGTCTGGATCATGGTATTGTAATTATAATCTGATTCTTCTGTCTTTAGTTTTGGACTTAATTTAATCTTAATAACTTTTTGGTTTTGGAGGGTCGTAACTTAATTAATTAATTTACGAGTCAATCCATATCAATCATTGGTTACTGGGCCATTTTAAAAACAAATTATATTTTGTGTGTGGTGAGCCTCATATGGTGACAGTTCAGAATCACTAAATGGCGGCACATTTTGGCATAAGCACATTTGTTTATCCTGGTCCTGGTGCACGTCATTTTTGTACTTTGTAAGGTTAAGGGTAACCTTTTTATCTCAGCTGCGGTAAGTCCTAGGACAATGAAACAAGAACTGCGGTGTTAGCACATTGTAGGCTACAATTATGTGCATGTATACTACCCTAAAAATAACTTTTTCATAAGGTCAAAGTTATGTATCGCAATAGCTAAAAAGCTATTTTCAGGTATTTTTAAGGGAGAAGGTATAGTTTGTTGAACCCTTGAATTATTTTTGCAAGTACCTGTGTACCAATTATCTGTGTCACAATTATTTGAACTTTGAGACTTGTGTATTTTTTTTCTACGAGATCATAAGCATTATTCTGTACGTACCTGCACCAACAACGGAAATGCATTATTTAATTCATTATACTCATTTTGGCTTCAATTGCTTTGTTAGCAAACTATCATATTTCTCTAATCGCTAAATCAGCAAACATTTACCTGTAAATATACTAAGTAATTAATTACACAACTACAAAAGTTTGCTTGTAGTCTACTGTTAGTTTAGCTATTCTTCTACAGGTGGATTTTAGGCTGTAGGATGTGAAAATGTAATGCTTTGCATAAATCACATCGAAGTTTTCTGATACCGTTTTGAACTGTTTGATGTTGATAACCTCCACACCTTTTTTCCTTCAGATTGTTTTGTTACACTAATTTTTAGACTAATTTGTTACACTAATTATTAAAGTCAAATGAAAACGAAGTGGGAATACTAAAAGCAGTTGTAGCAGTGTTCTTGGTGCTAAATTTTATACCAACAGCAGGGTACTTTATTTCCCAAATTAGCCTACATACCGGGTGTAAACTGTAATATAACACTGTAGGTCCCACCCGTACCTATATTTCAGTTTGCAGTGCAAATTCCAAATAGAGGATTCCAGTTTTCGTGAAGTGATCACAAGAAAACATTGCTGTTAATACTTTTCAAACTCAACGTTCAAAGAAACACAAGATCACAACAAAATAAAAGTCATTATTATCAAAATCTTTTTAATTTTACAATATTTTACTCAATTATATAGGTTTTAAGTAGTACTCTAGTGGAGTTTACGTCCTGTTATACTTAGGAATAACTCCTTTTATAACAAAATCGTTAATAGCATAGTGATTTTCTAAGATTTCTGATATGAAAAGTCAATATATTTAAATAATAATATATCCTTGATACATCTTCACATTTGCAATTACTATCTTATAAAGCGGCGACAACATTAAATACACAGATCATGCATTGCCTGTAAAAATAGACATTAACCTTAAAGAATGCGGAATCTAACATTAATGACGAAAAGCCATACCTTAATAAACAATATTATTTTGCAGGAAATGAACAAAAGTACTGCTATTAGCACGACAAAACGGCTTTCAGGAATAAATCTTCTTTTAGTACTTTTGTTAATGACCCATGATTAATGTTTCTTCTTTAGCTAGTGTATGCATCTTATGTGCCATCATATCTGCATCTTCTATGCTTCGGTCTATTATCTTATCAGTAGCGTTTGATTGAAGCGTTTTGAAAGTAAGAATACATTAGGCGAAAAAAAAGATCTTCACGTACCCTAGTGAGTAGGAGGTCTAAATAAATATTTGTGGTTTTTCTGCATATATATATTTTTTAATTCAATAAATAAATTTTCATATCGACATAATTGCAAATAAATATAGGTACTATCAAAATACATACTGTTTAAAAAATTGATGAGTCCCGAGTTGAATAAGGCATGCTCGTGACGCCATCTTGTAAAATCTGGAGGTTGAAATGAAAAATAACGTAAAAATTAATAGGAAGCTGAGAATTGGTATAGATGTTGCCGAATAGTTACTGTTTAAGAAATTGATGAGTCTCGAGTTGAATAAGGTGTGCCCGAGCAGCCATCTTGGAAAAATGCCGGTTTAAATAAAAAATAATGAAAAAATTAATAGAATACTGAAAATTGGCATAGATGTTGGCGAATACATATTGTTTAAAAAATTGATGAGTAGGTACCGAGTTGAATAAAGCGTGTTCGAGGCGCCACACTGTGAGGCGAGTCTTAACAAAACCGCTTATTGACATAAAAATACAACTTGTGTAAAGAATAAAAAACATATTGGCGTTTGATTATAAAATGTAAACCGGTCGCAAAATTAGAAAAAAAAAATTATTGATAAAGATCTTGATGCTTAAAGTTGTCACTACTTTTAACTAACAATTTCGAGAAATTTCCAGGGCGAGAGATAAAGTTAAATTACTTTTGTTGTATGGAACTTAACTTATTAAAACCAAAATTAAAAATGAAAAATAGACATAGTATTTGTAGCTAAACAACTTAAAAAAACATGAAAATATGTTGAAGTTTTTATTTTAAAAAATCCTAAATTGTAGAGGTTTTTTTGCAAAAATTCAAATATTTGCTGGAGTTATAAAAAAATCCAGCATATGCCCGCTTTAAAATTTATGTCGAAGAAAGAACCAAAACTTCCTGGTTATTTTCATACAAAAACCAAATCCAACTCGATCCAACTTAAAATGTTAAAAGTCGTTATTGTAGGCACTGCAAGAAATCTTTACCGGTAGTATTCGTATTACTCCATGCATAGTTATTGATGATGCAACATTGTGTTTTTCATTTTTTGAACATATTATTATGACATGCACATTGTATCCACCTTATATCTCAATTGTTAAAAACAACTAAATACCACCCCTTAAGAAGTTGGCTTTTTAAAGTTTTACCATGATCCCTACCTACGCAGAAATGGGTTTCCTAATAACTGTAATAATAATTTAACAAACTTGAAAGCGTCATAACAAACAGCATGAGAAACCTTTTAGTGAAATGGAGAATATTTATAAACGAAATGTTGGAAATTATTGTAAAAAGTTACAAGTACTGTTATTTCTTAAGTAAAGTAAGTAAACTTAAGTAATTCTATTATAAATGCCCACTTAAAAATATTTTCTAAATTCTCTGTTAAATATTCAAATCCCTCATTGTAGTATAAAATTCATGGTGAAGTGATTGAAAATTGAATTACGTATCTTGAAAAACTCCTGTCGGTCTTATGAATTTTAGAACGACTTCTCATGTAGTTCTAAAAAGATTACAATAGAGATATTATAGAATATCTTTGCTGGCAAGTGGAATAACATAACTACACTTACTTTTTCTAATAAGCTGCAGGTATAATAAAGAAAATAGATAAACTTCCCCTAACTAATATGGAACATAACGCCATAAACTATTAATTGCACTTAATGAACAATGCTCTAACATTGTTATATCAATTCCTATAACTCAAAAAGTGCATATATGAACAACAAACATCGGTAAAAATTATTTAATAATAATAATAATTGCTACAACCCATAGCCTGGACACCAGGCCCCAGAAGCTATAAGCTTGTGCTGGAGTGAGGGGGCGATTATTATTATTACGTAGGCCCTAATTAATAGGAAGCTGACAATTAGTATAGATGTAGCCGAATACTTACTGTTTAAAAAAATTGATGTGTTCCGAGTTCAATAAGGTGTGCTCGAGCCGCCATCTTAGAAGAAATGGTGGTTTAAATGAAAAATTATGGAAACACTAACAGAATGCTGAAAATTGGCATAGCTGTTGGCGAATATACGTTTAAATGAAAAATAACGGAAAAATTAATAGGCAACTGAGAATTGGTAGAGATGTTGCTGAATACATACTATTTTAGAAATCGACGAGTCCCGAGTTAAAGAAAGTGTGATCAGGCTTCCATCTTGGAGAAGATGGTAGTTAATATGAAATATTTTAAATAACGTGATTTTGGTAGATTTTACGAAAAAATGCAAGAGAGCCTTTTTATCTTGTAAAGTTCCTCACAATCTGGTTTGTGTTTTATTTAGCTACGACTGATAGTTTCGGAGATTTAGCATCAAGAACGTAGGCTGTATTTCTCATGAGATATAAACAAAGAGCTAAGACATAAACGTTTTTCCTTTTCTGTTAACTGTTGACAAACTGTTTGATGTATGAAACTTTTTATATAGTACAGATCTATATAGTATAGGACTATAAAAACAAGTCCTAATTTACAAGGCAACATTAGAATTCTCCTATGCTTACTAGATATAAAGGTGCGATGGTCAGCTTTTTAGTTTTTATATGAGTCGTATGAAATTTTGCATGTAAACAGCGAGGCGTAAAATGTATGGTGGCTATAACAGCATTACAGTTGCCATTTTCACGGTAAGCTAGATGTGTCATAGAAATACTATTTTTGCTAGTTTTACTTGCTTTACAAGTTTCTAGTTTGTGAGGTTTTACAAGTAATGTAAAAGCTCTTTTTGTTTTTTAGTTATTTAAAATTTTTCATTTAAATTACCATCTTTTCCAAGATGGCGGCTCGAGTACACCTTATTCACCTCGGAACTCATTAACTTCTTAAACAGTAAACAGTATTCGCCGACATCTACGCCAATCTTCAAATTCTTATTATACGTTATTTTTTATTAAAACCGCCATCTTTTTCAAAATTGAAGCGTTCTTGAGTACACCTTAGTCAACTCGGGATTCGTCAATTTCTTAAATAGTCTGTATTTTGCAACATCCATACCAATTTTCAGTTTTCTATTAATCTTTTCCATTATTTTTCATTTAAACCGCCATTTTTCCAAGATGGCTGTTTGAGAACACCTTATTCAACTCGGGGCTTAACAATTTCCTAAACAGTAAATATTCGCTAACATATATGCCAATTCTCAACTTTCGCTTAATTATGTCCGTTATTTTTTATTTAACCCGCCAGATTTTTTAAGATGGCGGTTCGAGCACACCTTATTCAACTTGGAACCCATCAATTTCTTAAACAGTAACTATTCGTCAACATCTATACCAATTCTCAGCTTCCTATTAATTTTTTCCGTTATTTGTCATTTAAACCGCCATATTTTCCAAGATGACGGACTGATCACACCTTTTCGATGCGGGACTCATCGATTTCTTAAACAGTATGTGTTCGCCAACATATATGCCAATTTTCAGCTTTGTATTAATTTTCTTCGTTATTTGCTTAATTTTGATCAAATTTTACTATACCTTAGGCCTTTTTCATAGTCAATGTCTGCCGATGAGTTATATACCGTTGCAAAGTACTTAAAATTACCTTTCAAATGATATATAATATGACGCATTTTGAGTGTCTCTCATTTGATATGTTTACTAGTCAGATCGGGATAAACTAAAACGCATAGTATCAATCACACAGTAGCGAATGTTCCCAAGTTGTTATTTATCTAGGCTTGAGTGCTAATATCTAGCACGTTTCTCCTTTTATAATGTTCCTAGAGCTGTACCAAATGAATATGTAATCTGTAACAGAATAAAAAATCAATAATGTAAAATAATGACAAAAGTTCGCGATAAATGAAAGATATGTGTCAGAAGTGGGATGGAATACATAATAGATAATCACAAAAAAATCTATTTTATATTATAGCTAGTTAAAGAAATGTAGCAAAAAAGTAAGACCTATATTAAAATATATTAATTATATTAAAAAAAATAAATTGCTGAAAAGAAAGAGAAAACTTGGCCCTCAGAAAAGAGCGAGAGCACAAATAGTGAAATAATAAACCAGTTACACGAGAAACATCGGTTTCTAGAAAATCTAAAACTAATGAGCTTGTATATCACATACAAATATATAAATAGACGTTCTTTTTCAGCTGAACCAAAGACAATTCTACCGTAAACCTCATTGTTTCATTTTGATCGTATTTTAAAAGATATAAAGTTGGTGTCAGTACATTCTCTCTCTACATTTTTTTTGATGTTCTATCCGTATCTAAAACTGAACTTATAAGTGACAACCAACTGACGACAGAGTAGAACGACCTAAACTGTAAATTAAAATACCAATCAGATCATATTGATCAAAGATCTTGATCAGATTCAAGTATGGCAATAATAATTATTTATCTATCAAGGAATGTAAATAGAATTATAAAGTGGTTGTTACATCAACCGTGTTGCCGTAAGGCAAGCAGCACTACGTTGTTCAAGAAGGAAAAATTCCAAGATCTCAAGACTCCGTTAATATTCAAAGAAATATTCTAAAGTCATTTTAGGATCTCTCAGTCTCAAAAAAGTAATTAGTGAACACATTTATCTACTAAAAATACACAATCCTGATTTCAGATTACTTGGAAGATACAATTACTTCGGCCATAGCAAACGAATTTACGTAAATTAATTGATTCTATGAGAGATAGGACATAACGATTTGTGTTATCATTATTAATGTAATTATGTAAGGACAATAGCGTTGAACAAGATGGCTACGACAAAGATACAATAATTGAGACGTATGTTAAACAAGGACCGAACAAACTCTGCAGACATAAGTACCGGTGAAGTGAAGTCCGAGTGAGGTTTATCTAAGTTTGGGGGGGGGGTAAATCCTAACCGATGGAAAACCGCCTGCACCAGGTAGATTGGATTCAGATATTCAGACTCAGATTCAGGAGAATCACGCTATGGATGTGCAGTTCCAGTCTTACAATTCAAAGAAACAGACTCGAACCACTATGCTTAAGGGGTATTGATGCGAATACACAGCCTTTCAATGCTCAAGACTTCACCTTAAGTACACACCAGTATTCTACCTAGGTAGAATTAAGCGAAACGCTGACGAGGGCACACCAGGCCTTAACATAATAGACCGAGGTGGAATAACCGTCCCAGCTCAGTCATATTGAGGTTGGATTCGGTCGGGCAGTGGTTTCACATTGTGGGGAAAGTCCGAAGTTAGACTAGGGGTCATGTCCTATGCCGCGAGAAGGTCCCCGACGAGTGAATACGTTCATAATCCCGGTACTAGCCTGGAGAGCTAGTAGAGGTTTGGATAGGTATACCTCGCTCTCACCAATGCGTATTGGTAGATTCAGCAAGAGCATTAGTATACTAATTGAGCATATCTCAATTCGTGTTCCCGAAAGGGGGACTTTGGTTTTTCTATACTTCTATACTAATATTATAAAGAGGAAAGACAAAAACTACTGGACCAATTTCAAAATTCGATTCTTTCACCATTAGAATGCTACATTATCCCTGAGTAACATAGGCTATATTTATTACTAGAAAGAATTAGGGATCTCTACTAAAACTTTGTAACTCACAAAAGATCTATAAACAAAATGATGCCCCGCGATTGGGGGCCAATTGTAACTGACCAAAGAATCTGGCCCACGTTGGACCGTCAATTGTAACCCTCAAAGTTTCTCTGAACTAAATAAACAATAAAAATGAAATAATAATTATAAAATTATCATACTCACATTAACAAAGATGCTCTAGATTACCACGGCTTGAGATTTAGCTCTGTCTTAACAAATTTTTGTATTTCAGGTCGCAGGTATTGGTTCTGCAGTTATCTTATTTATGAAAAGGAATAGATAAGGGTTTCAGAACTCAAATAAATACTCTAAAAGGGCGCCATCTGATTATGAAATTTAATGACATTAATTAAGCCAGAAAATATATTGAATTCACTAATCAGAAAATGAATTCTATATACCAGGTTTTGAACAAGAATTTTGTTTATATTTATAAATTTTTATAATAAAAAATGAATAAAACATTTATAATTATATGGTTCCATTTAGCTAACTTGGTATAAACTGAAAAACATATTTATTGAATGGTAAAAAAATAAAAAATCATATACATATAGAATAAAAAAACATTGACAACAGAAATTTATGAACCTTAAATTAGTCACTTAGTAATTAATTTTCAAGTTACTCAGGAATTATTGAACACAGAATGATTCAAAATTTAGTTAAAATTTATTCAACATAAAACTATTTAAATTTTATTGAACATAAATTATTCAGAAATTTATTAAGATCAAGATTTATTAAACATAAAATCATTTGAAATTTAACGAACATATATTTATTAAAATATTACAGAAATGAATTCAATTAAATATTACTGAAGTTAGAATATTTGAATTTCACTAAAAGTAACAGACTAAAATTGAATCCTATTAGACAGCTCTGTTTTTATAGAAAACTATAAAAATTCAATTATCCAAATAATCCGTAAACACAAGAAAATTACAAAAATAGATATTTCTTAAAGTACAATACCTTAAATCTTATAAATCGTATTCCAATTAAACCATTGTTTTCTTGCATCGTAAAAAAACATTACTCTTGACTGCTAGAAACTGGAAACGCCTCTCCTTGAAAGACCGTTGTTGATCTTAAGGATCAACTGGTTATGAATTGTTATTTGAATGTAGCAGGTCCCAAAAAATAATTTTTATTTCAGATTCAGTTCAATCACACAAAACATTGAAATAATCCATAGGATTTTCATCAACAATCTTTGTTAAAACACAGTTTAAACAATCCGGTTTCGATTATAATTTTGTTTATAAATTACACACGATAAATAACGGTAATGTCTTTAAAAGCTTAAACGAATTTAAACACAGATAGCACTTGCTACTTTAAATTCTTCCAATAAAACGGATAATTGTTTATCTTTATATACATGTAGAACGGAAATTTATTATTTAAATTATAAGGCCGTCTGTAAGATTTTTATAACAAAACTGCACTAATTTTAAAGCGCGAGTGGTAAAAATGACTGTTTTAATGGCCCATTACAATAAAACAAGCCACATATAATTATTAGCGGTACTGTATATTCAAGTCTTTCAAACTGAATTATTCAAAACTAAATTGTATCAAAAGCTCACTTCACGACAAGTGTCGACCAAACTGTACGAGAACTAGATCTAGAATTTTCTTTAATTCTAATTAACTAAGTAAAACGGTAATTCTATAATGTCGACCGAAGTCAACTGTCTTCTCTGAAATTTCGATCGGAAGTCCACTTTAAAAAAACTCAAGGTTCTTTTTTCGCGTAGAAATACATTACCAAATGCAAATCGAAATTAGCCAATAGCGAGGTCTCACTTCAAGAACAAGTATTGATTTTTCTTAGTACCTAATCAACGAATCGCGTGCTTTGGCTTAACCAAGCAGAGCACAGCAGCTCAACAGCAAGTATTGATTTTTCCTCTAAAACTCCAAACGCTTATATGAGTAACCAAAGAGACTTTTTATAATTTTAAGATTTGGAACCAACCTTTTTTTTAAATAATATTATAGGGATGTTTATATCGAATGCTAACGCAAGTTTACATTATGAAAAGAATTAAAATTTTCAGAACCGGACTTAAGATGTTTGTAAATATGTGGACGAAACCACAATTATTCAGAGCTTGTAAAAATATACCGTTACAACTTAAATAATGTAACCCAAGGTGTACAAATATTAGCCATAGAATGTCTTTCATCGCATGCGCTGCAGAAACTATTGATGATAGAACAAAAAAATGTTCTGCAATATTTAGGAGCATATCAATTATCTACAAAAAACTTCGCGATACCGTATGTCCAATTATTCTAGTTATGTCACTATAACTACTTTTTTACATTTTAAAAGTTGACAGAAATGCCGACCAAAATCAGACCATGTTATCCATACCTTTGTATTAATCCTTATCCAAATAAATCATTTCGTATTCAAGACTGTTTCAATACCTGTAGATTACTTTTTGAATCATTCAAATAGGACATTCCGTTCAAAAGATATTACGAATTTAAGAATGTCAATCTAAACAAAATAGGTACTAATAGTAAAATAAACGCCACCGCGCCGTGGCCGGTGTGGCCCCACGCAGGGCAGCGGCCAACACGGCGAGGGTGGGAGCACCGAAGTGCGGTAGAGGGGCGTGTACATATAAGAAATAGGTATTTCGTTTTCATAAGAAAAATATAAATAGTAATTTGAAAAAAAAACTACTTATGTCCTGCATAAAGATACATTTACTCTACGTTTATCCCAAAATGTTTAAAAATAAATGTCCACCCGTTCGAAGCCGGGACGGACCGCTAGCATTTTATAAGTCATGTTAAAATAACGCGATCCGAGTTTGTTGACTCAAACTCAATAGTGATAGTTACAACTAGTTTAACAAGATGGCTATGACAAAGATATAATAATCGAGACGGTATGTTAGACAAGGACCGAACAAAAATCGATCTTTTTGTACATAGCATTCTGTTACGGGTGAAGGTGTAGTGCAATGATAAAGACAGAGTTGAACTTTTAAAACCCCACCTTTTTATCATAAAAATTATACAAACCAAAACCACGACTTTCTGAATAGCAAATGATTCAAATTTCTACTTAACTTAACGAATATTAAACAAAGTAGTCCAATGTCTTGTAATTTAAAACTTAAAATACCGAATCTCTCATTTGTATTAGATTAGATCTGAAACTTAAGTGCTCAAATAAAATTATAAAACTTTAAAACTCTGCAATATTAGATTAATTAAAAAATTCCATTTTGAAATGATTCAAGCAAAATTAATGGGCATATAACTGCAAATTTGACTTTAAAAACATTTGTGTATGTTAAGATTAAAGCTATGACACTGAAAAGCCTTCAATTATAAAACCTAGCTTAGAAAAACTTTTTCAACTTATTATGAGCTACAAAACTTTTATAGTATATACGCTGTCTATGATTGTCTGTATTTCATAAAATTAATTGAAGATATTTAATTAAAATGTTAAAGAGGAAAAGTAGGAATATATTAAGAAATAGAAAGATACAATCAAATCAAATAAATTAATGCAGTGACAAAGAATTACTCATCAAATAGTTATTTCCTATAAGTCAGGTATATAATTAAACCAGTAGTTACTAAATGCAATGCTAAAGTATTAAATCATTAACTAATAAATGCAATGCAATAAAATAATAGAAGTGCTTACCAGATTTAGTGTGGTGGAATTGACTGCAACTTATATCGTTTCCGTAAATGTATATGGTTTCAGTAATGTAAGAAGGTTCAAATACCGACGGTTTATGAATGTAATAAACAGAAGACATACAACTAACAGGATAACAGAGTATTTTTACTTGAAATAGTTTAAAATAATACATAGAAATTCCTATCTTCATTTAAATTATATTGTAGCTAGTTGAACTTGAACTTCAAGAGGTGAGAAGTAATCAGTTAAATCCACAATTGCTTTTATCCTCCACTCAGCGTTAGATTAACATCTCCATGACAAGTTCGTATAATCATATGTAAGTATCCCATATTATTCTATTGGAAATAATAGATATTTTCAACAATAGATGGCGTATAGAGAACAGTATGTCAGATTCTTGTTTATATTTTGGAACGTGAATTTATACATCCAGATTTTGGACTAAAAAGCAATCTGCTTGTGTCTTCTTAATTCAATAGATTTCAGCATTTTTAATTTCATGTTCGCTTTTAGAAACGATGTAATCTATTCATTGTGATTTTTTGAAATATTTATTAATAAATCTTATAACATAATAAGTTATCGTAAAATTTTTTCAATTTGCAAAAATAGGATAAACCCTTTGAATCCATTCTGAACAAATCGGCAGGCCATTTTTCTCCAAGCGCATTTAACCATTCTGTTCCATGAAGCCACAATCGGTATTTTAAAAGTTTCTTAGATGGAACAAACCTCGGGTTTGTAATGTGCTAAAGATTTGAGTATTAAGTTGATGAAGAATAATCTTAGTACGGCTCTGTGTATAATGAGATATTTAATTTTGGAGTTGAGATTGAACTCACACGTTCAATATGCGTTCTTATCGAATATTTCGAATAAATGTATTTTGTCGAAGGACAACTGCATTGTAATAAAATTTCAAAGTTGCAAACAGTACAAATCAAATAGTGTTTATATCGCTTCTTATGATTAAGATAGTTCTTGCAGACGAAACTCGTGATAATTTTGCTTAAATAATAAAATAATGGGTCACGTTCTGGTCAAAAAGCACGTACAGATCTAATATAAAAATAATTTATTGGTCTACATATCTCTTCGTATTTTAAATTACGAATAAAGTTTTTAGCAGTCAACAATTTAATAAATCTCGCTTCATGTGTCAAGTCTATAACTGTAAACTATCGGTAAAAGTTAATAAGCACTTGTTAAAATGTACATTTTAGAGAAAAGTCTTGTAGGTCTTTTAGGCCTAGCATTAAGCAAGGTCGTTCGTCCGACGCTCGCTCGCTCCTTAGCCTAAGCGTTGTAAATAGTTTTTGTGCTTAGAAAGTTAATCTAGTAGAATAACGAATATTTTCTGTTGCGTATCGTTATTGGTCTATGTTAATAAGAACCTAATCTGGCAAAGAAGATTAATTTATAATTTTAGTATAGAGAATCTCATCTGACACCAGCAGGTGTGAACCTATGCTTCCCGTTTAGTATAATTTAATTATAGGTTCAGTTTTATCGTTGAAAGAATTAAATTGTATTTCGGTATAGTCGAGTTAATAGAAACCCGGTTCGTACACTGAATTTTGTTTAAAGAATTAGTCTAAAGGATTTAACAGTGTTGTCATGTTAAAACGGCTAGTCTGAATCAAATGACGTATTATGTTTTATTTTATTATTGACGTATTAAGACTTCAAGAATAAAACTTCAAGCAACATTCAAATAGTCTTTTAAGCATGGTTTCAGTTAAAGTGATAATACAGAATATATTCCGTAATGGAAATTATTGAGTTGAAAGTCCGTCGTTAAATTAGAACAACAGTTCAAAATTCAAGGAAAGTTCCTGCTACGTTCCTGCTCCAGTTGACAGTTTAATGTGAACCTTAGTGTTATGGTCATTGGTTTTTAGTTTTAATGGTTTAAAGCATTGTTGTGCGATGTTTAGTGAAATTAACAATTTTGGTTAACTTGGAGTTGTTGATGAAGTTTAACAAAAATGTCTAATTCTTCTTCTTCTTTCTCATTTCCTGGTGCCCTTTCAGGCGTCACAAAAATGTTACAAAAATGTCTAATTAAGATTGTCTAATTCTGAGAAATTGTGTTTTATGTATAATTTAGTTTCAAAGTTTTATTCAATATACAGACTTCAAGTTTAATAATCTTTGATATAGTTCGGCAACAAACTGCTAATATTTCCGACACAATACAAAGTTTTATTAGAAAGTCTAGATCAATTTTAAAGGGAAGTATTTTCTCAGGCTGTGGACTTTTTTGTTTAACCGAATCCGCCTTTTTTTGTTTCAAACAATTATAACAACTAATCAGATTACTGGCGCTCTCTATCTTTTTATTTGTTCCTGTATGCTAATTTCTAATCAGAAGCATTTGTGATTAACACCCACGACGCCTGAGTATAATTTGATTTAATAAGACGTCTCTGCCGAAGCATTAAGATTTGTAGTAAGTATTGTATATATTGATTTTAATGTAAATGAATTTACCGAGTAAAGGAAGGGTTTTTGACTCTTACAATTGTAAAGTGTGCGGCTTTTGTTTTTTAAAATCTTCGAGTTGGTCTCTTATAGGATAACAAATGTAAACTCGCATCAGCAAAAACATGTAACTTTGTTTTCATAATCTTCTACGATACGTCTAGCTACTACAAAACCAGCCAAGAATGCAATCTCGGAGAACCATTTTACGCAGATTTTTGTAAGTAACATTTCAACCCATCCGATAATCTACCTGTTCCAGAGAACGGTTAGTTAGATCCTAATGGATCATACATTTTAGTACTGGTTTGAAGAGCATAATATTTACTTAGAACGATTTGATTTAAATTCTCTAATATTTGATTTATCTCAAGACCCAACTCATCATTAGTAGTATACATACCTTCTTATTCCAAGCACTTACTTAATATTTAGATATTACAATTTAAATCAGTCTTAACGTACTGCTTTAGATTGGTATTATTGGTGTCCCATTTTCTCAAATGCATGGCTGCTTGAGATAATAAGGAAAGAAGTAATGTGATTGATCATACAACTGCCGTGCTGAGTCTTCATCGTTGACAACTAAAACCAAATCGTTCACGTAGAAGGAGCGGGCCAGTTCATCAGCACACCTCTTTGTTTTCAACATTTCACTTAACTCCAAATGTTACACGCTTTATGTAGTCTTAGGAAAATCTGGTAGCCTGTTAACATTAGAAATTTCTTGTCATAAATTTCTCGCTTTTTTCATTCGATTTATCTGCGTCGATATGTCCTGCAAGGTAATAATTTTGGGTATATATCTTATGAATGCTTTACTTTTGTTTCTGGAATATGTTTTAGATCTCCTTATCGTAATATAGGTTCAGATTACTTCATTGTAGCAGGTGGAGCAGCCTTTGACATGTTGGCCTTGTGATGGTGAAAAAGATAATGGAGAAATGTTTAGGTGTCCAGTTAAATTGTAAACGACCAACTAAATCACATATCTTCCTACTCAATAATACTCGAAGACTTGAAAGTTTTAAGCTCGTCTTGAATGAGGTTAATTTCTGGTCTTCCGGTTTTCATAGTAATGGATTGGACCATACAAGTATGTATGACGTTGCTAATTTACTGTAGGTATAACTGATGTCATTTTCAAACGGGCCTGAACGTTCATTCGCATTTTCAACTTGTGCCATCATAGCAACAAAGCTGTTCTGGCAGTACCGATTGTTTTGGAAGGCTGAAAGCTGTAGTTCCCTCCCTGAACACAGTGTACTTGAGAGCGAATAACACTGGTTGTTACTACCCGTCCTCTGTTTTATTGCCCTTATTATTAACTGCCTCCGGCGTTATGTCGAATGATTTGTTTTTTCAAATCCATACGGGGTAGGTTGTAATCGTTTGTTTTTTAATTAATTTTCTTTAACACCCTGTAAATCTGCACGTCTCAGAAAAGCACAATGTTAAGGATGGATGCGGATTTCTTGAGGCAGTTGAATCTCACCATGGAATTCTAGGACTATCTGCTCGTTTTGGGTCACCGGAACCAAACCCAAATATAATGAGAGCAAGGAACCTGTTCAATTCTAAATATTTTTGCGTTGAACATTGGAAAGAGAACAACGCCTCTGCTTTTGCGAAACAAAGCGGCAGGAATTAAAATTTAATGTTGAGGTAGTCTTGTAACAAGTTGTATATCTTCTAGAAATGAAAGTTTCAAATATTTTTTGTGTGTTTGCACTTAATTTTTGTGTTTTCGTTTCTATAATTTACAATCTTGATTTTTGATAAGAAAATATTTAATTTATTTACATTCATTTAACAGACAGTTAAAATTATTATTATTATTAGTATCAGATTGATGACCCATTGATACGTTATTAATATCCTTTAGTTGTAATATAAAAATATAACCTCAATCTGCTAGAAATGATTGAATAAACTTTATAAAATTGCCTAAGATTGTAAACATTTCTCAATCGATAGTAACTAATGTTCGATTAGTAACGACAATTTCCATTTTGAGTCAAACTGTGAAACACAACACATGAACAAAAAAGTCCCTTGATAGAAAAAGAATTATAGCTATTAAAATACTTTAAAGAAAATGTAGGTATATATGTAGTTAGTTAACTTAGAGACTACACATTGCATTTTTTTATTTTGATTGCTATTTCCTGATAATAAAAAAACATGAACTTTAAGATTATCTTCAAATACCAATAGTATTAAACAAATACCAAAATGTAGTGAAAAATTAACCTACACTTTTTCAATCAAGGTCAATAAACGGCTATTTTTGAAAATGTAATATAATTCGATATTAATAAATTATAAAAGGGAATAATTGACGTTTCGTATTTATCATATCAAAACAAACCAGTTAATTTGGTGTCGTTGTATCAATGCTGGGGAAAGGCAGATGAGTTTAACCTATTACCTCACACTGCCATGCAAAGGTCAGTTGACACTATAGTCTTTCTTCTTATTTAACAACATTAACCACACCACGTAGACGTGAACAAGCCATCGAATCTCTGCTGCAATTAATTCGGTCACAAAATGTAGGTATATACTACGTACAACACACAAACCTTCCTTGAACTACTCTTTACTCTATAAAGCAATATCATACATTGCTTTGTATAGAATATTTTCACTTTTAAATGATATTGAAAATGCAAACATAAAATTAGTACTAATGTTCAAGCTACTGCACAAGCAAATAATGGCATTTAAAGTTTTGTCAATATTGGATATCTTACAATTAAATGGCTTTTCTCCAGTTGCACAAAGTGTTTCCTAACGTGGAATTACAAATATTGATAGGTCATGTCTAGTAATATTTGTACCTAGATGTACCCACCTACATTGTATTATTATTTTATTACTCGTTTCCTACATTTTAATGTTATTTTATGACTGATAGAAGAATAAAGAACTAAAGTGGCAACACGCTATACGAACGATTACAAAATCAACACTACTTCAATTTGCATAAAATTGTTAAAATTTTACGCTTACACTGTCTTTGCCATAACAATAAAAAAATAATTTATCAACTGTGAAATGTATTCAAATAATGAAAAAATAAAAATCTAAACGGTAAAGCTGTTAAAAGGTTAACATCATCTCATAGCATAAAGGATTGTGACATCACTCGTTAAATTAACTAACGAATAGTTGGCATATGTAAACTTCTGATTAAATTAATTGTAAATAAGATGTGTTTTCGAATGAAAAAATAAATGACATAGAAGTTATCTAGAGATGTTATGTGGTAGTTTCTATCATGTAACTTGCATAATATGGGCGTAATCGTAAATATTTATCTTATGTTGCAGTTGTTATAGTACGATCAACATTCTCGTTTAAAATCATATTAAACTCATGAAAACTTCATTAGTTTTACACAGTTACGTCTTTGATTAGATTTATTAAAATGAATATGGTTCTGTACTGGTACTGTTGCAAGTACTGCAAAGGGAGTTATAGGAGAGAATTGCCTATATTTGACATTTAACTGACCAAAAGGGTTTTATGAGAATAAATGTACAACTTACTACCTATTTTTAATGCATATTGTAAACATTTTGAGGCCCTCCGTGGTCGAGTAGTAGAGATTCTGCTTCTCGATCAGAGGGACAAAGGTTCAAACCTCGGTTGCGGCTGAATTTTAAAAATGTTGTACAATCGTATTTGATCTCCTTAGGATAAGGTATGAAAGTTGTATGAGTGATGAAGTATGGGGGAGCGAAGTATACTTGCTGCAATATCTCTATTACCTCCGTTGCACTCGCATAAGTGTTTGTGTGGAACCCAGACACTGCAAATGCAGTAACAGGGGAAGGGATTATAACGTTGAAATTCACAACCCATTGTTTGTTTGACGGTCACTGTTTAAAACCAAGCTTCTCCGTTAGTTTGGTTGTCACAGGCTACCCCTTTCCCTCTGTTTATCGTAAAGTCGCACCTGCGCGTTTAAGCTCCTTCTCAATAGTAGAGTTGAGTAACAAAATGGCTGTCTTGCATTAGAAGTTGAATGTGTGAGATATATTAGGAAATTGGTTTTGGATATAATTCGCTTCAGCGGAGAAAATTTCGCATTCAACAGAATGATCGCTTGATTATTTATATGTGATCAATCGTCAAATTAGACGGATTAGTTTCTAGTGCAAACCATTTAGGTAATATTTCCCTATCAGTTACCTTGAGGGAATTGTATAGTAAAAGACCTTTCAGTTTATAGAAAGGTCTCTTTTTTTTCTCTGTATGTTTCGTTTGGGTTTTGCTGCTTAGTGTCCTTTTTGTCTGCTTGCCGTTGACTGGGTTTAATTAGAAGGTTCTTCCCTTTGGATCCGTACCTGCATCTATATATGTACCGGGTCGTAACAAAACAAGAAAATACCGAAGGGTGAAGCGAAAACCCCTAAGCAAGGCTTTAAATTGTACTAAAACAGCCGTGGGTCTTCGAATGGTGGGATGTTTGTCTAAAATTGTATGTATTCTGTGTCATTCTATTTATGTTTATATATATTTATTAAACGTGTTATACAATTTATTCATGCATGTTAATTTTAAGAACTTGTTAACACGAGATCTCGAGTAGTGAAATTGTCCTAGGGTAGTTTTTAAGTTTACAACCTGCTGTGATAAATCACCATTCATTCATTTTTTTTATTAGACATTAAAATTTTTGATCAACACAATAATTACAATTGCAATAAAGCCCTACTTAGAAAGTTTACATTTCACCACGTGTGTTTTATTTATTTAGTATTTATTTATTTGTGTGATTATAATATTGCTTTCCAGCTCGTCAATTGTAAGTATATATGAACTGTACGACCAAAATTGTGGAAGTTGCCTATATTTTAGTAAAAGATCTATTTCTTCGTTTATCTGATAAGCTTGAAGCTTTAGTAATAAGCATTGTTTTTAAACGAAGTGGCGCTTGTTTTTTTATCTTTTATATCTTGTATTACCCCGCCCCTCTCCGACTTATTGGGGTTAGCCGGCAAAAACTAAAGCAGTGTTATTTAGATCAAGCTGATACTTCCAGCACAGCTATATTTTGGTAGGTTAGGTATTTATCTATATAAAAATAGCCTTTGTGTTTCTGTAGGTTATAGGATTATGTAGGTATGTAAACATATCCTAATATTTCAATTTCACAGACGCAGTAGAAAATATTATAAAGGATAATCTGAAAATTGAAGCACCCTGAATTGAAAAGTAGTAAGAAGATAAAAACAGCAAATATGTGCGTAATAATGGACAGTTTTGAAAAAAGTCTGAAGTTTTAAGAAATAAAAGAAAGAAAAGAATTAGAAACCTGTATTGACGCAAGAATACAGGGTATTCCGGACAAATATACAAAGCTTTAAGAGGGTGAAAGGTGACCATATAGAGACCCCAAAATTCATAAAATAAAAAATAAAAACTAAAAGATTTTCCGAATTTTTCCTCATTTTTTGCATGACACGAGTCGACTATGTTAAGATCTTAACCGTGAATTACTGATAAATCAAACAATGATATCACATCAGCACTACTAAATTAATAACTGACCTACAATACGCACGTATCAATTTACAGAAACAACAGAATTGAATTTCAGCAGCAGTTGTCGGGTGACTCACTACCTTGCTGACTTGATCACTTATTAAGGTCAGTAAATAAAATCTAACATACGTTCATTGACCTAATTGTGATGCAAATTTCATTGCCTGTTTTTTATTTTACAACTGTGATTTTAACAAAATGGGTAAAACTTACCGTTTAGATGCAAACAATCTTTATAACATGTATTCAATTTAGTCGCCGTTTGTCTGTACACACACTCGCGCACGACGTATAATAGATTCGTTTATGTTACCAAACATATCGGCATTTGCGCGAATTTCTTCCGTTTACCGTTAAAGTTTATAGTTTACCGAGAAACGCCTCTGGAAATAATGTCTTCGGACAGCATCAGGATTTTCGTCAGCCCAAATGTGGCTGTTGTGTGTCCACAGTACATTTTGTGCAAATTGAGGATTTTCCTGGTTGCGTTCCAATAGCCATTGGCAAAATTGCACTCGCGGAATACGATCTGCAGGTTCTAGTCAGTGTACTTATTGAAAATGGTATGGGTGTAGGGAATTTTCTTTTAAAATACGCCAAACGTGAGTAGAAGGTACACCAGTTTGTGCTGATAAAGTACGCACGCTAAGAATGGGATCCTCTTCAACTCAACTAACTCTAGGATGTTTTTTTCCTCCGCGACATCTCCGTAGTGCGGATTGCGTCCTCTCCCAACAGCTCTTGCCATAACCGACCCTGTATCGAACATTCTCTGTATAGCTTGTACGATTGTACGTGAATTTGGATGACGGCGGTTAGGAAAGCGCATACTCTTCCGCGGAAGGGCATACTCTCTGGCGGTGGCAGCAGCATTACGATGACATTTGCCGTATAAAATAACAAGTTCCATCCATTCAGCAGGTGTGTATGGTTCTGCCATAATTTAAACAGTAACTAAATACACTTAAATAAACTACTTAACACTAACAAACACTTAACACTACCTAACCTAAGTTATTAATTCTAAAACGTGTATTAATCGAAATTCAAGTTTACCACCACCTCACACAAGGAAAGTTGACGACAAACTGCATATTGCAGATTAAAAATCTCAAAGATTTGAGTCATTAACAGTTATTACAGAATGAGTGTTATTATCATTTAGCCAATTTAGCTAAAAACGTTTTAAAAGCACGTACCTACTGCTATTTGGCTTTGGTTACAATTTTCGAAGAATTTATTTACCCGGCTACCTGCTTGGGTTTATTATTATGGTTCTTTTGTTAATGATCTTTAAAAGTATGTACTAGTAGGCACAATTTTCTTTTCATACACTTTTATCTACTATTTTGTAGTGGCGTGCCTATTATTTTTATAAGGGGGGCTGTCATTTCAAAGGAGCATTTCAGGAAATTGTTAGTAAGATGTTACTCTACACATGTTTCCCTATTGCCCTTTAACGTGACGGGCATATTTTCCAAAACACTCTGTATACATCTACAAAGTACAAACAGCGATCTCGCAAAGAAAGAAAGGCAAATACAAAATGATATTACGAAGTAATAATTGATGGAAAAGTGTGGGTATAAAATAATAAGCTAATCAAAGAAAAGATGGTGATGCTGCAAATAGAAAAAAAGGCAAGAAACTAGTAAACAAGAATTCGAAATTGGCGGACATAACCAACATAACTGAGATTTTCCATCTCAGAAAGAATAACGTGGGTAAAACTCATGCTCAGAAAACAGCTCTGTACGGATGTAATACTATATGATCCTAATGATGAAATAAAAATAAAGAAATAGACAAATTCTTCGTAGAGCTGCAGTAACAAACACAAAAGATATACAGATACTAGTGCTAGAAAGTGCAGCGTTGGAAAGTTTTTAAATTTAGAAAATTCAGGTATCAGCTAAAGCAGGTAGAGTCACAGATCATACAAATAATAAAAAACAAACGGCGTGGCAGAACGAAGAAACCGGAAACCTGGGAAAACAAAAAAAAACTAGAAGAAATATCTGAACAGAAAGGCTTCGACTGGCTATGAAAGATATAATTTCAATTGAATCAGTGGCGACGCGTGGCTTTTCGAAAAGTGTTACCATTTGACTAAAATTTCCAAATTTTAACCTAAACGTTTAACTTTTTAATTAAAGATGTTTTTTAAACGTTTAAAGTAACCATTCTACAACAGTATTCAGTAACTCAACGTAACCACTACGGAAGGTGGAAACGTGCATACAAGTTAGTTATACATTAAAACCAAGTGTATATTTACTAATTATAAGTATAAAAGATAAAACACAGTTTACGTTTTTTTTAAGGTTGCCATTACGCAGATAACAAAATGGTAACAGTGGATATGTAGACGGTTCGATACTGATGTAGAACACAGATCAAGCGAAAAATAAAAACTGCAAAAAGAAATAGATAGAAAGAATTCGGTAACAAAATGGCAATGCAGGACCCAAGTTGCTGTACAGGAAGAAAAGGTTCCAATTATGAAAATCAAGGATGTAAGAATACTATTGAAAAAGGAAGTCGAAACCCGGTGGTGTAAATACTTTACTGAACTACCTGAGTGCTGAAAAACCACAGCAACCAATAACAAGATGGAGAAAGCCAGAAATAGCACGAAGCGATGTAAAGTAATATAGGAATATAGGGCAAAATGGGCCCTGCGGGCAAAGTGAAATTTTAAATAATCTTTGCATTAGCGGAGCCATGTATAAGATAGTGGACTTAATATAATTCATTTTTGCTACAAACCTCACTGCAAAATTATCATAGAGCGTATTCTACAGGTGATCTAACAAAATGACGATAACTGTTGTTGTGTGCAAATGATATAATACAGCCTGGTAAGTAAATATCACAATGTCACTTGTGTTATGGTTAGTTAGAGATCTAGCATCATACTTGTCAAATTAATTACCCAATACTAACTCTTTATAATTTACACAAACGCAGAAAAAAAGAGTAAAATTTGTCTTTATACTGAAAACCAGAAAAATGATTTTCCCGATGAACTTTAAAAAATGCAAAAAGTCTAATTAAACTAACAACAACAATATACTATAGAATAATGTAATAATATTTAAATAAATATTCTACCACACTTTGAATGAATTTTTTATTCGAAAATGACTTTTTAGTTAAGTCGAAACTGCAGTTGGACGTTAAATTGTTTAATAAAATGTGGAGAAGACTATGAGTTATTATATTTAATTTAACGATAATTCACTATTATCTTTATTATATTTAGAATCCTTTGAGATATACAAACACAAACTCAGGGTACCTTTAATGAATGAACAACTTGAGCTCAGTAATTCTCCGTTACTGGAAGTGTTAGATATTTAATTCTGATTATTATTATTTTTATCTAGTTACCTATTTTTGTATCTACCTTAGCGACGTGTTTGTTTATATTTATTTATATTACCTTTGATAATGACAGCTTAGCTGTCGAAACAATATGGTCAGGTTATATTTTAATAAATACTGTGAAACTTTTTACTAATCTTTATTTATTTCATGATTATGGAGTTCCACAAAGTAAGGCTGGAAACAATAAACAAAATTCACTAAGAGACAGATGGATCAACATCAAGATTTATTATTTAAAATTTTCAAAATATAGTTTAAAAAAAGGAATAGCGTCACGGAATAGGAATATGCATCATAATTTTAAGAGTTCGACCTACTTAAATTCTTACTTTTGCTAAAAGGATCTAAAAGAAAATTCTCTCAAGGATCTTATCTTATCCACTCTAATATAATTTATTTAAGAGAAGTAAAGCTGCTAAAAAGTGATCTAAATTGTCAAAAATATGTTTGTTAGTGTTCGTGTTACTCTAGTTAAATATAACGAATTGGCACCAATATACACTTGACCGTGTGTATTTCACAAGACAAGCGTCTGCGCAATAAAGACACCAACAAAAATGTGTTTGACTTCGACTAGTTATAACTGTTAAAACTTTGCAATTTGAAAAGTTACTAAAAGTGGTGAGAATTTAAAAATTCTACAAATCTTTAAATAATTTAATGTAACTGTACATTTAAAACGCAATGAACATCAAAATTATATTGACTAGACCAAAAAGCAGGTATCTGTAGTAGTGGTCAGACCTACAGTCAATCAGAATTATCGAAGTAGCTATAAGAAGTCATTTAATCACAAACCAATTTGCATAATAATCAATTTACCCAGTTGTGTAATTACATACAGGTTGAGGCAAAAGATATAGTTGATTTTAAAAATAGCCACCATTTGGTTCAATATAAAATGTTAGGGATGTTTATTATAGTTTGTTTAAAGTTGGTAACTTGATTGTGTGTTTAGAAATGTTTATTACAGTTTCTTTAAAGTTGTTAGTTTGATTTGTGTTGCTAGGGGGTAGTTAGGAGACGATGCTTTTTTGTTTTGTTTTGGATATGGGAGATGATTATGAGATGTAAAGTAGGTAGCAATTTTTTGGCCTTTTGCTTTTAAAGTAATTTTATTCACGTAAGTCCATCTTTGTCTGTTTAATTTATGTTGATTCTAGTTATGTGATGTGAATTTTATATTATTTAATTAATCTAAGACCCTAATCTATCGTTTGAAACCATATATAAATCAAAATCTAATCGGTAACTAAATTTAAAAGATTCGTTTGATAATCTTTAATAATTTATAAATTTATTCCTTTTGAATTGTAAATATTACTAGAAAATAATGTTTTATTAACGTTTGTAGTATCATCACAGCTAATTATTGTTAACTGGACATGTTATTCGCGTATTTAAAAACGATTACTACCGTTATGTGTTTTATTGTCAGTACACTTATTGACTTTTTGGTTAATGTTTCTAACAAAACTAAATGTTATACTTTGCAACTAAGAGGCTATTCCCCTAGGTATTAATCACCACGGTGGTAATTAAAACCCATGATAGGCCGTGTAAGAAAACCCTAAACCATTATTTTATTTACTGATATTTCTTATTTTGTGTGTGTCTTTTATGTATTATATATAAATGTATCGTCACAACGTATCTGTTGCTATGTTAAATATGATATGATTTTTGTTCAGTAGTTCTTGTGTATTTATTTTAATCTTGCACGTTTACCTTTTCTAGTTTATTTGTAACTCTTTTTGTTTGACTCAATTTCACTTATTTTTGATGTTTTATGTGATTGAGAGATTTGCTATTTATAAAGAGCGTTTGACTATTTATAGATATGTATAAACTCACAACTGTATCAACTTGATAAATTAATTTATTGGTCTATATTCATTGTAATTTAAAACTCAGTGTAACCAAACTAAATAATCATTAGATCACCTATTGAACTTGAAGCGTTGACGTATTTAAGCTGGGCTAGCATATTTTCGAGGGGTTTTTACAACCTGTTTTTATTTTGTATCAGTTTAAATCCACCCCCTCGCTCAAGATTATGAATTAATTAATAAAATATTACAATCATATTTAACTGTTCTTTTATTTGTTTTTCTCTCTTTCTCCGTCCTTATGAAGTAAGTCAATCGTTATCAAGCTTGGTTACATGTTATAAAAAATGATCACAACGTATTATCCATTTTGTATTTTTATTATATTTATCATTATAAAGTTTCTCATTTGTAAGGTTGGTAGTGCTGAGTAAACTTCCGCTTTGTTAAATATTTGAATTTTACGCGGGTAGAGTAACTTGGGCCGTGATCGTCTAGTGGGTAGGGACTCCGGCTGATTACACTGTACATAAATAACAATACCAACATTAAGTTTAGGTTTGTAAATTCCCGTTAATTTTAGTAACTTTTGAAATTGCAAAGCTTTTACAGTTATAACTAGAGACCTGTTCACACCTTTTTACTGCCTGTGAATGGAAAACGCAGGTTGTTTTAATAATTAATATAAGGTAACTTATATCTCCTTATAGAAACGTCATGAGAGCTGGCATGGAGCACGAGCAGTTCACTCTAACAACAACTAACAACCATATCATGGAATAAGAAAAACAATTTCAAAATAAAGGTTCCGGGGTGTCCTTTAACCAAAATAGAAGAACTGGGCTAGTATATATTTTTTTCAATACGTTCTAGTTAATAAGTTTTAATTGTATATACTTTTAATGTATGTTTGCAAATAAATAAATCATTTATTTTATTATTGACCTTGACCTTGAAGAAAAACACTATTCTTAGTATAAATTTTAATCTAAATACAAAAAGAAATTATATAAAATTTTTATAACAATCCACTCTAAATAGGCAACATTTTTCCATATAGAGTAAAAGATTCAAAAGTCAAGAGTAAAATCTTACTCCGAAACAATTAGAAATTTGCTTGTTTTAGTGTAAAAAGGTTATCATAAATAATTGAAAATATAATTGTTTTAGAGTGTAATAAATTTACACTAACATTGTATTGAAGTTAACTCTATGGTCTACACGAAGGTAAAGATTAGATACTATATTCTAAATGTATGTATTGAACCTAAACACATATTTTTTAGAATGGTCTAGTGTTAAGTTTACACAAAATTTTTACTGTGTAGTTACAAACATGTATGCCAATTTTCAGCTTTCTAATAATTTTTTCAGTTATTAATGCTTATTATATTGGATCAAACGTGGAACGATACGGTCAGATATATTCATGAAGAGGACAAACCTCTTCAAAGTGTTGTTTTGAGATCCAATTCAAACTTTCTATTTATCAGTTGGACAATATTACGTATGGGTACTAGTCGACCCCATATTTGGCAATTCGTTGTTTAAATCATTTAGCAATAGATCGTATGCTTGTGTCCATTGCCTTCTAAAATCATCCTCACTGACTTTTATGCAAATAATTTAACTGGTGCAGATATTTTACACGAGTTAACGTAAATAAGCGATAAGATTTAAATTACACTTAGTTATTAAACCGCCAGAAGGGAAAGCAAGTAGGGAACTGCTGGAAACTTTGTATAAGCTCTGATTATTATTCATTTTGCTGCTTATCCGAAAATAAAACAACGGTACGTATGAAACTTCCTTGGCACACAAAAAGTTGAAAATTTGGTATTTATCTATAAATTGTACGGCCTTTCATAAAATTCTCATTAATTATAAAAAATGCATTTCCCATGTCATAATCATAAACTAGAATTGATTTTATTATGACTGTAAAGACTATAATTCCTTTATGTTATTTATATGATTTTATAAGCAATTCTGTTGATTTATAATTAACTGATCATAATAAATATAGAAACGTATTGATAAGTTAATACCTGTTGCACCGTTATTCAATACATAAAAAATGGAAAACTTGCTAATTTTCATTCTGTATGCAACTCCATTACTGATAATAATCCTTGCTTGGTACCTAAAGGTTTAATATGAACAATTAATGCAAGACTTATTTATTTATTTTAAATTCCTTCTACTATAAACTCCTCTACCCTTCTGAAAAGCTATTATAATAGCTTCTTTTTAAGGTATTGAATATAAATAATGTGAATGTCAGATAAATTACAACTATACTGACATTTATATAATTTCAATTAATGTTAAAAGTCAACTTTACTATCGGAAAGGTAATGCAGCAAGCATCGTATTAGCTAATTTAATAAAGGCCTTTATATTTTATTTTTCCTTTTTCAATGTGTTTATTGTTTATCTGTTAATAATTTCTTGTTTAGATAAGGCATGTAAAGGTAAGATTTTACATTTTCAATGTGCAATAACTTTTAAGTATCAAAATTAAATAAACAATTCTAAAAATAAAACTAATAAAAGTAATACTATTCACAATAGTAAGAATATGTGCTAATGGTTGGATTAAAATAAGGAAGTAGAAAAATAAACAATATTTGATTTGTGTACAATATATGTATAAATAAATATCACGAATGGATAAGGAGCTTGCTAAAATGTAAATGTAGATGAATATTTAATCAATTGAAAGCTTATCTAATAAAAATGTATATTTACATTATTTACATATTACATAATTAAATTTTATTTAATGTTATTCATAACGACTATTCATTCATATAATTTGGTTCAGTGAGCGCAGACTGCGTTCCATAGCAGTGACCTGAAATCTTCATTCATAAATGAGCTCAAGTTCCAAATGTTTACACAAAAATTTCACTTTCTTTTTAAGATGAGATTATATTTTTCAATGACTGTTTTATAACTTATACAAAAAGTTTACAAATTCGTATCTACATTAACATCTTGCAAACCAATAATATAAGAATCTATTGTATATTCACACAAGTCATACATACACTGTTAGATAAAAAGTTTTATATACCTTCAAATAGGTACAATGTCAAAGTGTTACTAAAACAGAAAGGTAAGCACACCAGGAAAGACCGTTATTGGTCAGCTGATAACCTTGCCCAAGGTAGAAGATTCTCTTAAATGTCATGCTAAAAATTACTAGAATGTTCCCTCTTTTATACTTAGAGGATATAGAAACGACTAGCACAGTCACGGATATATTTACAACAATGATTAGTAGAGAAGGTATTTGAAAATGTTGCAAAAAGTTGGAATTATTGTTTACCACCCACTGCGCCTTTAGCAATAATTAATACACATTAATTTTAAGATTTTTCGCAAATAATGAATTGTTGACAATTAATTTATTTGTTTTGCAAAATATTGTCTTTTTTATACAACATGTTTTGGCAATTACCGAAACGAGGTTTTTAATAAAAATTAGCTAAAATCAAACGTCAACAACTTGTTTTAGAATTTAGACACTAAATCACAACAAAAGGTAATCTTCTTTGCATTATCTCTTTATAAAAATGTAAACCTTGCTGTATACTACACGTTTTTAAATAATCTTTCTAATTGTTTTGTGAATTTAATAACACACCTGCTATAAAGCTTATTATTACGGCCTCATGGACAAGAATTGAGATACTCTCAATTAGCGCATCACTAACTACATCCACGCTTCCATTTCACAATAGTGTGTGCGAGGTGGTATCCACCCTCTAGCTACCTGTCCCACAAGCTCATCGGGCTAGTGCTGGAACTAATAACGTAACTCACCCGTCGGGGTTTAACTCCTCTAGGAAAACTCCATATATCAGTCCAACTTGCGGACACTCACTGTCTCATCAAGTCACGTTAGCCCAAGTGTGGACTGGGGTTGGACAATTGTCTACCCGATGTCCCAGTTATAGACAAAAACCAATAATTAAGGTATATGTCCAGTGTAGCATATACATCCATATGTCTATATACCGATCATTTGACTGCTAACATGGATCAAATGGACAGGGATGTGGCTGGGCAAGATAGACCTGATACTTGATAGATATTAATACTACGAAGCAATTTAGGTTCTGCCTTTAAGTTTTGAGTAGTATTGTTTTACAAGCACTTAGAACTTTTTTATTTCTTTCATTTGAGGAACGTTGGGGGGTTTCTTCACGTAATGAGAACTTGACACATCTGTTCAGAAGAAAACATATCTATCTGAATAATGTTTTTCTATAAAAGGTAAGAGTCTGCTACTAATAGTTACAGTCTTTAATATATCTTTCCGTATTTGTGCTGTCTTGACTAAAGAAAAATTCTGATCGTTTTCTATCAAAACTTTCCATACCATATAAGGTGTGAGCAACGGAATTTTGATTCAGAGAAGGCCTTGGAAATTTTAGGTTACATCTGATATTAATTTTAAGTAGGTAGTGGAACTACTAGAGATCGTTTAGAACTACTACAGATCATTGAGAACTACTCTGTCACTAACTGACAGACCTACTTTAAATGCATTTTAGCATTTTGGTTCTGATTTCGGAGCTCTCAACAATCATTAATCAAGAAATTTTTAAATAATACAATTAAATTAAAAATTTATTAAAGAAGATGAATTATATGGCCCTCATCTACATCTCTACACAATGCAACTCTCCTTTTAACGGAATCGATAACATTATGGAGGATACAAGGTGTGTTATTAATTTCTTCAATTTTGTTGCTAATTCTGTGTTAGATAAGTTACTACCATATTTCTCTTTTGTACTTCATTAAATATGAATGTCATTAAAAATAGATTTTTTTTATTTTTTAATTTCTTTTTTCAAAAACTGTTAAGCTGACAGCTCTTTTCAAAAAGTGACAGTTTAAAATGTTTAAATAAACTAATTCATACGATTCAAAATTGCGCATGACCGATATGTCTATCTCTTTCTTTCAATGCCAACTCTGAATCAAAATTCCGTTGCTCACACGTTACATTTGGTAGTAGCAAATCTAGTTTTACGCTCAATCTATTAGAAGATTGATAATACTGCACTACAGGTACGTGCCGTGTCTTTCACAAAATACACTTAATCAAGATTTACCTTCAGTTAATGCTTTCAATTTTCCCAGTAAATACTTCACTTCAACCTTGAACTTACATATAACGTAAACTTCCTGACCGGCTAGCTCGTAGTGTTAATAGGAAGTTCCACTATATTTGAATTTGTAAAATAATAACCTGAATAATAATTATTTGGGTGTGACACACGTCTACTACAAAATAAACAGCCGCCGTTCAACTCAGCACAAGCGAAATAAGACATACTAGTTCATAAAAGAAACAGAAAATTTCTGTATTACTTACTTTTGACTTATTACTTACTTATTGACTTACTTTTAAAACAAACGAAATAATCAGATTACACAAATATCGTTTCTGCAGAAATGACCGTTACAAGTTAAGGTAAACATTGTAAAGTTGAAATTTCTTTTTCTTTAACACTCCGGCGCAATTTGTTTTCTATATAGGGTCTAATGTCTTTGTACTTTAATTCGGGTTACGGTAGTTTTCGAAATTTCCAAATTTTATCGTGCACACAGATAGATCCAAAGATCTTGACAACTGATATGAATTTTTCTTAATCTACAATTAATAACAGAACCTGAAACAGAAAGTAATGAAAACGCATCACAATTTTATATCACCGCTCCGTGACTGGTTGTTAATAATCTGCTCTTGATTAATCAATTAAAGTTAATTCACTTACAGTGTGAGTCTTTTAATGACTAAACCCCAAACTGCTCCTTGACCATTCATATACTTCGATAAAATAGATTATTCATTTCCTTATGTTTTAACTGTTTTAAACTAAAAAATAGGTTTCGGATGATAAATCCGATAACATTTATTACAAAACCAGTTGGCCAAACAACTGTACAATACAGAATTTCGAAAAATCTATTGATCGGAAAGAAGACAGTGTAAAGATATACCTACTATTCAAGACAGAAATAACTAAATAAGTTACCTACAAAAAAATCCGAACGTACTTGGAAACTGATGTCATACTGTATACATAACCTAAAAATCTTGAATGTCATTGGATGCTGGATGTTGGTGTGTTGGAGCAGCAGAGCTTTTGACGGGGTGGTCTAGCATTCTACGGAATAGAGGAGTACCCTACAGCGGTCGGTTGAAACTGTGCTGAAGGTGGCTAGCCAGCTAATGAGGGCTTTTGGTTGGTTTATGACCCCTCGATAGACAATAGGGAGTTCCTAATAGACACCAGGTTGTGGATGGAGTGGTAAAAGTGATATGGTGAAGTGTTTTGAGAGTATGAATTTAACTAATGAAATATAAAATAATTAGATGGATATAGAGTGATAAGTGATTGATCGATAAAAATAGTTTTTGATAGAATCACTCTATCCGGGCTGCGACTGGTGTATAAGCTTCCGACGAAAGAGGCACTTGTGGACTTGTGGAAGGAGCAGCTTCAGAACTGTGTTACAAACCAGTGCGTGGAAGAGCAGTGTTGTTTTCCTGGCTGGACTCGGATTTCGATAACAGAAGTCCTAATCTCTGCACTTACTGATGTCCTACGATCAGGAATTGGCAGTAAGGGCTGTGGTAGGATGAAAGATGGTCGACGGAAACTTACTGTATTATGAACCAACCACAGGGTAGTCGTGCCGGTGGTGCCTTTATTAGGAGTTCGCAGACTAATGCCCGTTTACACGACGGATAACACATAGCGACTAGCTACAAATAGCGGACTCTTCCTTCCGATATATATTTTTGCAAAGAAACAATAAGTAATGGTATTTGACTTCGTCTTCGAATAATTGTGTTAATTATATATTTGCCATACCAAAAGATGTTAGAACGATGGTTGCATTAGCCTTTGTGCTATTTTGTAATTATCTGAATATTTATTTTGACTAGATACGGGCTAAGTTTTTGCACTGAATACGGTTGTAAGTATGAAATAGATTAATAAACAAATTATTAGATGTTGGGCCTTATCACATTCTTGGTTATATTTTTTATATTACGCAACGTTTTAGGAACTGGATTTTGCTCCCGTCTTCGGGCGTATTTGTGCAGCCATAGATGTTAATTTTTATATTAACTTCGGATTGCTTGTACTATCATAGTCGTTAATTTATATTAACTTAGAATTGTGAATTGTGCCTTCTCTGAGGTTAAAACCAGACCCGGAATTGCTTTTTTGAGTATGATAGTAAAAGAGCCGGATGATCAATGATAATTTCATTAGGCCAGAAATAACAAGTTAAGCGCCTCTAGGGCCCTTCTAAGTGCTAATGTATGTCTGGAATCATAGTCTCAAGCCAAGATTGACCAATTTAGCGCCCTTCAAAAAGCCAACCTTCACCATTAATTCAGAGTCCCAAACTACATAGAAATGATCATTTGTGGGGCAGATTGGCGTGTAGTCACTGAACTACATGCGGTATTAGTAAGATATTTAAATTTATCCAAATGCCAAACTGAACTGTTTGAATCATGATTGAAACAAATCCATCTCTTGGCAAGCTAGGTTAGGATCGGTACTTTTCGTAATATCGATTTCTACAGAATGAATCTATTCCAATGACAATAACAAAGCTTTTCAAAATATGGGATTGCTCTAGGAATGATCTTAATAATTCTTTTTTTATAGAATCTTCAAACTGTCAGGCTGTATTATTCTACACCCAAAATCAATACCTTCTACGCCAATACATCTTGCTTCCATGAAAAACCTATGACAAAATTTACCGAAATTTTCGGTGGTCATTTTGACCACTTTTCCGGAGAGATACAAAAAAATATTTCAACCAAAAGTTTCTTAGAATATGATGCACTATAAGATTCCAAAAAAAATTCAAAAAAGTCAATAGGGAAAAAGGCGACAGCCCGACAGACAGACAGACAGACAGACTTCACGAATTCAGAGACGAACTTTTTGTTCGTCGAAAACAGCAAAAGGATGGTCCATCACGACCATGGCAACAAGTATAAAGAAAGATATTTTTCGTCAATTAGTAGACAATACCTAATCGTTTCATAGAAAACCAAATACGCAAGGGAAATCAGCCTGGGTATAAGTGACAGAAGTTTTTAAGATTTACTGGTAAACAATAGAAAAACAAATTAAAAACCTAACACACGATATATTATACTAAGCTTTTCAAATAATGAATGCAACGTCACTTAAAATATACAATTATGTTATATTCTCATTTAGATTATTTCGCAGAAAATATAGGAGCGGTTAGTGACGAACGAGGAGAACATTTCCATCAAAAATATTGGGAATGAAGAACTGCTACTGCTACAAAAATGAAATCCGGTCATGCTTCCGGATTATTGTCCTTAGATGCAAGTTACAAACGAAGATCACCCAAGAAGACAAATCTCTGGATACATAAAATACAGGTTTGTAAATTCACTTTCCCAAAAACCAAATAAGGTACTACTTGTTTAAATCCAAATCAAACTTGAGCCAATTTAAACTTATGATTGTTACAAAAATTAATGTTTCTCTTCCTTCTGCTAAAATCAACATGAATAACTTTATGAGCAGAAAGAAAGTAAAAATCGTTATTACACGTATGTAAGATAAAAAATTATATTCCAAAGAGTGTATTATATCCACACCGTTTCATTTAAAATGACTCATAATAATTAAGCACCAATTAGTGAATCAATCCACTTTTTTGTAATTTACCGGAGATGAGTTCATAATATTCTCTTCAATCTTATTCTCTGAATACACAAAAAATTCTAGCAATGGAGTTAAAGCTAATGGGTTATGGTTTTCTATTATATATGAACATAGCACTCGTGTTGTATGTAACTTAAAAGAAGCAATTATTTTAATAATAGTGACGTGTCGTTTTAAAACGAAAAAAGACAAATTTACTGAACTTCTTTGAGAAGAGTCGCAAATATTTCTTATTCTAGCAACATTTACAAGTAGTAAGCCGCCCCAACAATTCACTAAAAAAAAGTTTTGGTAAATTTTTTATTGTGCCGAATCCCAGGGAAAACGGACATGCGACCATGTTTATTTAAATAAAAATTTTAAGAGTTATTAGAGTCGGTTAGTAGAGGTAGAGATTTAATTGGATTTAAATAGTTTTCCCTGCCTTACAAGGTATAGTAGAGATATTTAAGTCGCATTTAACGTGCATATAACATAATGCTACGATTGTTATTACTGTATATAACTAGGATGGCCCCGGGTTCGGACAACAAGTTATTATTATTGATATTGATAAAAAGAAATTGATTTATATGAAAGTACAAAGAAATTATACAGCAACAGACTTCGGTGGTAGCACAATAATGATAGATACAAAATATAAACCACCTACCTCTACCATAAAAAAAAATCTGCTTCGGCTAATTACAAACGTAGTGAAACTTCAAAAACTCCACCGCACTGAGACCTTCAGGCAGGTCGCTTGAATTAGGCACTAAGTAAATATAGATCTAGGAAACACAAGCAATGTACACAATATAAACCAAATTTTCTTTAAATTGAAATGACAAAAAAATTATTTATAAATGAACACAAACAACAAACAACAAAAGAATTAAAATATAAAAACAAATAATTTTGGATATCATGAACAAATGAAAAATCAATCCTAAGAAAGTTAATGTCTTTTATCCGAGGAGTAACATTTCTGGCATCATATAATCTTAATTACTAAATTTTTACTTAAAATTCAATAAATACCTTAAATTTTTATATCAAAGCAATATTTGACGCCAACAGTTTCCCAACTGAGATTGTTAAAAAACAGCAATCATCTGTTTTTCATATGGTTTAAATACTAAAATGGTAGAAGAACAACCAACTACCTCTCTTTCAAATAATATCCAAATAAATAATATTAATAAATGAAATTAAAATCCAACTGCTTGTTTTAAATATAGTAACTCCATTTAATGTTTAATTAATTTTTTTAAATTCCCTTTAAACATCCAAATTAGGGGGGGTTGAAGGTTAAAGTTCCATTATCCAAATAAAATTTTCTTCACGTAATTAAATATTATTCCACAAATAAATTCAGCATGATTATTATATTAATGCAACAGCACTGATTATACAAGATCTAATTCAAAGATCTCCCATAATTATTTAACACTTTGAAATTTCAACAAAATATAACCTAACATTTTTGACGTTTGGTTTGTTTACATTTTTCAAAATCACAACATTTAAGTTTTTGCTTGCAACACGTGTGCACTGTTTTAAAGTTCAAAAATAATAGAGAGTTTGTTACTAAAATAGTAGCTCTTTTTATACCCTTTTTCAAACAAAAGAAGGCTATAGTGATATTTTTGGTTACAAACAAAAGAATTTTCAAAACTAAATACAACATAACCACATAATTGTTTATAACTATAAACTGCAGCACAACAGTTTTGTCAGTACATTCATATTTAAATTTCCTGTCGAAATATTTTCTTATTTAAAGGCACTATAGCGTACTGGGGGTTTTTTACCATTAGTTCCACTATTTTAAGGAGTTATATCCTTGCAAAATTTGCTGGAGTAATAAAACGCGTGTTGATTAATGAAATCTTTATTTTATCACTGTTTATTCTGGTTGCTATGGCAATCCCCAGGATTCAATGCCTTCCTGATGGAATTATGTATGTAATGATTATATGTGATATCTAAATAGCAAGAAATCATTACAGTGCTATACATGCATTACTGATTTGTTGTAAGCGCGGCGGTGCTGTAATTTAATAGTATATTAAGTATCAAGAACAGTAAGGACAGTTTACCGATCGACGACAATGTTTGGCGACTGAGCGAAGCGAAGTCGCCAATATTGGAGGAGATCGGTAAACTCCTTACTGTTCGAGATGCTTATACTATTTTTTGTACGATCACTATGAATACAAAGGTATTAACTAAGGAAATATCCCAAAGATGGTAAAAAAATAGATTTAAGATAATTTATTTTTGCCCTGTATATCCACCAAATATTAAGTAGGTTTTGTCGTTACCATGGATACGTTTGTAATTTTATTTTTGAATGTCACGATATTTTTGTCGTTACCATGGATACGTTTGTAATTACTATTATTTTTTAATGTTACTATATTTGTCAAATTTGTGAGAAGGACTGAAAACGAATATAATTAGGATATTGAAAATGCCTAAGCAAATTTAAATAAAAAACATACATTTTTTTAATAGTCCAATTATTTAGAAAATAATGATTTTTTCGCGATCGCGAAAGAAACATCTAAAGATCATGCATTTATTCTATAAATTACATATAATTTACTTACCGTTCTGTTTTTGACAGAACTGAACGGTAAGTAATTACTTACCGACGCGTTTTTGCTTAGCAACCAGTAAATATAACCTACTGTTCTAAAACCAAGTATGGTAAACAATTTGAAATAGCATGGTCGTACAAAAATGTAATTAATTTAATTTAATCTTTAGTCCTATCCAGACATCGCTGTGGACTCAGTCCGGTGCAGCAGAGGTTAGCAGATTTACTTCATAATCCAAGGGTTGAAAGTTCGACCCTTTGTCAATTCAATATTCGGTTTGTTAAATAACGGAAACTTCCTGACCGGCTAGCCCACGGTATTAAAAGAAGTCCCAGCTATATTAAAATTTATTACACAAAACATTTTGTGGGTTCGGCAAACGTCTGCTCTAAGATACCAGCCGCCGTTTGAACTTAGCACAAGCGTAGATAGAAATAAAAGACACAGATATAAAAGAAATAGAAGGATAATTATTCTAAAACATAAAAAAAGAAATGGTGTGGTTCACGCCAAATGCAATGATTATACAGACAACAAAATTATTTGTAATTAAACCCTTAATAATAATAAAAGTAAAAAATAATACGTTATGGAATCGGAAATCTTAAACAATTCTACAATCAGTAAATTTACGCAATCAAAATAACAATTATTTCATTACATATCTTAACTTAATTGAATATTTGAATCAGACTTACGCTTTCTGCATAAAAGTAATACAAGCGGCAACTGCTCTTTTAATATAATGGTTAAGAATGAATTTTATGAATTACTTTGTTTACATAACCTAAAAGTTAAGAAGAGAAAAATGTGTTTTCGTTTAGGTGTTGAGTTCTGTGTTGATGTTGGTGTTGGTTTGTCCTTTTTTACACTTGTAGGTAGCTGGTAAAAATACTTTAATTACAGGTAGAATGCTGCTATACCCAGATCATGAAGAAGGAGGTAAAGCAGTTACCGGAAACGAAAAGAACCGGAAAAGGGGGGGGGAAGCCTAGAAAGAAATTCTGTATAAATTAACTGTTTATCAACATAACCACAGGTCTACCGTAAAAGATGTTTTCATCGGCTTTAAACGATAAATACTGGTGGATTATCACCTCTTGTTGTATTTGTATTAAAAAGTATTCCTTGCAGCAGAGCTTAAAAGATCAATAAATTGGATTCCTGTAACCCAAGCAATCACCACTGTGAAAAACTGATCACCAGGACTAAACTACATTCCACAATAAACTCATAAAGAGTTTATCAACAATTTCCTAAACTGGAATGAAGTAAACACTCTATTTGCAAGTCAAATTACAACTACTTTTTAAATAGACAAAAATGATTATCTTATCAAAAGGTTCAAGAAAACCGAGATAAAGCTGAATTCACCAATGAGGTAGCCTGAACATAAATATTACCAAATAGGGAAAGCCAATAGAACGGTGTGCCCATAAACACTACCATAAATATAGAATGACAGAAATGTGATAAACACACTAGAGAAAAGCCTTTTAAGAAAAATTTTAGGTTAAACATTAAGTGAAATTGAACTGGGGAAAAGCCTTTAAAGAAAAATTGTAACAGTTAAACATTCCTACCAGCATTTTTCAAGTTTAGCAAAAACTTAGTAGGCTCAAGTATATGATCATAGCCGACGGTGTTTAGTGGTGCATGTTTCGCCATTCTTATACTATTCAATCAAAGCTACTTTCCGTAAGCTCTGTGTATGCGATATTTAGCATCTCCACTGGAGGTGGAGTCCAACACATTCGGCTAAATTGTGGAAAAATAGTCTGCATAGTCACAGTGATCGGAGCCGTGAGGTATGAAGGATTCTTTACTACCCCCTATCCTCGCCCAAAAACAAACAGTCCGCAAACGATAACTGAGGCATTGTTAGTTTAACAAAAGCAGGCACTTTTTAATGAGTATCAATATAAGCAGCCAAAATTCGTAGATCTAAAATTGAGATACGCCACTTAATGAAATCGTTGAATTAACAATATCTGCACGTATATTGCTGGTATTGACGAGTAGTGTAGGACCACTCAACAATACTGCTAACACTAAGTGATCAAACTATCCAAAAATCGCATTAACAAAAAATAGATACACGAATTGGAAAAGCTTCAAGCCGGAGCTAAGTGCAAAAAGGCAGAACACGTTATGTTTAACATTCATCGATCAATCTACAATAATACCCCGGAACTAATAAGAAAAACTGAGGATAATAATTACCCAAAAAATAAAAGAATTGGTAATGATAAAAAGAAGAACTAAAAACAAGTGGTGTACTGCAAGAATAACAACATACAAGGCTGGATAATTAACCACGATGGTTAAGAAGAGAAATTCAATGCATTGGAAATAAGTCATTCGGTCAATACCTAAGATAATTAATTGATGACTAGGTCACCGATTATTTCTTTGGAGGGTAGCAAAAGCAAAGACGAGTCAGGTAGGTACTCTCCACCGAAACGTAAAGAAAATAGAACATGAGTAAGAAATAATAAACAAAAGACGATGCCTTTGCGTCATATTTAAATAATACTTTCCGACCAAACGGAAAACAAATGGAGCTTGATGAGCAAATGAAGGAACCAAGAAAACATTTCGTTGGATTAACTTACGTTACTAATTAGACTCCTTAGACCCTATAGATGTAGATGCCAAAATTTTGTAAAACAGCAGAAGTAATGGTGATTCCAAAAATTACTAAACACAACTTGTTGCTTACCACAAGTTTAAATTTCGTAATAAATACTCTCATAACTGCCCTAACTCTTTACAGATGTAGCCAAAGCTTTCGACATAGTGATACTTGAAGGTTTATTGCACAAACTATTTATGTAAAACTGATTCTGCTTAATTCATACTGTCAAATATAAAACGTACTATTGATTTCATAATGATCTGGGACAACAAGGCTAATATGATGCTATTTTATTCTTTTGTTTTCAGTGTAAATGTATAGGATAAAATATTAAAAAATAGTATCACATTAGCCTTGCTGTCCTAGATCATTATGAAACCAATAGTACATTCAGAATAAAGCAGAAGAATGCCTATTCCAACTTAAAACCAAACAAACCAGGAGTAGGTACTGCTTTATCAGCACGTATAAACTAGCAGACATATATAATGCAGGACTGGCTCTAAGCAAATTCAGCTCCTTTTTGGGAGCTCAACCAACCATCTTCGAGCCACCCTCAGTATGGGATTTTGCTTATATTATATTTAAAGGAGATCCAGAATCTGTTATGGTTGACTTGATAATTACCGAACACCCGCAGTGCTTTTTATTTAGTAGTTTCCAGAATCCCCTTTTTCTTTGCTAATGCCTTGTATTAGTTAGTTAATTAAGTGTATAATAATGTTAAAATTGATTTTGCATTTTATTCTTTCTCCACCCTTTACTACTGTCTGGTCTCGTAAACCCCTGACGTGACATTTTGGTAGAGACGCCGGGCACACATGGGATATTCCACAAACAGGAAATGTCACAATACATACATTTATCGGTGACACTGTGATATTAGCAGTAGTAAATAGCAGAGATGATATTTAATAACTGCCAGATATCAAAGATCAATAAACAAAATCAATATTATTGACAAAAAAGTAGCGGACAACGCTGAATGAAAGCTCGTTCGTACCAACTTCACGAAAAGGAAAGTACAACCTACAATCTTCGAGTGGAACTGAATAATAATGAAATTCCAAAAAACAGAAAACTAGAAGTATTTGTGAATGAGTACGGGTTCCAAATAAAATGGAAGAAACATTTAAAAATGGAAATCAAATAATTATAATTGTATCTACAAAACCTAATTTACTTTGAAAAGTTGATTTATTACCTTAGCCAGTTACTTACTGCTTATAATATTTATTGAGTAATAAAAAACATAATTTCTTGTTTAAATTAAATGTTTGTTTACAGTCATATTTAACGACAAAGAGCAATTAATGAAATTTTTTACAACCGTTGATTTTTAATATGAGCATGTCGTTCTAATAGGTTTTCCTTTTATAGCAAATAGACATTTTGTCAAACATCAAGAAAACATAATTGGGTAATCAAAACACCTAGTGATATAATGATAGAAGGTTGACCCCTAAGCGCTTTTTACTAATGATTTCTCAACAAATTGCAAAGAAACAGTTTTGAATTTTATTATGAATCTAATCTGAAAATTAATTTATGTTTTTATTTTAAAGTTTACAAAAAATACTGAAATATGATTTGCTAATTGTCAAGAGTGTAAAACATGTACTTACTTATAATCCACCTTTTACTTATGTATTTTTAGATCTGAACTATTAATTTTGACCTTTTTTAGTTTAAATTAGTTATTCTTGCAAATGTTATAGCGTTAAATTATTTGTGGAATCACTAAGGATATGAAAAAACTTTATCCTTGACGCCTTGTGTTGTTAGAGGATGGTATCGGTCTTACTAAAAAGATCGAGCCTTTTGTTTTCAACAATACACATGGTATACTTACAGGAAACTAAATGAGTATTATTAATTTGTTAATTACAAAAAATATATTTTTTTGGTTGATGATGAATTATATATTTTAACATTTTTCTTACTACCGTTAATTATTGTTTACAAACAAGATCATTAATATGACTGTTTAAGTGATTATTTCTTTTGGTGGTTTTCTTGTAGTGTATGAGCTATGATGAGCTAAAATCTGGGAAGTGAATTCAATTGACTAATTCGTAATACTTAAGTAATAATTTTGTTTCTCAATATCAATACGATCAAACTCCTCAAGGGAGTTTTTCTTTCTACGAAAAAATATGTCAGGATGATTGAGAAATTGCCGCGCGGTTCAGGGTCGAAAGGTTTTCAGGCCTAGTGGCAATGCACCATATACAATAACAAATAAAATCAAAAGAACAAATTCGATACCTACTCTAATTTAGCAGCGCATCTTTTATCAAAAAATCATATTTGTTCTAAACAAAAATTAAAAGTTTTACGACTTGAAAAGAAAGGTTCTAAATTCAATTTCTTGGAAGCATACGAAATAAATAAAGTCACAAAACGTAATGAGAAACTGAATGACCAGATTCTTCATTCAGATATTTCGAAAATACTAACAAACAAAATTACCGTTAATTCTTCTTAGTACTGTACCTACCATGTATTTAGTTATAACGGGTTGCTGCCTGGCTGACCTGAGTCTTTATATATTCATGTAATTTTTTTTAAATGTTTAGTCTTCTGATGATGGTATAAAAACGACAATATCGGTAAAGAAATTAAATTTATTTGTGAAACTTAGCCAAATGTTTATTATTTACTTAGTAGATGATATTGCTTGTACGTCTACCCAGCAGTCGATATTGCACTGCTTTAATGTCGAGCATACTAAACTGAGTGCACACTGTTTCTTGTGAGTGAAAACATTTATTTTCAGATAGGTCTCGAGGTAAGTGTTAAAAGTTGCCCAAGGTGGTCTAGAAACTACCCTCAAAGCGGTTTTTGTCCTACGATCTGCTGAGATCAATCTTCCTCCAATCCAAGATGTTTTAGTACATTGGGTGACTATTCCTGGATGTTAGAGTGAAGTCTATAAGTCGCTTTCGTCAATTTAATTAAAGAAAAACATAGAGTACGAAGATTATGTATGGCAAAGAACCCGTGATCCGATAACTAAAGTACGACAAAATCAACTAATCAGGGAGATCAAAGAAAAATTGGAGAAACACAGATTAAATAAATAAATAATGTAAATAATAAATAAGTAAGTTTATTAATAATAAATATATAGAAAATTTAAACCACGATGATTCCAGCATTTGTAGAGCAACCAGGAGGATTCTAAATAAACCATTAATAATAAGACAAAGACAAAAGCGAGGTATTTGCCAACCACCTAGAAGAAGTTTTCACTACCACCATACACCATAATATAGAACAAGCCCAACAGATCGCCACAGAAGGCAATAACAACTCCAACAACAATATAACTCTCGCAGACCCAGCTTCACCTACAGAAATCAAACAATATATTAAAAAACTCAAAATCAAAAAAGCTCCAGGAAATGACATGGTACCAAACATAATTCTGAAAAACCTGCCAGCAAAATCAATATCCTTCCTAACGGCAATATTTAACGCATGTTTAAGGGCAGGCTACTTTCCAGATGCCTGGACACAATCTCTAATTCTAATGTTCCCCAAACCAGGGAAAATACACAGTGATCACCGCATACCGACCATAAAAAAATTGAAAAATAAGTTTACATCTGGCGAGGATATGGTGCCTAGTTTTCTTATTCGCGGCTGTGCTTCTGTGTTAGTAAAGCCGTTACATTCGTTGTGTAATCTTATGCTACGTTCATCAACATTTCCTGATACCTGGAAGCATGCACGTGTCTCTCCTGTTCTTAAAAAAGGAAGTCCATCTACTGTTAGAAATTACCGACCTATTTCTATAATATGTAATTTTTCCAAAATCTTTGAGACAATTATTTATAACGTAGTCTATTCGCACGTCAATCAGTACCTATATATCTCCATCTCCACATGGTTTCGTGTCAAAGCGATCTACAGTAACCAACTTGGCTTATTTCACACAGTATGTATCAGAGGTTCTTGATTGTAGAGGTCAGGTGGATGTAATTTACACGGATATTGCAAAAGCCTTTGATCAAATTGACTTATAGATACTTTTAAATAAATTAGAAATAATTGGTTTTTCTCAGTCTTTAATAAAATTATTCACTTCTTATTTATTTGATCGTAAATCTCACATTGAATACCATAGTGCCTCGTCTTCCTTGTTTACTTCTACCTCAGGTGTTCCACAAGGATCAAATCTTGGCCCTTTGCTTTTTCTTATTTTCATTAACGACCTTCCTTTGAGTATAGACTGTGAAAAGTTATTGTTTGCTGACGATTTAAAACTATTTACTTGTATAAACAACATCGCTGATTGTCCCGCTCTACAAATTAATATTAATTAATTACTAGGGTACGTCAACCTATACTCTATAATTATCATATCAATAATCACACACTGAATCGCGGAAATACTGTTAAAGATCTTGGAATATTGTTTGATAGCAAACTCTGTTTTGCTGAACATATTAACCAAATTGTTTTGACATCTAATAAAACTTTGGGTTTCATATATCGGAATTGCAAAGATTTTTCGAGCAAGATTTGTATAAAAATATTATTTCTTGCATTTGTCAGATCCAAGCTCGAATATGGATCGTTAATTTGGAGTCCCATCTATAATACTCATATAAATCGAATTGAATCCGTTCAGCAGCACTTTGTAAAACTGGCCTCTTATTTATCCACAGGAATATACCCAACTCACCACTTGCAATACAGTAACTCCCTTGTAGCTTTTGACATCGTTTCTTTAAAAACTAGGAGGATAGTGAGTAGTATAAAATTTCTATATAATTTAGTTCATAACAATGTTGATTGTTCAAATTTATTGCAGAAAATAAACTTTAACATACCTGCACGCAATTTACGTAATTTCACCTTTTTCTATTGCAATACTGCACAGACTAATATTATGAAATCCTGCCCGGTACTCCATTTCATCGCAATGCGATAATAATTCAGATTCTTTGATATTCATAACTAATGTAATCTTAAACAATTACGAAAATACTGTACAAAATTAAACTAAATAGTTATATAATTTTGTTACATAATTTTTTTAAGCTCTTTTATATTTAATTATATTTATATTTTTTTATTGTTGATTATTATACCTATGTATTTATTTAAGAATTTTCCTATTGTAGGTTCATGACCTGTAAAGAAATAAACTATTATGATTAAATAAGTCTACTATCAACTCTTTTCTAACTGCTGGAACGAATTATTCACCATCGCCTAACCAAATTTCTAGATGACAAGAATTTAATACCCCCACCACAGTTTGGTTTTAAAAGGGCTCATTCCACCAACCATCAAATATTAAGACTCACAGAAATAATTGAAAGAGGGTTTGAAAACACGACACATACACTCATCACATTCGTCGATGTAGCACAAGCTTTTGATCGAGTCTGGATCAATGGACTACTTTACAAAATGCTAAGGATCCGAATTCCTACATACCTATACCAAATTACTCAATCATTTCTAACCAACCGAACATCCCAGGTGATAATAGGTTCTACAGGGATCAATAATGGGTCCAATTCTTTTCAATATATTTATGTCTGGCATCCCAACCATACCCAATGTACACCTAGCCATGTACACCGATGATACGGCTACTATTACGCAGGATAGAAGCTACAGGAAGGGGTAGATCAACTGAATAATTGGTTTAAAACTTTATGCATAAAAATAAACCCCAATAAATACGAATCAAAGATTTTTACTCTCCGTTGACCAGCAGACCCAGCAAGAATAAGGATTAATAACATACCAATTGAATGGAATCCAAAAGATAGAGCAATCCGATACGTTGGAATTTGTTTGGATTGAAAACTAAACTGGAGTCACCACATTAATCGAAAGCTGTCACAATCCTATGCGAGACTAGGAATGTTATACCCCATTCTCAACAAAAAGTCTAGACTCAAAATCAAATGTGGAACATTACTTCACACAGGCATAATTCGACCGATACTCACCTACGGTTGCAGCATCTGGAGTACTACATCCAAAACCAATAATAACAAGCTGCAAGTCCTACAAAATAAAGTGCTGCGCATCATAACCAATGCGGAATCCTCACCATACAGGAATTCACTACCAAAACCTCTAAAACCTTTTATGACAACCTAGACAACTGCAGTGGAACAGTATTTTATCTGCTAGGTACTACATCAGTACATACCAGGCTAAAAAAAAAGCTACACAGAGATCTCTTATCCAGCGATAGCGAATAATGGAAACCCAAATTACTGAACAAATAAAAACATTCCTGTAAATAGTGCTCCATAAACATAAGTGCAAATATAAATCTGCACAACAATAAAAACTCGTGATGGAGGCCTACTGGACCTCTTTAGTGCGGTATATAGTGACAAACTTTATTGAACACTACCATGAATAGCAATTAATGCTGAACTGGTAAAAAGAATGCTGTAGAAGAAGACATTTGTGAGATCTACCAGTACTTACTACTGGGAATGAGGTTGTCGATTCCCCCTCTACTAGCACTCCGGGCGAATGCCGGAACTATTAACGTGCTCTCCCGTCAGGGTCCGTATTCAAGGAAGTTTAATCACCCCCTAGTCCAGCTTGCGAACTTTCACTACCCGGACGAGTCCAACCCCAAGTGTGACTGGGACTTGGAAACACTGCCTCGGATATCCCAGAATTTAGCTCCACCCGCCCTACCATAATTAGGCTTGGTGAGCCTTCGACAGAGCCCCGTCTGACTCTACCTTGAAGTAGAGACCCAGTCAATACCAACTAGGAGCTGAGATTGTCGTAGGTATGAGAGGCTATATACTCGCATCGACACCCCTTATAAAGTGATTCCCGGGAGTAGCCTTTCTGGGATCGACCATACGTATAGGTTTTAAGTCACTGAACGTTGCCGTCGCGGCATTCAATCCACAGTGCAATGTGACTACTCAGAGAGAAGCACCTAGCGATACAGTCTTCACTTAGACAGCGATCTGAGGGTCGCTGTCGGGATAGACTTTGCTAGTATCGACTCGCATTCTGAAGTTTAGCCTCATTCTGGGTATGCCCTCAAACCAAGAGTCGGACCCTGGAAACCAGTGAAATCAAAGTGTAGCGATACCAAATGCTGGCCTTATCAGACTACCGAAATACTTTAAATGGGTGGAGTAAGGGAACCTCCTAATAGAATTTCATAAAACTTGGTATGAAGCAGGTGCACGGACAATATCTTACTCTAGCAATAAAAAACATCCATATCCAGGATGAAGAAAAAAATTTCTAACTAAAAGTTCCGGGTCGTTCTTTAACAAAAATAGCAATGTACCAACTATTAACTATGTGATGTGGCTCATATAACCGATATTTAGCAAATGTGATTTAACTGTTGTTCTTAATGAATGAAAAAATGATCATTTTGACCATTTTTTTCCAGCGGAATAGAAGACACTGTCAGAAAATTGCAAAATTTCCTCCATACCTCTTAAAATACCCTCTTATCTACGGAGTGCATTTTGCTGATGTCATGGTAAAGGTGACATTGTTTTTAACTGAAGTTTTCACGTCGAAAGTGACTACGCAAATGTTTGTTTTTTAATATTTTGGGTGCAAACATTTACCTGTAACTTGGTTCGACCAGCTCTTGCAGAACGGACTTATCTAACTAAAGATAACATTGCCAAGGAATAGACTGGATTAGTTCAAGAAAAATTAAAAAAACCGAACTTCCGTGCATTAGTTACAACAAGAATCTGATAAAACGTGTTTTATTTAGTTCTAAACTTCTTTAGTTCTTCTTCATTTCTTTAACCACAATTAATTTTGTATTTCGCGAATAGTACCTAGTAGTTAACCTACCTTTTTCGTCTAGATATGCAGATTAGAAATTATGCAGGTTTGGATGAAACCAGAAAATGGAAGTATTGGTCTCTCAACATGAGCGAGAGAGAGAGAGAGAGAGAGAGAGAGAGAGAGAGAGAGAGAGAGAGAGAGAGAGAGAGAGAGAGAGAGAGAGAGAAATCGAGTTATTTATTATTTTAGTTTAGTTATTATTATTTTACATTTAAAAAATCGTATTACCTACTCGATTAAAAAACGTGACAACCCAGTAACGTCTTTAATACAATACGGTGCCTTAAACAGTTTATATCTGTGTAAACAACTTTTAAAGGACGATCGCAAATACTTTTTTATTATTTCTTGTCTATACTTCGGTCAGTAAGGTCTTTCAGTGTTGATGCGTTTCTTCGTATATTTTGTTGTTTATTGTTACGGTTGATATTGTTTGTGTTATTATTATTATTGTTGATTAGTTGTTGTTAAGTTGTTGTCATAAGATTTTACCGTAAATTGATATTCTGGGCTTTTACCTGCTTAGACAGGATGCTTAGAATGTTTTAACAAGAGAGTAAGAACTGTTCATTGAATGCACAAAGTATTTTTCCGATAAAATAAATTACGCCTTACTCCCTCTGTATTCGAAATTAACAATATTTTTCAAAATGTATGGTAAATATTTATAAAATATGTAGATTTAAATGTAATTTTTTTGTTCAAAGTTAAACTTTTACAGAATACTTCTAACCATGCTGTATTTTCTATTAAAGTTGTATGTTGTATACCTATTGTAAAATGTTTAACAAAGATATAAGTTTAAATATCTATTCGTTAATATCATAAAAACGTTTAATGTTTATGTTAAATTTTTATATATTTGTCAAGTTTTAACAGTTTTGTAACAGTTTTAAAACTATTTGATGTAAAATGGACATTTTTGCTATTAGAAAACTTAATAGCTAGAATACCTATTAGTCCAGTCAGAACTTTGTTAGGAGTAGTTAATAGGTAAACATACTAAAACTCCCCGCCCCTGGGAGGTGAGCTAAAGGCGGGAGGGGGGTCGAAATGTCCCATTTTATGGTTTTTCGCTTATATCTCGGAAACGGTGCATGTAGAAAAAAACGTTTCAAATAAAAATGAAAGCTAACTAAGTTTCCTATAAAATTGTTTCTATACATATTTGTCGAATTCCCAACGGTTTCCGAGATATACGTTATTGAAAATCGATAATTTTCGAAAAAATCATATTTACCTCACTCTTTTTGTCGAACATTAGCTTCTAGTGCCTTTCACGATCGTTTCTCAGAAAAACTTTCGCAACTTAAAACTTTATGCAATATGAAGTGGCACCCCTACCCCCTGACATTCTTCAACGAAAGTGGAATGAGGAAGTGCAGAAAGTCAGCACTATACACACTGTTTAAGCAAATTGATAAGGACGTTGATTTAACTACCTTTGAATTTATTGCTGATGGGAGATTCCTAGTCCACAAAGTTGTTTGGCAAACAGAGACAACTGTATCAACCATTTGTGATGGTTACGTTCGATTTCTGAAGACCTTTTGATGGGTACACTGACACATCAGGGAGCGCAAAAGCAGCTGAACAGAGTCGACGATATCGACTCAGGAGATGTGTGGACATCAATGTCAGCTTGGAAAGTGAAATGAAAGTCAAACAAGAGGATTTCCTTTTCAACTTTCATAATAAGAGTCAGCTGATAAATCTGCTAATGATGCAGTTGCAGAAAAATGGGATAAAAACGCTCCAAGCTTCAGGTCATGCTGACGTTGATATTGTAAAGACAGTTATCAACATATCGCAAAATTCGTTGGTAGCTGTTATTGGAGAGCACGTCAATTTGGCTGTTCTCTTGGTAGCCAAAACCCCAACTGATCGCGACATTCTGATGGTAAAACCTGGAAGAGGAAAGGTCAAGATTATTGTGTATTCCTCACAACAGCTGCAGCAGGAGTCGAAAATGAATAGCTGTTATTGGAGAGCACGTCAATTTGGCTGTTCTCTTGGTAGCCAAAACCCCAACTGATCGCGACATTCTGATGGTAAAACCTGGAAGAGGAAAGGTCAAGATTATTGTGTATTCCTCACAACAGCTGCAGCACGAGTCGAAAATGAAGGACTATGGTTATTTGTTATTCTTACATGCATTCACAGGCTGTCACTCAACATGTTGCCTTTAATGCACATTTTTTGCATTTTTGAATTACTATCAGTCCATGTAAATACTTTCATTATATGATTCGTAATAATATAATAAAACCTATAATTATAAAAAATTGTTGTGTGTCAATTGCAATTACCTTTCTATTGTTAAAGTGTTGTTAATCATCATGATAGCAGTTAAAACGCAGAGTATATCAAATTGAAGGAAATTTAAACCACTGTGCAGCCTCTCCCATGATAATGGATCATCAGAAATCTAACTTAACCATCACAAATGGTTGATACAGTTGTCTCTGTTTGCCAAACAACTTTGTGGACTAGGAATCTCCCATCAACAACAAATTTAAAGGTAATTCAATCAACGTCCTTATCAATTTGCTTAAACAGTGTGTATAGTGCTGACTTTCTGCACTTCCTCATTGCACTTTCGTTGAAGAATGCCAGGGGGTAAGGAGCCAGTTCATATTGCATATAATTCTTCAAATTCTCGTCCGATTTCTTGATGATGGAGATTCGCTGAAAAAGCAAGAATCGATCCACGGAAAACGTTTTCATTGTCAATCTTGCCTGTCGAATTCATTGAGGAAAGAGGAAGTGCGCGATCTTTACGTGACATTTTAATATTTGTAAATTGCAAGTTTTCCATTTTTGCCATTGCTCGTTTGCCAATTGTTACTGCATCATGACATAAGATTGTATTATATGTACAACGCTCCACGAACGTTTGAAGTGAACTGAAACTGAAGAGAAAGGAAGATAGTGCGCGGGAACCCCATCTCCTCCACCCGGTCTTTTGGAAGAACCGGGAGTGAGGGTGGGGGGGTGGCACTCAAGGGCCGCGGTTGATGGTTGGGGTGGTGGGGCCTTTTATACCCTCCACTCTCACTCTACCAACTGTCTCCTCTCCTGCCCACTGCCCATTTGCTCGTTGGCTGCCAATTGAGCGTACATGTTAGAAATTCTATAACTCTTGATTGGTTGAAGATAAAGTGGCAAAAGTTATACCAAATTGAAGGAAGTTCTACAACTTCGTTTCCGAAAGTTTTTCTGAGAAACGATCGTGAAAGGCACTAGAAGCAAATGTTCGACAAAAAGAGAGGTAAAAATGATTTTTTCGAAAATTATCGATTTTCAATAACGTATATCTCGGAAACCGTTGGGAATTCGACAAATATGTATGTAAACAATTTTATAGGAAATCTAATCACCTTTCATTTTTATTTGAAACATTTTTTGTCTACATGCACCGTTTCCGAGATATAAGCGAAAAACTATAAAATGGGACCTTTCGACCCCTCTCACGCCTTTAGCTCACCTCCCAGGGGCGGGGACTTTTAGTATGTTTACCTATTAACTACTCCTATCAAAGTCCTGAAGTAGAAAATTCTAGCATATTCCATGCACTCTACAATACATTCATTGACTGAACTATATTTACATTTGTTTAGTAAATGAATATCTATTGCACATATTACGCTTCTGGGGTACCCAAGTATGTACTAGGACGTAAGGATGGAATATAAGATAATAGAAAACTAGATAGAACAATCAAAATATAGCTTGAAGAAAATGAAGATGGTAAAATTCAACTTTTTAACTAAGCAAGAAAAAAAATTATCTTAAAAATGAAGTCAACATAGAGATAGTAGAGATTCAAACAAAAAGGACTCGACCAGTACTTAACAACATGAGCATGTTTTATTGATTTACTGTGAAGTAATGAGCTGGAAAACGGTAAAACCAGATAGACATTTATCGCATGCACATAATTACGAGAGTGGATATGTGGAAAATCCGACTAAGCAAGAAGTACCGATAGTCTTCAAAAACATTAAAATACCTTCAAGAAAGTTATGAAAATAGCATTCACTTCAAAAATATACTTAGTAGTTTATTGAAACTGAAATTACTTGTCAAATGCTGTAAAGTTTTCCGTGTTCGGTGGTTTTTTCCTATTTTAGATGGTTGGTTAGCAGAATGTGAAGTCTCCTATGGAAAACCGAGATAATCTAGGGCACTTTTCAATCTGAATATTTTGGTTCAATATTTCGTGTTTGTCATATCTTCCTAACACTGTTTAACATTCAAATTACTAGAACAGGGATGAATGATATGAGTAACTGATGAGTACTATGAATGCTGCTATATGTGGAAATGTACATTATTATCCATAAACATACTAGCACAAGGCTGACATGAATAGACCCTCAGATTGTTCATATCGAAAAATACTTTTGATAATATTGATAAAATAAATGTCAGTATTTTATACACATTAAATAATGCTAGAGAAAATTGAATAAAAGTTTCATTAAAGGTCGATGCTATTATTACCCATTCTGCCAAGAATCAATGCATTCTTGAATCTTATTACCAATAAGGATTTTACAAATTACACTTGCACTTTTAAAATTTATAAAGTCTATTTCGAAATAACTTAATAATTGTTGGCCAGCCCAATACTGTACAATCAATTTTTTAGAAATCTCATTAATTACTTTTAAACTCTTCAATTATATATTTTCATCAATGTATTTTTTTTAACTTCCATAAATATAAAGAGGACACTACTTCATCACGAAGCTTCGTGCTTCAAGGACAACTGGTAGTGTATAAAGTATTTGTAAATCTGTTGTTATTTTATGTACTAGACATATAATATTATTTTTAATAAAACATATATTTTTTATTTTTTATAAACACATAAATCAAAAACTCGTTTGATATAACTGATTTTTATTATTGTTTTATGAATTTTTTTAATCTGGAATTATATTATAATTAAGTAGCAATTACCATAACTGGATATATATTTCAATAAAATTAAAGTTATTTAGAACTACTTGAATTTATTATGTTAATTTAACTGATAAGAAATTCGAGCACAAGCCATAATATCTAATTAGCATTAGATGTGTCCTTACATATAGTTAATTGGTAATAAATTTTATAGCTTTTGTTATAAAACAGTATGTATTCTTTATTCTTTAGCTCAGGGGTGAAACTTAATTTTAGATTTTAAAGTTTCCAAATCAGTGGTATACCGAAAGCTTCGAAGTTTCATTATTTCAGGTTGTTGACTGGTCTGTACTATTAAAATTATAATGGGGGTAGGGGCAAAGCTCTTGAAGTTTTTTATTATACTTCTTTGTTGATTTGGAATCGAATGATGTTACATTTCGTTTAACTGTCTATGAACATTTAAGGGTTCTAGTTTGTGATTTCTAGGAAGTATTTAAGGATTTTTGCCGTAATGATTGCATTTGAGATCATTGTAAATTTGATGTTTGATTTCTTTTATCTTAAATTTTTTTGTATGCAATTTCAGGCGTAAGGAAGCTATCTATGCTACTGCAGATTTCATAAAGGTCTAAATTTGTGCAGTAGCATTTTTCCCTCAAAAGCTTTGTCATTGTTTGAATGAAAGTCCTTTTGCGTGCAGCCATCCTCCATATTTGGCCAAACAAGGAAATATGTGCTGTTCTGCACCGCTCCGCAGCCGCAAAGCGTGTTATCTGCTTTCAAAGTTAGTTTTACATTAAGACACTTCGGTCCCTAGTATATTGAGCGTCTTCCACTCCCCGAATATAAAGTTGGTTTCTAGGTTTTTCTATTGGTATAATTGGAGCTGTGGATTCCTCTCACCATCTTCTGCCTGTTTCTGTACTTTGAGTTACTTTCAAGGCTGTGCAACGTCTGAAGAAATCGTATCATGATATGAGCCTTTGTCGAGTAGCGTCATAGCCGTGTAAGGGTTCTTTGTGATTGGATTTTGTTTTTTCTTCTGCTGCTGTGAATCCAGAGTAGTAGATGTTGTAGATCTAGTCAAAGAGTGATGATTTTAGATTCGGTAACCACCATCCTAGACCTGCTTGACGTCGGTAGATCCATACATTTGATTAAATGCATGTTTTACTTGGGGTTACCGTGTTAACATACCCCTACGTTCCTTCCCTGGGGAGGAAGTAATTGTGATACGCTCAATCAGCGCGCAATTGCACAGCAATTGCTCCCAGTTACTCACTGGTCGGAGAGAGGTTGCCTATCCACCCTCTACTAGCTAACCAGGTTAGTACCGGAGCGATTGACTTAACACGTGCTCACCCGCCGGCACCCTCCCGTCCTCTTTCATACGGGGTCAAGTGCCTCGTCCAGCATTAGGACTATTCCCCCAACCTAGGTCAGTACATCGGAACCCTGAAGTTCCTTCATCGAGCCACTGCCACTGGCCACTGTTGGGGCCAGCTGACATTTTCAAGTTGGTTGACTGGACACCCCCGGATTTTCTTGTGAATTTTCTCATTATTTGTTCGTTTCTTTTCGTTTCATGCTAATACTATAACCCTAGTGTTAAAACATTGTTGCTAAAAAGTCGGTGTTCGGTTCAAAGGGATACTTAAGCACCCCGGCATCGCGCAGCTTTGATGCTGTTAGTTATTTTAAGTTTTCCAGCATGTTAATTGTTTACGTGAAATGTAGAGATTTGAGTTTTTTCTACATTTGGTATAAGCTTCATAGTACTCTTGGGTTGTGAAACCTTCGTATCATCCGCGTAGATAAACTCCTCGTTTCTGATTATATCAGTTGGGCGTTTGTATAAATGTTGTATAATATAGGAGAGAGAGAGCATACTTCTTGTGGAAGACCAATTTTCTGCCTTCACTAGCGCTATTCTTTTCTTGAAAAGTACAAAATATCTTTAGTTTTGGGGAAACATTTCAAGAATCGTAAGGATAAAGTGCTTTGTCATAGAATAACTTTATAAAGTATACTGTTGTGGTTCACAGTGTCGTAAGCAGCAGAGAGATTGATAAAAGCTGTTCCAGTAATGCATCGTTTCTCGAAACTATCTTCGATATGTTGTGTGATATTGTATGTGCTCTTGTATAAAAGACATGACGGCACGTGTTAGTGTCCAAATTTTTGGGATCTCTAGTTTATAGTTTACGCAGTTTATAAAATCCTGAAGTCACTGCGGAGTTCCATCAGGACCAAAGTTTTAATCTTTTTCTTTAATTCTGTGCAATTAGTTTTCGTGCTGTTAATGGCACTGGTCGTCTCGGTGACTGAAAATTGGTTCTGATAGAAATAAGTTTCGTTGGCCTCATCTCGTGCTATACGTTGTTTTGAGTTGAGTACGCCATGCTCGTCGAATGTTCTGTTTCATGTCTCAATGCAGTTATGAATGATATTAGGGCTGCGCCGGCAACTACCACTTCTTCAGAGAACGACTTCTCGGCATACAGTTTATGGTACCCTGTCCAAAAGAGATTTATATTGTGATGTAAAGCCTTGAATGTCCCGTTTCTGCAGCATCGTGAAATATGCCGTTTGGAGATTATTTTACAGTGCCGCTAAACAAACTTTAGTGTATATCTTTGACGCATTTATCGAGATCTTCAGTAAAACCTGACCAAATACTTTTTTGAAGTTGAAGCTTATTTTAAATGGACCTTTTGTTGCTTTCTTTACTACAATTCGACAGATAATAGGTCTGTGCTGTGCTCGTGGTGTTTGTTTTCGAATTTTCTTAGTGCTCTGATTAGCTATCTTAAATAATGCAAATATATTATAAGAATTGTATCTTCTTCTCCATCGTCCGCTGATGGAAGATGGTGGCAATGTAGGATCATGAATGACAAATCGTCATTCTCAGTCTACCACCGTCACACTAAATTTTCTACATTGGGATCAGCTGCGTTGTATCGCCAGGTAACACTATTACAGTTGAAATCTTCGAGGAGAAGCTCGATTGGTTGATTCTTAATTTTCATAATTTCTTCAAATTCAATGTCAGCAACTGGAGGCTTATAGATGGATGTGACTGTGAGGTTGTTTCTATTTTCTAATAAGCTTGGCATCTGGTTTAACGAAGACTGCATTTTCATACTCATTTGGTCTATTCAGTATCAGCTGAATTCCATTCTCTTTTGATCTTGCAACTCGTTGGACGTATATGAGTTTCTTGTATTAGGAGGATACCGCAGATAATAATTTAATGAAAATCGTCAGAAAGGTTCGACTTTGATAAAAGCCGATTTCTTGTTGGCGTTTTGGTTGTTTTAGATCCAGTGATGAGAGTATTGGTCATTGCACAATTCCAATGTTTCTTATTCTTTGCAATCATTACGGAGGTTTCTTTCATGCCCCCTCAAAAGCTTGTTAGGTCAGGCGTTCTGCTTCGGATTGTGTGCCGATAGCTTAATTTCTCTGTTCAAGATCCTATTAACTTTGCAGCTTGCATTACGAGGTACAATTGTTTACTTTTGGGTGTTGGGGTGCTTGAACTGGAGTGCTAGATTTGGATTTAAAGAATTTAAACAAACGTTTTTCATTATTTTTAAAGTGCACGATAGAAGTTGATAAAATTGATTTACAACTCTCTAGAAGCAAAAACCATCAGATTTCATCAAGTCTCGCGACTCTTTTAAAGCAGGAAAACTAGTCGGAAGACTTTAGATGACCTGAAATGACCTACTTCCGGTATTTACTTTGCTTCCCTGTCTCAACAGAATCATGAAAGTCACCACATCGAAACATAATGTTAACATAATATTTACCTCAATTTTATTTTCTTTTTCAAAAATGAATCAAGTTGTTCAGTTTTGTTTATTAAAGTCTTTGTAGGACTGCTACACTAACGGAACGAACTGTAGGTGAGGAATATACCATCTCGTCCTTTAAAGTATCACTTTACAGGACCTCCTTTGCGTAAATAGCTACATAAATTTTTATCTATTAATATAAAAGTAGATGCATCAACTATATAAGCTCAGATTTGCGTTAACTTTTAAAAATGACTTAGTCAATATCCTTTTTTGCTAATCTTAGTTTTAAAACGCTTTTTTTATAATCATTAGATCATTATTTTCTTTTATTTCCCTTACTTTATTTATACGAAAATTTTATTGTGTGTAAGTGCTGCTTTTTTTTGTTAACATTATAATAATGGAAATCATACATAAATTAGAAAAGTAAAAATTTTTTTTTAGTATGTAAAAACTAAATATTTAACACAGAAGACACCAAATCAAACTTGCTTTTTAACGGTAATTTACATATATTAGAAAATTCTTTTCTTCCTCAACATTCAACGCTTATTAAGACTAATGATTTAAGAGACTAATTTTTCTAGTTAATTAACAGACATAAAAAACAAAGTAGACTTACAAGATGTGAATTATTACAATACATCTACTGAAAAGTCAATCAATGCCTAAGGGTAAAACTCACTCGCTAAGAGACATTTGAAATATTCTTTAAAATATGCAAATTTAACGGAATATTATTACCACTACCTGACAACAAATGAAGAGATGAATCTGGGGGATTTTAGAAACTTCTCCCTCTTGGGTGCTCTATCTATAAATATATATAAGTCGAGACCTTAAATCATACAACATTGTAGTGTTTCACATCAAACTAATAACAACCATTCATAATAATGAAGACGGTGAGTGTTTATACAAACAATTAGCTATGGGGCCTATTATGGTTGCTACTACTCCTGGTGTGATGCTGCTACCACATCTGGTTTCGTTGCGGTTAATCTTTAAAGATTCGCTTTGATTACAGTGTTGCATAATGATGGTTATTTAATCGTTAAACTAACTTATTTTAAATCAAAAGTGCAAGGAAAGTGATGCTGCAAGATCTTTTGTGTCCTTTGCGAAATAAACTTCTATTTACTAACAACAAACATAAATGAATATCTCTGTTGTGAAATATTGAAAAAAAAATTACACCTTCATGATAAAGTAATAATAATAGAATTGTTTGTTTACAGCTCGTTGTTCTCTCATTTGTCGTTGCTTTGGCTTTGGCTGCTCCTCAACAACGTGGAGGACCAGATGCTGATGCTGTCATTCTGAAATATGACAATGACAATATTGGAATTGATGGATACAACTTTGCCTTCGAAACCAGCAATGGTATTCAGAGACAAGAAGATGGCAAAGTAGCTAATTTGGGGTCTGAAAAGGAAGCTATCGAAGTCCATGGATCTTACTCATACACTGATGTGAACGGCAAGAAGGTCACGGTTACCTTCGTTGCTGATGAAAATGGATACAGACCACAAACCTCTCTTCAGTAAATTCGTATTTATTTAATATAAACTGTGTTCTCAAAATGTATTCAATTTATTTAAACAAAAAAATGTTAATAAAAATTTGTTTTCTTCTGTTTTATATACTTTTCGTTTATTGGGATTTTTCCTTTTATTGCATCCATAGGATATAGAATTTTCACTTAATATGATGTTTTCTAAATGGAACTATCGTAATGGAAATCAAGAAAAAATCAGATAAAAACAATTTACAACTATTTAGATTAAAAAAAATGATATCATGAGCATTTAAAATTAGAGAACAATAATTAACGATAAAAATCTATAGTAGCAGACATAGAATTCAGTATTTTATGAATTTTTGAAAAAACGTTGAAAAATTGAAAATCGTAATTGAAGAAGAACCAAACAGTGAATGTAACGCACTTCCATGACCTTATGATTTTCCGTTAATCACCTTTAACAGTATTTAAGTATATTTGATAGACAGTTTTAATACAGGAGTGTAATTAACATATATAAAGTGGTTGCCATAAGGAGAAACGCACAAATAAACTAATAAAATTATTATTTAATCCACTATAAAACTAAAAGTTCAATGAGGACTCCACTTATGTATATATTCTTTTACTCGGGGCTGTTATTGTCTTCGTTCATGAGTACAGTGGTTTTTCATTTTCGGTTTTTTCTTGTTGTGTACCTTGGTTTATTCAGTCACGTATTTGACCTCTGACAATCTGAACTCTTAACCCAATGGCTTGAAATAATCCTAAGAAAGTACTTGCTAAATAATAACCAACAAAATCCATCAACGATCTTCTAAAAATATTTTTTATGGGTATATAATCAAGTTGACCAGAAAGATGGAGATGGTTTAATCTAGAATGGGTGATGAATTACAGCCTATAGCATGTGTGTGCTATGTGAGTATGCAGTATTCAAACGATAGACTCGATCACTTTATGTGCCATATACCTACACGCATGGATTTATGTGACTTAATACTTGCATTAAGCCTTACAGCTATGTCCCCTATTTGAGCGAGGAATGGAAATAGGCTCAATTAGTGCGTCACTCTCTTAAGTGAATGCTACCAGTTTTCACTTGTGGGAACGAGCTTGCTATTCACCCTCTAATAGCTCTCCAGACTAGTACCGGAGCTAATAATTCCGAATGCGTCTCACAAGAGAGCTCCCAGCATGTACACTAACCACTGGTGGCCGATCAAGTCCATCCAAGCTGGGCTTGCCCTAGGATTTATCTATAATTTATCCACACCGATCTACCAATAACCCAATCATAAAAGAGAATCTTTTTACACCAGAAAATTAGGAGAGGCTTTCAATTCAAATCGAGGTGACGGTTACCAACTCCTTTAGTTTTATCCTTCCTAAGAATATCCTTAGAATTGTTAGAGTGATCCGTTTATTATCAAGATAATAAAATCACGTCTCACAAACTGCGATTTATCCATTGTCTCTGACCAGAATGTCTGCGTATTAAAAAGTACTACGATACATAAGACCTATGTATTTTTTTAAATTTCAACCCTTATGCAATATTCGTTTCATTATCCTAAATGTTTGGTTTGTCTAATTATCGTGACCTTATCTAAAACTACTAAAGCTATTTTTAAGTATTGTAACTTAGTTAGAGTCAGAAAAAGATACCTAATTCCCAGAATCGTTTTTTTCACCGTTTTTTTCACGAATCACCAGCAGAGTGATGATGTGGTCTGACCAGAGGAATAAGTCCTGAGAACGGTAGTAGAAACGAAGATATTTCCGATTTTAAATTCTGTTTGCAAATGGTCTGAATATCTAGCAGAATAATAGCAGTACCTTGTTGACACAGATATAAAACTGTTATGTTTATGCAAAAAACCCTCCCGATTTCTTCTGTAGTAGTTAAGTCATGCATTTAAAAAATAGCTGTGTATCTGGTCTGCAGCTAATTTACGCCAACCCATCTATCTTTAGGTAGGCTTAAGTTTACAAAAACATATCTAGGCAATTCCTACTCAAAATGAAGGAGAAAGACACGTTTTACAGGACTAACATTCCTTTGCCCAAATGTAGTTCAGTTGACGCCGAATCAACTGTAATGTATACTAGAATAGTGCGGCTGGTAACCAAACTCCCCTCATAACTCTTATTTACAATATTTCCTTCGACATTTAAACGAACTTTATGACACTTGAAATTTGAGGTAATTTTAGGGTCTATTTTTCAAGGGGATCGTATAGCCGATTGTCCAATTCAGTATCCTAGTATATATTAAAAATGGTTCGGAGTCAGCAGTACCTCATTTAGTAGCAGAAATATCAGTGCCGTAAAGAGGTATTTAGGATAAACAGCTATCTATCTCTAGAATATTTATGCCCACTTCTAATCATAACAAATATTTTGGTGCACGGTAACTAAAAGATGGTCCATCGAACTTTAATAATCAAAATACACTTGACAATTAGAATACTCATTGAAGCCATATTGAATACTCATCAAGTGGCGCTCGCACTGAATTAGAACATATAAGTACTTATTAGACATATGTAGGATCTAAAACCCGTCCAAATAGACAACATTGGAATAATTAGAAGATAAATATAGTTTCAGGTTAGATTAGATTATAAGATAGGTTAGAGACTAGGCTAGAGGTTAAGTTGGAGGTTCGAGTATGGTTTAAAGACTAGTCAGCTAACCTACAGACTAGGTTAGTGGTTCGTGTAGGAGTTAGGAAATAGGTTAGGTTCTATAAAGTAATGTAATAGGCATTATTAAAATGAAATACAGTGAAGTCTCGCTAATTCGGAGTAATTAAAACAGGGATAATCCGAATCATCGCGGTTTTCGGATTACCGCGTTTGTAGAGTTACAATGTTTTATTTGTAAATAAATGCATTTAAAACATTCTGCATAACATTTATTTAAAAAGAACTACAAAAATATTTACGCAAAAACTGTTTTAAAAGCACAAGAAATAATATTCTGCATTAATATATCGTTAACCAAAAAAGGCGGTGATTTTTACTTGTTTCCTGTTTTTTGAACTTAATACGTTAGATAGATTTTTCTTTTAAACCTTCTGGTATCACAGTTGTTTCAAATTTTCTACTACCCATTGCAAAGCCACCGCTTTGCAACTATTTATTAAAGGGCTTCACTGCGTGTGAATCATTGAACAGCTTTTCTTCCGCGATTTTTAACACACGCAAATTGTTATTTTAAAATTAAGTATCCAATCTTTACTCGCCCTGACGTCATCGTTTTGAAACCATCTTTAAAAAAGTCACAGTAGCGTGCAGAGTATACGAATCAGTGGAACCATAGCGTACGAGTGTGATAGCGCATACGTTGCATCGCGACTGCTTCCACTGTTTCGTTTGCACCGTTATCCATGTATCCATCGTATCCATGTTTCGGATATTCCGCAGATTTTAAAGTTTTTTTAACGTTGTTATATGATCCTTCAGATTTTGTAACAAATCTGGTAATGTTTAATATTTAAAGTTACAATGCGGTCTTTAAACATTTAACAATTTTTAAATTTAGCACAAAATCTTTTTATGTATGGCGGAGATACATAAAGTCGTAATTCGTAAAAGAAGTATCAATTCTTTTTTAACTTATAAACCTTTGTAACTAATATGAATTGTGAAGTTGCAATGTAACCACTTCTAAAAAATACGTGACTTTTTATGATAAGAATTTGCCAGACAAATTTATATAACGTAAACATAAATAAAATAAAATCATTTATTTTATCTACAACGGTAGTTTTGTATCAAATTACACATCTGAATACCCATTGCATTAGTTACTATAAACAAAACTTGATGAATAAAAACAATTAATTTGAAAATTCGGATTATCAAAACCTTTATATCCGGATTACAATAAACCCAATGTAAATAAAATGCTGGTCCGGATTATAGTGGTATTCGGATTAACGTAGATTCGGATCAACGAGACTTCACTGTATAATCTTCTGATTGGATTAGGCTAAGTTGGGCTAGAAGTAAAGTTAATGATTAGGTTAGAGATTGATCTAGAGGTTACCTAAGGAGTTGAGTTAGAAGTTTATCTAGTGGTTAGGATGGAAGTTAGATTAGGGGTTGGGTTAGAAGTGAAGTAGAATTTATGGCAACGCTCAATTTATGGTCAATTTGCCCTCATAGCAAAATTCCAACTTGCATAATTCTCTCATTATATACATTTTTTCTGTAGCCAGAAGATACTTAATTATTGTATTATACTTTTACGGAAAAGCCGTCTGTAATATGTAGGCGCAAGAAATTGCACCCATTTTTTATAATCCTGTCAGATTTGTACAATATTTACGTTATTATTCACTTACAAATAAAAAATAACTTCTGTTTTATCATTTCGCCTTCTGATCAAAGGGAAGTTGAGTTCATAACTACCGGCAAAAGCAAAAAAAATAATTTTCATCTTTTAAGGCAGCTATATAATTACCTGTAAAATACAAGTAATAAATTTTATTCCTTAAGGTGATGGACATTCATACATAAAACAATAGTAATGTATGTTACAAAAAAGTGAAACTTTTGAGTGACATATTTATGGTCGTGGCACCAGTTGAGCACGGAATTTCTAAAACGACTACACAGAAGGCGCTTTCGTACCAATATCATAAATAACTCAATTACAAATGTATGAAAATTGAAAAAATTTCTTTTCAAAATGAAGATGCTGTGACATAATGGTGTATTACAGTTAGTTTAATTAGTTGGTTTACAGTTAGAACGATGTTTTTCCAATTAAAAACATTTTTTCACATTTACACCAAAGTGTTATTTCTCAATTAATAAATTGTTTAGGAAGCAAGTAATTTCCATGATAGTGTAAAAGACTACAATAGAGTGTAAAAAAGTTGCAGGTAATTGGTGTGTTGTAGCTTCTAAAGAATGATAAGGGAAATTCACGCCCCAATGGAGACGCTTACTCTGTAACATAAATAAACACCCAGAAAAATGTAACTAACCCAAAGAGCTTTAAAAAATACACGCTGTTTCTACACTTTTGTATCAAGCAGTAAAGGTTAGTCTTAGAAGTCTTAGAACACATTGATCATAGCGAATCTTCGTTACTGGAAGTAAAATTGAGAATTTAATTAGATATTTTAATAACTAACTAGTTAGCTAGCTCTATTATTGTATGTTACGGACGTTACGGTCAATGTAGTAAACCGGTCGATGTGGTTAATGGCCGCCCAGTTTCATAACGTAAAACTTCAAACTAACAGTAACCTAATCTCATCTTCGGCTTGAAAATTAACAATTAAAGCCGCTCAATTATTAATTAAGTGTTAATAATTAACAAGTCATTGCGTTAGTTAAAGTTTATTAGATTTTTAGTAAATATGCTTCCGGTCATTAACGACATTGGCCGGTTTACTACACTGACCGTAACATATATAACCACAGCAGCGTGTCTTCTTCATAAGTAATGGTACATGTATTGGCATATGTACTATATATCAGTTATATACTTACTTTAGAACAAAAGTTACATATCTGGCAAATCTTGTAATTAAAAACTTTTTAATATTTTGATTGCATCTTAATCTATACCCTGGTACAAGAGCTGCAAGAACTACCACCTATGTAGGTTGTACTTACTTTATACACTCTTATTTAAAACGTTAGGGCTTAGAATAGAATATGTGGCTTTTTTCCTTGTACTATTGGTTTCATAATGATCTAGGACACCAAGGCTAATATGATGCTATTCTTTATTATTGTGTCGTGTAAGGAGACAGAGAGCCCCCTACGACCCTTTGGTCAACCCTATGAGATTATACATTTTTAGTCCAAATGTGCATGAACTGGACATATCTTAGATATCCATCAGAGTACATTTGCTGGAATACTTTGCATTATGGTGGAATGATACTATGCACAATTTCATTTTTTTCTTTTTTTATCAAAACGCCTGTATTACCAAAAGATCTGGATAATGAGAAGAAACTTTCTAGCAATTTTGTTTTGTTTTCAAATTTAGTCTTCCACCGCCACAAGGTAATCAAAATTCTCAATTTGTTAAATATTTAATATTTTCAATTTTGAGATACTACTAATGCTTAACGTCAAAGAAAAATTACATCTGAAAATAAATGAAATGATAATTCTTAAACGAAACAACAAAATAAGATAAACATAAAATAATTTAATGCAACTTGAAGTACTGTTTCGTTTCGAATTTGGGCATTTGCGATCGAGATTCTAACTTGCTTGAACTGAGAGCCGTTTTAACATACGAAGACACCCAACCACTTACTTATGCATTGAAAAGGATGTCATAGTACTACCAATTGATTTAAAACAAAGTAAAAATTCAATTTAAAGCAAAATTATATGTTACATTGAATATGGCGGGTCAGCCAAATCTGTCCGAGTCCGAATAATTAATTCCTTTTTTAGGCATCAATTTGAATTGTCAATTGAACAGGGTTGATCTTTTAATTAAACATGAACAGAATTATAATTCCTTATAAGTCATATTTTTGGTGGCCATCCATGGATCGTGAAATTGAAGAAATTGCCCAGAATTTGCAACTGAACATGCATCCAATTTTTAACAACAATCCCGAAAGCTTCATACCCTGGCTTTGGTAAAAAAACGCCATGACCTTAAATCCATATTGATTATTTTGAGACAGTTTTTGTGAAATTTTTTCTTATGTTATTGAAGATGCTATAAATAGAGAATCGAGCATTTTCCGTTTGCCAATATTAATTCTAAGACCGCAAGTAAATATCTTCGTCAAACTTATGTCAGATTTGGTCTATCTCAAGTTTTGTGTTCAATTAAATCCAATAGATTTATTTCAGAGGAAGTTCAGAATTTTTTATCAGGAAAATTACTTATCATTACTAGTGCTCCATTTCATCCGATAATAATCAACAGTCAAGCTGAGAGTAGGGTAAAAATCTTTAAACGCGTTTTGGAAAAAGACAGAATACGATAAAACTGTAGATTACGATTCGTGATTTAAAGATTTTTACTTCAGTACCGGAACAACAAATAAAGATTTTTGGAGGTTGACAATCCGTCGTGTTGCGCAATCAGTTGCAACCTTCTGATAATAGGGTTATGCCATGTTAGATGTATTTATAAACATTCATATTAAAATAATACTAGAATAGTTTATATCAATAAATACTTAGTACATCTGTACTGTATCTGTTCTAACTTTAAGTATTATCTGTACTTACGACACCTGCTGCACTGTAAGAGGTTTTTGAATACCGAGAACGGTCGCAAAAGTTAGTGGGTGTCTCATATGTAGAATGTACTTTAATTTTGGGAAATAAATAGTTATAAAGTGTCCTTACTTTTCCAAAGTTGCAATAGTTTGGTTTGGTTAGGTTAGGATAGATGAGGTCAGGATAGGTTTACTGGTTGGAACCTCTCAAACACATCTTTCATAGAGAACACGCTAACGAAACTTCAAAGCTTTAAATAACCTTTTAACACTTTGGTTCCTCAAGCTGCAACAAGTACCATTTGACTGTGTTCGTCGAGTAGCGCCGAAACACACTGTTCCGGCCTAGCAGGGGATGTGGCGGACAGTGATGCCCACGCGACTGGCGAGACGAGACTTTTGTTAACTCTTGTCTTGTCTCGCACAAAATAAAACGAATCTCGTCTCGAAACTCGTCGCGCACCAAAAAATCTCGTCTAGTCTCTAATCTCGCGAGTCTCGCATTTCTTCTTTGGAAGAAATTTAGACAAAAAATAATGTAATGCCTAATTAATAATTAAATAAAAGTGTCTAAATCATTGTGTTTATTTATAAAAGTTAAATCTTTTAAACGTTTTATAATACTACCTTCTTCGCAGTTTGTTATTGAAAAATAATCTTCAAATTTACTCTTTCTCTTTGATAAATTTGTCTTGATAGTTGTTGCAGAACTCCCAGTGTAAACTTCACTCTTATTTTCATATTTAGGAGTAAATCATTCGTCACTTCCCCTAGAATAATCACTAGATGTTGAAATTTTTTCTTGTTCTTCAATGTTTTTCGTTTTCGTTTTAAAAAACTCATTTTAAACAAGCGTAATTTTAATAATCATCTATTACCTACATTAAACTCAAAATTTATAAACTGTTTTAAATCTAGGACCATTTGATGGCGCTGAGGCCAAAGAAATAAAGTATTTTTGTAAGACTTGAAATATTAGCAAGTTTATTTGTTTTATCAACAACTACAGCTTCATTACATTTGTTTTGTTTTTAGATATATTGATAACGACTGATAATAATTTACTACTGCTGCAACACCCTCGTTTCTCGTCTCGCAAACGAGACGATATTCGCGAGTCCCTCGTAAACGAGACTTATCGTGGGCATCACTCATGGCAATATTCATGAGAGCATTCTGTATCAGGTAAAAACGCATTAAATGGTCTTACTGTTCAAGAAATACAAACAAGGCACAGAAATTCGCAAAACGATAAAAACAATTTAATATAATGCACCTGATTAGATGCGAAATAAAATGTTGAATGGAAATGCAGGTGAACTGAAATCGACCTGTTCGACTCACCGGAAAAGGTGGATATGTTCAATAAAAGCTCAAAAAATGTATTAGCTGCAGTAATAATGCAATATGAGTAAATAAAACTTCGCAATTAAACGGAAATTGACGAAAACTGTTAAATATCAATATTAAATATTATAGTTGACATGGCTACTGTGCCTTCAGCAGACTTTATTAATAACTAATTGTACTAACTTTTAACCAACTAGCCTTTTTACTTAAAATTAAAGTATTTTCACTAAATTAAAGATTCATAGTGAAATATCTATTTATCTGCTTATTTCATCTTAAAGTTCTCTCACATTGTCATGCGTGTACATAGATGTAACTTTCTCTTACTCATCGGTAATAAAGTTTATTGCTGTCATTGATCATGCCAATGTAAGTAAGTACAATATATAAACAAAACAGAACCTGGAAAACTGCATTGTGTGACTTTACAAAAAAAAAAGGTGGAATCTAATGTTTATTAGCTGTAATTAAGAATCTTGAATAACCACCGATATGTAAATATCCTTTATTAATTTAATTAAGAAAAATAAAAAAGTGTGATATAAAATATAGGATTAATGACTGAAAAGTTAATTTTGACTTTATCTCCGAAATCTGATATAAATTTATGGGATTTTTTGGAAAGACTTGAAATAATTAATAGTCTTATAATGATAAACACTAGCATGTACAGTTTACCTTGGTTGTACATAAAATTATTAATAAAGTCAAAATGTTTACACACAACTTACCTTAGTATATCCATCAAAGATACTAAAATAACGCTTAAGGCTAGAAACTTACTTGAAGCCAATTAAAAAATTATTTACAACATACAAAATTAATTATTAATTAGATGCTGCGTGTGGCAAAATAAGAATGGGGGTTTTGCAAAAAATCAGATGTTCTCCCTCTTTGGGTATATAAAAGCAACGCCATAACGTAAACCTAGTAGTATTCTTGTGTTTTTGCAAGTAAACAATCAACATGAAGACGGTGAGTGTTGATTACACAACCAATTTAATTTTTTTTATCTGTCTTCATAAGTATTATTACCAAAGCGGATTGCAGTTTCAATAAACAGTGTTTAGTGTGCTTAAGACGAAATCACTTTTTGTTGACATGTGAAAATTTACATAACCAAATACGGCGTTTAAAATGAAAAGTGTAAAACTAGAAGCAAATTAAGTTACATTCAATGTGATTAATTAAAGAAAGGGGATAAAATTTCAAAACTCGACAGAAAATAGCTTCATCATTTCATGGGCATGTTTGGAAATTAAAAATTAATGCCTTGAATTCATTGTGTGAACCTCGTTATTGCACGATTTTCTAGATTTTTAAATAATGCATAATTTACTTAATTTCCCAACATGTATATTTGTTAGTAAATCTGAAAGATCCATCTGTAATTTGCGTGAATCTTGCTAATAATAATAATAATAGTAATTTTCTTACAATTTGTCCTTCATCGTGTTAGTTTTGCCACACTACAGCTAGATTTACACTAAAATAAAATAAAATGCAGAAAATCTCAATATATTCTTGTATTGTTTTAAAAGGAATTTATTTGCTTATGTTCTTACTCATACTTTTTGTAAATTGTGAATTTTAATTTGTTACTTAGAGGACAACTATTTCCTTCAGATCCTTTTTTGATTTTTTTATACCCAAGTGAAAAGAATTGTAAAATCAATTTCCTTTAAATGTTCTGATTTAAAAGGACAGCTTTAAAATAAATATATCCTTATATTTGCGACAATAAACTACTAAAAGTCATTAATTTTTATAGCTCATTGTTTTACTTCCCCTTTTGGCTATCGTCGCCGCTCGTCCACAAGGACCTGATGCCGATGCCACCATCCTGAAATATGACAACGACAATATTGGTGTAGATGGTTACAATTTCGCTTTCGAAACCAGCAATGGCATTGCCCACCAAGAAGATGGAAAATTGAACAATGCTGGTAGCGAAAATGAAGCCATGGAGGTTCACGGAAGTTACTCGTACACAGATGTAACCGGTAAGAAGATCACAGTCACGTTCGTCGCTGATGAAAATGGATTCAGACCACAAACATCACTTTCGAGGAAGTAATGAGTGCATGAATGATCATTTTCAGTTGTAAATTCAACAGTTTATCTGTTTTTATTGTAAAATTTTATAAATATGTATGTAATATATAAATGTTTTATAAGTAATAAAGGTGCATGTTAATAATTGTTACCTATTTTGGATTTGTTTTTTCTATAGCTTCTTTTTAATTTAGTGAATACTAAATCAATGGTAGTTATATATCCTACACTCATAGGTATAGAAGGTGTCAGAAAAGATCTGATGGAAAAAAGACAAACATGGCGATAATACAAACATTGATAAGTAATAATTATACAATCCGTTAGTAATTAAACCAATTACATGTTTTAAGTACGTTAAAAGTAATTTTTACCTATGAAAGCAATATCTGAAAGAACTGTACTCACACCACAGGATCTTTATTTTTCTTCAGTCCATCACAAAATAATCAAGATTTGACTTAGAAAGACAGAATAACAACTATAATTTTGGAACGTACTAACCCAATAGAGATATTGCTATGTGATATCTGGCATTTCGGATGTGTTGTGTAGCAATGCTATAACAGAGTTTGAACTTTGAGGAACTAAACTCTATAAAATCGAGTCAGTGCTACTTTGAAATTAAACTCTACAATGATTTTTTAACGTTTTTGTTAATATTAAAAATAGTTTGGGAGGTAGATATATAACTATTTGCTAATGCATGAATGTTTGACACAGGATCGCAATATGATATTGTAGCATGAGCCTGCCATTTTGATGCAGTCAATGAAATCTAGCAAATGAAATGCTACTTGTTGATATTAATAACGATGAGGGTGTTATTGTTGTGTTCTGTAATTGCTATACGAGTATTACAAACAAATGGCGTGAACTAATCATAGAATCAGAAATCCATCCAATCAAAACAGTCAGGATATTGATCGTCCCTGTCTTTATCGCTACTTTCACGTGATTACATTCAAGCAGCTTTGATATTTATGTTCGCTAACTAATCATTTTTATAGAGTTTATAGGGTTTCCCAGAAAATCATTTTTTATATCATCCAGTGGGAACGCCTGACTACATACCAACTATGATCAATTTTCTAATAATTTTTAAAATGATCATGATTGGTCTTATAATGACGAATGCTACATCAGTTTTGTAGTACTTTGTTGTGTAATATTGTTATTAGAAAGTATGAGTAGGTAAATAAATACTGTAAGTTGAAAAATCTAGCAACTTAAAGTAAGAAGAATCGATAATTGTATGCATTGTTTGTAGGTATTAATATGACGTTACATATCTATACTAAATCAGTCGTCTGCCTTTTTTTATGTTTCATTATTTTACAAACAGAAGAATATTCCGCTTTTATTTATTACAAAACCATTTCGTGTAATTAAGTACGAACTAGTAAAAATAAAATTTATCTAAGCAGTAAACACAAACTAACACCATTTATGTAGACCCCCCACTTAAAACAATATCAATTTTGACAGTGCTTATTAAATCAACAGACATATCCTTTACATATTTTGCATATTAAGTATGGGAATTTTTATAATATAAACTTTATTAAATCATCAAATAAATCTTTTTAAATAAATTTATTAAGAATCATTTTATATTAATAGGAATCAATAAATAACTACTAAAATTCATCAAAGGTCCTGGTTGTCGTAACTGCAATTAATCACCACATACGACACGATAATTTACCAATTAAATATTGCTTGGGTTTTTTATAAAATAATACTTTAAAATAGCCAATTAATACACATAAAATTGTAATAATAACAATCATTTTACGATAATTTTTGGTATCTGATACTTTTTATATATTTAATAAAAATATTTGCATAATTAATTACTGTGAACTACTTACAACCTTAGAACTATAAGTGACCTTTATTGTGATAAATAAATAAACTCCAATAACTACCCTATGGAATTATTTATCATCTTCTATCCATCTTCTTCAGACATGGTTTCCATAAAGTTAATCACTACTGACCAACCTCTTATTAGGGCTTAAAAACTTTAAACATTTTTTTATGTGCAATTGTAACTAGAAGTTATAGTTAGTATCAGATACAATAAGCAAAGCACTAATTAAATCTGTATTGGCTACACTGGATACTTTTCGAGTATTAAATGCTCTGTAATACTGAAATAATCTGTGGCTGAATTCTTATGCATCTTCACCTAATTGACATATTGGAATAGTTATTTGTTCTTCCTTTTCATACTGCGAGCGACAGGACTATTTAAATTAGTTCCAATCAGCAATCCGAATAATATCGGTCAAGAGGATATAAAATCTAAACAACAATTAATGCTAAGAAAATAGTGGACGGAGGACTACATCAATACGGGTATAAGTTTGAAAGTGTTATTACTTGCCCTTCCTTGATTGATGCTATTCTAAGTTTGATCACTCCTTTTGATGAAACTCTAAACGGAAAAACTTAAGTTTAACTTTAAGTCGAGATTAACTTGCATCGATGTATAGGGAAAATAAGTTACACTTAAGACTAAGCAGGCATTTAATTTAGTCCCACTATGTTTAATACCAAATAAAAACTTGGTTGAAATAACGTCTACAAACAGCTGCCAGCAATACATGTTTATGTAGCTTTACAAGATAACTTCCTTGGCTGTTTTTATTAACTTTATTTTAATTTAAAAAATTATTTAGTAAATAAAACGCAAATGATTTTTGGTTTCCAATTAGTAAGCTATTGTGTTGTATAACATATGTAATTGATTAATTACAATAACCTCAACATTTACCTAATTACAATATTTACATATTTATGGATTATTACTAAGCATTATTTATATTTTTTGTACTAAAATATAAAAATAATGTTTATCTATTATTATAAAAGTTATTCGATTATTTAACTGTTGTTAATTTGTGGATGTATTAAAATCCTACAAGGCATTAATCAATCGGTCCTTAAATCTCTAAAATCAATCGTTTAATCATTCAAGTAATTAAATGAAAATCAAAATAATCAGGATTTTATTATAATAATTAAACCGTTCTTAAATTACTAAATCAATCAAAATACATCAATCTTATTTCAGAGTTAAACAAAACAATTTCCAGAATCTCAGGTACTTACACAATACCTACGATTTCTGCAGAAAAAGTAGCACTAAATTAAGTCTTACAACTGTGTAAACTAAAATTATACCCAACCAAATGCAATAACAAAGTTTGTATATTTAACACGTAACCTAACTCTTAAAAGTAAAGATTTTATAGTTAGAGATTAAAAAGATTAACAGTAGTTTGTGAATAAAAAAATTGTAGTCTGGTCTTCTACTGAAGGTATCTTGGAATAGTTAAAAACCCCTGTGTGTTTTGATGCAGCTACAATGGCTTTCAAAGGGTTAGTATAAAGGTAGTATTGGGGTAGTAGATAAAACCCCAAAATTTCAGAAAAAGAATTAGAGTAAGAGTAACGAAGGAACCTAAAAGGGGAATTCTGCAATTAACCAAAAGGTTTTACTATATCTAAACTAAGGAATATTTCGGCTTCTAAAACAGAGTTACGAAAAGGTACAAATTGTCTTATGTGTTTAAGCTATACTTTTACTACAAAACCAAGGTTGAAATTCCTTGAAATGGTTAAATTGTTCATGTAATTATTTATCTATATTATTCAAATACAACTTTACTGGCATATTTAACCAGGCGATAGCATATAAACATTAATTTCCGGCAAAAATACCTAAGTATTGGCTAGCGAAGCTAACTTTTGTTGCGTACGAATAATTTTTGTCTGATAAAAAATCAGTGCGATTATTTTGAAAAAAATTGTGCCATCAACCACCAAAGAGGTTTCTTACCAGACTAAGGTGAGCTCGACAGGTAAGGTGAACCGTTTTCGTTTATATGCCCGTTCATATTTTTGATTTCTTTGACTTTAGTTTTGTTCGCCAATGTTAATGTGAATCATTCTCGTGTCAAATTAGATATCTTCTTTTACGATACAGTTCCCTCTCTATTGCATTAATACATACTAATAAAATAAATCTTAGTTTATAAGGATATCTTGAAACGCAAAGGTTAGATCTCAATCAGAATGGATTTCCAGTGTATTAAATGTCCACCTACGTGATACCAAATTTTAACAAATTTAGACTTCTCTCTACTTAAAAACCTCAAAGAGAGAAATTATATTTAAAACTTCACAAGTGAATACACACTACTACATGTAGAAGAATCACAGTCAAACTAGTAAAAATATAGAATTATATTTTGCAAAATTTTCAAAAATACAGTGATAAGCAGAATTCACCAATCGAGAATCCCAAATCAAAGCATTACCAAATATGGAGTAGCCAATAAAAATATAGCTAGTTAAAAGCATGGTCAAATTAGGCATGACAGATTAGAAAATACCACAGTGAGGCAAAGCCTTTTCAGGCGAAGATTTTTAGGTTAAACATTAGATGTGAAATCGAACTGGGGAGAAGCCAAAACAAAATTGTAAGATAATTTTGATACAGAACTCGAATGGAAAAAGCACATAACAAAGAAACGAAAAAACTGGACACTAAGTACAAGAAAAGTGTGTATAGTAAGTGTTGGCTTATTGGAAGAGCATCTCAAGTAGTAAAAAAAGTAAATCGACTATGTTCGCATAAATAGATTATTTAATTCTAGTATAAAAAATGGCAAAAGATACCCATACTCTTTTTATGATACGATTGCAACTGCGTCTACAAAAAAATCGGAAAAAACAAAAAAGATTAACTTAACACAATTAGAAAAAAAGAAACAAGTTCAGTTAAAGGAAAAAAACACTTCAGAACTATCCAAGATAAACAAAGGCGAATTAAAAGATGGCAACACATAAAAGAAGGATTTTAAATGTAGAGAAAATAATTTTAAAACCTGATGTGCAGGAACAAACCAAAGGAAAAAGAAACAAGTGAAATTTTAGATTTGATAAACTAGAGACGAGTGAAATTCGGACAATAACAGATATAAGGAAATACCTAGGCTAATAGACAGAAAAATCACAGAAGCAAAAGAGGTATGGATGGAACACCAGTGTAATGAAATTGAACAGTGTAATCCTTGAAGAAATATTACTTCCATAATATACATTAGAAAATTGAAGAGACGCTACACTTAAACAGAAAAAGAGGAAATGCGATATTATATGATAAAAATTACAGATTTATAACAGAATACATGGCAATAGCTTCAAGGTGTGAAGCTTATGTAGAAGACTTATTCAATGATAACAAAGAAGAAGTATAATTCAATCCCGATGACACCAATAGTTCCAAACGTGTACTAAAGTCGAAAGTCGAAGGAAAGCAGTCAGTCCCAATGACATTCCAGCAGAAATAATTAAAGCGATAAACGAAACTGCTGTAGATATGTTAACAAATTTATTTAACAAAATATATGACGCAGGACAATTACGAAATGGTTGGCTACAATCCATTTTGGTGCCTATTCCAAAGAAAAATAACCCTAAAACGTGTGAAGATTACAGACTTATCAGTTTAATGAGTCAAGTACTAAAAGTGTTTCTAAGAATTATTCACCAACGTATATATAGTCAATGTGAACTAGGAACTAGGAACTAGAAAAGCCTTTTATAGATTACAGGTCCTTCCTTATACAAAAATGCTTAAAACATCAAAAACAAGTTTATATATGTTTCATTGATGAGGAAAAGGTTTGATAGGTTAAACATGTAGAGCTAATAAGAATCTTGGAAGATATGAAGATATAGCATATAAAGATCTGCGTATCATTAAACTTTACTGGAATCAGAAGGTTGTAAAGATGATAGATCAAGTAGAAACAGAAAAAATACACGTAAATAGAGGAGCCGAGAAGGGTGGATCCTCTCTCCTACCCTATTTAATATTTACTTAGAGGTAGCAGTTAGTAAATCCTTACTTAACCAATAAAATGGAATAAAAATTAATAGTGAATACATTAACTGCATACGATACGCTGACGATATAGCAATATTTACCGACAACCTTAAAGATCTATAAGGTTTATTAGAAAACAAATCAAGAACACCAAAATATAGGACTGAAAATTGATAAACACAGAACAAAAATGATGATTATTAGAAAAACTCCTGTAAATAATGAACAATTCTTCTTGGACGGAATACAAGTTAAAACGTATTTAAATATCTCGGAAGTCAACTGAATAAGACATGATATCCTTACACAGAAATTAAAATCAGAATTGAAATGTCCCGTAGTACATTCATTAGAATAAAAAAAACTTTCTAGGTCCTAAGAAGAATGGGAAAAGCACGAGAACTGTAGAAAACAATAAAACGACGTAAAGCAGAATACTTCGGTCCTATAATACGAAGAAGTAAATGAATATAGAATGTTACAACTAATAAGCATGGGCAGAATTGGCGGGAAGAGAAAAGTAGGACAAAAGGCTATGTCGTGGTTTAGGAATTTGAGTAATTGGACTAGCCTGGGAGTTCAATAATTATTAATATAGCCCGAGACAAAGAAAGGTATGGTGAAATGGTCGCAAACATCAGCAACCTATAGCAATAAAAGAAGAAAAACAAAAGAAAATTATAAAGCAAGATGTTATAATTAACCAACCAGAACATGAACATATTATAGGAAAATACTCAGCTGTACTTAGGCGAAAACTGACAGATCTTTGACTGAAAAACTGAAACATCGATATTTGACCCTACTATCCATGCCAAATCACCACAAAAAACAAACCATATTAGATTTTTGTGCAACTTGGTAGAATAACTAGTAGAGGACATAAAGTAACATAACATATTGTGATGTTGCAGAATTTTGATGTTTAATTTTAATTTGATTTTATTTTATCTGCAATCACACAATAAAAGAATTTTAAAATGTTTATCTCGGGGTCGATTTTATTATACTCTGCTTTAATTCTGAAACCAATACTGAACGTTTTTACATGGGTAACCAAATTAGAAACTCATGATTTTCAAATAATGAGGAAAATCATCACATGTTTAGCCCCAGCTTGATTTCAACAAAAATAATTATATATACTAAGTAAACTTTAACTGTAAAACATTTATGTGATTGATTTTTTTTTTTTAAATTAAAAACATAAAACAACTAGTATCTATAAATTTTTAATGAACGAACTTTAATAAACTTTAACGAACTTTACTAAAACGATTAACAAATAATTAACTAGGTACATGTATTCTTAAGAAAATTTCCCATTTTTCATTTAATCATTATGTCATCCTTTAATGATGATCTTTTATTAACTTCAATAGCTTAGATTATTTTTATTTCAATATTTAATATTTTGTTCAATTATCATTTATTATTCATATTAATTATTTTATTTCATACCATTGTATCATTATTATCATTTTATATTATATCATTATATCATATCCCATTACATCATTTATCAATTATTATTTATTTTAATCATTCATTATTATTTATTTTATGTTTATTTTACCAAAGATTCAGTGTTAATCTCATTTTAACATCAATTCTATTTTTTTTTATTTTAAAATTCGTTTATCCTATTTGCATTAATATTAAATTTCTACTTTCAAATACTATAAGTATGCATATTTACAAATGTCATAATTGAGGTTATTTTATATCTGTCATGACAAATGTCATTAATTTAAACTTAGGTTATTTAAATATGTCAACATTAATCTGTTATCATCATTTTTTTTAGGTTTTTTTTTTTTTGTTATAGGTTATGTTCTACATTTGTAGGTTATGATTTTATATTTGTAGGTTATGACTTTACATTTGTAGGTTATGACTTTAAATTGAAAAATCTCACCTTCTATACTGAAACCAGTGTATTTTCTTGAGTCTCAATGAAGTGGTATCAACCAAAATGAATTCTTCAGGTCTAATTTCGTGAAGATTTTTTTATTCCATATTCTTCCTAACAAATTATCAATGGTTTGAGGTGATTCATACTGTGCTTTTGTAACTTGCTTGATCTTTCTTGCATCCAAACATAGGCCTAAGGTTCCGTTCTTCTTGGGTACGACGACTAGAGGATTTACATAATTTGTAATTGAGGGTTCTATAATTTCATTTTCTAGCATTTTTTTAATTTCTAACTTAACTCTGGGTCGATATGCGTAAGGTATAGGGTAAACCTTTGTATTAAAACCGGTGGTCTCATCCACTTCCAACTTATGTTCATATGACTTGGCAAGTCCAGGTTCTTCGTTGAATAGATTAACATTTTTGTGTAATAATTTATTCAGTTTACTTCTGTAATGTTCATTCTTCTCTCCAATCTGATTTTCTTTAACTATACTTTCCATCATACATCCCAACACTATTTCATCCTTTAGCACGCCTTTATTTAGGTTCATGCATAAATCATTCTTATTTTCATGAAGGCTATTTATATGCTCATCATGAATTATATTATTTTCCTTGTTGCCACGTTTTGGATCAATCCAAGGTTTTATTAAATTACTTAATTGTATGGACTTCTTTTGTCCATCAATAATTACTCCACACTGTTCTATAAAATCTATTCCACACACAAAATCCATACTTAAACCATCCACTATCAAAAATCTTACCTCTATTATATTTTCTTCAATCTGAACCCTTATGTTTACCATTTTATTTATGGACGATATCTTTTTCTTCATTGCTGACATCAGGTTTATCTTGTTTATTTTACAAATTCTTGCTCCTAATATTTCTAAATTTTTATTAACAAGTTCTTCCCTAATTAATGATGCTTGTGGCCCTGTATCTATTAAACCCAAATATCTTTCTCCATTAAATATTAAATTTATAAAAGGTAACGTAGTTTCTTGATCCTCGTCTTCATCTTCTAATAAAAAATCATTAATGTCCCCCTTTGTCGCTATCCCCAAATTCCAAACGGTTGTTATTATTAATGCATCGAAGTTTTTTTTTGTCTTGATGGAGGCTCATCGTAAGTCTCCACCGTTTCTATCTTTTCCCAATTTTCTTGGCCATTGTCTTGTTTTGTCTCAATCATGTTGAGCCGTCGATCTTCTGGTTTGTTCACCAACTTATTCTCTTCTTGCCTTTTATACTGATAATTATTCTGGTTTGTATTTCTGTCATAGTTGTATCTGTTGTTGCTTGGTCGATTTTCATACCAACGATTACCATTATTCCAATGATTGTACCCTTGATTATAATTTCTATTTTGATGGATCTTTTCTTGGTTTTGTCTTCTTATTTCATTTTTTTGTAACATAATTCTTTTTTCGTTATTAGATGCGTGGTCATAATTCCGTACAATTTCTAGTAGATGTCTTGATGTTCTGTATAGCTACTGCCCTGGTAATTTCTGATTCTAGGTGGCTTGAGATGTGTTGCACTATTTCTTCTTCTAACAATATTGGTGTTAGAAATTGCGCTTGATTGTACAGGTGCATCACATACATTTCTCTTGAACTCTTGTTTTTATCATAGTTCTCGGTCGTTAGCAATGTTCTTACCTGAGCTTGACGCGTGTTGCACCAGTATTGTTCTTGGAAGAGTTTCTTAAATTCTCGATAGCTGTTGTATTGGTTTTTGATAATGCTGTGCCATACATCTGCATTTCCCCGTAATGCTAAATTAATAATTTGAAACTGATTGTTTGGATTCGTTATGTTCTTCATTACATCATCCAGTTTCGATAAAAATATCATAGGAGCTTCATGTTTGCGACCATCGAAGTATGGTATCATATCTGTTTTACTACTCATGTTGTTCCTGCAGCATCCATCACCATCTCTTCTGTCGACGTTACTCTTGATCTTTTCTACCTCAACAACAATCTTGTCCGTTTTATCATTTATATAGATAATCTTCTGTTTATTTTCATTACTAGTCTCCTGTTGTGCTTGTTAACTTTGTGTGGAGATCTTCTTGTACATTTTTCATATCTTTTTCTATGTCCATTCTTGCGTTGATGATGATCTCTTGCATTCTTGTTTCGGTATCATCAACTCTTCTGTTGATTTCTTCCCCCATATTTTTACTCAGTTCTTCTGCCGTCTTCTGAATTAATTCGGTGGTCTGCTTCTCTAGCTTCTTTGCTGTTTTGTTCAACTCATCATCCATCCGTTTGGCAAGTTCTTGTCGATACACCTCTAGGGTATTTTGTAGGCTCTGCTTGTTTTCTTCTACCTTTACCGCCAATTATTCTAATTTTCCTACTAATTCTTGTTTGTTTTTCTTTAGTTCTGTTTTATTTTCTTGAAGTTCATTGGTTATCTTCTTTTCCAAATTTGGCATGCCTTGTTCTCTTTCTTTCCTGTTCTTTTCACCATCTTGTTTAGTGTCTACTAATATTTTCATTAGGTCCTCAAGCGTTACCCCTGACTTTTCTTTTGCTTCTTCATTTACCTGTGTTTCTACTGGTGAAATATTTTGCTCTTCCTCCAGTATTGGTATAATTTCTTCTTCAATATTGCTCTCATGTTCCATTGGTGTGCTCTCTTCTTCTGTACTCTCGCTTTGTTCCTTCTCTCTTGTGGTTCGCTCCTCATACTTCTTTCCCGATCTTCTCACCATTCTTGGATCTGCTTCCATCTTCGCTGAAATATATAAAAGACCACACAAAAAAAGAAAAATAAGACAATACCTTTATTATTTTTATTTATTTTCTTGTTAGTACTTCCACCTTGTTTTTTATAAAATCAGCCCCAGCAAAAGTTTTATGATATTTAAATTTTATAACAGTTTTACCTGACGTTTAAATTTTTTAACCTCAATCGGTGTTAACTTCTTTATTGATATAAATCTGTTGCAACTCACCAGATATGTTTTAAATGACTAGTAAAACTAGATGTGAAAGTTGCCACTTACGTTGGGCGCCATAAATTATTATGTGATGTTGTAGAATTTTGATGTTTAATTTTAATTTGATTTTATTTTATCTGCAATCACACAATAAAAGAATTTTAAAATGTTTATCTCAGAGTCGATTTTATTATACTCTGCTTTAATTCTGAAACCAATACTAAACGTTTTTACATGGGTAACCAAATTAGATGATTTTCGAATAATGAGGAAAATCATCACAGTATGTAAAGTTACAGCTCTCGGTGACACACGGTACTCATACAATAGAGTTCCAAACATGATAAAAATTGTAAAATTTACGCTTACAGGGCCAACAAAAGCAGTTCATAACTTTGATTCTAGTAATAGTAGAACTTTCATCGTCTGCTAGTTTTAAAGTAACATAATTTTATAAAAATTTGTTTTATAATAATATTGAGGTGATATATTTGATAAATAAATAAATAAATAATATAAGAAAGGATTTTAATAAAATACTAATAATGAAATCAATTTAGCTAGCTTTGATAATTGTAAATTACAACACCCCATTGGTTTTTCCCACTAGGCTAACTCAGTTTTAATTCGGTTGAGCATGAGATTAACACAAACGACAAAATTGACTTTACTAATCCCTATACCTGGAACGAAAAACTTACTACAAGCAACACCTGGAATTCTGCTTCTGGACGTGAAATAAATTTTAAACTTTGTATTAAAATCTGAATAGATACTTGCATCCCATATAAATAATACCAAATATTGAAATTATAAAAACAGATTTTTATTTATTTAAATAAAGAATAATAAAAAAATAAAAAGAAACTCAAACACAAATTATTTTGAGAAGACCTTTCTTTAGCTTATTTAAATGAATTATTATTTTGTAAATGATATGACATGTGTATCATAATAGTTTCATTTAAACAAACTAATATTATGAAGAAGATTGTGAGTTAAATTTAGTTTTCTAAAAAAAAAACTAATATTAAATAAATTAGAGAAGAATTTAAATAATAATAAAGAAAACAAAGAACTATGTTCTTAAAATAACTTGTTAAAAACAAATTTATTTATAAACATTAGATTGCCAAAGTTTCTGATCAGAAAACAATTATGAAACAACCTTACCTTTGTTGTTAAAATTATCCTATATGTGTCGCTACACTTGTTTAAAACCTTCTTGCTGGAAACACAGTCGGTAAACACGGATCCACATCAGCTGTTCAATCCATTCACTCGATATACGGTTGATGACAAAAGAAATATTTTCTTCTTTGAATTAAATTAAATTAAATTAAATCACAATACGTGTGATTTTTTACGAAAATGAAAAATATTCTTCTTTGTTCCAAACTGTTCAGGTAAATATCAAACTCGAATATGATTGACGTTTTAGTTGGTTAGAAAAACATCTGATCAACCTAACTCAACTTTATTTTTCAGGTTTTGATCTGGAGCAGAGCATAGGTTCCACTTTAAGCTTTTATCGATTGAAATTGTTTTTTTGCGAAAGCCCTTTTGTATACTAAGTCAAAAAACAATCGAAACACATGAAAATTCTGAACATCGCCAAAGTCATGACGTCACAAATAAAAACATGTGTTAAAAATTAACGCTAATCTTAATTCTAAATAGATGATAAGATAGCTGGTAGAAAAGATAATCAAAATAACATAGACACTTATGGTCTAAAATCAATATTTACAGAGAAAATCAATAAAAACGATCAGCTGTCACAAATTTCATTAAAACTTAATTACATTCAAAATACACAAATCTCCAGCTATCTCAGTACATAGAATATTTACATTATTACTCAAGGTAACCTAATCATATGGATTTTACAAAAGTTATAATTAAATACTAGAAAAAACTTACCTTATAGATCTGGCCACTATGGTCTTATGAGCAAACGATGCTAATGCAAGTCCTGGCTTTATAAAAACATAAACTAATCAAAACTTCAATCATTCTCGTCCAGGTTACAGTATTCCTGGTGACTGAATCCAAACAATGGTGAAAAACATCATAATAACATCAGCACAGCCGATATCTTCATTCAAATGACATGGTTACAAGAAAATATAAGGGATCAGTGAGTCAATTGTGGCATAATAATTTTCAAGATAATGATTTTTTTAACTATTTCCAGTGAAACATCTACCTGAAACTGACTTAGCTTTGTGGAAGGAGGAAAATTCTCACCTGGGTTATCTAACGTCAAAACTTAAATCTAACATGAAGATAATCATTCAAGAAAAGTGGATAAACTATCCTAAACTTGCAACCTGTGATACATAAAACATGTTTTACTACAAAACAACATAATTTACTCATATACCTTTTTAAAAGCTTAATCCTTTTTATTAAAGAGGAGGTTATATCTACATGAAAAGATCGTACTCCTAGAATTCTGTGATATACTAATAATTCTACACGTAACTTAACATGTAACCTTTTTAATAAATACAACTAGTATCCTAGCATGTCTATTGTTCTTTTTATTGCATGGATACTGTAAATACACATGATTTGATTTATCTTTATCTCTTTATCTATTAAGATATCATCTCAATATATTGAGTTTTTCATTTCAAGGTCACATGAAAAGTCTGGTTGTGAGCTGTGATGATTTGGCATGGAATGTTCCTGCAAAATGGTATTTTAAATTCGATGAATCTAAACGATTCATACTTACTAAAAAAAACTCATAATGTTTCTGTTAGAGGTGACATTTTTTATAAGTCCAATTTCGACCTTTAACACTATAACAAAGCAAACGACCAATCTCAATAATGTCAATCTTAATAAAAGAAGATCCAAAAATAAGAAAATGAAAACCAAGGAAAACGTGGTTGGAAAAGTCGAGGAAATAGGTATAACAAAAGGGAAAACGATGAATGAAATGGCGAGGGAACGGAAAGCATGAAAAAATTGGGTGGAAAGTTGAAAACCTTTAAACAGCCTTCGACGCTCTATAGGGTAAAAGAGTCATCAGAAGAAAAAAAAGCTATTTCTAAGGACGCAGATTTTCAAGGTTTAAGACTTCTAAAATTCTATAGTTCTGAAATTCAGAAACTAGTACCTATGAAACTGTAAAACATAAACTTATTGAAGTATTTAGATTTTCAGGGATTGAAATTTAAAAGAATGCGAGTGAAGTGTCAATTCTAAAATTTTGGAATTGAAAATCCTTTTGCTTCTCATCATAAGAAATTTGGCAACTAGACAATAAAAAGTATAACATTTGCTCTTACATGACGTCGAGTTTTCACCGCTAATTATTACAACGCTTCTCTCATTTATAAATTATTTAAAGTAAAAAAACAAATTTAAATGGTGATTAATAATTACTAAAAAACTTGAATATGTTTGTTTAAAACGAAAAAATCAATGAAGACGTCTACCAAGAAGAAACCAATTTGTTTTGTCTTCGGTATATTTGCATCTTCTAACTAGAAAAACGGGATTAACGTACAATAGACTGGAAACGGATCGACTTTTTATATTCGAATTTACCTTGGCGGAACTTACTAACACTTGAAATATTTATAAACATTACAATGTACTCGTCTAAAAAGTTACATTTCGCTTTAGGGCAAATCCTCTGCTAGGAGCCAATTAAAGAATTGTTTAAAAAATGTGCAAATCAATTTGCAGTTACGGAATGATGACGACAACGCTTTTAGTTGACTATGATGGGAATGGGGGTTCGAACAGAAAGCCCTCCCTCTTAGAACATATATAAAAGCGGTATTAACCTAAGCTTTTCAGTATTCTTGTACTTTACATTGAATATAACAATCATCAATATGAAGTCGGTGAGTGTACTCTTTATAGATAGTTGATTATCCTGTTATTATGTATAAGTGCATTACCGCATTCTGTGTTGTTACCAGTGTTAAATAATGTATGACTCGTCTTCGTTCGACATTGGTATCATAATAGTGTTATGTGCTACAAAATGATTTTTAATTGCGTATAAATAAATGAAGTGATTTTTATTATTTCATGTTTGTTGTGACTAAATCGTTTATATAAATTCTGTAGCTAAATCCCACTAATTAAGAAACGATTAATATTTATAAATTTAAATAAGCTTAATATGTTTATAATCACCGATGCGTGACTGGCCTAAAAACGATCAACTACTATTAATTGTATTTCAAGATGATAATAATAGGTTTGATTTTTTTCAGCTTATTGTCTTGCTACCAATCCTTGCTATTGCTTTGGCTCGTCCTCAACATGGAGGTCCAGATGCCGAAGCTAAGATTCTGAAATACGACAGCGACAATATTGGTATTGATGGATACAACTTCGATTTTGAAACCAGCAACGGTATTCAAAGAGAAGAACAAGGAAAACTTAACAATATTGGTTCCGATCACGAATCTATGGAAATCCATGGTAGTTATTCGTACACCGATGTCAATGGAAAGAAAGTCACCGTTACATTCGTCGCTGATGAAAACGGTTTCAGACCAAAAACATCACTTTCAAGAAAATAAAATAATTAAAATGAGTTTTTTACCATTTTGCCAATTTGATGTGGGCTGTGGCATGTTCTTAAAACAAATGTAAATTTTATTAAATTGTAAATAATTACGGAAACAAATAAAACATTTTTTTATATTAATTTTCCTTTTATTCTTCCACCTAACCGCATAATAACATAACATCACAATAGTGAATCTGTACAAAAAGACAATTTAAATATAGTTGTTTATATTTGTTATTCAATTTAAAAAACATGATATAATCGTGTCAGTCCAAAGCAATTATTTATAATTATCCAAAGAATTTATATAATTTCATTGTATACGTTTTAACACGTACGTAGGAGTTTACTGCCGATGATTAAACGTTCTCCGCAAAGAAGTAAAAAAGCAATTCATCAATTAAAACATTTAACCTTTGGTATCTAAATACAAAATAAGTATTAAAAATTTTAAAGTATTAATCTTGTAGGTGCACATCCTCTTTACGGTAAAAAAGGATTAACGATTCTTTAATATTTCAAGTTCATTACTAATCGTGTTGACCATGACGTTATGCTGCTTTGAAAGCATTAACACTTTTCCTTTCAAAATGTTTTTGCATGCAGATGCATCCGAATTTCTTAAGTGATTTTTTATTTTATTATATAATTTTTTTCTTCATTGAAAATAAATAAAATTATACCTTATAAAAACATAACCTAAAATGGTTTTATTCTAGCTTACATAAAAAAGACATTAAGGTGCTTTACGTAACAGCATCTAACAACAATGAAATGTTGTAATATAGCGACGTTGATAAAAATAAATTCTTCAAATAATAGAAGAATCAATAAAGATTTAATAAATTTTTGTTTAATTATGCACTCGTCGTGACATAATAGGTGAAGACTTTACTTTTATTAGAGATTAGTTAGATCAGGTTGGATTGAATTAGTTAAAAAAATCCTATTTAAATGAAGATTTCTAGATTGCAGTGAATTTTACAGTTTTACTTAAAAATCAATAATAATGCAAATACGTCGGCCAGAATAGCCTAACGCACTATAGTTCAGAATAGTCAAAAGCTGCTATAAATTGTTTAGAACGAATATTTCAATCTAAAATGATTTTTGAAACACCATTGAATTCGATTGAAGCACCATATACGTACAGTGTGTCTCTAGCCATTAACAAGAGAAACCTTTCAGATCATTTCTTTCTTTATAAAATTTTTTACTTGTTTTAATACCATTAAAACGTGCAACAAAATGTTACTTATAATGAAGTAGAGAATCTAACAAACCTTTATTTCCCAAAGAAAAGTCGACTAATTCTGTAATTCTGTATTCACACCAAAATCAAATATCAAAATTTGAGTCAGTGCATTAACAACCAAGTAGCAATGCTTTTCAATGGTACAAAAACAAGACAACTTTATAACGAATGACTTTTATCTTACAATCAATGATAAGACATATTTTCTTTTCGCAAAACACTGTGGGACACACTGTACATAAATAATATCTATATAGGGTGTCAGGAGTTAATTTGTAAGAGGTGATAGAAGACATGAAAAAGAACAAAAACTTCTGAATACATTTTTTCTATCTCAATTAGTTTTGGAATAATTTAAACATTGCCATATCTGGCAACCTTGCTTAAAAAGTATTGCATTTCACAGCTGAAGACCTTGACCTTGTTTCTTAATTCAAATCGTTTACTTTAAACAAACCGATCAGCTTTATTGATTTTGTAGCATTGTAGTACACAATGTTGAATTAAAAACAGAAATATTTGTCAAGGTCAAGCCTTTATAAAGGATAGTATATCACCGGAAGCATTAAGAAATCGCCTTTTAATTTAATTTAAAAAAAAGTTCAAAATGTCGCCTAGACCGCAAACAAGCTTCTAAATGTCTTCCGAAGTTATTTGTTATTCCAGGAAGAGTGGCAATTTAAGTTAAAATTTACCTGTCCAAGATTTCCAAAGAAATGACCCTTCAGTTCCGTTATTTGTGGTTTTTTGAGTAAACAACACTAACATAATGCAATTTTCTTATAAAATTCAATGGTTTTTAAATAAACTTTAACTATTCAAAATCGCTTTTTAATCTAATTAACTTACCTTATTTATTAAGAAATCTAATGTTCCCTTTAAAAATAAGATGTTTCTATCTTGAAGCTGTTATTATATATCTTAAATTCATTTTTTTTAAACAACATGTGTTTTATTTACAGTCTCATTTTTAGTAATAGCCAGTGGAAGATCCAGAGAAGAGTTAATGAAAGGCTAAAGTCCCCCCCTGTGGTTCAAAACATACACTGAATAAAAAGAAGATCGTTTGGAAAATACAAATTAACCTGCGAAATAATTTACACAATAAACTTTAGCTCCCAACAAATTACAATCCTCAGCATTATGAGATATAAGGAGAATGTCGAGTAGATTGTACCAAGACGTTGCAGGGTTGCCATGTTTCTTCTTTCTGTTGAGTCGAATTAATTTTTAAATATAAAAAGTATCCGATTTTATGCGTAAACAATTGATCATACGAAAAGATGTTATTAAGGTTTTTTGTTGCGCTAGATGAGTTGCATCTTCTGACCATGCCTCATAATTAAACTACTATTATTAACACGGCAAAATGATGTTAACGTTCCAACTTTATTATTTTTTCTAAAAAAGTGGCACGTCGTAGAACAAAGTTATACAAGACTTTTTTGTTCTTTTTGATGTCTTCTATCATCCCTTAAAATTAATGTATAGTAACTAGTAAGAAAATATGACTTTTATTAATAGTTACCTTTTTATTTTTAGATCTAAAATTGAACACATCCATAAATAAAATTAAAAGAGTAAATTTTATAATATAAGACACAATTTTCGAAAAAGACAAACAGTTTAGTTAAGTAATAACCTCAGATCGCAAAGGTAGTAGGAAAACGGAACTTAGTTTGTAGCCATCTATAAAAACATATGAAGTTCGACAAAGCTCAAGTTTTCGGGAGTTATATACAGAAGTGAGAGCTATATAAAAATATTTCATGTAAAATAAAGAATATTGACCCACGCTTCATTTTTTGCACTTGCGTTGACCGCTACATGATTTCCTAACAGTTACTTTATATATTCATGAAAAACACATCGCGTCGATAGTTCATTTTCTAAACAACGATTATTGCTTAATAAATAGATGCAAATACTTTGTTTCTGCACTTTTGGTGGGTCATAAACGCAATTTATTATTATTATATATTTCAAATAAATTAAAAATCCATTCCACAAATAAAAAGTAAAATTGCTGGAGAATTCAATATTCAAAAACAGTAATAAATGTACCTGTAAACTTTGTGAGTAAAATCTAAGCAATTACCTTTATTATCTAGTAATAACTATTTTCAAAATAAAATACAATTAAACTAAATGAGAAAAACGAATTATTGAAGACATTTTTGACAATTTCTTGTACTGTATAATTATATTTCTGTGTGCATATATTTCTGACAAACCGGTTTTTAATAAACTGAATTTTGATTATTTAAAGAAAATGGTAAATAACTGGTCAGATAAAACAGCTAATTCGCAAAATATGATGAGACGATTGGTAGTGTCCATTACATTATTAAAATTTTTTATCTCAAGGTAACCGCATTCTACAAAGATTTTTACACACATCTATTATGTACTGGTTTTATTTTTCGAAAACATACCTCTGGGATGTTTGAAAAACGGATGCTTGTTTATACGGAAACGACCACGAGTGAAAGACGTCTGTGATTTTCTTGTAGCAAAAAATAACGAGACATCTTAGAAGGTAGATTTTTATTAGGAAATCCAAACCGTCACGAAATAAATTCAGCTAGTGTCGATTTTAGTCGGTGGCATAAAGCATAGTTATTCAGGCTGTCAGAATGCTTTTATGGAAGGTATAGGTTCTTGGCAGAAGAAAGAGGTCTGTTTGAACTCGTCACCTAAATTTTTAAGTGTAGATAAAACTTTATTTATTTTACAATTTCAATATTTAATCTCATTTAGTTTTATTTGTAAATTAATTTATCACTTGAACAATATTGAATTCTCCCGGAATTTTACCTGGCATTCGTGGAATTGATTTTTAATTTATTGGAAATATTAAACAAAATAATAATAAACCTATAATAATAATAAATACGATCTAACAAAAGTTTGAAAGCAAAAATAAATATTTTACATTTTTTAAGCAATAATGTCGTGTAGAAAATAAACTAGCGGTGCGATATGTACTCCACAGTCGTGTAAATAATCGCTTCTATCACAATTTCCCCATCTTTGAAAAGTTAATTTTCGGCTTATCTAACTTTAAATCTATACGATTGATTATATCCGTCGTAGGAGTTAGGTGAAGCATCCTAATAAGTAAATAAAAACACTCAGTCCTCTGACGATGATGTAGAAATCGCGATTAAGCTAATAAAATATACCTATTTGTAAAACTTAGCCAAGTGTGTTTATTTACTTATTTAAATCTATACCTTTAAAAACCAAATCCTTTCATGCTATTTAACTATGGAATGTTTACAACTGGATTATTTCAAATAAAAATATTAAATCTCTGGAATTATTGCTAGCTTTGTATAGCGGGGAAAACACAAAAGTTTTCTTCTATAGGGTATAATGCGTTTACGGAGTATCAATCATTCAGAAAAAGATGTGCCGACTTCTGGATCGCCCCATTGAATGAGCCATGCAAGCGTTGGTGTATAAAATTAAATAAAAAAACAAATACGGAAGGTTATTGAAAAAATCACAGCATAACATGCAAAGCTTGTGCCACAAAACAAACTTTTATTTATTCAACATAATTAGTTGTGAGCCTATACATTTAACACAATAGTTAAAAATAATTTTAAGCCTTTAAAAGAATTATTTGTCTTGGTCCACACCAGACCACTCTTCAACAGTACTTATTACTGCTTCATTCTATGAATACCTCTTTCCTTTGAATGTTTTCCTTAATTTTAAGAAATGTGTGATATTCCAAGAGGCTAAGTCTAGCGAATATGCAGGATGGTCAATTAGTACAAAGCCAACTTCATTAATTTTATCCTACCTAATCAGGGACTTATGAGACGCTACATTGTCTTGGAAAGATAGCACACCTTTGAAAATTTTACACGACGTTTCTCCAAGCTCCAATTCGTTTCCGAAGCTTAATCATGAAGCATAATGCGCTCCCGTCACAGTGTCCTACGTAGTTCTAGCAGTAGCGGTTTCTAAGCAATTTTTATCTCTTAACCTTGGCATTGAAGATTTAATCTAAGCGCGTGGTATTTACCAGTGACATCTGAGCTGTTTTAAACTCACCTTTTATTCTCAACTTTACAAATTTAGTTACTGCAGTCAGTTACGTTTCATAGTTAAAATTGACAAGAATCGTGAATATGATTGGGTAGATTTCCTCTTTTGCTAACACATTTTGAAATTTTCATGTAATTAGAAACACTATTTTGTTTGTTGTTTGCTTTTGGATGAGTAATCGGATTGAACAATTTAACATCTCTCTTACCTTATGGCATCGATAGCTTTAATCATATGGCCGACCATCATGGAAGATAGCAAAATCTAGGGAAATTATATCTTCAGTAAGGATCCTTATAGTGCCAAACATATTTGTGGTGTGGTGCCTACAAATTTACTTCGTTATCTAAGAAAAGGTCTGTTTTAATTTTTCTCCATTATGAAAATGTACCAGCTCGGTAGGTGATCGAACTTCGAAGCGAACCTTGAATTATGCGACCTACATGCTAACCGCTAATCCATCGTAGATGGTATTTTAACAAATATTGGTAACATTAGTTTACTTATCGGTAGGTAGTACTTTTTATCATTTGGTTATATCACTTCTGTGTTGGGATGAAATCCATATCAATTGTTTTTCTTATTCTTTACAATCTTGTTCCTTCTAACTAATTTATATCTATTATTTTAATTTGCGTGGAAAATAAAGCAATCAAAATCTATTATCAAAATGTACGAGGGTTATGAAGGGAAGATAACTTATTCCAAATAAATCTTTTTCAGACATATGCTATTTTAAGCGCAGATGTAAATAACCGAAATGGATTTTTAACACGTATCAAGCATTATTTATTAGATAAAGGGGATTTTTTTATATTTTCAAGAAACGCAAAACTGCAATATCTATTGGAACTATATAAATTTAGGTTTACCACGAACTATGTTTATTAACTTTCAAGGTTTTAACAACGAAGCCATTTTAACTAACGCACACGTTAGTAAATAAGACACAGAAAGAAATAATTTATTACCCAAATGTCTTTACAATTGTATGAAAGTTTGAAACACAACCTTTTAAAATAATTTTTATAGGTTTATTTGTACTGTAGTGTTTTGAAGATTAATGTAGTAATACAGGTTGCTTGTGTGTGGTCTTGTACACTACTTATATGTTATCTCTTGTAGAAGACAATAAAAGACATGTTTACTTCTATGAGATATTTATTTATACTCTTTGTTGATTTCTGTTGTCATGGCAATCACTTAGCATGCAATGCCTTCTTGAGGTAATATGGATGTAATGACTGATTTTATGATGAATATCATTACAGTACCAAATGCTAACATGATTTTAAATTGCAAGAAGAATGTAAATTTTGCAGGACCGGAATTTAGATTTTTCAGTAAAAATATAGACAAAACTACATTTATTCAGGATTGATAAAAAAATACCGTTACAAGGTGTGTTATTTTTTTCTGTTACAGAAGAATTTCTTTCTACTGGTTAACTTTTTATTTTATTACATTTCGCCCTTCTAGACTGATTTAAATCACAGAAAGGTAGATATTACGCAATGTTTGCAGTTTATACATTTTTTTCGCTTACATAAGTGATCGTTTTCTCTTTGAGTAATTTACTAGTGAATTTTGTTTTAATGTGTTCTTGGCGCTTAATAGAGATTTTGTGGTCGTGTGAACATAGTATGCTCTGAAAATAGTAGAAAAGTTGGACATATTTTGGTTATAGTTAAGCAAGATATTAATTGAGGAACTTCATACCAAGTTTCACTGTCGACTCTGGTTATAGGGTTCGATCATTTTCAACGTTGCTCTGTGGCTCGTTTGATTCTATATTTTTTAATAACTATGTACCAAGAAACCGCTTAAGCTATGTTTCTCGAAAGCATCAAGGCATGTTTGAGGGGCATGAGTTATTACTCAGAGCACAATTATAGAAAACTCATCTACTTGTAGTTAATAATAATAATCACAGGCATGCAGAATTTCCAAAAAGTTCCCCGTTTTTTATTCTAATTGGTGATTCGAGTAGTATTTGATATTCTACTAACTAGACTTGTATTAATAATTATACACATTTATTTAGCAAAAGATTAAACCTAACCTAAAAGCCAAATATTCTAACATAATAGTCCCACAAAAATTAAAGGTATAAAAAGAATTGTCATAAAAAATGTAGTTTGATATAATTAAGACAGTAGAATGTTAAGAACCAGCAACAAATTAAACAAACATCTAAAAAATTATATACTATGTGTGGCAGAAAAACACGTTGGGTTTTCTTGTCGGTAGAGAAGATATAATGCCCTTTTTCAGCAACCAACATAATCCGCTATCGTATTGCTGCCCCATTGTCCTTGATACCTTCGTACAAGTTCCTTAATGTCTTGTTGGAAACTCTCTCTTTGCTCTTTGCTTACATTACCAAGATTGTCTGGGAATAAGTCCAAATGACTAGACAAAGAAGTGCAGTTTAATGCTCATTTGACACCCTAATTTTTGAGATTTTTCAAGCATATCTGCTACTATCGATTTATAGTCAGAAGCTTTATGGTTTTCCCAAGAAGTTGTATGTCACATTTTCTAAATGCTACCCATGCTTCTAGTCCTGAATTTGTCATACTTACTTCAAATCTTAGATCTCGCATCAGTCTTCTTATTTGGGGCCCGACAAAAATGTTTTTATTAATTTAGCCTCAAACAATAAATTAAATTCTTCACATGCTAGATACTTAAAACCCCCACCATCGTTTGCCAAAGCTGTTAGAAACTGGTTCATAATGACCAACTTTATATGAAGCGCGGGTAGCTAAATATTTTCAGTTGGTAAGATTTTTCATCTGGTACAAGGTATTCTCTGAGACCATTGTGTTGCACTCTAATGTATATCCCGTGCTCTGCTGTTCTATGAGCATAGAAATAGAAAAAATTTTATGATCCGCTTGTACACCCAAGAAAGCATTTAAAAATATCGTACCGCAAAATTTGATTTATAAAGAAACTTGACGTGATGGGAAAATTTTATGGCCATTTCTAATAATGTTACATAATTACTATCAAAATATCTAAATTTGACTAAAAGCGGCGATACCATGCAGACAGGTGATAATTATCTACGATAGGAAGCAGACATATAAAACATTTTTTACAAGTCAAGTTTTCTAAAATTTTAACGCAATCTTTACAGTAGAAAAAATTTTTGTAATTATTTTAAGTCAGTTGGCTATTTGGACATTTAAGTCTATAATTGTTTAATTTTTATGCTATCCGAGAAATATGCCCAATTTAAGAAAGAAATAATTAGAAAATGTTTCGCAAAAAATGATAAAAAGAAAAAACAACGATTTACCCTTTAGTTTATGTAAATTTCAACGAATTAATAAAACATTAATATTTCGTACGTTGCCCTCTAATAATCTTTTTGCACTTTATTATAATTTATTAATATCACAATATTTATGTGATTTAAAAATATTATTTGTACAGTGTGTCAATGTCACAACATTAATTTATTTCAAAAGGTTTTCCTTGTTGTTCGATCAAAATCAATTTTAACTACTGAAAATGCCAACAAAATGTTGCATTCGCATTCGCGTTTGACTTTTTATTTTTATTAAGTATTCCGATCAATTTTCATATATAATTTAACAAGTGGTCTAATTTTTTCCGACAAAATTTGTCATTTCAGATATGAGTAGCTTTCGCAACGAAAACTACACGAGTCGACGCAGGAGACGAGTGTAATTTTCCAAAAGCAAAAGCTACGAATGTCTTAAACGATAAATTTTGCAAGGAAAAATTAGACCACGAGTTGAATTCGGCTTGACAATCCATCGAGCAAATTTATATTTAGCGTGTGTAGTTAATATTAATTTAATTAAATTTGACATTTCATTTTGACATAAATTTTTTCACTAAGAAAAAACCACTAATAATAATAATAATAATAATAATATTTATTTCCAACAGAAACAAGTTCCATTTACAGGAAATATACATAACATGTGTGGAAAATAGCAATAACATAGTGGTTTTTTCACTATAAAACTAATTTCATTGGTCCCAATTTGAAAAATTCTGTAATTTGATTGGTTAAAAATTTTCGAGTTGGATTGTTAATAAAAAACAATTCGTTTGATCTTAATATTTGAATATCTAGCCTGAATAATTCAATGTTTCCCACCAATTTATCAATGAGATAATCTAATTCAATTTTAAATAAAATCAATTAGCTGATACACTAATTCAGTCAATTGGTCAATGTCAATGTTACTAATACATCATGATTTATGTTGCTTAAAAACTTGTCGGTTTAATCGATTTACACTCGTAAGCTGTCAAAATCGAATAAGGTTTCCTATTAAGAAATAATTTGGTCAAAACAATCACGATTTAAAGAGCAAGTACCTATTGCAGAATCACATGTTTATATTGAAATGACTTTCTTCGGCGGGGAGTAACGGACGAATCTTCTACCAGTTGCATTTTTTTTCTTAAATATCAAACGTCGAAATACCAATGCAATCTTGAAATATCAAAATAATCTTCTATATTAATTTATTAAAGTCGATAAGAAAATTACACTCTTGGTATGCACATTATAATAGATGTATTGTAAACATACTTAACTACATATAAAACCCAGCCTTTTAATATGTTAAATATTTAAAAAGAGTAATTGCATAAAATAAATTGAAGACATATCTACACAAATATTGTGAAATGCAGCTTTAACAAATAAAAACTTATATTACAACTTCTAAAACAAATTTAGAAACAGACAAGTACACAGAAAAAGGCAGTTGGTAAGAAAAAGGTTGAAAACCAAGAAAATAAAAATAAAATGTAAATGTGATTTTTTTAGATATTAAAGTGTGTAACTCCAAAAAAGAAATTTATATAGAAGCCATGTGCATTGTCTAGAAAAGAGGTATTAGCATCGGGCATTTCGCATTGATTTAAATTAAGAAGCACAATTCTACTATCCATTTTTTTCTAAAGTCCTCTGACTTGATACCGTATTGCTCAAAAACTAATGAACCAAATTAAATATTTTAAAAACGAGCAAGTAGTAAATTTATTTCTACATGTAACAGTACAATATCATATTTCTAACTGGTATACTTTTATCTTTATCGGACGATACATAATAAAAGGTACCCATTTTTAGGGACAATTTCATTGAGAGTGAGTTAAATTTTTTTTTCTCAGAAAATATATCTCATATATCTATGAGATTTTTGTAGGGGTTAGAAAGAAACCTTGCGGTTGCTATCCTATTAATTTTCGGACAAAAAAGTGTTTTATTTAAGATATACAGGGAGATCAAGATTGAATGTCCTGATCCTACACTACTTTCCACGAGCTTGATATCAGTATTTACATCTATCACCTGAGAGTCAAAACAAAAGCAGTGGCGTGCGGATGACATTCAAAAAAACTAACCTCCAAAGTAATGTACAAAAACTTAGAAACACTTTGGTTTGTATGAAATTAAAAACATGAAAAACAAGTTCGTTTTTAATTAAAAAATATATTGAAATGGTTATAAGGATTGTTTATTTTCTCTCATTTGAACTATGCAAAAGTTTATCCTTTTCATACAAAATAAACATCAGGAACTTAAAAGAATTACTGAATGCTAATTGAAATATTTTACTGTTTTATGTGTTACCATTGATAACAGAAATAACAAGACGTGTCAATTTCACTTGCCACAGTATTGGTAACCAATACTATTATTATCAATTATTATCATTAAGATCAATTGCGATCAAAAATAAGAAGTAAATACAAAAGATTTCATTTAATAAAAATTAAAATAACACAAATTAACACAATTAAACAATTTACAATTAAAATTATTACAATAGATTTATAGTACGTGTTCAAAATGACCTCCATGTACAGCCAGACAAGCATCTACTCGTTTTTTCATATTTTCGAATATGTTTACCAATTGCTCAGGTGTAATGCTTCGTACTGCCACAGTAATAGCGTCCTTCAACTCATCTAGTGTATGCAAGCGAGTCTGATAAATTGTATTTTTTAAGATGCCAAACAAACAATAATCGGGTGGCGTGAGGTCAGGTGACCTCGCTGGCCAACGTCCTGCACCGATTATTCTCTCACCATAAAATTGTTCTAAATACCGAACCGTTCTTCCAGCTGTATGAGCAGTAGCATTATCGTGCTGAAAATATCCACGTTGCAGTTCCTCATCATTAAGCTGGTTTATAAACGTTTCTAAGATTTGTTGGTAACGTGCTGCTGTTACTGTATCTTCAAAGAAAACAGGGCCAATTATCCGCCTCCTGGATATTGCTATCCACATCCTAATTTTTAATGGATGAAGCTGCGTTTTTTGAAAAACGTGTGGATTTTCTGCAGACCATACTCGATAATTTGGTGATTATCGTCAACATGGAAAAAGGCGACAGACCGACAGACAGACAGACTTCACGAATTCAGAGACGAACTTTTTGTTCGTCGAAAATCAAATATATAGCCTGCAACCTATAACCATTTAATTGCCAGAAATTATAAATTAAGCTACAGACTATACTGCAGACTGTATAGTGTAGGCTTCAGATTGTAAACCGTAGAGCGTAGACCGTAGACAGTAGACCGCGGATCATGGACCGTGGACCGTAAACCATAGATCTTAGAACGTAAACCGTAAATCGTAGACGGTAAATCGTAGGCGGTAAATCGTAGACGGTAAATCGTAGACGGTAAATCGTAGACCGTAAATAGTAGACCGTAAACCCTAGACCGTGGACCATAGACTGTCGCCCGTAGACCGTAGACTGTAGACCGTATACCGTAGACCGTAGACCGAAGACCGTAGACCGTAGACCGTAGACCGTAGACCGTAGACCGTAGTCCGTAGACCGTAGACCGTAGACCGTAGACCGTAGACCGTAGACCGTAGACCGTAGACCGTAGACCGTAGACCGTAGACCGTAGACCGTAGACCGTAGACCGTAGACCGTAGACCGTAGACCGTAGACCGTAGACCGTAGACCGTAGACCGTAGACCGTAGACCGTAGACCGTAGACCGTAGACCGTAGACCGTAGACCGTAGACCGTAGACCGTAGACCGTAGACCGTAGACCGTAGACCGTAGACCGTAGACCGTAGACCGTAGACCGTAGACCGTAGACCGTAGACCGTAGACCGTAGACCGTAAACCGTAGACCGTAGACCGTAGACGATAGACCGTAGACCGTAAACCGGAGACAGCAAACCACAAACTGTAGACCGTTAAGCGCAGACAGTGCACTGCAGACTGAAAACTATAAACTATATTACTCAAAGTTTACTCAAGAAACCGTAAAATGCGTAAATAGCAAAACAAAAGTATTAAAAACCACAACAAAAGCACCAAATGAAACGAAACAGTCAAAGACAGCAATTCAATCAAAGATGGTAAACAGATATCTTACATTGAAGATTTGGTCCCGCAACCAAGAAATTAATTGATTCTAATAAATTATGCCGAGAAAAAGATAACATCGTTACCGAAATACGTATTGGCAATTAGTTAAATACAATGTGTGGTTAGGAGACACCGTTAAATAAGTGAAATTAATTGATTATGAACAATATACTGGTTAATATGTCTTTGTACGAACACTGAAGAAGTTTGTAGAAAACAAAAAGGAGGACTTGTCTGTTGGAAAAGAAGCTTCACAACATGGTTTGATCTGGTCATAGACGTCTCCTGTAAGTTACGAAACGCTTAATCATTACATATATGTTTAAAGACAGAAACATATCACATACAAAAAATTAAGAAAAAACATATTCACATAATTTTCGACATAAAGAAAGCCTTCCAAAATAAATAGTTCACGTGTAACATAAAACCCTATTTCCGCCACTGAAATGTTAAAATCAAAATTTTAGACTACTATATTTAAATAGTCTCTTCTTTAAATGGCAGTAGAAAAAATGTTATATACAAATCGCAGTAAAAGTGTATTCGTTTGTGAACGGCGTGTTTTTATCTCAGGAATGATAATGATAAAACTTGCTTTTCCTTGCACGTTGTACATTTGTACAACGTGCAAGGTGCAAGTAGCTATTTAGCTACTTTTTTCTGAACTTTCTGGAATTAAATTCTCAATTATGTACCTAATGTTTAATTTCTGTTATATCTCCACTAAATGCTGCTGCACCTTATTAAATCCTTGAATAATTATGACATTTTATTTGAAATGTCTTTAAGTTTGATTGAGAAATGTTAATAATTAAATTAATTAATATCGGACGTGCTGACGATGTGAATGAATCATCTTATGAAAACAATATATCATGATATTCTTCGAAGATCAGGAGGCACTATTGTGAATTATGTAAGATATAACATTTAAATTATGATGGGTCAACGGTTATTCCTAAATGTTGCTAAATATAAATGTATATATACAGCTATGTTAATTTATGCAACTTCATCAGCTGTGGAAAATTTACAAGGATTTAAAAAAAAGCGGTGAAATCTGTTGTAATTACAACTCAATATCCTATGATTGCTGCTTAATTAATAGATATATTGTAAACTGATGTTATTGTTGTTATTGAAGAATTTTCAAGTTTTTGTTCCTTGAAAATTCGGTTGTCAAGGTTACGCGGCGTTATTGTGTTAAAGTTCATATAGACTTAAACTTAACTTTAAAAAGTGTGATGATAATTTAAAAGGAATACTGAAGTCCGTTAATTTTAATTTAACTTTGTACGAAAGTGAACTTATAAGCAGAATAAATCACAAAAAATTAGAAATTATACAGGGATAAGTTTAAGAGAAATGGTGATTTTTTTCAGACCAGCTTTTTAAGCCGCTTGTGAAAGCTTTTAAAATTCAATATTCACTGATTATGGATTTCTGTTAACTACAATACTAGGATAAGATAGCTTTAGTTTTTAAACTACAAACATTTAATAAAATTAATAGAGTTCAGTATCAAAAGCCACATATAATCATTTCATCCTTATTTTGTATCATCAGCATAACGTGATGATTTTCAAGCCCGGGCAACTTATTGTTCCGGTTTATAATTTATTTAATTATTACTAAGGAAAAGATATTAACCACAATTGCTTAGTGCGACATATATACGATGTCAATGACACTATAATCCGTAGTGACCAATATTTTGGATCAGAATTTCGACTACAAGTTATAACTAGATGCTTTTGTTCCGTTAGAACATGAATTTAATAATACATACATACATAATCCATCCCCCTTTTACCGCATTTTGCAGTGTCGGGGTTCCACACAAACTTTTATGGAAGTGCAACGGAGGTAATGGAGCTATTGTAGCAAATATATTACGCTCCTCCATACTTTATCACTCATACAACTTTCATACCTTATTCTAAGGAGCGCAAACACAATTGTACTAAATTTTTAAAATTTAATCGAAACCGAGGTTTGAACCCCCGTCCCTCTGAACGAGAGGTAGGATCTCTACCACTCGACCAGTCTCAAAGGTCATGAAAACTGGTTATAAATGACCTCATGGTCACCAAACTTAGTGCAGAGGTCATTAATAAGATTCAGATGTGAAAATACACAATAATTCCTTATCAGAGAATAAAGAACATATTAAAGGAATTTTATCCAACACCTCTATATAAATATCATGTTTACTATGGTCATTTTAAATATGGAAAGTGATTGTTTACTCTTATGTTACATTATAAGCTACGTTGCCCCTAGCAACGTGGGTTATTTTTAAAAAACTCACTCCTTCAAAGATAACAACCAATCACCAGCTTACGTTACTTAATATTATTAAAATCCAGTCATCGTGCTAGAGTATTACCGTCAAAACTACAGACTAACTATACATTGCAAATTTGATGCTTAAACTTAAATAAAGAGGTGTTGGATAAAATTTTGTATGGCACGCGTGAGTTAAGGATATTATCCACTCAGAAAAATTAACCCTCTCGGGCCTGCCGGCCCTCGAGGGTAAATTTTTCGTTCGTGGATAATATCTTACTTAACTCACTTGTACCATAAATAACTATTAAAGCTGTGGGTAGAAGTATACTTATTCTTAGCACTGCTACATTTAATAATGTTTCGTTTAACTTTAGGCACTTTTTCAATAAACACTTTCATTTATAAGCTTTAAATTAATTCACTTGGACGTTTCACAATAATAATTTATTCTAACCTCTAATATTTGACACCCGTTTACAAATTTAACATAACCTTAAATTTCTTTAATCTTAACAAGTTGTGTGCTCCCTTTGAATGATGGAGAAATAAGAGAATTTGTTTAAAAAATGGCTGTCCTTTTATATGATTTGACAAAACCAAAAGGCTTCTATGCAATACTTCAAGAAAACAAATGAACCTCGACATAACACAATTTTTTTAACTGTAGATTATTTTATAAATTTATTTTTTTCAGGAAAATTATCAATTGCATTTTGTAGAGTTTAAAATTGCGTTTCTAATGGTATATAACAATTAACTCATCAAAGAAAATTAACCTTTCAAATTGAATGTCGATGAACAACAATCTTCTTAAAATTACCTATTGGCTTGTTTAGCCGAAAATACCTTTTCAAATTTGTCCTTCTTCATAAAATTGACCATTACATCTTTTATAATATTATTTGAATATTTTTAGATACCAACAACATTGAATTATAAGCCAATTTACAATATTTCACTAAACAATCTAAAGGCGCAACTTATATGTTTAAATTTTGTGGAGAATAAGCAGCTCTTCAACTTTCCACAAATACACTCCAGCCAAAAACTTTAAAATTCTGAAATACTAGGAAACGAAGGAATCTCCTTAACATGAAAACAAAGTTTTATTTATAATTTGGCCAGGTAAGTTGCAAAACCTTGCAACCTTGCAAACCTTGCATACGTCCTAAATACACTTTGTCTGTTCCAGGTGACATCTTACATTGAAATTGACCTATACTTTATTAAGTTGAATATTATACAATCAAGACTTAATCGTCAAGTTAAAAATAAATTGTGTATATTTTATGGAAAATCAAGATTTCTATATATCCTTTACCTATTTAATTAGTTCGTGTGCATATATGTTTTAATAACCTAGATTTAATTTCATAAAGGAAAAATGTTAAAATTTTGTAGGTCGATCAGGTTATGCAACCAATTCAATCGGGTGTTTCTAAGATAATAAGCATGAAAATGCTTATTAACTACTTTGGTGTGTGTTCTATCTTATGCAGGATCAAGTATCATGACAATATGTATAGACATAGATTATTTCTAGACTAGAAATAATTAATTAAAATAAATTCTAAAATAACTAATTAAAATTTAAAAAAATTAAAATAAAACCTCTTTTGCCCTACATTACAATGCCTTGGATTTATTTCTCACGCTTTGTAGTGAAATTAATGCAAACTTTGTATTGCAATAGTTTTAGTTTATCCCTTGCTTCTTAAAAAGATTTAAAAGATCATCTGGTTTTTAGATTTATTTATGGCCGATTTAGTAAATAATAACTGCATCTCACCTCACTTATAGCATATGGATTTGATATCCTGAGAAAATTATATTTTTTGTTGAGAACAAACATGTTTCATTTTAAGAATTCATTTAAATCGAGATCAAAATATCAAATACAGAGGTAATATTCGCCTTTTTATCATTGGTTAATCGTGACATAAGCCAGATGTTCCAGAATTCTCGATAAATCTTCTTAGTCCAACCCATGCTGGCACCTTGCTTATTTCGTCTTTTAAAATTTAGTGAGGAAATTACGCGGCGGCAGTTAAAACGCACCATAGAGTCGGGAGAGCGCAGTAAATTCTTGGAAATCTGGAGAGACAGTGTGTCGGTGCATATTACACTCCGTTTAAGTCTATTTCTGGAAAAAAAACATGTTACTGTAATTGCCACGTTTAGATGGTCTTTTATTTCTGAGTAGTGACGTCAGCGACGCTTTGTCTAAATGGGAACCTTCATTTTTGGAATGAATTTGGACAAAGCAAACAATCTTAAGACCCTAACATTTTATTTTGAACTTTTTGATATAATCGCCTTTTAAAAAATAAAAATCGAATAATAATCAAGTACCTCAAAGTTTTGTTGGCTGATTTATTGAGTATTATTATTACTATTGTTATTATAAGTAATTAAGGCATCAAAATTATATTTGATAAAAGTTTTATTCCAATAGTTTGCAGACTATACATTCGCAGTGTACATATACGTGCTGTGGTGTGTTTTTAAGATTTTTCAAATTCATTCTGAGACTATTGTTTAAAGTTTGTTGAAGTTTATAATAATTAAAAATATTCTTGCCTTACTATCGGATATTGATTTAAATTCAATCGTGTTCTGTTCAAGTATTTTTGAAGTTTAAAAAAGTGTTTGAATCTGAACAACTTTCTCAAGATTTTCTTAACTTATAGACTTAAAACTTTTCTAATCCAATTTAATTATGGTTGTTGAATTCGAAGATTAAATTCTGTTAAATTTAAACAACTTAAGTTAAGTGTAGAATTTTATTAATCTACTTGCTGAACATTTTTAAAATGAGTTTAAAATAAATTCGGTTGTATTTTGCAATGTCCAATTTTACTACGAGTACAGTTTGCAAGTAATATATCATTGTAACACTTGTTTTCCAATACACTTATTCATAATAGATTGTTAAATAGACAAAAATTTTATTCTAAGTATAAATTGCGTTTGTTGAATTAATTGAAATTTTTTTAATCATTTATAATAAAATAGAAGTTATTTCGGTTTACATAAATATTAATATACCAACATTTTAAATAAGTGTGTGAAATTCAGTGATAAACAGGTATTGTATTGTTTAGTGTAATTGTCCAATCCAACAGCTTCTATATAGTTGTGAAACACAGAACAATTGAGTTGCATTTATTTATCAAAAATAATTTGTTAACTTTTATCAAAAATCCAACAAAAGTAGTATCCACACAAAAGTTGGCTAAATATTTATTCCGCCTGACAAACACTTTGTTAAATTGAGAATATTTCATTCTATATAACAATTCAAGTTTCCTAAAACCACCAATATACTCGTATTTTCTAAAGATTGACAAAACTTTTTTTCTCAATCTCAGTATTACCTATTTAACTTTAACAGAGGTTAATTATGGGCAAAATAATTGTTTCAATCAACATTTATGGTACTTAATTAACTCCAGTTAAAGTCATGTTAGTTAGTCAGTTTGAGTGATGAGAGTTTTACCTACAACACATAAGTAACATTTATTAAGCAATACTGTCTGTTGCATTTCCAGCAGCGAGCAGTGCATTTTTATGTTTTCATGAGATTTTCATGTTACCTTCCATTACCGGTCGTCTTCCGTGCATTTCACTATCGGTATATTTAATCTGCTGCATTACCTACGAAAATCCATACATTTTATTAGTTACAAGCCTTTACTAATTACTAAAACCATATTCTTGTTAATTATATGCTTCATTGAGATTTTACATCTTAATTAAACCACATGATTATAAACACGGTGAAATTACCATCGTTTTGACCTATAAAGATGTTATTTGCATTTGACAGCTCATCTAACTATATAATAAAGGTGTAGGCATAGCTTCTGTGAAATATGTTCTGTAAAATTTATTATACTTTCTTAGAAATCAAAAGCTCTTCATTTCATTGCAACTAATCTGGCTGGTATTATTGTATTCTTGTAGTTAATTTTTGTGATGCAATCTATTGTAAGTCTACATAAGTGATGCAGGCATGTCTCTATTGCAGACACTTTCAGTTAAAGGTTGCACACATACATTCATGCATATGTTATTTATCAAAATAATTATAACTTTATCTAATGTCATAAAATTTTATTGCAACTTTCCTATATCAATTGTTGAAAAATTAATTATTGTTGTTAGATACTAACCTTAGAGCTATAGAAGATTTTTGGGCTGTAAATTATGATTGGTTAGCAAAGAAATATGTTCTCACGCGTTAACATTTATTATTTCAATTTTGAAACCTACTGTTGCATAGGTAAGCGCGTTTAATGAAGAGGATATTATTTGGTAATGGAAAATAGCTCATTTATAAAATTACTTAAATAGCAAACGTGCAATGATGAGTTTAAAACAACACGCAAGGTGGCTACAATGAAAATAACTTCTGTGGAAAAATTTTTTTTTAAATTGAACCTTTTCAAGCTGTAAACAGAAAACTTAAAAATAATACTCTCATTAAACTGTTATAAGCTAATTGATTTATTGAAATCAGGAGGTTGACCTATTTTACGGTTTCTTGGGAGCGAGTTAAATAAATTAATGTTACTCGTGAAATATCAATTGCTCTTGATTTTCATAAATTGAACCATAAATTCATTTAACTCATTTTATCTAGAAATGTAAGCAATCTATTAAAGAAACCCTTAGTATAAAAGCCATGGTGTCTATTATTAAGCTTAAGATACCATTTGAATTTTAGCAAACAGAGCTATTTGGGTGATGGAAAAGAACGAGAAATAAGCACGGTGTATCGCAAGCAAATCGTAAGGATGCAAGTTACGCAGATAAGCAGTACAAATTACGTTCTTAAAGGCACTGAGCCTTACCTGCGAAGAACTACAAAGTAAACAGCCGCCGTTCCACTCAGCATTAATAAAATATTTTTTAAACCTCTCAAGTTTTTATTTACAATCTGTCCTTAGACGATATGTAAATGTGTTAATTTAAATTAAGAACGTATAGACAGTCTTTCAGTAAACCCTGCCTCTAATATTTAATATCTTACCTATAAGACTTACACTCTTAATAAGTCTTACACTGTACGTCCCACTACGTTTACACGCTTTTTCTTTCACTGTCGATATCTGTAAATTTCTTCTGATTATTGCGCAGGTCACAAACCACTGGGCATCGACCATAACGCATAATACAGACCGTACAATATTTGTTGAGCCAAAATTCCTAAAAGACCGCTACCTAACTTTCTCGGAAGCATCCGAATACGACACCCGAGTTGTAAACACATTAGCGGTGTCGCAAATAAATTTCACTTTGTTTATTCCTTTTTCTGTATTTTATTATAGTATTGTATAAAAACATGTAACTAGATGATAGTCACAAATTATTGTAATAAAAGAAATAAAAACACATCACTAGATTGCAAAATATTTTTTACAAACAGTCTACGTTTCAAGGTACGCCGATGCTTGCAAATATCAAGCCATGGCAGACCGTTGCGTTCCTAGAATGGAACGTCATCGGATTTCTCCTTTCTGGAATTTCTGGCTCAACCAATATCGTACGGACTCTACATTTAACGGGAGCTTTTCCGGAATTTCAATATTGGAAGTTCCCGCGGAACTCTACAGTTAAATGCTGTAACGCTAGATGAGCTTTAAAATTGATGGGTAGAGGATGTAGGGTGGTGGTATACAAAATATTTAATTTTGTTCTATAGCCTAAGCTGAAATCTTTGGCCTATTAGCCAAAACATATTTTTAAGTTTCAAATTTAGTTGTTTCGTCTTTGCTTCGACGGTACTTTGTACTTGAATCTTCTGTGAAAATACATTCCTAAGTATTTTACTTGAGTAGATTGGAGCGTAGTTCTTGATACGAAGAGATAATCGAAATAAAATAAAAAATGTTAAAGTAAAAAGCGGGTACAAAATCATTAACGACCACCATTTAGTAATAATGGACATTAAAAAAATACTTAATACTTAAATACTGAAAAATTATTAAGCAGACACACAAGGCGAAGAAGCACAAATAAAGGAAATACAGCTCCAATTCCAATTAGAAGAATCGGTAAACATTAAGATTGATGAAGTTGAATTAGTAATTAACAGTTTGAATTCTGAAAGGTAGAATGCCATGATCAGGTAATTTCAGAAACTACAAAATATAGTGAAGAGATAGCGAAAAAATGTTACAAGAACTTATGATATCGCTTATCGATAGCATGGTATATCTTCCAAGACTGGGAATTGATCGTAATACTTTCTATTTTTAAAGATAGTAATAACTAAAAAGATTGTAGGGGGCATCACTTTTAGGTGTGTTATATAAAATAAATAAACTAAGATCTAAAGTGAAAGAAAGACCAGAAAATGAAAAATGTGGGTTTAGGAATGGTAGAGAAACACAGAATTGTATATCAAAAAAACTTACGTTTTTTAGAGGTTTTGCTATTAATATGAATTGAGCCATCTTCCATGTCATTTGAAAATATTCTAATCTTGTTGCTGCATTGAATATCACAGTCATTACTCTAATAATGTTGTTGTGTGATGTTGATGACTACCTTAGCAGTTGCAGCAGACAATATCTGTTTGTTTTTCAGTCCATATCCTTTTTTTGGGTGGTGATCCCCAGCACATTTAACACATCTATCTTGTCTATAGCAGTAATTATTTTATATGTCCAAAGTTCTAGAAGAAAGTTTTAAAAGAATAGTTTTATTTATATAAACGGAAACAAAGTAGAAAAAGATAAATCAAATCAATCAATAAATAAAGTCAATAACATTTCAGTTCGTATAAAATCAGAAATCAAATGTTATCTCTATAAATTATTTTAAATAATAAATCTTAAACAATAATCAATCAGTTTATAAATTACCAAAAAGAAAGCAGTATCTTAATTTTACAACAAATGGAAAAATCAATAGTACTTACGAATACTTTTTCTGCAGAAAAGCTAGGATTAAATTAAATCATGTAACAATGTAAATATTTAATTTGTTTAATATTAAATCACATAATCTAACAAATAAGACCAAAAAAAGATTTAAATTTTTACAGTTTAGACAAATAAGAGTTATCGGAGTGACGGTTTCCACAAGGTGCAGCCTGTCTTTCTTTGGGAAGTAAGAAATGCCTTGGTAACCAGTCCTGATTAACAATATTAAACTTGTTAAAAGGTCTTAGTGTTCTTGATGTTCGGTCTGTTGCTTACAACGAGAGAAGAAATATCCGAAAGTTTAGGTTGAAAAGAAACCGAACAATTGGTCTTAAAAACTTACAATTATGCACAAGATAATAGCCGTAGTAGGAAACAAAGGTGCTGTGTGTCTTCCTTCTGGTGGTAATTAAGTCCATTCGTAACCACTCCGGGTTAACAACCTTGAACGGGTTAACATATTTGATTATTCTTGACGTCCCGGTCTGTTGTTTACAGCAGGAAAATGAAAATTCTAAGAGTAAAGGTATGCATTATAGAAACACAAAAAAATATATAGTGACAACTACCATTTTTTCAACAGCGTTTGTAATTAACGTTTATTTAATTACACTAACACCAGTTTCGGATTATCTATTACATTGGATATGAATAGTCCCGGCCCTTTAGGAGACACTGGCGACATTCATTTTCATATACCCAAGAATTTTTATTAGCTTAAGCAGCACTAGGTACACTAATAATAAAGAATACTTACACAGTAATTGAAAAGCCCTCTAGAGTACATATGAGCTTTTGTTGATATTGACCAAATATTGATTTTTTTCATCAAACTGTATTTATCGAATACTGTATGTATTACCTGTAAGTACCTACAGATTTTGTTGTGTTGAGTTGGTAATTATGAGAATAATACTAGACAAATTCTCCAAATAAGGGTGTAGAATCATAACGTTGAAATTCACAACCCATTGATTGTTTGACGGTCACTGTTTAAAACCAAGCTTCTCCGTTAGTTTGGTTGTCACTGGTTTTCCCTTTCCTCTCTTGATCGTAAGTTCGCGCCAGCGCTGTCAAGCGCATTCTCAATAGTGGAGTTGAGATAACAAAATGGTGAACTGGCATTAGATGTTGGATGGGAGATAAAATAGAAAATTGGTTTTGATATAATTCGCTTTAGCGGAGAAAATCTCGCATCCAGCAATATGATCATTTGATTGTTTATATGTGAACAATCGTCAATTAGACGGATTAAACCTTTTTTATTTTCCACAATTATTATTTAATGTGCTAAAATCTCATTAAAATATTTTTCTATTTTAGGTAATATTTCCCTATCGGTTGCCCTGAAGGAATCGTGTAATAAAAGATCTTTCAGTTTATCGAAAGGTAAAATTCTGTCGAAAGGTAAAATTGTGTTCATTCTGTGGTAAAAATCTTTTGGATTTCGTTGCTCGTTGTTTCTTTCCTGTTCCTGCCCTTTTGACTTTGAATTGGATTTAATTTGGAGGTCTTCTCCTTTGGGTTCGTACCTGCATACATACGTACAGGGTTGTATGTAACTATACCGGAGGGTGAAGCGAAAAACCCTAAGCAATGCTTTAAAACCGTACCGTATCATCCGAGGGTCATCGAAGGTGGGATGTTTGTTTGAAATTGTATGTATATATATTGTGTCATTTTATCTATGTGTCTATGTATTTATAAAACGTTTATATAATTTATTTATTCATGCATGTTAGTTTTAAGAACTAGTTAAAACGAGATCTCGAGTAGTGAAATTATTCTGTTAATTTTGCTAGATATTAAAATTCTTAATCAGTATAATTACCGTTTACAAGCTGCATTAAACAATATAATAATAATAATAATTACTACAACCCATAACCTAAACCAAGGTCCCAGAAGCTATAAACTTGTGTGGGAGGGAGGGGGCGATTATTATTATGTAGGCCCAATGTGCAGCTGCAGCCGACTTACAGATGGAAAACTCGCGGGCCGCTTGGGTGAAAGTCCGGCACGCCAGACATTACACTACCAAGGCTGTACAATAAAGCCCTACTTCGAAAGTTTACATTTCACTACATGTTTGTGTTTTATATATTACTATTTATTTATTGTGTGGTTTTAATATTTACTTTCCAGCTTATAACCTGTAAGTATATGCACTGTACGACCAAAATTGTGGAAGTTGTCTATATGTTAGTAAAAGATCTATTTCTTCGTTTATCTAAGAAGTTTGAAGCTTTAGTAATAAGAATTGTTTTAAAACGAAGTGGGGCTTGTTTTTTTATCTTGTATATCTTGTATTACCCCGCCCCTCCCCGACTTGTTGGGGTTAGCCCTCAAAAACTAAAGTAGTGTTATTTAGGTCAAGTTAATACTTCCAGCACAGCTTATTTTTGGTAGGCTTGGTATTTATATATAAGTAGCCTTTGTGATTCTGTAGGCCATACTACTACTTACATTTGCGACGAAATCTCGTCGCAAGGATGCGCCCTTCCGTCAAAACAAAATGTCCCTGAGCCGAACTGTCTCAGCGCCGAAGTGTTCCCTGCGCCTAAGTGGCCTGCACCGAAATATCCCTGCGCCAAAGTGTCTCTGCGCCAAAATGCCCCTGTGCCTAAGTGGCCTGCGTCTAAGTGGCCTTCACCGAAATGTCCCTGCGCCAAAGTGTTCAAAATATTCCCGTACCGACACCGCCGCGCCGAAATTGCCGGTTCCGTTTAAAACTAGCGGAAAGTAAATCTGAAAAGCTTCCAATTCCTGAAACATTTTCAATGTTTGCAGCTTTGGCGCTATGAAGTTGCGAGTTATGAATAGGAAATTGATTGAATTTACTCCGCATTTTTTTAAATTTTTATCTTATATAAATTTTTATTATAAATGATTACCTGTACATTTTGGAGATCTGTTGCATTTACAAGTATTTGACGTGCCTAAGTTTTTGATTAATTCCGTAAAGAGACGTTTATTACGTAATTACTTACTTACAAAAAAAATAACGCATGAATTTCGACAATACAATACAATACAATACAATACAATACAATCTTTATTTTTGTAATTTATCCAGCGATAAGTGCATTGTAAATTATTGTATAAATGACATACTTTTAAATGCAATCAACCATTGTGAAGAAGATGGATAAAGCTAAATTAAAAGTTCATTTATTTACCCATTCAAGCGCATTCAAGCAGAAGTTATTAAACTTTAATAGAAAACTACTTTATTTACATTTTTAAGTCTAGCTACTGACAATAAATCATTAAGTTCAATTCACTCGGTGTAATACCAATAGTGGCATTATATTATTTACACTTTTTATAATAATTACATATTATGTATAGTCATGCTTTGAAGATAAATTACTATTAGTCACTTACGATTGCTGAAATCGTAAGCTTGTTACATTTAAATATTTATTTGAAGTAGAAATTGGACCATTGAAACTGTCTTTTTACTTTTACTTTAGGTACTTAAATAAATTGTGAGATATTATTTTACTTATAGAACAATAATAAGTTGTCAAGAAAATTTTGTCAAAATTTTTTTTAAAAAGAATCATAGTGAGCAGTGTAGGCAACACATCAAACAGATAAATATTAATTTTGTTGTACAGCATTTCAGCTTTTGGAACACAGAATTATTAATTTATTAGTACTAGATACAATTTTTATTTTTAACGATCATTACCGTATTTAGAAAACAATAGTATAATAAAACGTGTAAAATTAAGCGAATTCCAAATAGACCGAAGAAATTTGTGATACATATACATATAGTGTGTACATAAAATATAAAATAAATTCATTAGCTCGAAAACTACTAATTGGATTACAAGACGAATTTGCACAATAGGATTATCAGCTATGACGAATTCGAATTTGACGTCGTTGTTGCCAAACTAACCATCCCTTCAATACTGCTAGCAGCCGTTTTACGTTAAATAAAATAGCCTGTATATTTTTGTATTCTTGGATTCCATTTGAAATTCTGATTTAAAAAATGTACAATAACTACCATCTTTTCTTATGCAATTAAGTTAATTACGAGTTATCGTATACTCATTATTTTTATCTACGACCACTATAGAAAATTACACATTTCGTATAGTCTAGTAACCATGAAAATGGTTCATTGCTCACAATCTCCAAACTGAACGAAAATGACCGTGCGAAATGATATCGCACGAATAATATTATTAATTATTTGGAATATAAAAGATATACTTAAAGATTAATTATTTTGATTAATTAATGTTTTACATTAAATTATATTTTAAATGCAAATCCATCTACAAAAGTTATCACTCCGACAAGGAATCAAACCCTGGACCTTCTGCTTGCTAAAGCAGATCTCCTTCCGTTGACCTATCGAGGTGACTTACCATAATTTAGTTATTATTACTATATACAGTTATTATAATATTGTTATTGATATTTAATCTCCGATCTCACGCCGCTTGACTTCTTCCTGTAGAGCCACCTAAAAAATGTAACAAAAATAAACCCAGCAATGTCAACAAACTAAAACCAAGGATCATACCTGAATGTCACAATATATCTCAAAAAATAAGCATATTAGCAAGGATTTATAGACCGTTTGGAATATTGTTAGGCACAAGAAGGACGCCGGCTTCTGCATCCATTCAGCAAACGTACAAGTCTGTACGAACATCAACCGCCAATTATAGTATGATTTTTGTACAAATACCTAAAAGTTTAAGGCACTATGTGCATATGAAGCATTACACTTCTCTCTTTGGTGTATAGAAGAAAATGAAACAGAATTTTTATTGACAACCCATTACCAGCGAAGAAAAAATAGTTCCATTCTTCTGAAAAAATTTCCGTGTCCATGTTATTCTGCCCCTTCTGCGTGGTTCTTCAAAACAGCAGGGGTGCTTGAACGACTTCGATGTTCCTAGATGGTTCTGGTATGATCTACCCCAAAGTCTACTGACTACGTTTTGGATGATTTTTAGCGTATCAGCAGCAGCAGCTTCTATAGCTCCTATTTATAAGCCTTCGGTTGCGCTATTAGCTTCAGCTGTTATCAAATACTTTTTCTATGCCATGTATAGTCATGCTTGTCTTCAAACGTCGGACATAAAAATTATATAAGCGAAAAATTTCATTACCCGGAAAATTTTCAGCCAGACATGCGTCGAACTCATAAACGAAGCAAGTAGGATTGCTCATATTTATAGCTCATCATATAGTAATTTCTGAAAGTAGTTCAGTGATCGCTACGATAAGTATTTTTTGATGTTACTGGAATATAAATAGAATTTATTTTTTCCTCCTAGGATTTAAAGTACTTTAGATTAAGAGTACTTAGGATTGAAAAGTGTAACCTAGTAACACGTACAGTTTTCTGTTAGTAATACAAACATCAGCTTTAATGACAATTAACAGTCTGTAAATAATCTACTTTTAATTCGTTACAGTTTATAATTGTTTGTAATTAGTGTTAATGTAAATATTTTCCTTTATTAATAGACGATTAAACAGCACTTTTAGTATTACTTAAAAAGAACCTAACAGTGTTGTCAGGCATCTGGTTTAAAATAAATAAATAAAATTGCATAATAAATAAAGTGCTGTTAGAATAGTGTTAAAAACAATTCCCAAATGATAGTCAGAATGGTGACGAAATTGTTAAACGAACTCGTTGTAGACCTAAACATAGAATTAGAATAACGCGACTTAGAAATATCTGGGAATAAAGCGTTTGAATAAATCGGCTAAAAGAATGGTTTCTAAAACATAACGAAGACCCCCAAATTTATCGCTTTGAAATATCTGGGGCCGCAATCGGCACTAATTTGTTGTTAAGTAAAATGGAAGAAAATTCTAGAAAAAGTAAGAAAAAAAAAGAAAAAGTTTTCGAAGAATTTTTGGAGAAAGCCAGCACAGCACGTTAGAACTGTTGGAGGGTAAATTGGCGGAACAAGATAGGGTAATAAAAATGGTAGAAGAAAAAACTAGCCCAAGTGCAACTACCACCAACAACCGAAAAATATAGCATAACTAAAATGCTCGAAGATAGAATGACTCAACTACGGTTTTGCCCAACGTCTGAGTGGCCGTTTAATGAAGTAAAGTAACAAACTAAAGAGGAATGGGATAAAAGTGAAACCACCCACGTTTGATGAAAAGGTACCTTGGTCCACCTACTATAAATAATTCATGGCGGCCTCTGGGGCCAACGGATGGACTGGCAAGGAAAAGGCCGTTTCTTTAACGTGGAGACGCGTTGAACGTCCTGCAAACCATGCAAACGATTCCAGCAGAATAGGAAAGCGATTACCAGCTGTTAGTCTTTCGGTTGGACATGAGATACGGAGACGCGCATCTTCAACAAGTGTACCATACGCAGGTGAAGAATCGTATCCTGAAGAATTGAGAAAGTCTGAAGAGTGTCTGAAGCCGATGTTGCGCGGTTGGTCCGATTGGCGTACACTATGGCACCCGATTCATTTCTGGAACAACTCACTGTGCAGACCTTCATTGGTGGACTAAGAGACGGGGAAACATAGCAATCGTTAAGGCTGGCACGACCAAGAACAACTGATGATGTGCTTGCCCACGCCTTAGAATTTGAAGCAGCAAAGCAAGCGTCCCGAGGTTACGGGCGTATTCGAACCGTTGCGGAAGAAGAGGAAGGCTCCAAAAGTCTCTTAGCGGAGTTAGTACTGACAGTTCTTCAGAAGAAAGAGAACCGTAAGAAAAGCAAGCGTCCCGAGGCTACGGGCGTATTCGAACACCAAGATCGCCTAGAGGAGTTGTTACTGACAGTTCTTCAGAAGGAAAAGAACCGTAAGAAGATGGATAAATTGCTAACCCAACTGTTCCACTAGTTATAACACGGGGGCAACAAAATTCATCATACACCCAGACGTTTTAAAAACAAGTGTGAAGCTGTTACCGACAACTACTCAACTCCGTAAAGCGACAGGTGAAGCAATACCAATACGCGGAATGATGAAGATGAAGATTGGCATTAGAAGTAAAGAGCGTGATCATGAGGTGCTGGTAGCGGTTATGACTGACGACTTCATCTTGGGAATGGACCTACTGAGAAAATTTGGTTTTACGTTGGAATTGAAGGGGGGTGTTTTGAAGGTCGGTAACGAAGAACTTCCTTTGTACCCACGAGAAGACCCTGTGATATTGCCGGGTCGGAGCGAGAAAATTGTCGAAGCAGGTTTGGATGGAGATCTTCAGGAAGGGTGTGTACGAATGATGGAGTCTGTCTGTGATAAGAAGATCCATAGCGGCATACTGGTGGGAAAAGCGCTGATCAAGGTTGGAAAGGCAGTACCAGTGAGTATTATAAACGTTAATGTGGAGCCGGTGACATTGAAGAAGAGCACCCTTGTGGGATAGTGTGTGTCAGTATTTCGAGTAGCCAGGTATATGGCTCATGTTCCAAAACAATTGTCCAAAGACCACGGTGGAAAATTAGTGGGTATGGTTACTAGTTCGTGCGAAGACCTTAATAAAACTGAAGTGGAAGAGGCACAGGATTTGGTTCACTGATACCAAGATATCTTCGCTCTTGACGATAGCCAAATTGTACGAACCGATCTAGTGCCACATAAAATCGATACACGGAACTCTAGGCCAGTCCGTCAGCAGCCGAGACGTCTACCTATAGCAAGTCATGCAGAAGCCGAGAAGATTATTACGCATATGAAGGAACAAAGGGTCATCGAGCCATCCAGCATCCCATGGACATCACCGATGGTCCTGGTCAGCAAGAAGGACGGGTCAACCGAGATTTTGTGTGGACTATCGGCAACTCAATATTGTGACCAAGAAAGACATCTATCCCTTACCACGCATCGACGACACGTTAGATACACTGCCTGGTTCACGATGGTTTTCGACTTTAGACTTAAAGAGTGGTTATTGGCAAGTTGAGATAGAACCTGAAGACCTGGAGAATACCTCGTTTACTATTGGCTCCGGATTATGGCAGTTTACGGTTATGCCTTTCGACCTATGTAACGCTCCGGCCACCTTCGAGCGTCCGATGGAGACTATCTTGAGTACTAAGTCACCAGTACTATCTGAGCCACTGGTAACGGACCCTTGTGGAAGCGAAGAGCACCTATGAGGCAGTACAATGTGGGTAGTACTCTGGAAAGAATAGCTATAGATATATACCACTTCCTAAACCCGACGGTGGGAATAAGTACATCCTGGTGGCGATGGACTATTTTACCAAATGGCCAGAAGCATATGCACTACCAAACCAGGAAACCGCGACTGTTGCTAACTTACTGGTCAAGGAATTTGTCAGTCGCTTCGGAGTGCCCCTGGAGCTGCACTCGGACCAAGACCGTAATTTTGAGTCTATACTCTTTGGAGAAGTCTGTCGATTGTTGAGCATTCGCAAGACGCGGAGCACACCGTTACATCCACAGTCTGATGGAATGGTAGAACGCATGAACCGGACAATGGGCAAATACTTGGCCAAGGTCGTCTCCAATCATTAACGAGACTTGGATAAATACCTGCATCTGTTCCTGATGGCTTATCGCGGTTCAGTTCACGAAACAACCGGACAGTCACCAGCGTCTGTGATGTTTGGACGCAAGCTACGGTTACCGTGTGATCTGGAATGTGGATGGCCACCTGCAGAGTAGGAGGTAGCCGCGAATGATTATGTGGTCATCTTAAAGAAGAAGTTGTATTCACGATCGAATCCGAAGCAATAGCGGAATCGCGAGTGACCGGATGAAGACTTTGTACCATGTGAGAGTCCAAGAAGGAAGGTTTCAACCTGGGCAGCTTGTGTGTTTATACAATCAGCAAAGACATCGTGGCTACTCCCCAAAATTGCAGCAAAATTGGAAGGACCTACACCAAGTGAAAAAACGAATAAATGATTTGATCTATCACATCCAGAAATTGCCAAGAGGGAAACTAAAGGTGGTACCCTCCCGTCTGGCGCCCTATGAGGGAATTATTAACGCAATCCTGGATTGGGAAGATGAGGCTGAAGAGGCTGTCAATACAGTAAGTCTTGAGGATGATCAGCTGACCCTTGGAGAATTTATGGTTGCGTTTTCCGGAACCAGAAAAGTGCGAATCGGAGTCACGACCGAGATGAAACACAATCTGTTCCGGGTCCCTGTTGATTATTCCATTGCCCACTGTGTCTCCGAGGACTCCGCATGGCAAGAGTGTTTAGATCGCACTAGATCTGAGTAGTGTTTGGAAATAAATTTGGACGAACTTCGAGAAAATAATCCTTTTGTTGGCAAAGTCTTACAATTGCCTATCATGGACGCTCTATTTACTATTTAGTAACGAAACGGGAATTACTATCAGAAACCCAGTTACGCGGACCTGCTGAGGGCCTTATGGGATTTGAGGAGCGAATTCCTTACCAGGGTCATTAACAAATTGACAGTTAAATGTTAAAGATAAATACTGTAAATAAATAGTCCGTAAATAGTCTAGTTTTAGTTACGTTACAGTGTTTGTAATTAGTGTTAATGAAAATATTTTCCTTTGTTAATAGACGATTAAACAGCACTTCTATTATTATTTAAAAGAACGCAACGATACTATTAAAAACAAACTACTTTTAAGATCCATGGAAAAAATTGTTTTTGACCTTGATGTAACTAGATGTATAATATAAAATAATACTAATAAATAATACAGAAAACTATTCTATAAAAAAATGTTCTCCTTATTTTACTTTCCCACAAAAGTGATAAATGTGATAGAAAGCATATATTACAGAAGTAGGACAACAATATCTAGTTGTGCACAATTTCCCAATAACTGCATCTGGATCTTCAGTCCTGAATATTGCAAAACCAATCAAAAGGATCAATGTGGTTTACACAAATCAAACAGAATTGGTGCAGTTCATTCGGCATGATTCCACATAGAAAAAAAATCATTCGGTACCGAGACCGATGGTACTATAATCTTTTGCGCTCTATAATAATACTGCGAATTCCTCAAAGTTTATTTATTCTTTCACCATTTGGTCCAATTCTAGTTCCAGGTCAAGATCGATGTTGCCCAATTCGCCATTATCTCTGGTTCGTCGACGGCGTTCTGAAGTTTCTGATTTTGAAGGTTTTGAAGTTCTAAAGCTGAAGTTTAAAAGATTTTTAATGTTTGATTAAAAATCATTTCACAGTTTCAGGCTGCGGTTTTAGACTTCCTAAGGCGTTCAGATATTCAAAGCTTTAAAAGTATAGAGTGAAATTATTTGTTTTATATAGTACCAGTAGCGTACTCTGAGGGTGTAAGTTTTAGAAACTTTCAAACTCTATACGTACTTTTAAAGCCCTCAAAGACCTTCGAATCTTTAGAGCTTAACGTTATGCTTAGGTTAGCATGAAATTATGATATTTTGAATCTTTGAAACCTTTACACTTTAGATATCGCAAGCAGAACTTTCAATATCCAAAAAATTCTGTAATATTAAACCAGGAAAATCTGGATTGTGGAGTTTCTAAATCCAAAGTCAAATAAAAATTATTGTTTTTCTAATCCATATTTTCCTACGATATCTTTGTTTCGTTATATTGGAAAGGATCAGAAGAAATTAATTACATATTTCACTAAGAAGCATTTATTATTAATATATAATAAAAATCCGATTAAATAGTGGTGTACATATATGAAATTACACATGAGTATTTGCATCTCAACCTCACAATTACAATTATTACGTTAGATTATTAATCTTCAAATTTAACTTTCCCTTAGGAAGTAACAGATATACATCTTACTGTACATGGTTATTAAACAATGAATATGAATTCCTTCTCATCTTTAATCTTCTATTTTAAATGTAATTAGAACGCCCTAATTACTATTGTATGTGTAAGAAACCGTTACCTTTATGAAGAATAGATGGCATTTTACCTTTTACAATCCAAATGAAAAGACAATCTTGCATAATCGTTTATCTTACAAGTTAAGCAATTTTTATAGGTGACTAAAATCTTTAATCTAAAAAATTAAGTGGGCTGATTATAACAGCCTATGGTTATTGCAAAATTGAAAAAAGTCTGTTTTATTTACAAGATATACGGCAGCGGATGATTTAGGTATATGTTTGCAGCGTTTTCAGGTAGGCGGGAGTTCAAATTATAAAAGAAATTTTATAAAATTTACTACTTAACGAAAACATAATTTTTAATAATATGCAAATATCAAAAAAATCTAATTAGCAAATTTAATTTCCTATTAGAAGTCGGTTACGTATATTATTGGGTGAAATTAATATAAACGTGTGTGGGTTCATTACATCCTGCAGTCAAAGGGACCAAGGACGATGTAGAGTATAAAACGACCAGTATTTCTTGACAAGGTTATCATTCTATGTGGTAGCAAAATATCTTTTCCTATACTTAAATATCAATCCATCATCCGGCTTTAGCTGCATGTATAGTATTTTGATTTAATAGCATTAAGAGGATTTAATAAATGGATGCAATTAAAATGTTAGATTGTATTCTTAATAATATTTGAGGCTAATTTATATGCCTGGATTGCACGTATTGAATGGAAGATGAAATATTATTCATCAACTTATCATCAAGCGCCTAATTAAAGTGTACTATGTGGTCTTAAGTGTTTATAAAAAGTAGTTAGGCTAACGTAAGATACTAGACTTGTTTTACTGCAGAATTGATAGCTTAATTAATTAAGAGAAACTTATTTTTTTTGTTTCATACTTTTTAAATAGTTTTGGTACAACTGAAATTGAACGGAATTGCTTGTCTATTAATTGTGTTTTTCGACTCGGTTTGTTACTTTGTTACCTAATTAATTACCAGTAATTTAATTACTAGGCACCGTTGAATTATCTCTATTAGTAATGAGTAATTGTAATGAAGTGCTTTCTAAAAGTAATTTTAAAACCGGTTCAGAACGGAAGTAAGTAATTTTTATTTTAAAAATCCAAAAACCAAAATAATTCTTTTATAAGTCTACTTCTGCAATACCGTCTCTCCATAAACTACTAGTACTTATGGCACGTGTCTATTATTAACTACATACACTGCTATTCATTTACGAGTACTATGTAATATATGTAAATATATTTAGTACAAAAGAACGTGCTGTATAATTGGTTGCCTATGTGTGTATAATGCTTTGATTTGATTATTTTTAAATGCAACATCGGGAAATACCACATATTCTCTCTGGTAGTTCTCTACGTTTAACACTCCGTATGTGTTATTCTTTGAAACCTCATCCGAGAGGATTTTATACGTTAAATATTTACAGAAGCTATTAATATTTTATTATACATTTTTTAGTAACGTAATAGTATATTACGTTATAAGTCCGGTAAACCCAAGTTTACAGTAGCGAGTTGAAAACGTTTCGGGACGAGGCGACGAAGGAGCCGAGTCTCGAATGTTGAAACGAGCTACTGTAATGGTTTACCGGAAGTATGACGTAAGGCGTTTTATTTCATACTGCCTCACATTGTTCATTTTTTAAAAAAATGCATTTAAAATTTTCAGTCCGGTAAAATTTTTTACCGGACTCAAATTAGATTTTCAGTCCGGTAAAATTTTTTACCGGACTCAAATTGGATTTTCAGTCCGGTAAAATTTTTTACCGGCCTTGTAACGTAATAATTCATTTACCGGACTCAAATTGTAGTTGCTTTATAATTAAAATTAAAGATTTTGTTGAATTTTAATCCACTGTGTTGGTTAACAACTGTTTTTAATATACATAATTATGGCATTATTTGGAGGATTATTGGTATGAATTCAGCCGTTGTAATCAGATTAAGCTTGAGTCTAACAAGTAATACTTTAATTTGGTTAACTTTATAATACTTTAGTTTTCAGTCGTGTATAAGTCAATTCTATTTGAATTGTACCATTGTTTATTTTGTATGTTTTATTACACTTATTTGTACCTTATTAAAGTTTTATTCTTTATATTTTGGCACATCCAAAATCAGCAGCTTCACTAAAAGAAAAGAAAAAAATTGTAAATTTGTGTTACGGTTTTCCATGCATGTTTTGATATGAGGTCAAATAGTTTGAATTATAAGGTTTATGGTTTTCATAGAAATTTAATATCACGTCAATGATATTATGATAATAATGAACACCTTATACAGGTGAGAAAATCCAACTATCTTTCAATACGATTAATTAAATTTTAAAGTGCAGTCTGAGAGGGTAAGTTTGGCAATAAACGACTCCCAGGGAGAATTCTAAACGAAACTTATATTAGAAAAAATTGTAAAAGAAAGTAAAAGTATAATTTTTCTAATAATAAGAAAATTATCAATTGTTTAATTTAACTATTACAAAGTGTACAACAAAAGCACGTTATATCAATTTAAAATACTGTAAATTTGAAGGAAAATTGTTGAATAGAAGTATTTGCTAAAAAAGATGTACACGTTATTAAGAGCATTGTACTGTTCATAAAAAACTAGATTTGAATCTTATATTTCTTGTATAGGCTCTGCAGATACCAATTGAAAAGGAAATTCCAGGTTTTCTTAGTGCTTGATACAATATTGATCAAAAAGGTGTCATCAGCTGATTTCAAAGAAGGAAGGAGCAGAAATCTTTTCTATCGATGTATAGAAAGAATTCTTCCTAGGATAATAAGCCTAGTGGAAAGTATACTATGTTTTAATGCTAAAATAAAATCATAGAGTTTAATATTGACAATTGGTATAAGAAAAGGAGAATTAATATTACTTATCTGCATATTATTGGAAGTTATTTGTATAGTTAATTAATATCAGGTTACTGTAAAGTAAATTGCAAACTTGAGTAATGATTAAACTTATTACCTTAAATTAAAATTAATTTAACTAATAACAAAACCAATTCTGAAAATCCAATATGTCTCTGATAAAATGAACTTATTCTTTCTTTGGCAGCTTGGCGATTCTTTTATAAGTTACTCAATAGAAGGCGCTCGTTTTGGTGCCGAAAATCGTTTAAAATTTAATTCATAGTTTATTGAGAGAACTGAAAAAGGGAACAGGATACCGTTCTTTTTGAAAATTATTATTACATCCTTTATTTTTTACACATCTTTTGGCATTTCCGTTCATTGGGTATTAACCTTAAATATTTCTATTAGGCAAGCATTTCCCCTTGATACGTGTTTCAAACTGATAGCACAGTCAATATTAGCACAATAATCTAGGTTGCTAAATATAGCAACATAAAATATATTGAATTAATTTAGTAAAGTTTAACGTATGAAGTGTGATGTCACTACTACGTCAATTCGTCCACATTGTGTCTTGGTTCCCTGGTTTCCTATTGACAACGTGTAAAAGAGAAGTCTCTTGGACATAAGTGTATCAAATATATATAATTTTAAAAAGTTTTCTATCACTAATCCTTTTTTAGACATAGACATTTTTAGACAATTCTTATAGTCATAGTTCATTTGTATGATAATCAAAATAATGGCTATGATGATTTTAGTATTTAAATTAAACGTCTTCGCTAGTTTGGAAAGTCAAGATCAAATTTCAAATGCCACAATATATTTTTTTTAATAACACCGTTTGCTAGTATTTAATTCAGTTATCATCATTTGATATTTGTATAAATTTAATAACAAGCCATTTTATGACCCATTCTGTAATAATAACCCACATTATGATGAGTTCGCCTACTACAATATTTTTATTTAAAAACTTTCAAAAAGTTTTAGCAATTTATTTACATAACTTATTGTTAGTACAACTTGGCGCCTAATTATATGCACTAATATGCAAATAGACTTGTCAAGAATTATATTAAATGCATTCTCATACACTCCTGGCAATAATTTAGATTTTTCTATTGCCCGTGCCATATATGTTGCATCATATGTACTAATTTGTTGGGTTATTTCACTCTCGTAGTCACAGTCAATGAAATATACAAATTGATATATTATACAGTTATTATACAAGTAATTAGTTATGATTATCATTATTTTCAAACATTTTGTTGTGTTTTAACATTAGTAGTTAGGTACTTGTTTACCTTTTCTATTTTTGTTAATAATCCCTAAACAATAACCATAAACATAGTTTTCACTATGCGTACGTTAAACTTAAATACAAATATATTTCAATTACAAAACGATTGTTAATATTTTATTTATTTGATAAATTCTTACCACTTCATAATAATACTACTTTCTCCTAATGATATATTCTACATCGATGTCCAAAACACCGATGAACTCTGCAGGGGGGGCATATTGTTAATACTACTTTATACTTACATATCTAAAATAGTTTATAGAGGAAGACATCGTTATTTACGCACAACTATTTCAATACATACTCTGCAATTCACTACAGTAGGTTTCCCGTTGTAGATATGACTAGCGGAAAAGAGCTGGGCATTTTTTCGAGTAAGTCTGCTACTTGAACTTCTTAAAGTACTGTCTGATACTTGAAGAAATGTACTAAAATGCTTTCAAATTTCAATACTTTGCACTAACTAATTGATAAAGTAGATAAGATGACGTGGTGCTCGGTACTTTATCTTCTTCTGGGTACTGCTTCAATTCGTGAAAGTACTACTTGAAGTATTTCAAGTACCGAAAACACCGCACAATTACTTCAATTACTTAACATACCACTCAAGTAGTTTGAAAGATTCCTATTTTTTTTATTTCTATTTGAATCTGCAAACACTCTAAAATGTTAAGAAGTAGTGAACTGTTAGAAGAATGAGTAAGTAGTATGAAGAATGAAGGATGAGAAACAGTAACTATTCTGTTTAAAATTATTCAATTTACTTTGAAAAGGGAAAAAATATTTTGTAAGTTTTGGAGGAGTGTTATGTAATTAACAAAGAACATACTGTATATAGGACATTGCACGATTACCGCCAAATCTGGTGACTTATTATAACCCCCTGGCAGTTGCCGTGTATCATTAGTATATGTAGATGGCATCCAAAACCGAAATTCCAAATGACCTAAATAAGAACCATCCTAATAATACATATACGAGTACGTAGTACTAACTTTAGCATATTCTGTAAATGTTATGTTATTCTTATTAAATTTTGCTGTTTCAATAACTTAATAAAAAGTGTTATTAATTTATTAATCCCAAAATATAAATACAAAGGTCTTTTTTCAGAGAAACATTAAAAATAAATTATTTATTTTACTGAAAGCAAGAAAGTGGAGAAGATTTAATACGAGAATCAAAGATTTTTCTTTAAGTTTGAAACAAATCAATCATTTCAATGCGATACTGGTACTTTTGAATCACATCTTACCTGATACAAAAGAGAAAAATCAGTAACAAACTGATTTCTTGAGATTCGAGTTAACTATAATGACGATCGCTCATTAAAAGTTTATGAAAAAATTCATTGTTTAAACATATAAATTAAATTATAACAAAAGGATTCTGTATAAGTGGAGATTTATTAATTTTGGTATTTTTACAAAATTACAATTCAAATAAAAGAACTCTTTAGAGATAGTAGAAGTTCACTTGTAGTTTAATTCTGAAAACAAAACTGTAATTAGTACCAACAAAAAATGACTATGAACATATACTTTAATAACAATAAATAAAATTTAATTCATTAGACAATGCAATCTTCATATAGTATAGACCACGGTTACCATGACAATATTTGACCATTCATAGTAATGAAAACAAATAATAGAGAAAATTAATGTGGATCCATTAATAATGACCAAGGTTAGTTTATATTGAGATAATAAAGGAGAATTAAATCCTATTGGTCTCTAAGGTAAATAAAATAAAAATTATTATTATAAAATCGTACAAAATGAATTCAAGATGTAAAGATGTATGTATCCACAAAAAGATTTGTTAAAAAAGTTAAAATGAATGTTAAACCATCATGTAAACAGTCTCCGAATTTTGATTACTATCATAATACAAGAAGAAAGTAGTATAAAGAAGAAAAATTACCTAAGCTTTCTAAACATACCAATAGTCCTGAGCTGTTAAAGGCGAGACATCGAGGAAAGCTGAAAGTAAATCCATCGTTGAACAGCATGTCCCAGTAAACTGAAAAGAAGGAGAACAAGTTTAAAGTCAACAACACAAATTGACGTCGGAAGGTAAAATAAACTCTTTGACAAAGTTACCTACAAGTCCCATACATTTAAGTCGGAGGCCGAGTGAAGGGTGTCAGCAGCCACAGTAAAGGGGGGCCCAACTACACCACTCCCCACAGACAGTACCTGAAAGAAGCAAGGAAGGAAACCACATCTAAATTAATCAGGTTTGTGTTATAAACAGTGTTTTATATAAATAAAGAAAGAAAAGGTTTAGTGTTTTTGTTCTATTATATGAAAGGTACAACAGTGTTGCTAAAGAGAAGGTCTATTATAAGTGCGTACTACGTACCCTGAAATTCAGATCACTGTAAAACCCGTAAGTGAATTCCTATAAATAAATCTAACATTAACCCGATTCTACAATATTTATTCATAGAGTGATGTGAGGTTAAGTTAAATTCATCAGTCAAGTGTGATAAATATTTCCGAACTGTCACTTTTAAACTTTCACATGATAAAATCTCATTAAAGCAAAATTACTGGCGATCCCAATATATAAAACTATTATAATCTAAAAAGATGAGTTCTTAATAAAAGAACCCAGTTAAGGACTAAGTCATAATTAGCAGTCTCAAAATAAAATTCATAAAAGAAATATAGATTTACAAGACCATGAGGTTAAACTAATATATTAAATAACACGTTCTTATTATTCATATTTTTCAAGGTTCATCGCAGTATTTAGAGTCTTCTACTTGATACATTGGGAAAAACGTATATTTTAAAAATCGGTCCCAGCTAACCGACACCGTAATATAATATATATTATGTAATTAGGAGATCAAGCGATACTTTAAATCCGTGAAGATGTATTATAACGTCGAGGCGCCAGCCGAGGCGTTATAACATCTTCGAGGATTTAAAAAAACTTGATCTCCGTATTGCATAAGTTGTTTTATTTTATTTCGTATTTCAATCCTAATTTCTCCCTTTTAAAATTTTTCCGAATTTATTGTATAATGAACCAAGTTGCCTTGTCTGTGTCATCATACGCGTAACTAAGGAGATAAAAAGCAGCATGTCACGTGTGGCTGTTATCCACACCACATTGATTTTTACGTTGCCAACAACAACGGAGATCAAGAACGTCTTGAACTCCGGTGTCATTGGCAACACTGCAAACGATCGCGTAAAATTCGCCGGACATTAAATCTGAAGTTTACTAAAATATTTAGTAATTTAATTAACAAAGCATCATTCGTTCGGGGAATCCCCGCATTGAATCATGGTATTATAACCTGGATAGAATTCGCAATAGGCTAGTAAAATAGAATCCGTTGGTGGAAATAAATGTTGGAAAGCGGGAGATCGTTTCTATCGCTTCGTTTGAGGTCAAATATAAGTATCCTAGGTTTGCATGGTCGCCCGACTCGAGCTTACCTGAGGGCATCAAAAGAACCACGAAATCTTCGGACCTTTTTTAGTTTTTCGCTTATAACTCCAAAGCGGTGCTTTCCAACGAAAGCTTGATTATTACAAGAATTAAAGAACATTAAATTCTGCGTCGGATGAGTATCCAACACTTTTAAATCGGTCCAGTGATATTGTCGAAATTGACAGTCGAGAAACGACAATTTTACAAATTTTCGATTTTCCTTCAGACAGGACACCCAGAGGCTTTCCGTATAAAAAACCCGTTGATCTCATTCTGATTGTCAATATAAGTCGAGAAGTAGCTAAGCTTTGGTATTATAGAGGTCGCCGGATTAAACTAATGGCCATTTTTTATCATTCCCCATGATAGCAATTAGGATCAATCCATATGAAGTAGTGCAGTACTGGTCGCTCGATCATTTCGAAAAAAGATAATTTTTTTTGTGTTATTACCCCTAAGTATTGGTAGATCAAAACCAGTGTCATTTTATTTTTAATCCATTTTATTGAAATATGGCAGCCATATTTGTTTCGTGGTGCACGACGTTGTTTGCAGTTTTTTGATGTAAACGTAACTCTTGATATCTCAAGAACGGTTGATCCTAGAGACCTGCGGTAAAAATGATTGTATTGCTCACATGTCGGACTACATTTTTAAATATAAATATAATTTTTGTAGGACGCTTACTTATGGGTGTAATTTAATCCCAAAGATTAAAGTTTTTACAAAAATTCCCGCTTTTATGGGGGCTTATTTATCATATATCCAGATAAAAATGTAGTCTTAGGGCGGATTTTCGATTTAAACGTACCGGTTAGAGGTAGTTTATGTATAAAATATTTTAAATCTGAAATTTTACTAGTTTGGTATTTATGGGCTTTGAAGTTTTCGTTATGATACGTCATATCAATATTATGTTTATGATTAAATCAATCATTTTTACCGCAGGCCTCTAGGATCAACTGTTCTTGAGATATCAAGAGTTACGTTTACATCAAAAAACTGCAAGCAACTTCGTGCACCACGAAACACATATGGCTGCCATATTTCAATCAAATGAAATAAAAATAAAATGGCAGTGGTTTTAATCTACCAATACTTAGGGGTGATAACACACAAAAAATTATCTCTTTTCGAAATGATCGAGTGGCCAGTACTGCACTACTTCGTATGAATTGATTCCAATTGCTATGATGGGGGATATCAAAAAAATGGACATTAATTACTCGGACGTTAATTCGGCAACCTTTATAATATCAAAGCTTAGGTATTTCTCGACTTACATTAACAATCAGAATAAGTCCAATGGGTTTTTTTATACGGAAAGCCTCTGGGCGTCCGATCTGACGGAAAATCGAAAATTTGTAAAATTGTCGTGTCTCGGCCGTCGATTTCGACTATACCACTGGACCGATTTTAAAGTGTTGGATACTCATCCGATGCAGAATTTAATGCTCTCTAATTCTTGTAATAGTGAAGTTTACGTTGGAAAGCACCGCTTTGAAGTTATAAGCTAAAAACTAAAAAAGGTCCGAAGATTTTGTGGTTCTCTTGATACCCTCAGGTAAGCTCGAGTCGAGGGACCGTGCAAACCTAGGATACTTATATTTGACCTCAAACGAAGCGATCGAAACGATCTCCCGCTTTCCAACATTTATTTCCACCAACGGTCCACAACGGGTCTAATTTTACTGGCCTACAAGGTAATTTTCATATCCAGCAACGGGTTTTTTATAAATTAATTCAAAGTCGCTTACACTAATAAAATCCCCTTTAATCTAATTAACTTAACCATATTAGGAAATTACTGTTTAACTGTTTAATCACTGAATAAACTTGATATTAATGTGATAAGGATATCTTTTCTTCACGTTCTACTCTGTGTCGAGAAGTTAATAATTAACAAAAGTGCTAAATGTACAATTTTTGTAATCTTACAGTAACAATGTAAGGTCACGTTTAAATGAAACTTAATAAAAACCCGTTACAAACAGATGGCTTGTAAAGATGAAATACATAACTTTATTTTATTACGTTTTACAGCTATGTCAACAAAGCAAAGCAATTTAATCTGTAATAGTACAATGTACTCATATGTATTCATAAAGCATACTGCTCTTCATGTCGTAGACCTGTGTTCGCTATTACAAATTAAATGCTTTAAATCACTGTTTTTTTAAATTAGATAAGGTAATCTCTTACTCGACTAGTTCATTTTAGCTGTCAATCATAACTGAGTCTATCTTTATCGACGTAGCACTACGTCTAACTCTATAGATAGTATGAGGCGATTTACAGCCGATTGGTCTGCAAAAGAATAGATCCCAATTGAAATCGTTAAAAACACGTGCCGAACAGTAACTATGTTAGCAAATTCTTAAACAACATATAAGTACAGTTCGCATACTGCGCAATACATCGTGCGCGCGATGCTACCATTACTTCATGTGCGCGGGAGTGCTGTTGCGTTTGACTCAATGTATCTCGGCAACCGCCAGCGCAACACAACTGTACGTGGTTTCGATTCCGTAAAAGATTCACATTTGGGTGGCTATAATTTCTCGTCTAAAGTTGTTCAAAAATAATTTTATTACAAAAATTAAACTTGAAAGATCTCTGCAAACGAATTACTGTACTTAAATAACATTTGATTTTAGTTTTCTTTAAGGGCAACTTTTACTTTAGATATTTTCTACTTTATTAAATATATAATGTGAAGGTTTCGAATTTTTGTCGTATTTTTTCTGCTAGTACTATCGTGACTGACTTAATTTACGTAAATATTCAACATGCTTAGATTTCTGGTAAATGCCTTGGACTCACTTGTTTACTAAGTAATGTATTATGTAGTAAAACAGAAAATTAACAAAAATAAAATTAATTCTTCAAATAAAATTAATCCAAACGAGAAAGGGCATTAAAATATGCCGGAAGCATCCACAATACGAATTAAAAGTATAAAATAAGGATTTAGCAATAATAAGTCACAAATAAAGGAAGGAACAAGGGTGATAGTGTCATAATAAATTTCAAAAATCAGTCTAATCATGGCAATTATTCATTGTTCTATTGAAGAATTTAAAAAAAATCGGAAAGTACTGTAAACAAATCATCTCTTGGAAAATTAAAATGTTAAAAACTTAGAGATAGTATAAAAGTTGTCTATAAAGATACATTAGCAAATTCGTTCCTTGATTTTATAATTAATTGATTGCTTACACTTTAATTGCTGATAACTGAGTTGCCATAAATTAATGATTAAATATAAATATGAATGTTAAACCGTAATAAATAATGTTTAACTAAATAATTTTATTTATTAGGTATAGTAATGTTTATTTATTAGTGGAGAATTTAATCAAGGCAAAATACCAGTTGTTAAATGATAACGCAAATTGTGACATTAAAGAAGAGTCTTGAAATTTATTTTTGCGCAGCGGGAATTTTGGCACTTTTGCCTGATGTAAATAAAATAAAAAACTGGATGATGAGCACTAATTAATTCATTAAAAAAGCCAGAGGTGTGTTTAAATATCTTAATAATTTTCAAGTATAATGGGAAACTGTTACGTATAATCAATAATTGGTTTTTAATAAGCAATTAATAATTATTTATTTTATAATAAAGTTATAAAATGTTATCTGGCCCTGTTCTGATTGGAAAATGAGGTATTAAGTCTTAAGAATTAAAAAAAATCAATTTAAATCGTCACCTTTAGGTATCTATTATTGTAGATAGACTACATTTTTGAATTAATGTAAGAAAACAATCTATTTTAGTTTTTACTATTATTTTAACTATTATTTCTGTTAAAACCAGAAACTTTTTTAAATTTTCTAAAATGAATGTTATATTTTTCAAAGAACTTAGTAAATTAAGTGAACACATTTTCGTTTTATATTATATTATTCCAAAGCATATAGTTGACTTCTTTCTAAATACTCTCTCGCTACAAATAGGTAGTTTTTGCAGATCGGATTGCGGATATACCTTTTATGGTAGTTATAAGATATTTCCTTTTTAATTACTATTATAAAATTTTATTGATTGTTGATCTTGTCACAGGTTTTTGAAACAATTGCCATCGAAACTTCGTAAAAACCTTTCATCTAGATATCTGCTTGTAAAAGTTGTTCGATTTTCTATTTTTATAACATAATATTACCCAAATTAATTCGAGACCTTTTGCACTTGGATTGTTTACTGGATGGCAAATTACTATTTACTTATCAAGTTTCTTTTATGGGATATGATTAACATGCGCTAGGGTGGTCGAAAAATAAAAAGTATCGATTTTCATTTCTGCACAAGACTAAATTTGTTCCTTGTGAGGTAATAAAGTAACATAAAGAATTTGAAGCAAATCGATCAATTTTTAGGGGTCGCTATGATTTGTCATTTTTTCAGAACCGGTCAAAATGGACTGAAATCCGTTGCTTTAGAACATTAACCTTTATTTGAAACATTTTACAAATATGACATAGAAACATTTAGATCAGCTGGACAAACCTGTCTAAAATGATAATTGATGGTTCTACTTATCCAGTATACATCTTAAAATTTAACATTAAACGAAACTTAGTTTAAACTGTAAATTCCATTGTTTCGGCAAATTGTTTCGATTATATGCATGTTCATTAGCCCAATGACACACCCACACTGTAAATCTATCACATTATGTTTCTAATTCAGTTTTAGAAAAACTTGATTTTGAACAAAACGTAGCAGAAATTGCTTTTGCTCTTCATTCTCGTGAGACCTTGGTTGTATTTTTCGATGAGAGCGATCCCACGTTCTGCGCTATAGTTTACCACTTTCAGCATCTTGACTCTCTGGCACAAATTCTGATAGGATGCTTCAGCCTCCCATGCTTCTGGATCTTTTGACAAGCAGCTCCTGGATTCCTCTAACCCCGTTGGGCTTAACAATTCGAAAAGATAGTTGGTTCTTTCTATCACGAATGTCTGTAAATTGCGGAAGTCAGCATCACTGGCATCCACTATATGCAGTGCTGATTGAGCCTTCGGAAGATGGAGGTTTGCTGCCATGGCTTTCTTCACACGTGACTGTACTCGAGAATCAAAAAATGCTAGACCTACAAGGCGTTCTGAGAAGCACCACAGATGACAAGAAAGGAGAGTAAAAGCGGCATCAGCAATGTTTCGGTTTGGATACACTTGAAGAAGTCGTAGCATCTGTGCATCATTCAAAAGAGCATGAGAGGCCAGTGGAGGCTCGTGCCAGAAGCGTCCATAAATAAGTTTGCACTTATTTATGGACGAAGAGAGCAAGCTCAGTTTGCGCTCTCTGGCAGTCAAAGTCAATTGGCCTTTAAACAGTACCATCTTCAGAGAGTAGAAGACTTTTGCCATCCATCTTGCATGGTGCATCGCACCAGGTGCTCGAAAAGTTATATCCGTTCCGGATGAGCCTCCACCAAGGTAGACCAGACACAGTCGAGGAGTTCAAGGTAATCCTCTCTTAGATGTTGACAAGTAATGACATTAGTGTAGAATGTCACCAATTCCTTTCGTAGGATTTCAGTAACACCGTGAAAGAATTCATCTTCAGCTGGCGTGTAATCTGTTTGTTTGATATATGGCCATATCTTCTGGAACCTCTTGAAGAGGGCCACTTCAGGTTCTCCTTTTTCGCCAAACAAAACCGTGAAAACGCTGCTAAGAACGACTCCCAGGATATGGTGACGACAGCCAATGTTGACTAGCTCACGGCCAAGGGCCTTCTCGATGAGGACGCAAGTTCCCACGTGAATGCCAGTGTTGGACGCTGTAGTATTGAAAACCAGACCATGCACTGCATTGCGTATTTCCCACTCATTTAAAACTGGGGTGAACGGACAAGCAGTCGCTGGAGATATTGGACTTCCGTAGTATCCGAGACTAGCCCGAAGTCGGAGGGAGGGCAGTCGTTAGAGGTGTCGGGAAGCACTAGGATTCACGACTAGCTTGTAGGAAGACCACACGGCGTTCACCCTTAGAACTGGTCGTTGTCTACCCAATCCCAGGCCTGCCTGGGTAACGGATGACGCGATCAGAAGGAAATGTGTGGTAGAGTTATGCCTAGGTGTTTCGGTTCACGTTCCATCGAAGTGTTTCTCGACGATGACTCTAAAACGTTGCGGAGAGAGCTCTACTGACAATAGGGTTCGGTGTGGGTGGATTGAATCTCACCTGACATCATGGTCTTTTATGGAGCTAAGTATCCCGCTGTCTGACCTAGATTAATGAAGGAGATTCAAGTGAGATTTATCTCGGTCAGGGAGTTCGTTCGCTGACCTATGAGAAACTGCAAGCCACCAGGTAGCGTTTTGGAGGTGACAGTATGGGGTCCGGCAATTGCTGTCAGTTCCAGCCGTCGGATTCCTAGAAATCGTCTAGAGACCTACACTTATGGGACGTTGATGCGAAGATACATAGCCTCTCACATTCAAGACAACTTCACCTTAACGGGTACACACCGGGACGCTACTTTGATGGGCACTATAAAGTAGCCTCGAGACGAAGCTCTGTCAGGGGCACACCAGGCCTATAAGTGGGAGATCGGGGTGGCAAAACCATTCAAAAACCAAGTCCCGCCACACTTGAGGTTGAATTCGATCGGGCACAGGCCCCAACCCTGGCTCGGTGAAGGAACTTCAGGGTTCCGATGTACTGACCTAGGTTGGGGGAATAGTCCTAATGCTGGACGAGTCACTTAGCCCCGTATGAAAGAGGACGAGATGGTGCCGGCGGGTGAGCACGTGTTAAGTCAGTCGCTCCGGTACTAACCTGGTTACATAGTGCTATGCAATTGCGCGCTGATTGAGCATATATCACAATTACTTCCTCCCCAGGGAAGGAACGTGGGGGTATGTTAACACGGGACCCCCACATAGGACATTCATGTAAACCATCTAAAACTGCTAGGTAAGCAGCAGCTTGTTCACTACCGGTTCCTTTTCAGATTTTAGGAACAGCCAACAGCTTCTCAATTCTATTACCAGTCACGATTACAGCAATTAGGTCCACAGTTCCTTGAGCACCAGCAATGTCAGGAAGCAGTTTGCCATCCCAATGTAGAAGGAGAGGAAACTCAACCGAAAACTGGCTTTGTCTGCCTCAATCACCTCTTTGCGGACGGCCATTCTTGATCTCCTTATCGTGCTCCGAGACAGCACCAGATCGTCAAAAGGATGTCCCAAAGCCTTGGCTACTGATGCCACCACAAGCATAGCTTCACGATCAAGCAAGTTGGCCCTATCCAAAGCACCAGCAACTTCTGGGCTTGATATTATGTTCTAGACTGTCCTCTTGTGCTTGGTCTTTTTGATAGATTGTGACTCATCGACAGATAATGGAACTGTGAAGTTCATGTCCGTGTCATCATTGTCCATATCGCTGCCTTCAGATAAAGTTGAAGCTCTTCCCAGAACCTCATCTAAGTCACCATGTGCTCCTAGCTGTTGTGATCTTTTACCCTCATTCAACTTACGCCTGTCATTGACTTCCTTACGAGCTCTTTTGCTCATGCTGCAGCTGGTAACAGCCACCCTCTGCATGATAAGGAATTGCTTATCTTCAGCATTCGTAATTATCTCCATTACGTTCTTACGTGCAATATCAAATAGTTTCTGAAGATCGTCTTTGAATGATTGTTCTTTAACTCTGCAGCTTTCCAGTGACGTTGTTCTGTTTTTCTTCAGTAGCTGATTCATCATACAGCTTTATGAGTTTTCCCTCTGCGGAGTCGATTCGCTGTGTTGGGATTCTAGCTTTCTTCCATATCTCCAGAAGCTCAACGATGGTAAGGTGAATGAATACTTTTTTTCACGTTATGATGCTCTACCTGATGATGATAGAGGAGGCAACGGAGGAAGTCACCATTTGTTGACAATCTTGATGACGACAGCAACTTAGTACCCTTCCCCACAAGCCACACGGCTGCAGAACTTCGTGTAGTTGTCATCTATTCTGTATGGAATCTGAAAATTAAATAATATATGTAATATATTATTCAATTATTCCTAGAGTGAGACTACCAATTATATCGCGCTGAAACTAATCAGTATCATAGAATTCATTAATCATGGCTGAAACTGAACGCTGAAAGTAATTATTATCAATAGAATTCATTAATCATTAGTATTCAGTCCCAGCTGTGGCCTAGGACAACAGACACACATTAATGACAAAATATCGTGTAAGTCAATTATATCGCAAAAATAGATGAATCATACCGACCCCTAAACCTGCTTTGAATGGTCCATTTTTTGCATGGTTACTCCCCATTCCCAGTAAACATAGGTAGGCTTGTGCAGAGAATCTAGGCACGCTTTGAAATTTTTCGATATTGCTGTGGACCACCCTAATGTATACATTACTCGAAGTGTGTCGGCCGTAGATTATAATTAAAAACAATCCTTTTGTAAGAACAGTCTATACATTTGAATTTTAATGTGTACTAACATAAGTACTTAAAATATACTGCCGTGCTAAGCGAAAACAACCTATCTGCAAAACTGCAATGTAGAAATGTACTATATAGAATGTAAATGTGAGCTAAGAAAATATATGGTATATTTCTGAGTTGATTTTTTGCAGATAGGTTGTTTTCGCTTAGCACGGCAGTATATACACAGTTAGAACCAATTAAGTAGTTGAATTATTGTTCTAAAATTAATAATCTATTTATTAGGCTTAAAATACTCTTGACTTTATCTGAGAAAGGCTACGCTCAACAAAATAGTATATTATATACCAAGGTTGTGAAGAGTTTTTTCTAGAGCCGAGCATTATTAGATCCCGAGATGCGCAGCATCGAGGGATATAAGATGAGAGGCTCTAGAAAACACTTCACAACCGTGGTGTATATATTATTTTTTTCACTACTAGTACTTTTATTCCTTTTATTCTTCTCACATAAAAAACGTACTATCGCGATCACGGATTTTTTCCTGGATGCCAGTGTATAATGGGATGAATTTTTGCCCCGTGTTACACTAAAATCTGGATTATTGACTAGTAGTCAATAATAAAAAATTATTTACCACTAGGCAAGAAGGCTAACTTCACAAGGTGACAACAGACTAGATAATAGTATGTTTTAAAGCTAGTAGTGAAAAAAAACATTTTAAGGAGAGTTCTAGTAATAATTAGAATAAGTAGATAAACAAATTAAAAGAAAAATTTCGAAAGAGATTAATATAAATCTAGGTACTGTAAGTATATCTGGCAACCGGTAACAAACGATAAATGTTATTTACTCATAGACGCTGCTATAGAGTGTGCTGGAGCATCCTCTAATCAATCAAAATTCAAAACCCTTTTTAATTTTCAATCTGCAGGTAATTCATGTGTTGGAACAATACATAACATCCAGATTAAAGAATGAATACATGGAGAAGTGAGTTAAGGAGGAACTACTGCGGTATGGCGCGGAATATCCTCACGAATCTGCTGTCGCAGTCGGTGGCAGAAGAATTACAAAAAACAAGAAACACTTACGATCTCTAATAAAAGATAATGGCGTCACTGACCCAATTGCTACATTTGAGTGCTCATATAATGATTCCATGCCATCCAAATCCATAAGATAAACAAATTATAAACTTCACTTCGGTCAATAATGGCTCCAAACTCAATCTCAATACAAAATAAAATAGAATACGAGGTCTGACTATTAAATAACGAGTCTGCGCGCAAAGAAGAAATCCTAGAGGGGAAGGGGGGGAAAACGAAAGCAGCGTTGGATAGCTGGCAGTGTCTACTATGTTAGTACGAAAACACGTTTTTCTCGCTGTAGTAGTATTTTTTTCTATAGAGGTTAGAAACGAACGTGTTTTTTTCTCGTGCCGATAAAAATGTGTGACGAAAAACACGAGGAACGGATCAATGTCAAATTTCTCGTTAAATTAAAAAAAACTCCGACTGAGTGCTATAGGTTGTTGAAAGAGGCCTATGGTGAGAATTCTCTATCTCGTGCGCGTGTTTTCGAATGGTATAAACGGTTTTCTGAAGGCCGCGAAAGCACCGAACATGACAAACGTCCAGGTCGACCTGTCTTTGTTTCAACTCCGCAAACAGTGACCAAAATCAATGAAATTGTGCGCGGAGATCGTCGTATGAGCATTCGGATGATTGCTGAGACTGTAAACGCCGATAAAGAAACTGTCCGCCGACAAATTTTACATGACGAATTGAACATGAAGAAAGTTTGTGCGAAGTTGGTCCCAAAAAATTTGACCCCTGAACAAAAGCTCGTCCGTCAACAGATCTGCTTAGATTTTCTTGAGAGGTTAGATGAAGAACCCGAATTGATGGAAAACATCATCACTTGCGATGAAACATGGATATTCCAATACGATGTTGAAACTAAGCGGCAATCCATGCACTGGAAAACTCCTGCATCGCCAAGAATGAAAAAAGCAAGGATGTCGAAATCAGAATTTAAAGCCATGCTAATCGTTTTTTTCGACATCAACGGCATCGTGATGACTGAATGGGTGCCACAGGGTCAAACTGTAAACAAACTTACTATTTGAAAGTTTTGGCAACACTGCGAGAGCGAGTTCGTAAGAAACGGCCGGAGTTGTGGAAAAACAAGTCGTGGATCTTGCACCAGGACAACGCACCTGCCCATAACGCGCTGTCTCTGAAGCGTTATTTAGCCGCTAGAGGCACTCGAGTGCTCGAACACGCGCCGTACTCGCCTGATTTAGCACCCTGTGATTCTTTCCTTTTTCCGAAAACCAAGTGTGCCTTAAAAGGAACCCGGTTCGAGTCGATCGAAGTGGTGAAGCGAAAATCCGCGGAGCTCCTAAATGCTCTTACAAAAGAAGACTTCCAGCATTGCTTGGACCAATGGAAAAAACGAATGGAACGGTGTGTGGCGAGGAGAGGGGAGTACATTGAAGGGGAGCATTCGATTGTAGAATAATTTTTAAAATAAAACTCTTTTTCATACGCAGTCTCGTTATTTAATAGCCAGGCCTCGTATAATAAAACACCATTAAATTGAAGCAATAATCTCTGCCAAATTACGTATTTCGTAATACTGTAAACGTTCAAAGCTTACAAAAAGATACAAATAGACGGTATTTTAAACTATATGGATTTGTTAAATTCACGCAATCCAATTAAATAAAATCCATTATTAAAATAGGCGATTATAAATTAACCTGCAATTTAGTCTTTTAAAGCTTGTTTAATTTATTGAAAGTTTTCCTCTAAACAGCTTTAATACTATTATTTGCCATTGTAGTTGAGGTTTTTGTTATTATTAAAAAACACGTACCTGTTGATAGGCTGCACTTTTAATTCAAGTAAAATAGTTATACAAGTTGTAAAGGGTGGGTGTTTCTGTCCCTATCCGTAGAAGTACAACTTGTTTTACACTACTTGCTTAATTTTCTGAAAGAGTGAAGAAATACTTTTTTCTGGAGAAATTTAAAAGTAGTTTGTTTTAAAACTATTAATAGTCATTAAAGTTGATGTTTTTTGTTACTAATATGGAAATGTATATGTTGCTAATTCTGTTTATATACAGTGGTATATACATACAGTGAAATGTATAAAGTGACAGTGACATATATATACAGTAAGATCAGAAAAAAGTATCGAAGTGGCTATTGAACTACTTTAAAAATTACTATGTAACACAAGCCTACCTGATAACGGTTTTTTTCTGAACGCTGGTTATTTCAACAACATACATACATAATCCATTCCCCCTTTTACCGCATCTGCAGTTTCGGGACTCCATACAAACGCTTATGGGAGTGCAATGGAAGTAATGGGGTTTATTGCCACAATTAGCAAGTACATTAAGCTCCCCCATATATTAACATTCACACAACTTTCATACTTTATCCTAATCAGCTCAAATACAATTACACTACATTTTTAACATTCAGCCGCAACCGAGATTTGAATCCATGTAACTGTGATGGAAAAGCAAGATCTCTACCACTCGACCATAGAGGGTCTTGTTGTTTCAACAAATCATTCAAAAGTTGTGAATATTTTGCACGTTTTATAATGCACTTTTATTAGTTGAAAAAAAAGTATGTCATTCGGACTGATAGTGACTTCGTTTGGCTCGCAATCTGTGTTCATAGACATAATTGCTCGACACACAAAGTGCCATTTTTAATCCTAATAAATTGTACTGGGTGGAAATAAACGATTTTCATCAAGTTACCATTGCATTCCCCATATAAAAGCACGACGTGCCGCTCTACGAAAATAGAGAAGGCAGTACCATAACCTCAAAATAAATTAATTCAATAAATTCTATGAATTGTTTGACAGATTGATTTCATTTATTGACAGAACTAATTTAGTACTAAATCAAACAAAGTAGAGCGGTACTGAAAAATTTACATGTGAAAAAATTCCAAAGGGAACTTGATGAAAATCATTTATTTCCACGCTGTACTATTTTTCATTCTTTTATTTCTACTTTTTTCCAAACTACATTTTTTCACTCTTTTACTTAAAAGAATGCAAAACAGTATATCGTGCAACGAGAGATACAATACCATTTTTTTGATAAGGCGAGAAGTTGCTCACGAGCCTCGTCGCAGCGAGAGAACAATCTTGACGATAAGCGATCGTCGGCAATCTAGTTGTCGTAGTAATCTCACGAACGAAAAAACATAGTTTATCTCAAGTTGTAAATGCCTTCTACATTTTCTGCATTATAATTATGAAACAGTTAAGTTAGAAAATACAATCGTATATTACATTACAAGTCATGAAAGTGATCTTTTGCAATACGAAGAGGCTTCCTGAAGATTGCGCGGACGTTCTAATAGTGAACAAAGAACATTGTTTTGACATTAAAGATGACAACTAAAAGTTTTACGTTTGAGTTGATAATTACAGAAGAGATACGTTACGATACATACATTTAAGTGCCAGTTAAAAAAATGCCACTTGTATTCTTAATAACGCAGTAGATTAATTATTATTACTCTAAATTAGCATATCACGAATATGTGTGCATGTTGACATTGTAGTACCAGACAGGTGAGCGATCATTTGCCAAGCAACAATTCTTTAAGTTTGTCGTACCACAACAAACCGATGGAGTTAAAATAAACTGATGAAATTACAAAACAGTTTCCAAAAAAAAACAGAAGAACAATCAACTAGAAAGACCAGCAAGCGAACCATAAAAAAGGTTCTAAAGGGCCAAAACTCGAGATTGTAACAATGTTACATCAAACGATCAAACCTAATGTTTCAGCTAACAATATCTTCAAAGTATCGTTACTATAAGAAACTCTTTTGATACCTACATTAAATGTCACTAGAACCGATTAGAATTTTCTAGATTGGAGAAATCCGAAGAAGGTTTCTGAAATGCGGTTTCAAGTACGCACAAACAATGCTGATTTATAAGGTATAAGACCGCGGTAGTCGACAACTTTTACAAAAATTATATCGGATATTAAGGAATGTTCAATTAATAAATGTACCATTAATAACTCCTAAAGAAATTAAACATAATATATCACTAAAAATGCACCAGGTATAGACCAGATAACCACAAAAATGCTAAAAAAGTTACCAAGAAAGGGTTAGTATGCTAAGGTATATTTACAACGTCATCATCAGGCTACAGTACTGGCCTAAAGAACTAAAAAAGTCTGAAATTATTCTTATTCCAAATCCTGGAAAGCCGAACACCAACGTAACATCCTACAGACCAATAAGCCTATTATCAACAATTTCAAAACTCCTAGAAAAGTTACTATTACATCGTATAAAAGACCTTCTGCACATAATTCCTGAACAACAATTTGGCTTCCGCACTGAGCTCTACTGTCAACAGTGTCATTGCATGGTACATACAATCAATGAAGCTCTAGACGCAAAGAAATACACAGCAGCAGTCTTCCTGGATGTCAGTCAAGCATTCGACTAGGTCTGGCATGATGGGTTGCTTTATAAAATCATACAATGCTTATCTATTCCATACTTCAATCTCACCAAATCATACCTACAAGACAGATGTTTTCGAACAAGGGTAAATGGTGAAACTTCTGAATTCCAGCCTATTAAATCAGGTTGTGGGACCAGTGTTATACCTGATATATACATCTGACCCGCCCACAACTGACTACACTATAACAGGAACCTTTATGAATGACACGGCTCTATTGTCAACACATGAAAGCCCCATAGTAGCATCCGCAAACCTCCAAGAACATATATCCAACTGGAAGAGTGGCTCCATAAATTGAAAATAAACATTAACGAAGCGAAATCTCAGTACATAATGTTTACAACACGAAAAGAACAATGTCCACCAGTATATACCAACAATATGGAAATACCAAGAACCTCATGTGTAAAGTACTTAGTGCTATATCTGGATTGAAAGCTGATCTGGAAAGAGCATATAAACAAAAGAGAAAACAGGTTAATATAAAATTGAGACAAATCTATTGATTACTCGGTAGGAACTCCCCGATGTCATTAGAAAATAAAATACTTTTGTACAAAACCATAATGGTGCCAATTCGGACTACGGCATTGAATTATGGGGATGCACTAGCAAGTCCAACATTGCGTGCACAATCCAAAACTCTTCGAGCAATGACCGATGTCCCGTGGTGACATGACAAACCAGATGCTTCACCAGGATCTCCAAATACCAACCGTTCACGAATTAATTAAAGAGAGAAGTAACAGACAGCACCAAAGACTGGAATTACATACAAATACCCTCCTCCAACCTCTCCTGCAAGAAGGTAGCAAAAGTAGACTGAAGAGGAAAAGACCAGTGGAACTGAAATAAGGTGTATGAAATTTTCTCGATGGAGAACCACGTCATGCCCAAAGGGAACTACTTCATCTATGTCAACAAGGTAGCTTAAAGATGTATTGTATAATTCTGATTGCTGTTAAATAACATTATTTAAAAAAAATTAAATATATAAACAATAAGAAATAAACTATAAAGATTCATAAATACTTTTTAAAATATAGAAGCAGGAATTGTGGATCTTAATAGAATCAATACCTAAAATTCTTTAATTAAATAAATTAAGACAATAAATTAAACAATAAATTAATTGAACGGAAGTAAATGCGCGAGTCGCTCAGGCTAAAATAATAAGTGATATCTATGGCAGCTTGTTTACAGTGATAAAGCTCTGTTTATGCGTCTATTTTTAAGAATATTAAATTAAATTTTGTGTTGCCTAATGTAAAGGGAAATGAACAGAAAAATGAATCGCTACTTTGTTAAGGCGGTTTTAGACTGTAACAAATAGAATTGTTTCTTATTCTTATATTAACGATGTGAATTGTTTGATTTTACTGTATCTTTAATTCCTTAACTGAAACAAAGGTTAACTCTTGTTTTTACATAATTTTACATAAAATTAATAATTTGACGTTTAGTTCTTTTGTTTCAAAATTTTGTTTTATTATAATGCAAATGCTTTACAATTGTGGCTGCCAACATAATTAAAGAGTTTTATTGTCAACAGAGCAAAAACACAATCTTATTTGATGACTTGGTTTTGGATATAATTTGGTTTTATTGTAGGTGGAAAATTATGTGTATATTTACATGAATTCAATAGTAAAATTACATTACATCTTAAAAACTCCTTGTAAATATCACGGAAAGCTGGTAAACAGCGATATTTATTGCGAATTTAAACAAACAAACTTTTTCAGTGCGTTGAGAAAAGGGGAAAATCATCAATATTTATTGATGATTCTATGGTGTAAAGCATTTTTTATCATACACATTTTCAAAGGGATTAGGAAACACCTTTAGTAGTTGAATGAAATACGTAACACGATACAGTGGAATTTTTAAGATTCATTTATCATCCTCCAACCTACATAAAGTCCTTCTTAAGTAGATTTTTTTACAAAGAAGGATCTAATATACTATTGTTAATAAGCAATTTTCTTTTGAATTTTATAAAGCGTAGCCCTGACCTGTCTGAGTAGTTATAAAAATGCTAATCTCATTTTGACACAATGTTTTTAAAGTACGTAGCATTTTACTAGCATCAGGAATTTAATTAGCAATGTCAGATCAATTAATATTTACAAAAGAGACTACTTACCTTCAAGATTTACCAGCACGTATGACTAATTAAAGAAATTCCACAACGTAATTTTCTCTTTTGATATGGAACATGGAAGGAAATTTAAACTTTGACTATTTTAACATTGACCAGTAAATTCAGGAATAATCTCAATAATTAATAATGTTAAAGGTATTAGTGAAATAAATTTATTCTTACTAGAAGGTTATAAAAATGGTTAAGCCAACGAGTAAATGATATAATGAGTAATAGTTATTACATAAATCGACGATACACGAGTAAAGAATGCATTAATGGTGAAATAAATCTAGTGGTTTGTTTTCTAACTTCTCGTTCATATCTCCATTGGAAGCTTGTTCATTCCATAAAGATAGCTCCGTACTTTGATCGAGTCCATGCATCTAAATTATCTTAATTTATCTGTGACATAAGAACAACTAAACCGAAGCAGGTCACAACCTCATCCATAATTTTTATTTTCTAATCTGTGTCTTCCTTGTTTGCTATTGCTTCCTCGAAAATATTTATCCACGATGCTAATGCAATACGACAAAGATTTACTAGAGTTATATATTATAATAGTTAAATATTAACTAAAAGGCTTTTATGTTGAGTTTATATAATTTGTTTGTTCAATTGAGGCCTTCTAAGATTTATTTATATATGGAAAGTCTATGTCTTTGATATTTATGACGTTGGTTGTTCCAAAGCAGTTTTGGTTGGTTTTTGCTATTAGTTTTATCATTTTCTTCAGTTGACCTTAAATGTTTTTGATTTACTATTTAAACAAATTTTAAGTCTATATCTGTTAAGATAACATTTTTTGTCATTTGAGGTCATAGTTATGACCGAATGAAGTTCCGATTGCAATTGCGAAATTTTCTTCAACCTTAGCTACATGAAAGTTTTATCTGAAAGTGTTCCAAAACAGGGAATAAAATATCACATAAACAATCTCACGAAGCACACAATTGCACTTCCTTGTCGGAGAAGAGGATATATTTTTGATTTGTTTCTGATATGTAAAATTATAGTCCTTAGTTGGATTCAAACTTACGACCTTGTTTGAAGGAGCTCTGTTTAAAACTCTAGCTAATCTAGAGTATTTAATGCCCGCATCATTAAACAAACACTACAAACAGACGCGTCTCCCGAAATCTCTGTTATACATGTTATAATTTAAAAGGGCTGGTTTTCAAAGTTTTAAAATCCCAAAAATTTGAAATATTTAGAAATTCAGTGTTCAATGTATCAGGAATTTCTATTCGGACAATCCCACAGTTTTAAAGTTTTATACTGCTTAAAAACCTAAACGACACACTTTTAAAAAGTTAAAGTTTCTGAAAATACTTTTAATTATAGAATTCCAGTCTCCAAACTTTCAAAGCTCCCCCAAAAATACAGAATTTCGCTATATTAAAAACTAATAATTCCAATTCCTTCGATTTCCAGTTTTTAAGGTAAACTTAACGTTCCGGAATTTCTCATTTCCATTTATTAGCCTCAGGTATTCGAGATTTCGAACTTAATACTCGTTTGCAGCAATCAGTAAAGCTCTACTTGTTTCGTCTTTGTTATTTTTTAGATGGTTTTTTCAACTGCTTTCGTGAAGATTATATATTCGCTTTGTAGTAAAAGAGAGCTAAGTGAATGTAATGCAAGATATTACTCAATTAGATGTACTGTAATTAGATCATTCGAGTTAAAGTCTAGAACAAACGTTACAACGGTTTCAATTTTATTTGTTCTAAATTATCGAAGGTTCAAACTTTACGTTTATAGAATTCCAGAACTCGGAAGCTTCAGAACTTTCCAAATCTTCAATTTGAAGCTTGTTGTGAATGTAAAGGTGCCCAGAGCACGTCTAGAATTCAAGATTTTTAGAAATTTTAAACAGAGCATCAAGGGTCTTATTTCTATATTTTAGAGAATACTGACAAACATCAAAAATTTGCGATGATTTACTTTAGATCTACTTCATCTAGAATAAAGTTAAAGTTAAGCGTATACCAAGGACTCCATGCAACTAGCGAAATTCCCCGCAATGCTCCTTTTATTAAATAAGTATCCCCCAGAACGTTCAGATTAATTCGTAAGCTTACTTTTCACAAATAAATCATGTCAATTTTAATTTCGTCATAATTCCTGATATACGTCTCGAGAACATTAGACTGGAGTGCAATGTCTGTTATACGTTGATCTTTCAGGCCCATCTAAATAAGTGAAGTGTGTCTATTACAATTTTTTGGGTTTTCTTCAATTCACTTTTACTTTATTGTTTAACAAACATTTTTCTTCTTAAATGGCTTTTCCCCATTGTGTTATTATCAGTTTTGTCACTCCAGAAATGATCGTGTTTGTGGACACACTTTTTTATTGGTTATTCCTTATTTGGTTATGTTTCTGCCCTGATTGGTAAAATCATTGGCTTTATCACTGTTTTTTAAAAACTTTTAATAATATAAGGTGGATTCCATATCAAGACAGGCAGGAGCGGAAAATTTATCTCTCAGAATTTGATTAAATTTGAATATGTTATACTGGATAAAAAAATTAGAGACCCCATATTTTTTCTTTTTTTTTCTGAAAAAAATCCATTTCTGACTTATAAGTGTCCAAAGTTTTTCCAAAAACTGTAGTTATTTTCAAGATCGAACATTTTAATAGGAATATCTTGAGAACTACTACAGATATTTGAATGCAGTTGTTTTTGTTAATTTTTTTACAGGAGGTGCAAAACATCATCTACTTTGAGTATGTAAAAGCACAATTTCCAACTTTGCTAGTTATTAATTTTGTGTATGTATATTAACATACGACCAAATACAATCTAATAAACTAACAACTATTAATAAAAATCCATATGTTTAAACCATATAAAGTATGAGCAACACCAGAAAATTATATTAAATTAATAACAAGTGTCACTGTCAAAGAACTCTAATTATTTTGTACATTTTCTGGTGTTAGAATACACATAAGTCCAAAATTCCAAAGGCACCTTTGATGGAGTTACTTTTTGCTCATATTATACTTAAACTTGATGATTTAGAAACAACTGTTCAATTTGTTCTGTTTCTATTTTCAAAATTGAATAAAATCTTGCACTAGATCGACATGGAGTTGACATCTTTAAAGTTTTCAGAATGTTATTCAGTTTCTGACATTTACGACATGGATACTCTTTAGAAGAGGCATATGGAAAAATGGATTTGAATTTGTCAGTAACATCACATATTTTTTTCATAATTAATTTGTCTGTTTGATACTGAGCGTTTTTATGTATTTTAAAATAGTCCATACATTTGATTCTCGATTATGAGAGAATATTTTGTAGTGTGTAGGTAGTCATGATTAAACATCAGCGGTGTATTGGATGTCATCAGCAGATTCCATGCAAAACTGTTATCTATTAGTATTTTAAAATACTAATACATTTTAAAGTTTTACTTGAATTTGTAATTGTATCTTTTCATATTGAGTTTGATTACATTAACCAGAATAGTGTACAATCAAAAAAAGTAACAACTGCAAAAAATCTTCATTGTTTTTAGCCAGTAGCAGAGCGCTATCATAAAAAACAAATTCTGTTTTTATTATTTTATTAGTTTATATGCAGATTTGTCGGTTATTTTAGTATTTATGGTTTATAATTAGTTTGTTACCCAATGGACGAGGACCTTTCATTTCATTCCTTTTAAAAATATGTATTTGATCTACAAAAACATTCACTACATCAATTAAATCCTTAAAGCTTTTAAAATTTAAATTCTACTACATTTTTGGATTTTCAGTTGCATTTAATCAAAAATGATATCATAAAAAGGTTTTATATTTCTAATGATGAGGAACTTAAGCTTGATCATACTTTAATGAAAAAAATGATCATAAAAAATTCAAAAAGCAAAGTTGGAAGTTGGGCTTTTACACACTCAAAGTAGATGATGTTTTGGACGTCCTGTGTAAAAATTAAAAAATTCTTTAATGGCGTTTTTGAGAAAAAAATATTTATTGTAATAAAATATTTTGCCTCGCTTACACGTTGTTTTTTTACACATCATTATCTAATATGATTCATATGAAAGAAAAAAATGTGCTCTTTCAGACAGGAAAAAACTGTATTCAAATATCTGTAGTAGTTCTCAAGATATTCCTATTTAAGTGTGAGAAAATGTTCGACTTCGGAAAAAATTGGCAGTGTCAGAAAAACTTTGGCCTCTCATAAGTCAGAAATGAAATTTTTTCAGAAAAACTTGGGGTCTTTAGTTTATTACCGTCTATAACATACTGAAATTTTATTAAATTCTGAGAGATGAGTTTGTCAGATTTCTATTTGCCTGCCTGAGTTGATATGGAATTACCCATAATCATTTTTCTCTTTTGTTATTCAGTTCAACATAAGCTATTTTGTCAGTACTACGATTTTATTCATATGAGATGTTTTAGAAGTTCCCTCTTTAAAAGTTTTTTGTGGATAAAGTTAATTAGTTCCTGGTGATCTAGTTGTTTCACGAAGGTGATAGTAGTCACAGGAACCCAGCTAGTTGGTCTTCAATTGCTACTTCATCAAGGTACGCTTCTAAACTAATTTATTCATTATGGCTATCTCTATTAATTCCTTGTTTTGCAGGAATATTTTCTTAAATGCAAGAGGCAATAATTATTCCTCTGAGCTTCTGTATTCTAAAGACGACGAAATCCGAAATTCTGGTAGGTCGTAATTTACGTTGTTAAACTCTTAAATTATCCCAAATTCTTTTCTAGGCTCTCTTGTTTTTCTTTGGTTTTACGCTACGTTTTTTACGTTACCTACATCTCTCACTGCCTTACTGGAAAGTTACCTTCCAGAACGTTGGATATTGTTAATCATACTACCCTTTGGAGCAGTATCTAAAAAGTCAAGTGTATTATCGAATCGATGTTACATACATCACTAAAACAAAATACACAACTTCCTTCAATACACAGCATTTCCGCTCATTCTTAATTGTATAAACATTCTTTATCTTCTTTTTTTAGGTTATGTAATAAAGATAAATTTTTTTTATTTTGCTTTGATTATATTTGTTGCGCAGTTGCTAGACGTAAACTAAATTACCTTTTCTGCAGATAGCGTAAATAATATAAGTCTCTATTAAGCCTTACCTGATACTTTTATCAAACCACCAAAAAAGAGACTGTATACTTGAAAACGGCGTGACAATAAAGATCAAAAAATTAGTATTCGGAAGATTTTAAACGTAGCCACTATCGAAAAGGCTGTTAAGTACTTTCAAGGAACAGGTATTTACGCGCTAGATCCTGACTATTTTCGGACGCAAACTTTCTTTCGCTATTAGTCACTGAGATTTCAAAAGTATCAGAAGATTATTATAACAGGAGAATTTGCAGAATAACAGGAGATATTTGCAAAAACATACAGATAATTGAGAGTTAAACATAGTGCTGGCAAATTAAGGAGAAACTGTGTTACTAGAACCAATACCAGGTTCATCAACTTCTTGTAACACTGACACTCTAATTTCAGGTCTTTCAACTGCAAAAGAGTAGCCAAGAAACGATTTAAAAAACATACCGTGTATAATTCTACCCAAACTAAAGTGCTGGGCGTGAAAATCAAATACTAAACTAAATACCCAAATGGAAAAAAAATTAACAGCAACGCCCTTTATGGATTATCTGGAAATTGAAAGTCAAGAAGAAAAGAGAAAAAGCTTATTAAAGAAAAGGAGTTCCGGAGAATTTAAACAAAATTTAAACAGGTTAATAGGAAGTTTTGTTCCACAATGCAGAATCTTTATAATAAACAATGCTTATCGAAAAAAAGGAAAAAAAATTCAAACAAAACGAAGACGTGAAGATGGTTTAAATTAATCTGACGAAGGAATTAGTTCTAGATCATATATTGTATTGGGAGATTTTTAAAATCCAAATTTGATGAAGGACAGACTCAGTGTCAAGAGTGTCAACTTCTTACAGATGCAACAGAGAACTATGATCAGTTCCTATCTGTGAATTACCGGGACAGTCAAACTGAGAACGTTCTATAGCATTTCCTTTCTCATATCCTAATATCAGGGTGACTAAAGTAGGCCTTATTTGTGACTGTGAGTAATTGATTGTACTTGCTTCTATTATATGTTAGACACCCAATCAATCAAGACCAGATGCCCAACTCGTTTAGCTACGGGCCGGATAAGGATCCGAACTGAGATACGCATACACATTCGAGATACACATTCTCCTAGGAGATAGTACCTCGTCCAGTTTCGGACTTTACTCCAACTCCTGTGGAGTTGAGGACCACTACCCAATCGAATCCAACCTCAATTGTGGCAGGACTTGGTTTTTTAATGGTTTTGCCACCCCGATCTACCAGATTATAGGCTTGGTGGGCCCTCGACAGAGCTTCGTTTGCAGGTCTATACGTCTTAGATCCCCGGTATGTACCCTTATCCGGTGAAGTTGTCTTGAGAGTGAGAGGTTGTAATACCCCATTACGCATCACTCCCTTTAAGAGTAATGGTTCTGGAGCTGCTTCAGACTACAGTACCCAATACGAGGATCAGGTCATATGGTAACCCAAATAGCTTTCAGAACACAGTACTTGGTGGCATGCAGTTTCCCATAGGTCCAGATTTATCCCTCTGAACCGGGATAAACCTCACATCGAGTCTCCTCCTTGAGATTCAGTCAAATAGAGGGTTCCTTACGGTGCCCATAATTGGCCTCCTTTTAGGTAAGAATCGAATCCACCGACACCGGTCCTCATCTTAGCAGAGGTTTCTCCGCAACGTTTATGAGTATTCGTCGATAACACTTACGTGTATCTCTACCACACATTTGATCCTGGAAAGCCGGATAGGAGAGGTCGGACCAGTTCTATGGGCAGGCGCCGTGTGGTCTGCTCCGCCTGTTCTGTCTCGAATTACCGGGACAGGACAACTTGGCGCCGCCAACTTGACGACGGACAATCTGACGCCGGAAATCTTGAAGCCGGTTAATTCGACGCCCCTAAGTTGACCCCACCGACTTGACACTGGACACCTTGACGCCGACAATTATTTTATTAAACCTTTTTCCCTTTTTGACTGTTAGGTTAGGTTAATTTAGGTGTTTATACAAAAAACTGGTTTAAATTAAGGATTATGTTCAGACAACAAAGATTTTAACGATAACTTTGCATAAAAACAAAACAAAAATTTTTAGTAAAAAAGTTTTGGTGTCAAGTTTTCCGTTGTCTAGTAGTCCGGCGTCACAGTATCACGGCCAGATTTTATTTTTCACCAAAATAAATCTAGTGTATATATATCTACTTTTTTAAATAGAACTAAAACGTAGTTAGATTTGATAAAAATATTTACGTTAGTCGATATCGCATAAAAGTGGCTCATACATTTTACAAAATCAGTTCCTAATCAATTACGATGAACAGGTACGAACACATTTTGCCTCAGTGGTCGTCTGTAATCCAATCTTCCCTATAATGCACTAAACTAAGCAAATTCATCTTGAGCCAGCGTGATCTTGATCTTGAATTCAGGAAAAAAAATCAACTTTGAGATCGATCTTACAGGGCCATAGAACCTAGCTGTTGGTGCCATGTGCGTAATTAATATTTAAAAGATACTAATATAGATCGAACAACTTTACCACAACATTTTATTGAAGATACACTACATTCATGGTTAACCTAATTAATAATAAATTAAATGAAAATTAAAACACCCTTAATGTAGTAACTTATATTCTGTTGATCTACCTTGACCCACTATGTCTTCTTGAAATCACGAGAATAAGTAGGTGCATATAATTATTATTAAGACTTCTCTAAAATCTTTATGTTAACTCTATTCACTATAGTATAAAAATACATTCCTTTACTAAATCACATCCATCAGTTATTATAAAATGTTTTTACACGGTTTATCACTTTTTCAAAATGTTAACAATTATATTCTATGTAAGATTTACATCAAACATTACCTAGCTGTTAAACGCATCACGATCATAAACTAAAATTTATTATAAAATAAGAAAGGTTATTTTAAAAATAAGATATTTATTTATAATTGGCTAATTGCACAACACATGGCATGAGCTTCTAATGCAAACAGTAAATAGTAAAAACAAGGACGGACGTAGGGTTGATGGTCGGACGTTTTTGTGTGCACAAGGCTAGGTCATTTTTGTTCCTGCTAGAAGGAATATCCTTGGGGGTCAATCCAATGAAATTGAAAACCACCTAAAATGGTTAATGTTTTAAGCTATTGATATTAAAATTAATAATAAAATTAAATGTTTTAACTTTATACTAAAATATAATTTTATTTCTACATAAACCAACAAACATATTATTGTAATTAAAACAAAATAAATAGACAATCTTTACAATTTTAATTTTAGCTCCCCAAAAATATTATAAACAGAAAAACGGTTGATATATGAAATGATAGAAATAAAAAACAGTTCAACAGCTATAAAGCTTAAAAACTGATTATAATAATTTATTTTAAAATATAGTAATTTTTATCGTTTAAAATATTAAATAACAATTAAATACTTATTATACATCATTTTAATTTTTTACTATTATTAAATACATAATAATAATTAAATTTTTAACTAAATCGAGATGTTTCTCATTTTATATCTTATTTTATTATAAAAAAAATGTTTTACCACTATAAAAATAAGATTGGTAAACGAAAATTTTTAGTTTAAAATAAATTATACTTAATATTAAATATGTAAATCTAAAAGGGCATTCATATTACATCTTATCTAATATTGACAGAAGAGAGAAAAATAATTTATTTTAAAACAATAAATATTGAATTATTTTTATTATTTTGATATATTATTAAACAATCAAATAAGATGGAATAACAATAGAGTTGTGGTGTGCTCAATTACACCATTTAATAATTCATATTTATTTTAATTTCATTTAAAAACATTTCAAATCGTAAGTAAAAATTCTCTGTTGAAAATGGAATACGGCGAATGAAAGAAGCACGAAAAAGTATGTTCTGAACAGTGTCATTTTTTGAATTATTACTGCAATTGTAGCTCCTATAATTTTATGGCAAGTTGAAGTTGGATTGTTTGTAACCTAATAAAGGTAATAGAAAACTCTCAACTATTTATTTAATATATTCGAAGACACCACATCACGCATTTCACTGAGAGTAAGGACGGTTAGTTGTTGCTGCTTGGAACATCTCTCACATACCTAACTTCTCTAATTCATTATAAATATTATATTATATTGCAGCTTATTAGATTATATATTGTTAATTTCACTGGAAAAAGATAAAAAAATTAAAAAATCCGAAATGACCATTTGGAAAATCGTATCTTATTAATTCCCAAAAACATAATTATAACATAACATTTTTCCAAAAAAACTATCAATATGTATCAAATGTTTTTAATATTAGAAGATTAATATTTTAACGTATATATACATATATTTCATAAAGATTTAATATACAAATAAAAATTAACATAAAATTTATCATTAGATTCATCTTATATAAAATAAGAAATATTTACTAAATGTTTCTTTTTAAGAAAAAAATTTACATATAAATCTTCATATTATATGAATATTTAACATACATTTTGAAAAAGTATTTCCAATTTAGGATACGTTATATACAGTATGTACATAGTATTATTTAGCTTATCAATGTTTAGCTTTGTAATGTAAAATAAAGCATTAAACGAGTCTTGAAGTGTGAAGAGTTTTAAAAATTTTCATTTCATATGTTTTTAAACGTTTTGATGTAAAAATATATTTTTAGATCTGAGACGCAAATCATTAACATCTGGTCTTCTTGTTAAATAAGTTTCGGCTGGTTTCGGAATTCGATGCTGTTTTAAAAGACACTTGTTAAAGTGGCTATTTTGCAGAATAAGTATGTTTGCTCGGAATAATTCTTAGATAGTGAAAATCAAATAAAATAGTGCGGTAATTCTTTAATTTTAATTGTTTTTTATGTAACGTTATTAATATAACTTTGTGTTCTGAGTTTTTCATAATCTGAACGTAACTATTGTGTTTTACCAATGTCAGTGATGGGATTTCAGGTCTATTATTAGAGGGGCAAAATCGTGCTCTTGATATTTGATTAATTTAAATATCTAACAATAAAGCAAAATTATTTAGTTGTCTTAACATTGGGGGGGGGGAATTCTTCTCCCGCCACCCCCAAATCCCGAAACTGACTAATGTTAAAGTTTTGTTTTTCACATTTTGATAGTTTATTTCTTCATGACAACAAAACAAAGAAAAAAATTTTTTTTATTGAAGTATTCGCTATTTATGGAATATCAATTATCATATTATATCAACTACATCATATTAAAAGTCCATGCAGTAAAATATACTTAAAAAAACATTCTAAGTTCAATATCTATGAAATATTAAATCTCGAATATTGTTTGAGAAATATTGAGAATTAATTTTATATACTATGATGCTACCGGAGCTCCATAACTCCAGCACACCCACATCAATTAAATTAAAGAATTTCTATAATTAAAGACTAATTTGTACCAACAAAAAATGTGTACCTATCCTCGTTTAGCCATAATTTAAGCTTTAAAAATAGGGGCGCTGGCAGAAGCTATAGTTAGCACCCACATTTCAATTAAATTCAAAAACTTTTACCATACGCTAAAACACTAATAAAGACTAACTTACATCAAGAAAAATTTCATAATTATCGCAATGTAAACGTTATTAAAATCAATTGTTTAAAACTTGCCCCATGGCAAATGATTTAACAGGTAAAAAAAGTACAAATTTAAAACAAAAATAATTTGTACCAACAAAATTTTCATGACTATCTGAATGTGAATGTAGTAAGTACAATTGTTTGAAGCTTGCTACGTGGTGAGTGATTTTACAAAATTTATTTAACGAAAAATTGACTGCTAATTAAAAATATGAAGACCTTAAGGTCTTCCCTGGTACACTATCTTTGAGTAATATCTAATACTCTATGCATTAGGTCTGCAATTATATTTGGTTGCTTTCCTATGATAAGGATAGGTATGTGGACTATGTCGTCCGCTTATCATTCTACGTAGAACCCTTCATTTAGCTTTGTTACGAAATCATTTACCACCAAACTTTGCATGAGAGGGAATAGAGCTTCCTCCTGTGGACATCTTGCTTAAGAGATTATTCTCGCAATTCAGCCTGTACTGATGGTATTTTAAGATGATATTAATCCATCTGTTTGAGATACCGTCAACTCCATGTCTTAGGGTTGCAACACTTATTGATTCAAAAGAGGTATTGTCAAAAGTGTCTTCTATATCTAAGAAATTTGTCAAGGCTGCTTCTTTGTTTGTTAACGACGCTTTTAACCTGCTGACTTGGTATGAAGTATTGCCGTTGGCCGGTTTACGATTGGCGCCCTGATTTGGAAATGAGATTACCAAAGCAAGTATCGAAGCCAGTAACAGGAAGTTCAATGTTAGACTTGATCAGAAGATTTTAATAACGGATCTTAATAATACAAACGATATCAGAAGATCTATTCCCTGTTGTATAAGAGTGCAGTAATATCTTATCTGTGTCCATTTCACTCTTGTGTTTGCATTTTCCATTGTGTTGGGGAATCGTTTAGCAGAACTCTGTGTAGATGTGCTACTTGAGTTGTGTTTTCAACATCTCCGCAGAAGTTCCCAAAAAAGCTGTTGTAGTTTTCCTTAGAGCTCGACATGTTGGCCCCACTCTTCGGTCCGTTTTGCTTTATTAAAAAGCTTTCTTGCCTTTTTCCTCAGACTAACCAGGTGTTTGTTCATTCCAACATTTATTCTGCTTTCCTTTCTGCTTATTTCCGACTTTTATTCTGCCTCTTGGTTAATGGGCAGTTATGTTCATATGAGGTTAGCACTAATTCATTTATTTGATCAATCATTACCTCCATGTCTGCAGAGGTTTGGTTTTGGGTTTTAGCAAGTCTATTTCTAAGTTCCTTCATGTATCTTGCCCAATCGGTCTTTCTGGCGTTTCTAGTTATGGTTTCCTTGTCGAAATTCGCCAGTGATTATTCAATGCTCAGCCTTTGATGATTTGTTAGATGTGTATCATATAATTCCATTTTGAAGTCATGTAGTAGACATCAATGGGGTTATATTATTTAACTTCTTTTCGACGTCAAGTTACATAACTGGACTCATCACCTGAGTTAATTATTTTGTTATTACGAGTTATTACCAGATATTCTAAAAGTTAGATCTTAGAAGTTTTTTGTCTGTGCTGCCAATCTGATTTTGTGTGCATTGGCATGACAGCCCGCTAGGAATTGGAGACAATGGGCCTCACAGAATGACATAACTTTCATCAGTTCCAACATGACCGACCCTACTGCAATTTATCGGTATCTGGGGAAATTAGACACCTGGGTCCTACGGTTCTACTCCTTATCCGAGAAGAGGGCATGTTTTGTTTTTTCTCTGCTATAAAGAAATTACCAACTCGGCCGGGAGCCGAACTTGCGACCCCTAAATTATGAGATCATATTAACAACTAATCATCCAAACCTGAATTTTTACATTGAAACATATAAATAATTGTTTCAAATATGGAATTTCTTGTGTGGGTGGTGTCACCAATTTTTGTATTATGAACCCCTTGCGGTGTATGGTAATTAGATCTCAAGGTGTAGGTGTTAAAACTAAAAGGTGAAATAAACATTTTTTAAAAGCATAACCTAAAATAATCAAAACGATCCCATTCATGTTAATGTCTGAAGATTACACGTTTGTAAACATACTTATGCACATTCAACGCTTTCCTGCTAGTCCTTATATAACATTTAGCAAACAATAATTGCTATAAAAGACAATGTTATACTTTCTAAATGTTAAAAATGCTATTATAGCCTTCTATGCATTCATAACTGTCAGAAATTGTAAAACAAAACATCTAAAATCGTTCATATTTATGTTTTAAACTATTTATATTAAAATTATTAAAATGAAATTTAATGTTACCAAATCGTACTACTTTTGCTATAGCATAACCTTATGAAATATTGGTATTGTATCTTCAGACAACCCAACAAGCATATTACATTACATACCACCCATAAACAAGAAACATAAACTAGTACGAAAAAAATAAACTAAAATTTCACTTTCCTGAATTTGTCACATCCTGTTGCCGCACCATATAATAAATATTTCTTAGAGACGTAACCCTTAAGGTCATCGAATTATTTATTTAAAAGTGAAATGAATTCTGCATACCACTGAAAGGAATATACGAGAAACAAATAAGTGTAGAAGAGTCACGCATTTGCAAGTATCGCTTATTATTATTATTATTATTATTATTATTATTATTAATAATACAAATTATAAAATGTGAATTTGGTTGTATTATGAGCGTGTATTGAAATTTCAATATGGTAGTTCCTGGATTTCGTGAAGAATTTGAATATTTTTAACATGTTGCCATTTTATTGTAAATAGCCTTATAATAACATTAAAAGTTTGATTTCACATCAGATAGAGTTGTTTTTATACGAAGTTTTGTTTACATGAATACAGTTAATTGATGAGAATCAAGGGCATGATAAAAAACGTGACCACGAAACCGGAACATTTTTCTAAGCCCATCGATACGTGCATGATTGAATCAAGAACCCAGTTCGTCCAAATGGTTAACTAATTTTGTTTTTTTTTATTAATATTTATAAAGTAAATGCCGTTTTACATGGATTTGACTAAACAAATTTAGTTTTATGAAAAACTGTTGTAGTATTTAGACGCTTCTAAATAATGTGTAGAATGCTTACATTAAATTTGTTTCGGTTTCTTAGGACTTCAAATCATATGTAATATAATGGGTGTTCATTTAAATTCGTAATCTAGCAACCTTTGGAATTTTAATGAAAGAAGGCAGAGCGACAGATATAATACGTCGCAGATAGAGACAGGCAATAATCCAAAGGTTGCTAGATTACGAATTTAAATGAACACCCGTTATTTATTTTTATTTCATCTACGTCTACGGAATGATTGTTATCAATACAATAGGCGGCAAAAGAACTATAAAAAGTTAGATTTACTGGAACAATTTGTGGATTGCAGATTTACGTGTAAAGGGTTAAGGGTTCCTACCACTGCCCCTATTAGGCGAGGAATTGAGATACACACAGTCAGCGCGTCGCTCTCTTATATGAATGTTACAACTTCTCACTGGTGGGAGCGATGTTGCCATCCACCCTCTACTAGTTTTCCAGCTTAGTGTCGGCGTTATTAACGTGAGCTTCCCATGTGAAGACTTACTGCCATGGGCCCCTATTGGGCAAGGAATTAAGATACGCTCAATTAGCGCGTCACTTTCTTGTGTGAGTACTATCAGTTCTTATAGGTAAAAATGCGGTTGCTATTCATCCTCTAGCTTGTCACCAGTTGGCAAATTCCTAGATGATCATAGGCAGAGCTAGAACCAAGCCGAGGGGTGAAGAGACTCCCTCAGGAGACGGCTCCTGACAGCTGAATATGTAATCCGCAAATCACAAATTTACTGGTAAACAGTTAGAAACTAAAATTCGATTTTCAATCAAAGCCATACACTTTAGAAACCTCTTTACTTGTTTTTATGCAAGCTCTTGATAAAGGCCTAAAAAGCTAAAATACGTGTAAAGTATTTGCATAATATTTGGAACACATACATAGCATATAAATACAACAGCTTTTCTTAAAATTGTTATATTTTATTTTACACAAAGAATCTTTTTGATTTCAATTTCACTAAATAAATTAATTAAGTAAAACCAGCAGCAAAAAAAATTTATCCAATTCCAGTCATCGCGCTAGAGTATTAAATTTATTACCGTCAAAACTACAGACTAACGTACTTTGCAAATTCAATAGTTAATCTGAAATAAAGAGGTGTTGGATAAAACTTTGTATGGCATACGTGAGTTAAGGATATTATCTTACTTAACTCATTTGTATCATAAATAACTGTTTTAAAATTTAAAGATTCAAGAATTTCTCCATTTTTGAATTTCATAATCAAGTCCAATACCTCAAACATTTAAAACCATTTAATTAAAATTCCAAAATTCAAAGTTAAAATTTTTTAGCGTTTTAGACTTCAAGGGCTAAATGTTTAGAACTTTACAGCCTTAACCACAAGTACTAGACGCCTAATTATTCTAAATATTTTTGTAGTCATATCTCTGAAACTGATAAATGTTGTACGTTATGTATGTAAGTGGTTCATGGTTCAACTTATAGAGCATAATCTTAGATTTAAATCGAATTGGATGTGAACTCCATAGGTTAAATATAATCAATATTTATGTAAAAACAGAACAAATAAACTTTTCTAAAGCTCTACCACAAAGGCTTGCCTGGTAACAAAAGAATTTTTCCTATGTCTAACTTAGGGTTATTAGAAACTTCATATCTCTCCTCAATTAGCGTAGAAGAAAAATTCCCAGGATCTTTTCGCATTTTTTAAAAACAGTCTGTTTTATTATTACACCATAGCTAAGATTATGCCCCATAACCCTAAATCATAATAATCATGAAGAAGCTTTCACCTCATAAGATAAATCATGAACAACTTACATTAATTTATTAATTTCATTGATATGGCAACTAAAATATTTAGAGAAAACTAGGTGGCTAATATTTTTGGTCAAGGCTGTGTACGAGCTCAGGCCCATAATAGTTCGGTCAGGACATGTAAGGGTAACTGTCCGCGAAAAAGAACTGAATCCTTTTCTAGAGTGATCTATTAGCCTATTACCTTTAAAATATACAATAGGCCGTAGTAATTGTCTATTAGGTAATTGATTCATGACTAATTTAACGAACTGGAGGGAGTTCCTTCCCGCCTTTAAGACATGCCGAAGCATGAATAATTGAGTTACGCTCAATTAGCGCGCATTGCCACTACACAAAACAATGCTACCAGTAACTCACTGGTGGGAGCGAGATACTATCCATACTCTACTAGCTCTCCAGGCTAGTACCGGAGCGGTAAACGTGCTCACCCGTCGGCTCCATCTCCGAGGAGGCTGTGAGGGACGTGAGGTCAGGACACCCGGAACAGTTACCACGATTTTTTTTGTGGCCCACAATAATGAAGTTTCTTGTTGTAAGGATGCTGTCCCTAAAACTGCTCCATGCCAACTTTCAGGAAATTCTATTAAGGGGTTCCCCTCGTACTACCCTTTTGAAGGTTTTGGAAACTCTTAATTAAATTTGTTAATTTGCTAACGCAAAAAGCCACCTGGTTGACCAAAACACTTTTTATAGGAGGAAGAGTGTTTTTTCATTTAGAATGCAACAAAATCTGATTTATCAAGTCTATCAGTATGACATATTTTAATATATTGGTTATTTTGTATTGGGAAAACATTCTGCGACAGGTCATATTTATTTGAAAATACCTAACTGGTTTTGTCAAGAATTTCGTAGTATCTCTCTACTTCGATGTTTTTAGGAAACGATTTCGCACGCAAGACTAGGGCATAGGACACTACGCCGACCGGACACTTTGCCGACCGCGGACACTTTGCCGATCGTGGACTACGCCGACTGGCCGTTTTGGACACTTTGCCGACCGTGGACACTACGCCGACCGCAAGCAGTGGACACTTTGCCGACCGTGGACACTACGCCGACCGTAACCGGTGGACACTTTGCCGACCGTGGACACTACGCCGACCCTGAAAATAAATTTTACTATTGGACACTTTGCCGACCGTGGACACTATACCGACCGCAACAGTTGCACACTTTGCCGACCGTGGACACTACGCCGACTGGCCGTTTGGGACACTTCATTTATTGAAGATATATTTTGTTTTATTTCTAGGAAATTTTTGTTTTTCTAAATTTGGTTAACAATATGGCCGATAATATGCAAAACAACAATTTCTTTTCATTATTTTAATCTGTCATTATAGTTCAGTGATCAGTCAATCTGTTTTTTCAATTTTACCTTGCAAAAAGTCAAGTAGTTCTGGTTTTTGATATGTTTTGTGTGTTGGGATCCTTATTAACAATTTAAGCTTTTTTCCATCCACTTGTAAATGTACCTCTCCAGTTTTCGTACCTTGCACTGCTCTAACGACTGGAACTTAGCCATTTCTTGTCACATTTTGGAAATCTCTTCTACCGGGAAGAGAAGAAGTGTTGCTTTACAAAAGTCAAAAATAATGAAAATAATTTAAAGAAATGACCGAGTTATAGCTTAAAACGAACATGAAAACATTTGTTTTGTATGGCCTATATGTAAAGCTCTACTTCACTCCCTCGAAATAGGGAGTAAAGTAGCTATTTTACTCCCTAGGGAGTAAAATAAAATAAACTCGTTATATCCAAGGAAACCTAACCTACTATGCTAAAATTATTTGAATTTGGTGTTAAAAATTTCAATTGTTAGAATGATATTTAACAGTATTTTCGAAAATTTAGGGGATTTTGCGATTAGGTCGCAAAGTCTTTAGGTCGTGCAACAAATAGCGTATACACCACAGAATTAAATAGCCTTTTAATCTCGCGTGTGTTTATTGCCCTTGCTTACGCTCGGGAAAATAAACTTCACAATCAGGATTAAAAGATGCAGTGTAGTCCATATTATAGTACTATAATATTTTCAGAAATTTTTCATGTTTCAGTGATGAAGTTTATAAAAAAATCTATCAAATATTTTTAGAAAAACCTAAATTTGTATTAATAGTCCAGTCAATCTGTCAGAAAAACAGGCCATAAAGATCGGGTAGTTCTGAGTTTTGGATATGTTTTGTATGTTGGGGGTCCATATAAAAAATCCAAGTTTACGACCTTGGTGCACCACCGCCGTATTGAAAAAAAAATGAAAATTTTGACATTTCTTCGGTTTTTGAAGAATATCTTGTAAACGATGTATTTTACAGCGAAAGTAGTTATCTTTAATTTTAAAGTAGACTAGATTTGCTACACTTTGAGTGTTGCCGAAATACATCTAGGAGAGAATGGGAAACTGGGCTCTTTATCCTGTTTCGTCCAAAAAATGCTGCCATTCTTTCATGCACTTTCAGATGCACAAAAGAGTTTTGGTCCGGTATATGGTCAGATATGACCATATAGCAAACACTGTGAAGATGATGAAAATGGCTCTGGATGACAGGCCCGTGGTCGTGGGATCACGTCAGTGTGTTTACTCATGGACTCTAAAAATGGTACATCTTCAGAACATCTTTGACGAAGTTAAGAAATACTGTGATATTAACTTAGTAACATCTGAGCAACATGTGGATATGAAGCTTTCTTACATTAACCGAGATAATGAGAACCTGGATAAGCTCAGAGACTGTTTTATCAACACTCCCCATTTTCCAAAGCTGGCTTGATCATTGAATGATTATCAGCACTGCCAAGACTTTGAAGAGCTGTATCTTGGCAACTATTGAATTTTGCAAAGTCATTCTGCACTCAAACTGTTGCAAATCTAGTCTACTTTAAAAAAATAAACAACCAAAAATTAAAAATAACCATGTTTGTCGTAAAACACATCGCTTAGGAGATATTCCACGAAAACCGAAGAAAGATCAAAATTTTCCTCGATTTTTCAATATATCAGTCCGCGGTGCGAACGCCATGATCGAAAACTTGGATTTCTAATAAGGGCCCCAACATACAGAACTTATCCAAAAACCAAAACTACTTGAGTTTTTGCAAGGTAAAATGTGCAGATTGGCTGGGCACTGGACTATAATGACAGATTAAAAAATGAAAAGAAATTGTTGTTTTGCATATTATCGGCCATAACTCGGTCATTTCTACTAATTAAAAAAACAAAAATTTCCTAGAAATGAAACAAAATATATCTTCAATAAAAAATTTTATTTGTTGAGTAAATATCATTTTGAACCGCCGAAACTTGAAAATTTCCAAAAAAACCCTTTTCTCATGAGACTGTTTCAATAACTCAGTCATTTCTTTAGCGATTTTCATTATTTTTGATCTTTTGTAAAGCTACACTTCTTATCTTCCCAATAGCAAAGAAGAGTAGATTTCGAAGAAATGGCTAACTTTTTGTCATAAGGGTAGTGTAAGGCACCAAAACTGGATGAGGTATATTCAGCAGATTGGGAAAAAAACTCGAAGTAATGGGAAAATTCTGCAAGTGTGAAAAGTCTCTATGCTTCAATATCAAAACAGTTATGTAGGTGGGAGGTCTTGTATATTTCATGTGTAGCACAGTGTAATTGTTGTTTACAAGTGATAAATCGAAACTGTAGTTTATGCTTGTGGGATTTCCCCATATACTATAATTGGGCGTCCGTTGTATTTTGGGTTATTGAAATAAATAAATAAATATGGTGTCTGTTTAAAAAAACTACCGCAACTACCTAATTTTTGTTTTTGTTTTAATTGCCCCAGTTTGTCATTTTAAACAATATATTAAAAATTGAGGGTAAGATGGAGTCGGCATTAATTAAAGGTCAAAAAACTCGTTGTTTTGCGAATATCTTACTTCCTATTGCTCGGAGGTCAATTAAGGTTATTGTAGATATGAAAATAATTAAATTTCCGACAAAAAAGGTTATATTCATTTTTTACGTACAGCAAACCGTTTGCGAGATATACAGCAAAGAAGATGTATAATGTACGTTGTATACGTTTCCGCACCACCTTCCAGGTAGCATACGAGGCGCGTTTTTTACATTGTTTTCCAGTAAAAAATTACGTCTCGTCTTCGTCTTTGTCAATTTCGTGTATCTGTATTTCGTTTTTATCCTCTTTGAGTTCTTCATCTTCAACCTATTTATATTTCTTTATATGGAGCAGAGAAGCCAAAATTTGTTAAAGTCGTTTTGATCCATATCTACGATATAAGAAGCTAGAAAGACCAATCAATAATGGTGATAAAAATAGTCTTGGTCACACTGCAGACGTTATAGCGTGACTTATGATTGTGCACCAGATTTTCAAATTCGTAGTTTTAACTTAAATTGTCACAGAGCACTTGGAGTTTTATTTTATTAAGGACCGGTATTTCCATCTTCCTATAATTTATCTAGTGAATAATTATGGTAACAATTGTTTTTACAATCATATATATTCTATATATTCGATAATGGAGTACATAAAATCTTGGTGATGTATGGAGCAGCTTAGTCCGGAAATTCACTTGATAACCATCGATACTTAAGTTTTGCGAAGTCGACTAGATTCAATACAGCTGTAAAACTACCATCTCTTCCACCTATAACTGCAGCAGCTGAACAACATCTGTACCGTGTATATTATTAAATAAGTCCAAACCTGACTGGGAAAAGATATAAATCCACAACATGGGAGTGCATCTTAAATAACGATTTCTTGGAGTCCGTCACGACACTACTATCACTTGCGCCGGACAGTATTCTTAATACAAGTTTTTGTGATTGTACAAAAGGTTGTGGTTGTGGTGCATGGAGAATTAATGCTGCGCCTGAAGCAGCTGTCGTTGATTCTTCCAATAATTATTCCACTGAGCAAAATTTCCAAAATGTGACAAGAAATGACGAAGTTTTGGTCATTAGAGTAGTGCAAGGCACCAAAACTGGTTGAGGTACACATTCAGCGGACTGGAAAAAAAACTAGAAGTGAAAAAACTTATTCTGCAAGTATGAAAAGTTTCTATTCTTCAATATCAAAACAGTTATGTTAGTGGGAGGTATTGTATATTTATTTTTTTATTTCTAGCACAGTGTAATTAATTCTATTATGACATAACAATATTAAAATACAGAAATTATAGATTCGAGTTTTGAGTTACCTAGTCAATCTTTGCTCGCCAACTAAATAATGTGAGCTTAATTTAGAGTATATTATTATTTTAAAAGGGGTATAATTACATCAAAACCAATAACTTCAGTAATTGAAATAACTGTAGTTAGTGTATAATTCTGATTAATGGCAAAAAATATCTTTTATTTGTTCCATATGGAGGAACGTTTATGTCTAAAGTAACTGAACTAAAAGAGATTTCAACCATTAAACAACTAGCACATGTAAATCATTATAATACGAACATGATTGACACTTTAATTAAACAAAAAGATAATAGGTTAGCTATCAAAAGAATATATCCCATTGACAATCAAACAAACGACACAAATTACATATCTATATCATATTTTGACAAAATATCAGAAAAAGTTGCACATATACTAAGAAAAACCAACAATTATAAAATAGCCTTTAAAACTAACACTTTTTCAGGAACTCCTCAATTTTATTTAATGCTAGATATTGAACAAACGATTAATGAAGTCGGGTATTTACTGTTTGAATTATTCTCTTTGTAGTTCTGTATACTGGTTGAGGATTTTAAAGTGTTATACGACGAAATTTCAAAAACGACTTGGACTATATTAATGGAATTCGAGATTGGTAGAAAGGGAGATACATTTTGATGTAGCTTTTAAATATCTACCCTCTTCCATTTTTAACGGGTGGGGGTAATAGGATGATACATTTTTATTTTTGAAATTTGAATCTACGTAAAAAACTACGTATGTATACACAGAATTACTAAATTTGCTCCACTGGTTACATAATTTATTAATTATCAAGTTAGAAATAAAATATAATAATTTGCCATTTTATTTTAATTTATTTAACGTTTATCATGTTTCAGAAGGTGTTCGAAATGCCTCCCTTCAGCTTCTACACACTTTTCCACCCTTTTCCTAAATAATAATAATTATACACCCATAACCTGGAAACCAGGCCCCAGAAGCTATGAGCTTGTGCGGGAGGGAGGGGGCTATTATTATTACGTAGGCCCTATGTTTGGCTGCAGCCGACTTACAGATGGAACAGCGCAAGTCGACTCGGGCCGCTTGCGTGAAAGTCCGGCACGCTAGACATTACACTACCAAGGCTATAAATGGATTTCGTACTCCGTGTAACATTTCAGGCGTCACTAATTGGCATTTTAGCAAGCATGTCGGATACGGTTTTTCATATTTTTTTCTGTAATGAGTACAGTTGCCATAGCTTTTTCTTTTATAAAACCCTATATGAAAAACTCAAGGGAGTCAAATCGAGAGGGCCAGTTTATCGGGCCAGCTCGACCAATGCACTTACTGTCAAACACCTCATTGAAATAAATGCGGGCCTGCCAGTCTTGCCCCATCCTGCTGAAACCACATGTCAGGATTTATGTTTAACAATAGGGGTAACTTGTTTTTTAAGAAATTTGTATACACATCTCCATTTAAAGGTCATTCAAAAACTTTTTTTTTAATAATTTTTATTTTAATAATCTAATTAATATCTCTTCAATAAGTGTGGTAGATTTAACAGTATTTTGTACATACGTAGCTTTTTACGTAGATCCAAATTTCAGAAAAAAGGATGTATTATCATATTTAAAATTCAGAAGTTACCCCCCAACTCCTTAAAAATGGGAGGGGTAAAAATTTAAAAGCTACATCAAAATGTGTCCCCCTTCCTACCAATTACCTGTCCCGGATTGCATGGAGATAGTCAAAGCCGTTTTTGAAATACCGTGTTGAACACTTTAAAATTCGCACCCTGCATATTGAGCAAACACTTAGAAATTTTGACATAACATATACAGAGCACGCGTATTGTTACAGAAATAAACATCCATCAGAGAAATTTAATTCCGCCAAATACCTTCTAGAACGGAATCACACAATGACTTCCCAAATAGTACTAAATCCCTACATTTTTGTAATAACAAACGCAAATTAGACATTTTCGAAGCCTTTGAGATACACAAGCACAAACTCAGGGTACCTTTAATAAATGAACAAGATTGAGCGCAGTAATTCTTCGTTACTGAAAGTGTTAGATATTTAATTTTTATTATGTTTTATTTTTTTATTTAGTTATCTATTTTTTGTTTTTACCTTAGAGACGTGTTTATTTATATTAGCTATCGAAACAACTGTAGATAATAATAAACTTGTGAAACTTTTACTAATGTTTTATTTATTTCTTTGTAGTATGTACACTTTAAAAACACTATCATCTACAGCGTCTCCTAAACTGAAGGCATTAACATTGGTATGTCGGTTATTATAAGAGATAGAAGAAAGATTAAATGATAAAAGTTTTGCAGAATTTCAAGCTGATATCAAACATCTGCAATTTAATCTATCGTTTTTAGTTTTCGAGTATTTGAGAAAAATGAGAACTGGCAAATTTCTTTTTTCCTGAATAGAACGGAAACCATTGATTTGTTATGTGTAGTTTTAACTTGCACATTATTAAAACACTTTTTTATGAGAAATCGATTCATGCTAATAAAAACATTCTATTGTCATTTGTTTTTGATCTACTTTTGCCAACTTACAAAGTAATTCATAATAGTTAACATAGGTAATTAGATTATATTTTGAAAGCACAAACAGGACATCTCCGGAAGTAACGCGATATTTCTAAATTTCTGAAAAACTAAAACTGCCCTTAAGTTTTGTATATTGTATATTTAATAAAAAAATTATAAATTACTAAATTAATGGTCATCCATACAGTTTCTTCTAGCCGCCGGGCCGATGGGATCAAATTACAAGAAGTCCCGAACACCCTGCCGTTACGCTAATAGTTAGTAAAGAAATTCACACCCTCATTTCGAGAACGCAAAAAGGTTGATGTGCAAATAAAAGAAGCCCATTTGGTAACTACATATATTTATTCGGCTTATGCATTATAAAACGAAAATAAAGAAAAGTAACAAAACGAAAATTATGTGGTCAATTTAGATCAAGTATTACAATAAAGATGTATTTTTTTGTTATATAACTGTGATCAATCGATTTATCAATATATCGGACACATTTTGTAATCACCGAACACATGATTCACTCTATTTACGATGTTATTTCGTAGGGCCACTGTAGCTGCGTTTTTGTTTGCATTATTCTTATTGTGTTTAATTGCCTTTATGCTTGTTTGTAAGCACAGTAACCTCAACATGCGTTCCTTGCAAGAAAATGATAAGAAGATGATGTATTTTTAGCCAAGGATTTTAAAAATACATGTTGCTATTTACAACATTGCAAAAAAGAAATTAGTGACAATTCTGTTAGGCGAACTACTTTCAAGAAGATTTTATTAACATTTAGAAGTATAATTTGCAATGTTTGCTAAGGTCATATTGTAAGAGAGCATTGCAGGATCATTTTGTGAAAGCCATATTAAAATCGATCAACAGGTTAATTAGTTTTAATTAGCTTCGGAACTTTACGTTAAAATCTCCATAAGAATTGTAACTATTGAATGGATGGCTATTAAGGGTCAGCGAAGTGTCCAAGGTCGACAAAGTGTCCAAAAGGGCTAGTCGGCATAGTGTCCACGGTCGGCAAAGTGTCCAATAGTAAAATTTATTTGAGAGTCGGTGTAGTGTCCACGGTCGGCAAAGTGTCTAAAACGGTCAGTCGGCGTAATGTCCACGGTCGGCAAAGTGTCCAATAGTAAAATTTATTTTAAGAGTCGACGTAGTGTCCACGGTCGGCAAAGTGTCCAAAACGGTCAGTCGGCGTAGTGTCCACGGTCGGCAAAGTGTCCACCGGTTACGGTCGGCGTAGTGTCCACGGTCGGCAAAGTGTCCACTGCTTGCGGTCGGCGTAGTGTCCACGGTCGGCGTAGTGTCCGCGGTCGGTAAAGTGTCCAGTCGGCAAAGTGTCCAGGCACCCAAGACTACAATAAATCCCAGCAAGCCGTTTCTAGAGTAATACGTATTAACAATCTTATATCCAGGGATTTTTCTTTTTCCTTTTTTGCTTTTCCATTGGTTAAGCCGTTATAAATACGTTTCTACCTATTAATGATTGTTGGTTTATTTAATTATTTGTTTGATTCTTGCAGTTATTTGTTTATGTAATTATTTAAACATTTATATTTATATCAGTTCTTTTACCTTGTTTTAATGAAAGCTATAGCAGAGGATTACGGTAAGTTTATGCAAGGGGATTTCGTAAATTATTTATCCATCATGTCTCGCTCTAGTGGCTTGGAGCGTTAATGGCTTTTTATATTTAACGATTGATCCAGTGGCCCTGTGTACCTAATCAATATCATGGGTCTCTCTTCCTTTTTCTTTTACCCTGTTTTTTACCTTGTTTTAATGAAAGCTACAGCAGAGGTTTATGGTAAGTTTATGCAATGACATTTTGTAAATTACTTATCCATCATGTCTCGCTCCAGTGGCTTAGAGCCGTTAATGGCTCTTTATATTTAGCGATTGAGCCAGTGGTCTTGTGTACCTAATCAATATCATGGGTTTCTCTTATATTTTAAAAACCCTAAGAATTTTTTGAGCTAGTTATTACTTCGTGGGAACCTTTCACGCCTTTTTTTTAGAAATCCCGCAAAACCTAAATACACATTTGGCTAACTTTTTTCAAATAGGTGTTACAATTCTATCAGCGTAATATCTGTCGTGTGTTAGCACTGATTGTTAAATATGATAATACGTTATGAGTCTGAGGAGATTCTATCCGCAGTAGGAAGCTTTAAGACAATAAAATTTACATTGACGCAGAATTTACAATTTTACGTTCAGAAAACAGCATGCTTTTGAGTATTTGCCTGCTATGAATAATTACAGATTAGAGTTGAGATGAAAGTTGGTGTCTGTGACGTGACATGTTCACGTAAACAACTTCTGATATTTGTTTTTAAAGTAAGTTCGATTTTATTGTTTGAAGCAAAAACTGCCTGAATGAAAACTGATTGATGGTTATCTCTAAACAGCACAAAGGTGGTTGTTTTATACTTACTCTTGCGACGATCAATTTAAACTATATTTAACTTCAAATAGAGGTCAACACATTTTTTTTAAAGAAAAATTGTTACTGGAGTATGTTTAATAGAAGAGACGCAATGGAGCCCTCTGCTACCTGTAACTGCTGTTCGTGAAGTATTAAAGAATTATCTGCATTTTTGCTGAAGCATTTTAATAGTTTGTGATTTAGAGAGCAGTCGTAGCTTTGGAAGTAAGCCGCCAGTGGTTTTTAATAAATTCCGAATTTTTCTTCAAATGGCACGTTTAAAATGGCAAGTGATACGTCATTGTTCATAAAGATAACAAAGAAATAATTAAATAAACAAAATATCTCAATGTCTTCTCCCACAAACGAATATGTGTGTACAAATTATAGACGATATCTCGTTATAAACTGTTTCAAGCTTATTTGCTCCCATCAGCCGAGAATAATCGCCTGTAATCTGTACACTACATTAACGGCACTTATATTTGTGCCAAAAATTAACATCAATACCAAGAAGTATTAATGGTGATATTTGTGAGGGAACACGCGCACAAAGCGACTAAAGTGTGGTTTGACATCGTGTCTAATCCTGGTCGTCGACCAAATGTTAAATGAATAATAATATAATAATCTTTTTGTGGGCGTGGTCCCTTAATTATAATGATAATGACATTTCATGTTGAAACAATTGTCAGGTTAAGAATTTAATAAAACTTGTGAAACTTTTACTAATCTTTTGATTTTTATTATATTTTATAATAAATAAAGGTTAAACAAATTTTAGTTAATTGTTTTGGTAATAAAAGTGAATATGTTTATCTTCCATGCAATCGGAGACCGTTCGGATAAGCGGCCGACTCAAGCGAGAGCACGCGTCCCTTCCCTAACCGATCTTTAGCGTGCGCCGCTCCGTTTCACTCCTACCATTTCCCCCACGCTCCAAGAGCACCTATATAAGAAGGTGCAGGGCACCGATTTATTAAGTCTGTTGATACCTTACTCTTTTTTCTGAGAGTTCACTGTGCACTGTGGAGGTCTCATCCTTACATCCCCTACCTTACCCCCTTTTCCGAAACTTCACTGTGCGTAGCCTGGAGGTCTCATCCTTACATCCCCTACTGTACCTTTTCCGAGACTTCACTGTGCGTAGCCTGGAGGTCTCATCCTTGTCCGACTCCGTGTAATACCCGTCCGACCTGTCCGTTACCATCCTAACCCACCCCATACTTCGATACAGTTTGCACGCTCGCTTGTTATTGCACGCCGTATTGCACTCCGCTTGCTGTGGATACCGTAGATAACCGTATGCTTTTAGAGTTAGAAGTTGAAGCTTGCTGGAGTATTGGAGCTTTGGTAACAATAAATATTTTTGAGTTTGGTAATTGTGTTTTATTTGTTAGTATTAACACCCTCTTATTTAGTGAAAGCTTTAGGGACAGGTAAAGTGATCCAGACTGCGCCGACCTCAGCAACCACAGCAGTTCCCTGGATTATCCTTTCTCCACTAGCAGTTACCCGGATCCGTGGAGCATACCACGTTAAAATAACTGACGCCCAAGAGTACCGGCACACCGAAAACCACACTGCGCCACTTCGTAAGCAGGCTCCGTACCAATTTGGCGTCCGAGAAGACACGCGTACCGAGGCAAGCCCAGCGCACACTTACAACAATAATTTAGACACTTTCTAATTGAACAAACATCTCTGTTACTCACTTACAATTCAAATAAACTTAAACTACAAAATAGAATAATTTTATAATAATTTTGAATTTGTCTTTCTTTACTGATATTAAATATAAATAATTAAACGCACTTACTTCTTTTAAAAGAAAACTATCCGCGAAAAGTCACTGGTTTATTATTTCCCCGTTTGTAAATAAAGTGATACACGAAGCTCAGCTCTCCTCCTTGACAGACATCCAAAACTACTTTAAGAACTTATAAACATAATGAAAAATTATCATCTCTGACTGGGATTCGAACCCAGGACCCTCTGCTATCCAGGCAGATGCTCTACCAACTGAGCTACCTGAGACGACTCCCAATTGAAACGACAATTTTTCATATAAGATGGAATTAATGTTAACAAATGAAGTATACTAATTAATACTAATACTGGTTGTTAACATTAATTCCATCTTATATGAAAAATTGTCGTTTCAATTGGGAGTCGTCTCAGGTAGCTCAGTTGGTAGAGCATCGGCCTGGATAGCAGAGGTTCCTGGGTTCGAATCCCAGTCAGAGATGATAATTTTTCATTATGTTTATAAGTTCTTAAACTAATTTGCAGTATTTCTGTGATTATCACAATTAATTTTCATTTACTATCCAAAACTACTGTCAAATAAAAATCGAATATCGATCTATCAGCTGATGAATTTATTTTATAAAAATCGAATCTCCTTCTTGGTTATTATATATTACAATCCAATAAATTGCTTGGAAAGTGATAATAAAATGTTCTTGTTTCAATGGTAATTGTAAATGGTAAGTATAATCTTCTGTGTATTTGTTTACAATTCAAACTCAGGCTCATAACCCATTCAGGTTCATAACCCTACTTTTTATTGATAATTTTGGAGTTAAACAACCAGCCTTCCACTTCAATTGAAATATACTAACTAACTTATATTTTGTTGCAGGCCCATTTATACTCTTGCAAACAACAAAATTCGATGCGAATGACAGCACTCTTAAACAATAGTAAAAGTTATCAAATTTCTTAATTATAACATAGAAATGTAGCCCATAGAATTACAAACAAAATGATATTTACCCCAGTTTACTGTTTAGTTAATTAAATGTATAATTTTCAAAAATTCATGTAATGTGATGTTATGTCAGTTTAAGAAATCCGATAGTAGCATCAAATGGCTAAGAAAGTTAGCGAGGTTATCTTAGAAGCTTTCAAAATTTAAAAAGAAATAAATAACTTGACAGTTTTTCCATATAAATTTGTTACAGTGTGCATATTTACGTGTTATATAATTTTTGGGGGAGCATTAATAAACACTGTTGGTGTCGTACAGCATTAAAATAACGCGACCAACAATTTTTTTAATCGTAATCTAATCTCCTATACGACAACCAATTAACTGCATAACTAGTTTTAACAAGATTCCGCTAGGGCGCACGTCAATTTCTCGCGCGCCCCAGTTATATGTGCTAAGGTTACATAATTCAATTCTCCTTATAAACGAAAACTGAAAGCTTGATTGTTTTTGATTATGACAAGATCAAATCAGCACGACGTGCCATAAATCACTTAATATAACATTCGATAACAGCACATACCTATACACACAATAGTGAAAGATGGCTTTTCAATGCTATATTGACACAATAATAGTACAACGAATAGGTCAAAGACAGATTACTTACAATTATAGTTGAACAACAGACACTGTTGAGTTAATAAGAACGAACAATTAATTTTCATTATGTTCTGGGTATTTTTTCATTAAGGAAAAGATAATACTCTTAAAATATTAATAATAAATAAATATTAACCGTAAATATGTAAAAAAGTTTGATGCCTGAGGTAATTGAAAGGTGATGAAAACAATATATAGAGATAAGTGTTGTTTATTTTTTAAAAATAAACAACATATAACTTAAAAAATATGTCCTTTAACATTTCCCTTATAATTTATGTTTCCTTTATTTCCCTTGTCTCATGTCAATTTAATTATTCTTTGTTTTATTTAAAATCCTAACTAGAAAATGTTTACATCTTAATTTAATACCTTCTTAGATCTACAAAATAACAAGTAGTACATGAATTATGGAACGTGCATTGCCAAAACTTTTCTCCTACTTATTACACCTAGTCATGAAGTGACCTCCATAAGACTAACTATTTTAAAATAAAATTTCAGACAGACAATATTGGAGATTGTAATCAGCATATCCGTCTGCCTATTCATCTTATTTCTGCATTGCGAAGAATAGGATAATATATTAGCTGGTTGCAAAATGATATTGTCCCAAAAGCCTTTGCGGCTAAACTTATCCTTGCGTAACAGTCGTTCAAGAAAAGAAAATGTTTGTAATATTCAGTAAGTATACGTTATCTCGAACACGCAAGGATAATAATAGATAATATAAAATTTATTTATATTTTATTTATATTTGACAATAAAAAGCCTGTTTTATTATAACTTTATTCTCTATTTGTTTAATTTATAAACAACTTATTATAATCGATAATTTCATTGCAGACTATTACCTATGTCAAATAAATTTGTTCGTATAATATGATTTTTCTCGCTTCCGTACTTTGATTACCATAAGAAAGATCAATACAATGTAGTCTTCTTGTTTGTAAAGTATTTGTTGATCTAATGTGTCAGTCTGCAGCAGTGGCGGAAGCATTACTAATGCTTCAATATGATTATTTGAGGGGCGACGAATAGAATTAAGTAAACATACTGTCAAAGTGCCTTTCATGTTTATTAAAAATGTTTAATTTACTTCGAGATAAATGAGAATATTATGAAAAATGTTCAGTCTTTAGGTGATAGTTAAATCTAAATATATAAGGGTACAATTATAAAGTAGAAGTTAAAAAAAATAATTCCCCCTCATTAAAATTCAAGAATTATTCACAACGCCCTCTGAATTCTTAAAAGATACTATTATGATTATGAATTATTAATGATTAAATTTCAGTATTAGGTTATATGTTGTATATAGGTATTTTCTATATAACACTCTTCTTTTGACGTCACTATACTTCGTCTACTTAAATTGTACTATAACGGTAGGTAGTTTACCAGAAGTTATATTATTCTTGGAGTTAATAAAAAACGTGTTTATTTTAGATATCCTTTATTACTTGTTATTTATTCTTGTAGCTATGGCAATCACTTAGCATTCCAATGCCTTCTTGAGATAACATCTATGTAATGACTGTCCTTATGACTGAATATCATTACATGACACTCCGGGTAAAAAAAGGCTGAATCTGTACCAAAAGAATCAAGTCATGAGTCAAAAGGGTATTTAATGCATTCCTCAACAAAAAAATAGCATACATTAATGTCATACTTGTATGTAGCGGCATGTTTAATGTATACTAGCTACAAAAAATTGAGGTCGTTTGCATCTTTTCAATAATTTTTTACATGCTATGACAATAAAACTTATGCTAAGGATTAGGTGGTAATAACCAAAGAATTGGAAGTCTTTACTTTTAAAAGTAAAAAATATTGCTGAAGGCGGAGTAATATAACAAACTTAACCTAAGTAATTAAACCTGGCAAATACACAAATGAACACTTCAATTAAAATTGAATAACTAATTTGAACACATAACACTAATTTTCATTATCAGGTGCAGTTCATCTCTTGAAGGTATTCTTTCTAGAATGAAAAGAGAATGCCAATGCAAATTTTATTCATGTAAAATAAGCAGGCTTAAGTCTGTCTATTGATACAGGTTGATCTAGTCCTTCTAGCATAAAATACTTTGCAGTTCTGTTTAGCACTGTATAGGGACCGACATAGGTGTCTTTAATGTTTAAATCATGTGTATCATTTCTAACATAAACATGTGTACAGTTATGCAATTCTTTGGGAACGAAATAATTTGATTTATACAGTGTTATGATAATGTAATGCACAAAATTCATAAAACGTACAACGATTATTATGAAACTTACGTTTATTTCGTTTTTTATTCATTTTCTCGTTTTTTTTTCTTATGTGAGCCCTACTGCAACTATTGTTCCCTAGTGTAACAAAACAAGCTTTCTCCAATAATGTAATAAAAATCTTAGCTTCCCATTAAAAAAATATGTTAATGACGTCATAACTTTGACAAATTTGACGTGTTATTTTTGTAACTTATGTCAAAAGATGCGGAATAAAAAAAAACATTTGACGTGTTTTTGCATTTTGTTCCAAAGTGATCGTTGTACGTTTTATGAATTTTGTGCATTACATTATCATAACCCTGTATGTCCTTGTAAAAAAAATTTCTGATTGCGCATTTGATATTTGAATTTACGAAGAAATTGAGGTATGCGGAAATCTTCGTCGGGTTTCTTTTCTTCAAAGAAATCTCCGAGTAAACGAAGTGCAGTTCCGTACAACATTTCTGCAGGTGAAACATCTAACTCGGATTTTATCGTAGCTTGTAGACTAAGTAATACCCTTGGTAGGTTCTTTAACCAAGAAGATATACCACTGGTGCGTATGGCCTGTTTGAGTGTACGATTGAATCTCTCAATTATCCCTTGGCTTATGGGATGATACGCCGTGCAAGTAATGTGTTTTATCCCTAATGTATTCTTCTTGTTGATTGTTGAGTTCTTGTCGTCGAAGGTCAACAGTATAAGGGTAGGTAGTTTACCAGAAGTTATATTATTCTTGGAGTTAATAAAAAACGTGTTTATTTTTGATATCTTTTATTACTTGTTATTTATTCTTGTAGCTATGGCAATCACTTAGCATTCCAATGCCTTCTTGAGATAATATCTATGTAATGACTGTCCTTATGACTGAATATCATTACAGTACCAACCAGGGTAATCTTTGTCAATAAACGTCATTTCCAAATGGCGGTGCCATCCATTTGGTTAAAATTCGTCAAATCCGTTCTTTTGTTAGTATCTAAAAGACAAAAATACAAGTAGGCTACCAATTTGATGGACTAGGATTTTTTTTGGTTTGTTAAGAGAGAATGGGGATTATATTGAAGATTACTTTAACTTCTAGTGAAAATATACTATTCTTACTACGTTACTCGTCTGGGAAGTAACGTAGCAAGTAGTACGTAAAGTAAGTTTGGGAATTACATTGTCACACCTGCAACTTTGCATCTATGTATGCTTACTAACTTCAAATGAGACTCCTCGACATTCCCAATGTCATCAAAATCAATCTAACCCAATGGTCAGACAAGGGGCGGTCTTCCCTTTCCACTTAGTGATTTTTGTTAGTAATAATACAATATGTCGTTTGGTGTTGTGATGGTAATCAAACACCCGTCTTCATTACGATTAATGATGATGCCTTCGGCGTGCTGTGATTTGAGGCTGGCCGGAGGTAATTTGAGGTGGTTTAGGATATAAGCAAAGAGGGCGGAGTGATAACGAATAGATGGTAGTTGAGACTGCACGAAAACCTTAGAAATCTTCTACAGTACAGAACTGCAATAGTTTGGTGGCTTGGATGCATTAAACAACTCCGATAATTCTTAATAATAAAACAACAATTAAATAGACTTATTTAATTGGCCGCCAGCCTTGGTGGATTAGTGGTTTGCATGTTTGCGGCCGAGCTGTCAATTTTACATAGCGGAGAAAACTTAAAAAACATGTTTTTTCTCGGATAGGAAGAAAAACTGTAGGTAAAACCGTGTCGATGCCATGTTTGTCACGATAAAAATCCCTACTGGGAGTGGAATTCCCCCAGATTCGGCTAAATTCTAGTAGGGTTGGCCAAAATCTTAGTAATCGGTGCCATGAGTTACGAAGGATGCTCCGCCATCCCGACTCTACGCCCAAAAATAAATAAATAAATAAATAAAAAAGTGTCATTAGCAGCCTGTGTGATAGATCACTAAAACTATCTCACCCTAAATTTAAACAAGATAAAACACAAAGAAACTCGTCATAAAGCAATTAGCCAATACATCAAACAGAAAACCAAATTACTAAATCTCCTAATTAAAGAAATAATCAAACCACAAGAAAAAAATTTATAATTCATTATATATAATTCACTAATTTAAGGAAAATTAGCACAAATTAAAAAAAATCAATATAAAGGTAGCACGTAAACTACAGCAACAGCATAGCTATAGCAAACAAACGTAAAAATTTGCAATACTAACTATAAAAACACTTTACAATAAAAGTATAGACAACATATCAAAATTAAAAAAATGAAATCGGTAAAACATGCCAAAATCTGTACATTGAAGAAACAAGAAGACATATTGAAACTCGAATTAATGAACATATATTAACTAATTATACAGAACATAAAACCTGGTTAAATAATCGTTATTACAAAACAGGCCAGTAATTTAATTTTGAAAAAGCGGAAATTTTAGATACAGAAAACAATACAACAGCTAGAAATTTCTCAAACAATCACATTTACAAAACCCGAAAACGTTAATTTTCAAAAAGATAGAATAGGTATGTATTATTAATTATCAACAATTAGCAATAATTTACCAATTTAAAAATAAAAAACTTTATGTCCGATTGCATTATAAAGTACTGTTTATTGTATTGTTTTGCGGCAGTGAACTGGTTTATTATTGTACTCGTAAAATAAAGTGGTAGTAGTAAAATAAAGTATATAGTAGTAAAATAAAGTATGAAAACTGTATCTTACATGTCAAATTTTCTTCTGTCAAGAATAGATGTCAAATTTATAAACTGATTTTTTTATAATTATCCAATTTTAGGAATCGAACATAAAGCTTTGTATGCAACTCTTACATAATCGGACCTTATAGACTCGCCCTTTTTATCGGCCTTGCTCGCTTAGCTCGCTCGGCCATCAACAGGCTTGTCTATAATGTCCTACATTATGTACTTGTTACATAAATAGCTATTATTGCCATTAGTTAATTATTATTATTAGTACCTAGTTAGCTTGTCAATTTTAAAAAAATTTATACCGCCTTTTTGCATCTTGTCACTTTTTAAATTTTTCACTGTAGTGTTATGTTTGTTTAAAATTTTATATATACATACTATATTTCTAGTATGTAACATTACCCTAATAACAATAACAAAAAGCAAAATAAAATAAGAAATAAATTGAAATTAATTAAAAATATATTATACAAGGTGTTACAGCTCCCGCGTCAGACTTAACCAGTGCATCTCTGATGGCAAGAAATGTTTGGAACAAAAAGTCTTAATAAAGTTTTTTGACTAGAAAAAGAAGAAATTTTTAGTAATTTTAACCAACGCTTTTAGAAAAGCATATATAAAATTATAAACGCCTTTATAAACTCTAACTATCTAGGTATTGCTGGTTGGACATCACGTATCGGAGAATTAAACTCAATAAACCCTACATTATGCAAAGACACTTGTCTTAATCATACCAGAGAAACTTCCGACTTAATAATTAATGCTTGAGGTAAGAAAACTATTTCATTTATGGAAGAACATGATATGGTAGTCCTAAATGGTCGTACACCAAGTGATACACCTGCACAATATGCTTATATTAGTAGTAAATTAGTTATTGATATATGCTGGATAAGCACACAGTTTATTAATTATATTGTAGACTCTGGTGTTAAGTATAGGGAATTCAATTTATCAGATCACTTTCCGTATCAAATTGCAGTGAGAGTGGGAGGTAGAATAAGAAACCTTGGTGGTTCTGATGGCTATGCAGTTACTACATCTAACAGATTTATCTAGAATGCAAAACAGCAGGGTAGCTATTAGGACCATCTGGCAGAACGACTGGCTGTAATAAACAATTCTAACCACAATAGCGAAACATTTTATGAACTTCTGATTACTGCTATAAAAGAAGCTGCTCAGTCACTCTCTACGTATAAACAGTAAAATTTACTCAACTTTAATTAGGTTCAATAAACCCTAAGGTTTGATAAGGACTGTAAAGCTGCAAAAAAGCAGTGAAAACCTTTCTTAGAATTTGTAAACAATAATCTTTTAGTAATAATACCCTTCAGGAGTATTTTAAAGCAAAAAAGGATTTTAAAAAGATAGTAGTATTTAAAAAAGTCCACCCAGGCAGCATTTTTAGTCACCGCTACGTACCAGCAACCACCGGTGGAACTATAAAGTTTTTGCCGTTAGTCACAAGAACGTAATTGCTACGGTATTGTTACGTGCCTGGAACCAAAATGGGGAACAATTCTCGGGTAGCAGATACGTTGCAGTAACCTTTCCGGAACTTGTCCAGCTACCTTTAGGCTACGTAGCGGGAACGTGGCGGCGTAGTAATTGCTACTTTCGTGGAACTTTTTTTCTCTTTGACACATCGTGTCGCGTCGTCGTTCTCTCTTACTCTTGCAACTTAACAAATATTCTTTCACTTTCTCTACTAATGCCGCGGTCGTGTCACAAAATGGATTACTAATTTATTTGTAATACGTATATAATACATAAAGAGATGAAATGTTTCGCTATTTTGTCAATCTAACATACCAAAATTATAAACCATCGCAACTTTTCTGTTATATGCGATGATGATAGACCGAAAAATAACAACGCGCCTTCTTTAAATATATTTTTTAATCAAAAATGTCTTGAATAAAATATGACAAAAATACTTATAAATTGATAAACATGATAGAAACCATTTTTATTTTATTCCCAAGGCACAATTTGACATCGATTTGTTATCTTTATTGAGAGTTATAGTAAAAGACTTTTTAACAATTGCAACAAATTGCAAATTGATTAATAGCCTTCAATATTTTACAAGTAAATATGGAGTTGTTTTGAAAATGTCACCTTAAAGTAGTATTAACTGTAAAATATGTGTCTAAAGTTTGTGTCGCTTTATAAACAGTATCGGGAACTAAACAAATTCTACTTCTAGGTTGTTGTTACCACGAAGTATAAAATACGGTTTCCGTAGCCACTTTCTAGCTCCTAATGTCACTGCAAAATTCCCATTGGAATTTAACCTCAAATTTAAACGGCAATCGTAAACAAACAACCAATATTTTTATACTGATTGCTACTTAATAACAATTATTATTTAATTATGGCTCATTTTAAAGTTGTAGCGACGAAAGAAAAAAGGGGAATATATTTCACCCTGGTTAACTACATGATGGTTTATCAGTGATCTCATCCCTATTTTTTTCTATTTTGTATTGTAAACAGTTGATTTTGTTTCCACTGATTTCACCTAACTGCTGTTCTAATTTTCTATAAAAGGTGGACGTATATCTAAAATTCTTTTTTTTTCTTATTGCATTTGCCTTTGACATTTTTATTAAAAACTTGCAAAACTACTACCACTGCGAAAACACAATTAACCTCCAAATTCCAAACTAAAATTACTTTCAAGTGATTCTCCTGGGTAGCATAAACGTAAGTTTTACTTTCAATGCTACTGTATAGTTCAGTTACTTTAAAGGTTAAGCAATGGTTTCAGACCAGTGACAGGAACTTTCGGTGCTACTTTAAACTTTTAAAAACTTAAAAGTAGCTTCGGGCAAGTTACTGCTACAATCATAATATCACTTGAAGTTGCAACAACATTAAGGCAATTATACTAAGTAGCAATACCGTTCCACATACTTTAAAAAGCTACTTAGAAATAATGTAACTACACAGTTCTAATAAATAGTAGAAGTAACTACATAATTACTAAAATATTCCAAATTGAAGTAATTAAACCTGTAAAGTCATAAATTTAGTTGTAGTTACGTAACAGCTACTCAATCAAAGTTCCGATCTCAGTTACCGCTACTTAGATGCTTGGGCATGCTATACAAAAATCTGGCTTTAGGAAAAGTCGCTCATGTATAAATAATATTTTCATTTTAAACTCAGTAATTAACTGTCATATAAGACTGAGAGAAAGAGAAACCTGTTTTGCGCTTTCATAGATTTTAAAAAGGTATTTGATGCCGTTAGTCACCCGATTCTCTGGAGAAAACTATTCGACTAAGGTATAAGTGCTGAATTGATAAGAATCATAATGAACTTTTATAGTAATACAAGCTTTAATTTACAAATAAACAATCAATACTCAGATGATATCGCTATTCAAAAAGGTATACTTTAAGGTGAGTCCCTCAGCCCCTTATTATTTACCTTTTTTGTAACAGACTTTGAGGGTTATCTAACTGAAAACGGTATTGATGGTGTTAGTATAGATGGGCACAACAATGTGGCATCGCTGTTCTATGCGGATGATTTAGTTTTGTTTACAGATACATCACATCGTCTTTAAAAACTGTTAGACACCCTCGAAGCATATTGTAATAAATATAAACTTACAGTTGACCATCCAAAATCAAAGATAATTATATTCAAGCGGGCTGATAAACTACGACATAACCTAACATTTAAATACAATGCGCAAATTATGGAAACTGTAGATAACCATGGACACTTGGGTATTGTATACAACAGTTCAGGATTGTTTCGGAATACTTGAAGCATCATGGTTTCTAAAACTCTGGCAGGATTGGCAAGAATCCGATCCATGTTTGCAAAAACTAGGGTGGACTCACATACCTCTCGATCCCACCTCTACCAGTCAATCGTGCTAAATACGTTATTATATGCATCAGAAATCTGGGCTTTAAACTACCCCGATACATTAGAAATATGTCAGGTTAGAATCTATAAATCTCTATATTACCTCATAATGCTTCTATTAATAAAACAAGAGTTATTCATCAACTCCGAACAGCCAATAAGCGCGTACTAACCTTATACACAAACAGAAGTAGCCACAAAATTGTTCCAAATGTATGTTATACAATACGCAACACAGGAGGTAATGAGTCTATTATTTACATTCTAATTGAATGTCCAATTTATGACCCCCTAAGGAAACATTATTTAGGAAAATACATGGTTAATTCAATTATATTGAATATTAACAACTATTGCGAAGTCTTTCTCAATGTAACCAATATCTACCAGTTTATTGTTTCCAGCCTTACTTTGTGGAACTCCATAATCATGAAATAAATAAAGACTAGTAAAAGTTTCACAGTTTTATTAACATACAACCTGACAATATTGTTTCGACAGCTATGCTGTCATTATCAAAGGTAATATAATTATAAACAAACACGTCACTAAGGTAGATACAAAAATAGGTAACTAGATAAAATAATAATAATCAGAATTAAACATCTAATACTTCCAGTAACGGAGAATTACTGAGCTCAAGTAATTCATTCATTAAAGGTGCCCTGAGTTTGTGTTTGTATATCTCAAAGGCTATATATATATACCCCCACAAGAATGTATTCCTTTATTAGATAGTTTCTAGATCAATAATAATATAGAACTAGTTAAAAGGTTAGAGTTAATTCAATTATCTGAACTTTGTATAAGTCAAAATTATTTCACTTTTAATAACATAATTTATTTACAAAAGGATGGTTTACCTATGGGTAATTCTCCAAGTCCTCTATTAGCTAACATATTTATGGACAAGTTCGAAGATCGAATATTTGAATTAAACCTCTCTAAACATATTATCTTTTGGTTTCATTATGTTGATGACATTTTAGCTTGTTTCGACAGTTCTTTTGAGGTTATCAATGAATTTTTAATTCTTATTAACAGTATCCACCCTAACATAAATTTTACACTAGAAACAGAACAAAACAGGGCTATAAACTTTCTAGACTTAAATATCAAGATTAATGCAGACAATCTATTTGAATTTTCCATATACAGAAAACCAACACAAACAGACATAACAATACCAAATGAATCGTGTCACCATAATACACATAAAATAGCAGTCTACAGATCATTAGTACACAGAGTTTTAACTATTCCACTAACAAAATCAGATTTTAGCAAAGAGATATCAACCATTAAACAACTAGCACATGCAAATCATTACAATCCGAACATGATTGACACTTTAATTAAACAAAAAGATTATAGGTTAGCTATCAAAAGAATATATCTCATTGACAATCAAACAGAAGACAGAAATTACATATCTATACCATATTTTGACAAAATATCAGAAAAAATTGCACATATACTAAGAAAAACCAACAATTATAAAATAACATTTAAAACCAACACTAACACTTTTTCATTTTTATTTAATGCTAAAGACAGAACACATGATATCATGAAATCGGGCATTTACCGTTTAAGTTGTTCTTTTTCTAGTTCGGTATATATTGGGCAAACACTTCGAAATTTTGACATATGATATAAAGAACACGTACGTCATTACAAAAATAAACATCCTGAAAAATCTAATTACGCCAAACACCTTTTAGAACAAAATCACACAATGACTCCTCAAAATAATATTAAATTCCTACATTTTTGTAATAACAAACGCAAATTAGACATTTTAGAAGCCTTTGAGATATACAAACACAAACTCAGGGTACCTTTAATGAATGAATAACTTGAGCTTAGTAATTCTCCGTTACTGGAAGTATTAGATATTTAATTCTGATTACTATTATTTTATCTAGTTACCTATTTTTGTATCTACCTTAGTGACGTGTTTGTTTATAATTATATTACCTTTGATAATGACAGCATAGCTGTCGAAACAATATTGTCAAGTTGTATTTTAATAAAAGTGTGAAACTTTTACTAATCTTTATTTATTTCAATATCTACCAGCTTAATAATACATTCCATGCTATGCTGGGTGCTATGCGATTGAGATCTTTTATAATAAAAGAATAATTTAGTTATATATCAACATTAGCTACAACTAGTTACATATTAAATAGTAATAAGTGCTTATATGTACAATAGATTCAATTTATCTTTTTGTTATCTTCTTTGTTTCTTGCATCTTCAATCTGCGTAGTTTTGGTTATGTATGTTTATTTATTTAAAACTGATAAGAATTATTATTGAATTTATTATTTGTAATGATATTGAATGTTAACGTAAATTTTGTCAGCCACTGTAATAAACGTTTGGCTTTAAATACAGAATTATTCTATTCTATTCTATAAACGCCTTTCTGGTGATATCTATCTATATATAATTATATATATAAAAGGGAAAGATTGTCTGTATGTATGTATGCGATTTTCTCCGCAACCACTGGACCGATGAAATTGGTATCATTGGAAAGGTCTTGGCCCAGAATAGAAAATAAGACCAAATTGGACTCTGATCGGCCATCGTGGTCCGAAATAACAGCGAAAAACCCAATTATGGAAGTTAAAAATGGGTACTGAGATTGATGTGAATAGATATGTTGTCAATTGTCAAATTTGGTAATTTGACAATTACAAAAAGTAAAAACATGTAATTTCAATAAAGCGTAGCAAAGCGCGCCGGGTATTTGCTAGTTATTAATAACTGTCAGTTCCAACTGAAATTTGAGAGGCAGACCAAATAATTTGCCAATAAAGCACTTATTTGTTTATGCTGCATAACACACTGAGAAAAATATATAGTTATAGTAAGTATCGTATTATAGATAGTTATAGTAAGTATAAATATATTGATGCTAAATATATTTATACTTACAATAACTATCTATAAACTTACTATAACTATCTATTTTTCTCAGTGCACTATTAAGAATGCAGACTTGAACTTGAAATATATTCAAGATCAAATAGCAGCTTTAAAAAAAATCTGATTTATAAGAGAATATCTTACTTAATTTTTAAAGAGAACGTTTGATTTCGTAATTAAATAAGTTAATTAGATTATCTCTTTTAATCTAATTAACTTACTAGCGAATTTTTATTAGTTCGGTGGCTTTGATTTTTGTTCAAAAAACATAAAAACCATTCGGCTTTATAAGAAAATTACATCTATGAACCTGCATTTTGATGCAGGGATCCACCGGACTATGACATCACGCCTAGTTTTGACTAAATTAATTAAACATTTTAATAATAGGAGCTCCAGGTTTTTAATTTTACGTCGTTGATGTAATCGTTTACAAATACTTGAACTACACCAATATAATTTTCTTAAGTATCGGCGTTCTCGGAATTATCATCTAACCGAGTGATCTCTGATGACAGCCTTGGAAGTGTAATGTTTGGCGTGCCGGACTTTCACCCAAGCGGCCCGCGATCGACTCCCGGCGCCGGCAGATCTGGTTAAGTAAAGTCACTAGATACAATAAGTAGCGCAATCAATTAGGCCTATAAGATAGAAAAAGATAGCTATCGAAATCCCAAACATGGCTGCCGTTTGACAATTTTTTTTTGACAGTTGGACATGTGACATAATTTGAACTAAAGTTCCTAGGTAATTATAGAGACTTTAATTTTAACCTGTGATTTTAACCAGGGATTTTAACCTAAAGTTTCTTAGTTTTCGTCACGAGCTACAAGAGGAAGATGAATTTTATTCATATCTTAATTTGTCGAGCGCAGTGCAGGCCGGCTTATATTATTTTTAGGTGCTGTTTTACATAAAATAAAAAAGCATTATGCAATATGCGCTAATTGTTATAAAGCAGTACAGGAGGTTCCAGATGAAGTTACAGTTTTAACTAGATTTACTAAATTGAGAGAATATAAATCTAACATTTTAGTATATCCTAAATTATCATTATATGATTGCATATTTAATATAGAACTTAGTTTTAGAGCTCATGAAGATGACATTTTAGAAAATAGATTAATTTTAGATGATTTTATAAGCACTGCTATAAATACTTTTATGTGTCCTGATAGCATTCCGAATTGTCATGACATTTTTGAAAAAATTGTAAAATTATTTTTTAAGTGTCGGGTCTATTTCTTGTTGAATAACAAACATAAAAAACCAAATTGTAATATTTCGACGCAGAGTAGCCGCAGTATGGCAATGCGAGCTTCTGTAAATAAATAATTTTCCATTACATATTCTGTGTTATTGTCCAATTCACATTATGCTCTGGTTCTTTTTCAGTCATTTTTTTACTAATTTTCCTCATTTTGATGAAATCAAAGATTTTTATCTTAGGGACAACAGCAATTTCACTTGCAGCAAGCAGAAAGTGAATAATAACAAAACATCAAACGTCCTTTATTTAGTTTGAGGAACATAACAAACCCTACTGTATGTGCTAAAAACATTTTATCCTTTTTATTGTTATTTTTTCTCGAAAACTACGCTTCTGAAAAAAATATAGAGATTTTTTGTTTGTCTTATCGATGTTTAACTACTTGCCTCGTTTGAAGTGCTTCTTATATGACACCCTGTATAATGTACCCATTAATTTTTTTAAATTCTAAATACTTGAAGAATATTGTAATTAAAAGATTTTTTGATAAAGGAAATAAACAAATAGGAATTATTTTGTATATTATTTGTATTGATCCTAAGCAAAAAAATATTTTTGGACAAATAAATCTCAATAAAATTTAATATTCTACTTTAATTACCTTGTTTTGTTTTCTTATTGGCTGAACAATACATTATAGTAGAAATCAATAAAAAATGAATTAATTCTAGAGAATTTTTATAAAATATTTGAAATATCATAGCTTCCTTTGTAGAAAATACTGAAAATCCGTATGTAGATAGTAGAAAAAAGAAAAAATATACAGACGACCTTTCTCTGGAGAGCTTCTTACAAAATGAGATTTTCTAAAATTAAGACAACTCTTTGCCTACCATAAATGTAAAGGATGGTCTTTAAACCTTCTAAATAATTAAATTTCCAAGGATATACTTTGTTTTATGTAAGTACTTAATTTTTTACAGCCACTGCCACTTATTTCTTTTTCTCTCAAAAAATTGTCCTATTATATTAGAGGTAACTAATAAAAAGGAGCCAACATAAATCGTACGTAATGCAAACCACACTCCTAAACATTTTGTGGTTTTTCTAATTAGCGCCACAAAACCTTGACCTTTTCTAAAATTCCAAATTTAAAGAAAGAAGAAGTGTTAAAAGTTACTTCTTCAAACACCGTTATATGCATATGTAGATCATTATAGTAAACAGTTTTCACGATGTCTCAAGAAAAAAAAACAAGTTCACCTTAATTCTGTTACACATTAGATGTCATCAATAACGCTCTTGCAATAATTTCAGATCAGCTGTAGAAATTTCTAAATGAAACAAATTTATTAGCGATCTTTTACTCTCTAACACGTAAAAAGAATGCAGACATTTTTAAGAATGTCTTCATGATATAAAAGTAACATTTCTGGCATGCGAGTGATTCTCTGCAAGGACGTTATCCTTAATTTAACCATATAAACAATTTTTTTGCTTAATTTACGTTTTATTAAAAAATAGAAATTTTAGTAACTTTTTGATGAAACTACCTGAATTTCTAAGGGCAAACGTTTAATTATCATTTAGTAAATGATGTCATTAAAAGTTTGTGTAGGTTTTTGAATAAATTATTATCAAATTTGTAAAGAGGTAATAGTTATGTAGTAGATTGAAGATTTATTTTTAATTTGCTGACTAATAAATAGTTAAAATTTCTCTTGCATGATTGTCAGATATTTTAAAGGATTCTAAAAAGGTTTCTCATGCAATTTAAAAATAACAGAATTCCCATACATGAGTAAACAACTGCTGATCTCTTCCAAATAAACATGATTCCAAATTAGAACAAACATTGATCGAAAACTAGGAAATTCCTAGATGAGAAAATACGGACTGAAAATGGCAAAAAAAGACTATAAATAGCTCACTATACCAAAAAACATGCAATAGCCAACGAGTTAAGTAAAATGACCGGTTCTTTTTAAATAATCATCTAATAATTGAAAAACATTTTAATAAATGCATCTATAAAATAACTAGAAAAGCACAAAGTCATGATGAATCGTTGAAAAGTGCATTATACAAGAATGACTGTTTAGTTCTCAGAGGATTTTGATAAGAAAACATACAATAAACTACCACACGCAGATATGTACATATATGAACGTAAAAATATCTGGCGCCAGCCTAGTGGCATATTGACTAAAATCTTTCATATAACTAAGCTTCAGGAGGTACTATTAATTCTTATAATTTATATATACCTAAAATTGCACAAATTTATTATAGAAACACATTTTCTGTAGATAGATTAATGGACCAAGGTCTGAGTAATAAAACCTGCAATGCTACACAAAATAAATACTTTTATGGTTAAATCAACTAAATAGAACTTCTCAATAAGCAGTCGTTGTACTTTTAATAAATTATAAGATAAATAAGTATAAACCTTACTTGACTCACACGTATTTCCATAAGATCTTGTGATTATATATCGTGTTAGTGATGTTCACACATCAAGCGCCTCAACAGATAACATAAATAACTTGCCTGCAAGCAAACTATTACAAAAAAGTATTATCGAAAAGAATATTGAAGTTGTTTTTCAAACTCTCAAAGCATACTTTTATTTGTCGATGTATATGAAGGTACTGGATTCCCGATTCAATTAATTGTTTATTGTCGGATTATCCCACCTATATTAAATTAATATGAAAACCTCAAATTCCGATCAGACTAGTTATTTCAAGATTATTAAATTTCCAGTTGTCAGCCAACATTTATTCTTTATTAATCAAATTATTAGGATCACCCTACAGGAAAGCGAGATCAACCGTAAAGAAAAAACACGCCCAGGGAAATATATCGGAAAACCTAAAACTAAAATTTGTTTTTTATTGCTCACAATTTTATTCAACTATCTAAATGATGAAATAAATAAAATAAATAAAGATTAGTAAAAGTTTCACAGTTTTATTAAAATACAACCTGACAATATTGTTTCGACAGCTATGTTGTCATTATCAAAAATAATATAATTATAAACAAACACGTCGCTAAGGTAGATACAAAAATAGGTAACTAGATAAAATAATAATAATAATCAGAATTAAATATCTAATACTTCCAGTAACGGAGAATTACTGAGCTCAAGTTGTTCATTCATTAAAGGTACTCTGAGTTTGTGTTTGTATATCTCAAAGGCTTCTAAAATGTCTAATTTGCGTTTGTTATTACAAAAATGTAGGAATTTAATATTATTTTGAGGAGTCATTGTGTGATTTTGTTCTGGAAGGTGTTTGGCGTAATTAGATTTTTCAGGATGTTTATTTTTGTAATGACGTACGTGTTCTTTATATCTTATGTCAAAATTTCGAAGTGTTTGCCCAATATATACTGAACTACAAAAAGAACCATTTAAACGGTAAATGCCCGATTTCATGATATTTTATAGATTGGTATTCCTTGTTATAGGTATAAATGCAGTCAGGGAATTTTATTTGATTTAATTCTTAGTTACAGTTCTTCGAAAATTAACGTAAATAAAATGTCACATTATGAATTAACTTACTTAAATGTTAAAAGGGTTGTAACAGATAAAGTAGTAAAGATATAATTCAACATAAGCAATACATTAAATTTGACAAGCACGATCAAAGCGAACCGTACTTTGCTCTATGTTACATATATGTAGTACATGTCAGAAAAGTCTACTCAAGTACATATTGTTATAAAATATAGGGAGGGGGCTATGTAAAATATGATATATCTTTACCGTTGTTCGTTGGAAGGTTAAATGTTGTTGATAAAATTGTTAAATTGATTTTATAATTGTGAATACACACATATATGAAACATACCTCGGTAGAAGCTAAATGAAGACATATACAAAATATAAACCATCTACCTTTTACCATAAAAGAAAAATGCTCCGGGTATTATTAAATTAATTGTGAACCTAGACTCTAGTCACAAATGAGACTCTACCAGTCGGGTCGCTTCAATAGGACAATGAATAAATATGGATTTATAAAACATTATTAACTACACACACACACACACACACACACACACAAATAAAATAATAAACCAGCGGTTACTTTTAAAATATTTAAAGGACAAGATTTATTTGACACCAAACACACAAAATAAACAAACAACATTAAAATTGAAATGCTAAAAATTATTAAAAATTACAAGTAATTTGGATATCTCCAATAAAAAAAATTAATTCTAAGACATTATAGTTCTTTTAATCTCTAAAATTAATATTTCTATTAATTGTATTACTAACTTTAAATAAATAGCTTACATTATTTATAAAGATCAAATTTTTGGGACCTTTTAAAATTACCGGCTGATATTAGTAGTAACCTGTAAATGCTCTAGCTGCCACATGATTGAATGTCAAAATGGTTGAAATGTACCAAAATTTCACCTCTCTTCATGAAAAAGTTTTGTATTACTGGATAAAATTGAAATTATAAACAACAGCTGTATTTCAAACATAAGGTAAATCCATTTAAATTTATACAATGATAAACTTCCATATTCGATCCAAGTTCCAATGACCAATATTAATCTGATAGTCCAGAAAAGAATTTTCTTTCCACAAGAAAAAATTCAGTCACTATTAAATTTACAGCACTGTTTATTCAATTAAATTAAATTGTTTATTGTTAGAATCACTAACTAAAATCAAAACTTTCATAAATAATAAATATGTTGACGTATCATCAAAATATAACCTCAAAATTTTGACGTCTAGTTATCGCTGACATTTCTAACTTTTTTTCCTGCAACCACTTCTGCATCATAACGACAACAGAAGATTAAAACGACATTGGCCGATTGACCTCAGATGAAATCTACGAGGACTCCTCATTGGAAGAGTTCCAATCCTGTCATATAAGGACCCTTAATAATAATAATATTATGGTTCTATGTTAGCACATTAGCCTATAGAATATCTTGTTTTGATTGCTAATTTGATATATAATAATAAAATCTAACTCACTACATAACCTTAAATTTTGTTTAAATATTATGCTCTGGACATAAACGCGTGGTTTGTACAACTATATTTACAGCGGGAGAGTCACCAGATTTCCTGCTATATTTATATGTTTTTGAAAAACAAAAGAAAACTTGTTTATTTTTCTAGTAATTTCTAATAATCTTTAGTGAAAAACAATTGAACAAAATGTAACTAAATCTACATACCAAAGAACTACTTGACAACATAATAATAAGATATTTAAGCCTACAGACTTTTTATTTTTGAAAAACAATAAAATTATAATAAAACTGCCCAAATCGTTAACTGTCAAGAAAATCTTTAGAAATTTTATAGTCTAAACCAGCAGGTAAGGTGATAAATACTTGCATATATCTCCACTAACATGCACCTTATCTGTTTCAGGTCAAATATGCCTTGAAACGGCTTCAATACTTATTTATATTCCAAAATCAAGTAACGATAGAAAACCGCCAGCTGAGCAAGAAAATTTACCAAAATCAAGAGAAAAATCAACTTTAAAATTTATTATTTGTCTATTTAGTGTGTTATAGAGTGTTTCTTTAACAACATGAAAGATAATTATTTTATTTTATCTAAAATTTGTTTCATAAAAAAACATTTCTATTGGAAGTTATGCAACCCAACTAACATGTTTGTACATCCTGATGCCTATATTTCTAATCATGTCATAAAAATCATGACATTAGGTAGACAGTAAAATCGGTGTTTTGGTGTAGGTACTGTGATATCTTCTGTGTTACGTCGAATAAAAGACGGATTATGGTATATAAGCTTTATTTTTTACTGTTGAAGACCAGAAAATGAATGCTTGTACTCTTTGGTTCATGAATTATTTCTGACTCTTGTTTACATTTGTTGTCTTGGATACTACAGATTATTCAAGGCACAGGTGATCACAATACTTAATTAAATATAAAATGACGTTTTTTACTTACTAACTTATCTTCAACCTCTTCTACCATGGGTGTAGAGGTAATGATCTTTCTCCATTCCTTTCGGTTTTTTGCTAACTGTATTGCTTAGGTCCAGCTTAATCATATTCCCATATCACTTTCACCACTTTTTCTCTGTCCATTCTCGTTAGATGCCCGAACCATCTTAACTGTTGTGTCTCAATTTTTAATAATACACTTTTCACTTTCAGGTTGTGTCTTATTGTTTCACTTTTAATTTCGTCCAGTTTTGTTACGCTCTTGATTTTACGTAAAATTTTCATTTCACATGCTGATATTTTACTTCTAAGTTGGTTTGTTAGTACCCATGATTCACTGCCGTATATCAGCGTTGGTACCAGTACTGCTTCATATATCCTAGTTTTTGTTTCCTTGGATATTTCTCTCTTATTAAAGAACTGATTATACAGTATCCTATATATTAGATTAACTTTTTTTATTCTGCTGGATATTTCTTCTTGTATTTTCCCATGTGTTTCCGTAATAGTTCCTAGATGACGTTTCTAATTTTTGTAATTTGTGTGCTGTTAATCAGCACATTAATGTTAAGCAATTAATGTTAAAGCAAATTACACATTTTTAGGCAACATAATTGTATATTTTGGAAAGCAGAATTTAAAGTTTTTTTTTTTTATTTAGGCAACTTTAATATGTAGTTAACTCAAATGCAATCCGACTATAAACATAATAAGTTTTGATATGTATGATAACACAGTGCAGTCTGATGTTGTGCAGTGCAGTTCAATACAATACAACACATATAATATAATGTATTTATTAACTGTAATATAAATATAATAAACTATCATGTTTCAAATATTTCATCTCTTTAAACTTTTGTCAAAAACATTTAAAATGACTACATAGACTTATTATGTTACAGAAAAGCATACAACGAGAAAGCGTACAATGCATCTTAAGATTACGGCGTTGCTGTTGTAGAAAGTATTCATGGACCTTAAAAAACACTTCAGAACCTACATTAACCACCTATTTGGCTTCTACACAGGCTACTCATGTTATAAGAAACACTGGTAAAAAAGTAATATACGCAAAATCGTATAGGTACCCAGAAGTACTAAATAGAAGTACAAAATCAAATTAGGTAAATGTTAGAAAAAAATATAATTAAAAACAACATGAGCCCATGGTCAGGTCCAATATGGATTGTACCAAAGAAACCCGACGCTAGTGGAGTGGAAAGTGGAAAACGAATAGTACACTATAGTAGAAAAACAAGATTGAGAAAATTGTTTTCACCGCCAATTTTGGCCTCTGTGAGTTTTTGATAATGCTATTTGGATTGAAAACAACGTTTCAGCGAATGATCAATGAAGCTTTGGCCAATAAATGCCAAATTAACACAAGAATCCAATAATAAGTAAGATCTCAGAAATTTTGCCAGTTCCACTGTGTATTAAAGAAGAAGTATTTGTTTATCGACGATATTGCATCAATCTTCAAAGACGATTTAGAAGAATGTATTGCAATGCTTATATCGCTTAAAACGAAGTCCTAGTATGGGTAAAGATGTAACCAACTAAATTAATAATTAGCATCACATATTCAATTAAATACAAATGTCAATCAGTTCAAATCCATCCGAAAACTCAGTGTCATAGTCTCCCTATCACAAGCATTATTCAATAAATGTATTTAATGGTTTATTAACTTTTATATCCAGTTATGGTATTCCAGTAAGAATTATTTGTGATAATGGAATAGAATTTAATAATAATAATAATAAAAATTTCAATGATTTTTGAAAAATTCATAAAGTTGAAATTCATTTTACTACACCTAGGAATCTATATTCAAATAGTAGTTACCTTGAACGGTTTCAATCAACATTGTGAAAACAAGTTAGAATTAAAACACGACAAAATTCAAACGAGTCTCTTAATAATTTAATTCGATACCTACTGCTTCATTACAATAAATCTACATATTCGAGTACTAACAATGCACCCTTTGAAATTCGATTGAGGCAAAAGGTATTATTTCTAAATACAGATCATAAAGAAAAACTAAAAGAATAGTTATAAAAGATTAATGCAAACCGAAAAGAACTTCCATTATTCCATTATTTCCATTACCGAAAGCTGTTCTGTGGAAAAACACTATGGACAAGAATACAGGAAATACTGTGGAAACAGATTACCAAAAAACTCAAAAAATGTACTTATAACGATTGTATAAAATTACAAAGTGTGATTGTTCACTTGCGTTGTAATTTTATTGACTCGGCATTACGAGATTGTGTAGAACTACAGAACTGGAAAGGTCATGCATAGGCTATAATATTGTAATATGGTATGAGTGCTCCCTGTATAATATATTATTTAGTTAGTGTATGTTAATGGTTAATCAACTCTGTTTTATTGAACAATATGATAGTATAGCTTACCCTATTAAGAGCTCTAAGTTAAAGAAGAAGTAAAGGATGACAGACAAGAGGACTACAAGCTCCAAAGAAGTTATCATTACTCAAACTGCGACAATAACTTTTCTCTTTCCGAATAGTTACTCATGATTTTGGTGGTTAATTTTAATCTTTGTTTTGTTGTATACATTATATAAATGATATCAAAAAGGACTAACAAAAATATCAAAAGGGAAAACAAACACGAGTTTAGAAAATCCCGTAATGACGTCACTGACGACCAAGAACAGGTATAGATTTTTAGCATTTTTGCAATCCAGGTTGAAAAACCTTGTAGGGAGTAGATGATGGAAAAACCACGAAGCCCATTGACCTGTGGAAATTGCTGAAGACTCTATTGTACCAGTTGTAAAAATTATTGTATATTGTATTCGACAGGAAAATTAACGAAATAGCATTTTTGGCACATTTAATTATTATCTAGAATTAAATATTGGCTCAAATAATTAGAAAATTATTATAAAGTTGCAACATTTTACACATTCTAATTTATGAGAAATGATAATTTTAATGAGATTTATCATTCGTTATCTCAGATTAGGACTTACATTCGTAATATTAAATTACATTCGTAATATTAAATTACAAAAGACGAAAAGGACCAATTTTACGAACCAAACTTGACGAAGCGAACACTGTTTATTTTTTACAGTTTACTTGAAAACCTATATTCCTACATACAGAGAAAATGCGTGCGTAAATATGTTGTCAGTTTTCTAATCAAAGTAAGATGAAATGCAGAAAGTATGTTTTTTGATATGCAACTTAAGTTAGTTATTGCACTTTAGGCATTTAAAGCTAGATTTTCCCACAATTTTTTAGAATTAAAGATTCATTCAGAAGGGTTAACGACTCATTAATCCACGGCGGAGCTGCAGGGAATCGGTTATATCCTTAGATTCCATCCTTAATGAAACCATATTTGCTTTGTATCTAATCAAAACATTGATAAGACAGATATCAGTTAAATGGAAGAAGAGCAGTAGCTCCCTCTTTGACCGGTTAGAACGACGTCAAGTCATCTGGAAAGCCGACATCGTCCATGAATGCATTGTAAGCTCTATGCTGCTGCTTGACTGTATTTGGCTTAACAATGTCAGCATATTTGTCAAATCGTCGTCGGTTGGCCTCCGCAGAATATACTTGCCAGGGTGACTGACGGCTTTATTGTCATACCACTTATTTCCTATTATCGCTACTCCATCCTCCTTTGTTGTAAACTCTTTGTAGGTGCCTCGGAAGTGATCAGAAGTGAAATGTAACATGGAATTCTGTTTAATCTAATTGGGCCGTATTACGAACCACGATTAAAGGTGTCTCTAACTAAAGTTTCGTTTAAAATCAACAAGAATAAAGATAGCTTTATCTAATTTTAATAGGTGGGAAAAGATTAGAATTGGTCACCATGGTTATTAAACATGCTGTTAATTTAACAGAGAGATGCGAATACGGCTCATTGTCTTTATAAAACCTATCGTTTTCAAAGACTATTAGTTGAAACCTAAAATAATAATAGAGTCTTCCAATTTCAGGTACATCTTCCACCATCTCTTCAGAAAACTGTGGAGCTTGAAAAGATTCAGCGGTATTTGAGACTGCAGTCCAGTTATATATAAATGTTTCAGAAAAATTATTTACTCCAGGAAGTTCTTCTTCATATTCAATTACAGCAGGCGAGTCAGACTCCCTTGAACTTTCACTGTTGTGATATACATACATATTCTTTATTATCGCTGTTAGTAAGATAATCGTCTTCATTGTTACTTGTGGGATAGGAAATTTACTATAGCTTTCTTCCTCGTTTCCATTGCCGAGGAAATAATAAATTAGTCATTTACGTACATAAGTGTCCAGAGTAACGTACGTAGAATCGCACTATAGATTAGATCATGTTACATGAAAATTGCTTAAGATAATAAAACTCACGATATCAAATTACAGTTTTTCTGCTAAGTCTATGTTATCTCTATGAGAACTTCTTTGGCATTTATTCTCTCATGACCATGAGAACTGTGTAGGCAGATAAGGCAGATAAATACCTCTGTTTTAATCTTAAGTCTTTAGTCTTTATTAAATATTCATTCAACACACAAGTCTTTATTAAGTATTCAACAAGTGTTTATCCTGAGTGAGTATTAAAACTAGATGTGGATTTTAAAATTGTCTTGCTAGTAAAAACATAAAGGCTCATTCGAGTTTTAATTAATTATTTTGCTTAATGTCATTTAAATGTGATTTCTAAAATTGTTCTGTTAAGTGTGTTAATTCAAACTTAATTATTTAAACTCGTCTTAAACTCATTAAATAATTACAGACAAAGTAATATTAATATTTGTATTCTAAATGTTAAAAGATATAAAGTTTTCTCTCGATTAAAAATAATAAAATATATTCTACGACTGCAAACGAAATATATAAATGTGTTTTATTATATTCAATAAATAAAGTTTTAAAAAAAGCTTCGGCCACAGAATATAATCAAAACTCCAGTGTTCCAGATATGGAACATAATGATTTTGACATTATTGACCACGTGTTCCATATGTGGAACAAACATAATTTATAAGTATTTAGATGTAATTTTTTTTGGTTTTATAGAAAACTATTATTTATAATATTAAAATAAAACAATATTCTAACCGCCTACAATTTTTTGGTACAGTTTGCTTATCAAACTAATTTAAAAAAGTGAGTAGAGATGTCGCTATCGCTAATGGAGTTCAGCAAATATGGATTAGAACAGTGGTCAAAAGAGTATTTGAAAGAATAATAATTATTATAACATAGGAGTATATTTTTATATTCTGTGCCGATCCCGTTAGAGCTTGTCACCGACCCCACTTTGGAAACCACTGGTGTAGGAGACAGGAAATTTCTCGAAGAATCAATTAGCATTTTTTTAAATTTAGTTTAGCAGCATGAACTGCTGTGGTTATTAGTTTAATAAACTTAATAGTTATTTAACTTATTTGTTATTAATAATACAATCAATTAAGGTAGTACCTACTGAACAACTTATAATAATAATTAACAGGTGTAGAATAATTGTAATATAAATGCAAGCGTATAGAATACCTCCAATCAGAATCATACGTTGGAATCAATGTTTCACTGACTTATTTCATTGCATAAGCTTTTATAACGCTTATTCAATATTCAAATTGTAATTAACCGTGCAATAGCATTAAATGCATTACTATTATATATGTACTTATCATTCTGCTTATTATATGTATTGTTCTGTTAGTTAATCATGTAATGGGTCGTTTTAGTTTAAAAAGTTTAACTTTCTAAAGATTCTCTATCATTTGCGGATGTAAATGTAAGTAACTGGACTAGTTACTTTTTGGAAAATTATCGAAAAGTTTTTTGAGCCTACCGGCTGTCCCACGCCATGTTCTAATCTTTATAGAATTTTTATTTAAAAGTTTGAAATACTGCATGAAAGTAAATCTTTGGATGCAAATATAAACATTGACACACTTCCGGTTTTACTGAAAGTCCCTTCATTTTTTTTTTAATAAATGAAACATTACAGGGCGCTATGGTGTAAAACGGCTGCTATTATTTCTTTTATGTTTCACTTACATATTATTCGTTGTTTATACCTGTGATAAGAACTCCATAACAACCAGGACATTATAAGCGGGCGTTATAGTCTATAACGCCCGCTCAACCTTTACTTTGCAATCGGAGCCAGCGTTACGTTCAGTAGTAATTTGGGTCATTAGGCCAGAAACTATATGTTTGCGTACAAGTGTGTAGCAACTGGCAACTCAACAAATAACTAGTATTTGCAGCGTAGTTTTTGGCCGCGTGATCTACAAATTCTGTTGTGCCGCCTTCTGCAGAAATTTCTTAGATAAAATTAATTAATATTTTTTAGATGACGTTAGTGCTATTAGGACTTTTTTGTTTTTGGTAACAACAAAAAAAACATTTGAATTTAAATTGTTATATCTCTGTTTGACTTTTGTAAATTTAGTAAAAGTTGTTACCAACTGACAAGCATAAAAATCTCTAGCTTTATAAATATATAAACAACATCCTTGGTAACGCCAAAAATTATAAATTTTAACTGATTTTTTTTTACTTATACATTATATTCTCGTGAAAAAACCTTGTATGCACCTCGAGCGTTACTAGATGTTAATGCCCATCGGGCAATTTTCATCCTTCGGGCTCTTCAGGCCCTTGGGATGGAACATCGTCGCCCTTCTGGAATTAGCATCCTTGTAACGCTCTTTGCACATAAATAACTATTTTAAAGTAGACAAAAGTAATAATACATTTTATATAAAATGTAAAATTTTCACATTTTCAAATGTGAAATCATTCTCTAGTGCTACTCTATCAGTCTAACAGCAAATAAAATGATTCATAAGCCTCTAGATTCAATAGGTAAAATTCCATCTTTAGGTAACCAACAAAAATGACACATATTCGTACTTGAGATTATGTACAGATATCTGATATTCGAAACTTGGTATAATAGTATTTTTCTATTTTGCGTCTATAATAAAGCTGTTAAAGCACCCAAAACAGTGTGTTAATAGCTCATTTGAGTGCTTTAATAGCCCAACTTTTTCAAAGTTGGTAGCATTGAAAAATAATTGAAAAAACAGAAAATTGACAAAAATTTCACTCAATTTTCTGTGTCAATCAATGAATTTTCGAATGTCACCAATGAAATCAGTGTTGTCAACTACCACAAAAATCCCTAAATTTTGAAATTGCGATTTTTTTATTTAAAAAGTGAAGAAAAGACGCAAAATAAAAAAAATAACATAAAAAACTTGTTTCATAAGTCATTTTTGCAAATCGTCCTTTAGAAAACTCACCGCAAGCGGCTCGTTTTCTAAATTTGGACTCGTGCAATAAATCTTGCCTTATGATACTCGTTTTTTAATATACTATTATTTTACTAGAGTTACTGCACATTAGTCACGTAAGAAAAGTTTAGCCACGAGACCGTCAGATCGAATGGCTAGGTTTCGTAGTGACTAATGTGCAATTACACGCGTGTGTAATACAAAATTTTCTCCAACACTCCTTTTAACGAGTTTTTATTCGAATAATCATCTTTTCAATTTGACAATTTATTTGCAAATTAATTTTTGTATTTTTCCAAAAAGCACTACGTATAATTGCATTGGGGAGGTCATGAGATTTATGAATGTGAATTCTCTAAGTAGTGACTTGAATATTCTCTGACTAATGAGTAATATATCACATTACTTATGTAAAATTACCACTGGAAGAGCGTCACTATTAGGAGGTATTGGATAAAATGTATTATTACATTTGGAATAAAAAAAGGAATATTTAGCAGCCGTTTCACACCATAACTGATTATGGACGTAAATACTGTAAATTAGAAAATTATAGCTATTAAGAAATTAATATTCCATGAAAATCTTCAAGGTAACCTGAAACAAATGTTCAATGTACCCACCATTTTGTTGTCGGTACATCATAATGCGCTTCTTAAATGGTCGTCGGCCGTTCCTCAACATTCTTGAAGTAATTCGGGCAATGATTTCTTTAATTTTTTTCTCTAGAACCTCAATATTCTTGCGGTGCGTTAATGTTGACACTCAAGTTTGGTAAGGTCACTTGACCTAGCGCTTCCTCATGGGGCCCTGCGTTTAAGAAATGGTCTGGTACTGTTCTTCCATTGTGGAGCGAGGATACATCTTGTTGGAATAGGATTTCCCAACAGGGAAGTCTCGCTCCTCGTCCTCCACCTCATTACGAATATGGTGCAAATATCGCTCAGCTGTAAGATTGTTTTGAAAAAGTCACCACTATTATGCGGTTACCAAGAACGTCTAGCCAAAGTCTTCTTAGCCAAGAAATTCTAAAAGATTAGTTTTGTTTTCATAGTTTTACTATAGTAAGTAAAAAACAATAGTGCACACACTACATTCAGTTTTGGATTATGCGAATGAGTACGGGTAGGTGATGAGGCATTTATACACTTTTTTGGCAATTTTGCACAGATATGGAGTTTTTTAATTCTTATAACAATTATAATAAAATTCTAGGCCTAACTAGGCTGGTGAGAAATTGAGGTCCCGTTTAAAAAATATGAATTACACTGGATTGTAGAATTAATATACTCAATGTATCGAAAAAGCACAATATAGCAAATCCGTATTTTTCTAGTGCTATTTGATTAGTCTAGCAGCAAATAAACTAATTTATAACATTCTAAACACAATCCTACCACAAGGTAAAATTTCCATCTGTAGATAACCATGGCAACAAAAATTAAAAAATGACATATTCGTACCTAAAATGATGGAATCGAAAATTGGATTCGAAATTTGTAAAGTTATACAGAGTGTTCTATTTAAAATAAAAAAGTTGATGTCATTTCTGGTAAAACCGGAAGTACGCCAATATTTATATATGCATTCAAAAATCGATTATCATGCTGTATTTTAATTTGAATTTCATTCAAATTAAATCGTAAATAACAATGTTATAAGGGTGACAGCATGGCGTGGGACACCCGGTATATTATTTAACATCAGCTTTTTAAATTTTTTCTTCAAAAGTTTTTGGTAGAGATCAGTCAGCTCCTTACCCTTTAAGGTCAACTGCTGGTCTTCCTAGTTCTAATGGCCTCTCACGCACAATCTATTTTACGTTTTTTTATTTATTCAACTCCTTTCAATTTCATATTCATACATTAGATTGTATTGCAATTCTAGTCAAATAAATGTAATTGCAGAAAATACATTTTTCCAAAACCAAGGTAACTAAGACAAGCTAAATAGAATAAATATTTAATAGAACATCACAAGTAAGAATTATTTTTTATTTTTCTCAGTGTGCAAGACATTCTCATATCAACATCTAAATTCAAATATTAATTTGACCATATCAAATATCATTGAATAGATTGAACTTTACCAACCCAATAAAAGTTTAAAAAAGGTCGACACACTTTTGATAAAATTACTGCAGTCGAGTTTTCATTGTGATTATACTAACTAATAATAATAAATATGTAGTCAACTAAAATTAATCACTTCCAACAAACCAACGCTTCGATGCTGTGACCTACAATTTACACCGGCCTTGCTGAAGGCGATCATCATAAAACCATCTCAAATTAAAATGCTTAAGCACATCAAAACACAAAAAAGAATTGAAGATTAGAAGATATTAATAAATAAATAGTCTATTTTCATGCGCTTATTTGCATATAATTAAGAAGCGCGCTTAAAAACCTTTAATGGTACGATTAGCATAACTCTAGTAGCAGCCAGACTAATATCATTCTTTCCTTATTCAACTAATACAACATTGCATATAGTATTTTGATGGACATAATATTGTAGCAATTGCAACGTTATATGAACGTGTGGTGATCACAATATACTAAGCTGCGTTTGGAGGTGGTAAATGTCAGAGAAGACACGCGGAGATGGTAAAAACAGCCTGGCCCGTCTAGGGACGATCTGATATAAAAGCAACAACCTCCACTTTTATCTTCAGTTCACATACACACTTAGTGAAAAAACATATCCATCAAGATGAAAATGGTAAGATCATCATTATCATCACCTACCACCTATGAGGATGATTCAGAATTGTACAATTCCTAGTAAAAGCAAATATAAAAATTAGTTTTCTTTTATAGAATATAAAAAAATAAATTTATCTTTAATATAATTTTCATTTTCATAGATCATTGTTCTTGCTGCCCTTGTGGCCATCGCTGTAGCCGCCCCCCAAGGTGGTCCAGACAAGGATGCCCAAATCCTCAAATACGAAAGCGACAACATTGGTGTTGATGGATACAATTTCGCGTAAGTTAACTAAAAATTGTTTTTTGTAGGAAAGATGCTCTAAATTCATAAATTTTGCAGTTATGAAACGAGCAACAGCATTTCCCAGCAAGAACAAGGTCAACTCCAAAATGCTGGTACTGATAACGAAGCCATCGCAGTCCATGGACAATACTCTTTCGTTGGCCCTGATGGAGTAACTTACACCGTCCAGTACGTTGCTGATGAAAATGGTTTCCAACCCCAAGGTGCCCATCTTCCACACCCATAAACCGATTATCCTAGATAGACATAAATAAAATAGAAAAGGGATGTTTAATTTGTTTTTATTGCGAAACAAATTAAACATTCTTGAGTAACGATTGCTGTTTTACAATTTTTATAAAATTGTATTAGAGTGATTTCTTTCAGAAATGTAAATATGTAAAATTGTTTATAATTTTATAATAAAAAACATAAGTTAAAATAACTAAATCTGGTATTTCTTTAATTTTAGTCTAATAAGGGTAATCGCACTTTTAAATACCCCCCACTATATAAAGTACATGATTTCTAAAGATGAATATATAAATAGAAATGTTATTGCACAAATATAAAGGATGTCACACCTTCTTAATAATAATGCAAAGTTTAATTATTTAATACACCTACTTACCTTCTGGTTTGCATAATATTCAAAAAGAAATTATTCTCTCTACTAAACACCTTGTAAGATATTCATCAACGTAAAGGTAATAATTAAAGCTACAATTAGAAGATTATTATCACTGATTAACGTTTCCATCTTCTTTATGTTTGTCCCTGAACTTAAAAGGTATTTTCACTTTCTAAGTCATTCCCCGGATGGGCAGACTAAAGGCTTTATTTAGATCTATCAATCGTGGCCTATTCGAAAATAACAGCATCCGCTATTACGTGTATATTAAAATTAAAAAAAAAAGATTAACTACAAATAGAACTTTATAAAAATTAGAAAACCAATTCGACTATAGTAGTTTCATTAATATCAGTATGACGAGGCTATGGGAACTACCAAGAGCAAAAAGGTCAAATACTTGTATGTTAGAGATCTTCGTGATTACTCCTGTTATTATTATTATATAGCGAAGAACAGAGTATCATTTTCAAATTTGCATTTTTTTATTTAATTTATACAATTTAATAAATAATTTTGTTCTAATGATTTTAAAAGGAGAATATTAACTTGATGACATACTTACATAACAAAGATTTTAATTTAAATAAATAATTTGTATACGAGGGTCACCTTGTATGTTTCAGGTGATAATTAGAGCAAATTTCTGAACACTCTGTATCTGTATTACAAACATGCGTTTAAAAACAACTGCCTCTGTAAAATCTACTTATCAACCATTTTAAGATATACTCTGAAACTAGTCAAGAATTTCTGAGAAAAAAGTAAAAGGTTTAAAGCATGGATGAAAATAATTACTATGTTCATTTTCCCCCATGGAATTCTAACAATTTTAAACTCTAAGGTCATCCACTGAAAGACTTTCCTACCACGTGGAATTTAGAAATCCCAAATTCTGGCGCCTAGAGGTTTAAAATTATGAAAGCTGGGTATTTAGTTGAAATTATTATAGACATTCCTGAATGTCTGAAACTATGACGTCTCAAAACATTAGAACTTATTATTAGAACTACAAAGGACCCGCAAAATCCTTACGAAAAATGGCTTTTACCAGATTGACCTGAGGCTTTGCTGAAAGATAGTTTTCGATGTGTAACTTCAAACGGCTACAATTCGAAAACTGTTATTTTTTGAACTTTGTGCCCGTCGAAACTATTGATGTATACGTTATGGAATATCATTTACCAAAGTATCAAAAATCTTGGCCGAGAGCCATAAGGATTCTATGGTGTGCAGAAATTATGAAATTTAATTCGGCTGTAATTCGAAAACTAATTTTTTGGAATTAGGGCTCATTGACACTTTTGATCTACACATTGAAAATCTTTCAGAAAAGCTTCAAAGCAATTGGTGAAAGCCATTTTCCATAAAGATTCTGCGGGCTCCTTACTTTTATAGTTAAAATTTTTGAAATTTCAAAGCTTTTGATTTTGAAACTTTTAATACCCTAAATAAGCATATGACTTTTTCAAACTTTCCAGGTTTAACTTCTCAAAACCCTTAATCTCTTCATATCAGTTACCATAACGCTGAAACAAAATGGGAATCTATCTCAGTCACTTCTCTCACTGGTGAGAGCTAGACTGCTACCCACGACCAGTCTTAATTTGCAATCATCCAGCCTCAACCCTAAGGATAGAGGCTCCAGATCACTCCAGCCATAAAAAAGAGCCATTATTAAATAAAGTTACGTATATGTACCTACTACTTAATTCATCTATGGTGACTGCCCATACACCTCCTTTCTGTATTATATTTGTTTCCAATTCTAGATTTTCTGTGTTTAGTGTTTTAATTTTTGTATGGTTGTTGGACACATTAAAAATATTAGTAAAATATAAAACATACCTAAAAAAAGTTACAAACGAACATCTAATCTATTTATGTAATCTTTTAACTCTGAAGTCGCCAGCAGGAGGTCTTCGGGTCGATTTCTGTTGTTTATGTTCTTTTTATACTTGCTTGTAAAAGCATTAGTTCGTCGCAGTTGAGGTAGTGGAATGTGGTTTAAAACTGGTAGGTTGGTTTGATAATACCAGCAATCATTTCCATGGTGGTATTTAGCTGGGCATCTATTTTTAGTACATGCGGGCTGTTTATCCAAATTGAAGCGCAGTATTCAGTAGTTGAGAAGACAAGGCCCAAAGCTGAAGAACGCAGAGTGCAAGCTGATACTCCTCAGATTGTACATAGCTTTTGAATTATGTTAGTTCTTGTTTTTAATTTTTCTACAGTTTTCGTTAGGTGATCTCTGAACGATAGTGTTCTGTCGAGGGTTACGCCTAGGTATTTTGATGTTTTATTGTGGGTAAGTATGGTGTTTTCAAACTGTATGTTGAGTTATTTTCTGGTGAGTTTATTATTTAGGTGGAAACAGGAAAGTTCTGTTTTGGCGGAATTTAGTTGAAGTCTCCCTTTTCGAAAATACTTTCCCACTACTTTTAGACCTGTCGCTAAGAGTTCTTCTGACTGTTCGATTTATCTACACTTTGTTGTAAATACCCAGTCGTCGGCGTACCCAAACTTTCTTGATCTCGTTTCTAGCATATCTAGCAATGTACAAGCTAAAGAGGAGTGGAGCAAGGACTGATCTCTGTGGTAACCCGTTCTGCAGTTTCCTTGGAGAGCTGATGTCGGATCACATGATTACTTGAAACACCGATCGTTTAGCATGCTGTCTATCAGTCGGGCTGAAGGTTTGCGAGGAGTTACACGAAGAAACTTATATATCATGCCTTCTCTCCACACTGTGGTAAGTGACAGAACTTGATCTGTACAGCTTCGTTTTGGTTGAAACTCTGCTTATTCGGTCGGAATATCTTCAAGTAATCTTGTGCTAATTTTGTTATAAATAAGTCGTTCTAGTAGCTTGTAGGTCACAAACATCAAAACTATTGGTCTTTAGCTCTTAGGACTATCAAGCTAGTTTACCTAGGTTTAATATAGTGATTATCTTCGAGCGATTAAATTATTGTGGGATATTGCCAGTTTTGCATAATGCCTGTGAAGAAGTGATCCATTCAGACTTTTTTGTGTGTTTGCCAATTTATTAAGAATTCTGGGTGGATATTGTCAAAGTCTTCGAACTTTACCTGGTTTAACATTCTTAGGAGCACTTGAAACTTCTTCGCAGGTGAATGGACGGAAATTTTCGGTTTTTGTGGCTTTAACTTTTAAGGTTTTAAGTTCTAGTTTCACCTCAATTGTGTGAGCTTTATCCTTTGGTGCTCTGGACGTCGCTACCATGAGTAAAGAAACGGCATTTAGGTTAATAGTTGTCTCTTACCTTTGTGTGGAAGCTCCGCTTCCTAGTTTCTTAATAATGTCCATGCTGCTCGATGTCTGGCAGGTCAGGTTTTGTACAGCTTCTGCCAACTTTTGTCGTCTTGCCACATTTACGCTGTGAAGTAGCTTAAATCTTCTGAACGCCAGCTTCAAGTAAGTTTTGGAACATCTCCTCACTGTTTTTGGACCAGCCAGGGATGTATTCTTTACGGTAGCCTCTTGGTATACACTTTTTGGCAATACTTTAAAAATAGCTATTTATTTAGCTTTTAGTCTATTTGCCGTAGTTGGAGAAAGTTCCTCTAAAAAAATTAATCCTTTAGTTGTATTTTATCATACGCTTTACCACTTTTGCCAACTCACTTTTCAGAATTCGCTTTAAGATCTCATTCCATATTGGTTGTTGGACAGCTGCTTTTGCCATACTAACAGCCATTCCATTACCGTACATCCCCGTGTTCTTATGAATCTACTTGAAATTTATTGTCCAATCATTATTGTCATCATCAACTAACGAATGATAATAAGTTGAGTTGGTCATTAATTTCAACAATTATCTGCTATGTGTACATATCTCTGATGTTTTATTACTTTTGGAAATATTTTCACAGTGGTGATTTTTTTCTAATGCTTTAGAATCGCTAAAACTTCAGTCTTTGTAATTAATATGTGCTTTAGTACACTAGATAGCTGCTTATCTTTGTATATTATTGACGCTCATCCAACTAATTCTTCCATTTTTCTTTCATTTGTGTGCCCCTCAATTGTATATTGTTATATTTTTACAAAACCCCACCTACAATGATCCCGCTATAGATGTCCTGAAAGGTTTAAATTTTAGTATTCCGAAACCTAAAAGACCTATCTTCTAATTTTAAACATTTATTTAAATTTAAAACTCCCAGACAGTAATTCTTCCCACCTTTCAAGCTTTGAAATAGATATTTTCAATCTTTTTAATCAAAATAGTGAATCTCTTTAAATTGATAACTTATAAACACCAAAACTCTAAAAACTGGAATTTAAATGTTTCGTAAGGTATCTTGAAACTCGTGAATCATTATATATGAAACTTATAAACCTAAGAAGCCTTAGAAACACCGTTGAATCTTTAAACTTTTAGGATTCTAAAACTTGATAATATAAATTTTCTGAAACTCTAAAAACTTCACTTGCAAAAGCCCTAGAATGTGAGGTGTGTATTTTCTAGATTTCGCTGATAGTCAGCAAAGTTTTCAATAAAGAATTGATGATAAAAACTTTTCATTTTCAACTTTAAATTCGCGAAATGCATTGCCACTCCTAACCAAGAGATCTGTATTTTAACTATTATTGGGCTAGTGATGCAAAATCTTTTAAAACGATAGCCTACAACTCAAATTCAGAATACACTATTAAAACATTCAATTTTCCAGATGATATATTTTTACCAGCAAATTCTATTCTAACTCTGGCGATCTAGTACTTTTCAACTCTGCAAATTTCAAGCTGGCAGTATTGGAAAGTAATCAATATTCGAAACCTTAAACGGTAAAGTTGAGGAGTTGATAAACTAAGAAATTTAGCAGAACTTGAAGCACGTTCATACTTTTTAAACCTTGAAGATAAGAAGTTTAAAATCCTGATCTTCAAAACTAAAACCATAGAATGGTCCTCGTATTATCGGAAAACGATCTAAAATTAATAAATTAATATAATTCCATTTTCACTACCAATGAATTTACGTCACAGACAAAAAGGAAGCCATAAATAAAAATCAGAAATCTTGTGAACATTTAGGTGTACAATATAGCACCTTCCGGTTTTGTTATTGTTTATATTATCATATTAATCTTGTAGTACTAATTTGTAAACATTCGGAAAGCCATTAAAAAGTAAAAGCTGCTAGAAATTGCTCAGCTAAAACGGAGCTTCCTTATGCGGCTTAAATAAGAGTAAATTACTGATGGCGGTACGGCAATGTAATTAATTATCGGCTGTGACCTTGACCGTAGAAATTTAAATATTGCTCTAAACTTGAAAGTAGAACAACTTTATTACATAAACAACACTTGATAAAAGTAAACACGCGTTTCGAACATAGAACTTTCATATTTCAGTCAGTTTAACAATAATTGCTTAGGTAGTTTTTCAACTAGCTTCTGGTGCATAATTTGCTGCTATATCTGTGGATTATTCTTTAATAAGTTAATTATTTATAAAATCAAAATAATTGGAGATGAGAGATGGCGATGATTTGTTTATTATTCATTCAGTATTTTTTACCAATTATTAATAGACAAGTAGTAGTATATAGTCATAGATAATTACATCTTATCAAATAAATAGGCAGTTGGGGCCAAATCTACTAACTAATAACTAATAAGGCTGCAGTCACGATAAATTAATCTCCAGTTTTCTGCTAGTTTCAGAAAACAATGTTACATATGTTATTGGCTACTCGTTTTATTTCAACTGATTTTTATTATCTTAAAGTGATCAAAAATCTATCAAGATTTCATAAATGCCTTGACTTGCTGTTAATGTATAAGTATTTAGAAAATATATATTTGAATTTTCCGATTCATGGAGTTTCAAAGTCATTTTAAGGTTATCAAGGTTGAAAATCTTGAAAGACGATTTAATGAGTATAAATTTACGGCGACCAATTGGAGTTCCCTGGATCGTGAATCGTAGAAAAAAGCAACTAACGAAAGAATGTACAACAGACTACGCAGTGGAAACCAATTTTATATGGTTTTTAGTAGAAAATGTATTTATTATTTATTGAAAAACTCTTTATTAAACCCCCTTAAATATATAAGAGAGACACGGCATTCAACCAACTGTTTTGCCCTTACTTTGGATTCTTCAGTAAAGAACGCTTGATTTTGAAACCCAAAATTAATAGCAAAACTGCTGACATCTTGTCAACAATTTTTTTATATAATATAATCTTCTTTATATACATGAGTCTTTGACTGGTAATGTTATTTCGCGGTTTGTATAAATAGAAATCGCTAGATAAGAGATTTAAGCAGAGAGGATTCGCAGGATTTCAAACAAAGTTTCGCTTGCCGAAGAACCCAAAGTAAAGGCAAAATTATTGTCTAAGGGTGTTTTGATTTATATTCTGTACCTCTCTTATATATTTTAGTTGGTTCAAATAAAACCGTTAAAAACCAATTTTATATCCTAATTATAAAAAATATATTTACCTCTAGTCAGAAACAATGCTGGACTACCACATGGCTCGACTGCTATCAAATAGATGTCACTACTGGAATATTCCACTATTAATGTTATTTTTGTGGTGTGTATAAAAAAAAATGAAAACCGTTAGATGAAAGGTGCGGAATTTCAAACAAAAGCTCCCTTACTGTAAAAGCCAAAGTAAGAGCGAAACAATCCAGATCAATCCACTATAAGCCCAATCTTCAAACAACGTGATACTGTTATACCTCATTAGGAAACAATCTCCAAAAGGCCACGTTTACGATTTTTTTGGCTAACTTTGATTTGGAGAGTTATTGTTTGATCAAAGATGGTGTTTGGTATTGAGTTAAGCAACCACGAGACAGCGCATTCAAAAGTACGTTGGAGAGTCAGCATTTGTTTTATGAACGTGCACCAGTTGTATCCCCAAATAGTCGAAAAGTCTTTTATGTATAGAAAATTCTTACAACTTTGCAAATTTCTTGTACAATAAGTGTGATGCACCTATCTGAGTTCTTTAACTTATTTAAAGGAGCAAACTGACGTTGTCTTTAGAGTTTTTTTGGGAATAAATAATGAATATTGTTCAAGATATGCACATATGATTGTTGGAAAATTTGTACTTTCGGAATATAATACAGTTGGGAAATCCATAGATCATGTCGCGAGAACCATTAACTACTGATCCTCAAAAGAAATCTTAGAATCTCCAATATGCGAACGTTCAAATAAGCTAAAGAACTCGGAAGGGCCCGCCGTGGTATTTGCACAAAAAATCCATGAAGTAGCATATAGCTTCCATACATAAACATTTTCGCTAGAATACTTCTGAAGCGCGTTCAAAAAATGGGAATCTGAATCTCCGACGTACTTTTAATGTCTTTACCTGGTGTAAAAAAAATAACAATTTCAATAAAAGATAACCAAAAAACCGATAAAATAGTAACTTTGATTTTTTTTTCTCTAGGCAGTTTCAATTTCAATCTGATTTTTTTCCTGCAGAGCTATTTTTAGTCAGAAACTAACGTTGTTTTGGCCGATTAGACAAATGATTTTTTTAATGCACTGTAATGTAAATAAATATAAGTACAGTTGTATATATTGCGGTGTTGTCAAATCACCGTATTGAAAATTTTATCAACGACGGAACGGAAACGTTAAAACAAACATTTTATGTATCAGATTCAAATCAAAAGAGAGACATGCTATGCCATGGGCATAATTAATATAAAGGCTATACATAGGACCATAGTTAGGTTCATTAATACTTAAATTAAAAACTAAGAATAAAAATTCCATGCAAACATAACCTAGCTTTCTTATGCATAAATAAATAGGTTTCATTTTAGAAAAAGGATATCATTTAATTAGATTGCTTGATCATAAATACGTTTATGCAACCCAAGTTACACTTTGGGGCGGTTTCCCACCAGTTAGGAGGAAGAAATTTCCATATTAAAATTTACACATTACGATGTTTAACGTTAGATAGATTTTTATATTTTCCAGGAGGCTAGCTCAAGTTTATGTTGTTAATTAGCTGAAAATAGATTAATTAAGTCAATCTTATCATGACTCATATAATACAATTAATTTTTGAATTTGTTTACAAGATTTCCAATCACTTCAATTAATGAAGGTATTAAATCCTGTCGTTCGTGTTGATATGACTCTTATAGACTCTTATCCTGTTTTTCCTCACCATTGTTTTGATGTAAGTGCTTAGAGCATTGTATGCTGGACATTTTGAGCATAAATTGATAAACATTGTCTTAATATTTAAGTTGGCACTTGTATATGCATTAATTGGTGTTCGTACTCTACAAAAATTATGTTTATAGTAAATTTTAAATATGTTTCTATGGAGAAATTATTTGTATTACCTGTGTCATGTATTCATGTAACTAGTTTGTAAAGGATGAACCTTGATTTGTTGAACTTTATATGTAATTAGATCGTAACGAGATATGTACATTGTCAATCGTTTTTCTTGAATATCTTCGTTACGATACATTTTGGGACAATGAATGTATTATACTTTTTTGATCTTTGTTTCAAGGGCTACAATTCTATAATAACAGAATTAGGACTAAAGATAAAGAAATAACAGCTGTGCGGGATTAGTGACATCACAAGCTTACTCGATGTTCCGTTGTTTTGAAAAAATGTCATAGTCTTCTTTTGTTCTGGCATAAACTATATAAGCTGGGGCAAATTGTAAGTCAGTCGATAAAACCTACAAGGCAGAATCTATGCCCGGCTCCGGATAATATCTGTAATAAATTTGAGGTTATATTTCAACCATATGTTTGTGACACAAATGTCATACAAATTGTATTTGTGTTGGTATGTTCAAACGAATGACCGTACTGGCTCTATGTCAGGTCACTACAATTATTTCTAACGTTTGAGCAAACCTGAGGAGTGTTTCTCAATTATCAACTGTATTATTTTGAATAACATTTTTTTTTACTTTGATTTTACATTTGAATTTTTATTTTGTTCGTTAAATAAAGTTTATGTGTTTTCAATTTTACATATGTGTTTAATTGATGTTAATACAAGCATCCAGCGTTCTTTTCTTTTGAATTCAGAGTTTAGTAGCAGTTGTCCAGCTTGCATGAGCTTTAGTGCTTACGATATAAGTTTTTCTTTCTTTCCAGGCATAAAAGTAAATAAGAGTTTCGTAATTCAAATAGTTTATGCTTTACTGAGCAAACCTGAGCTAGCTGAGAGGAATAAAGAAAATATCTGTGGTGTATTCTCATCTCAATCCACCGTATATAATTTATGTTTATATTTGGAACGGTGGACATATTGTATTTTATTTTATCTTCAAAGATCACCGCAATATTTATTTATTTTTCAAAATGAGCTTACAACGCAATTTAAGTAGCTCAATAACCTTTTACTCGTCCTAATTAATTACAAAGTCGCGGCGAAAGATATCTTAAATCTGACCTGACAAACACCACACTGCACTCTGATGAAACAACGTTCTTTCTCAAACATATCGTAGTAATTGGAACGACCCTCAAAGCAAAGTCTTTGGTATAGAAGTGATCATAGGCAGACCTAAGGGGATGCCTGGACACTCTAATGACCTTGCCAGGACTCCCTGGGAACCCATAGGACCCTAATCAATCAACATTTATATTTTTAATTTTTACGATTCAAAGAATGACTAGAATTCATATTGTCAATATTGCCAAAGCTGTTGAAGCGTAGTTAGCTCGGTTAGCTCTCGACTAAGAGCAAACCGAGCAAAAGTTATAAATAGCCAAAGCTGCAGAATGCACGAATGTTAATATGCAAAAACTTAACGACAATATCTCTTAGTAAAGTTAAGTACAGACATGCTGCATTGGCTTTCCACACATCTGCACTTGTTTGTGCTAGCCTTGTCATATTTGCTGCTCTGTAGGATACACTGTTGCGTCTTCGGGGATAATATTGTTTACTCAGTTTCGCTTACTCGCCCGTGTCTACTCAACTGGTCATGTCAGCGTGCTAAAACTATATTTGAACAGGTTTACCACAACTTTATCCCAATTTAATTCTAAAGCTCATCCCACAATACTTCAGTGTTTTATTATTCTTTTAGCATGTGTTAATGTTACTTAGTTTAGAAGGGGTTTCACTGGCGTAGTTAAAATACTGAGTTACTGTTCCCTTTTAATATTTTTGTTTTAGTAAGTTTAGTTTAATATAATATTTAAGTTAGACTCTACTTTTACTCTCTACGTTTAGTTACCCTCCAAGTCATGAAACTATAATGTGAGAATTTATTATCAATTTAAGGTTGAAACCAATTGGTTTTATTGTATTTTTAAGCCGTTAACCGAGTGAATTTTTTAACTCAAGAATTATTGTACTTGCGCATATCTTAATAGGAAGATATGAAGCTTATGGAAGTGATCAAAGAAGTGGAAATGCCGACCAAATCGAACTGGCTCTTCTCGCCTTCTCTTCAGGCCATTGTGTTTCAGAGTATGTTTCGTCCAGACATGCTCCACAAGGTCTGATCTGTCGGCCTCTTTTGTGTCTACATCTGGTGTTCTTTTATCAAGAATCTTATTCTTGATTCTTATTACTTTAATTCACATTCACATAGGACTTCCCTTCTTATTGTTTTTCATTATTTGAAGGCTCTCCTTATACTGAATTTTGGCCCCCTGATCTCCGAAATCATTTTCATGTATGTATAGAACCGTCAGGAGTCACCAGGGACGGCGTGAGGCGGGTTCAGTGCGTTCCTCAGAACTCAGCCCACGCTTTAGACGGCCCCGCGGTTTCTAGGGCGCCGCGTTACAACTTACAAATACGCGCGCTTTCTCTACTCCTATACTCAAACCGATGTTTTCGCGTCAGTTAATGACTGGTAAAGCAAACTCCTACCATTCAATCTACGTAAATCTGGATGACGTAATTAAAAACTTTGCAAACGAAAAAAGGACAGAGAGATAATTTTTTAAACTCACCACTTTCAAAATGACATTTTGCGAATATAACAGTTTTAAACGCAAACGTACGTAGTGTTCGCGCACTCGTACTTCAAAAAGATGCAAAAAAGCACTGGCCCTTTTAGGCTCTCTAAAAATAATTTGTCTTGATAATAATAAAATTTTGAACAATTACAGAATTCCACTAACACACATTTTTGACCAAATTGGTGTCATTTTAACGACAATTTTATGCCGATTCCGAATATATAAATCAATTTTGGGGCAAACGCCCATAAACCTCCAAAACTGGTAGCTACCAACCTAACCTACAGAAACGCCACTACCTAACCATAACGCTATGCAAAAGCAAATACGACTTTTTTCGACCTAACCTAATCTAACTTTTAACTAACCTAACTTGTAAATTCCAAAATTTGGCAATCATAGAAACTTAATATAATTATTATTCATTTCCATGGAGATTAGGCATTTTTTACTTTTTATCTCCAAATTTGGGACCTTCGTACGTTCACCCCAAAAATGATTCAGATTTCATTACATATTCAGATTCAGCATAAATGTCTCAGAAGAAGCTTTGAAAATAAAACTCAAGCATACGAAACATATTGCAAAAAGTGCGAAGAACAACTTTTGATAGAACCAAAAAAATTGTATGATTATTTAAAATATATGAAAGGAAGTAATAAAACTTCATCTGAAATGAAACTTAATGGAAACACCTACCAGAGAAGCAAAGATATAGCAGAAGCCCACTGTACCTATTTTAAATCTGTGTATAAACAAAATTTCAGTAGTACTCAAACTCTGGACATTGATGATTACAATCTGGGTACCTTTAATTTTCAATTTTTAACTGAAGCTGAAACGGAAGAGGCAATAGAAGCAATCAAACCTAAGCTATCTGCAGGTCCGGATGATATTCCATCGTTTATTGTTAAAGGTTGCGGTAGCTTGCTAAAAAAACCGTTAACTGATATTTTTAATTTAGCCATTATAGTAGGTGAATTTCCGTCTACATGGAAAATTTTGAAAATTGTTCCTATTTACAAGAGCGGTGATAATTCAGATATTCAAAACTACCGTCCCATTTCTTTAATATCCGCGTTGGCCAAAATTTTTGAAAAACGCTTATATAAGCAAATATATGCACATGTGGAAAAGTCTTTGTCAGATTACCAGCATGGGTTTGTAAAGAAACGTAGCACAGTTACTAATTTACTGGCATTTACGGAATACGTTGCAGAAAATATTGTTGGAGGTCATGAGGTCTACTGTATATACACGGGTATTAGTAAAGCATTTGACAGTGTATCATTTCAGCTGCTTTCTGAAAAATTGTGCAAATTTGGTTTTAGTGTGAGTGCTTTGAAGCTTATAAAATCCTACTTGGTATAGACAGAAAAAATTTTGTCATAATTAACGGTGTCAAATCGTCTGAGTTCACTCCAAAGTCTGAGGTTCCGCAAGGATCCTGCTTAGGACCTCTATTGTTTAATCTGTTCATCAATGACCTAAAAAAGCCTGTTATGCATTCAAGATGTTTGCTCTATGCGAATGACTTTAAAGTGTTTTCTGTGATTAAAACCAAGTTAGACAGCATAAACCTCCAAAGTGATTTGAATAACATATCTACATGGTGTAGTCAGAATGATCTGGTGTTAAATAGTGATAAATGTTGTGCTGCAAGATACTCTAGAGTAAAGATTATACATAACAATAATTTTTCTATAAATGGCAACGTACTAATTATAAAAGATCAGGTTAAGGATCTAGGTGTAATTTTTACTAGTAAATTCACATTTAATGATCATGTTGAATATATTGTACAAAAAGCGAATAGAAGCTTATTCTTTATTTTAAGAAATTGCAGTAATTCTAATATTACTTTATTGTTTAATCTTTTTAACATATACGTGAGAAGTATTTTAGAATATGCTGCGATAATCTGGCTGCCTAAAACTTATAACCTAATTGAAAATATAGAACAACCACAAAAAGTCTTTGCTAGATGGATTTACAAAAAACTCACTGGTATATATCCTAAATATCCCTACCTAATTTCATATAGGGATCAGTTAAATTGTATTCATCGATCTTGTAACATTCCAATTATTCCATTATCAAAGAGAAGAGATATTATGGTTGTCTTGTTTATTTACAAATTACTGCATTATTACATTGATGCTCCTTCACTTCTGGAACGTATCAGCTTTAGAGTGCCTTTGGTGCATTTACGTCACAAAAACACTGGCATGTCCATGACCGCAACTGAAAATACTCCGGTTAATTATTTTGCTTTAACCACTTGCAACAGATTATTGCTATCAAAAAATGTAGATATTCTCCACAGTTCTGTTAAAAATATTTTTAATCATTTATCAGTGTAAAAAACCATTATTGTAGTTACAATTGTTAGTATTTGTTATTTTTTCTACATATATATTTAAGTGCATATATATTTATATACATATACATATACATACACTTTTTTTATTATAATTATGTTGTGTACTTGTGGATACCAATTATATGTAAAAGGCTTAAAGAGCCGTTTATAATTTGGTTAATAAAACTATTATTATTATTATTATTATTATTATTATTATTATTATTATTATTATTATAAAATCTCCGTTAAAATGACATCAGTTTGATCAAAACATGTTTAACGGAGAATTTCTTTAATTTAATTAATTCTTGAAAATACCGTTTTTCCAACTTTTTACAAAACTCGATGCACAAAGTCATCTTCGACGCATTCGCGCAAATAAATCACTCTCTCTTTCGTCGCTCATCCTTCAAAAACTGCGCTCATGCACGGCTTCCCGTACTTCGTAAATAACTATAATGATACTCTATGATCCTATTGTAATATGTAATAATATGTTTATAATAAATAATTTATTTAGAAGTTGCTTTAGGCCAAGTGCACTTCTGAACCCGACCCCGCAAAAGCTTACACCGGCCTTAGTGCAAGTTCATAGTTCCGGTTTTTTGCGAATGTTTTCTAATTTTTGGTCACTGCTCACAAAAGTTACAGCCAAAAAATAAAAACAAACGAAATTCCGAAAGCAAAATAATCCTCTCACGGAAGAAGAAATTAATCTACCCTAATGAGTAGTATTGACGCAGTGCAGAATATGGTGTAAGATAACACAGCTAAAGTTGCTAAATGTACGTTGCGATCATTCGCTAAGGAAACGATGAACAAAGAATGATTGCAGATTTTTTAGTTATCTGTATAACATACGCTGCAACTCGACCTGATTTATGAACTGGGCAATAATAATGTTAAAAAGTTAAATGTTTTTGAATACTATATAATAACCTTACATTTATTTTGTACAAAAAACTGGAAAATTGGCGGTTATGATTTTTGCATCGTTCCTTAGCGAATGATCGCAACTGTGCTTGAAATATACTGAACTTTCACACAAATATCAAAATCAATATTTTCATAGTACTATTTGTTTTATTGTAAAAACTAACCTGAAATACTGTAGAAAATCGATCCTTTATACTATTGTTTATTGTTTCCAGCCTTATTTTGTGGAACTCCATAATCATGAAATAAATAAAGATTATTAAAAGTTTCACAGTTTTATTAAAATACAACCTGACAATATTGTTTCGACAGCTATGCTGTCATTATCAAAGGTAATATAATTATAAACAAACACGTCGCTAAGATAGATACAAAATAGGTAACTAGATAAAATAATAATAATAATCATAATTAAATATCTAATACTTCCAGTAACGGAGAATTACTGAGCTCAAGTTGTTCATTCATTAAAGGTACCCTGAGTTTGTGTTTGTATATCTCAAAGGCTTCTAAAATGTCTAATTTGCGTTTGTTATTACAAAAATGTAGGAACTTAATATTATTTTGAGGAGTCATTGTGTGATTTTGTTCTAAAAGGTGTTTGGCGTAATTCGATTTTTCAGGATGTTTATTTTTGTAATGACGTACGTGTTCTTTATATCTTATGTCAAAATTTCGAAGTGTTTGTCCAATATAATATTGTCAGGTTGTATTTTAATAAAACTGTGAAACTTTTAATAATCTTTATTTATTTCACCTTTATACTATGTTGATAAACAAAATGTTGATTTCAAACCACTCCGTCAACAAATGGCTGCGAGGAGTGTGAGTTTAGTTCGTACTTCATTTTCATATCTGACGATCATATACCTGGACAAGGATATAACACTTAAATTATAAATACTTCTACTCAACAATTTCTATATCAACCTAAATAGCAAAAATCCTGCGATCTGCTTTGATTAGGAATAGGACCAAACAGTCTAATTTTAATTTCAAGAAGCATTTTTATGTTTGGAAGCCAATAATTAAATATGCAACGATTATTATTAACCTGGTATGATAGTTTGCATTATGCAAAATCAGAAGCTGCGACGGAGGATGGTTTAAAATATAACCCATTGTTAAATTCTTGAAAAGTCGTGCTTCGTGAAATATCTACGACACCTATAGGAATAGTTCAGTGTAACATTTCCCATATACTAGCACATTTCAACATAACGAAGTACAATTAATTTAAATTGCACTATCAATCAAATTATACAAATTTGAAGATAATTGTGTAAGTAAACCACTTAATTTTAACAAAAATGCGATAATTTCACTAGAACTTTCCAAATAAATGCTCTTATTGGAACTCGCAACTTTAGAGCTAAAGAGTCTATCTTTAATCAATACGGTTCGGATAGGAATTTATCTTTAGAAAAAAGTACCTTTTTTCACAAGCAAATCTGGACTAAGATACTTTCGCCAGATAACAATATCATAGAAAGAAAGACAAATTCGTTTTATTTATTTGATCATGAAAACACACTTAAAAATCATTGTCGTTCGTGGCTTTTCTTCCGTGAAGAGCAAGTAATTCGATATTATACCTGAATCGTGCAGTGTCTATAGGCCGTTTGTGGGTGGAACGCTTACGTAATGTAATAATACCTTTTCGTTACACAATTGATTTATTTTATATATTATTTACATTATTATCAAATTCTTTGTATAACTGGAATTTTAATATTGTTGGCGAATCTTCATACTAGGAATTCCATTTTATGAAGATTTTGAATGTTTTTTGTTAAATTTAATTTGGTATTTTTCCTAGTTGTGAGTATTAACTTTTTAATTTTCATAATTTCGAGTGCAATAATTTTCTGAAATAATAGTTATTTGCGTATTTAGAGCGAGAGATGATGATAAGTATCATAAATGATCTTTAAGTCGACTAACACCGCTTACGAAAGGTTCAACATTCTCAAGTTTCTTAGGTACTTTGCACACGAGTTGCAAACAATATTTTTTCGACTACTGTTTTTAATATAATATAAAAACTAAAGATTTCAAAATGTCAGACATTGATTTCATTTAGTGATCAGTAATTGTAGATAGTATCTAATTAATGTTTCTGCTGTGAAACTCTCAGGTTTTCAAATTTGCATACAATATTTCTGACTCAATTCAATTTTAATATTTTTTAAATTCAAAACTTTCAATGTATGAAAGAGTACACGTTTCGTATTTTAAAGTTCGCGGCTCTACAACGTAGACTTTAAGAAGTCAAGGCTTTCAAAAAAATAAAAGTTGTAACATTGGAAAATTCAAATTAAAATTGTCATACTTTTAGATTACAACTTTCCATATATGTATGCAGTATATTGAGTATCGAGATTTACCCTGGCTATACCTGTGTAAATGACCCAGTAAAAAAATGTATAATGTCACCAAATTTAGCACTCTATTTGAGTTTCATTGCCTAAGGAGTTCAAACATACCACTCAAAACAAACCACCTCCCACTCCTATTGTCCCTAAGGCTCTTTGATATATTGATTGACTCATCAATCAACCACCCTTGATGTCTCTAATCGTATGCTACCACTTCTCAGCTATTAGGCCGATTTCCAGCAGACTATAGTTCTCAAGGAACTTGTATAACGGTATTGGCCCAGTAACTTGCACTGTACAAGGTCATCACGTGGCACTTCAATTTACTCTTCTTAACGACACAACTCGAACGATACCACTCCGTTATACACTAGTCCTTATAGCCCACAGCTACATCTGTTGTCAATTGAACAGTGAAGTTGTTTGTTGAACTTTTGTAGTAATTTAGATTCCAACAATTTCCGATATTAAATCAGTTTTAAAGAGGGGTTCAGCATGGGACAGGTATGCTGTGGGGGATATGAGGTGGGGAGCAGAGTGCTTAAAGTTATTTTATTCTAGTCGAATGATACGTCACATGAGGGGGGAGTTTTCAAAGTGTTTTAGAAATAAGGTCTATATTTGCATTTTTTCTCACTAAGTTCTTTGTGCAGGTACAACCAGGAATGTATTTTTTTTCCTTTTAGAAAAAGCCTGTATAAGAAAGATAGAGACGAAAAGCACCCCAAATTCACATCCGAATTTGTATATTATCCTTCGATCCGACAAGAGTCAGCGCGTTATGAAAACATGGTTCATAGTGGAAAACTATACATGGTCTTTCAAGCCAAAAACCAAGAAGCCATCGTCTTGTGAAAACATGGTTCATGGTAGAAAACTACAGATAGTCCTTCAAACCAAAAATTAATAAACCACAATAACATGATTCGTGGTGGAAAATTAGACATGGTACTTTGAGCTAAAAGTCAAGAAGCCAGCGCCTTTTGGAAACATGAATTATGGTGAAACACCCGAATACCGTACATACGAAAAACTTAAGCTTTTAACTTTAGTAGCTTGAAACTTGAGTTGTCAAATTGCGCAGTCAAATAGAAACTTAATGACTTGCCTGGCCGATATTTTAAACTTCCTTGCAAAGTAGACACCCATTCGTGGATCCAGAGCCCCTTCCAAAAAAAAGGGTCCGGTAAATGGCTAAACTGATATATTTCCCGAATACAGTTTAAGGTCTTGACAGTGGGCCCTTCTAGAGATGGCCTTTTTAAATTTTGGAAACAGCCTTTCAACTTCAAAAATTTTAGCTTCTCAATATTCAAAATGTTATTTTAAAATTGTTAAGTTCAATCAATTTCTTCTTTCAAATCTAAATGAAATCAAATTCTAGGGTATGCGATCTTTACTTTACTGGTCTGTCCGAGCGCTCCACAACAGTTAGTGATATTAATTGCAGCTTGTGACACAGCATTCTATTCTTCTTCGATTGTTTTATTGAACTCATTTAGTGTTCTTAGAGGTTTATTCCACGATTGTAAATTCCATTTTAATATGACCTAAAGGTGTCTATTATCAACGTCAGGTGAAAACACTGATCAGTTCACTAATCATGCAGCAGGGGATTGGCCTTTTCAATTTAATAATTTTTAATTAATGGGAAGTTTATTAGACCTCTAATTACAAATTTTATTAATCTATCGTTAACGATAGGGTTTAAACACTACATATGTTGGTAGTTACGATTTTGACTACGAATGGCCTTCTCCCATATTCCCATTGTTAAGTTTATAGTATACTTACCCGATCCGAATAAGCCCGCACCGAGCCATATACGTACGGATAAATTCGAAAAAGGAATAGCACAAGCACACTAGTGTCGATTTTTTAAGAAGGGCTGAAAATGAAGACGAGCTAGCACCGTAGAAAATTATTCGTTGTGTTTGTTACTAAATGCCGAGAGAGAAATAACCGACAATTTCAAAATTGACAAAATTTCATAAAAAGCATGTTGCATGCAAAAAAGACGCAGCAAATGTACCAAAATGGCGCATTTTAATTATTTTTACAAACGGCAGATGCCGAACTACAACAATCTCTCATAATTTATTTCGAATTTATTCCTTGCCGTTTATAATAAATTTGAAGTTAAGCTGATTTTTATTTATGACCCCATTTGACAAATAAAGAAAGTATTTCTCTGAGTTATGTTTTTAATAAAAAAGCGACTAGCCTGAGAAAATAACATTTATTGTTGAGAGTAAATATGCTTTATGCTAAGATTACAGACGAGATTAAAATATTAAATGCTAGAGGCAAATTTTGTTTATTTATCATTGGTGAACCATAACATCAGCAAAATGTTCGAGAAATCTCGATGGCTCTTTCTTTTTTTGTACAATCTATGCTAAGGGGGTGTTTATTTTTTTCGTGAAATTCTGAATGTGGAAAGATCAAATGGTTGGTAGAAAGAACGCGACCAGAGTTCGCCAGATTACAGCGGTACGGAGCACCCAGTTTAAGTGAATTGTGTAGGAATGGTCAAATTTTGAATCCTAGAGGATTGTTAAATTTAAATCAATTATGTGCTGCGGTGGGTTTTGAAGTTTTCAGTATTTTTGCCTTGCATATATTGATTTAATTTAGAAATTGATCCATATTACCTCTTTCTAATTTGTAAGCAGATAGGAATTTAACATCATTTTAATTACGATCATTTATATATAATTTGCTGGCGCTCAATACATTTGTTTTTAAAATAATATTTTTTTAAAATCTAAAATCAGTAAACTTTTCAAATAACATGCACATCTTGACAATTTGTGTAGACGTAATAAAAGTCTGTTTTGAACCATAAGCCGCTTCGGATGTAGAAATATGATATTGATTTCATTTTGAACTTTGTTACTACAATATGGCTGATAATTTAAATTATCATTATCATAATTTAATAAAAACCTTAATTATTGTAATCTGAAAATGAATGGCTCTTTGAAAATTTAATGATAATCTTACACAGCTCTGTAAATAAGGTACTAATCTGGTTAACTTAAAAGTTTTTAATTTCAAAATGTCTAAATCTATAAGTTTCAGAGTTTCGCATTTTGTGGAATTTTCTGTTTCAAACTCTTACCTTACAGTTAAATAAATGGAATAACCATGTCTCATATCTTAAAATTCCAGTTGTGAAATCATTTAGTTACAATAATTTCAACGAAAAGTATAATTCTAGAAGGTAAAGAACTGTATTGGAAATACCTAGTCTCCATTGATTAACTTTGAGTTGTCTAACATCTCTCAATGACATCAGGTCATCAATACATAATAATTCCCACACTAAGAACCAAAAATCATTACAAATATTTCATTCACTGAAACAGCAAATTCAGTAATCTAAAGGCGTACTGCATTTATCTAAGGCTAAGTTAAAATTTTCTAACAATATTTTCATTTCAATAAACAAACATTATAAACATAGAATATTATTAGTAGTGAGTGTCATCTTTAAAATCCTTAATGTATTTATCATTTTATAAATGTCTTATGTTACACATTAAATATATCATAGTTGACACTATTAAATCCACACACGCACAGATCCTTTTTTTGATTTTATAGTCCCAAGTACCCAATAATCAACCAATGAAACCGATTTAATTCGAATAACATAAAAAGCAATCTGTTATTAGTATTAGAAAATCAAGATTCAACTTTATTAGTATTCAAGCCCACAATGACATTTTAAACAATTATTGCCAGCACATCATTATTGAGTAAATGTGAATCTGTTCGTACTGATATTAACAAAAAGTCACATTCACCTTGGATTATACGATCCTAATATTTTAATCTAAACGATATTACATTCTTATACATACATTTTTTATAAGTTTATTTATATACCCAAAAATTTGAAAAACGCAATAACATTTTTAATCAGAATCTATTTCTAGCATTTCCGTAACGCACCGTTTATTACTCAACAATTGCTAGAATTGTATATTCTTCGCCAGAAGTTATTATTATTATAGTTATTGCATAAATATCAACATATTCGAACTGGTTCACAAAGGTTAACTAGAGGCAAGCAGGTCTAAATACGCGAAGAATGCAATAGATATCCTCTTAGCACTTCAATAAAAAAACCGATGGACATGGAGGGGATTTTGGAGCATCAAATCGTATAAATAGGCAAATCACAAGTTTACAATCACAATTTGTTCTAGAAACACAATAAAATACCATCTTCAAAATGAAAGTGGTGAGTGTCTTTTTAAATGGACTATTGAACAGTGATATTAAGTGTTATTATTAACCTCTGCATTTGTGGATTACTTCAGTGAAGTTTACACGAACTGGATTATATTTATTTCAGATCTTAAATTATAAAATATTACCATTTACAATTATTTTATTTTCAGATCATTGCTTTAGTTCTTTTGGTAGCTGTCGCTCTCGCAGCTCCTCAAGGAGGTCCAGACAAAGATGCCCAAATCCTCAGATACGAAAGTGACAACATTGGAGTAGATGGATTCAAATGGGCGTAAGATCATTTCAATTTCCATAAGAGAGAATTATTATTAATTTCACATTTGTTTATAACAGCTATGAGACCAGCAACGGTATTGCCGCTGATGAAGTCGGGCAACTCATCAACCCAGGCAACCCAGAAACAGAATCCATTGCCGTTCGTGGATCATTCTCATACACTGGCCCCGATGGTGTTCATTACGTAGTCCACTACATTGCCGATGAAAATGGTTTCCAACCTGAAGGTGCTCACATCCCAAAACCTTAAATTATTAATAATAATGTAATAGGACCTAACCAACAAATTTTTATTTTTAAGCACTGTACAGACCACCCTTATAATACTCGTTTTTTTAGAGTATAGCCAACTGTAAATGCTATTGTACAAAATAAAAATAGTGATTGTTTTTTAAATTAAATTTTGTAGTCTTATTTTAAATTTTATAACTCATTTTATAAAAATCTTGCAATGGTAATATAGTGAAGAAGTAACTAACTTTGGCAAAATAGTACTGCCAATTACAGACCTCTTGCAGTCACCAAAACGACACCTTAGACTGATTAGAGGAACGGTTTAGTTGGAATTAATTCAAACTATGTGATTGGCTTTTCAGTCTCTGTTACCACAGAGATTGCTCAACGATAAGAAATACGCTTTCATCGATATTCTTAATACAACAGACTTGCAAATACCTTTTGTAGTCAGAAATGCCGGGACAACTGGATGCGGGAAGAAACGGCTGCTGAGAGAACTAACCGTCACATCCTTCTATTGCTTTCCTGCTCTTTATATTTATCTAATAAGAAGAAATAAATCATATACGACTTGATAAAAAATAAAAAGTTTCTCAGACAGAAATGTTTTGGTTAGATTATACCCTTAACAAAATTGTAAACTCTTGCAGTTATTTATATAATTTATATAAAACCATTACATCCATTCTGCATGCATAACCGATGCATTCCTATACTGAATTAATTATTTTTTGTGAGAATATGAACATGTAACATATAAGTACTCGTATATTGCAATTATATGCAGGTTACATACAAGGTAACCAACAAATACTGGAATAGTTTGTAGCACATGTTTAATACCTGATATATAATTTCCTTTCTTGTATTAATTGTAAGAAACATAATACAAGAATGAGATTTCACCAGTTGTCGCTTTGGCTAGCTGTATCCGAGTACACTTATTTTGGCGGCCAGTTGTCTCTGCGGTGAGTTATCTTAGCGGCCACTTATCTTTGCGGTCAGTTATCCTTGCGGTCTGTCAGCCGTTACCAATTGGCGGCGGTCATTGTCCTAGATTCTATAAAAGAAGTTTGAGCTTAGCTTAGTTAATATTTGTAGATTAGATTGTACATATATTAGATTGTAGAAAATAATGTAGTTTATTTAAGATTATTATTAGTTTAAGATGGTTATATGATTCTTGTCCAGTTATTGCTTAGTTAACATATGTAGTGTCCAAGTTGAGACAAATCACAATCGTGCAGAATTATACATTCAATCCACAACATTTGTATCGGCCACATCTCTCAGTCCAGTTTTTCCTGTGCTTAATTGACTGTTTTACCAGCAAGTAAATTAATATTTTAAATATTAAATTTACTGGGGGTTCCATTGAACTGTTTGAATGCCACTTGAGTACTGTTACACTTGAACGCAAGATTATTCAGTCGCACAGTACAATGTCTAGAAAATTGGAATTTTTCTCACCGACATTTACAACACTTTTAAAAATTTGCGAGTCCAATTTTTAATACAATAAATTATTATAACTAACATCTTTGGTGTTTCGTCCATGTTTACCCATTAGTTAACCTCTAATTGGTTCATAGATTGACTAAATTGACTCAGAGCCTGAGCGTCAAAATTTGAAAGCTTTCAGTTTTTAGTTTTCGGTTTGAAAGACTTTGGCACAACAGCCTATGGCAGAAATAAGAAAGCTACCATTTGGCGTACTTTGATGAAACTTTTATCACAACTTTGGCAATCTTTGTAGGTAAAGCTGGTTATTTTGTGGTGATCATTCTGCACAAAGACCGACAGGTCAAAAATAAAAAATTACCATTTGGAGGACAATGTTGAAGCTTGGCACAGCTTTGATGATCTCTAGAGGTCAAGCTTTTCTCTTCTAGGAATCATTCTTCACCAAATTGTAAGGTAATGCCAGGTAAACTTGTTTGGCAAGCTTTGTCGAAATCTATCGGATGTTAATTTTCCTATTTCTGACCTGTCTCGTTTTTTTTAATTGCGATATACATCGCTACTCATTTTTTGTTTCATCTAATATTTACATATTCAAAGTTGCTTATTTTCCAATATAAAGTTTTAATAGACGAGCACACATTGCCCCAGAATTTCTCGATCTTGCTTTTAGGCCCAGGCTTTCCAAAAGGAAAAGTGTATCACATATAGTGCCTCTGCCTACCATTTAAGCTATCAGTTTAAGCGAATTATCCATGAGCGTTTTATGATCGAAAAAAAACAATGAATAGAAAACAAAACAGTTATATTTTCATTTAAGAAATCTAAGGTGGGCATCGTTCAGCTTACTTATCCCATAGCATAGATCATTCAGTTTTGGATTTCAAATCAGTACCCTCAAGCAACAATTTACCTTCTACCGACACAACGTCTTAGAGTCAGTTGAAATACTCATCTTAGTTCCGTGGCCCCTCGCACTGAAGGCTTGAGCTACCAGAAATGTCCAAATGTTTACGAGGTCTTCTAAGGGTCTCATATACAGCATATGAGAGCAGAGACGTTTTTTGAGTAAATCGGGTTCTACAGGCATTTCAACATAGGATTTTGTCGCCTGTTTTTCATACCTGAATTCTTTCAATGCTAGAAGTAGAGGTCTCTTAAAGTTTTCCAGTCTCCTCTACTTTTCGCCCCTTGGTACCTTTCATTTCCTGTCGACTTTCTGAAGTCATCTATCCATATTTTCCCATGGTCTAGATTTCAAAAATTTCATAATCCATCTCTGTTAGTCTCTTCTGGCCATATGTCCGGTTCGCTGCCTATCGGATATAAAATCAACGTGTACCTAGCATTAATTGACTATAGCAAGACTTTCCGTTTGATAGAGGAATGTACAATACTGCAAGCATAAGAAAATGATTATGAAAGTTCATAAACCTACCCTTAATCAATATATTCTATGTTAATAATCTATCTATAATATTCTGGTTAACGACAAGTCTGAATTTTACACAAAACTTTATGAGTACTATGTGGAGAAACCCAATAAAGCCAATAATCGCTTTTATGGGAAAAATGGAGACTATTAAGAGAGAGAGATTTCTCTCTTAATATTCTCTATTTTTTCCCACATTGATGCTAAGAAAATAAGGCGTTTTCTTACTACTACATACAAATTACATTACATGTGGTTACTACATAACCTCGATACTGCCAGATGACACTGTTTCTTCATATTATTTTGATTTTTATAAATGAAATTTAATAACGAAAAAACAGTTTTTAAAGGAGTTTTATACATGCTGATAACTAATTAAAGCCCGAAAACTAATTGTTTCAATTTTTAAGGATTTGGAGTCAATTTCCCCCTTCCCCTAACAAGTAACTGATTTGGTTAACACTAACTTTCCGCGTGTTACAGAGAGTCAAACACTAAAAGAGAATATCATCCTTTGAAAACTTACAAGACCTTTTTACACTTTACCAAGAAGAGCAACAACGTTAATGATATAAAATATAGTGACATACTATTCTATTCTATTTATGTCTGCCTTGTACACAAGGCAGATTATGGAGAGCTAGTGAATCATGCTACTGAGCTCGTTGTCCTTCGACCACTGGGTGCAAAGCATGCCATGGAAGTTGAAGCAGAGCTTCTTCAAATATTTATTTTTGTAGGAGCTCCTAAGATCCTATAGAGCGATAACGGGTAGGGCTTTGTTAACCAAGTAATCAGGAACTTGAGGGACATGTAGTTACAATTGTACTGAATGGACGACCAAGGCATTTTCAAAGTCAGGGAAGAACCGGAAGATCCAATTAGAACGTGGAAAATGTGCTGAAGCTGAAAGCTTGGATAAGCGGTACAGGTATTGTTATAGACTATTGCTTAATGGTCTATAGATCGCGATTTTATACAGTGGCAAGAATAGTTCTTACTACCGCATAATAGAAGGTTACCATACAAAGCTGTGTATGGTTCTGATCCAGAATTAAAATTTTATCGCATAGACTCTGAAGACACAAGAAGATTTGCAAGTCCAACAAATAGATGACAATAATCATAATGACAATGCCATTATGAAAGTTGTTAAAGAGATTGCTCGTGCAAATGCAAATATATCCGAGAGTGCAGCAAAGGCAAAGGATAGCGAAACGGTATATACTATATACAATCAATACCCAAAATAAAAATTCTTTCCATTACTTATGCAAACCAACACCAAATTCCAGCGACTTGCGTCTGCTGTGCACACTGAGCAATTAACAAAACAAAATTCAGGAAATTAGATAGAATTCCCTAGAACGACTGAAGATTACAGGAGGCAAAATATTAACAGCCTCAAATCTTAAGTTTCGGTTGAAAACTGCGTGCTTCTTACGGCCCCGAAGGTTGGCAGGGATCTAGCAGACCCCAAGAATTTGATGTGCGTTATCACTTATGAAAAAACAGAATCTACCAGGTTGGCTGTGGGAGTAACGTTATAAAAAGATGATTTGGGGTAGGGAGTTTAAAGAAAACTGGTTCAGCTTTCTTGAATGAAAAGCAGATAGATACACTAAAGAGCTCCCAGTGAGAGAGAATTTTTTAAATGTTAAATAAACTACTTATTGTCTCACTAAGAGGGAGTATAATCAATAGGGAGTATAGTCAATAAAGAGGAGTAGAAAAATCCAGATGTATTCTTAAATTAAAGTAGACCAGTGGCATGCGGTTCATGGAAGCAATGGAAGCAATGCTTCCCTTAAGAATTTATTAAAAACAAAAACCAATGCTGACAAAAATATTTTTATAAAATTATGGTTATCGTTTATTTAAATTTGTAATATTTAATCAACCTAAAGCTCAATATCAACTCCGTACAGCAAAAAGTATAATTATTTAGAGTAATATTTTCAATTAGGCTCATTAAACTTGCGCGGAAAGGTAATACCGATTCAGATGTGTTACATACACTGCATATAAGCACTGATTTCGTTGCTTACTGCTCTTCTCCTCGCCGAGTCCGCGCTTAGTGATATACGGTTGATATCGTATAAGATCATTATTTTTAAGTGTGCTCCGTGCCCAAATGTTTATTTATTATAATTTGGTTATTTGTTCGATTTACTGTTTGTTGAATTTAATGTTCTTAAGTAATGTAAATCTGCGAATGAGACTGTATTTTGAAACATTTTATTATTTCAATTTATATAAGTTTGAATTTTTTAAAGACAAATAATTCTACTTGTTTGCTCTGTATGCAAATTTAGAATTTCATTATCGTCATGACTGCAACCTCAGTTGCTTCGTTGGAAGGTTCGAGTACTTCCGATACATCCGAATCACGATGATTTTGTTGTTCAGTTTGTAAATTATTAGATGAAGAATTTTCTGCCTACAATTTTGGAGAGATATTACAAATTGATTGAGAAAGGCAGATCAAAACCAGAACTTTCAAATTTAACAACAAAGATTAATATCTGCATCAAGTGTTTTACTAAAAAAGATCGGATATCTAGTTGAATTAGAAATACATAGTAGTAGTTTTTTAAAATAAAGAATAATAGTCAACAAATTCCATAAGTATCAAGTGTAACAGTTCTTCTTTGAAAAACTTTTAAGCTTAATAACTACATATAACTCTGTTTTTTTATTTTACCTAGCAGGGGCGGATCCAGAGAATTATTGGGGGGGGGGGAATTTTTGGAGAAATAATTATTTTAATGCATAATAATTAATCAAACATTATGTTTTTCTATCCTATGTATACTTATTTCTAAATTTGTGGGTGAATTTCCCCCATTATCCCCCGTGAAACTGCGCCAGTACCTAGGTATATTAAAATTGTACAGTAAGGACCTATAATTTATATTAGAAGAAAAGTGAGTTAAATGTAAAATAAGTTAAAAGTAACGTTTTACACTTCCCATTATCAAGTTGAAAATTCAATTAACTTTTTTAATAAATGATAGCAACAAATTTATTGATGCTTGTAGGTCAAACACAACAGAAGAGTCAAATAGTGAAGGTTTTAGGTAAAAGAAAACGCATATTAACTGCATAAGATACAACGTGCAACATTTTGAGAAGGCATTTAAATAACTTCACCTCATAATATGTAAACCCACAATGACATTTTAAACAATTATTGCCAGCACATCATTATTGAGTAAATGTGAATCTGTTTATACGGATATTAACAAAAAGTCAGATTCACCTTGAAATGTACGATCCCAATATTTTAATTCAAACGGAATTACATTCTTATATATACACTTTTTTATAAATATAAAAAGTACAATAAAATATTTAAACTATTTTTAGCATTATTAATCAAGAGTAATCGATGGAATTGCATCTTCTTCATCAGGAGTCATTATTATTATAATATGCTATTATATACACATCTACATATTGGAACTGGTTCACAAAGGTTAACTAGAGGTAAGCAGTTCTAAATACCCCAAGAATGCAAATGATTTTCCTGTTAGCACTTCAATAAAAAATAGATGGACATGGAGGGGGATTTTGGAGCATCAAATCATATAAATACGCAAATTAGAAGTTTGCAAACACAGTTTGTTCTAGAAACACAATCCAATACTATCTTCAAAATGAAAGTGGTGAGTGACTTCAATGGATCATTTAAAAGTGATATTAAGTGTTATTATTATCCTATGCGTTGTGAATTACTTCAGTGAAGTTAACACTAACCGGATTATATTTAATTTTGGCACTTTAACCATTAAAATTTTAATAAACAAAACATTTTATTTTCAGATCATTGCTTTAGCTCTCTTGGTAGCAGTCGCCGTCGCAGCTCCCCAAGGAGGTCCAGACAAAGATGCCCACATCTTGAGATACGATAGTGACAACATTGGAGTTGATGGCTTCAAATGGGCGTAAGATTATTTCAATCTGCACAACTTGAGATTATTATTAATTGAATGTTGAAATATCTATAACAGCTATGAAACCAGCAACGGTATTGCCGCTGATGAAGTTGGACAACTCATCAATCCAGGACACCCAGAAAAAGAATCTATTGCCGTTCGTGGATCTTTCTCATACACCGGACCTGATGGAGTTCATTACGTAGTCCACTACGTTGCCGATGAAAATGGTTTCCAACCTGAAGGTGCTCATATCCCAAAACCCTAAATTATTAATTATCTTGTAGTAGGACCTGGCCAACATTCCTTTTAAGAACTGTACAAATAACCCTTATAATATACTCTTTTTTGTAGAGTCCCACCAACTGTAAATGTAATTGTACAAAATAAATGTAGGAGTTCTTTTTTAAACACTCTAGTTTTATTTCAACTTTTTATGTATGTTTACATGGGCAAATTCCGTCATAAGAAAGTGCTAGTTTAGATGACACAATAATACCACCCAGATGTACCTAATTAGTTTTATTTATAACACAAAAGCCAATTCTAGTAAATAAAGTGACCAAAAGGCTGACTACGGATACAGCCAAATTTTAGAAAGCTTTTAGCGAATCTTCATATTTTGTTCTTCGTAAGCTATTGCTACTGTAGCAAAACGTATACTATACTGTTGACTTACTTAGGGCTACGGTCATAAAGATTAGTATCACTAAATTCAGGAGTAGAAGGACTAACCGATTTAGTATAGAGATAGTATTTGCCCTATAAATACCGAACTACAAAAAAACAATTCAATGGCCGATTTCATACATCGTGTGTTTGCCTTTAGCATTAAATAAAAATGAAAAAGTTTTAGTGTTGGTTATTTTATAATTGTTGGTTTTTCTAAGTATATGTGCAACTTTTTGTTTGATGGTCAATGGGATATATTCGTTTGATAGCTAACCTACAATCTTTTTGTCTAACTAAAGTGTCAACCATGTTCGGATTATAATGATTTACATGTACTAATTGTTGAAAGGTTAAATATCTTTGTCGAAATCTGACTGTGTGAGTGGAATCTTTAAATTTCTGCGTACTAAGGCTACGTAAGCTGCTAGTTTATGTGATTTGTGGTAATTCATTTTGTATGGTTATGTCCGTATGTATTGGTTTTCTGTATATGAAAAATTCAAATAGATTGTGTGCGTTAATCTTAATAGTTAAATCAAAAAAGATAATAGTTCGGTTATGTCCTGTTTCTAAAGCAAAATTTATGTTTTTCTGGAGAGTATTAATAAGAATTAGAATTTCATTGATAACCTTAAAAGAACTGTGAAAACAAGCAACATCAACATAACGAACCCAAAAGATAATGTGTTTGAGAGGTTTAATTCAATATTTACTTTCAATGAATATATCAAATATTTGATCTTTTAAATTATCTATAAACATGTTACAGACCGGGAGCCAGCAAAGAAATATACGTAGGACGTACACCACGACGTGGATTTTTGTCGCGTTAACTTGTAAATACGGGATGGCGCCCTGTACCTGCTGCAGACAGTTCGCTATACTGATGAGAAGACTTTGTTTTTTTGATACGATGTTGAAAATTTGTACAGCAAGCTGGTTTTGTAACTGCTAGTTTTTAATTGTTCATCAACGAATATGAACATACCATACCGTTTCCAAGGGTCTGAGTGGCCGCCATACTGCCTCAAAGACGTATTTTTTTGCAACTGCGCGAAAATAGCGTGATGGCATATGATAGATCAAAATATCCAAAATATATTTTTCAATGATACTACAATTATGTTAACTCTTCATAACTCCATAATAGCTTCCCAACATTTCCAAACCCATCTAATCCAGTCAAATTGTGTTTTTACCGCGAAAGTTGTGGGGTAGTTTTTATGTCTTCCATTCTTTATGTTTTTTGGGGTGCTGATTCCAAATCTGAGGTTTGCTAACAAAATTTCGTGATGCAACATTAAAAAAATGCAAAAAAAGGTAAAAAATCTAATTTTTTGCGGTTTTTTGCTTATAACTCGAAAACTACCAACTTTTCGTAAATAACCTCTAAATTCAAAATGAAAGTGCATGAAATCTCCTACAAACTTTACTATTTAGGTTTCTTCTGCAATAAGCCGTTCGGGCTCAAGCGATAGTTGAAGATTGGCATATTTTATCTGTCTCCGCTAAAACCCACTTTTCTACTCCAAAACTTTAATTTATTATTAAAGGCGGTCAATTAGTGAATTCCTCCCAGTTCTCGCACACCTTATTTAGATCGTATATGTAAAGGTACAGGTAATTTATTTTTTTCATTTCATTTTTTTTCAAAAATTACATAATGTTCAAGTTATTTAATGAAGTCCGATATTGTACAAGTTCATTTACAAATAGCTGAAATTCCAACGAAAAATCTTAAAAAATTATTACATTTTATTATGTTATATTACAATACATATGATTATACATTAGATTATTATATAAGCAAAAAATTATATGAGCCGTTGCCGTTTAGAGGGTCCTGGCCTCCTGGCTGAGGTTCTTCGAAGGCGGCGAGTCCTGACACAGGTTCGGGTTGTTAATCGTCAACGTCGGGGCTTGTTCATCTGGAAAATGAAAGAGGTGGTGAGAAAACAACAACTTGTGATCATATCTTAAGGAAAGATGAGTGATTACGAAATAGATTGTGAGTAGACATACCTTCCGCATCGTGTAAGCGTCTTTCTTCAGTCTGTTCTTGGTCTCTTTCTTCGGTCTCTTCTTTGTCAATGTCAATGGTGTCTTCCGGGAGCTCGACGTTTTCACACAGCCCTTCGCACGATGTGTAGATCGAGGAGCAATGGAGGCCAGCTTTCCTGCATCCACAATGGCGTTGGCAGTCTTTTTTACATTTGCAAGAAATGTGCCGGAGTATCAAGTCTGGTGCTGGGTTCAAAGTGGTTGGCACTGGCACGAGACCATTCCTTGCTTTTTTCCACCCCCACTCGTTCGGATCTCTTTGTTGCGCGTCGTGTGTGGTTTGACCGGATAACCACTGCTGCACCTGAAAGTAAACTCTCAGTGAATGTTGTCGTGTAGCAGCTTCGGTGGGGGGTAGTGAGGCAATGTTGGTTTTACTTTTGTAAGATGAAGATACGTATTGCCTGTATCTCAAATCGTTCAGGATAGTCTCATGTCCTTTCCCATACAGAGCCATGAGAAACACGTTTCCTGCTTCGGCAATCTCGTCCTGATATGCTTGAGGGTCTTTGAAAGCATCAATGACCGGTTGCAAATCATTGTTCATCTGCAGGACTTTAAGAAATTTCAGTTTCCCCTAATTAAACAAAGCAGAAATGGTGTCACAAGCACTCATCGCGTGCAGGAACAATATATGCTCTGATAGGGATTTGTCAGCGGCAAGATGAGGATTGTAGAGGGTTTGAGACACCTTCCCTTTTCCTGGTTTCTTTCAGTCTTTCCTAACTATCAGCGAATTGGCGTTAATTGCTGATGCTCACAGGCGAACAGCTTCTGTGTAAGTCGAGCAAAATCCCAATGAGGAAACCACATCGACCAATTTCCTTGAGCTGTACTTCTTGTACAGGAACACTGGCATTTTCCATCACTATTCTCAAGATAAGTGTAGACATCTTCCATTGCTGCTTCAATATCATTGGCAAATGAACCGGTTTTTCTCTTCTCTTGATTTTTTGGGCGATTGTACAGTTTTCTCATGTATAAACTTTGATACTGACAATCAGAGGCCACCAAGTCTGAGACAGGCGAAAAATGTTTGATTATGGCTTGTCCGTACTCATCACCACGTTGTTTTTATGATAGTTTCCTTGACTTTCAAAACTCGAACTTGATACACAATATTGCGATTGGTTTTCTTTTTTCTTTGTTGTTCTATAAACTCAGGTGTTAGGACGAGGCCACACATAAAGCAATGAGTTTTGAAACTGACAGGTGCTTCAGTAGAACGTCTTTTGACTTGCTCCCTACACTGCCTCGCCTCCTTCAAATGAGCGGCAATTATTCTTTTATTACTGTAGTTTTTATGACATCGCTCATGAACCTCAACTGCAGATTTTTTACTTAGCTGAACATGCTCGCCATCCTTCCTCTTCTTGCGTGACTCGATAAACGTTTTCAAACCTCTTTCCCGCACCGTTGTCACCTTCTCTACATTATTATCCAGCACTGTATCACAAATAAAACACTCGTTTGAAGCCATTTTTAACACTACGCGTAAACATAACTTGTTGAAATGTGTTGTCGTTGTATTCTAACACCGAACTACTCCCTTCGAGTAGATGATTTCAGATGGCCGATGCGTTTTTTTGGTGAGGGGAGAGGGAAGGACCCTTCGTGAACAATACAAAGGGCCTTGATACTGAGAACGCATGTCCACGGTGACGTAGTTGGCCTTGACTCGTCTGTGAAGGAATCGAATGGAAGGAAAGAGGGCTTTTAAACCAAACGGGGCAGTTATAAAGTCATTTGGTGAAGCTGGGAGAGAATAAATAAAATGAAAAAACGCACAAGACGGAATTAGATTTGCACAGAATTTAAATACAGTGTGAGTTTGAAAATGTTTTTTTTAGTACTGGAGATGGCATAATAGTTTAAATCGGTCTACATTGTATTGGAAGGAGGGATTCGCTAAATGACAGCCTTTAATAATAAATTAGAGTTTTGGAGTGGAAAAAGTGGGTTTTTGCGTAAACAGATAAAATACGCCAATTTTCAACTATCGCTTGAGTCCGAACGGTTTGTCGGAGAAAGAAACCTAAAGAGTAAACGAAAAGTTAATAGTTTCCGAATTATAAGCAAAAAACCGCCAAAAAATGAAAATTTTTACCTTTTTTTGCAATTTCTTCAATATTCCGTCACAAAATTTTTTTAGCAAACCTCAGATTCGGATTCAGCACCCCAAAAGACATATAAAATGGAAGAAATCAAAACTACCTCAACACTTTCCCGCTAGGGACCCTTTTGAGCACAAATTGATTGTTTTAATCGGCGAGTTGGAAATTTAGTTGCAGCGACAGAAAATCAAAGTAAACCGCATAGGATCTGTTCACATCACATTCACGACTAGACAGGAAACATGTCCTAAAGTGTCACTCAACAATAAGGAATTATCCCAACTACAAGAAGTGAAAGGTGGCAACTGGATCAAAAACTAACGTGTCGAAAGCGCATTCGCAATAAATAAAAACAGTTAGGTCTAACATTATGCAAACTATATTGTCTCATTGGACAAAGAGCGCAACTATCGTTAGATAATAAAGTACTGATATATAGATCGGTCACACAGCCAATATAGACATATGACATCCAGTTGTGGGAATCAGTTAGCAGTTCAAATCTGGAAATACTTCAACGTTTTCAGTCTAAACCTACCTCAAGGACGTGATTTCTTCGCAAGTGCGGAAAAATAGCATGCACTAAGGCGGACACTCAGACGCTTGCAAACGGTATGGCATTTTTGTATTTGTTGACATAATTAAAACCTAGAAATGTTACAAAAACCGCTTGATGTACAAATTTCAACATCGTATCAAAAACGACGTGTTCTCATCAGTATGGCGGACTGTCTGCAGTACCGCATTGGTATGGCAAATATAGCCCGTATAGTTTTGCTCCCTTATTAACAATATAAATCAGTGGAAATCTTTTTCTCAACATTTTCAAAAAATCGCTCTGCACTTCGGCAGTCGGCACACGGCGCCATACTGGCGTTTCGCTCGTTCATGTTGTACAAGCTAACGCAGCAAAAATTTCCGTCGTAATCGTGCATCGAGTGAAACTAAAAGCTGGTTTGAAGACATACATGTCCAAAAAGTGCCTGATCGAGATTCGGAGCAAGAAAAAAGGGCAAAAAACTAGAGCAGAAGATTTGTACAACAACTTTTTCACAAGCTTTGATTGGTGCGTTATCGATGACGAAACTTATTGTGTAGCCAATTTCTGTCAAATAGCAGGCCAGGAATTTTATGTAGCTTCACAAAGGGGAAATGTTGCGGTAGAATCTAAGACCAGAAAAGCTAGCAAATATCCCAAAAAATTTTTGATATGGAAGGCCATATGCGCTTGTAATCTAAAAAGTGACTTATTCATTACCACTGGATCCATTAATGACAACATTTATGCTCAAGAGTGATTAAAAAAGATATTACTTCTATTTATAAATTCGCACAATAATTCAGTCTTCTGCTGGCCAGATTTGGCTACATGTCACCACACATATCACTACGGGATATTGGCGCAAGAGTTTTATTCCAGTAACAACATCAACGTTGTTCTTCCTAAGAATTCTAACCCTTCAATTTGTTCTGAGCTCCGACCAATAGAGAGTTACTGGGTTCTGATGAAGAGAAAACTATCTCGATCTCAATCTGGCGACATAAATAACTTTCACCAGAAGTAGAAAGATGCAGGAAAAACTATGTCCAAAGCTGATGTTCAAACTTTAATGAGAAGTGTCAAAAGTTCGAGAAGTCAAACGTTCGTCATTTAAGGCATAGCCTATAAGTTATATTTCAAATAAGAATAACTATGTTTAAATTATATGATAACTGTTGAAAGCCTGCTACTTTTTTTTCTGAACCACATCTTACTATTAATCAAGAAACTATCTAATAAAGGAATACATTTTTGTGGAGGTGTTCTAGAGAACATGCTAGATACATCACAGCTAATGAGTTTTTAAAGTAGTGGAAGATGTATGATTTGAAGCTTATCTTACTAACTCAAAGGAATTTCTAACAGAGTATTTCGCTTTATAATCTTTTGTATTAATAATCTGGTTCAGTTTCTTGGACACAATGTGGTTAGGTGCATTGATATAGGCATATATATAGGCATATTCTGTTTATGTGTTTTGGTCAGTTCATACAGTTTATATGGTTGTTGGCTTTTGTTTATGATTTGTTGCTTTTGTAATTCTGAAAAGCAGATATTTCAGTTTTCTAAAGCTTGTTGTATGATTGACGCTTTAGTTAAACAAAATGTTATAGGTTAGCTTTCAAAAGAATATATTACATTGACCATCAAACAAAAGACACAAATTACATATCTATACCATATTTTGACAAAATATTAGAAAAAGTTGCACATATACCAAGAAAATCCAACAATTACAAAATATCCTTTAAAACCAACAATAACACTTTTTTATTTTTATTTAATGCTAAAGACAGAACACATTTTTTAAAACAGAATCACATAATGATTCCGCAAGATAATATTAAATTCCTACATTTTTGTAATAACAAACGCAAATGAAGACATTTTAAAAGCTTTTGAGATATACCAACACAAACTCAGTGTAATGGTAATGGTAATCTCTCCTTAAGTGTAATGGCTTTCTGAGCTTCTCCCAATCACTGTACCCGGTTGCAGTCCGGGTGGTCGGGATAGCTCCTAAGCACATTTACCTGGCGGCATGCAGTTTATCCAAGGCGAGATTCGAATCCGCCCACACCCGTATCATATACCAGGGCTCCCCCTGATCGGTATGAAGACAGCCAGTTTTATGGGTGAACGTCGTGTGGTCTCCCGAACACCCAATTCTAGATCAACAGTCAGCAACCTTCTTGTACAATGGATTGTATTGGAATTGCTCATTAGTTATAGGTTTTACGTAAATGTCGTCCAAACATTTCGCCCTCCATGGCAAACCTCGAAACAAATCTAAATAAAGGACAGCGAGAAGGAGCGGGCAAAAAGAGGCCCCCGTGTGCCCAGATTAATTTGATAAACATGGTAAGCAACAATTTTGTGCTAGAATAAAATCGAGCCGCCATACTAAGACTCTAGACCATGTAGGGTCAATGGCCAGTATCAGAAGTTTGTAAATGAGGGTCCTGAGTGTGGGAAGTATTACCCGTATGTTTAAAGAACGGGAAGGACGAGTATGACATACCTTTCTCTTTGTTTAAACACCCTTTTAACAAAACTTTTTAATTCTTTCTATAAATTTTGTATGTACTAAGTCAAGCCAGAAGTAGTAAACAATATGATTATTCCTCATTCTCATTCCCATCTCTTTTACCCACGAAATACATATCTAAAAGTAAAATTCTAAAAATAAAAAAGGAGAACTTCATGTAAATAACTGATTACACACAAGATAAGAACTCAATCACCTATCGTTACATCAAACAAAATGTCTAGGTATAGATGTGACACAATATTCCGTATTACCGCTTTATACCTATACCCTTCGTATTCCTTTTTGTAACAATTCTAACTGTAATATACACCAAATCTAGAATTTCATAGTTTTGGTTTATTTAATTATAAGGTTTATAGTAATTAACATTTACTAGTAGTTGCTAAAATTATATCTTTAAAGAAATTTATTATTTCAATTAATACATAAATATTGATCCATTCAAACTGATTCACAAAGGCTAACCAAAGGTAAGTGACTTTGAATGAACGAAGAATGTACAGACATCCTGACATTTCGCTAAGAAAAATTAATTAAGCTGGAGGGGAATTTCATCAACAGCGTACATACCTATAAATACGTAAATCGCAAGCAAATAATCACAATTTGTTCTTGAAACATTAACAGATACCATCTTCAACATGAAAGTGGTGAGTGTCTAGAAACGGATTATTATTTACTAGTGATGTCAAGTGTTAAGCACTATACATACAAATTGTGGATTATTTATCTTAAGTTAATATCAAGTGAAGTTTACTCCTAAATGGATTATTTTGAACCTCTTAGTTTTAGATTTAAAAAGTATTAGTGGTTAGTATTTATTAAAATTTATTTTCAGATAATTGTCTTAGCCCTCTTGGTAGCTGTAGCCCTTGCAGCCCCTCAAGGAGGTCCAGATAAGGATGCCCAAATTCTTAGATATGAAAGTGATAACATTGGAGTAGATGGATTCAAATGGGCGTAAGATTATTAACTTTCACTATAATTTGATTTATTATTAAACGAATATTTTGTTAATAGTTATGAAACCAGTAACGGTATTGCTGCCGATGAAACAGGACAACTCATCAATCCAGGAAACCCAGAAACAGAATCCATTGCCGTACACGGTTCTTACTCGTACACCGGACCTGATGGAGTCAAATACGTAGTCAACTACGTTGCCGATGAAAACGGTTTCCAACCTGAAGGTGCTCACATTCCAAAAGCTTAAATTATTAAATAGTTTATATTTTTATATTTAAAGATTGTACAGAAAACATTACAATAACTTCTTTTTGTGGAGTATCACCAATTATTATGTATATATGGTACAAAAAAATAAAGAATTACTTATTAAGTATTAAATCTTTTATTTGAATTATAAAATCAAAATTTTGTTAATGAAAAGTAAATTAGAAATTATTAATAGATATAGTCACAGACATAGAAACAGTTTTTCCTTTTGTGCAAAAGCAAATGTAATATTTTCAAGGTCGCCAAAGATAGATATAACATAACAAATAAGACGAAAACGAACAGGACAACGAAATCAATTATTATTAATTGTTTATTATCCAAACCATGCTATTCGACCGTCAGTAAAGTAAATTTAAGCTCAGAAATCTAGAATAAGCTGGTTAGAATGAAAGAAAAAACCTGAAAAAAGGAAGTCACAGAAGATAATAATTATATGTGTGTTTTCCGGTTTTAACAGCGTATTCTTAAACAATCTTTAAGCATAGGACTACACATAACCCAAAAATGCAAAAAAGTGGAGTTATCTTATTTTTGCAGTAACCCGACGATACACACTACTAAGTAATTAGGAAGTAAAATCTTATCCATCAAATTTTGTAAGGGGCGAGGTATAGTGTCAAGAAAATCTATTCTGGCACATAATTGGAATTTAGAATATGTAGATTGCTAACGTTTGTTATGCATCCATTACAAAAATCCCAATTTTTCTTTTATTTAAAACATTCACAGTTAAAAATCTGAAATGGACTATATAATAATTACCCATTGCCTGGATAACCAGGCCCCGAAGCTATAAAGCTTGAGCGAGAGGGAGGGGTAATTATTATTATTAAGCAGGCCCAACGTGTAGTTTGTAATTTGACCGCGACGAGAATTCAGACATTTTTGTAATTCTCTTTATGGGTCATTCTCACAAAAAATAGAATATCTAAAAGGTTAATGTAAGAAAATAAATAAACTAAAAAAAATTTGAATGCTACTTATTTATAAGCAGAATATTATGACGAATAAGAAAATATATGAAGCAGAACTGAATTTATTTTTCTTCTATTTTTTTTCTTATTTTTTTGACCACAGATATATAAAAACGTCAATTAACTAGGTCACGCTAGTTAAAATGACGAAAAGTCATTAAAAAAGTAATTAAAAATGGATAAAACTTGTACCTGTGATTCAGTATTGTTAATCATTTATCATTTGTTATCATTTATTTATGAAAATAACAAAAAAGATTGTTGCTTTTCTTTCACAGTAATAATAAAATACAGTGCAATTTTAGCATCAATTTCGATATCCGATCTAAAAGTATCGGATAAATACAAAATCAAAATGATAATTACCATTTCTGTTAAGAAATATTAAAAAATGCTTAAAATAAACTTTGATTATTTTAACATATAATTTGAACAACATATATTTAAGGTAATTTTACTTGTTTTTGTCACGAAACGGAATTGACGCGATCGCAACCGAAATGACGAGATGCGGCCGAATTGAAGAGACCGCGACCGAATCGACCTAATCATGAGTGTTTGCTGAAAATACCATTTCTATGGTCAAAACAACTTAATTTATTTGCCTTCAAAGTGTATTATTAGAATAATAAGAGATAATGCTTTAAAACAGCTAAATCTGACTTGAGAACTAAAGCATTGCACATCACATTATCTTTAAAATCAAAATGATTTGTTTTTATGTATTAGAACGTAAGTTGTAAGAACCGTAAATATTACAGAAAAACTAATTCTTATTGTAAAATTAGAGAAATACATCATTTACAGGCGCGGATCCACAGGGGGAGGGGATATGGGGGAAATTCCCCCCCCAATTTTTAATCCTATATACTTTAGTATTATAGTTAAATAAATTTTGAATGTAAAAGTAGTTAATGTTTATTAAATATTGTGCAATATATAACATTTATAAGTAAATATACTGCGATGATCTTTAAAGATAAAATAAAATACAATATGTCCACCGTTCCAAATATAAACATAAATTATATACGGTGGATTGAAATGAGAATACACCACAGATAGTTTTCTTTATTCCTCTCAGCTAGCTCAGGTTTGCTCAGTAAAGCACAAATTATTTGAATTACGAGACTCTTATTTACTTTTATGCCTGGAAAGGAAGAAAAACTTATATCGTAAGCACTAAAGCTCCTGCAAGCTGGACAACTGCTACTAAACTCTGAATTCAAAAGAAAAGAACGCTGGATGCTTGTATTAACATCAATTAAACACATATGTAAAATTGAAAACACATAAACTTTATTTAACGAACAAAATAAAAATTCAAATGGAAAGTCAAAGTAAAAAAATATTATTGAAAATAATACAATTGAAAATTGAGAATAAATTCTCAGGTTTGCTCAAACGTTAGAAATAGTTGTAGTGACCTGACATAGGATCAGTACGGTCATTCGTTTGAACAGACCAACACAAATGAAATTTATTTATAAATAAAAATATTCATCAAATGAAAATAAATTTTATATTAAAGAAAAGTAGTTATTTACTTCAAATCAAATAAATTTTCAAAAGAACTTAATAAACTAAACCAAATAGTTTTATATTTGATGATGAACTTTACAAGTTAATTATTATTCATGAAATTAACAAGAATCATTCATTATAACCAACCTTGTATATTACGATATATTTTCCCCTTTTTATAAATTAATCCTTATTGGTAACACTGCGACGAAACCAAACAGCTGACTTCTTGTTTATGAATTATCGATGCAAGGATCGATGATGAATATAAATCCACTTGAATTTATTTAAACAATCACGTTCACTTTATATAATTGTTAAACAACACTAATATCTTCTTTCAATTTTCAAAAATGTTCAGGTAACACTTTAATTTATTTTAACTTTGTTTCATATATGACATTTGCGTCATAAACATATGGTTGAAATATAACCTCAGATTTATTACAGATATTATCCGGAGCCGGGCATCGATTCTGCCTTGAAAGTTTTATTGACTGACCTTGTTACAATTTGCCCCAGCTTATATAGTTTATGCCAGAACAAAAGAAGACTATGACATTTTTCAAAACAATGAAACATCGAGTAAGCTCGTGACGTCACTAATCCCGCACAGCTGTTATTTTTTTATCACTAATTCTATTTCTGTTACTACAGAATTGTTGCCCTTGAAACGAAGATCTCAAAAGTATCATACATTCATTGTCCCAAAATGTATTGTAACGAAGATATTCAAGAAAAACGATTGACAATGTACATATCTCGTTACAATCTAATTACATATAAAGTTCAACAAATCAAGGTTCATCCTTTACAAACTAGTTACATGAATACATGACACAGGTAATACAAATACTTTCTCCATAAAAACATCTTTACAATTTACTATAAACATAATTTGTTTAGAGTACGAACACCAATTAATGCATATACAAGTGCCAGCTTAAATATTAAGTCAATGTTTATCAATTTAGTTTAAGAACTTATAAACATAATGAAAAATTATCATCTATGATTGGGATTCGAACCCAGGACTCTCTGCTATCCAGGCAGATGCTTTACCAACTGAGCTACCTGAGACGACTCCCAATTGAAACGACAATTTTTCATATAAGATGGAAATAATGTTAACAAATGAAGTATACTAATTATTTGCTATGTATAAATTGGTTGTTCGCTAATCCGCGACTCGTTTTTACCAACTAGCACAGCTGAATTAGATTTTTAGAAATATTCTTCCATAGGAAAATTAATAATAGTAAATGAAAATTAATTGTGATAATCAGAGAAATACTGCAAATTAGTTTAAGAACTTATAAACATAATGAAAAATTATCATCTCTGACTGGGATTCGAACCCAGGAATCGAATCCTTACATTACGTTACGATACATTATATTACGTTAAATTACGTTATATTATGTTACATCATGTTACATTACGTTACATCATGGTACATCGCGTTATATCACGTTACATCACGATACATTACGTTACATTATGTTACATTACATTATATTATACAGGGTGATTCATTTTGCTTTAGGGAAGCATCGCCAGTGTATTCTACTGACCAAACCATGGAAAAATTTATATAAACATAATCTGAAGAGGTGCCATTTTCGAGATACAGTATTTCGAAGTTTTAATGGTTTAAGAATAAAAAAAACCAATATTAATTATAACTGAATGTAGATAATAAACAGATCGTAAATGAGGAGACCTTCTGTTATCTTCATGTAACATAGTTAACACTGCGATTAAAACTATTAATTTTACGAACTGAAAAAGCTTGTGATGTGGAAATGATGCGAATCCACTATAAATATCCAGCGCGATCGATTCATTGATTTGGCGTTGTAGCAAATGTATCGAAAATTGGTGGATATTATGTTGGACTTTGAACTTTTAAATCTTTTATCACTTATCAATATTTTGTTTTTTGTGCTTGCAGCACTGTAAAGTTATTTTTAATTGGCCAAACTAAAAATGTAAAAAATAATAATAGCCTACTGTTAAAAAGATTTGTTGTTATACGCACTTTATTCACTGTGATGTTTTTGCTATCTTAATAAAAGTTAATTAAATAAAAAGTACCTTTTCATAAATCACCTAGATATTATTTTGCATATCTGCTTAGATAATAATTAATTGTGATACTATCGTTATTGAAATATCTATGTACTGCTAATTTTATTAAATAAGTATTTTTCTGGAAATTGATTTTTGAAAAATGTAACACTCTATATCTCGGAAAACGTGCATTTTCGGATATGTGTTTATTTGAACATTTTTCATTATTTTGGTCAGTAGGATATGCTGCTGAAGTATGTCGAAATAACATAAATCACCCTGTATAATAAAACATCAATTAACCATAAAGAATAGCTGGTAGTCAAAAGATTTTTTATAGGAAGATTAACATAAAAAAAGGATATAAAGATTTTCTAAATTTTCGTTAGAGTCAAATTCTTTCTTGTTCTCGTTTTTAAATTCAATCAACGAAAATTCTCGTTTACTTCTTCCTCCCAATCTCCCAAATACAAAACCAAAACCAAAAACTCTACTGTAGTCTACCTAAACTAGTCTATCTGAGATTTCTTATTTTAATTTATGGATTTTAAATAAGAAATTGAGCTCTTCCAATGAATATGTTACAAATGTTACTTTTATTATATAACTAATATAACATAATATATTGACATACACCAGGGACGAACCTAAGGAGTTTTTTGGGAGGGAGAAAACCTTAAAATTGCCAACTTATTACGATGAAAATACCAACTACTAGTAAGAAAATATTTTTATTTGTACCTAAATCTGAAGCAAAATTAGTATAAATCTTATTTTTATTTAAAACTCTCCAACGTGTAGGTATGTATGGCAATTAGATTAAATTTAAAAAATAAATTGTTTTGGACACATTTTCTTATCTTCTCATATTTCTCAAATTGTGAAATTGCGAACTCTCGCTCAAAATTATCAACTTTGAGGGGGGAGCTTCCCCTCCCATCCCCCCCATGGGTTCGTCCCTGACATACACTAAAATTTCTATTATGTGCCAGAATTGGTTTTATTGACACTGTACCCTGCTCTTGGCAAAATCTAATGACGAACGAATAAGATTCAACCCGACCATCTCAGATTTTCATGAAATTTGGGGAGATGGTAGAGGACATAAAGTAACTTACTTATGTAAAGTTATAGCCCTTAGTAATACACGGTATTCATACAGCGGGTTTGCAAACATGCTAAAATATGTAAAATTTATGCTGACAAGGTGTATAAGAATAATTCATAGCTTTACTTCTAATCATAGTGGAATTTCCAACCTAGGCTTGTTTTAAAGCTAAAAGACCATAGTTATTATAAAAAATTATTTTATAACCAAATATTTAGTTTTTCATTCCAAGGTCACATGATGCGGCTTTTGACCTTGAATTTCTAAGAAAGAGTAGCTTCAACTTTTTTAGGAATACAATATGTTATACAGTTAGATGCAGTCTCTCTTTGGTGCAAGTTTAATTTGGGGAAGCCTTTCGAAACAGGAGTAAAAAAAATGTTAAATAGGGTAGGTACACACTTTTTACGGCAAACATGCATCTTTTAGTTCACACCAGAGTATTGTATTAGGTATTTAGTATATATCTGTGCAGATACCTGCAAATTTTATCTCCTAAGATAAGTATAGGTATGATGTTGTACCTGTACCTGCAGTTACAGGTAGCTCTACAGGGTGTCCCAGTCAAGAATGACACATTTTAACACCGAACACTGCCTTAACTGACTGAACAAAATAAAATATGTGATTTTCACGATTATGTTTTATTTTGCGTTAATTTTTTTTTGCTTTGTTTTAATTTTTCTCCACTTCTACAGGGTGTTATTAATTAATTCTGCATTACAGTATTCTGATCTCAATTTGTCGATTGAAATTTTTGATTTTCTACCACATATCGTACTTGGGTAATCTTATCTACTAAGACAAGTATAGTAATGATGTGTACCGGCACCTGCAGATACAAGTAGCTGTACAGGGTGTCCCAGTCAAAAGTTGCACATTTTAATACCGACTACTGACCAAACAAAATAAGATGTAATTCTGTGATGTTTACTGTTAAGTTTTACTATGAGGTAATTGTTTTCAGTTTATGTACTTATGTTCTTTATGTATTTATGTTGTATGTGCTTATGTACTTATGTACTTATATACATACGTACTTATGTATGTACGACATACCTTACTTCTAATCCAACCTTCAACATAACTTCTAATCTAACTTCTTACCTAACCTAAAAAAATAACTTTTTATTAAAGATTTAGTTTGAAAAAACTTAAAGTTGTGTTGCTACATTTTCTGTCAATTTATTTTACATATACCGTATTTTATAAATTTTAATGACTTAAGAGTAAGTTAAGAATTTATACATTTTTAAAAAATAGAAGAGTTTAACTTTGAGAATAGGCAATTAATTTATAACAGCCTGTAGGAATGAGGAAAAATTAAAACTAAGCTGAAGAAAATTACCGCGAAATAAAACTTAATCATGAAAAACGCATAGCTATACTTGTCTTAGTAAATAGAATTTGCAGGTATCTGCACAGATGTATTATACTAAATACCTAATACAATACTCTGGTGTGAACTGAAAGATGCATGTTTTCCAATAAAGTGTGTACCTACCATAGTTAACAATTTTTTTACTCCTGTTCCCAAAGGCTTCCCAAAATGAAACTTACACCAAAAAGAGATTGCATTTAACTGTATAACATATTGTATTCCCAAAAAAATCGAAGGTACACTTTCTTAGATATTTAAGGTCAAAGGTCACATCATGTGACATTGGAATGAAAACCTCAATAGTTTATTATAAAGCAGTTTTTTTATGAAAACTATAGTCTTTTAGCTTTAAAACAAGCCCAAGATGAAAGTTCTACAATAATTAGAAGCAGAGTTATGAATTATTTTTATTTACCTTGTATGCGTAAATTTTACATTTTTTATCATGTTTGCAACCCTGCTATATGAGTACTATGTGTCACTGAAAGCTATAACTCTATATACGTAAGTTACTTTACGTTCTCTATCATCCTACAAAATTTCATGAAAATCAGAGATGGTCGGGTTGTGAGCTGTGATGATTTGGATTGGAATGAACCCATCTATAGCTTTTTTATGCTCTATGCTGTATCGAGATATGTAGTAGCTTACACGTTTTATTAGGTAGCAGTAATTGTTTTCTTCTCTGACTTTCGAACTTCAACTCTTCTCTTTCATTTTAACCAGTTTATTCCATATTTCTCAATTTTACTTTACTTATACCTAATCGAATATCACGATTTGGATAATGAACAGTTAATCATGATTGGTTGTTGATTTCGTATGCATCTTCTGAGTCATTCTATACCTAACTTTGAAGCCCTTCAAATTATCACATTTGCTTTTACACAAAATGAACAACCGCTTTCCACGTTCCTATATACTTCTTAATTTCTAATTTACTTTTCATTAAATAAATTCTAATTATATAATCAAATAAAAGATTTAGTATTGCTTAATAATTAGTTCTGTATTTTTTTATACCAAACATACATAGTTGGTAATACTCCACAGAAAGGAGTTATTGTAATGTTTTCTGTACAGTTTTTAAATATATAAATATAAACTACATAATAATTTAGGCTTTTGGAATGTGAGCGCCTTCAGGTTGGAAACCATTTTCATCGGCAACGTAGTTAACTACGTATTTGACACCATCAGGTCCGGTGTAAGAGTAAGAACCGTGTACGGCAATGGATTCTGTTTCTGGGTTTCCTGGATTGATGAGTTGCCCGGCTTCATCGGCAGCAATTCCATTGCTGGTTTCATACCTATTAACAAAATATTCATTTAATAATAAATTAAATTACCATGAACGTTAATGACCTTACCCCCATTTGAATCCATCTACTCCAATGTTATCACTTTCATATCTAAGAATTTGGGCATCCTTATCTGGACCTCCTTGAGGGGCTGCAAGGGCTACAGCTACCAAGAGGGCTAAAGCAATTATCTGAAAATAAATTTTAATAAATACTAACCACAACTACTTTTTAAATCTAAAACTAAGAGGTTCAAAATAATCCATTTAGGAGTAAACTGCACTTGGTATTAACTTAAAATAAATAATCCACAATTTGTATGTAGTGCATCACACTTGACATCACTGGTAAATAATCCGTTGGTAGACACTCACCACTTTCATGTTGAAGATGGTATTTGTTGGTGTTTCAAGAACAAATTGTGATTATTTACCTTGCGATTTGCGTATTTATAGGTAAGTACGGTGTTGATGAAATTCCCCTCCAGCTTAATTAATTTTTCTTCTCGAAATGTCAGGATGTCTATACATTCTTCGTTCATTCAAAGTCACTTGCCTTTGGTTAGTTTTTTTTGTGAATATGTTTGAAGGGATCTATACTTGTATGTATTAATTGAAATAATAAATTTCTTGAAAGATGTAAGTAACTTTAGTAATCCGCTATTAAGTGTTAACTATTGTTAAGTTATAAACTTAAGATAAATGAAAACTATGAAATTCTAGAATAGGTGTATATTACAAAAATAGTATTGATTGTTACAAAAAAGAATATGAAGAATATATGAAGTGGTATTATGGTATATTGTGTCAGTTCTAGATATTTTATTTACTTTGTAGGGAAAGTAATTGGAGTGAGAATATGAAACACTTTTATTATTTTCTATTTAGTTAGCATAGATACTAAACTGGCTTACTTGGTGCATATCAAATATATATAGAAAGAATTCAAAAGTTTTGTTAAAAGGGTGTTTAAACAAAGAGAAAGGTCTTTCATACTCATACTCATCCTTCCTTTTCTTTCAACATCCGAGTATACTTTGCACACTCATCCTTGGTTACATTTACAAAATGCTGATGTTGGCTATTGACCCCAACTGGTCTAGCTCTACAGTCTGAGTATGGGGTCCCTATTTCTTATCTATGCTATATTTACCCCTATTCTTCTAGAAGTGCATTGCTGCTTACCATGTTTACCAAAATAATCTGGGTGCACAAGGGCCCCTGTTGCTGATGTAGGCAAATGAGTTGATCATCATCGGTTGTGATACATTGGCGTGTGAATTATACGGTTATCGGGGGGGGGGGTTGCAGACGAATCCAAGAGGTGAGTCAGTTTTACAAAGCATTCTGCCAATTAATTAAGATATTCTAAAGAAAAAGAACAATCATCACAGTTTAAATATTTAGATTAGAAATAGGTTATAATCGAGAATCTTATGTGGATGGTGCTTAGTAAATATTACATAGAGATATGTGATTTAGTAGCAATAAACGAAACAAAAATAAATTTTCACAAAACAATCACTCCTAAATCATTTACTAAACGAAAAACACAAAGATATTATTGAATCAACTGAAATATAGTTATGAGGGGGTTAAGGTTTGCACGAAATCAATAACAAAAATCACAAAAATATAAATCAAAGGGACAAGAGATATAGGAAGGTCAACAAACGTTAGTAAATAATGATCGGATCGGAACAGATAACCTTGCCTAAATCCAGTACTGAAGAAGTGTTCTTCCTAGACACATACATAGAGAGCATTTAGCAGTAAACAGCCCCTTTTAGTTTCAATGTCGAACTTTTTCGAAGCTTCTTATAAGCGGATCAATGTATACTAGAGCACCAAATGGTACATTTCTTTATAAAACTGGCTAGAAGTAGCGCCTTGGGTAGAGTAGCTAAGTAAGCAGTAATAATCTTTATTACTCTTGGACGCATCCTAAGCAAAGATCGTCAACTTGTTGTAACTCCTGATCCCTCCCGCACCTATGTACTGAATTTTACTGGCTTCAAATTATTATAAAATTAAGGGAGTTAATTTTAGAAATCATATATCCGAAAAGATAGTGGAGATAATGTTAAACAAACTTTAAAACAATCCAAAAAATCTTACTTTTCCAATTTTTTATGCTTTTTAAAAGTTCCGTTATAATTCTAAGCTTTCGACACCCCTAACGTCAAAACTATCAAAGACACTACTAAACCTTTTCTATGCAAAACATGCTCTACAACTTTTTTGTCTTAAGCACTTTTCGATTTTTCCAACGGTTTTCGAGCTACAGCGAGAACATCAGTCTTTGCCCGTTTTGGATTGTTTAGTACTCTTGTTGCGACTCAGAATGCTGAATTTTTGCGTGATATTTCTTGATGGTTTGACATACTCAAATTCTCAGCCTTGCCACTCAAAATCGTAATTTCAGAGCTATTTTGATTCGACCATTAGGTGCCATGTTTCATCGAACTCTAACAAGGAGTTTCGAAAAAATCTAGCCTTGGTGAGCTGTGGGCTTACTGATTTCCTGTCATTTCTCCGAAACTCCTTGTTAGAATGTGCTAAAATTTGACCTGGGCGACTTACTAACTTATACTGCAAATGTTCGACCGAGTTGTTATGGTGACCTGGAATTTGGACCGATACAAAATATATCTGGTCATATTTCTAAACATTCTTTTGTGGTGTTATGTTACATTAAATACAGCATCACAAATAGAAATACATGTATATACAAAAGGTATATTATATAACAAAATTATATAAATCTAACTTAATCTTTGATGGGTGCTCTTAATATAAATATTCCAATGAGAATTTGTTATAATCACAATTTTAAGGGATTATACACTTTCTTTGAACACCAGTGTATAAATATCAATAAGATTGTGTTGGATGTAATCTAGCTGATTTTGATTGCAAAATTATGAACTTGAACATATATTTCTCTGTGAGCAGATTTGATACAATATCCTAGAAAATAAAAATATGAAAATATAGCAAATAGGTTAGTTCTCAGAATGCATTAAACACTAGAATGTAAGACAAGAACTACTTGTTTTTGCACGGAAGGTCATACAAGGCAGTTTTTCGACTTTTAATCTCTTATACAATAAATTAATAGCTGTGTAGAGTTTAGTGACAGCTGCATGAGATATGCAAGCTTTTCTCCAACCATTCCCATTTTTACCAAAACCAAGAATTCTGAACTTTAATTTGAAGCTGCGATGATCAAAGGGTGTGACCCTTTTTAGAAAGAAAGTTAGCCTTTGATCAGAACAATTTAACTATATCTTCTGTGTAAATTCACTGATGAAATTCTAATTAAGTAAATTAAATAAAACTGCAATCTTCAATTAATAATTCTTTTTATTTTGTATAATAACATAACAGTGATACTCTGCAAAAACGAGTAAATTCTAAAAAAGGGTTTTCTGTACAATGTTTAAATATAAGAAATTTGTTGATCAGTCCTATCACAAACTAATTAGATATTTAGGGTTTTGGGATGTGAGCACCTTCAGGTTGGAAACCATTTTCATCGGCAACATAGTGGACTACGTAATGAACACCATCAGGTCCGGTGTATGAGAAAGATCCACGAACAGCAATGGATTCTGTTTCTGGGTTTCCTGGGTTGATCAGTTGTCCGGCTTCATCAGCAGCAATACCATTGCTGGTTTCGTATCTGTTAATATAAACAGTCAGTTAATAATAAATCAAATTATCGCCCATAAAAATGATCTTACGCCCATTTGAATCCATCTACTCCAATGTTGTCACTTTCGTATTTGAGTACTTGGGCATCCTTGTCTGGTCCTCCTTGAGGGGCTGCAAGGGCAACAGCTACCAGGAGGGCTAAAGCAATGATCTGAAAATAAGTTTTCAATAAATAATAACTCTTTTCTAGATGCAAAATAATCCATTTAGGAGTAAACTGCACTTTGTAGTAATTTTATGAAAGAAGATAATTAATCCACATAAGCATAACACTTAATATCACTGTTAATTAATCCATTGGTAGACACTCACCACTTTCATGTTGAAGATGCTATTTGTTACTGTATCAAGAACAAATTGTGAGTACTTAGTTGAGATTTGCGTATTTATAGGTATGCAAGGAGATGCTAAAATCCCCCACCTGAACAATCGATTTTTTTCCCAAAATGTCAGGATGTCTTTACATTCTTCGTTTATTTAAAGTCACTTACCTTTGGTTAGCCTTTGTGAACCAGTTTGAATATATTAAAATTTATTCATTAATTGAAATAACAAATTCCAATGAAGATACTATTCTAGTAATAACTGTTAATTTATTTATTAATTTTTGTTAGCTAATAGCTGTAGCCTTTAGGAAATACCAGAAATAGACTCTGATCGAACATTTTATTGCGCTTTTTGTAAATAATAATTTTTGGATATATGTACATATTTTAATGAATTTTGTAAAAATATATGAGCATGTTCGTAGGTGTGTATGAGTTAGCGAAGAAAATACATAACAAAGTCTTCAAGTTAATTCTTAATTTTATACATTTTTCTTAAATGAAGAAAATTAAAAAGGAAAGATTTTTGTATGTATCAATAAACTACATGTTAATTTTATTATGATTGAAAATCATTATGAATGGTTTGCGAAAATTAGAAAGAGAACAAAACACAATAGAGTGGAATCTAGGTCGTTGCAGCATAATCCTACCATAAGCATCGATTTCCGAATTTTTGTCTGCTTCCGTCCTAGTCCTGCTAATGACCTCCAAATATTTTCTTTCAAATTTATTGTTCTCCAAGAACAATTAACACAATTAGGGCAACTAAGAAAGATGATAAGGTGATGCCACTAATAATAAATATTACTAAATAACATTCATAAGAATGGCTGCACCAGAGCCGCACCTACGTACTTTACCGTCAAAAAGCTATTTTCGCCGCTCCTCCATTTCTAATTTTACATGAAAGATAATAGAATTGATAATTTAAAATTCCCAGTCTTATCTTAGTATTTATTATATTTTTTGAAAAAAGTGAAATTTTGAATACGTTAATACAATAAGATCGTTAGTACAATAAGTTCTTTGATACATATTTAAGGTCATACGATCTAAGGTCAAGAACTTTTAAGGTCATACGGCGCCAAAGTCAGGAAAACATGCCGATCTCTGGTAGTTATGTTCGGTAAAAATGATATACATCTTGATTAAGAGCAACGTGATCTTCATCGTCCGAACCTGTTACCATACATTTGTACTGCTTGTGACATTTACCAAAGTGAACTGTTGTAAGTAGAATCCTGTAGTTGTCCAAATATGTGCACGTAAAATATATTTACGGCACAATCTTTTTTTGCAATAGAATAAATGGGATTCGTCTGGTAAATGAATTATCCTCAACTTGATATCACGGAAACCGACATTACCATGTGTTTGGACACGTTATTAACATCTTCAGTGATAGTGGCAAGTTTCATCCACTGATGTTTAACACATAAAATCCTTGAGCAAATTACCATACCTTTTGTACAGAACATGTCAAATGATCAACAAGCATTTTTTTCACGAATATTTAGTTATATAAATAGATAGTTTAGATACCTACACAATATTTATTTACTAAAGTTTCTCCTTGCAAAATTGCAAACTATTCCAGTTCTAGATATATGCCAGAACTATAATCATCTTACTTTGATAGTTATGGTCAATTTCAGTATGATACAATGTACTAGCTTTACATGACTACTCCAGCCAGTAAAATCTCTTTTATTAGGAATTTTACTTTTTTTCCAGTATATGTTTCCCGTTAGGTCATCTGCGAAGATGTTAAAGATCTGATTGAAGATCGAAATAATCGACTGCCATCTTTTCATTCTGCCATTGCCGGTAAAAGGCGAGTGAGTAAAAAGTTTGAAACCCCTGTAATTAATGATCGAATCTAGTCAGGAGAACACCACTTTGTTGCGATACACTGGTTTGAGAACGTAATGGGAAGCAACCCTCTCTCCAAGTCGGAGCTTGAACAGTTCGGCTTAGAAAACACCCATTCCACATAACAAACTATCCTCCACGCAGTTTGCTATCCGGCATAAAATTACTCATAAAGCTGGGTTCATCGGAAATGGTACACCGGTAATGTAATTCGTAATGCGTAGACCCGCCTTGTTCCTACCAAATACCTATTACTTAATTTACCCATGTAATAAACCTTCATTTGCTAGAATCTATCCACCTAAACTTATTTACCACTATTGATACTTTTATCATTCCATCTACACCCCGGCCAGTGCTAACAACATCATTCTGTCCAACCAAAGACCACCACGAGCTAGCAAGCCACCTCCATCACAAAAGATTACCGGCAGTAAGAGGGTGTTCCTGCATTTCCGTATTTTGATCTAGTTTATAACCGAATAATTTAGAGAACAGAATTTACAGCAGTTTTAGCGTATTAAATTTCTTATGTCAGTGTCGCATATAACACTAGGTATAAATGTAGGCTCAAGTAAACTTGATGCTTAGTATGGATTTTTCAGATTTTAACATCATGATAATTCTCAAATACAAGAAGAAGAATCACTTAGCATTACTAATCGATTTGTTTTTTATAACTTGACTACTCATTGTTCAAATTGATTTTTTTTTTCTCAAATTAGAGAATTGGAAATTTTGAAAAATTTTAATAATTGAAGTTAACAGCTGAAGCTTTATTAATACCGGTAAACTTCAAATCAAAATCTTTAAAAATTAGTGAAGAATAAAATACTAAAAATAAAGTTGCAGAAAACCATCGCCACCAACCAAACACGTTCTATTATTCTATTATAAATTATTATAACAGTTACAGGAGCTGTCGCGTAACTTGGCTGCAAGAAATGGCTGCATTCCGAACTTCAGCACAGCTGTTAACAGTCTTTTTCAGGGATGTACGTAACTAATAGAGAATTATGTTGTAATTTCTTGACTTTTCAGCAAGGTATGTTATAATTTCTGACTGACTAGCAATTTCTATCTATTAAGATTAATTCTAAAATTAATTCTTAATTCTTCTAGCGATTTCTTCTGACTAGTAAAGTAGTATAGATTTCTAATCAAACTTATTAGAATAATCTTAGTTCCAAATACACTGCAGAACCTATGAAATGAATTTTATAAAGCTAACCAACGGTGCTTTAACTTCAGTTTAACTTTAATTTTCAATTTAACTGTGCATGGACCGTACTCGGCAAGTTACGCGGCAGCTCTTGTATTTTAAATTACAATTATTGGAAAACCGTCTAGGGGTTGGATTTGCATGTGTGAGCAAAGAGAAAATAGCAAATAGCAACACATCTGAAAAAGATAGACATTACGACATACTTGCCAAATCTTAAACTATAGTAACTTCTCTGTAAGGTTGGTACTATAGCTGAAAATTTTTAAATATATCTATCATAATATCTATCTTTTTCAGATATATTACTATTCACTATTATTTCATTGTTCACACATGAAAATCCAATTTGTAGATGAAGTTTTTCCAATACTGTATACTACCGCTGCATGGATATGATGATATCAATGCATGATATCCATCATGTTAAATCGATCTTTAAAGCCATCGCAGTTTGTTTTGAGAACTTCCCATATTGTATATCATTTATAACTGCCTAAAACTAAGCCTCTTTTCTAGTTTGGTATTTATCGGCTCCTGGGCAATAAGTATCTAAGTACCCAATTGTACAAGAAGATGCTACATACTCTACATGTAAGTACTATTTTCTTGTGCATTGGTTGTGTCATGGTGTCCCAATATTCTACTCTTAATAATTAATTATTCCTTTGTGGTGGAGAGAAGCGCCCTAGTTCTAGCCATTGCTACTTTACCCCCTATGTGGTGAATCTATGGTCAACATTAGTATAGTATAAGCAGGCGCATGGATATCAAACTGCGGAACAATTTTGTGAAGTGACATATTATTAGCTCGATTAACTGAACTCCTATTCTGATGAAACTTAGTAAGCTAGTAACAAAAACTGCTCTTCACCTTCCGTTCTTCTTGAATCACAAGACTTGCTCTGAACCCAAATTCAAGAAATCTGATAGAATTGTTTATATTTCCGAAGTGGACAGGTGGACAGGTTTGACATCTATTATTTTTATCCATAAAGTTTTCTCATAATCCAAGATATGAAAATCTGATAAAAGTGTTACAGCTTCGGTGTGGACACACTTCGCAGTAACGAAATATGTACGGATAAGAAAATTAGGACCACTTACTACTGCATTCTTTAGTGGTGATATCTATTCTGCTTATTGGTTGATGGTCACGAAGATGGGCTTTTAGCCACATCGGAAAATCATCTGAATCGAAAATTTGTATATAGTAACCATTTGTCAACATGCTATATCCAATGAGAGTAGTAACGGCTTCCGTTTACTTCACATTACATCGGAAGTAACTGCCAACTTTGTTAAGTAGAACACCCTATATATTATTGCATTTTTTAATTCTACGTGTCATTTTAACATCACACAAATCTATAGAGCATACGCTATATCTAAAATGAACCATTTTCAAGGTATAATTAGTTTTCTGAAAAATTTTCTTGCGGGCCATATTTAGAATACACATATAGGAATATCCAAACAGCTTTTTTTATTACTAGAAGGTGTATCTAGCAGTCTGTCAGACTTTTCTTCCAAATGTCATAAAATGAGTTTATCCAACACCTCTATATAAATACCATGTTTACTATGGTCATTTTAAATAAAGAAAGTGAATGTTTACTCTTATGTTACATTATAACCTACGTTGCCCCTAGCAACGTGGGTTATTTTTAAAAAACTCACTCCTTCAAAGATAACAACCAATCACCAGCTGACGTTACTTAATATTATTAAAATCCAGTCATCGTGCTAGAGTATTACCGTCAAAACTACAGACTAACTATACATTGCAAATTCGATGTTATACTTAAATAAAGAGGTGTTGGATAAAATTTTGTATGGCACGCGTGAGTTAAGGATATTATCCACTCAGAAAAATTAACCCACTCGGGCCTGCCGGCCCTCGAGGGTAAATTTTTCGTTCGTGGATAATATCTTACTTAACTCACTTGTACCATAAATAACTATTATTTTATTTTGACATGATAATCGTCTTTATTGGCACTCAATTGCGGGCGTAATTTGGCTTTTTTAGCCCGAGGGCGTATAAAGTTGCTAAGATACAAAGAAAACGTTTCTATAGAGTTCTAACAATTTTAATAAATAATTATAACTATTACATTTTTTCAAAATGAAATGTGCAATTGCTTGCAATTATCCTTTCCATGAAGCAAAATAAAATAAAACGTTGTATGTACCACGGGCATAATCAAGATAATGGCCCTCGAGAAATTAAAAGCCCTCCTTCGTCGGGCTTTAAACATTCTCTCATGCCATAATCTAATAGATTATGCCCTTAATACATAAATAACTATTATAGTAGAACATTCATATAAAAAATATTAAAAAGCTCAACAGCCATTTTTTTAAATGGGACACCCTGCATATTATTAAATTTTTGGCTTCCTTGGAAAACTTTAATATAACTTTATGTAACATTCTCTTTAACAGAATAGTTTTTGGAGATATTTATGCTAGACATTATATGTTTTTACTTCTTTTGTGCGAAAGTGTGCATACTAAAAATCACGAGCAGGCAAATGAAAAGGACTAATACCAACGATCTATCCTCAAAAGTATTCTCCAACAATTCAGCAATCTCTTTAATATTGTGAGGAGGCGCTTTGTCCTGCTGATACCAGGTATCTCTTTGTTCATTTGCTAATAACTAAATTATTTAGTGCTATAAAAACTGTATCTCTAAGACTATTTGCGTACTTCTTACCGGCCAGATTTTCATTAGAAAAAGTTAAACGCAAAATTCGGTTATTTCTTATAGCACAAATAACGTTGAAACGCCATGAATGATGAAAATATTTTTCAAGTACCGATCATGGATTTGTGGGTGCCCAAAAGTAGCTATTATATCGGTTTAAAAATCGTTTTTAGAAAACTTTGTTCATTCGACCAAATGACGTTCCTTAAAGAGCCTAGACTTTTAACCAGAACCCATTTACAGAACTCAACCCTCATAGGCAAATCGTCTGGTCTTAAATGCTGAATCTAAGCATATGAAAACGGCTTCTAATATTAAAAAACCTTCAAGATATTTCTGTTTAGATATTCGAATATGCGTATTCTAAATATGGTCTGCAAGAGACAAGATTTTCGGGAAATTAATTATATCTCGAAAATGCAATAGTATACAGGGTGCTTGGTTTGAGTTGACAGTTACTTTCGATATAGCCGAAAGTAATCAAAAGTCACCACTAACCTCATTGGATGGATCATGTTGGCAAAATGCTTATATATGTACAAATCTTCATATTTCAATTCGGAGTGGCTAACAACCCATCGTCGTGACACACCCTGTATACATACATGACAACTAAGATGTAAACTAACGATGTATTGCGCTAGAGAATAATTTTAAGAATCAAGAAATTTCCACACAGCGTTGCGTGATTTCAAAGTTTGGCAAAATTCGATCTTAACATTCTCAATACAAATCGAGCTACTCTCAAGATGGTTGGGCACTTTGGGCACGGTAGTAGAGGGAGTAGTACTTCGGTGTAAAATAATATAATGTAGTTGGTAAAATGACTCTGTATTTCCTGAGCTTTAAAAGCGCGCCTAATGATGTATAGATTTGGTTTTCTTACGATATTTATTATTTGCAGTCATTGTATGTCTTTTCCCTTTTTCTTCCGCGACCATGAGTGAATGATATCGCCAAAAGATAGAAGTGGTTAGAAGGAGACATGAAGGATGCTATTGCAGCTGGATAAAATGGAAAGATGCGATTGTTAAAACGTCAAAATCTTACAACGTACTTAAGCAAAAAGAAAACTTTAGAAAGCACTTAAAAGCGGTACTTAAGTAACCCTACGCAGAAGGGATCAGGACAAAAACCAAGTGGTAGTTGGAGTGAAGAAAAGACGAGCGGTTTTGGACAACATTTGATGAAGGCTTGAAAAAGGTGCTAGCACGGTGACTCCAGATTGTTTGACTTTTACTGTTTAAAGCTAGGCAAGGTGGCTTATTGGTTGCAGTAAAATGTGGAATCGAACATCGTTTCAATAACGAAAAGTACTTCAGAACGAAATCGGTTGAGAAAAGTTTAAGCTTGACACCTAGAAATACCACTTCGTTAACCGTAAACGTTAATCAGCTGCTTGTGCATTGACTTTTAATAAGCCAGTCACCTAAGAATTCTTCCATGAACTGAAGAATATTTTGAAGCGCTAAAAGATGGGAATGACCTTTTCACATTGTAGAGACCACCAACCGCTCTGATCTGTTCAGATCAGATGTTCTGATCAAACAGAGCAGATCAATTACCAGCGCAGAAAGGACTCAACATGGTGACGATGCTAGGATGCATGATTACGACAAGTCACTACGTTCCCTCGGCAATGATACTTCCCAGAAAGAACTGGAAACATGAGCTAATCAACGGAAATCCCACTGCAACTTATGGTTTGATGCAGGGGGTTGGCTGGATGACGGGAGATACCTTTTCCAAGTGGTGCTCATGCAGCTGGTTGGGCATTGCAGCCACTATCAGTCTTTGAGCATGCAAAGAAAAACGTAAATATTCTATTTTGCTTCTTTCTGCACTACACGCATAAAATCCAACACCATAATATGGTTTTCAATACCGCTAAGAAATAAAATGTTCCATGAGTTGACAGATTCTAGTGCGTCTAAAACCTACTAAATAGCATCATTTACCAACTTTACATTGGACAAAAAGCATTGAAACGTTAAACTTTTTAGGTTTCCAGCTTAAAAATGCTGTTCCTAATGTTGCAAGTTTCACGCGTACTCTGAATCAACCTTATTTCAGCTTACTTATACGTATTTTAACACAAGAACGTCCACATTGTTTATATAAGTCTGGTGCAAACACTACTCCAACGAAAGAAAACGACGATTAGTAAAGATTTCATAACTCTAGTTTACGACAAAACGCCGCCAACCACCCAGGAAAATAGTTTATTCTAACTATAATGATCTTTACATACTGAATGCAGGAGGTACTATAAGTCTGGAGGCCATTAATATCGACTTAAAAATGCGACGATCATTAAAATTCGTTCACTAAACTCTCACGAAAAAATGGTTAATTGGTTTGTTAATTTAAGTGAAAAAGTTAACTTTGCTTTAATTAAGGAATCTGAACCTTTCAATTACCAAATATAGTGAAAATATGTCCATAAAATATAATACCTGAGATTAAAATGGGCAGAAATTGAATAAAGCAACTTTTTACTCAAGGCCCTTAAAATTATAAGCTTTTGTTCTCTTTAGCAACAATTTGCTACTGTGTACATATTTGGAAATTGAAGCTTCGCAAAGTTTACAGATTTATCTTCTGTAAAGGCCATAAAAAACAATACAATCAGGAATGCATTTACGTCTCCTGTTATTATTAAACTAGTTTTAAACGTGGAAATTTTGCAAATTGGAAACTGGTTATCTCATTAATTTATAAAGGATGATACTAGGCGCGATTTTTATATTCTAGTTCGTCCTTGATTATTATTTTTCATTTTTAGAAAGCGAATTATTACCTGATTAACACTGGCACCGTTAAAACTTTAAGAATACCTTGACTAAATGCTATCAGAAATAATAAAAAGATTTATTGTAAATTTGAAATATTAACTAGCAATTAAACAATTTATTAAAATAAATTAACTAATCTTATAATGTTAAATATAAAGACTTTTTCACACAGTAACCGAAATCTGCATTAATTCCAGTTACATTTATTGTTTAATACTTTTTTTATAGCTTGGGTTAACAGATATTCAAATTATCTATTATTTTAGGGTCACTCAGTGCTAGTCAAACTGTGGGTCGGGATCCTGCCACTCCTGCAAGAGTTAGCTATGAGTGAAGTTTCTCGATTATTATTTTTGTTGTTCTTTTCTGTTAACAAGTAAAGTTACAGCAAATAAATATCTTATCGAAAAATAAGAATATAACGCTACTGGCAAATAGCTTTCGAGAATACTTGCTATGCTATATGGCTTGTATACAGCTACTTGAGAAATTATAAACGCAAGTAGGAATGAAATAAAAAATGTACTCCTAAGTATTAATAATAAATGAAATACGTCGTATTTCAACAATGATGAATTAGTCATTTACACCTATGTCTAGCCACTTTCTAGACTACCATAGCATAGGTATATTTAAACACTCTCATATGATCATGTGCATATACATAACGTAATTACCACACAATAGTAGATATATCGTCACGTAAACCAAGGTCGGTAATAAAATTCTTTTTTGGTAAGCTAAAAAAAGGTATGTAGTAGTAGCACTATCCACTTTATATACAGGTAAGTACGAAGACGCGAAATCAACAACCAGATGTAACATTTAAAAAACAAAAATCAACGGTTTCAAACGGTTTACTATTTATAGAGCTGTTAACTGTTATAACATCTACGTAATTTAATAAATTATTGTTTATTGGGGAAGATTATCTACCTTTTAAAAGGTCACTCGTAGTGCCTTGAACCGATTAGTAACCGCGTGACCCAAAAACTGGTTATAAACGGGATTTTATATAAAAATTATTGTTTAAAAAAATAATTAATATGAATATTAGTTATTTTTAATAAAAAAAAACTAATGAACAGATGCAATTTTTTAAGTATACCATATAGAATTTCAAAGGTATCTAATGAGACAACAGATTGTTTTAAGGTAATAGCTTAGTAATAAAACAAAAATGCATTTTAAAGGCCAACTTGCATTCAATTCTTATACGTCTTTCAATTTGTATGTAAATTTGAAATGGACCCTTTAAACTTTTATTTATTATGCAATAACAAATACGCCGTTTTAATGCAGAAGAGGCAAGCAATTGGGTCGGGTTGTCCTTTGGCAATTTATTAAATTACTTTTTTGCAATTAATTGTCTATTAATGTTATTGAAAGTCAAAACGACGTCATATTTTACTTTTTTTTTAACAATGAACAAATCTTTTGGACAACATCAAAGATCACCCGTAAAGTTGAGTTTTATGTACTCAAATCAATGCGTAAAGTAAAATTTTACGCACTAGATACATTTATTGTCTTTAATTGAGTAAAAGAAAAATAAGAAACGAACAATTTCGTTGCTATGTATTTCGCTGCGCTTCTGCTGTTTATCTAGACGTATCTATTATACATACATAATCCATTCCCTATTTCCCGCGCTGTAGTTTCGGGGTTCTAACCAAACGCTTATAGGAATTTAATGGAGGTAATGCAGTTATTGAAGTAATTACATTAAGATTATTTCTTGTAACTCCTAAAAATGGGTCACACGGCTTGTACGATTTTTTGATTCTTCGATTGATTGAGGATAGGGTTGTCGAACGTCGAAAATGTCAGCCTTGTACATCCAAAGCTTGACGCTCGGATTAGCATAGCAGCAGACAGTTCAGCTACAGCGATAACAGGAGAACAGCTAATAATGGTATGTAGAGGGCATTTTGATCACAGAAACTCACTCCTACCAAACAAAAAAACACTGTTTTTTGGCGCAAATTTTTAGCAATTCACTTTTTGCTAAAAAAAAAAATCCGGCATTATATGGAGTGTAAAGCATTTCATATTTATACTAATCATAAATTACTGTGTGCAACGATAAAGAACAGTAGTGACGTAGTCTTGCCACGCGAGTCTCGTCAGCTCGAATATATTTCACACTTTACTAGTGGCATCTCTGAAACCCCATAGAATCAAACCGCACAGAGCTAAGAATTAATTTAGTGAAGCATCAAAATACAAACTGATCCCTGCACAGTGAGTCAAGAGACCTGATTTCGTAACCAAAAAAATATAGATTCTACTATTTGTAAGGAATTATGTACAAAGAGGTTTTTATGGTCGCTGATTCCGAATTAGACGTCAAGAATTGAATATTCAAAATGGTGGAATCAATATGGCGACCTTAATGGGCTTTCAAAGTCGCTGATTTCGAGTTTAATGTCAACATGTAAAAATTCAAAATGATGGATTTAATATGGCAACCATATAATGCCTAAACCTTTGCATTTGAAGGCTTATGAGGTTGGTTATTTCGAATTTATTGACAACCTTTAGAAATTCAGAATGACTGATTTAACTTGGCGGCCATATTCATTAAAATTCGACTTATTTATAGAAAACTTGGTAACTAGGAGTTAGGTTTGGTGATTGCGAATTTGATGATAAAAATTATAAATATAAAATACGATTTTAGACCCTACTATTCTTGTGTGGTTTCTGAGGGTGTTCCAGTATTTTTCACATTTTGGGGTGCTTTTTGGGTCTTGCTTCCTCTAGCCTATCACTTCTCAGGGTGTTTACACCTTTCACAGTTACGATATTTCTCATCACCAAAAATAAATCTTAGACAGGAAGTACAAGGTTGACCTGCGATTACTAAGAAAAAACCAGCTCAAAGATTGTACTGTAATCTTCTCGTGGTAGGCCTTAGCAACTACTATTATTGTAGACTGACTGATTGATGATTGTATATCTTTGGCATCAAATTAGAAACCGCCAAACCCATATATGCTCCCGGTACCAATGTTATATAAACAAGCCGAATTTTAGTCATTACGGCTGCCATATTAAATCCGCCATTTTACATTTTCAAATGTTGAACGTTGAATTCAAAATCATGAGAGAATACCCTTTTTACAAAATTTCATAAAAATCCAATAAAATTTGTTTTGACCACCAAACCAGGTCACCTGACCTGCTATGGAGCGCGCGCTACTGTTAATTAGCTTTTTGATAAAAAAAATTATTTGTGGTAAAACGTGGTGGACACACAGTAAGAAATCAGCTCCGTGAACAATTTTTAGAGTACTGGGTAAATATGTTAGAATTAAAAAAACTTTTTTTTTTAACTTAATTTTATATCATAAATAATTCGTCACTATACACGGTGTTCTGTTTAACAGTCTACACTCAATCATTCGAACAAACTTCTGGCTACAGCCATGAAATTATAAGAACTTTGTATAATTCGACCTCCAGTTTACGAAATCAGTATTAGAACTCATCTTAGAACTTCTTCTGGTACCGGATATGACGTCATCGGGATTTTTTTAAATGGAACTATTAGATTTAAAGTATGAAAATCGATAGCAAATGTGATTCTGAATAAGGAAGTATTTAGGTACTACAGGTCTTAAATGCATAATAACGGAGCTAGAGCCACTTAACGGGATCTGTCCTGTTTAACAGTCTACACTACATCATTCGGACAAGCTTCTGGCTACAGCAATGAAATTATAATAACATTGTATAATTTCACCTCTAATTTACGATATCAGTATTAGAACCCATCTTAAAACTTTTGCTGGTACCGGATATGACGTCATCGAGATTTTTTAAATAGAATCATTAGGTTTAAAGTATCAAAATCGATAGCAAATATGATTCTGAATAAGGAAGTATTTAGGTACTACAGGTCTAAAATACATAATAACGGAGCTAGAGCCACTTAACGGGATCTGTCCTGTTTAACAGTCTACACTCAACCATTCGGACAAGCTTCTGGCTACAGCAATGAAATTATAAGAACTTTGTATAATATTTGTATAATGCTTGTCCGAATGATTGAGTGTAGACTGTTAAACAGGACACCCTGTAGATACAGATGAACATGAATAGAAAGATTAATGCGCGTATATAAACATATAACAAAGGGATAATAATGGGAATTCGCGCAATAGATTTATAAGACAAAGTTAGTTGCAGCCATATACAAGTGTATGATGAGCACTAATAAGTGCGAAACACGTGTATACGGCTGCAACTAACTTTGTCTTATAAATCTATTGCGCGAATTCCTATTATTATCCTTTTGTTATACAGATCAATATAGATCGAATATTATATCTAATAATATTCTACTTTAAAAATATAACTCACTCTAATTTTAATTTTTTTAAGAGAAGAAAAACCGTTAGGAAGTGATCTAAATTGGTACAAATGTTAGTGTTTATGTTACTCTAGTTATAGTAAATTAAACGAATTAGGATCAATATACACTTGGCAATGTATTTAAGCATGTGTACAGTAATGATACTAACAAGAAATGGCGACAATTAGCTACCTACTGTATTTTACTTCGACTAACTATAACTTTTAAAACTTTGCAATTTCAAAAGTTGTTAAAATTAGTGGGAATTTAACAAATCTTTTAATAACTTAATGTTGCTGTACAATCTAAAACGTAATGAATAACTAAGCATAATTCGGAGATCAAGATTCTATTGACCAGACCAAAATCAGGTATCTGCACATAAATAATAGTACCTACATTGTAACTTTTCAAATTGTAAAGTTTCAACAGTTATAACTAAATGCCTGTTAGTGCAAATATTTTCACGTCCTTTTACTGCGTGTAAATGTAAAACTTCGCTGGTTTTAATAATTATTAATATAAGGTAACTTAAAACAATTTTATATTTTAAACATTTTATTAATGCATGTATTGTTTTGTAATTTTAGTAATTAGTGTTACTTATAATGTATAAGACGGGAGCACTTTGAAACTGAAACTTGAAACTATAAGATATGTTTAACAGTAAACTATTTAATATGAATATCCAACGGAATACTTGTTTTCTATATTTCATATTCAGTGTTTAATTTCCAAACAATAAACAGAGATATGAAGAAATTAGATAAGTAAAAGCAATAATTATAATTACTTCTAATTCGCAGAACAAAAGAGTAATTACATCATAATTTTGAACTTTGACGCAGTTTACGGAGTGCTGCAAGGGAATCTCCTATTAGAAATTTCATTAGAGTTGGCATGGAGTACCAGCAGCAGTTTACTCTAGCAATAATTAACAACCATAACATTGACAATTTTCAGAAAAAACAATTTCGGAGTAAAGGCACCGAGGTGTCATTTAACCAAAATAGAAGTGTCCAAACTGAGCTCGTATATATTTTTCAATACATTCTTATGTTTTAGTTGCATATATTTTTTATGCATGTTTGCATTGCAATAAATAAACAAATCACTTATTTTATTATTGACCTTGACCTTCGGAAACTACACTATTTTCACTCTAAATTTTAATCTAAATAGAAAACAAATTATAAAAAAGTTTTATAACAATCCACTCTAAATAGGTAATATCTTTCCCATGTAGAGTAAAAGATTGAAAAGTCAAGAGTAAACTCTTACTCCAAATAGATTAGAAATTTGACTGTTTTAGTGTAAAAAAGTTACCATAAATAATTAAACATATAATTGTTTTAGAGTGTAATAAATTTACACTAACATTGTATTGAAGTTGGCTCTGTGGTCTACACCAAGTGCATATTAGATCTTTTACTCATATATATTAGAGTGATCTAGTGTCCGAGTTTTAGACTAAATTTTTACGTGTAGAACGTAAGTATTTTAAATCCTTAACACATTATTATAACGATTTTTTAATTGAATGCGAAGTTTTAGGGAGCGCAATTTTTTGTGTAAAATGTAATTATGCCACGTAATTTCTTCATTAAAATAACGTAAAAACACATTTAAAACATTAAAATCTATAATTTATTGGGTACCTACTTAAATTAAGAATAAAGTTTCGAGTGCAGTAGAATATTTTTCTTTAAGTTTTTAATACAGTGACTGAAGCAGCTACATTTTTTTACCAATAATGTATTTAAAATTTAGACCAAAATTGCTTTAAAGTATACTAACTAAAACTGGCTAATTATTTTATTGAAATTAGAAGTTGTATTTTGGTAATTTGATCGGGCATCCGATTTGCACTGGCTAACTAAAGTCAATAAGAATCACAAAGTTTAACTCACTTATTTTGCATAAACTGTTCATTTAAAACAACAATTAACCAACAAAACGTAAATACAAGCAATAAAGAGCCTCTTAATAACTGTAACCAATAAATATTAATTAAGTAATGAATAATTATTGTACCTACTCAAGCCAAAAGTTCAGAAAGACATAAAATATTAACTTTTGATGTAAGCTTCTTATTGCAAGAAGTATAAAAATTACTGACACATATTAATGCTATGTTAATTATTGTGTATAACAGATTGTTTGTCGTATAAATTACAAAATATAAAAACTTAAGTCTCTTAAGATATACTAATATTTATTTTAATACATTGATAATTAAATTAATAAATGCCGCGTGCGGTTTTCTATGCCCACATATTAGGACCCCTACGTAGTTGGTTGCAAAAAGAGTTGATGACTAAACAATGAAGAAGTCAAATTACAATATTTTAATATTTTTGTACACGTAGGGCATACATTTACAAAGATATCACATAACAGAAGGATGCGCTTTGACCTTCAAAGTGACCATGATTTTAAGGCGGTTTATTTTACGATTTTCGTTTGATTAAACCAGAATTTCGACTTAAAAGACACCATTCCCGACTTTTCTATTTATCATTTTATGTTAATAATAATTCAATTGTAAATTTCAATATTAAACAAGAAGGGGCCGACAAAAAGAAGAAAACGAAGATAGACATGGCAGGCACTAGTTTTAGATATAAATAGGGGTTTCCGAACATTGTTAGTTCATTATTGTTCAGGACAAAAGTACGATAATACCTAACACTTCAAAATGAAAATGGTGAGCTTTTTTTGATAATTATAGATAATTAATTTGAATTAATTACTGTGTTTTTGTATTTGTTGACAGTACATTGTTTTCGCCGCCGTTTTGGCTGTTGCTCTTGCTGCCCCTGTTGCAGATTCTGACAAGGATGCTCAAGTATTGAAATACGAAAGCGACAATATTGGAGTAGATGGTTATCATTTTGCGTAAGTAAAATTTATTGATTTATATGATCAGTGTTAATTATTATATTAACCTTGAGCTGCTCCAGTTACGATGTGTTGTTGAAATTTTTACATCATCCTTCCCCTTGATATATAACAATTTAACATTAACATGTTTAGTTTAAAATTCACAAAATTTTATTGATCTTTCCTTTTATCTTAAGCAATTTTATTGATTTGAAATAATATTACATAACATAAAAATATATATTATTGTGACTATAAAGGCCAATTGTGTACGGTATAATACCATCACACTAGATCTTTATAGAATTACCGCAGATAATAAATAGTATAAGGATTTAAATAAATCTATTCTGAAATTTCTATTTTAGTAAAGACCAACAAAATTATATATCCGCCTAGGAATACTTTTTTCTTATTAGACTCGATCATAAAGCTTGGCAATAGAAGAAACTTTCATCTTCAACTCAATTTGTCTTTTTGTGGTTGCGTGTTGTTAATTAAGAGAATATTTGTTTCAAAATTGAATAATCATCTAATTTGTACTTATTACTGTGATAATGGAGAGGCATTTGAAAAGAATTTTAAATGGTAACAACTGTTCATTTAAAATGTTGAGGGAACAGTATAGTAGCAATATTTTGGAGCACGCAATCAACAACTGGGGAGTAACCTTATAATTTTTTTCAATTAAGTTAACTTAAATAATGCGATTAAAATGTTGTCATATCATCTCATAAGCTAAATAAGATTTTTGTGTGTTAAAAAACCTAAATTACATAATAAGAGGAGTACATGTCGTGCACCTGCGCACAATGTGGAATTTATTTTGCAATAGACATGGATCTTCCTAATAAATTGTGCAATGGCTTTATTATAATGTAAAATTCCTCGTGGTATCTGTAAAGATATTTATATATTCTAAAATAGTTGTCATCATTTTACTATTGTTTTCCAAATAAAACATTCATGCATACTTATACTTTACATATACATATGTTCATACATTTGGCCTGAATAATTCAAAAAGCAATCTCGAAAGATAAAAATTATTGACATTACGACGAGCTTTACGTAATAAGAAGTATGAGATTTTAAAAATAGATATTTTCTAAAACTATAACTGACTGATTATTTAAAAGAATGCTAATCATTCAAGTATTAACATACATTAGGTATTCCAGAAGTAGAAATGAAAGTGAAGATGTACCAAGGTAAAGAGGATATAACCTTGAAACAACTTTCGTTCCTAGCAATACCACAAACAGAAGAGAGACGCCAGAAGATTCACCGATACTTGAACTTTAAAATTATCATACCATACGGTTCTTCAAGTAACTGTTAGTTTCGCACGCACATACCATTATGTCAACTTCACCTATTACAACAATATTGATGCATAGATACATACCTACGTGCAAAACTTCGAAGATAACATAAAGATAAAAAGTAAAAGTTTGACATTTTAGGTACTAATGATAACTTTTATTTTCAGCTATGAAACCAGCAATGGTTTATCTCGTTCTGAACACGCTGAAGTAAAGAACCTTGGAACTGACCACGAATCCATCGCCATCACCGGTGTCATCTCCTGGGTTGATGCTGAAGGAAACAAATACAACCTTGAATTCGTCGCTGACGAAAACGGTTTCCAACCCAAAGGTGATCACCTCCCTCATAATTAGTTTCCTTTAAAGGATGATTTCTTTAAATGCCGACCTTATGCAGAATTGGAATAACCATTTATAGGGTACAATGTACGTTTTTGTAAAAAAGCACGATCTGTTATTTTTGTTTTTGTAATTTTATTTCTGTTTCAAAATAAAATACTGTTACAACTCTAAAATGACGATGATTTAAGTTCAACCTAATCATAACCTAACCTTAACCTTAAAAGGTATTACATATATCTTAATCGTCTTACTTATTATTATATGAGTATTATTAACTAAAGGTCACAAAACACATATTTTAATAAGTGTGTATACAAAAACTGTACATAAAACAGAAATAGTTAAAAAAAAGCGTCTAACAACTAGACATACATGAATATTCGTCGAGGACATCTTCTGCTCTTTTCGGCGTGAATAAACAAATTCTATGTGTATAATGTCACTTAACGAAAATGTCGCATACTTAAATTAAGCATCTTCTTCTTCTTGAAGAAACATAATTTCAATTTATTAACTTTTGGAACATTTCCAGTCAAAAAGCTCGAAGCTATACATAAAAAAACACCTACCGCATCACCACTGTTTATGGAATGGCCTGATGATTATATGACTTAATCGAATTGTAAAGTTATAAACTTTTATGGTTTTTACATGTTTTATTTATAGCAACTAGCGGTTTAAAAATTTTATGTGAGTTAATGTTTCTGTAATCTTTACATATAAACGTCATTCCCAGAAGCGCGTACAAAATGCAAAAACTTCCCTCCATGTAAAACCACTTAATTGGAATATCAGATGAAATGTTTAACCAAGTCATCATTTCGTATTCAACTATTCTGAGAAAGAGTGACAAAATATTAATAAAATAATACAGAACGTAATATGAAGGCTGTTTTAGTTAGTAAGACACTTCTCAATACGTTTGACCAGTTCTAATTCCCTGCTTCTAAAAAAATAGTCTACGATTTTTCGCAGGTTTCTTCTGCAGACTTAGAAAACTCACTATTACCTTTTCGGTATGCAATGACGCATTGTCTAGGTACAGCAAAAAACTTTCAACTAAATTTATTAAACAAACTTCCGAAAACACTGACCATAGTAAACTAGTAACATGTTACTATAACTGGCTTACGTCCTCGCAACCTCATAGCGTTCATCAGAATAGTATTCAGTATTTAGAATAGTTCGTAACATGTATTCTTAACATCTGTTCATAATCTGTTACCTCTTAATGGTGGTTGGTGTCGAGTCACTTCAATGGTTTTCATGTTCTATTCACATCTTCGATCGTCACTCTTCATGTGCATATTTACCACCTTTATTACCTAGGAAGAAATATAACTATAGACATTTTTGACTGCTGTAAGAGACTGTTAATTCGTACTCTTTCCAGTATTTGCAATTTAATAAGGTTTTAAATTGATACCTAGTTACTATTTATTGGGAGGATGAGAGGGAAGCTGCTAGCAATGATTGAAGTTCAAAAAGCCCTTCTACGGTATCCTTCGGAAAAAGAACAGTGGGAGCCGTATATGAGATTTTAAAAACACCAAGAAGAATTGATCAAATTAAAAAGGCAAGTAGAAGGAATCTATATCAAAACTGAGTACAACGAAAAAAACTTACCTGAGTCAGTAATGGATAAGCAGAATACTGTACAGAATTGGCTGAAGAGTTCGAAAAAGTTTCCTCTCTATTCCCGGTACAGTTCCTGTACAAATTATATAATTATTATGATATGGAATACAGGGTGCCCATTATGTATGGAATATAGTATATATCTCGGTACATATCGACTTCATAAAAAAATTTGTTATTAAAAATTGTTTAACATTTTATTTTCCATAATAAGATAGCATTCAATTGTTTTTATTTCAGAAAACAAATGAGTAATGAATAACACTTTAATTTTTTTAAATAGCAATGTACCTTTTCATCAGGCTCATTTGATAGAGATTTTTTTTCTCTTTTCTATGACCTAAAATCTTAGTACCCTTATATCGGAAAATTTTTGAAAAAATGTAAAAAATGTTTATTAAGTTAATTTCACAAATAACATGAATCTAAATATCCCAGATCGTAAAGTATCTCGAATTATTACCCTAAGATAAACAGATGTGCATCTACATAATGTACAAAACGAAACAAATGAACAAAAAATAAAATAAAACAAATGAACAGAAAATTATGTACGTCTCTTATAAAGCTTGAAGACAAAACGAAATCAGCAATAAAATGGTTTTCATGGCAATAAGTGTTCAAAATGTTCACCATCAACTGCAAGGCAGTGGCCCAACCTATCACGAAAAGCTTGAAAAGAATTTCTGAGCGATCTGAGAGAAATTGCTGCAGCTTCATTTTGTATTCGTTGCTCTAATTCGGCCAGATTCTGGGGCCGGTTTGTATACACTTTTGATTTTAAATATCCCCAGAAGAAGAAATCGCAAGGTGTAAGATGACCCCACAGACCCTCTTCTACCTATCCAACGGGCCGGAAATACCACAGTTAAAAATCGGCGTACATCTAAATGATAGTGGGGCGGTGCTCCATCTTGTTGAAACCAAAGATCATCAAGATTTGCTTGGCAAGCTGGAATAATTTGCTGTTGCAATAATTGCAAATAACAGTCACCAGTTAGAGTACCACGAATAAAGAAAGGTCCAATTATGTGATTTGCACAAATTCCCATCCATACGTTTAATTTTTGTGGTGTTTGGGTATGATTTTGGATCATCCAATGGGGATTCACAAAATTCAACACGTCGATCGTAGTCATCTTCGGATAATTCTTGCAATAAAGTCCTTTTGTACGGATGTAATTTTTCTGAATGTCATATTTTCTGTATTGAACCTTTACTTACGGCATGGTTTAAACTTAACTGACGAGTTGAAATGTTTGGATTTTCTTCGATTTCTATTAAAACATCGAGCTTTTTATCTTCATTTGTCGCAGACTTCTGCGGACCAGTCTTCACCAGATCTTTAACATTGCCAGTTTCCCTAAACCGTTTCAGGTTTTGCTAACTACTGACTGGGTGATTGGTTCTCGATGTGGATAACGTTCATTAAAAATTTCACATACTTCTAATTGTGTTCGTTTGCGATCCCATAACCGACCATAATTAAAATTTCTATACGTTCAGTTTCTGTTAAATGCACCATTTTTATTTTTCCATGTACCAACAACTTAAATAAACAAACTTCTGTCACAATAAAAGCCTACAATAAATTGTTAAGGCAAATGAAAGAGATCTCGGATATCTAGATTCATGTTATTGGTGAAATTAACTTAATAAATATTTTTTACGTTTTTTTCAAAAATTTTCTGATATAAGGGTACTAAGATTTTAGGTCATCGAAAAGAGAAAAAAAATCTCTAGCAAATGAGCCTAATGAAAGGGTACATTGCTATTTAAAAAAATTAAAGTGTTATTCATTACTCATTTGTTTTCTGAAATAAACACAATTGAATGCTATCTTATTATGGAAAATAAATGTTAAACAACTTTTATATAACAAATTTTTTTATAAAGTCGATATTTACCGAGATATATACAATATTCCGTACATAATGGTCACCCTGTATAACGAAGTTAACGTGGAATCAGATAGAGCAATTGGTATAAGTAACGTGCAAAACTTTTAAAAAGATGTTTGTAAACAACAAAATCAATGTGAATCCAAATGCAGATAAGTTTCTAGCAAGACAATGCATGACGAAGACTTACCCTAATTCAGTAGGAAACCAGAAGATTGAGTGACCTTTCACAACAGATACAGAAACGCCAATAATGTTTACCGTCTCTAGAAGTACCTTAAAAGTGAAGCTTTCCATTACGTTAAAGCGCTAATGGGAAATCCAAAAAATGTTCCCAGAATCCTCTATAAGTTGTAAACCCGTTTTAGACAGCCTGAGTTCATCAACAATGCTTTGATCGATGAGGTCAAGTCAGTCCCACCAGTAAAGCAAGAAAAGTTCGAAACTATTCAAGAGTTTGGAACTGATGTGGATACCCTAACGTCTACGCTGAAAGCCGTGAAGTCTGAAAGATACCTACAGAATCGTATACTAGTAAAACTGGAAAAGAAATTGCCAAATTTACTTCAACTTCAATGGAAGAAGAGGTTCTTAGAAGACCCTTCGAGAAAAGAATACATCAAAAATCTCACTGTATGGATGGATAAAGAAACTGCAATTAAATGCTTACTAAGTTCGCTGAAGTATGCGTCCTGTGATCCTACGAAGTCATATACTTCTTGTTATAAGAGAAACGAAAGAGTATGATGCGAGAGTTTTTGGAAAGAAAAAAGCAACACCCACTGAGTCATCTAACTGTAACTGTTTAAGGAAGTTGGCCATCCTGTCTGAAAATGCCCGAAATTCGAAAAATCATCCGAAGCAACAGCGAAAGCGAGCTGTCAAATGTATGCAGTAAAAACTTTGAAACGTCCGCACAAAAGAAGACTACCAATAAGTCGAAATATAGAACTTGAACAGATAATACACTTAACAACTACTTAATAACCAATTATAAGATTAGATATAAAAGAAGGTAGAATACATAAATTTAAAAAGTAGTATTTATAGTGCGTTCTTAAACTTAATAAAGTCTTAGGATTACTTGGTTCAACTTTAATTGGTCATGTTTTTAAGATAAATAATCTTAAGGTAGGATTATAAATATGAGCATAAGTGTCTTAGACCACGTTATTAGAATGATGGAGAGGGTGTCAAATGAAAAAAATAGAGGTGGTAAAAAAAGAATTGATAGATCAAGATCAAAGTTGAAGAAGAAGTCGCATTAGTCACTTTTCGAGATTGATGTTAATTCATTGCTTGGATATGACAATGGTATGTATGGGATTTGTAGATAGTCAGCTCTAATTGATTAAAATACTATAATAATAAATAAACCGAAACAGTGCTTTACGCACACTGCATCATTTTGTGAGTTTTGTCAATGTTAATTTATTAATTTCAGTTAACTATTTTTGAATTAAGTTTGAAAGACATATTCGAAAGACGTATTTAGCTTTTAGTTAGCTATACTAAATCCTATTTTCATTCCACTCGTTTTCATATCGATACAAACTACAAATTTTCAAAAATTTTATGGCTCTGGTTGGCAATTTATTGGGTTAACTTCCATAACTTCATATTTCATTAAAGGGGCCATGATAATTAGTTAGGTAACTTCGTACAAGACATTCAATAATAGCATAAAGAATTTTGGAATTTGCAAGGATTTTCGTCAGTCTTCCTGTCTCACCGATTTAGCTCAAAAACTGTGGCAGATTGGAAGGATACTGAAAACGGATATGTAATATGTATATATAACATATGTCTGCAAAAGATATTTCTATTTCTTTTAAATCAGGATTAACAATTTCCAAGCATTTCCTCTCCAATTAGTTGCTTTTAAAAGTTTTTAATTGTTTAAAAAGTTTCTGCATAAAAATCATTTCTTAGTTGTTTAAGCCTTCTGGTAACTAACAATGTTGGGATATTTTACCCCTTACATTACAAAAACACACAATAGACATACTAGACTCCTTTGTCATTTTACCATCTAACAATAAAACAAAACAATATTACAAATAAAAAAGTATTCTTTCTAAACTCTAGAACGGTATAAGATATTTATTAGCAAACAATTTTCAGGTTTAAAGACTCATTATTATCTAATAGTAATTATTTACATACATTACATGTACAAATATATAGAGAAAATGGATATTTGTTTTGGAAAACTGAAACTGACATCTATGATTCTTATTTAAAAGAAAATAACTATCCTCCAAAATATTTAGCGACTTGTGATCACATTTGAAACGGTATGGGTTGTAGATATATATTTCACTATGGAAGTATATATTTATTAAGAGAGGAAAAGTCATTTTAGTCAACGTAAAACGAAGAAGCATAACTTTATTAATATGTATATAAATAAATAATTAACAAAATAAAATTTTAGTCTTATTTTATAAATACAAATTGTACGCCTACATAACTTTTAATTTTAATTTAGCATGTAGGACTTTTCTCCTATAAATCAAACCAAACTACCTTGATAAATATTTTAAAAATTTACATGAAATTGTTAGTAACAATTAAATATGTGCCGCCATCTAAGAAGCAGTAGCAAATCTGAAAGCTTTTTTATTAAACTTTTATATTTATTTTGTAACTAATAAAAGTAGAATTTAATAAAGATCACTATGTTGGAATTTCTGAAGAAATCTTTCATGCTACAAAAGGTATTCACTGGGTGTTTGTCAATGCTGATTTTATTTTATATACCTAATTGAATTCTAGGTAGATTGGGTTGTCTACCTACTTCAAACATAAAAATAATCATATGATTAACAATGTGTATTGAAAAATTTATTGTAACCTATATGTCATATCTATCTCTTATTGTAGAATCTAATTTTAAAAAACTCAGTTAGAGATATTCAACATTTTGCTAAAAAGTGGTAGTATTCGTACACTATACACACTGTGTTCATAATTAGCTGGAGAACAGTTTGCTGGATTTAAACAAAATTTTTATGCATTGTTTTCAAGAATATTTTTCCGCAAGTACAGGGTATTCCATTAAAAAATAAAAGTAGAAATCAAATACATGAAAATGATAAATGTAACAGCAACAAGAACATTTTTGAGTTGTGCTGTAATTTGTATTCCCCAGGTTTTTTTTAAATAATGCAGTTGCTTTCCAGATAATAGATTTCTTCCATATTTTATGAACACAGTGTATAACATTGTTTATTTAACTTCAATATTGGTAGTATGTAATTTGGATAGTCTACAAAAAATATAAAACCTCACAGAACTGATTATAAATAGATAACCTTAAAATAGTTTAAGGTTATAGTTAAGGTTTCATATAGATCAAAATACATTATAATTGCAATTGATAATTCTAACTCTTCCAATGCTTCTGAAAACTTTCAGATCGTCACTGGCTTGAAAGCTCAATACAAAATTGATGATAGAAAACCAGAAATCCAAAATATTAGTTTAAAACAACAACGTCAAAGTCAATTCAGCTTCAATGAAATGTTTTTTATTATTGAACTATGCTTGTTATTATTAAACTAAAGTAATTACTAATAAGTACATGTACATTCTAATTGAGTAACAGAACTTCAAACTCGACCTAACACCATGAATCTATTTATGACTAACATGTGACAGGCGCAATCAATACCACAGCATAAAAATATACAGCATACCCACTCGATTGTCGGCACTCTAAAGCTGATAAAACGCTTTGCATAGCGCACACAACAGTTGTAACATACAAATTAGTCAGCTCCACAAATGGGTGTTAATTTATAGAAAATACATTTACTCAAAGGATCTACTAAACAATAATACTTACGTTCCGCTTAATTAGGCCTTGGATTAATCTGAACAATAAGTATGACTCGTCTCTTGTTAAATTAAAGCAGGTTGTGGGTGAATTGGAACATTATCAAATTCATAAAGCCATGAAGAGGGCGCCAGCACGATTGATTTAAATAACAAAACATTAGAAGTAATGTTCCTAATAACAGAGTTCTAGATCTTAACATGAATCAGTCTTAATGTGCAAGAACCGAATTCCATCACTCCTTCAGAACACAAGAATATCAGCCAATAAAAAACAAAAAAATATCTCCAACATTAGTTAACTAGAACGCAGCAATAATGTTGTTACATAAAAATGAATAATAACTTGAATGGTTCATAACTAGTTTAAAGAATTGTTCATAGAATCCTACCTTGATCATTATTTAAGTTCATTAGGTAAGTTCCAAATCTTATAAAAATTGATTTCTTATCGAATCATGAATTTTTCTCAAATGATTACTTTATGACCATTTTTAATACATCCTTCTTGTAATTTACTCTTAAATTTTGCTAAGCGAACTAAAGAACGTTTCCACATAAAAATGAGATGTAAAGAACCCACCTAGTTGTATCTATAAACTAAATTTGTTTACAAACTTTGATTTCGTCGACTCGTTGTAGATGACCACCAGGTTGTTATGAACCTTTTGAAGAAGGCATTCAGTTATTACCTGTAGGGATTCAAAATACTAAGGACTTCAAGACAATTAATGTATTATAGTTGTCAGCATACAGGGTGTATTATCGGATTTGTAACATAGGCGAATAGCATGTAAAAACACAATTTTTCAAATATTGGCTCCCCTAATTATTTTAGAGGAAAAGTTACTTTAGCAAAGTTGTAGGCCTTATTGAATATTGCTCAAAACCCCCACTTTAGCATCTATGTTAAATAGTTTCCAAGATATAAGTGATTTTCTGGTATAGGAAATTAACATTGTAAATGGGAAATTTGCTAATAGCAGTTGCCATGTTGTATTTAGACCTTCGGTGTAAATGCAAGAATCCATGAATCTGCTTAATAATTCTTGCATTTACACCTAAGGTCTAAATACAACATGGCAACTGCTATTAGCAAATTTATCATCATAACTCTAAGAGAGAACTAAACGATTCGAGTCTAATTATAAACTTATATATGTATCAAAACCTTTCCGATATCTACCGTTGTTTAGGGAACAATCATTATTAATAACTAGGAAATCATACGGATCCTTCCAACACATACGACAAATATTTTTGAAGTCCTCATAGTTAACATCTCCTACAATATGATCCCTATACACATGCTTTAAATTTAATTCGTCCTGTTTAAAAAGAATAATCAAGTTTGCGTTATCCCTTATTAAGTGTTTAGGTATCTTTGCATATGTTTGACCTAAATAAAACGAGTCAACACCCTTGTGCCTACCCATGCTAAAATATTCAATCTTTTCCTGTTTGTCACAAATTATATCGTCAAAAACGAATACTGAATTAGGTTTGACGTTGCTAGGACTGATTATGTCGTCGTTTTCACTAAACTCTTGATAACCGATGTTTTTAATAGGTTTCATAACTTCCCTTAAGAATTCGTATTTCGGTTGAAATAACGACTTGGCATACAGGAAGATGTTTTCAAATTTTAACCCGTTTTCATTAATCAGTAGACCTAACATAACATTAGTTTTACCGCAGGAAGAAGGACCGCTCAGAATTGCTCGACATGACGTAGGTAATACGTCACCGTGTTTTCTATTACTATCAAATTGTAAAGATACATCATTGTCTAAATTAGATATGTTTAGTGTTTTCTTTTGTTTAACAGTTTTCATTATGGTAGGCGTACGTGTTTAGTCACTGTTTCAGTGAACGGGTTATATTCTATCAAGGAGTCGTGTAGGATCAAACAATACGCCTTAGTAGTAAATGTATCGAAAGATTCAAGTTCTAATCTAATGTCGACAGTGGAATCCTTAAAACTCTCTACCTGTCTTGAACAATCAATTACAAAAACAGAGTATGTTTCAAATGATGAATAATTGATTAAACAGCTATCGGTCGATCCTCTACCTATATCATAGTAACTCTCGCGAAAACGTGTATAATTTAAATATGCAGGAATGTAATCCTTACGACTGAAATCGAGATTTAACCGTTGCTGCGGAAACACTTGAGAATGTAAATACAGCTTAATATCAACTAGGTTCGAATGAGTAAATGTAGTAGGGTTGCCTGTTCTTATACCCAGCTGACGCTCGTCTTGTAAAACTATAAAGACCCAGCGTGATTTTTCTAATTCATTTGAATTCTTTATACGCCAAAACTGATTTTTTGTAGTACCGAACGATGGTAGTTCGCGTAATTCCCAACGCCTAAATGGAACTATAATAGAAGAATTATCTCTCAAACTTTCAATCAGGCTCAACTTGATTTCATCCGATAATAGTATATGAGGAACCTCCCAAGACAGTCTATCAATCTTGAAGTCTACGTCGGTACCAGCATCTCCGGCCGCGCTTTTATAGCAATTAAAATCATTCTTAGAACGTATCAAAACTAGCTGACAACTCATATGAGGAATTACATTCTTATAATCGTCCACAAAACCGAAAATATATTTTAAAGGAATTTTACACGTGAAATTGAACACGTTATTCCCCGCACCATGTAACACACCATTTCCGTTATCGAGTTCGATTTTCCATGCGTAATGGATAAAGCCTTATCCTCGGCACCGTGTGAAACGAGACCTTTTATAGTACTCGTAATACCCGGATGTTTATACACGTCGATGATTTGATTCGTACCTAATATTAGTTGAATTTCGTCAAACAAAAAGTAGGCGAAATTTTTTACCGGTAGGAATTCCACGTTGACTTTTCGAGTCATAGTACCTTTAACAAAAATGTAACTATCGTACAAAGCTAAAACATTATCGGAATTTTGTATGGTAATTCTAATGATGTCTGAATGATTGACGTTTAAGGTGAACGGCAAATAGCTGTAGAAGTCCTCTTTTATTATATCTGTATCGACGCGGGGTTTTTGAAATATGTTGAATTTATCAATAGCAAAGATGCTAGCGGTGTTAATATCTAATTTACTTCTTTTCGACATGTTGTCGTCGTACTTTAAAACCTAGAGATTCAAGAAACAGCCGATTCTCTTGAGATAATTTTATACGGAAGAGGTCCGCACTAGACGGTGTACGAAGACGAATGACCTTTGAATGATGCGAGGCGAGGCTTTTATAGTTAAGGTTTATTCCCATTTTTCGCGTTTAAGTTCTAGCCTTATGCTCGTCAAGGTATCTTCAGAAAAATTTACCAGTTGTCCACTCAAGTCCACTAATCTAATGGTAATGTTATCAATTTCACTGACAGTGACGGGAAAGTAAATCACGTGTGTTGGTTCCTTCTCAATCAGGTACCCCGGTGGTACGCAGAGACCGAATTCAAAGATTGTATGACACGGTTGATTGTTTCTATACGCTCCTCCTGTAATATTCGTATCTACAAAGATGTTCGGCGTTGAGAGTATATCGACAATTCGATCTGATACGTGTCTGATACCGGGTAATAATATACGATTGTTAAATCGTAGTAGAGAACCTATACTGTTCGGTTTGCTAAAATCTATAACCGCTGTGGCAGATTCAGTCTCACACTTTCCTGTATTAGTGTTAGCCTTGATTTGAAGTAGCAGATCTTCTTCTTCAGGATCGCTTATATTAATTTGATTCTTTATATAGTTAGAGATTTCTGTCAATTCGTAACTACCGGTTGTAATAGTTATTTCTTGATCTCCGTAATAAAATTTATTTTTCCCTGGAAATATATTCCGTATCGTATGACTTGTATATAAACCGACTAATCCTATAGAATATCTGTATTGTTCACGGTCTAGTTGTATATTCGGATATACTACCGGTAGAGAGGATATTTTCATTACCGTACACAGTGATGGTTCTAGCCATACTTGATCGAATTATACATACACTTCTCTTTTATACAAAAATCTCAGGCACAAATGCCCACAGTTGTATGTATTGAACTTTTGTTCTCGAGCAACATTATAGTATACACTGCAACGAGGACCGAAATATTTCACAAGTTCAGCCGGTGGCCTTAGGTCTCCGAAAGGGTCATAATACAAAGCAACATTTCGATCCTTTCTATAAGCTACCCAATGCGTACCGGGTCCTCTAGCATCATCGAGATTAACAATAGCTCTTTCAAATCGTAAAGGTTTATTTGGTAGACTTGTTCTCATATAGACACCTCTGAAAAAGGGTATGTCTTTAGCATGTTTTATTAGATCTAGGTTTGTAAGTGCTCTCCGAGGCAGGTTATTCGGTTTTTTGACCTGTACGGTTTCAGATACAATGCTGTACCGCCTGCTTTATAAGGTTTCAGGTAAAGAGCGTTTCCACTCTGTCTATCTATCGCAATAACCTCCATATTTTTATTATGCCGTTTAGCTTCTTCTAGTTGCTTCTTGTTACTATTAGTGATGTTAACAGATTTTGCTATACCCGAGGCGCCTCCTAAAAAATGATATAAGAGGTAAAACACCCCCTGCAGCCGTAGGTACCGGAATAATTCGAGGTACTTTAACGTTTTTCCTACCTCCTACGTTTTTAATGATTCTTCTAGCCGCATTCAGCGCATGGTGTATTAAATCCTTCCCCATGAGGGTCTTACTTGCTCGATTTACCGTACTTACAAGCTTCTTTAAAATACCTCCTTTAAAAGTGATAATCTTCTTCTTATCGTTCTTTCTTTTCTTTGTCTTTCTCCTACTAGTCTTCTTATTCACACCCATTCCTAACTTTCGTTTAACCTTCATTATACCGGTTACAAGCAGAGCTGAAGCCTTTTCCCCTAACTTAGAGTCTTTAGCTTTAACACGTCTCCAGGCAGCTTCTTCTAAAACACGATCGGCCTTATGTCTACTACGCAAGTCTGAACTTTGAGCGTACGAAATATCGTGTTGCATACACGCCTGATCCAAAGGGTTTATACCTTTATCACAGCGTTGTAATCTTTTAGATAATTTAGTACCGGGTTCGCAATATTGGTAAGAAGGAAGATGTAGTTCGATCGGGAGCTTGTCAATGAGTTTGTTAACAACACCGTTATCCTGATGAGTCAACATCACGTACTGAGATAAGAGGTCAGATGCATCTCTATTTATACTCGGTGAAAACTTGCTATCTCATACTATTGCTAACGATAGTAAAAAACAAATAATTTTGTATACGTTTATTCTTTATTAAATACATTATTCATTTGTAACATACAATCGTCATAAATTCTTAGATAACTTATTGAATACACAATACGATTTTATTTCATTTTGTAATAAATGTAGAGCTTTTAGATACTTTTGTAACCTATTTCTATATTCAATCATCCTCTGCTTCTTATGGTATATCTGCCGATGTCTCGTGAAGCGCTGTCCATGGCGTTGTCGATGCTTGTTGATAGGGTTGTAGTTGACCGTGTACGACATTGATAAATTTTAATGGATAAAGTTTTATTATCTCTAATAAAATGAGCGAATTCAATCCGTCACGGTCTTTTAAATTCAATGATGAGTAGTTGCCACACGACAATTCGGCCGAGAATAAAATCGACTCGGGTGACACGAGGTTGATATTCTTCTGACGTCTCACCCCTTCTGCTGTGTTCTCTACACTTGCGTAGTAGAAGTACGAAAAATTAATGTGACGTAATACACGAGCATGCTGATTAATAAGCGGTGCTAGATGCATTATCCTTTGAAATTCATGGTCTTTTACGGTTATCTTTCGCTGTTCATAACATATCATCACCGTGTTACCGTAAAAACACTGTGATTAAACTCTACGTAAAAATCCGTACATAGATGGAATTTCAGCTTTTTATCGTTCCATATTTTCGTGGAAAAGAAGTCTTTGAACATTGCTTCGACTCGGACATCATACAATCCGTACCATACGCTTTCCGTCATCATAATTTCTTTATGCTCACATACGTTGTTGATACATTCCAGTTTCACCAACACATCAAATTCGTTAGGTTCTTCAGGTGGAATGATTCCCACTAGGATATTATGTATATGAATACAGTCTTCTCGTGGTTTCATGACAAATAGAGGATATTGTACGGATCCTAACAGCTGCAAGTGTTCATCGGGGTATTTGACGGTAATCGATGGTGATGCTACCTCGTCTGTGCTTTGTATCGGTAAGTTTGATGCATCGTCTGTATAGTATGGTTCGTCCAGACCTAAACAAGGAATAATTATTCAGTAACATTCAAAACTTTTAAAACATACCTATTTCTTCTTCACGTACCATTTCGTAGTCTTGACCCTGATAATAACTACTTGGTTCTGGAATTGATAAGTTTGTTGTTGCGTGATCCATTTCATCATGATGATGATCTCAAATGAAATCAATTATTCGAATATTCATTAATAATATTTTTTGAATATTATTAATGAAGATCAGCAAGTCGTATGACAACAACACCTAGTTATATATTAAAAAATATCTAGTTACTTTGTATGTCTGCTAAAATATCTAATTCATATGGAAAATTTCTCGCTATGCTGATAGTCGTTCTCTGTAGCTCAGTTGGTAGAGATACCACCTAGACAGTGGAGGGTCCTGAGTTCGAGTCGCAGCAGAGTCGATAAATTTTTCTATATGAATTTGCATTCAAAATATTATTTAATGTAAAATCATTATTCAACTTAACAAAAATTAATATCATCTATAATTGTATAATGTACACTATATGCAATAACATGTTAAACTTTGAGCGTATTGAGCTACCACTAAATGTTAATTAAAATTTGTGAGATTTTACACACATTATTTTTTTACATCGTAGAACAATTTTGGGGGGTCAGAGAATATAAATTGTTGGACAAATTTTTTTCAAGCATTGGTAGGACCACCCTAATATATATATACACTCGTTTGAAGTAGAACAATTTATAAACCTACCGAAAGTTTAAGGCAGCTCCTATAATTGCCGTGTACTTTATTTCCCTTACAACAACTATGATATTTGTTTATCTTCTTGCAAAAAGCCGGACAACGGAAATAATAAGAGTTACTACTTGAGATTTGGAAAAATTTAATTTGATACATAACGTAATCAAGTAGAAGTGGCAATTTATGTTTGTTTTCGACTAATTAATTAACTTAATTAAACATCTCTTGCATAGCTAATATTTTGACATTTTATAGTTAAGGTCTATTGTTGGAGATTATTTTCAATAAGTTATGTAATTTAAAAATTAACTCTGACGGATTCTGTTAATTATATATCTTTTTGTAAATTTAACAAACTTCAAACTCTTACTTATGTATATTCAAAAGCAAAATCTATACAAAAAATCCATAGAGCTTTAAATTAATTTTTATTACAACAATAATAAAAGATCATATTTCAAATTAACAAGCTTTAATTAAAAAGTTATTAACATGTTTGATGATAATATAAACACAACAAGATCGTTTGGCATGACACTTTCATCACTTCCGTCAAGGTAAACTTACCAATTATTAAGCAGAATTAATACAATTTGTGTTAACCATCAATTAGCAGATTTACTGTTAAATTAATTAAAAGGACAAGCCTTCAGAGGTTTGGTTTTATTTGTTGGTGTAAAATACTTGATGAGTAGTAAATAAGGAAATAATTGCTTATAGTTAAAACACAATAAAAAAAAGTAAAATAATTTAATGTAAGCTTTATCATACACTTGAAAAATCACTTTTGGTTGTATTTTGGTAACAAGTTAACATTAAAAATCGTGCGTTTTCCATCATTTGTTAAATCTAACTTCCATAAATGTACAATCCCTTCATTATCGTTAATAACAGTCAAACATTTGCAAGGTAATACAATCTAATCCTGTAGTTTGATTTCCGGTTGAAGAAGAGAAGCAGCGCTTATTGAAGAAGACGTTCCTGCTTTTTTACTTTTTGATAGAAAAATAAAGATAAGTTGAAGATAGTGATCTTTATTAATTGAGGTAAAGTACGAAGTGATCAGGTTTCATATGAAAAATGAGATGTTAAATAATAGCATATAGTAGCAGTAAATAAATAAAATAACAAAAGATTTAATCTGCATTCCTCCTGGTTAACATGTAATTTGCTATTGAATAAAGGAATAGCCTTTACAATTTTTATTATTTTAAGTTCAAGTTCAAACAGAGAATGCCAACATATCAAAGATGCAATTAATAATAAACTTATAAACTTTAAATTGATTAATATAGTATTGTTTTTTATGAACGTCCAATTGTTTGTTCGGATTTTTTATTGGGCTCCTTAACATACCTTCGGAGCAAAATATTTTAATAATTATCGTAATAAAATCATTTAATCTTATCAAGTTACAACATCAATCTATAAATTCATGTTACATAATTATCATCTGTCTAAGTCATCTGATGACCTTGGGTTACTGTTATGTGTTGACCAAGCACTGCTCAAAAATTCGTTCCAGAAGCGTTAAGCAAGCTTTATATGAAGAACTCATTGGGCAAAAATCAGAAAATGATTTCCATCATTACTGTCGCTGAGTTCTTATCAAAAAAGTATGACTTATGATCTTAAGAGAGAGATCGCACACCAGAGAATTCTAACAAGCAAAAATTTATCGTAGTCAAAATGCAGCCAACGCTCCAAAATGTAGCAAAACGTTTAAACTACACAAATTAATACTTAAACTGCGGTTTCCTAGGACAGTCGGCTGGCGGAAACTGACACCGACAGACATTCGCGGAAATCAACCGCGAATAATTAAATGCAGGTGGTTTCCTAAAGTCCATTTATCCCGTAAAACTCTGCTATTTTTGTCAGTTTTCGTCGTCAGCTCTGTTCGGTCGAAGGTAGATTCCAGCGGAAAAACGCCGAGTGATTCAGTTCAAGAATTAACTTGTTATTAATAATATGACAAATGGGCTTACATTTCTCATGCAAAATGAATCAAAAATTTTCGTTTAATGAAGACGAAAAATTAATAAATTTGGTGAAAAAGTATTCTGTTGTTTATAGTTGTCAAATATTTTTCTTTAGGAAACCAAATCCGCCACAAAATCGCGGCGGATTCGGTTTGCACTCCGCTTTCGCTCTGCTTTCTTTCGTTTGGCTTTCGCTTTGGTCGATGTCAGTTTATGCCAGCTAAGAAACCGCAGCTTTACGTTACGGCTAATCCCGCCATGGTCGGCAAGAGACAATTTCTCAGTAAAATTCTATTTTAACATAGGGAAATGAATTAATGGAAATGGGAAATAAAAATTGCGAAGTTACTTACGCTAAAATGAATTTAATATTGAAAGAACCAACCGACATCGACAGTGCAACAAAATATTTTACTAACCTGATCTCGTTCTTGGCCAACTAGAATGGTCCTTTGGTGGCTGTGTTAGAAGAGTCAGTTCTCACAGTCTTTTAAGCGCGATATGAGAAGTGGAACTAAATATATGTGGATCCTGTTTTTAACTATCGCAGTTTCTTGTGAAACGTATTGCGAAAAATATTTACGATTCAATTCACATAACAAATAGCTTTAACCGAAAGAAAATGTATTGACAATTTAGATTTCACCGAACAATTTAACAATTTAACATATATAACAAAATAAAATAATCTAATTCTATATAGAAGGTAAAACTTAATTTGTTTTATTACTAAATGAATTTTAATTTTAATAATTTATTTTGCTTTGCTATATGCATTTCAAAAATTAGATTAGAATTTCTAAAGTTAAGCTTAATTCTTATTCTCTTATTATCTTAAATTCTTTTCTACAATAATAAAACAACTTCAAGACTGTCACTTACGATTTTATTCTTCAGGAAATAATAATAAAATCTTAAATTATTACTATAAGCAAGTTTATGTTTATTGTTGCATAAGTAATCTCGATATTTTATCAGATTTGGTTTCTGGGGCCATTAGATTACTATTCCAATTAATTTCAGGGTGAAAATCAGATTAATTTAATTTTTACGACAATTTAACTACGGTTTATTCAAACGAAAATCTTGAGAAACGTATTTGGGGCAAACCTTTACTCTAACTAATTGAAATTAGTTTATGAAATAAACAAAGATTGACTATAGACTTCTTCTTTAATGTGAAAAATAGATGAACAAGTAGGTAGAAAATTATATAACCTTCAGATATCATTGAAGGTCTTTATTACCAATAATACAAATTCTATTTATTGCCAATAATCTTGAGCCACGATGGATTAAAGTTCAACCAAATCGTTACATTTACCAATAAACCTCGCAAAATCTTATTTTACTATTTACAAAATGAATGCATCACGATAATAATATAAGTAGAAGGGCTATCTATCATAAAGCAATATTGCGAAAAATTTACATTATATGGACAGATGATACTTGATATATCACCACATTTAAAGTCTTTAGATATCGTAAATAAATTTTTAATTTATCAAGAAATAATTATAATAACATGCTAATAATAATACATATCATAATTTAATAAATTTTACCAAGTGCACAGTAATTTCTCTTTTAGTATTGTGAAATATTATCGGTGAGTACGCCCCAAGCCTTGTTCTTCATTAAGGCAGCTCAGTTTTGAAATAATGTTTGCCAATCAGTGCAGATTTGGTTCCATTTGCCGCGCGTGACTCAGTATCTCGCTATGTTTGGAACTTATTGTATGCGACATATCTCCAAAGTAATATTAGCTATATTCTTTTTTAATTAGTATTTTATTTTAAACGCTTTTATTAACTACTTTTGGAGTCTATTCTGTAACTTTCCTTTACAATTTAACGACCCGCTAAAATTTTGAATTTTAGTGGATCTCTGGAAATTTCTGATAAAAATTATATTCAGTAAACGCATATTTTAGGGCATGTAATAAACTATTTTAAAGGAACCCTCTAAAATTTCGTATGAAATGTTTGGCAACATCGCAAAACGGGTTATGTGAACTACACCTCCCAGCGTTAGTTCATTATTTTTTGCATTTAAGCGTTGTTTTAATCTAAAATTTAGCTTGTATTAACCCTGTGTTTCTTTGTTATCTTGTATCTTAATAAATCTATGCCGATTGATACCTTGAAGTGGGCGGTTGGTGTGACTCCAATACAATTAACGCATTCGAAAATACTCACTTCTACGTGGTACCTTCTGAGCAATTCTACTAAGGTTCGACGGACGCTACAAGCTACAACGTGCTGTTGAAAGCATACCAAGCCTATAGCTAGGGCATCGGATGGGCAATTGTCCAAGCCCATCTCACACTCTAATTGATGGCTTCCATGTGGTGAAAAGTTCATATAAGTGGTACAGAAACTTCCCATAAGAGTGAATAGCAAACATGAAAAAAGAAAAGAAAAGATACATTATAATATACTAATAGTAGGTACAACAAAAAGATTTTATTTGTGTCTGTAATTACTGAAAATAAATGTAACCTTGATTTTAGATGTCACTAACATTAAACGCAATTTTAACACTCCTTTAAAAAGGTCATTTTAGAAATTATTTTAAAAGAGTAGTTAAAATTTTAACAGATTTCAAAGTTAGCGATACGAAAATTATTTTATGTTTCACTTGTATTCGTTGATTATACCTGTAATACGAACTACACAAACAAGTTCATAACAACCAGGGCATTATAAGGGGGCATTATAATTCATAACGGCAGCTCATCGTTTACTGTGTAATCGGAGCCAGCATTACGTCCAATAGTAATTTATCATTTTTTTTCGTCATCGTTTGCGTAGGAGTGTGTTGCAACCTAACATGGACATGAGCATTTGTAATGCAGTTTCTGGGTCACGAATTCTTTTGTGCCGCCTTCTGAAAAATTCCTTAGATAAAACTAACTTCTTCTTTAGATGACATGTGCTATTAGAACTTTTCGTGTTTTCATGTTGGTACTAACCAACAACAAAAACATTTGAATTTAAAATTTTAAAAGTTTGTTTGACTTTTGCAAATTTAAAAAGTTGTTACACCCGAAAACATAAACATTCCTAGTTTTATAAATATAAACAACGTCCTTGGCAATAACAACAATTAGAAATTAAAACTAATTTTCTACTTGTACATATTCTCGTGAAAAATAAAATCTTGTATGCACCACGAGCGTTACTAGATGATAATGCCATTCGGGTGACTTCCATCCCTCGGGCTATAATTCACTTATGCGTGGTTTATCAGCCAAGAGAGCGAGGATTCAGGTACAATAACATCTATTCTAATAATAATAAATTAGCAGGTAATTGTGCAATTTGTGAAAGTTTTATTTCTGTCCCAATGAGGCTATTTTTTTAATTTTCGAAGCAATGTACGACGTTACCACTAACGACTATATAGCAATTGTTAATGCTTCAGTTAACAACCCACGTCAAATAACCCAGGTCGTCCACAATATAGCAACCAATCCAGATCTTCTAATAAGTATGGATTGTGTAATAGACAAACGGTAAAATCACCCAAATGTCCAACTATCTGAAATGTTTTGAGTCTCAACACGGAGTTGCGTTACTCGTCAAAACCATTCTAGTACTACCATCCTACATGCTTTAAAAGATAAAAAATTCAATCGTTTTGGACGGTCAGTTGTTGCTTGAGAGTCGTTTGTATTAAACAATGTCAGCGCTTTGCGGTGACCTCCTCGTTAGATGTCTCAATGATCTCTGTCCTCCGAGCCAAACTGGTAAATTCGCTGGGTGGTCTGCAATGCGTAAATTTTGGCTATGACTACCGCCGAAGTGTGAAGAAGAGCACTTCCGTTCGATATAGGGCCGTTTTTCAGTAATTGCAACCTACAACTGGTCTCTATCCTTGATTCGACAGTCCTTCAGTAGCATTTGGCAAAGTTTTCCGATGTTATCGGTGGTAGCTGCAGTTGTTGGCCGTTCCAAACGCTTATTATCAGCTAAGCTGACACGACCACGTTAAAATTCCCATCTTTTCACGGCGGAAATAACAGGATCCGTAAATGGCGCCCAACTCGTTTTTAATTTGCGTACGCGTGTTGCTTTTCAAATACAAGATCTTAATAAATAATTAACAATAATGTTTTGCATATTTAACACCAACTGAAACAAACGACTGCCAAACAACAACAAAGCGTCCAAAATGGATGAGATTCTTACAGGTATTTTTTAATTAAACATTGTAGTAATAGAATGCTTCTGATGAGTAACGCCATCTTCATGTTGAGACTCAAAACTTTTCAGACCATCCTCGTAGAATATATATCATAACCTGTTAACGCAAATTCTTATTATTGTCTGCACAATCCTTCTAATATCCATAGAAAAAGTATGGAATAATGTTTATTATTCCTTTTTAGTTAACTTTTCAAGATGCACGGACACATCGATTTGCCTTAATTGGACGGGGGAGGGTCTGTTTCGTATGGAAGAGACGATGACCTAGACATGGCACCTTACGAGCTATGCCGTCGCCAACTATTTTTTTAAATTACAAGTCCGTCTTTCTTGCTATAACTAAAGAGTACTCTATTGTCCGAGAATATCCAGAATATGTACACCATGAGGGCGGTCTGAAATAAATGGTTTACAAGATATGAAGGTTTACATATCTAAAAATGATATTTGGTTTCTTGTAACTCTTATGAGCAGATTTATAATCTATTTATTATGATTTATGATAAAATAACTGCGAAAATGAAAATCAATAATTGGTATCAACAAGACGGTGCGCCGCTACGTTCTGCAGGTCTTGTTGGATATCTTGGTGAACTATTCCCCAACAGATGGATTAGCAGACATTGACCTCTGGAGTGGACAGTTTGGTCTCTTGATCTTGTTCCCCCCGATTTCCCATGCATATAAAAGTTATAACTGTTGTAAGAAACCAAAAATAATCTTTTGGATGGTATGTAGTCCTCCATATTTTGAAAACTATTTATTTAAAAGTGCACTTATGCGGTATTATGGAATTAGGAAAAAAATTACTTTTCGATTCCAGTAGTATAAGATACCTTACTAGTTTGTATTGTTTGTAATAAGGTGGAGGGAAAAATAAAAGACAAAAACGACGTGTCCGAGCGTTTTGCTCAAAAGTGAATAAAAAAAAATAATTAACATTACATCATTCCAAACTTTTGCTGCTCCCTATATTTCTTTTTCTATTATTCTAAATTATAATTAACAATAACATTGAATAATCTAAGTTTTTGCCTTCAACACTGCAATCAAATCATAATTCATACCATATTTAAAGATATTAATTATCATTTTTTCTCCATTAATGTTCCATGTTTTAAAGGACAAAAATATTTCTATTTTGATATTTCCATTTGGGTCAAAGGTTTTGCCATTTTTTTGAAGAAATTTTTCAACTGCACTTATACTGATCAAATCTTTTATATATACGGAAAAGAAAATATGTGATGATTTAATTATAGAATAAACAGCCATTTATTTATATATATATAGTATCTAGAAAACCAATATAGTGGACAGACGTAACCTATTCCATTTTTAAAATATGAATTAAAACTGAAAAATTTATTAACATGGTTCTGTATTAACATATTCGCCCACATTTCTCTTTGACTTTTTAAGGTAATAATTTATTAAATAATGCTTATATTACGTTACCAGTTTCATTGACAAATTATTCATGATTTATTGTAGAGACGTATCAGAGATGAACCATGACCTGGGGTCATCAACATACTACTTTTATAAAGTAATGAGTAAGTGAGTATAGTAAAAAGATAGAAAAGTAAGGTAAGCTGGACCAGGTAGTACGTAACTGTGAAAAAATTAAGTAAATTCATAATTTGAAAAAATTGCAGTAATTTAACTCATTCTTGCAAGAAGAGAAATTTGTACTCATGTAAAAAGCTCTATGGCTTTGCCAATTTGTAACAATCTTATAAAAATACCAACGCTGATAGACACAATTGTAGTTTATTTAGTCTGAACTTTAGCCTTTTCCGTGCTTTGTAACTCCAAAACTGTTAATCTTAGAGCTTCGTAGACGGAGAGACTTTCGATCAGGATAATGTAAGCTACAACATATCACTATTTCAGTCAATTTGACCGGTAGTATCCAATTTCCGTAAGAAACTTGTGGGGTCATTTGCACGTCGGTACCCATTAGGCTTACATAGCTGCATCAGTTAATTCTTCACTAATATTCCTAATGCCTAGTTGTTAGGTTAATTCTTATGCATTTTCTGTTAGACATTTATTAAAAATAATTACTAAGGTTGTTTGGCTAAAATAATAAGAAATTCTAATAAACGAACAAACAAATAAAAATAATTTTACTATTATAACAACTTTATTCCTCATCAGAAATTTCAAATCGTGTATTAGGATAGCAGAAAATGTTGACAGTGGTATGCTGAAACCCTGGTATCTACGCATTGATTTATTGGTGACAACCCGTATGGTACACATTGACGACACAAACTGCAATATCAGTGCTACTGGTTACCAGATAACGCCCAGTTTTTACAAAGCATAGAGTCACTGCATCTAGTCACCTAGGCCAGCTGGTCGATCAGAGTAACGCAAACCGTCGCCATATTAGGGCAATGAAGGGTAATTTTTAATAATGGGCAAATTAAAACCACGTTTTACGTGTTTGACATATTAGAGGTTTCATCTTTCAGAATAAGAAAAACCTTTTAAAGTAAACGTGGATTTGATTAAATTCAATACAGAACAAATAATGAACAATTTCGTGCTTCGTTTGCCCCAATATGGCGGCGGTTTGCGGTACTCTGGTCGACCAGCTGGCCTAGGTAACTAGATGCAGTAACTCTAACAAAATAAATTTTAAATTGAACTTGATTAAGTTAATTTATTTTAAGTTGTATTTTTAATAATATAATATAATTAATTTTAAATATTGTTATAAAACAACTTAAAATAAATGTTATCTTAACATAGTTTAATTTCAATATGTTTTAATTTATCTAAAAACTGGGCGCCATCTGGTAACCAGTAGCACTATTAATGATGATATTGCAGTTTGTATCATCAACGTGTACCATACGGGGGTGTCATCAACAAATCAATGCATCGCTACCAGGGTTTCAGCACACCATCCTCAACCTTTTCTGCTATCCTAATACACGATTTGAAATTTATGACGATGAATAAAGTTTGTTATAATAGTTTTTTTATTTAATTGTCTGTTTGCCAGCATTGTTCATGAATAGTTGTTAACGCCGTATTCACTAATCACTGGTTTTATGGTAGCAGTTAATTTCACGGATTAGTTTTTAGAGACACTTTATATTATGGACACTATGGTTAAGAGAGTGGGATAATCACTGTCACTATCTATAAGGTCAGCCGGTAGTCGCCGTTTAATCCTGTTGTGGATTGATGTACGCCCGAGATTGAAGTAAGTTGCGCTTTCGCATTGATTAATATTTGCGTAAAATTTTTTACGTACTTTTGCTATACACCGTGTCCAAAATAAGAATGCACAGCATGGGGATCTTGAAAACGGTAAAAGATACAGGTTGGCTTAAATTAGGAAAAAGTTGCACTATTTAGAGTATGTTTACATGCCGATCGCAGAAATCCATGATTGTTTATCGTTTTCGAAATTTTCCAAAAAATGCAATTTTTTGGATTTTCGACTTTTCCAATTTTTGTATTTATTTTAAAAGATATTAAAAAACTAATGACACTTTCTCATTATCACTTTTTAAGCTCTACAAAATGGCGTCTTCAAATTTTTTATCCGACGTTTCATCTTAGAGAAATCACCATCAACTTAATTTTTTTATATGGCCACAAAAGTAGAAACACCTTGTATACGGTAGCATTTTTTATTACAAATTCAACGATGTATCACACATTATGCTTCTAAAGCCAAAAACAAAGAAAATGAATTTTAATATTTGTTTAGATTCTTAATCTAGTAGGCATTGGAAAAAGAATTCAAAGATTATTGCAAGTGTTCAAATAAGTTCCCATTATTTTCTAGACACAAGTACAGCCTAGAAAAAACAGCTGAATTTAAAACATGGTCTAACACTTCTACCGAGAATGTAATTAAGTATTGTTTTTTTTTTACTTTTTAAATAGTAGGCATTGGAACAATTGCAATATTTCTATTTGATCTGTCACATTATTGTTAAAAACGTTCTAACGTATTTTGAAGTTGTTTGTTTTGTTTATAAGAAGTTAAAGTGTTTTAATTTATTTGTGTTACGATTGAAAGAGGAAATTTCACAAACCAAGAAAAATTTGATATGTTGACGTGTTACATCTTGTGCCACAAAAATTGTGTAGCTGCTGAGCAGATGTATTTTGATAATTATCCTGAACGAAGACAACCTGAGAAATCCATGTTTAGACCTTTGGTATCTAATTTAAAGGAATTTGGTTCATTCAAAAAACCACTTTCATCTCGTAAAAAACAATCCAACGAAGAAAAAGCGAATACCGTTCTACTAGCCGTTGTTGAAAATCCTGAAATATCCACAAGACTAATTGAGCGTCAGACTGGGGTAGCTAGATCTACAGCCCACTTCATTTTACAAAAGAATAAATTTCATCCATATAAATTTAGAATTTGTCAGGGTCTTAGACCTGGTGACGAGAGAAAGCGAGCAAGTTTTTGTGAATGGTATACCAGAAAATGTCAAGAAAATCAAACTTTTCCTTTTCAAGTAATTTGGTCTGATGAAAGCATGATAACCAACAATGGCATTTTAAACCGGCGTAACAAACATTATTGAGAAACAGACAATCCTCATTTAAAAAAAGATACAAGGCATCAACACCGATTTGGATTTAATATGTGGATAGGTATTTTAGGTAGCGGAATAATAGGGCCCTTTATTTATCACAACAATTTAAATTCCGAGCGGTATCTTCACCTGCTGCAGACTGATTTGGAAGACGCCTTGGATGATTACCTGTAGCAATAATTAACAACTGCTGGTTTCAGCAAGATGATGCCCCAGCACATACCTCAAGAAATGTACGGGAGTATTTGTCGCAAAGGTTTCCTGAAAAATGGATTGGAACTCACAGTGAAGTAGCTTGGCCAGCCCGATCACCAGATTTGAGCCCGTTAGACTTTTTCCTGTGGGGTTATGTAAAAAATCAAGTGTATGACTCAACTTTTGAAACTGAAGAACAATTATTGGCATGGGTTATAGCAGCAGTTAAAACAAACTCCTCAGAAATGTTAGCCAAAGTTTTAAATTCAACTGTACAAAGAGCATACTTGTGTCTAGAAAATAATGGGAACTTATTTTAATCTTTGAATTCTTTTCCAATGCCTACTAGATTAAGAATCTAAAAAAATATTAAAATTCATTTTCTCTGTTTTTGGCTTTAGAAGCATAATGTGTGATACATCGTTGAATTTGTAATAAAAAATGCTACCGTATACAAGGTGTTTCTACTTTTGTGGCCATATAAAAAAATTAAGTTGATGATGATTTCTCGAAGATGAAACATCGGATAAAAAATTTGAAGACGCCATTTTGTAGAGCTTAAAAAGTGACAATGAGAAAGTGTCATTAGTTTTTTAATATCTTTTAAAATAAATACAAAAATTGGAAAAGTCGAAAATCCGAAAAATTGCATTTTTTGGAAAATTTCGAAAACGATAAACAATCATGGATTTCTGCGATCGGCATGTAGACATACTCTAAATAGTGCAACTTTTTCCTAATTTAAGCCAACCTGTATCTTTTACCGTTTTCAAGATCCCCATGCTGTGCATTCTTATCTTGGACACGGTGTATATTCTTCTACTGTGGGGGTGTTGGTTTCCCTGTGAATCTGTGAGTTCCTGATGAAACATTCTGCCTGGGTGATGCGTAGTGTTTTATTTTATAAGACTTGGAGTTTGATTATGTTTGTCTTGGACGTGGCACTCCATACGCTGTATCCATAGGTGATTATAGGTCTAATTAAAGATTTGTAGATTAATATTCCACTTTGGATTTTCAACGTGGATTTCTTGTTGATTATGGGGTATAACATGCTTAATCTTGTGTGACTTTCGGTTAATTTTTTGTTTATGTGAAGACTCCAAGTTAACCTTCGATCCAGGTATATACCGAGGTAACGTACTGCACTGTCCTTCGGGTTCCATGGGATAAGCATGTTGTTAATAATTATGTTGGGAGGATCAGGCGGTCGGCGTAATGTGAATATCTTGGCTTCGCATTTGTCGGCATTTATAGTCATGCTCCATTTATTAAACCATTCACTTAGTTCATTAATACTTCGCTGTAGGTTGTACGTTGCGGTGATAATATCATGATCCCGGGTGATGACTGCAGTATCGTGTGCGTACATGGCAAGGGTTGCTCCTGGAGGGGTTGGAAGGTCGTACATGTATATATTAAATAGGATAGGGCTAATAATCGAACCTTGAGGGACTCCGGCTAGGGCGAGTGGGGTAAAGAGGTAAACGAGTTTACTCTTACTTGAAATGATCTATCTGTTAAAAACGATTGAATGATGTGGAATAGGTATGATGGGGTGTTTATCGTTAACAATTTATATATCAGACCATGGATCCAGACTCTGTCAAATGCTTGGGCGATATCTATAAAGGTTATACGCGTGTGCATTTTGCGTTCGTAACCTTCTTCTATTATTTCTACGAGGCGTAGGATTTGATGCATAGTGGAATGTGAATATTTGAACCCAAATTGTAGTTGAGGGATGATGTTGTTGTCGGTTAAGTGCTTTTTTAGTCTGGTTTGTATTGCTCTTTCCAGAAGCTTAGAGACCGTGGATAGTAGGCTTATTGGTCGATAGTTTTTAGGGTTATTGTGCGGTTTGTTGGGTTTTGGTATCATTATGATTATCGCCCGTTTCCAGCTGGTGGGGAAATATCCTGTTCTTAAGCATGCATTGAAGATAGCTAACAGATATAATATGGGCTTATCAGGTAGTTTTTTTAGTAGTATGTTGGGGATCATGTCTATTCCTGAGGATTTCTTGGCATTTACTTTTTGAATATAATATTGTTTGAGTTCTGCTGGTGTTATTGGGTCAATCGGTGATGGATTGTAAGGGATGGCGTTATTGATTTCGGTTTCAATTTGTTGTACGTGGTTCATGTTGGTTTCATCGGGTGGTGTGGTGAATATATTTTCGAGGTGTTCAGCGAATACCTCACATTTATCTTTATCTTCCGCGTAGACGCCGTTATCATTTTTAAGTGGTGGGATTATAGTTGGTTGGTATATATCCTTCTTGTGGCTCTCCACATATTGGGATCGCCTGGGTCTAGAGTCTCTATGTAGTGATTGTAAGTGGATATTCGGAATTTGTCTAGTTCAGTTCTTATTGTTCTTACTAGTTCATTGAGTTGGGCTTTGATTTGGGGATTTCGGGTGTTTTGCCATGTTCTTCGGAGTTTATGTTTATTTGTTATCATTCGCTGTAAATATGGTGGTGGGGTATGAGTGCTGTAAGGTTTGTGGGTTCGAAGATTTATGGTTGATTGTTGAATTGCTGTGGCTGTTGTGTCTTGAAATTTAGCGATTGCCTTGTTAATGTCTTCTTGTGTAGTTAAGTTTGTAGGACATTTGATTTGGTGATTCATAATATCTGAGAATCTTTCCCAATTTATTCTACCATTGATTAGTTTTGGTGGCCGGGGGTAATGCTGGGGTGTGCAGTTTAGGGAGAATATAACTGGGAGGTGATCAGAATCTAACTCTGTAACTACTGTTTGTGTGATTGGGTAGATACGTTTTTGTGTAAAATAATGTCTAGAATGTCAGGAAGTTGGTTTTGTCTATATGGGAAATAGGTGTATTCCGTAGGTGGAGAGATTAGGATATCTAAGCGGGACGAGAAGTTATGCAGTTTTACTCCGTTGGGGTTCGTTGCTCTACATCCCCAGTTTGTGTGTTTACAGTTAAGATCTCCTGCTAATAAGGTGGCAAGTTGGCTGTTAAAGATATGGTTGAGTTCATCTTGGTTTAATTGGTTTCTAGGTGGTTTGTAGGCTGAAATTATTCTAAATGGAGAGCTATTTGCGAGATTAAGTTTGATGGCTACAGCTTCTAGGTGTCTAACTGTTTCTATTTCGACTGGATTGGCATCCAGGGTTTTTTTAATTATTATAGCTGAACCACCCCATCCAACTTCTGTGGTTCGATCTTTTCTGTAAATGTGGTATCCTGGGAACGTGAATTTTTCATTTAGCACGAAATGAGTCTCAGTGATGCATGCTACATCAATTTGGTATCGTGAGAGGAACGAGATAAACAACGATCGTTGGCTTTTGAGGCCATTCGCATTCCAGTTCATCAGGGTTAACTTATTTAGAGCGATGGGATTATTTACTGCCATTTTGGAGTAGTAGTGGGATTAAAGATAAGAGGAAGTTTTTAATTTGTTCGAGGTAGGGAGTAATCATTTCAATGATGCTCTGGAGGAAATTATTTGTAGAGGATGTTTGTGTTGTTATTGGGGGGGGGGGTTCGTTTGTGTTGGCAGTTTTGGGTTGAGGATTAAGGTGTGAAGGATTGTTATTTACGACGTTAGCATATGATGGATGAGATGTGATTTTTCCGGATAGGGAAGCATTGGGGTTTTGGGATTTAATTATAGGGAATGCGTGGGTGTTGTTATATTTTTTTATGTATGGGCATCCTCTATAATTAGCTGTGTGATTGCCCCCGCAGTTAACACATTTTGGCTCGTCGGTGTTCTTATTTTTACTGCAATGTGAGTAATAATGAAAATCTAGAGTAGCAAATTCAGCGTTTCAATGCCATGATGTATCTAAATCTGCATTTGGGTTTGAGCATTACACGTATCATCCATTTTATTGATTCAAATAATCAAATTAATACAATGTCTTTCAAACACTACAAACATTATGTCAACAATACATCAAGACATAAAATTGTTGTGCAGACTAATTTTTGCTGATTCTAAATATTGAAATGATGACTACTTTGGATTTAAATCTAGAGTTAGTGGGAAAAAAGTAAAGGAACTGAGTTGAAACCATTATTGTTTCTTTACGTTTTGTTACTATCGGCTGTACAACAAACAAGATTACTTTTATTTTTGAGTCAACCAAGCACCCACTCACAATCAAGCATTCTTTAAAAACAAATTTTAATCTCTTAATTTAAAATGATGGAAAAAAGTGATCTTAATACTTTCTTTCGCTAACCATAATGAATTCGAAGTAATGAAGATTTATTACTTAATTTAAGCTGGTAGGAAAAGCCTTCACCAAAATCTTCAACTAACTGTAACTGTAAGAGAGCCAATATGCGATTCTTGAATTGAAACTTAATATTAAGTTCGTATACCATTTGACAGTACTTATTAAAGGTATAGTTTTTTCCTTTACCATGCACAGGATCGGATTTAAAGGTGGGCGGGTGGGCTACAGTCCAGGGGCCCCCACCAATCGAAGGCTCCACCAAATGAAAAACATTACAATTTTTCTAAGTTCAAAAATTTGTTTTCCTTTATTTCTTTATATTTAAAAAAAGTATATTGCCGGGAAAAGACCGGATATATACGAGGGTAGATTGAAAAGTTTCCGGAATGGGCAAGAAAACGCAGTAATTGAACAGGTTTTTGTTTTTATTTTTCAACATAATATCCTTGCAGGGCGATACACTTTTCCCAGCGGTGCTCCAACTTTTTTAAGCCTTCAGAAAAATATGATTTCGGGAACTCTGCAAAATAAGCTTTAGTGGCGGCGATGACCTCCTCATTTGACGTAAAGCGCTTGCCTCCGAGCCAAGTCTTCATGTTTGTGAACAAAAAGAAGTCGCACGGGGCCAGGTCTGGAGAGTACGGGGGATGCGGCACCACCTCGTAGCCCAATTCAACCAATTTAGCATTGGCGATTCGGGATGAATGGGCCGGCGCGTTGTCGTGATGGAAGAGCACTTTTTTTCGCTGCAAATGAGGCCGTTTCTCCTTCAAAATGCCGTTGAATTGATCCAATAAATCGCTGTAGTATTGTCCCGTGATAGTTCTTCCCTTCTGCAAAAAGTCGATGTGTATCACACCTTGCGAATCCCAAAAAACGGTGGCCATGACCTTTCCAGCAGATGGGACAGTCTTTGCCTTCTTCGGAGCAGATTCGCCTGGAGAAATCCACTGTTTCGACTGCTGCTTGGTTTCTGGTGTGTAGTGGTGGATCCATGTTTCGTCCACGGTCACGAATCGGCGAAAAAAATCCGTTGGATTACGATTTAACAAGGCCAAACACTCTTTCGAAGTGGTCACACGATTTCGCTTGTTGTCCATAGTCAGCAAACGCGGCACCCATCGCGCCGAGAGCTTCCTCATGCCCAAATGTTCGTGCACGATATTTTGCACACGTTCATATGAGATGCCCGTGGTCTCTACTATTTCGTGCAACTTCACTCGTCGATCGGCTAACACGAGATCATGGACTTTATCGACCATTTCTTCATTTGTGGCCGTTTTTGGACGTCCACTGCGTGGTTCATCCTTGGTGCTCGTACGGCCACGTTTGAACTCGCTCACCCAGAAACTAATAGTCGAAAATGAAGGTGTGGATGTGCCATGAACTTTCTGCAAAATATCTCGTATCTCCGTCGCCGTTTTCCCGTCCATCCAGAAATGTTTGATGACTGCACGAAATTCGTTTTTATCCATTTTTGCAAAAGTGCCTGAATTGCTTCACAAGATATCCTAGTAAACATAAACGGAACGACGCACGTGTCTGAAAATTTGACAGCTTTCCTAAAATAGGTTAGCCTTGACAACCATCATAACAATTTCACGATACGCGCGCCATCTCTTGCCCATTCCGGAAACTTTTCAATCTACCCTCGTACAGTCTAACAAGTAAACTCATAAAACTTTATTGAACATTAAATATTTTATTCATTTCATGCAATTATTACAGTTTAGCTTTTATTGATTTGAAATAATTAATAAGAAGATAAACAATTTTGATTTGATCTCCCGGTTGCGATATCAAGTTTAACCTTTTTTTTGCTCACTACGCTATGCTGTGTATCAGTAACGACATTTGAGCATAAAATCTTTTGGCATTATATAAAATATATATTGTTCAAATCAATACATTGCGCAATTAAGTCAAACAACTTACAAACGTATTCAATTTTTAACAAAAGCTCATAAGATAATATAACAACAATAGAATATAATAATACATAATTATATGAACAGGGCGTCTCAAAAATAACGAACAATGGTACTTGAATACTAGCTACTAGTCAATGACGTGCGAAGAAAACCTTTCTTATAACTTTTTTGCTAAAATGTTTACTTTCTAAGTTGTTTAAAGTTTTCAGTCCATTACTGCACTCTGCTAGACATTCTCCTTGTGTCGCATAATGCCGAGGATTGTAGTTTGTTGAATTTGAAATAATTTGTCAAAAAACACGATTTTGTCTATGCCGCAAAGTACTAAGAATGCATTAAAATACATTTGTAAATAAAACGTGCTTTTTACTTATGTTGCAGTTTGTTTATCTTAAAATAAATTCAAGATTTAATAATAGCTTTAAAATAAAAACATTTGATTTTTAAAGAGAATATTTGGTTTCCTAATAAGATAAGTTGATTAGATTAAAGGGCAAGTTTTATTGTATGAGCGGCTTTGAATTTAATTAAGGATACATATAAACCATTCGGCTTTATAAGCGAATTACATTACGAGTTCTATTCTGCGATGTTAGTAGATTGTTTACAACCTGCATAATTATTTAATTCTAGTAATCCTTTTCAGTAAAAATAAAATCATCATGAAATAAATAACCATTAAACGCTAGCTACTATTTATGATCTGATAACGGCAATTTATATTGAACAATCTTTCTTTCGTACTTTATGCTTGTAAATAAAATAATTCGTTCAGCCTTATGAGTTATGATTATTATGAAGAATACCTAATTTTCATCAATGTAAATAGTTTATTGCGTTTATTGACTATTCATTACAATAAAATCAGACTGTCCAATACAGTTGTGTCTACGCAACCTTTAATGCCATCGAAGATAAACAGAAGAATAAATCATACTTTTAATCTTAAATTAATGGGCGATCTTTAATTAAAGTTCGTGTTATAGTAAAGAGTTAAATAAAGTACAGGTTATTTCTGCTGTTAATCAATCTTATTTCAAACAAAAAACACCATGGAATAAACTTTTGATAATAAACATAATCAGTTTATGATAGTTCGAACGCTTACGTTGATGTCATCGTTCACAAAAATTTGGCCTTAACCAACATTCCTACTCGAAATTTCCTGTCAACTCGGCAGGCTAAAATACATATCGTATTGGTATAACTTTACATTGTTTTGGTTATCTCGATGCTCGACCACTTTTAGTTACTTAAATTGAAGCAAAATATAACATGATCGTATTAGCAACAAGTTTTACAAGCAGCTTCTTACAAATTGAAAAAAAATTTTGCAAGCTAGAGTTTTTTTTTTCTTCAGTTTTATCTCTGACCTTCTTTAACCCTCTGAGTTATTGAAAGTTTATTTTAAGACACATAGTCTGACAGCAGCAAAAGCCGTACTATGTTCAAATCTTCATACTTTTAAGAGTATACTTAAACCTGAGACTCGAACTCAAACCGAGCTCTTTGCCTATTAAGATTGGTGAAAGCGGCTAAGTGAAACAGCAGGGAAAAGTTGTTGCCATTGACTAAAGCTAGCGATAAATAAGACTACAGAATATGGTAAAGAGGACAGGTCCATACCAGTAGCAGCTCGTGATTTCCTAGGAAGGTGAGGCTCGAAAAAAAAACTCCTACTGCAAAACCCTATTTAATATGTGGGCGGTGCAACGTGTAAATATGCTATAGGTGCACCAGATCCAATTTCAGGCAGTTTAAATCTCCGGCCATAACGCTAGCATCATCGTAACATTGAGTAACTAATATTTGTTTAAAATGAAAGGGTTATAAAACGTTAGCTGTTAGATCAAATATTGCATTTGCAGTTTTATCAGCACGTCAAAAAAGTCTAAAAATCGTTCTTTTAAATTTCCGTTATATTTTTTTACACCCCTGGAGAATGTTTTTAATTATTAGCTGCTTAATTAAAATCCCAGACTTTTTTCACTAATACACGTAAAAATGTTCCCGTGAATAACTTATAAAAGCACCTTAAGTATATATCACACAAGTTAATCACGTTAAAATACGATTTTGAAAAGTAAAACAAAACACGAAAGAAATCGTCTTCGGTAGAATTCGGACGGAGGTCGCCAGGATAAAATAACATGTGATACGAATCTCGATCTTTCTTTGATTCACGAAGCTGTGAAATTTCAGCCTCAGTTCTGCCTATAGGAAGAGTATACGAACGATAACCAAGCCGCTGCGCTGTAACGAGCCAGCGAATGCATACAGATGCATGAACTGAAGTTTGAAATTTTGAGCCTCATCCATTCTGTTTATCGCGCTGCGTTGGGTATGCGTATATAAATACATTTTTTTATAAAATAAGCTTATTTATATTAAATTCAATATTTTTAATCTAGAAAGTATGCATAGAATAAATTTATTAACATAGTAATAAAAAAATAATTGTGGTAAAATATTTAGATTTTATTTAATAATTATTTGGTTTCATTTAGGTGAGGCTCAGCCTCACCTGCCTCACCCGGCGAGCCGCGCCTAGTCCATACCTAACTTCAAATTGCTGATAGATACTCTATTATGGTTCCCTCGTGTATTATAGCGTTGTCGTGTTTGTCCCAAAGGTGAGGAAGAGTGTAGACGTATCAAAAGGGAAAGATACGAAGATTAGCTGAATAGAAACTAGTTTTAAAAAATAAATAAGTACATTTTAATAAAACCAAAAAAATAATCATAGGTATTTAGGTAGTATTTACTGTTTTAAGCAAGATCACGTTGGTTTATTTGCCCAAAAAGGATACTAATTCTTACGGAAAATCTAAACTTTTTAAATATATCTTTAATTTCGATTTTTAAGTTCTACACGTCATGACAATAGCTAACCAACAAACTAATAACGTATGTGGCGGGAGTTTCGCATAAAAGATGAAGGAACAAATATATAAAATGCAAACCCGCCCGTTCCACCAGGGTCATCCCATCTCCATAATTATTATTCTTCTTCTTATCTGGTTGTGTTGTTTTATGTTCGATTAAGTAACCAGTTAACAATAAATGTGCAAATAAACTTGAAAACTGTTAATTGTTATTGTTCGGAGATATAGGACAAAAAATCCAAACAATGCTGCAGGTAAGAGAGAATCTTAAACTATTGATTTAAGTATATTTTATGTATATACACGCATGTTACCTTGATTTGACAACAATTAGGTAATTGTTATTCTTTGTAAATAGACTGTTTATAAGAGTTTTAACGGTTTTGTTCTAAAGTTTCATAATGATATAGAAGACTTTTAATGTGTTCTGATTAATTAATGTAAAGAAACTCGTACTGAATACATGTTAAGAAACAATTAATTAATACCCAAAACATAAATATTTACTGAATGAAAACACATATATAACTTTTAATATGTTTTTATTTATAGTTAAGTGTTTAATAAACTAATTTAAGAATAATCCATAAATTAGTTAAATACACTAATTAAATTAGGCTAGGTATGCGGATTTTCTTCATACGACTTACAGTTTTCAGAAATATCAAAAAGTTGATGTTTGTTTGATTGGACGTTTATTATTTTATCTGCAAAGTCCTCACTTAAATTAATTTTAAATAAAGTTAATAATTACTAATTTCATAGTAATGAACATTTCTTCATTATTTCTTTAAGAATCACATTTCTTCTATTGCATCACATTTAATTTGTTTTTATCGACTATCTACAAGACATGAGATCATGTACAATATAACTACTACATCAAAGTTAATAAGTATTCCGACAGTTACAGTGATAATTTAGTGAAACATACTTTTCAGGTAACGAATATTTGTTTAAATTATTTTTAAATTTATTCCTGGATGGGTTAATAAAATTTTAGACAACGACTTGTATAATGTATTATAAGCCTGGAAATTATAGCCTATAAAAACATGTATTATAGATTCATTAATATTCTGTAACTGTATAATTATTAACACTATGGATACATAAAATATAAAAATGTCTGCGACTAAAAACTAAGTGGAATTAATAATCCAGAACGTTTATCTTAACTTTAATAAATTTGAAAAATTACTTCGTATACTGATTAGTCATAGAAATCTGGGCTGTATAAATGCAATTTATTTTATAAATAAGCTTTGACGTATACAATATCTTAGTGTAAACTTACTTAGTGAAACTTAATAAACGTGAAATAAAATAATTAATACAAGATTTATTGATATTTTTATACCTGACAATTGTTTTGACATATAAATATGTCATTATCAAAGATAAATTAAAATGATACATAAAATAGGTACCTCACTAGATACAATCCATATATAAAATTAAATACCTAACACTTATATAATAATGCAGAATTACTAAGCTCAGTCTGTTCATTCACTAAAGGAACGTGCGCTTTTGTGTTTGTATATTTCAAAAGCTTCGAAAATGTGTTTGTTGTTTGCAAAAGTGTAAGAATTTGATGCTATTTCGAGGTGTCATTGTGTGATTCTGTTTCAGTGGTGTTTGGCAAAATTAGATCTCCCTGGGTTTTTATTTTTGTAACAGCATACATTCTGTGTATCTTATATAATTTCGAAATGTTTGTCCAATATAAACAAAGTTACAAAAAGGACATTAACGTAAATGACAAATTTCATGATGTCTTTGGCTTTGGATAAAAATGAAAACTGTTTGTTTAATAGGTTATTTTGTTTTAATTGAGTTGGTTTTTCGTAGTATATTTGCATATAATTTTTTTGCATATCTTACCACGTAATTTGTGTCTTTTGTTTGAGTGTCAATTGGATATATTCTCCGGTACCTAACCTATAATATTTTTGTTTAATTAAAGCGTAATTATTGGAGTAGTTAAAGCTCGATTTACAAAAGACTTTCTCCGTAATGTAATTATTATTAATATGTCATTATCAAAAGTAAATTAAAATGATAAACCAACACGTTGATAAGGATATGTACATAAAATTAGTAACTAGATACCATACATACATAAAACTGAATATCTAACACCTATAATAATGCGGAATTAATACGCTCAATTTGATTCTTCATTAAAAGCATCATGTGTTTTTGTATAGCAAATTTTGATTTACAAGTATCATGATTGGGATTGTTTTAAGCCTAAAATATTGCATAATGAGTAGAATACTGATCCAATCGACTCATGCAGGTATATGATTTTTGACATTATTCTATGCAAGAATTGGGATGACCATTTTTGTATTTTTTAAACAAATATGATGTAACTCTCCTTGAAGATATGGGTAAAATTATAGCGGTGCCTTTTTACAGCTCCTCCCTGATGCACTATAGTCTGCCCTGCCAAGAGCAATTTAATAACCTACATCAAAAATAAAAGTGATAAAAAAACGATAGCATTTTAAAAATGAACTATAATACTACTCCTAACATTTCAACTCGAGTTGTACAAGCGACTGACATGAAATCTCGTGCCCCATATGTCGACTTCAACTAATATAGTATACTGCTGTGGATTGCTAACTCAAAATTTTCAAAAAATTACAAAATTCAAAATTTATATTATTAAAAAATGTTACTTTTGAAGTAAATATTAATTACATTATATTGAAAAGCCGTTCGAAAAGTGTTAAAAGTTAAGTGAGTTATTGAAAATGTTAGAAAAACAATTTATTGTTAAATTGAAACTACGAAACATTGTTTAAAAGTTATTGTTAAACAATAAATAACAGAAAAGCACAGTGAGGTACAACATACAGTGGTTGTTTTACTTAAAATCAATAATTCCTAGGATTATAAAAACATAAAAGAAAAAAGGCAAAGTCTAGCCGTTAGTTCTTCGAGTTGTAAAGTAACGAGGCAAAGTTTAGCAGCTTTAAAAAAATAAAAGAAAATAAGTTTTTTTACGAAAAATAAAACAAAAGGAAATAAAAAAAAATGTGCAACAGAATTATAAACAAATTCTCAAGATGTAGTTGTACTTATGTATTTATGTACATTTTTATTATGCGAATTACTTTTTTTTACTTCATATTAATTTATATAAAGTTTTTACAGCTATTGAAATGTAAGACAATAATCGTATTTTTTTAAATGTTTTGCTTAAAAACAGTTAAGAGCAAGTGTAATAAGATAAAGAATATCAGCAAGCAAGTTGACCGTCCAATACATTATCCAACCGGCGCACGCAGGCGAATTTTAAGGAAATCCTGGCCAAAACTATATAACGGGAAATGTTAAATATTCTAGCATGACAAAGTGCATTAAAAGCATTAAACTATATCTACTTGTCATAAACCAATCATTAAAGTTCTATAAAATCAACCGTTTTAAAGTAGCTTTAGTCTAAATTTGCTTGTTGGTAGTGACAGTAACTAAAAGTGTGCTGCAGTTTGTGAACGCTTTTAGAAATTTAAAAAATTTCTTTAAAGAATTTTTAAAAATTTAAAAAATGTTTTCTTTTGCTTATTTCGTATTTTTAATGTATTGAGAGTACAATGGGCATACTTCAAATTTAAAATGCGATTTTTTCAAAAACTAGCTGGTTGCACCATACGTTGATAGTGCTTTTGAATAAATTATTTTTTAAGTTGCCGTTTTTTCATTTAGTATTATATTTTATTTATTACTTATAGTTAACAATTTTTAAATAACTAAACCTGAAAATTATTTCTTCTTAGTTAGATATGGTTTCTGTTATGTCTTGATTAAAGTCAATGGTAGTTATTCATTTTGACTAAATTGTTACACGTAGCTAATGCTAATATCGTTAAAAACTAAAAACATTGGTTTAGTTTTATGTAGATAGAGTTTTCAAAAGTATATTACTGCATTTTTACCAACAAATTTCTATTCAGCACAAAATAAAAGTTGTGACCATGTTTTTGCAATAGCTGACCGGAGGAAAATCCAGTGCCCCGCCGACCGGTCTATTCTGGCATTACTGCTGTGGTATCATATTTCTCCATCTTTGTGTTTTTTATAATTCGAAATTACTGTTCTTCTCACTTTTAAAAGCGTGAATATTCGAAACTATTGAATTGATCACTAGCTAGCTACCAATAGGAATTATTTAAATGTTGAGGACTCATAACGGGAGTAATGACAATCCAAAAACCATGGTATAAACGTCGTCGGTTTGGTATTGAGTTCTAGAGTTTGGGTCATTTCCACTGAGATAATAAGGTTATAGTTGTGACTATTGGTAGGACATTATACCAGCAGGGTAAATGTTTACTTGAACGTTTCGTAGCAAAGAACGCTTCTCACAAAGTAAATTATTGTGTTAAGTTAATTTTCTTTGATGTTCTGTTTTCTAATAAGATTGTTAAAAAATGCTAAATATTGTTCATTGTCCTACTTGTACATAAGACGGTACACACGTCAGAAATTTGGTTTTATTATCTCGGTAATGGCTTGAATACGATGATCGTATGATGGATTCGCTACGATCATCCGACGATAATAAGCTATCAAGGTTGAGTAAAAGTTTTTACGTGACGACACCGTCTCATGTTGGCTGTGTCAAACCAGAAAACGATCAGAACTCCGTCAAAGTCGGTTTTATCGTTTATGAGGTGGATTTAAAACAGTTTCGTAAGACAAGGAGCTTATTAAATAAGAGCATCGGTTGTAAGACAGCAGCAGGAGTATCACCTCTACCGGTATGTTTATACGTGGTTTTGTCAGTGGCGTGCGGTCAGAATTTAGGCTAGGGAAGCAACCACGATTTTAATTATAATACACCTAGGTACAGGCGCGGATTAACGGGGAGGGAGTAATCCCCCCCCCCCCAATTTAGAAATAAGTTTACATAGAATAGAAACAAATAATGTTTGTTTAATTATTATTTATTAAAACAATTATTTTTCCAAAGATTTCCCCCTCGAAATACTTCTCTGGATCCGCCCCTGCTAGGTACAATAAAAACCAATGTTATAATTATTAAGCTTAAAAGTTTTTCAAAGAAGCACTTTTACACTTTATACTTATGGAATTTGTTGACTATCATTCTTTATTTAAAAAAAAACTACTACTACGTATCAATTTTCCCGTCTTTCTTAGCAAAATACCGGTACAGGTTTTAATCTTTGTTGTTAAATTTGAAAGATCTGGTTTTGATCTGCCTTTCTTAATAATTTGTAATTTCTCTCCAAAACTTTATGCGAAAAATTCCTTATTAATAATTTACAAACTGAACAAAAAATCGTCCCGATTCGGCTATATCGAAGGTACTCGAACCTTTCACCGAAGCAGTTGAATTTGCAGTCGTGACGATAATGCAATTTTAAATTTGCATACAGGAAAACTAAATAGAACTATTTGTCTTTAAAAAATACAACTTATAAATTAAAATAATAAAATGCGACAAAATACAGTCTCATTCGCAGATTTACATTACTTAAGTAACACTAAATCGAACAAATAACCAAATTATAAAAAATAAAGATTTGGGAACGAAGCACAATAGAAATTACGACCAAACAATGTTAACCAGCCAAACAGCATCCGTCTATTATAACACCCCGAGCTCGCTGATTCACGCCAAGGTTAAGAGAAGAGCATTTGTAAGCAGTGCTTATATGAAGTGTATGTATCACATTTGAATCGGTATTACCTTTCCGTGCAAGTTTAATGAGCCTAATTTAAAATAGTATTCTAAATAATTATACTTTTTGCTGTACAGAGTTGATATTGAGCTTTAATTTGATAAATATTTCAATTTAAATAAACGATAACCATAATTTTACAAAAGTATTTTTGTTAGCATTGTTTTTATTTTTAATAAATTCTCAAGGCAAGCATTGCTTCCATTGCTTCCATGGACTGCCACTGGGTTTTGTTAATACTTTTCATTTCTATTCTCGTGGATACTTACTAGCTAATGATGCTGGTGCTCCCAGATGTTTTCGGATAAAAATCAAGACGAGGTTACATATTAATCTCATAAAAACCAACAAAAGACAAAAGAAACAAAATGGCTGTTCTACACCTTTTTTGTTTAACAGAAACGTTCTACCACGAAACGTCTTTCCTTCTTAAACCAAGTAACGTACATCTCTTCCAACTAATCATACTATTCTGTGGGTACTGCTGTAGACTCACGTGCAGGTATTGCTGGTGCTAGTTTGTCGTGCTTCTTAGAGAGTTGGAAAAGTCGATGCTCATCAGATATTTACTTCTTTATCACCAGCAGTGATTGTAACGTTAGTTTGAGACACCGAGGTTGTACACCGCCTCCTAGGCATTAAACCAATAACGGTAGATTAAATTTCAGGTGTAATTTTTTAAATCGACATTGATGCCATTTAATTCTACGTTATCGTTAAATTATTGCTTCCATAATTTTCATCAAAAATATATAATGGAGGAAAAGAAGAAAAAGAGAAAAAACGAGGAAAGAAATGAAGTGTAATGCCTTTTGTACCTTTTTCTAACAACCCCACCAGTGAATACTATTTTAATACAAAAATTAAATTAAACATGAAACTGATAAACCTTTGTTGGCAATGCCCAGAACACAGATGAACAAATGCGTTACTGTAGATACAGGGCACTGGGTCTAGCAATTAAACGTGGAATTTTCAAATATTACCGATAAAAATCCATAAAGTCTCGCCCACGAATAAAAATATAAGTATTAATGTCAGCACAGCATCCACTAGTTTTCTAATGGATACTTCGAAACAAGATACTCACCCGAATACCACTTTGGACTGGTTTTTCAATCTGTGGTACATCTCTGATTAACCTTAATTATAATAATAGGTTAGTTACTATTCATGTAATTGTCGCAAAAAGCAATATCTATGGTAATTAAGTAAGCAAAGATGGAAAAGTTTACCCTTTACATTAGTAAAAAGTTATTTATGCAATAAGCAAGGAAAACATGACGTATATGGAACACTCATTTTTTCTACGTGTTGCATGCAATAGTTTTTCTATTACGATTTGAAAGAGAGACCAAACAAACTTTTTTTTAAATTTTAAATAATTCTTATAAAATTTAAGCAGTTCAATAAATATTCCCCAATAAAACTGAAATATGTAATTAATTAGAAAGACATATAACAAACGTTGCAGTCAATGTTCTTCGTGATCGATTCATTTATCATTTTTGCACAATCGGAGGTGAACCTATGATTGATATCTTATTGCAGGAATCTTAATATAAATTCCTATGGCAGACTTTTGCAAACAATACTAAAACTTGAAAACTTGGTTTAACGGACAAATCCGTATCCGGGTTTTCCTTTAGCTACCATTCGATAAGTGTATTTATATTAAACATTCAAAACGATTGCCGCCTGTTGCAATTACAATAATTTATTAATATATTTAATGAATTCGATGAAAATTTAATTTTGTCTCAAAATGTGTTTTGCATAATCGCAAGTTATTATTAGAGTTAATTAGTGAGCTTGAGTTTTAAAATACGTATGCGATTAGAAATTTATATAACTTCAAATTAACTAAAATAACGAAAGGTACTAACACAAACCTTGACCTCTTCTATTCGTTTGTTTTCAGGTTGTTAACTATTTGCATTTATTAAATATTTGTTTTAGAATTAAGAACGTGTAACACAATATCTATGCTCTCTTATTTCTTCAAGTACTATATGTTTGATCTGAATAGTTTCTAAATGAGAATAGATAATGAATGATATAGTCTTCAATGAGAAGTTGATTTCGGTAACATACATCACTGCTTGCTGAAAATCGTCGAATAAAGCAATTAATCAATTTACAAAAAATATATTTTTTCAGTTTTGCCACAGTTAACCCACAATTAATACAATTCTAAAAGATATTAGGTGACGTTGCACACAACCGCACTTAGAATTCCTCTTTGTTAAAATTTCAGGATTTTCGATTGTGTCAAGAAATTTTATGCTACAATTATTTTTGCCTATTCAACCTATATGAATAACAAATTACACTAAAAACTCAGAAAATGACTGCTGGCCTCTATGAGGTGAGTACAGGCCAAATGTGAAAAAATGGATTCCGAATAAAACAAATAAATTGTATTGTCATATAAAGCAAGAATTTTTGGAGCAGATTAAGTATCGATAAATACGCTCATCATACCGGCAGGAATATGGGTGTCAATCGAAAGCTTTTTTCTGTGAAGTTAGTAAATATACCATACTATTGTCAACGAAAGGAATAGGTATATAGTCTTGACCACTGTGGTCCGAACGATGACGTGATCAAGATATAATCTGAGTAACTCTTTGGGAAAACTTACTAATTTCTAAAAAATTGCGTTCCCTCTCGGATTTATATACAATGATCATTAAAGAAAATCAAACTTATGATATTTCTAGGGTATACAGCATTTAATGTATAGTATAGATTAAAAAACAGATTATAAAATATACATGGAGGAAAACTTACGATTGTCTCAAAACAGGAACTTAACGTTTCACCTGTAATTGTATGCGTCTTCTTCAGAAGAATAGTCAAAATCACCAGGGCCGGATTTAGACTTGATAAGGCCCTAAGCTATTTGAGATACGGGGTCCTTTATAAGTCCAGATATTATATATCAGTGCCAAATATGATTTTCGGATACCTAGAGGGTTAAACTGAAATACAATTAAGAAGTATATAGATAGTGAAATAATACATCTTTAACTTAAAATCATTTTTATTTAATAATTGCTCACTCGCACAATTTTTTTGGGGGCCCTACATTATAGCTTGTGTAGCTTATACGTGAATCCTGCACTGAAAGGCACCTATTAGTACGCAACTGTCTGATTGGTTAAAAGAGTTACTTGTTTTCAGAGGGAAGGACGATTGTGATAGAACGTTTATAATGAACAAAAAAGGTATACGTGCAGCAACCATTTTGCCTGTTTCATAATTTATTAATTTTTACGACCTAAATGTGTGACCTCACTCTGATTTGGGTGAACACTAGCACTAAATAGCCTACTTTAGTACGCAATAGTCTAATTGGATAAAATAGTTGGATAAAATAATATAGAAAAGGAACGACGCTTTAGTTGCGTGGTAGAACATTTCTGCTGTATACAATAGCCATTCGGCCACTTTTGTAATTAATGGTTGATTATAAGCTAGATATGTGGCCTGTCCTTGATTTTTATCCAAAAATATCTGATTAGGTGAGCAGCAGAAATACCAGCAAGTAAGTCTACATCAGTATGCTACATCATTTGATTACACTTTGATGTTACGTTGTCGTTTTATTTATCTTACAGACAGCTAATAATTGTATCACGTGGAGATAATTTATTGTCATCATTTGTGAATGCAGATATATTCAATAGAATGACAACGGCACACATTGAGAAATCTTGCATGAGAAAAATATTACCAAAGTATTGGACTTTAATCTATTCACCCCCATTAATAAGTTCCCTAACTTTGCACCCATACGTTGTTTGAATTTAAAGCAGTTACGTAGCCCATCAACTTGTTTAGCGATCCACGCAAGTAAAGCCTTAATATTTTTCTGTTAAACATAGTAGAAACAGTTCTTTTATTTATTTAGAATTGTGAAAATATAGCTTTAGCATAGTAGTTTCTAGGGAAAAATATTCCTTCGCCCCATATATTTTTTAAATGAACCACTTAGATGTACAACAAACTTTTTTTTGTTAAGGTGTCTTTCTTTTTTGGACTGTTAAAAATGTTTATATAATTAATATTTAATCTAAACCATCTTGTTAACTTTTGGAGGTTAATGAAAACTAACAATTAGCTTCAAACTATGGTCAATCTTATGCGACAAAATAAAAATCCTTCTTTGTGATGTTCCTCACATGTAAATATTATAAACTAAAATGGACTAGGGTGTCCAACATATACACTTTTGACTATATAATCAAATAAAAACAATTATTTGATTGTGTCGTTGTTTTACAAAGTAAAGTTGCAAAAAAAGAAAGTCAATTACTTTTGAGTCGCAATATCAGGATATAGTTCACTTTCTTGGTTTCTGTTGTTAACGAGACATTGGGTAACGGAGTATTCCTTTTCCTACGTATTTACATGATATATTCTACACTGATTACAGAGGTTATAAGAAGTGGTAAGAATTGGAGAAATGAAAAAATTCAACGTCCACAAAATTATTTAATACCTAAGTACCAAGAACGTAAAGTGCAACTTTACCGACCGAATCCTAAATGTCTACTCTTACTGCCTTTACTATCAGTTTAAAGAAGCGAAAATGAGTGATTTGAAACTTGCACACAGAAGTGTCATGACATATTTAACGAAAGAAGGCAGTAGCTCAAAGAATATCCATGAGAGGATGGTGGCAGTGTATGGAGAAAATAGGCCGTCCTATTTCCAAATTAAATATTGGTGCAAGCAGTTTAAATGTGGTAGGGAATCCATTCATGATGACCCAAAGTGTGGAAGACTTCTGGAAGCACGAACTGAAGAAATCATCAACAAAGTTGAAGATTTGGTGTTGACTGACCGCCGAGTAAAGGTTTCAGTTATTGCTAGAGAAATGGGAATAACAGAAACGAGTGTTTTTAAAATTTTACACGAAGATTTGGGAATGAGCAAAGTGTCGGCACGATGGATTCCCAGGCTGCTCAGTCCCGAATAAAAACTGTGTAGACGACAGATTTGCGAAGCGAATTTGACTGCTTTATCCCAAGATGAAGACTTCTTCTATAGAATTATAACCGGGAATGAGACCTGGGTATACCACTGGGACCCTCTTACGAAACAAGAGTCCATGCAATGGATTCATAAGGGCTCTCCACCACCCAAGAAGGCGAAGACGCAATTTTCTGCAGGGAAAGTGATGGCCTTAGTTTCTGGGACGCGGAGGGGATTTCTTAATTGAATATATGCCAAAAGGGACTACAATAACCGGAAATGTCTACAAAGACACAATTAGGAACCTGAAAGCGGCTATACGCGAAAAAAGACCCCACAGTTATACTCAGAAAACTCTGCTTCTGCACGACAACTGCAGGGTGCATAAAGCACGAATTGTTCAAGAAGTAATCAATGAATGCGGCTTTGAGGAATTACAACATCCACCTTACAGTCCCAATCTCGCCCCCTCTGACTATTATCTTTTTCCAAAACTCAAAAAACACTTGAGAGGGCGTCGATTTTTATTTGCGCTCGTCGCTTTGAATTTGTTAAACTATAAAAAGAAAAAAACCTTTTTTTCAACTTATCTGTGCACTTTCATAGTTCAATAGCTACAATTAATAATTAATAATAATTAGATAATATTTATTTTTATAAAGAACATACATATGTTCCGCTATAGTATTCATAAGAATTGTGACTATATAATAATTGAGCACAACTGCATTATGATAAGATAACCAAAACAACTCTACATGATATGTTTTTAAACATTCGGTTAAGGTTAGGGTCTAACAACTTGCAAACCCCTTATACACTGCAGTTTTTAGTAAAACAGTAACAGTACTTATTCTTTACGCATACGTTCCCTGTTTTTTTACTATGTAGTTATTTTCTATGTAAACAAGTTACTATCCATCAGGGTCGTTCTATCAAAACTAATCAAAATAAAATCAAAATTAAATGGGTCAGTATCAGAATGATGTCATTTCTAGCTGCATTCCCTACTAAAACGCAGGGAAACCCCCTAGGATTGTGGAACTGTGTTTTGACTACACTATTCCTAGAAAGTTTTAAGTTGTTTCTCCAAAATGGAATGCGCGCTTCTGCATTATTAGGTTACAATCCTTGTTGTGCTCATTCGACAGATGACACGTTTTGTACTGATGGTGTCAATCTCTAAAGCGTTTTCATTTAATTCTATTAGACTTAATACTGACCTGCATCTATCGTACGTACTTTTCTAAAAACGTCGTGCAAAATTTTTCAAATTCAAGTTCATTTAATCAAAAAAAATTACTAAGATTTTAAATTTCTAATGACCTAAAAAGCTTATCCCTCAAAGTCCGATCATTGGTCATTAAATTACCGTGTATACATGCACACACAACATATATATTGTATGCAACAACTTTTAGTGTAAATTTAGTCGGCGGTGAACGCTTTTTTATAAACCCTGATGAATTAACATTACGTAAACCGATAATCGACTTACAAAACTTTTACCTGCATGTTTTTTATAGCATAAATAGGTAGAATAAAGATGCAGGCACCAACAGAGCTAAGGACCATACGCTTGCTTTGTCATAATACATAAAGCATGTGTTACAGGGAAGTAGAAGATTTGAAGTTCTAGGGAATTAGTACATTCATGATAATCTCTTACCGTGCTAAAACGAACAAGTATAGTACACAGAGCGCATCCGAAGCAAAACTGTAAGGAAGTACATCTCAATATAAACTCTTTTTTATAAAAATACCAGTTACTGTGTTTTAACTTACAACAGGCGTATGGATCTCACAACATTGCAAAAGGTAGATTACTAGTTATATTAAATATTCTAAAGTAAATAATTACGCGGAACTAAATTGTTTTTCTAAAATTATCTTATTTCATCGTTCAAGATAGCTTTAAATAAGTACTTTTATAATACATTCTTTTATTATAATTTTGATGATCTATGTATTTGTGAATTAATCAGTAGATCAGTACTAGTTAAAGAATGTTGAAGTACTTCAGTAATGAAAATATGAATAGGTTGTAAGACTATTAAAACGCAATAGTTATATACATATATCTACTAGTTATTTACCCTTACATAATTAGATATGGAAACTAATCAATCGACAATTACGGTCAATTTTCTTTATTTGCAATTATTCCATGTTACTTACTATTGCAATTTATGACGAATTGTTTAACCGTTTGTAGTAAAAGATATTTAAATATTCTATAAGGTTAGCTGAAACGGTAAACGTCAAAACATTATACTGTCGTAATGTAGTAGTACTATTAAGATATTTATTGCATTGATGTGAGGTTTATGTTGTAAAGAAAAAATGACAATTATCTATGAAGTCATTGAAGGTTTTTCATTTACATATCGTTAGTAAGCAAAATGTGGATGTAGCAAATTTATTTTATTTTGGAGACAACTTTACTCGTATAGACCATTGGAAATGTATATAAATGTTGCGAAGGTAATGTGAATAATTATCGAAATCTTAATGATCTTCAGTAATAATTATTAATATCATACTAGATTTGCAGATGATTTTCTTATTTATTATTGTTTATTTTTTCTTCTTGTCATATATTTGGTTATAATTATTGCTAAAGGACGTTAGAAGCTATAAATAAGAGATTCTTTTTAATAAATTGCGAAATGTAAGCATTAAAGATGAAATGTCATTAAAATATAATGCAAAATCTAAATATTATAATAGGGATCACGTAGGTAACACATCGTTACTTTTATAAAATAATAGTTTTTCTTTCATCATTATAAGTGTAAAGAATGGAAATGGAGTTCCGTTTACATTTAAATGTCACCGTTTAAATCACAAGCAGCTTGAGATTTATTAATCAATAGATAAATAAATAATTGAGATATTTATTGTATAAGACTCGTTCATTATTATTTATTGCAATTGGTATTATGAAACTGAAAAGGAAAATCGTATTAGTTATTTACGATACGAGTGCGGGAACACAATGTTCCCGCGTGAACGCAGTTTTGAAGCACGAGCGACCGAAGGGAGCGAGGGCCTTCATATGCGTGAACGCGGGAACATTGTTCACGCAAGAGAATTGTACAATACTTTTTGAAACGAACGTAGTCATTGTTATAAATGTCAAATAAAATTTTTATCTGATTTCACAACTTTTATTTAAAAAAATAAACCAAAGCAAGTCATGACTGCAATTGACAAATGTGACAGATTGTTTTTCGGCAGAAATTTTGCAGTAAAAAAGGTATTTAAATTTTGCAAGGGTTGGCAGTTGGCACCACTGAGTGTTTCCCGGTTTACTTAACCGGGAAACAAGTGTTCCCGGTTGACTAGACAGTGCGTCGAACACTGCTTTCTAGATAGTGAGTTCAAAATAGTTATTTACGATACGAGTGCGGGAACACAATGTTCCCGCGTGAACGCAGTTTTGAAGCACGAGCGACCGAAGGGAGCGAGGGCCTTCATATGCGTGAACGCGGGAACATTGTTCACGCAAGAGAATTGTACAATACTTTTTGAAACGAACGTAGTCATTGTTATAAATGTCAAATAAAATTTTTATCTGATTTCACAACTTTTATTTAAAAAAATAAACCAAAGCAAGTCATGACTGCAATTGACAAATGTGACAGATTGTTTTTCGGCAGAAATTTTGCAGTAAAAAAGGTATTTAAATTTTGCAAGGGTTGGCAGTTGGCACCACTGAGTGTTTCCCGGTTTACTTAACCGGGAAACAAGTGTTCCCGGTTGACTAGACAGTGCGTCGAACACTGCTTTCTAGATAGTGAGTTCAAAAAGAATATTACAAACTGTTTGCTTATTTTTAACAAACGTTTAAGATTTATTTCAAATTTAAATGGTTTTAAAAGTACTAAATTGTCAGTTTAATAAGTCTCCAAGAATTTTCTTTAATATTCTTGGAGATTATTGGAAATTTATAAATTAGTCAATCATTAATTATTATGATTGCATAAATTCTTTTGTAGGCCCCAATTATTAATTTTTTATAAAAACTTGGGACTTTGATTTACCAATGATTTCATAAAAAGACGAAACTCCTAGCCTGGCTATTTAGGTTGGAATAGGTTTCAGAAGTTCCTTAATGCTCTATATATATATAAAAATGAAAAATAAGTTATCTACCTATAAAAAGGTTAATTGAAATTGATTACATTCAACTTTGAGTGGATAAAAATAAACACTGTCTAAATCAGATCCCACAAAAATGAGATTATAGAAAACAGTACAAACTAACAAGACAAAAAGTCAATCATTAACTAAATCTTTGGAAAATACTTCTTCGAATGCAAAATAGTGCGTTTAATTTTGCTTAAATACCATGTTAAAAGAATAAGAGAACATAAGAGGAAATCGTATAAAGAAAAAAGACCAAACAAGCATATTTAGAATGGAACCGTTAGATCGGCCAGAATCCAATCCGAATGTTTCAAACATCTCTACGAACACAATAAGAACCTATTTTTAATTAAGCTTATTTAGAAATTTGGCGGGAACCAACAAGACGATTCAGCGAACCTTTAAATGAATTAATCTATATACTAAAATCTAAAGTTTGTTTGTCAGTATCTGCGTCCCTTTATAATCTCGGCCTTGTAAGTCTCACTCCCAAACCACTTATACAGATATAGAAAAACAGATAGGAAGTACGTACGAGACCATATGTATGATAAGGAACGCGCTAATAAAATAAAGAAGGGTTTATATCGGGTCAGGCCTTTGTTCTTCTTAGTTTGTTAGTGGGGGAACATTCGAGCATTAAAGTTGTGTAACCACAAACCGAGCGTTGTTGTAGTTCCCCAACCCCACTAACACAAACTAAACAAGAAGAGCAAAGGCGGGGCCCGATATAAACCCTTCTTTATTTTACTAGCGCGTTCCTTATCATACACACATATGGTTTCGCAGATACTTCCTTCTTGTTTTTCCACACCTGTATGATTAAACCAAAGGACTGAAATAGGTGGGTCAAGTGGGCATGGTCAAATTTTAGTGGGCGTTCAGAAACAGGACAAGTGTAGCTAGCAAACATGAACATTTAGGCGAGCGCAACATTCATACGCGTTTAAAGCGCAAATTACCAGTGGACATTTACATAATAAATAAATAGGGAAACCTCGTCAAGACATGACGATCAAAAGGCTAGTTTATTGAAGGGTTTCCTTAACAACGTTCGTTGTATGATTACAATCCTTCGGGTTTCCAAGAGTGATTCTTTAATAGTAACATTTATTAAATAAACGCAATCGAACAAAAACAGTTGCAAATACTAAGCTTACCATTCTCAGACGAACTTTTGAACGCGATATTTAACAAACACCCCCTTACCCCTCTATCATCACGACTTATCCCATCTTCCTCCTTTAGTTACCCCCATCTTACTGCTTTTTCTGTCTTGCCTCTCCGACTTAACTCTGACCCCCGACTTATTCCTACCATAAAATAATAATAATTATTATAAAAATATAATATGCCAGCTTTAACTTTGTCGGTTAGTTCTTAGACATTCCTGTTCTACTTTTTTATCAAATATCCCAATCTGCAAAATTTAAAAATTTCGACAGAACGAACGCACAAAGACAAGCAGAAATATTAAGTTTTGTGAAAATGCTCCACAGCAAATACTGTGAAACTCGACTGAGAACTGCTGGTAGCATAGTAAGTAGGTACGAGGAGGATGTTTAGGACCAAAACGTGACGAAGCAATCGGCCTTGGGAATATTGAAATGCATCGATTACAAATATTGCTTAAAAATCTAAATAATTAAAAAATCACAAAACTAAAACACCACAGACTAAAAAGAAGACTTTTTAAAAATATAAAAGTTAAATAAAAATACAAAGTAAGTAGTGTTGACTAATACCTAGAATAGTAATCGTGAATAGTTCTAAAACTTACCACCATAGAAAGTGAGAGGGCGCCCCAAGTGAATGTCCGATTCACGCGTCTCAAATTAAACATTTTATATTTATTTAAATTAAAAATAGATAAAAATTAAATAGTGTTGACTAATCTACACAGCGAAAGCTTCAATATAAAAAGGAATGACGTAAATCGGCCTGGTGGAACTCTCAAATGAACTGGAACAAAAATAAGCCTTGTGTTTTAAATATATAAATGGTGCATAACTTACCTAAGACATTTGAACTACCACTTAGTAGTTAGTATTTAAAATTAGTGATGGACTCTGCATTGACTACAAGGACGTAATAGGTGGGTCTGCTAGGCGATAATTTTTTGCAAGAATAGATAATAGGCATTAAAAGAAAGCAAATTGGTTTAACCTGTCATATAGCTTTTATCTTTGTTTTAAATTAATGCAATTGTATCAAGAATCAAGAAGAGATCAGAAAGATAAAAAATTGTTGTCAGCAGATTCTTTTTTAAGTCCCTATATTAATTCGAATAATTTTATATTGGCTACATTCAATAAACCAAAATAAACGAAGCACGGCACAGATTTGTTCAGTACAGCAGTGGCGCACCCAGAGGGGTGGCAACCCCTTAGTCGTACTTACGCAAAGTTTGTATCAAAATACAACAAATTATTGAGAAAATATTTTTATTACACTGCCTATTCACCATGCCTTAATTCTTTTTGTTTTGTTCTAATATTGTATTACACACGAATGCGAATCACATCGCGCAGCGATCGGTCCCCCGATCGCTAACCTGCTCCGAGAGTTTGTCGTTATCTGGCATCGGTCAACTATTATGTAAATCTACGTATTTGAGTATATTATCCGTCCCTGGAACAAGACGTCAGCAATCGGGAATTGCTTGAATTTTAAGTAATGGCTACAATCAAGCTAAATAACCACTACACGAATGTGCGTTTTCGGTGTACGCAATCAGTTAGTATTTATACTTTGATTGAGACGTGTGGGATTCAACATTAGTCGTCAGGAATGTTACGTTATAAATTGCGAATTATCTGTGAAAGAAGATAATACCACATGTTTTACTTTCCGCAAAATGTAAACTTATTTAAGGAAATGCAATTCCAACAAAATATAAAAAATTAACACAAAATGTTAGCGAAAACAATTTTTGTAGAGAAGATTTAAATAGGGCCAACGGTAAACGAATGGTGTCAGTGCATCACTTGTGTTCCAATGGTCATAGGTTCGAGTCCCACTTGGGGCGGCAACATTTTTTTAATTGATTTTGAATTAATGGAAACTTCGGCCGCTTCATCTATGGGTGTATGTGATTGTGTTGCATGTTAGATGGAGGACATATGACCTGAGATGTTGATTCCCGCGTAGTGTAGACGTTAAATAAAAAACATATTGTAATGAACGATATTAACCCCTATACGCTACCGGTAAACATTCTAGATCGACGCAGAATGTATGACTCATCCATCGCTAAACAAAACACAGTACGCCAGGCTAATCTAGAATGTTCCGGCAATCTTATATGGAATATTATAAACAGTGCAGGATTTACGTATAAGCTACACAAGCTATAGCTCAGGGCCCCCACTTTCTTGGGGGCCCCCCGAAAAGATTGTCCGAGTGAGCAATTGTCATATATACTTAAATATACTGCAGCATTATTTGTCCCAATACCGCACGTCCGAAACGTCCCATACTAAAGGGCCCCATATCCATATGGATCCCATATGGATATCCCATATGGATTATAAACCACCACCGCGCAATAGGAGGATGATTAGTCGACGAGTTAAATGAATACGCGCATCGTAAATTAGTTGAATATAAAATATGTAGTAAAGATAAATGTTAAAGATAAACATTGTAAATAAATAGTCTGTCAATATTCTAGTTAAGTTCGTTACAGTTTATAATTATAGTGTTTGTAATTAGTGTTAATTTAAATATTTTCTTTTTTTAATAGACGATTAAAACAGCACTTTTAGTATTATTTAAAATAAACGTTACAATATTTTATTAAAAACATGGACAATAGGTGGTTTTATGCTCATTATAACTTAAAAATATAAAATGCTAATTACGCTATCATTAAGATTATTACAGTCAAGTAATTTTAGGACATCTTAAATAAAATGCATTAATACGGTTGATATTTTTATATCTACCATTATTTCATACAAACAATGCGTACAATAAATTACTAATATTTTTATATCTTAGCATTGAATATTAAATTTTTATTTAAATTTGACCTGCCTGCAACGTGAGTCCGTTAATTTTCATTAATTGTGTTATTAATTATTTTCAAAGAGAAAAAATTTCTTTTATTTTAAAGTAAAGTAATATTGGTAAAATATACACTTGCTTTAAAATCTGATTTTTTTATACGTATTTCTAACTTAACATTTATAGTTGCCCCCCCCCCTCCAAGGCCAAATGCGTCGCTGCATCGTAGTCAATCTAAAAATATTCGAATTATTATAAAGACCTTTAAAAAGTTTGTAGCAAACACCTTTTTAACTTGTTATTTTAATGTTATAAATTGATTCTCGCTTGTAAATTCAAGAATTACAGATTTTCTGTTGATTATGTTTTCCTTATATGTTAATAATTTTCTTGATTATAAGTAATTTTGATTATAAAAGTCCTTTCTCCCGAAGAACGATCTGAATTATAGTTTATAATAATAATAAGAAATTGAAAAATTACCGCAATACTGACGAAGGTATACATGCAACAGTCTTGTAGGCGCCCGGAAGAGGTTGACAAGGAGGGGCACTTGCCCTCCCCTGAAAATTGAACAATTTGAATTTTATTGAAAAATTTGTATAATATGCCGTTTATTCTAGGCTTGCCCCCTTCCCTAGACAAATTTCTGCGGGCGCCTATGAACAGTTTATTCAAAGCGCCTGCACTGTGCAGTATATTACAACACCAGCTTGACTTCCCAGGAGAGGGGGGATATAGATGACAGCATAAAGAAACTTTATCTTAAGCCTCAACTTTTGTTGTCAACTAAGTAGGCCCACATCGCATCATATAAAACAAAACTACTTATATTAAAAAATGGCATTCTAAATTTTAAATTTTAAAAATATATTAAGAGTGGTAGGCCCTCCGTGGTCGAGTGGTAGAGATTCTACCTCTCGTTCAGAGGGACAGGGGTGTAAGCCTCGGTTGCAACTGAATTTTAAAAATTTAGTGCAATCGTTTTGAGCTCCTTAGAATAAGGTATGAAAGTTGTATGACTGATAAAGTATGGGGGAGCGTAATGTACTTGCTACAATAGCTCCATTACCTCCGTTGCACTCCCATAAGAGTTTGTGTGGAATCTCGACACTGCAAAATGAGTATTAAGAGTGGTCAATGTCCAGTCTCCTTTGTTATACCGACCCACTGAAATTTTTTTTCACCAGCCATATCTGCCTCGAAACACTTCGGAAGTAATTGACTTTGTCTTTTTCCAGCTATTTATTTCTTATGGTAAGTTGTTTATTTTTAATGTAACTATAATTTATTTAAGAAGTCTCGAAATGTACGAAAATGGTTTGAGAAAACCCACCGGAATTAAAAATAAATTTCTGAAAAACTTTTACACTTTTGCAAACTAATATTAAATTATTATCAAATGATTACATTAAACTGAAGAAATTAATACCTATAGTTTAAACTATCGAATTCTTTCATTATACTTTGCACAACTATTAGAGCACCAACATTTGTCTGATTAATGAGACAAGAAGACGTGTTTGTGAAATGTGCTTTGAAGTGAGCCCATACTCTCTGACATGCGTATCTCTGTTAATTGTTATCTGACTGAAGAGGACTCACTTTTAAGTCACCTTGACAGATTGCCTGACATGTTCAGTTTCTTCTGTGAATTATTCTAAAGCGATAAAAGATAAAGAATCTTCCAGAACCTCGTCAAATTTAATAGTGTAGAATCTAAGGCCAGTCAGAGTGAAACACTCATTTCTACATACGCATTCTTTCATTATATTTCATATTGCAGATGCCTTCATGAGCGACCAGCCTGTAGAACAATTTTCTGTATTGTTTTCTAGAATAGCAAAGCGCCCTATGAAAAAATGATATTATCTATCGACTTTTGTTCTGCAAACTATGAAGAGTTTATAAAAAATTTGAAAAATTCAAAAATCGGAAGAATTAAATTTTTGGTGGTGTCCTAACAATCAACCTAACAATGTCTGTTTGAATCAATTATCTAAAGGTTCAGATGGGTCATCCAGTAACGACATGTCTGGGCTGATTGCCAGGACAACCACAAAAATGGAAGGTTCGTTTGTTTGAATTTTGGAATATTTTATACTTTTCAATAAATTGTTCACAACTCACAGAAGAAGATGTTATTTGTCTTTTTTTTTTGTAGAACGTTGCCTTACTCCAGAAAAAAAATCTAAAGGACTTCTCACTACGGTTTTTCTTATCCTGACCAAATACAGATACGACTGGGCCTGAAAGATCAAGAAATTATTTTTTTAGTGTGGTTAGTTGTTCAGGTTCTGACTTATTTCTTCCTAACAACATACTGTATAATGGTTGTTTTTAGTTCTCTTCTCTTATAACGAAATTATCATCGAGAATTATTAGAATATCAGTATACTTTGTCAGTCGGTAGCATGTTTTTCTACGCGCTTTAGCAAATCTGATTAGACACCAGTTCTCATGCTACCATTTCTAGACAGAAATGGAGGAAATTTTTGGTTCTTATGTTGAAAAAATTCATCACCTTCCTGAACCTGAGATGTAATTAAAGTCTGAAAAAGAAAGTCCGCTGACTTTTCAATGACAGATATTCAAGTATAGTTGCCTTTTTTGAAGCCAATTTACAGTTTGGTATCCTAGTCAAAAAGTAGTAATATTTATCGTTTTTCAGATAGTTTTAAGCGAAAAGAGGGTTTTGAGCTGGCATTTTCCAATATGGCCATAAAAATGGGGAAATATTCCTACAGCCAATAACATTCAGTACTATTAATTTTGATATCATGTGTGCCACGAGTAATGCTTTTATCCGTAAATTCACAATTCCTTAAAACTTAAACGCAGAATTAACTCAATCTCCTACTGAGCTGGTAATTTTCTATAACCTAGAAGAATTTAAATAATGCCTTCTTCTCGGATAAGGAGGATAACCCGTTGGGTATGATAAAATTTCATACTGAGTGTGGAATTTCTCCATATTCAACTGGTGGCATGGGGTAGGAGGGATGATCCATTATCTGGATTCCTTGCCCAAAACCAAACAAATATATTTATCTTATCTGGATAGTTCTGAAATTAGTTTGAACGTTTTATTAGAGTAAATATTTCAAGTTTTAAAAGTTAACATCTGACTAGACTGTTATTTTCGCAATGAATTGCCAAGTAAATAATATATTTTAAGTATTTTAAAGCACCATATCTCTAAATCGACTGTCTTTGCAAATCATTTTTGGGCTACAAAGTCTTTTACTTTAAGTATGACTTTTCTGCTTATATAACATTAGTTGGTCATTATAAAAAATTCCTTAATTCAAATCATAAATCGTTGATTACAAGAAGCTTAATAACTTAACGACACTATCTACGACCTTGAATTGTAACATAAATCTCATTAAATTATCCTAATGTATCTTAATGAAGATACTAAATTTAGATTTCATAATAAAAAAGAAAGAGCCAGAAGTGATTCTTAACATTTAATAATATAACTGTAGAACAATTAAATATAAAATAAACAACATAAACAGAATAGTATTCCAGAAAATAATAGTAGATATATTTACTATAAGGAAGGTTAATAACACTACAAATACACAAACAACAAAAAAAGTAAATTCTGCAGTCAAGGTTCAAAGAATCAATCAAACTTTTCTTCTAACACCTACACTTTTCATTACTATACAAATTTATGCAGATTTTTTTATACAATCGAGGATATACCAAAACACACATAATTTTAAAATTGCATATGTACTATCACTTACAGTTATAATAATTAACATAATATACTAATTAATTGCTTATGTTTCTTTTATTATCAGCAATTATTATATATTTTATTACAGGCACGATTACTCTTTGGGCTGCTACTATTTTTGGGTGTAACGAGTCAGAAGGATGAAGATGAGGGTCGACCTTACGAATTCGGGTTTACAATTGATGGAGAACAACATCGGTATGAGAAGAAAGGTATTTCCTGTACACAATAATCAGCAAATTATAAACTTAGAAAAAGTACAAAAAAAATCTATCAATGTCAATTTTAGATATAAACGGAATCGTTCAAGGAGAATTCGGATTTATAACAGGTGATGGTGTTTATCATGTCACTGTATATGCTACCGATGAGAATGGTTCGTTCAAAATTCTAAGCATGAAGAATATCAAAGTCAGTGAGCGTAAGTATAATACTGATTATGAATTTGTAGAAAAAATGGTAATGTTTGGAATTTTGTTAACTGCGTAAATTATAAAAAATTAACCGCCGCCATTAAAATTAACGTGTTTAACAAACTCCTTGACGTTTTATTTTCAGTCCATAAATTATTGACATTTAAAACAACCAAAAGAGTGAGTAATTTAAAACTAACAGGAAGATTAAACAAAATTATTTAATTATATACTTATAAAAATTCAAATTGCAGATAAACATGCGACGTCTAATTTTCAGTTTTTTTGGAAAGAAAGGGGGAAACAATCCAAATCATCTCTTTAATTATATGTTCGTATTTTCCAGGTTAATACCAATTTTTTAAATTTTTAATTAAATATGTCAAGGAAATTCACAAAAATGATTATCCACTAATACTCAGTGACGTGGCGAATTATAGCCGTACAAAATCTATACTATGGCCTAAATTATTAATTGTGGAAACAATTATTATTATATCTTATAGTTTCCCACTAATGATTAATCCAATTATTTCATTTATTTCATTTATATCGGTAAATATATCACTAAAGAAACTGCGAAACCGCAAAAAAGAAAATCGCTTTTGAAAAATGTTTTTTCTATAATAATGGTAATAATAAAGGCGATTCATTGTATGTAGAATATACCCACTTCTTTCCGAAGTGTATAATCCATTTATCGGAGTGGATTGGTCCCCATTTTTCACTTTGTTTTATTTTATTTTCCTCTAGAGTTGCTAGTGTGTATTTGTTTATTCTACTATTATTCTCCATTCTGTTCCATTTCTTGTTTTTTCTTCCAGTCCTTGATGTTCATGTTCCTTAAATCGTCCATTACTTCATATTGCCGTCTGATCCTTGGCCTCCCTCTTGGTCTATTCGTCCCAGGTTTCCATTATGTTATTCCTTTTAACATGTTTGGGTCTTCTTTTCTCATTACATGTCCCAGTCATCTGATTCTTTGAGCTTTCATCACTTTCGCAATATCTTCTCCTTCCATGATTTCTAGTAGTTCATAATTCATATATTCTGCTCTCGCTTAATATTCTCCTTTCGAATATTTTTAGTTGTTCTTTTTCTGCTTGTGTACATTATTTCTGTTGCAATAAAATCGTTGATCTAATAAGTGTCTTGTAAACTCTTATCTTAGTTTTTACATCTATTTTTTGCTTTTCAGCATTTCTCGATTTGCATAAAATGCTTGGGAACCTTTTTGAATTATTTTTTTATTTCTTCGCTGCGTTCGTTATTGTATGTTATTTGTATTCCTAAATAATTATACGATTGTACCTTTTTGAGAATATAGTTTTCTAACTTCACTTTCTTGATTTCATCAGCTTTTCCACTCTTGTATTTCATGTATTTAGTTTTCTTCTCATTTATTTCGAGTCCTATTTCTTTTTGTTTCTTTTGCGAGTTTTTTTTAAATTTATGTTAGTCCCGTCCAGGATCTTGATATTAATACTATATCATAAGCATATGCTATAATTCCAATTTCTCTAGTACTTATAATAGTTTTCCTCGGTTAATTTTATCAAGTGCCTGTTTGCAATCGATAAATATCATATATAAAATTCTATTTCATGTTGATAGCATTTTTCAAATATTTGGAATATAATATGCAGAACATCTACTATGGATCTCCCTGGTTGAAGTCCCATCTAATACTCACCAGTTTCCTTCTCAGCGTATTTCATGAGTTTTTTTTCTGGGGTGGTGATGTGAACACTTTATAAGTTGTGTTTAATTATAACGTTATAATTATACCCAATTTAGTTGGCATCGTTTCTATCCTCCATACCTCCTTTACCAGTTTATATATTCTTTCATGGAGTTTTTGTCCTCCATATTTCCTCCATCGCACCCCGGTGTTCATTTTTTATTTTTCTTATGATTTCGATTGTTTCCTCATAAGTTGATTCTTCTATTTCTTCTACTATTTTCTCTTTTGCTTTATTTCTTCCTCTTTGTTTGTATTTATCAAGATCATCTTTTGTTTCATATAATAGTTTGTGGAAGTACTCCTTCCACATTTCTTTCTTCTTGTTCCCATCGTACTCAATACTTCAATATTTGTTTCTTAGGCCTCTTATTTTTATTGTTTTTTTTTTCTTTTGGTATTTGATTTATTTGTAGAATTTTTTTGTATTGTTACTTTTACAGCTGCATTCTATTTCGTTCATCATCGCATCTATATCCACTCCTTTCTCTTTACTCTGCAGATCTTCTGTGCTTCCTTTTTACTTACCTTGTAGTATTCTAAATCTTCTTCTTTATTAGTTCTTAACCATTTTCTTCTTGCTTTATTTTTTCTGTCTATTATTTCTTAGCATTTATCACAGGGCCGGCGCGAGGCGGGTTCAACGCGTTAACCGGAACCAGGCCCCGCGCTATATAAGGTGGCGGGCGCGTTACAAATACGCGCGCTTTCTCTGTTACTGTAGTCACACCAACGTTTCCGTGTCACTTAATAGTCCAGTCAAACTGTACGGAAAACGGGCTTAACTTGGAAAATGGAAGTACATGTGATTTTCTTCTTCCAGCATGTAGGGGGGGGGGGTCTAGAAAAGCTTAACTTGAAGTTTTCGACCTCAAATTCATATGAGCTTTTTCCGCCATCTTGAAAAGAAGTGAACTTGAAAGTTAATGAAAGTTTGAACTTTTTCATTTTTTATATTACGCGAAAAAGTTTCAAATAAAAGTTGTAGACAATCGTATTGCCGACAAAAATGCTTTATACAAATTTTTTGTCGGACCTACTGTTACAGAGATAATTTCAAAATAACACTTCACCCTTCTTTTCAAAATGGCGGAAAAAGCTCATATGAATCTTAATAATAATAATAATAATCCACTTTATAATGCTTTACCATTATATAAATTTCATTGTACAGAAAAAAATAAACATTAATAATAGCATAATCCCAGGGTAGGATTCAGTATATTTACTGTTCTTCCATCCAAACCCTGTATTGAAATAATTACAAGAAAAAGTGCGATCAAGAACTTCAAGTTAAGCTTTTCTAGACCCCCTGCATGCTGGAAGAAAAAATCTTTTCAAAGACCATAAATGTAATGTGTTCTCCAGGAAACCGGCGAAAGGTAAATCGGCCACCACAATTTTTATTTTTGTTATCCCTCACAACTTTTTCATTTTTTAAATTACGCAAAAAAGTTTCAAATAAAAGTTGTAGACGATCGTATTGCCGACAAAAATTCTTTGTACAAATTTTTTGTCGGACCTACTGTTACAGAGATAATTTCAAAATAACTCTTCACCCTTCTTCTCAAAATGGCGGAAAAAGCTCATATGAATTTGAGGTCGAAAACTTCAAGTTAAGCTTTTCTAGACCCCCCCTACATGCTGGAAGAAAAAAATCCCATGTACTTCCATTTTCCAAGTTAAATGTTTAGTTTGACTGGACTATAACGACTGGAAAGCAAACATCTAGCTAGCATTCAACTTACGTAAATCTTAATGATCATCACTTACAAAATGACATTTTGCAAATGTAACAGTTAAATGCAAACGTAATGTTCGCGCACTCGTGCTTTAAAAAGATGTAAAAAGCACTAGCCTTTTTAGAGTCTTTAAAAATAATTTGACTTGATAATAATAAAATTTGGAACAATTAAAGAATTCCTCCACCAAACATTATTTGGCCAAATTGGTGTAATTTTAACGGAAATTTTATGCTGATTTCGAATAAGTAAATTCATTTTTGGGGCAAACGCCTCTAAGCTTTCCAAATTGGTTGATACCAACCTAACCTCCACAAAAACGCCATTACCTAATCAAAACGCTATGCAAAATCAAATTCCAGTTTTTTCAACCTAACCTAAACCCAACCTAATCTCATTTAAACCTAACCTCACCTAACTAAACTGTGTAATTGTAAATGACACAATTTGGCAATCGTAGAAACTTAATATACCTGATTATTATACATTTCCATGGAAATTAAGAATTTTTTACTTTTGATCCCTAAATGTGGGGCGTTCGCTGCAAAAAATGATTTACATATTCAGAATCAGCATTTTTTTGGGATAAACGCCCCTAAATCTGTTAAATTGATTGCTACCAACCCAACCTCCACAAAAACGCCACTACCTAACCAAAACGCTATATAAAAGCAAATTCGAATTTATCTCAATCTAACCTAACCTAACCTAACCTAAATCTAAACTAGCATAACTAAATTGTGTAATTGTAAATTACACTACTTGTTAATCATAGAAACATAATATAAATATTGTTCATTTCCAAGGAGATGAAGCATTTTTTTAATGTTGATTACCGAATTTGGGTCCATTGGGGCGTTGGCTCCAAAAATGATTTACATATTCAGAATCAGCATAAAATCTCGTTAAAATTACCCAGCTTGGTCAAAAAATGTTTGGTGAGTAAATTATTTAATTATATTTGTCTATTTCGCGTATACAAAGGTTACGTTGTGACACTGTTTTTGCGAAAAACAGTTACACAAAGTGCTACTTTGTGCAACTGGAAGTGGTGATTTTTTTATTTGTAAGGCTGGCAGTAAGTAAATTTTGCTGCCAGCCTCATGTCATTCTGTCAACGAAGTCTAGTGTCAGACGTAAATGCGTAATAAGCAATAACACTAAGTTATATTCTGATTTCAAGATCAAAATTAGATTAAAAAGCCAAAACATATATCGCTTGTCGATATTGAGGTAAGTTTAATTGAATTGAATGATGTACAATTCCATTTCATCAAATATTTTTTTCAGTTTTTACCTACTAATGGGAACATAACCAAGGTGTTAGGAAGAATATAGAAAGGAAAGGAATAATGCTCGACAACCAACCCGCGGAAGTATTTTGGGGGCACATTATCCAAAAGAAAAGCACTTTCCCGTGATAGGCACTAATAAGTATTCATTAACTGGCGCCGTTTTGAAAATTTGAATGTTATGATGCTCAGAAATAACAGCGAGAATAATGAAACATATTTCATTTTAAGAAGCTTTGAATTAAAACAAAGCGCGGATAATAGCGGATTTCCTACGAAAATGCGCTGAAAAGCTTGTTGGTTTTCCGGATCAAGTTGATGGTCGTGAATCCCGTGATGTCCCTACTCAAATTTCATTTTCATTGTTTAGATTTAGAGGTTAGGTTAGTTATTGTTTATTGTTGTATGTTAAGCAGTTTTGATGTATTAAAATGTTTATTGTAATAGAAACAGTAAAACCTTGATTGAGTACATGATTATCTTATCAAAATAATTATTTATAATAAAAATACATTTTTATCTTATATCAGAAGAAACAACTAAGCTGTCACCTTTTTTTAAACTTGGATTTTTTCCTGCCGACGTGATTTTTTCAAAATGACAGTGGATGTCATTGTATGCGTTATCAGTTATTACCAACATTACCACATCGAAAATACCCGCGTGTAAATTTTCCCATTTCTTTAAAGTAAATTGTAAATTAAGGCGAAATAGACAAAGTAGTATGTAAAACACGTGTTAGAATTCCTTTTTGTAATACGAGTATAAGTTTGCTTAACTCGCTGCTTCGCTTATACTCGTATTACAAACATCGTCATTGTAACACTAGTTGTACAATATACTATTAATTTTGAAAATGCCATTTTTTCATTTAGTTATTATAAATCACAAAAGAAAGATTAGTAATCGATAATAATTCCACTGACAAATGTGCGAGTGCCATCTATTGGCAACAAGAGACTGCTATTGCCTGCTTGGTTTTATGTTTATTTTGAATTCGAAACAGTATTACAGATTCGTAAGTTCCTTTCAAAAAAATGTGTGCAATACTCGATGCGAGAAGTCATCTTCGAGCATTCGCAAATGAATTACTCGCCCCTTCGTCGCTCGTGCTTCAAGAAATGCGCTCATGAGTGATTTCGTGTACTTCGTAAATAACTATAATGATACTCTATGATCCTATTGTAATATGTAATAGTGTTTATAATAAATATTTATTTAGAAGTTGCTTTAGGCCAAGTGCATTTTTGAACTCGGCCCCGCAAAAGCTAACGCCGGCCCTGATTTATCATTATACCATTGCTTCTTCATTTTATTTTCTTTATATCCAATAGTACTTTCAGAACCTTCTTTCAATTATTTCTTTAATAATCTTCCATTCACTTTCTATATCTATTTCCTTCTCATTCTTTTCCAATTCCTTATTAATTTCTTTTATGTATTCTCCATGTGACCTAACGTCTATGATTATTCTACTTTGGTAGCATCTTTAAAGTTATGAAGATTTTTTATTTTTTTTATATACGATTTTATTATTCCCATTCTTTTACTAGTCTTAATTTTGTTTTGCAGGTTTCTTTATCATTTTTTTCTAGCTCTCGTTGATTGTATTTTATATTAGCCTTTAACATTTCTATGGGGACAGTCGCTGTCTCTAAGCCCTTCTCTATCTGACTGGCCTTTTGTGTTCTCGACAACGAAGACATACAGTTTAATGTGGACTCAACTACTATTGCTAAAAATCATGCTGTGTCGCACCCGTTACATTATTAAACAATTTTATAAAATAAAGTGTGAAATATTTATTCTCCAATATATATATTTATATTACCGAATGACACCTCAAAACAACATTAAATTCTTACATTTTTGCAACAACAAACACAAATTAGACATTTTAGAAGCTTTTAAAATATACAGACATAAACGCACAGTACCTTTAATGAATGAACAAACTGAGCTTAGTAATTCTCCTTTATTAGAAGTGTTAGATATTTAGTTTTTGTTATGTTTGTATCTAGTTACCTATTTTCTGTATGTATTTATCCTTAGCAACGTGTTTGTTTATCAATCTTATCTACCTTTGATAATGACACAGTGTCGAAACAATATTGTCAGGTTAAGATATTAATAAAACTTGTGAAACTTTAACTAATCTTTGTATTTATATTATATTTCATAAATATTTATTAGTTTTAAAATGCCTTTTATATATCACCATTATATTAGTTTTACATAAAAAAATTAATACCTACATGCATTTAAAAATTTACTAAATCGAAGTTGAAAGTCAATAGCAACGCATTTGTCCATAATTTGTCGTTACACGTTACGCACCTTTTTTACGCTTTTTTGCTTCAATTATCGAGTGTTTGTAAAAAGTTTGGTACAGATTAATCCCTTATTTTTTAAGTTATTCGTATTCATAAAAGGGTGTATTGTTTAATTATTAATGCTAAAGTTACGTTGAAAATATAGCACATCAGTGTCGCACCAGTTACAATGCAATTGTCATTTTGTCAAGGACATAATCATCATCATTCATGCATTTGAGTTTTGCTCCAAGTGCTATTTTTCTCTGTGCTTTTTAAGAACTCAGATCAGTCCATCAGTCTGCCTTTTTTGTTCCAAACGCATATACAGTGCTAACAAATTAAAATGCATTATGCTCTATATTACATTTTAAAATAATTATCTCAAATCATAGCATTTACTGTATGTTTATGCACACAACAGTACTGTAGTGTTTAGAAGATTAATGTAGTAATACAGGTTGCTTGTGTGTGGTCTTGTACACTACTTATATGTTATCTCTTGTAGAAGACAATAAAAGACATGTTTACTTCTATGAGATATTTATTTATACTCTTGTTGTTGATTACTGTTGTCATGGCAATCACTTAGCATGCAATGCCTTCTTGAGATAATATGGATGTAATGACTGATTTTATGTGAATATCATTACAGTACATAACAGTTCAAAATACGTTAGCTATTTAACCTCTTTCATTTTACTTGAGGAAAATTTAAGACTAATTGAGTTTTTTAAAAATACGAATGTAAATGAAAATACCATTTGTTACTAATGGATTGTATCAATTGTAGTTTATCACAGTGTTTAAAACGGTGTCTCTTAACCAATCATGTATTTGGCCAGTTACCAGTACGTATTTCGGTAACAATGTTACCTTTTTCTCGGCATAAGACGGTTTTATGCCGAGAGGAAGATAACGTCGTTACCGAAATCTTAAAAACCATATCAAAAAAATAAGCAGGTCTGTATTTTTTATATTTTCTATTCGACGATTTGTTTTCAAAAGATTTTCAAAATAGTGTATTTTTTACCGCTAATATTTAGTAAAGTAAATGATGTCACTCCTTGTCAGACGTGTTCGATTGGTTGTTGCTACGGATGCAAAAGTTTAAATTTTATAGTTTAAATTCATTGGATAATCAGTACAAAACGGATCTACTGTAGATCTTCCCGGTTTTAATTTCTTTTAGGTTTTTGCCACTTTTAATTGACGTTCATAGTAATCAGAAGTGTTCAGTTAATAAATAAAAAATAATTTATTGTCCTTTGAAGTGACTTCTAATTTTACATATCTACTTAATCGATAATTTCGAATTTTGATACGATGGAAAATACCCATAATATGCAAACGTGTATGTTTGTTGGACTGTTTACCGTATTTTCAACATTTCTATTTGTTATTATAATTTCTACAAAACAGTGCATTTTATTTAAAATCAAACCGGACTAATAAACTTTCCGGAAAAACATTTGCCATTCACATCTCATTAACTTTATCATAAATAAATAAACTAAGCAAAGATCAATGAACATGTTTGTAACGGAAATATTACAAATTTCCAGGTACACACTATAGGATTCCAAGTAGTTCCGGCTAAATTCCGAGTTTTCTCTGCAGAATCCCCAGAAATTTATTATAATTTCTACGTAACGTACATTTTATTTAAAATTCAAACTGGCCTAATAAACTCTCCGGAAAAACATTTACGATTCACATCTCATTACCTATATCATAAATATATAAACTAAGTAAAGATCAATAGACATATTTGTAACGAAAATATTACACATTGCCGGGTACACTGTATAGGATTCCAAGTATTTCCGACTAAATTCCGAGTATTTCCGACCAAATTCCCAGTTTTCTCGACAGAATTCCGAGAAAGTTATTATAATTTCTACGAAACACTACATTTTATTTAAAACTCAAACTGGACTAATAAACTTTCCGGAAAAGCATTTTACCATTCACATGGTATTTAACAGCTATTTTGTTGTGTGTTGCCCTGTAACATTCCTCATCGCTATATTCAAATCGCTATAACAAATATCCGCCTTTCTTAAGATTATTCATCCTATTACTCAATCTGTTGCTATCTTTTTTCTTGCCTCGCTTATTCTCGTATCTCTTATTGTGCTTGTTGCGATACTTTCTTTCAATCTATCGACTGTGTTTTGATTCTGCAGCTCTATTGCGGCATAACGTTATGTCCTTATTATATTCTTTGTATGTAGGACTTCCAATTCTGAAATCGGGATCCCAATCGTTTTTGAGCACGAACAGAGATTCGGATTAAATTTGAGCAATTCCTAGGTTCATTCGATAAGAAACGTATCTTTTTTCCTTTTCGCAATTTACAGCATAATTCTCATCTCAAATCCCAACATTCTTGGGATTGAATACTGATACCTGGACGACTTCAGACTTCATCATCAAGAGAAGATAGTAGGTGTCTTCAATTTGCGTACACAAATTAGTCGTACCTAAATAATCCAACTGACCTTACTCGTGATAGTGAGGTAAATCAAAAGTCAAGAAATAATTCCCCAAAAGATACATTCCACGCCGATTCGACCAAAGTTGGCGGGGTACCCTAATAGGTTTTTTTAATATTTTGTTCACGTAATGCCCTTTCCAAGCCTTGTATAAAGCTCAAATATTACTCCCCATAAATACACCGTTCGCGAGATATAGAGGTTTATTTTATCAGTTTTAAACGTACATGCCTATATTCAAATGCTATTTACTCGGCCTTTGTATTAGTTAGAAAGGTCGGTTTTTTACATTTGAAAGAGAATGAAATGGACTATATACGGTAATTTCTATTCGTTTTTCCAACATTTGTAACATAGTATATTAACCGAGTTTTGAACAAATTTTGACTTGTCTCAAAATCGGTTCCATTAATTTTTTTCAAAAAAATTACAACTATTGTATGCAATGTTCTTATAATTGCGTTAAAATTTCAATTTGGTATCTCTATGGAATCAGAAGTTATGAATTTTCTACGCACAACTACAGAAAAAATATCTCAACTTCCGATTCTGTTGAGATACCAAGTTGAAATTTTATTACAATGATAAGGACATATCATGCAATAGTTGTGATTCTTTTTGGAGAAAATTAATGGAACATTTTGAGAGTTACATTCGCTGTTCATTATACAAGTGCATGTCGTTTCAGAACATTTTGTTCTCACGACTATAGAAGAAAATTCATAACTTCTGATTCCATAAAGATGCCAAATTGAAATTTTAACGCAATTATAAGAACATTGCATACAATAGTTGTAATTTTTTTGAAAAAAATTAATGGAACCGATTTTGAGAAAAGTCAAAATTTGTTCAAAACTCGGTTAATATACTATGTTACAAATGTTGGAAAAACGAACAGAAATTACCGTAGATAGTCCATTTGATTCTCTTTCAGATGCAAAAACGCGACCTTCCTAACTAATACGAAGGCCGCGTAAATAGCATTTGAATATAGGCATGTACGTTTAAAACTGAAAAAAATAAACCTCTATATCTCGCGAACGCAGGGCCTATTTTTAACTGAGTTGGGCCCTAGGCGCAGCTAGCAAATTTCGGGCCCCGTATTCGAGTGAAAGGCGTACCAAACAGGTGTAAAGAAAACGAAATAAAATAAAAAATATATATATATATATTTAAAAACAAAAAAACAAAACTCGATATATTTGGATTTAAAGCTAAACAACTTTTGGATTTAAAGCTAAACAACTTCTCAAATTGCCCTGGTGAAGGCACTAAAACCATAACACATATTAACCGACGAATTTAATTTGTTCCTTTAATTTTTTAATTATTTTAATTTATTCTTTTTATAGGTAACCGTAAATATTTTTATTTTTCCCAAAAACTATGCAGCGTATTATATACTCTAGAGGAAAACAAAATGCACCACTTAAAAGCGCATCAAAAATACCAAAATTTCAAACCGTCATAACTCGGCTAATTTTGAACAAAAATGGGTGAACTTTTGCGTTCTGAAAAGTTTAAAGTGTCTAGTTTAAGGGCGTGTGAGCGAATGTTACGTTTAAGCCTTTCCGCTCTCCGCGACCCCACCCCCGCAGAAAAATAATGCCAAACTTTTACAGCTTGTACGGTGTACCAAATAAATCGTGGACCCAATCTACTACCAGGGCAATAAAGTTCAGTCCTTTCAGTTTTTCTGTAAATTCTTTAAAACTTCGAGTGCCTACGATAATTTGGCGCAAAGTTATAAATTTTTGAAATCTACTCTGCATTTTGTCGGAAGTTTTTCGTCTTCTGCCGGCGACATTATTACCGGTTGAGTTTGAACATTTTTTCCAAAACTCAAAAAAATTTGAAAAATATTTTTAATTAATAAAACCATTTTTTATTAACGTTAATTTTTTTTAACGTGTAACAGTCGACATCAGCGTTACCCGATGTACACCACAAGCACGTTTAGGGTCGGATTTTGCACATCGTGTGTATGTGTGTTTCCTACTCTTTGCTGGCGCACCTCTTAGAACCTCGCTGGCATGTTCAAAACTGCACGAACCTCATTCTGGGGAATGTTGTTCCACTATTGCATCAGTTCTATTCCCAATTCTCGGAGTAGTTGGTGGTCTCTGCAGGTTTCGCAGACAACGCCCAATTATGTACCACGCATGTTCAATTGGGTTCCTGCAGTCGATTGCGTCCACGATTTTTTTTCTTCGGGGGTGGCGAGAGGCGAAAAGGTTAAACGTAACATTCGCCCGCATGACCTTAAACTAGACACTACAAACTTTTTAATACGCAAAGATTCATCCATTTTCGTCCAAAATCCGCCAAGTTTTGACGGTTTGAAATTTTGGTATTTTTGGTGCGTTTTCAAGTGGTGCATTATACATAAATAGTATCAATTTTTTCCTATCCTCCATTTGAAAGGATTGCAGTGTCGCAAAAAGTAAACAAACAAATACATAAACGTCAACGAAATCTCAATAAAAGTGCAGTGGAAACACTAAAATGAGATTTCGGAGCCGAAATCAGTGGAAACGTAGTATTACTAGAAGTTTTTTTCTGTCACGTGCACTGAGTTGCACGCGTGATTTTTTTGTGCATTTTTATGATTTCCAATTCGGGCCCCTCTTGCCGTTGGACCCTAGGCACGCGCCTAATGCGCCTAATGGTAGAATAGGCCCTGCGCGAACGGTGTATTTATGGGCAGTAATATTTGAGCTTTATACAAGGCTTGGAAAAGGCATTACGTGAACAAAATATTAAAAAAAGTCTATGAGGGTACCCCGCCAACTTTGGTCGAATCGGCATGGAATGTATCAAAACCCTATTTATGGAGTCGCGACAATTGTTTTTGCAAGCGCACAATTACTTACGGATCTTTTCTTAACGGATATTTACTCGCAGAAAATTACCCACGGATATAACTATGTAAATCTACCACTGCAACATAACACACCTTTTTCCTTTCAATCTTTTATGTGTTCTAGTTCGCCTAGTTTCAAAGCATCAGTATATTTTATGATATTCTAGCAAAAGAGCTTTGTGTATATCACCTTCGTATTCTTGTGCTTCTCATTTTCTGAAATAAGCTATGCTTCTGGCTATCTGTATTTTGGAAGCTACTGCTCGAAAGAATGATATGGCGGGTTTGGCATATCACTTTCTTGAATGTTGTAGCCAGGATGTTTTTCTTCTTCATACACTTATGGATTTCGTATATTTGTCTTGCATGATTAACTACAGAATACTGAAATTAAAGAGATCTAGCTTGCGAAAAGACGCTTTTAAAATGTCAAACTCACCACTTGAAGATATACTCTCGAGAAAATATGTACCTTATCTGGAATGACCTTACAGATTTAAGTGTGGAGGAGCCATTCTATCCCTGATTTCGTTAAGAATTACCTGTGTGAATTACCCAGTCATGAGTTTGGCAAGGATGCGTCAGTTATTTGGAATGTCGTTATTTGCATTTCAGCTTGATTGAATCCTATGTCTGTGTTATCTGTGTTAGTGACTTTTGCAAGTCCACAACCAGAGTACTGTTCGAAGTTGTTACGCAGTTTCGGAATCGTTTGTTCTAGTCATCTATCTGATTTCTTACTTACTAGCTTTTTGCTCATTATCTTAGGGAGCTCTCTATATTGAACGAAAACTTTCATGTGACGTTAGGTTGCGCAATAAACTTATTGTGGGTTGAGCGGATGGGGAACAAAACGACATTCGGAGTCTTGTAACTATAAGACCCCGAATGTCGTTCTGTTCCCCATCCGCTCAACCCACACGAATGTTTTGGTTTGATGGACTGTATATAGCCTACTCGGCGGTAATTTAAAGATCTTAAAGAATTTAAAAAGAGAAATTCATTGTATTATATTTTGTATTATACGTTTTTGTATAATCGTTCGAATTACCTACAAGAAACAAATACAAAATAAAAAGGCTTTGCGGATTGTTTCTTTGCTTGGATAATACCTATTGTTAATGTACTTCTGCTTGCTGCTTAAGTAGCTTCGGCACCCGCTTCCTTCCCATCAAGCAGACTTGCACTACCTAACCAGTATTCAAGTAACTATGCACTTAATATATTACTGTTGATTTATAATAAACATATTTGAAAAATATAAAGTAGTGTTTAATTAAAAGCTGACGTTTATAAGTTTTCCATCATGGTAGTCTACCATAACATACCACATCTGCCCATTCCACATTTTGTAGTTAATGTTGTTGTCAAAAATATTAACAGTATTTAATCTTGGAAACAAACATTTACCACACTTTTATGCATGAATGATTATACTATAATGTTGCCTTTTAGTCGTTTCATTTATTCGATAACACTAAACTCACTTTAATAAAAATAAACTAAACATTTCTAGCTATCTTAACTACTGCAATTTTCTATTAAATAAAACGACTAGTCCAAATGATAAAGGTGTGTAATCTGGTTAACTCTATTGTGAATGAACATCTTTATGACTACTTTCTAATATTATTATTTTTCCGGCTTTAGATCAAGGTGGAAAACCATCTACAGCGGGTCTAGTTCGACAGCCAATAGCAAACCAGCAGCCTTTTGGAACAGCGCCCCAGCAACCTTCATCACCACTTCAACAGCGTCCATCACCACCCTCATTACCGAAGCCAACTTCTCGACCAGTTTACGACTTTACTACAGCTTCTACCATAAGAAACGGTTGCAGTGGATGCGGCATCGTAACAACACCAAAAACACCTTTCACTTTCCAAAATCCAGCATTTCAGAAGCCTCCCAGTAATGGTAATAGTCTTGGTAATGGCCCTCCGGGTGGTTTTGTGCAAAAGCCGTTTGTTCCATCGGGACAATCAACAACGTATCCCAAACCACCTGCAGGTACTGGAGTTAATCAAATTGCACCTCCACAAACAGTTCTATTAGCCCCAGCACCACCTCCTTCTTCAGGCAATAATAAACCAAGCGAAAGATATCCATTAGGAACGCAGCCAGTTATCCCAATTAATCAACCAGGTCCAATCAGTTCCAACAATAGACCAGTTTTACCTATAGGTGGTAATCCACCTCGCCCAAATACACCACTTAACCAACCAGTTCCAGTTACATCAGTCAACCGACCACCAGGTACGACCACTTCAATTAATCAACCTAATCCACCTCCATCGGTTACTTCAATTCATCCATTAACTCCAATTAACCAACCAAGTCTACCACGCCCAAGTCAGAATGAAATACGCCAACCACCACCACCACCATCAAGCGCTATTTCTCAAACAAAAGTTGAGAATGGAATGATTAAAGTACCTGGAAATCAACCGATACCAATTAAAGATAAATATCCAAATATGGTAAACGGTTTGCCAAATGGTATAACTGAAAAAGATATTTCAGATTTACTATATAAATTTAACTATACGCTTGGTTTCCATGGGCATTATGAAAAAGGCTTGAAAAATGGTACAAAAATTGGGGGATATTTTGTTAATGGAAGAGATGGTATCAGTAGGGTTGTTACGTATATAGCCGATGAAAATGGTTATCGACCAAAAGTTTCATTCATTAATTTAGGACTGAATTCTGAAGATACACCCAAACCCGATAGCGAGAAGAAGTTTGGACTTAAGAATTTCGAATTTGTGTGGTACCCTGTTAAATCATAATTTATTCTCTATATGTAAAGATATTTTTTAATAAATTTAGTGAGATTTAACAAACATTCTTTTTCATTTTTAATTTTACAAACATTTAATATTGTACTAAATATTATACAGCACTAATTAAAGGCCCGGATCTAATGTGTGCTTGATCAATACCAATATCTTTTAGATAATAGAAATCGGAAAGATTCCAAAAATTACGAAAGGAATTAAAGAAAACAACTGTAGTGTTGTCGATAGAGCATGCATGATAGAAGCTAGAGTCGACAGTCGAAGAAGCGAAAGTAGCTCCTGTAAGCGTAGAGGATCCACCCTTTTAACATGGAACACTGACAATTGGAAATAATAATTTATTGTTGTATGTCTATGTTTTTGTATCGGTAACTCACCATCTATTAATGTATTTTTAATTAAAGCACTGTTATGAAATGTTAAAAATCTTCCTAGGGCATTTTATTAATATTACCTTATATTAAAAAATAAAAAAAAGTCAAAAGAAATTCAGCAAGTCCATTATTGGTATCCTACCAACCAAATGACCGAGTTGTTTGGGTTGCATAAAATAACAGCTTAGGTAGATTTATCAAAGTACTAAATTAGAAACTGTTTAAAAACACCTATCATTAATTTGTTTATAAAATGATACAAATAAGTAACCATAAATTCTTGATAATAACTAATAACTGTATCTGTGGAATTAGTCAGTTCTACTAATAAAATAATTAACTATCCTGAAATAAATAATATCCATTATTTGCATAGTTAGTTTGGTTTAGTTTCTGTTAGTAAAATTTTCTAAGATGTAACTTTTAGGTGTCTCAATGTCAGTTGTCATAATAATGAAATTAATTTATTGAAAGTAACTTGTCCAAGTGAAAATATTTACTCGAAATTAGATTTGTGTTTTTAATATAATTATTTAATTATACTAACAAAATTGGCATCTTTCATCTCGGGTATGTTTTGCATTTTAAGAGAAGCTCAAAAAGCATCTGTAAAAAATGACAGTAAAATATTGTACAACATGACTAGATAACAAACAGGATGAATACAAAAACTCAAGATTAGATAAGATAAACGGAGGAAGCTCCTAAAATCAGAATCAAAAATAATGAATTGATGAAGAAAATATTTTTCTAAAATATATAAGAAACATAAGGTGAGAGAGGAATAAGAGGAGATGAAAGAAGTAATCATAAATATAAAAGAGATAACAAAGAAACAAATAATGGATTTCCTTTTGGGTCTGGCTCTATAACATTTTTTATTTGTTGTACTATATTGACAATTAAATAAACTTCAAAAGCAGTAACAAAAAAGCTTTAGAAAGATAAAGCAATAGGAATCGATAACATAATAGGGACAGTATGGTAAGATATAAATATAGTAAGAATATCAAAGTAAGGAGACAAAACTTACTGCAAAAGTTTTATAGCAGTAACATTGCTGTATGCAATGAGCTAAATATTAAATAATACTAGATGGGATATACAATACTATAACAAATTTACTGAAGATAAGGCAGTATTTAAACCAAGGAGATCATATATTAACCGGATATAAGGTGAACAACTTCTAATTTTTAAAAACTTTTAATAACCTTAATAACCCATTAACAACATCATCAAAATATAGTTAAATTTACAAAGAGCTAGGGAAATGGCATGGTAATTCAATAACAAGATACACAAGTCGAACTATGATATCGTTGTGTCTATGCTACGAGACTCGACAGTAGTCTATACTTTCGATTATCTTAGGCGCTCCTGTGTAATCACTGAAAAGCAATCAAAATAAAATATAATTAAAAAATACATAATTTTGTTCTAGCGGTAAAAAGGTTTAATAACCGAATTGACGACACGAAAATATGAGGGTGACATGGCAATATTGCAAATGTTTGAAAATCTTTTTCTATCCAGGCGAATTTGATATTCGTATATATTGCAGGGGGCAGTCCTGTCACTGCAGAGAACAAAACGCGGCTACTGTCTGTAAAATCTATTACTTTTCGCACCGATACCGATAAATCTTTTATAATATACTGACTTGTAAACATCTGTTTATTAAGCTCTGTCTCTAGGGGTAATTATTCTTTGTACGGGCTACCCCGTTATGGAATTATTACAGGCTCTTTATCATCAATACCATAGCAACATACATATTTATTTAAAACATTCATATATATCTTAAGTATTGTGCTGTACTGCTTCAGTAAATGTAACAATTATTTATTAAAAATTTACAATTCAGAATACCATAAACCATTGTACAATGCTCGACCATTACACGAACCCTATGTGCTTGCACGAATACCAACCTCGCCGATTGCTCGCTTATTACGTACCGTGCTAGTACGTAAAGTTCTAAGTAACGGTCTTGCAATGTAAATTACTATATATTATTAAACGTATAAATACTCTACTGTTGAACTAGAAAGAAGTTTTGTTAATTCATACATAATGTAACGAATGGGGAAACCCCGCCGAAACACGGGCGGCAGAACATTCCAGGGCGACAGCGTCATACACCCGCGAGAACGTTCTAGTATGTTTTTTACACTTCTGTATACATATATATGGGCCGCTGCGCGAGGAAGGAGAATTCAATTAGTGTTCGACCGGCGTATCAAAATGTGCTCTGTGTAACTAGTGAATAAATAAATTGTAATAATAAATAAATAGTCCTTACATAATCTACTTTAGGTTTGTAAATATCTAGCATTTAAGTTCGTTAAACAGTTTATAATTTATTGTCAAATAATTAGTTAAGATTAAATTGGTTTATGTAAATAATATTTCTCTTGCTAATAGACGATTAAACAGCATTTTGGTTATTATTTTAAAAAGAACGTAACAATGGCGTCAGGTGTCGGGTTTTAAAATAAATAAAATCGCGTAATAAATAAAGTGCTGTCAGAATAAACTTCTAGTGTTAAAAACAATTCCAACGAATAATTAAAATGGCGATGGAATTGTTGAAAGATCTTAAAGTAATAGACTTAAAACGCGAACTTGAAGAGAGAGCCTTGGTTATTAATGGAAAGAAACATATTTTAATAAATCGGCTAAAAGAATGGTTTCTAGAACATTCGTTATGTTCTAGAAACCACTCTTTTAGCCGGTTTATCGTGGACCCCGAAGGTTTCCTCTTCGAAATACCTGGACCCGCAATTGATACTAACGTGTTCTTAAGTAAAAGAAAATTCTAGATGTTAAAGGAAAAATTACTGGAAAAGTCCGAAGAGAATTCTAGAAAGTCTGAAAAAATTCTAGAATGTTTAAAGAAGATTTACTAGAAAACACAAGATTGCTCAAGGAAGAATTACTAGAAAAGTTCGAAGAAAGTTCTAGAATACTTAAAGGAAAATTGCTGGAAAATGTCAAAGCGTTGGAAGATAAAGTTTTCGAAGAATTGTTGGAAAACTCCAGCGCCTTAGGACTATTAGAAATTAAATTGACAAAACAGGATAGGGTAATAAAGATGGTAGAAGAGAGAATCGGCCAAATTTAGCAACCACCAACAACTAAGAAAGATGATATAACCGAAATGTTCGAGGATAGAATGAGTCAACTACGGTTTCCCCCAACGTCTGCGTGGTCGTTTAATGAAGTAAGGAATCAATTTAAAGAAGAAAAGGGTCCTACCGTAGGGATAAAAGTAAAACCACCCACGTACGATGGAAAGATACCTTGGTCCACCTACCACAAACAATTTGAGGCAGCCGCTGGGGCCAACGGATGGACAGGCAAGGAAAAGGCCGTTTCTTTAACTGTGACTTTGCGTGGTGACGCGTTGAACGTGCTGCAAACACTTCCAGCAGGGCAGGAAAGCGATTACCAGCTGTTAGTCTCCCGGCTGGAGATGAGATACGGAGACGCGCATCTTCAACAAGTGTACTATGCGCAGGTGAAGAACCGTGTCCAGAAGAATGGAGAAAGTCTTCAGGAGTTTGAAGCTGCGTTGCGTGGCTGGTCCGATTGGCGTACCCTACGGCACCTGATTCGTTTCTGGGGCAACTCGCTGTGCAGACCTTCATTGATGGGCTGGCACGATCAAGAACAACTGATGATGCGATTGTTCACGCCTTAGGATTTGAAGCCGCAAAACAAGCGTACCGAGGTCACGGGCGTGTTCGGGCCGTTGTGGAAGAAGAAGAAGGTTCTAAAGATCACCTAGAGGAGTTAGTACTGAGAGTTCTTCAGAAGGAAGAAAGTCGTAAGAAGATCTTCAAGAAGTTCCAGGGATCTGCGACATGTACAACGCCGTTGTCTACCGGAATGGAACGTGTAGTCGAGGTGAAAACTGTCTGTATCGTCAAGACCCTTTCTACAACAACCAGAGAATAAAACCTGTTCCGTGACAAAACAGACTTGAAGAGGGAGGGGGCAGTGTAACGAATGGGGAAACCCGCCGAAACACGGGCGGCAGAACATTCCATAGCGACAGCGTCTTACACCCACGAGAACGTTCTAGTATGTTCTCTACACTTCAATTAGTGTTCGACCGGCGTATTCAAATGTTCTCTGTGTAATTAGTAAATAAATAAATTGTTGTAATTATAAATAAATAGTCCTTATATAAACCACTTGCAGTTTGTAAATATCTAGCATTTAAGTTCGTTAATAATTTAATAATGTTAAATAATTAGTTAAGATTAAATTGGTTTATGTAAATAATATTTTTCTTGTTAATAGACGATTAAACAGCATTTTTGTAATTATTTAAAAAAAACGTAACAATAAGTTTGAACCGAATGCCAAGAAGATTCGTTGCGTTTAACCAGAAAACCAGGACAATTTTAAAAACAAGAACTATCCTGAAAAAAACAGTACAGTTTTCCATTCTAACCAAATAAGCAAGATAAAGATTATATTAGATTGTAAAGTCTAAGTAAAGAGTCTAACTTACTTAGGTGGCCCGGATTTGATCTCCGGAACCGGTGAAAGAATTTTTCTCGTCGATAAAGTCTCAGTGCACTTTGCTGTTCTGTCAGATGGGCACTTTAAATAATCGGTCTCAGTAAATACACACACAGATACACACCTGTATGTGGTTGCCGTTAAGAGTAACACCGCTCTATGCCACGCAGAAATATGTATTTACTTCAATGGTTTGGCAATGTTAATTACAATTAACATTTATACCATACAATTTCAAGAAGCGAATAAACCACAGAAGGAGATACCCACTCAAGGTTTATCGACTTTGAAAAGGCGTTTGATAAAATTTTATATTAATACTAATATTAAAGAAATATAATATAATAACAATAATAAATATAATAAAAATGAAAATATATTATAAAAAATATGGAGTATCACAAAAACTACAGTAGTAGTTACTTATTTACTTATAATCAAGCTGCTTCACAAAAGATTCAGAGCAAAAGTGTTTAGCAACGAAGTCACAAAAGTCCAGAAAGTTCCATTTTGTTTTTTGGTAATTTTAATATTCATCAAAAATACCTACACTATCGAATAGTATTAGCAAGATATGCCATGCAATTGTTGCTTTTCTACTCCTTTAAAGCGACTGTAATGATTTAAAAAGTCAGTTACAGAGATATATCAAAAACGAAATTTTCCTTACGTCGGAATATCTCTTTCAAACTCGGTATGTGAACGTAAAATGTTATTAGAATCATTTTTTCTTATTTTAACAATAAATAAGGTCATTTTTCGCCGATTTTTAAAAAGCTACAATGTCACCTGTCAACTTTGACATGATGTATTTCAAGTACTTTTGAAAGCGGGAGTGATGCGGATGTGAATGATGAAGTGTGCCCCACAAAGCTTTTTTCTAATTAGAATATTAAAATAATTTCCCATATGGATCCAACTTTATGTCACATACTGTATAACATTATACATTGTAACGATCTTTTTAAATAATACTAAAAGTTGTTTATTGTTTCCAGCCCCTTAGTTTGTGGAACTCCATAATCGTGAAATAAATAAAGATTTTATTTATTTCATAATACTAAAGGTACTGTTTTAAGCGTTTATTATAAAGAGAAATATAAACACTAACACTAATTACAAACACAATTATAAACTATTAACGAACTTAAACTAAATTATTCTCTTGAATTACGGAACAGAAATCCAAGATTTTTATTAGCTTTCTTTACAATATAATCTATGTGACAGTCGAATAGAGTTTACTGTCAAAAATTACCCCTAGATCTTTAAACTGATCTTTCTTGACTAGAAGTAAAAATCCTATTTGGTAACTATAATTGATTGCATACCAGGTTCTGGAAAATGTAATAGAACATTTATAGTATTGAGTAGTAAACTGTGTTCTAAGCAGTAGTTCTCAAGAGATTTTATATCTCGTTGGAAGTTTAGGCAGTCCTGGAAGTATTCAACCCTCATGTAGATCTTACAGTCATCTGCGTACAGAAGAAATCTAAAACGTTTAAAACAATTTGCAATGTCAATTAATAAATACAATGAAGAATAAAGGCCCTATCCTGAAGTAGGTAATTTCGTGGTAAAGTATGCAACAATCCAACGCAGAACATTCCCAAAAATGCCTAGAATTTTAAGCTTCTTAATAAGTGTTTCACATGATCTATTCTTTCGAACGCTTTACTAAAGCCTGTGTCTTTTTAGAGAATATATTAATAAATTATATAAAAGCAACTGCATTTGCAGGCCAACTATATCCTTTAACATGTGATTTTCTAGTTATTTTATTACAGCTTAAGTTATTATTATTGATAAATGCTCAAACCAATTAAACGATTGTACACATTCTTAATCACACGAGTGTTAGAAAGGTTGCATATACTAAAAACAGTTTTTATTCAAAGTTGTTTTAAACTTTGGATAAAAATTATTCTAATTTAATTGATGGAAACAAAAATATAAGAACGTTTTATGAGCAGATATTGCTTTTCGATAAGGTGTAATAGCTATATCTATAGTAAATTTCTTGTTGAAATGTTTAAGCAAGCACTGATAGCAACGCTGCTTAATATGAAGCTCTCCAATGACTCTATATTTAAGAAAAAGCCAATTTTTAGAATTCTAATTAAAGTACTGATCTATGGTGAAAACCATGAGTCTGTAACTTTCCAATTACGTTTTGAACAGTTTTAATTAATCTGCCTTATAAGTATTTAGTGCCGGAACACCATGAATGAGGCTGTTACTTGTTGATAAAAAATTAAAAAGGCGCCAAATAGAAACAAACTTTTTTACTTTTCCTTTAATGATTTTCATACCTAATTTGAAACACTTATGTAAACCACTTTTATCTCTCAAGAATGTTTGCAAGTAGTGTCACCAAAGACCAAATGTATTATACACACTACACGTTATAGACTCTGGTATAGATGCAGGGTTCTCTACTACGCTACGTATTTCATCTATGGCAAACAAGGTGGTAAGTGCAGTGACAATATTACAGCCATTGCTGCGCGTGACATGTTATGGTAGGAATACTATACCTATACCTAGTATCCATTTGTGACAGTTTTAATTATTATTATGCATAATAAGTGCTTTTATTTATAAGGAGGGGGTAGTTTAGGTAGTTGGATAGTTTTAGAACTTTAAAAAGAATGGTTGTAGAACAACACAATAAAAACGAAACCAGAAATCACATTATTTATCAAACGATTATAGATCGAAGACAAGAACTCAAATCAAGAGTAAATACATGTAGAAGCACCACACAGTGGCAAAACTGTTTTACAGATCTATTTAAAAAATTCTATTCGATTCTTAAATCAATTCACATAGTTTCATCTCCTTAGGGATAGACCACACTTTGTACTTTTAAGTGCACGACAAAACTTTTAAAAAATACCATTTTTTCATTGTTAACCTTAGTTTATCTGTTTTGTGCAATATCAGTGGCGTTTCTTAAGATAATTTTATTCTATCTTACTTTTCGTGAGTAATGTAACTTATTATGGTTATTCAGTATGGATAATAAATTCTCTTTTGGTTAATGTAGTTATACTTTTTAGGTCGATTATTCAACAGTTTTTGGTGGCCTGACCCCGCCCGCTAGTGTGTTCGCTCGGAAATCTAGTTCCTTTTAATTTTACTTTCGTGGTAAACTGACTAAACCTGCTGAATTCTTAGTTGGGATAAGAGATGAATCCTTTTCTTTTCACGTTTTACAACGTAGGTAGTTATGAGACGTAGGTACTATTGATTTCATAATGTTCTAGGACAGCAAGGCTAATATATATGTTTTTCAGTGTAAATGCATAGGATAAAATAATAAAAAATAGCATCCTATTAACCTTACTGTCGTAGATCATTCTGAAGCAAATAGCTGTTACATGAATGAGAAAAGCCCCTTTTGGAATTTCCGGTTGTGTTCTGAAAAATTGCGTTTAATGCAGTTATTATTGCTTACGACAATTTTTGACGTTTTGACAATTTATATTTTGGATCAAGAATCTGTCGAAACTGTTTAGAGAATTTTTGGGGAAGCTTTCGCACCTCAACTACAACTATAAGTTGATTTATGATTATCTCCTTGTAGTACTACTCGCCATTCTACTGGGTTATTTATCACCCTAGTTCAAGCAACGAATAGGACTTTTACTCCTGTTGGCTACCCTTAAAGTATTTACTACATCAAATCACTTATATTTACCTATTATAAAGATAATCAAAATTAGTAACCACATTTTAATTAGACCAATCGTTAATTGTTGTAAAATGATGAATTATTACATTCTTGAAGTAGGAATGAACGTAGATACATTGACATATATCCGCGGAAACAATGAATTCCAATATATGGAAGAATTCTCTTGTTAAGGTTCAAAAGTGTATATCAGTCCACCTATATCAGTAGCGAAATACAGGCCAGAATTCTCTCGAGAGGGCTGAACAGAAGTTCACAAAAAGCCGAAAAATAGCATGGCTCAACCACGTGCTGAAAATGCTTGAAAACAGGACACCTAAGAAAGTATTAGGAGTGGGACTAAGGATGGATTGATGATATTCAGAAAGACGTGCAGGAAATGAGAATGAAAAGAACTGTGTAAAGGAAAGGTAAAATAGAAGAAAATTACTGAAAACACTAAAACCCATAGCAGATTGTCATTGTAAAACCAGCAGAAAAAGTGTTTCTACATAAGTCGGCTCAAAAACGTCCAGCATGGATCGTCTTTACAGAAAATGAAGTTCTAATCGAACCCATAACTTTACTTGATATTTTCTGCAGTCAATGATGTATGTGCATTCGAAAGAATATTTCACAATGTAAACTCAAAATGGTCGAAACGTGACTTAGGTACCAAATTGTTTTTAAAAAATATGATACAATTGAGCTCTTAGAGGCCTTAGTGGTATATTAATAGTCAACGGAATTTGCTAATTCTGATAGGCGGGAGCTAATCTCAATCACTCAAGTATAAGAACATACAAAAATCTAAAATATGTGTATTCTAATTGTTCTTTTAACCTTGAAAATTAATCTTCATTCGATAAATACCTATGTTTATTAGACATTTAATTATATTGTAATTGTAACACATTTTTATAAAATTAGACATTGCGAAAGCAATTTGAATAATGTGACACAATTGCATTGCAAATGCAATGTTTATTAGTGCAAGCGAGAGAAATCTTATACATTAACCGCGAAAAAGAAAAAAATACTCGATAAAAGTGATACACGATAAATAAAATATAAGATCCAACCCATACAAGCATTGCAAGGTTAACACTACTTACTCCACCAACTACAAGTTATACAAAAAACAACAGTTTTTTTACTCGATGCGTACTTGGTATGTGAGAACTAGGTCGTTCACATTCTCACAATTTCGTTAAAAAGAATAGTAAAAAAGATGACTGTTGTCGTAAAATGTACGCTAAGAAAAGTATACTTCAAACCGAGGTATACTCCTAATTAAAATGCTTTAAAAATATTTACTACCGTTTTCGTTTTCGTGTAAGCAAAATTCCATTGTCAGAGTCAAGATTTGACTTTGAATTGTTTTCTGCCTTGAAAACTTAACAACCCTTTTCCTTGAAACGGTAATGTATTACTGGAACATTAATAAAATATTATAATTAAATTTAAAAATGCTAAACGATGCATGGTTTTGCATAAAAGATATAAGTAAATGAACTTCCTTCGGAAGGAATCATGAAATCATATCCAAGTTAAAAGTAAACAGATTGGTGAAGTGGCATTGACTCAGTTTCTTAGATCTTCGTTTGAATCGTAAATAATATTAATTGTATATTTAATATTGCATTAGTTAGTGTTGTTAATCAAATAATAGTAGTCTAATAGCTAATGATGGCATTAGAAATTCGTATTTTCTATTATGATATGTAACGCCATAACCGTTATATTACCATAACGCCGATTGTGATGCTGATAAACATCAATAACAAACATAAAAATCAGATTCACTATTCGAATGTGAGTTTTTCGTTGATTCTTGTTATTTAAAAACCCTCTCAAAACGTTATTAAAAAGATTGAAAAGGTGTGTAGATAGTCAAGAAGAAACTTGCCAATACATACTTTCAGATTTGGTCTTTGATATCCCAGTAAACACTTTGTATTACTTATTGTAACACCTGATTTTATAAAGGGCAAGTATATAAAAGTTTCTAAAGTTACAGCTTTACCAGTTTTATAATGTTACTGTAAGTTCTAGGTATATAAAGAAGTGATATAAATATTTCTATCATCATTTTATAAAACTTATAGTAACTGTTACATTAACCGTTTATTAAATCAACAAATTTATATAAGGTTTGCTATTACCTCATTATAAAACTAATATTTGTTTAATTATATAGCACTGTTGTTAATTACTTTTAAAAATACTAGATAATACAATAAAAGAAGCAACAATATGTCATATGTTTTTTGTTCATAAGTTTAATTATTTGTTGTAGGTTGTAATTTAAATATGGAGAGTTTCTTATTGAAACTAGGAAAAAGTTAAATACAGCAGTACAGACTAAAAGATGAAATACTAAAATTTGCTGAGGTTATGTCATCTTGTTATGTATCACAGGTTTTATAATGTATTAACTCTACTACATTATAAAACCAAATAAAACTTTATTATAACTTTTATTTAACATTTTACAGTCAACAAAATACATTGTATTATTAGTTCCCAGTGTTGATTATGCTATTGCATCTATCTTCTTGGGGGTCCTGTGGTGAAATATAAGAAACACATTGTAGAAGCTACTGAAACTATGCTAAAGTTGGATCTACAATTTTGTTATAGTAATTTTTTCTCTAAAATAATTAGGGGAGCCAATATTTGAGAAATTGTGTTTTTACTTGCTATTCGCCTATATAACAACACCGGTAATACACCCTGTATATTAAAGAAAACCTGTCAATCACATCATATCTCTGAACAGAAAATCCAAACGGGAAACTCGAATCCAAGTAGACGGCGTTGTTCGTACGTAAGGTTTAGAGTCACTGCATCTAGTCACCTAGGCCAGCTAGTCGATCAGAGTAACGCAAACCGCCGCCATATTAGGGCAGAGAAGAGTGATTTTTAATAATGGGCAAATTAAAACCACGTTTTACGTGTTTGATATATTAGGGGTTTGATCTTTCAGAATAAGAAAAATCTTTTAAAGTAAACGTGGATTTGATTAAATTCAATACAGAACAAATAATGCTTCGTTGTACCCCAATATGACGGCGGTTTGCGGTACTCTGGTCGACCAGCTGGCCTAGGTAACTAGATGCAGTGACTCTAGTAAGGTTGGGGGGTGGAGAAAAGATCTGTCAGTCATACCATGTTGCCAAAGAAAGGTCCAAAATGGGATAGACCTAGTCACTCTAATCAAAACGTGTCTTTTTCCAAATTTCCTGAATCAGATCCTTGTTTAATGGACACATTAAATTAATAACGTTTACGAAATCAGTTTTTCAAAAATACCAACATACAAAAATTCATATTTTCTTTTTTTGCTTCACATTTTACAAAGTGATTAATCCCAATGTAAAACGAGGAAATGTTCAGAATGTAACTCTTAGTAACACATAAATAACACATTAATAACAGATAATTTTCATACATCTATTTCACATAGAAGATTGTAAAACAACAATTAAAACGACCCATTGAAATGCTGTCAATGGAATAGAAACTAAGACAGGACAATAAAATATTATTTCTCAAACAAATAGATTTTATTAATAAGTGAAAAATGTTTCAAATGTCATTATATGCACTATTACAAAGTTTACTAATTTTAATCATTATTTTAAATTCTTAGTCTGAAAACTGAATGAAATTTAAACAAATTTATTCTGGCTTTTCTATGTGTATTACAAAGATTAAGCTAAACTGTTTAAGTGTTGCAATCTATGTTAATTTCAATAAAATTACAATTACACATTATTTTATGTTGCTGTTAACCTTGATTTTATGACATTCGGATTCATTATTTAATTGTTATAAACTAATTCTCTTAGATTGATCACTTACGATTTTATTTTTCGACAGGTAATAATAATAAATAATGATTACAAAAACAGGTTCTTGTTTATCGTTGCATCAACTAATTGGATATTTTTTAAAATATGGTATAACAATGAAACGTTAATTTCTAATTTTAACCGCTTGAGCTTAACCGCAAAAAATTTTGGTAACGCTGGTTTACGTACGCAGAGTATTAGGAATGAGTTGAGAATGACAGGAGTTGTCAAAATGGACACTACGTAGTTAAAATTGCGATTACGTTTAGCAAATGCCTTGGCAGATTCTGACCACAATTTGTTTTAATAGAATTAACCCATTTGGTATATTATTTTAGGGTAAATTCCAATCGCTTTATCGCGGAATAAATCTGTGGTATTGTGCTGTTTTTGTACTTCGTCAACGTAACACGTAAAACCATTTATCATCGACAACTCTATATCGTATCGACCGTTATCTTTGAAAAAAAGGAATTACAGTCTTTTCATAATTAAAAAAGACTTTTTGTGTGTAGGAAGGTTTTTTGGAAAGTTTTTCTCTAGTTCCTTGTTCTACTACCACTACATTCAACTACCTACCAGAATTGAACAAGACATTCAAACCAGCTGCTTATAATGAGCAATTCCATTGCGAAAAAACAGTTCGATCAATCAAATAAGCACTAAGCTATTTTAATAAGTTAATTTTTTATTATTAATTTTTTAGTTAATATTTTTAATTCGCTGAATGGAATGGTTCACATATTTATTTCTGTAATTTGATTAGTGAAGTCTGTAGTTTACCTATCGTTATTAAAATAATTTTTGTGTCATTAGCAGCTCGGGGCTTTAGTATTTCTAAAACGGAGTGGCGTTTGTTTATTGCCGTCTTTTAGCTGACCCAGCCATTCTACCGAGCTTTCTTCTGGTACTTTGCTGGCGAAATCCAAAATCATATTTATTTAGCCAAGCTTACACTTCTGGGCATCTATTTTTTGTGAGTTTAGTTTTTAGCCTGTTACACTATTTCAGTTATAATTGTATCAAGAGATCTTTATTTTCTATTCTATCTTCAACGTGAAAACTAGATAAATACGTATGTAAAACCTTCCACAGATCACAGAAGGTTCTAATTCACTATGCGCTTAAGATCAGGCACCAGTAAATATAGTTCCATTTATCCCCAATAATCTTATAAATAGTGCTAAATAAATAATAACCGCCACAATAAATTAAAATTCCACTAAATAGTTATATTTAACGATGAAATCAATCACAAAAACAACTTTTTTTTTCTACAATTTACAAAATGGACGTATCTGATGCATTTTTTGATCAAAACAACTATTGCAAAATACTTCGAATAAAGTTATGTCATTCAGAGAAAATCAACGGCTTGCCTACTTAAGCTTATCGTATATGTATTGCGATGATATGTATGGTTAATTCTGACTTCACTTTGATCTCAGGGCCTGTACATATAAAATTCTTATGATTTTGTTTATTGAAACGCTTTTACCTTACTGGGTGAGTCTTTAACGGGGTTCAGGTTAAAGACTCATCAGCTATGTTGTATTTACAAGTGCTCGTTGTGCAGTTGCTGACTGAACCTTAAATATTGACAAAAGCTAATAACAAACAGTTCAGGAATACCTGTCAGCGATACAAAACCTCCGGTGTTGAACTCCGTGGAAGCTGAAATAACTTTTGGAAAATCAACGAAAAGGTTATAATTACCTTCCTGTGAGGCTTTTTATTTATTATTAAACTTTTTATTTGTTTGCTCCTTCTTTTATACCTTCAGAACACCAGCTTATATAGCTTAGATTTTGGGCTTAAATTAATAAAAAAAATAACTTATTGATTGATCAATACTCAACATTTTATATTTCAATTGATTATAAATTTTTGTAGTATTTAAGAATATTAGGAAAAGGTAGATTAAATGACAAAAAAGAGAGAAACTGTAATCAAACTTTCATTTTTATTTTTTATAAAAATTAAATTCTACTTAAGATGTAAAAAAATATATAGATAATTAATATTAATATCGTTTTCATTATCTACAATAGTAGTTTTGGCGTTATTTGTATCATCACCCTGTAATTCATTTTCATGGGTGGGGGGCTAGTATACTGTTTGAGCAATCATTACCATAACAATTTGAACAGGCTGAATCAACAGGAAGAAGTCGCACATCTAGTTTTGCACGATCAAAATATAATTTTTAATAAACTGTCAGGAGCTGCATTTTTGGTCATTTTAACTGGAACTTATTGGCATTATATGGTGCATCAAAAAAAGTAAAAAAAGTGATACACTAAAAAACAAAGATACAACAAACTTTGAAAAATGTTGTAAAATATTAGAGGAGTTCAGATATAATTTGTTTTGTAAAGCTACCATAAAAAATAAACAAGTAAAATTGACAACTTGAGTACTTGTGATGGATTTCAGTAACACCTAAAAAGGGTATATTTACATACGCAATTTTGGTTGTATGAAAATCGAAACACATTTTATTATGTTAATACTGATGACGATGATGTAGAAGACAAATTCGATTATGATTTTAATGAAGACCCCTCAAAAAGAAAATCTACTATCACCTTTCAAATGGGGATAAAAAAGTGAAGCTAATTTACTAGTTCCAGTTCAAAAAAAAGCAGCTCGACCGAGCAGGCGACCTTCGGTGCATACCAGCCTGCTCAAATTGTTATGGTAATAATTGCTCAAATAGTATACTAGCCCCAATACATGAAATTGAGTTAAAGGCTGATGATACAAATAACGCCAAAATTACTATTGTAGAGATTGAAAACGATATTGATAATATTGTTAATTATTTATATACATATTTTTATATCTTAAGTAGAATTTAATTTTTATAAAAAATAAAAATGAAAGTTTGATTATAGTTTCTTTCGTTTTTTCTCATTTCATCTACCTTTTTCTAATATTGCTAATAAAACAAAAAATTATAATCAATTTAAATATAAAATGTTGAGTATCTTTATTTTCTGTATTAGACAATGTTACAATCGCCATTTTTTCCCTGAAAAGGGTTCTGACAGTAGGTTTCCCACTATGGGAAAGCGAAGAAGTTACATAATAAGGTAACCAGAATAGTGTATTCTTTTGCAAAATCACATTCTAAGCACTTGTTGACTCTTTGAATTTTTCTCTAAAATCAATAGAAACGGCGTAAATCGTATTCGCAATCTCAAAGGCCTTTATTTTAGGACCGCCATTTTGGGTCCACCATTTTGAATTTTTCAATTTTTTCATTGGATTAATAATCAGCGACCCCAAAAACCCTTCCAACATAAATTTCGCTCAATTTGATTGCGTTATTAAATTAAGGGTATAAAATGGGGGTCTCAATCACCTCGTGCCACCATTTTAAACATATTACATGTTATATTGGTACAGTACTAATGGCATTAGAAAAGATTTCAAGTCTCTATCTTTAGATAGTAAAAAATAAGAACTTAATGCAGAAATTGACTCTATGTACTATATATTATATAATTCTATTCTTATCGACGAACAAAAAGTTCGTCTCTGAATTCGTGAAGTCTGTCTGTCTGTCTGTCGGTCTGTCGGTCTGTCTGTCGCCTTTTTCCCTGTTGACTTTTTGGAATCTTATAGTACATTAAATTCTAAGAAACTTTTGGTTGAAACATTTTTTTGTATCTCTTCGGGAAAGTGGTCAAAATGACCACCGAAAATTTCGGTAAATTTTTGAAAAATAAAAAAATATTGTATTTTTTAAAAATTTACGAAAAAATAAACATTTTTAGCAACAAATTTTTTTTAACGAAAAATTTTAGGACTTAGAATTTTAGTTTTTATGACAACTAATGTGTTGCGTCAACATTAGTTTTAAAAAATAAATTAGTTTATTAAGTATACAGTTGTTTTTGTTCGTCATGGCAATGCTAGCTCTGCGCATTCTCACTAGTTAATACTGTGCGGCTGCAGCCGACTTACAGATGGAACAGCGCAAATCCCACATTTGTGTCGCAGCTAAGGAAAACTGCAGAAAACCTTAACTAGATCTGCCGGCACCGGGAATCGACCTCGGGCCGCTTGGGTGAAACTCCAGCACTCTAGACATTACACTACCAAGGCTGTTTATGTTTATCCTTAATTATCCTTATGATCCTTAAATGTTTCATAGTGTTATTTTTAATCATGTACTAATACCAAATGAATAAATCTTAATCCATCTCTTGGGATTTTATCTGTTTTGGTTATGTGAAAACATTTCTGAATTTTTCTTATTCAATAGGTGTAGTAAGATTTAAGAATCAATTTCGGACTTTCGGACCGTATTGATATTAACCATCAACGTCCAATAATTCAAATCAACGATTTTTGGTAGTGACTTACCATCGCAGTACCTATATTGATGTGAAACCTCTTACAATTTATTACATTTCAAGTACTTCAGTTGCATCGTAAATAAATTCTTAAATTTTACTTTATACTTTTTAATATTCACAATTTTAATTGCAAACTGAGTAAATTAAATAAATAGTTTAAACAATAAAAAATGTTTCGTGACAAACTTAAATTATTTACTGTCTTATGCTGTGATTTGCTGAAAATATCAAAACTTTTCCATCTTGCTTGTTTCTTTTAATCGTAATTAGTTAATTAATTAACTAAGTAAATTCCTTAACACCTTTTAATTCATTTTGTTTAAGGTAGTATGACAACAAACTATACCATCTGTAACGAAGAAAACAAAACAAAAATGGTATTTTATATGACCATCTCTCTTCTATGTATACAAAACAGGTTGGCTAACTAAAAACAGACGGATGATTTTCACAAATTTTTCAGTCACTATTGTGATCTACAATGAATCTAGAGTGACCTCGACCAAACAAGTGCACGAATCTATTTTTTTCAATTTCTTTCTTCTTCAACACTTCAGTTCTTTAAACTTTCATCAATTACAGTTCTATCTGTTCGATTTGATTAATCTTACAATGAGTTTTTTGTATTTGATAATTTTTCAGTTATTGATGTATTAGTTTGATTAATATTTGAAAACTGTTGGTTAAGCCAAGGCGTTCTTTTTGGGCATAATAGCATATTTATCATTTCAACCATATTTTACTCTCTCTATTCGCCGTATCTAAAACTATATTCAAATATCAAACACAACAATTTTTATTAATTAATATCAGATTAAAACTGAAAATCACTTCATATTAGTGCCTTCTTTCTAGAAACCAACCACCTTTGAATTCATGCAAAAAAGTATAAACACGTTATCCAAAAGCAGTTATCTTTAAATTCCTTTTGTGTTTTTTTTTGTTCCAATCTTGTTTTTTCTTTCTTCTCAACATAAAAAATAACGCAGAGAAAAATATGTTACGCAGAACGATCTGGTTGCCCAATATAGAGAACTGGATTTGCAAACTACTTTAGTGGGTAGTGAATTATAGCGTATCACTAATAAAACTGTTTCTTTGTGTAACTACACTTTTTCATTTAGAAGATCATTTTACAAGGTCGTAACCGCCTTCGGTTGCTATTTAATTATAATTTTCTAGACAGATCTCATTTATGTACCTCAACTATATATAGTTAATATTTAGCTTCTGCATGGGAATTATATATTTTTAAATCCAATTATCTAGAATTATTATTACCACAGGGGTTATTTTTATTATCTGCGAAATCAAACTTTTATTAGTCAACCTTAATGTTATAAATAGCATTAATTTCAGTTAACTATATATTAATAAACATATTAAAATTATACAAAATGTTTTAATAATACTATTAAAACATTAAACTGCATGTGGGTAACCTTGTTTTTGGCGCCTTCCTTTAGTTTATTCTGATTTACAATTAGACGTTACAAAGTTGAATATAGAGGAGAGGCCAGACAAAAGTAATCATTTGTTGTTAATTCTTTGCCATTGATGAATGAAGTAGAAGTAGAAAATTATGATTTTATTATGATATTCGGATATTCAACTCATTCAGAAATCTGTTATACGTTAATTATACGTTCTTGAAGTCGTATCTACCCTTCGTTATATCAGAAAAAACTGGACAATATCGCTCTTCTCCATATCATCCTTTATATAGGAGTTATGCTTGTTTTCCTTCGCGTATTTTATAGTGTCCATCGATCATGATACCGAGCTTTTAGCTCAGCGTTTTGGTACTTGACCTGACTTAGCTTCTATTGTAGCTATTGCACCCCAATCTCAATTGCTTCTACTGCAACTCAAGTCTTAAAAGTTCCAAGAGGTAGGAATAAGTGAAGCTAAGTCTATGTTAAGATCTGTTTAGTTTTCTTTGTATCATCACCTGTTTCTGCACCATAGGTCAAAATAGGTCTTACAAGTGTTCTATATTGAGATGATATATCATCTAATTGAAAATTTGTTTAGTTTGTACCACATTAAGAACATTTAATAGGCTACGATAGGCTCCGGAAGCTTTCAAATAGTCAAATAGCACTTATACGTAATATTCACGCAATAAAAAAAAATAGATACTCATGCTAGGATATTAGTTTTATTTATGCTTAAGGATACATGCTTGGTTACAGATGATTTTATCAAGTTAAAGTAGGAAAATAGGAGTACGATTGTCTTAATACACATTTAACCTAACTTTATAAAAGGTTTATAAATATAAAAAGGCATATCAATCAGTAAGATTGTTTTTATAATACGAGTAGAACATGGTTTATGTAACCCATGTTACATGTTAGGACAGTCAGGATAGTTTATCCATTTTTTTTAGAGGATTTTATCTTTCTTTCTTTATATGGGGTTTGATGATAATTAACGTAAAAGAGAATTTTCTTGATCCTAAGCTGAACCAGTTTCGGGAAAATATTTCACTGGAAATATGTAAAACGGGTCATTATTGTAATGTCTATAACAGTACATTTAACTTACAAACTCCTGTATTTGAAAAATTTGTGTTAATCTTTGTGAAGGTATTGGCTTTGCTGATATGCTGGGATTTTTCCAAATATTGATTTTATTATAATATTCTACACCGTTGTACGAATGCAGCCACTTGGAGTACTGTATTCTGCACAAGAGTGAGTATAGTATGATTTCATTTATGTTGTCATTTGTGTGGGAACTTGCAAAGCATCGTTTGACCTTAAAAACGTGTAAACAGAGTTTTATTTAAGTTTTTCTTTTATTGTAAATATTTGTCTATGTAAACTGCATATGTATGAGTTACCTTGGGTAGCTATGTAGGCATTCCTTGTATAGACATAGCTGGAGTTAATGAGTTTTCATTGTAATTAAGTTTTAATGAGATTTTTGACCGTTGGTCGTTTTCGTTGATTTTCTGAGTTATCGTTTATCTTAGACCATAAGTGTGTTATACTCTTTTAATTGTCTTTAGATTAAGATCAGTGCTAATTATGAACACATGTTTTTCGTTAGTGACGTCATGATAAAATTTTGATGTGCAATTGTTTTGAAAATTTGTGTTGCTTTTCGATTGTTTTGGTGAAACCTATATAAACTCCGAGGAAAAAGAACAATTTCAGTCGATAAAACGCATTGGGAGTGTCCATGCTCGACTCCAGGCCAAAATCTGCAAAATAAAGTAAGGTTAAGTGATAACCACATCTTTTTTTGTAAACAAACGACAATTTTTAACAAAGTGTTTATGGAACTGAATAGTTACCTGAATATTTAAAACAAAGAAGATTTCTTTACATTCTTCAACAATTATATGGAATTGTGAACGATTTATTTAAATTAAATCAGGTAGATTTATGTTTATTTAGTTATTGATTTGGATAATTCGACTTGTATGGATATTAGAGATCAGCTGTTGAATTGAAGCCGTCGTATTACCGATAATATAATAGAAAATAAATTTGAGTGGATTCGTTGACGTTTATATACAAGGTAAATCGAAAATAAAAGGATATGGTTCACATTAGGAACAACAAAATCATAAAAACAATTTTTTTTAATAAATTCAGAATTTATTTTTCTTGTTTGAGAGTGTTTTCAATAACAAAGTTGCAACATTTAAACAATTTCAATTTGTTTATTTACAAAAATAATTAATTTTTCATTATTTATTGTTTCCAGCCTTACTTTGTGGAACTCCATAATCATGAAATAAATAAAGATTAGTAAAAGTTTCACAGTTTTATTAAAATGTAACCTGACAATATTGTTTCGACAGCTATGCTGTCATTATCAAAGGTAATATAATTATAAACAAACACATCGCTAAGGTAGATACAAAAATAGGTAACTAGATAAAATAATAATAATAATCAAAATTAAATATCTAATACTTCCAGTAACGGAGAATTACTGAGCTCAAGTTGTTCATTCATTAAAGGTACCCTGAGTTTGTGTTTGTATATCTCAAAGGCTTCTAAAATGTCTAATTTGCGTTTGTTATTACAAAAATGTAGGAATTTAATATTATTTTGAGGAGTCATTGTGTGATTTTGTTCTAAAAGGTGTTTGGCATAATTAGATTTTTTGAGGATGTTTATTTTTGTAATGACGTACGTGTTCTTTATATCTTATGTCAAAATTTCGAAGTGTTTGCCCAATAATTAAATAATTATTTATTAATAAATTCCAAATTTCAAATTTGTTAAAAGAGATGTCTTTGAAACAGGACAAAATGTACAACACATCTAACATATCACTTCTTCAACCTATAAAACACAAAATCACAGTGAACAATCTAATTTCTGTTAAAGCAGATAAGGGTAACACTTTGGTAATTCTTTCAAAAGATATTTACATACAAAAAGTTAATGAATTTATTAATAAAGAAAATTTAGAAACTTTAAACAAAAACCCAACCACAAAATTCCAAAAAGAAATAAAACAAGGTTTAGAAAACTGCAATATCTGCTTTTCAGAATTAGAAAAGCAACAAATCATTAATAAAAACCCACAACCACCTAAACTATATGGACTAGTCAAAACACATAAACAGAATATGCCAATAAGACCAGTTGTATCATACATCAATGCACCTAATCACATTTTATCCAAAAAACTAAACCAGATTATTAACACGATAGGTTACAAATCGAAATACTCTGTTAGAAATTCATTAGAATTAGTAGATAAGCTGCAAAACATACATCTTCCACCACATTCAAAACTTGTTAGTTTTGATATTTGTAACATGTTCTCCAGAATACCCCCAGAAGAATGTATTCCTTTATTAGATAGTTTCTTGATCAATAGTAATATAGAATTAGTTAAAAGGTTAGAGTTAATTCAATTATTTGACCTTTGTATAAGCCAAAATTAGTTCACTTTTAATAACATAATTTATTTACAAAAAGATGGTTATAACTTTAAAGTTATAGGGATTTAATGCAATAATAGGGGTTAATGCGCTTTTGAGCATGTTCGTTTTTCAAAGAGCACCAGAATGCCTCAGAATAGACATTGACATCGTATTTTAGTGTTTTTAAGCTGTTTTGAACCCAAAGAGTTGTGGAGACCTTTTATAGCACTTTCACCCTACTCGATGAGCGTAGAAAGCCCTTAGCACTCATATTTCAGTTTGGTTGTAGCCCATCTGATTGAAACTACTTACTACTAATTATTTATCTTAAATAAATCTAATAAACCATAATTAATCATTAATCAGTTAATACTGATTTTCTTCCTTGTTAAAGTAATAATAGAAATAAACTAGTGATGGGAACTTGGGTGTCGAGTGTCGTGATACTGTTCGTGGTCGTGACACTTGAAGTGTCGCGACACTTCGTGTCGAACAGTATCGCTCTTATTAGAGTGTAATTCGAAGTTGCTTGATCATTCTTACAAAGAAATTAAAGGCAGATTTGTTGAACTGGCCAACAATCATTGAATAAGACGTACATATAAAACTATTTTGTTGTAGATTTTTTTAGTTAAAATTATAAATTCATGAATTATTTGCAAAACATTAATTTAAAAGCCGAAACCTGAAAAGTTGACGTGAAGCCTCCGTGGTTCAATGCCAACGGTGGCTTGCTAAACTGCACGGGCTGGTGGAATGCAAGATCGAACCCCGTTACAAGCATAACTTTTTTTTAAATTTTATTTGCCATTAATCTTTAATTTAATAACAATTTAAATAATTTGTTATTATTCTTTAATTCGAAAAACGTACAAGAAATAATAAATTAGAAATGAAAACTGACGATGCTTTTTCATACTGCATACTACAAAAACCAATTTTTACAATATTAGTTAATTAACACTCAAAATCCTGAAGATTTAAATACATTTAAAGTTTCAGTATTGACAAGTACTTATTTTACATTTTATTTATTTTAATTTGAAATAAATACGTAATGAGAATTCTTGAATTTATGTCTTATTAATTGGGTACCATTATTTTTTATTTGTAATGTATTATTTCTTGTACGTTTTTCGTTTAAAGAATAATAACAAATTATTTAAGTTGTTAATAAATTAAAGATTAATGACAAATAAAATTTAAAAAAAAGTTATGCTTGTAACGGGGTTCGATCTTGCATTCCACCAGCCCGTGCAGTTTAGCAAGCCACCGTTGGCATTGAACCACGAAGGCTTCACGTCAACTTTTCAGGTTTCGGCTTTTAAATTAATGTTTTGCAAATAATTGATGAATTTATAATTTTTGAAGAATTGGGATTGTTATTAAGGGTAATATTCTTGGACAGTACGTTAGAATATCTTATCTATCGATTGCAACTATTAATTTCACCGACTTTTATTCGAGAACGAACTATTTGGCATATTTCAGATTTCCCATACTAATTTCCTATAGCAAATGTTAGAACGAACACGGTGTATAAATAATTTAATGTCTTTTAATGTACTTAATGCATAAATATATAACCATAACAGAATTTACTCATATAATTGTTTTTTAATCCATAGTTTGCTTATGATTTATGTAGCTATGAATCTTGACTGCTTCTCGTTTCAATTGGATTACATTTACCCTAGCGCGTGCATGATGTAAAGGCGAAGTGTCGTTAAAGTATCATGAAGAGTCGACACTTCTGACGTCATAATGGTTTCGACTCTCAAGTGTCGTGATAAGCGGGTGGTGTCGAGAACCCATCACTAAAATAAACCTATACAATTAAAAATTAACCTGGCATGATTCTTGTTGAAATAAATTATTCAAACAGTAGTACAAAGCAAGGTATATCTAATTACTTTTAACGGAACTTCATTAAATATAATTATCTTTAACACAACGTTTTAGAGAATCGTACTTTTACATGTTTTATTACTTATGTATTAAGATTGTTTATAATTAAATTATTACCTATAAAAGGTAACCTTTTGTCGAACCTTTCCCAAAGGCAATAACTAGTATTCACTTCCTAACTGAAGTGCGTGCCAGCACTTTACGTTTCTTTTTTCTTTCTAATTTAAATTAATTACATGATTTGCTTTAACATTATATGTAGGTATTAATTTAACAACTTTTTTTTAATATGCCAATGTCTTTTATTATTCTTTTTAATTTATTTTATTAAATAACATTTTGTAATATTTTTCATTATAAAGTTTAAAAATTTAAGGATATTGATTAATTGCTCTTTTCTTCACCTTTAAAAATTTTGCTTTTCTTTTTTAACGGCTAATAATATAATTATTGTATAGTACATCTTTTATACGTGTCGTCTTCTAATCAGATCGTGCGAATATACTCTCGTATATGGCGAAGGTTACGCCAGCACTCACCGTGCACCGTGCTTTCAATCTCGCATTAAGAAAAAAATAATTAAAGAAAACGTGAATTCGAACAAAGTGTTTAAGATTAGTGTTTACATTAACATTATTATAAAATAACGCTGTCAATTTCTGCCTACATGATTGAACTGAACCCGGATTTCTCTACTAAAAGAAAAAGAGAACATTTATGATAAAATAATTGTATATCGGAGGCGTTTTTCAGCTCTTAAAGGAAGTATTGTACGATCTGCTTAATTATTATTAATCAACTGCTACCTACTACCTCCATATATTTTAATACTACATAACGTACAACATGCATGTGTATAATAAGTATCTCTCAGTAGTCAGATAACAGCTCTACTATCACTTTTAAGCACTGTGTCAATTGTATTCTTATGTATATGTAATTAATTGCTGTACAAACCAGATATAACGGAGCTTTCCCTTTGGTACTGCATTGTGCTATACACAAAAATCTTCATATTAATAATTTATTCTTCCTTTCAAGGAAGTTCAATAACTTCCTTTCAAGGAAGAGGAGGAAGGCCCTTGAGGAATAGTTTGGTAACTGAGATGCCTAATAGAATTTGAATGTCCATTGTCCATAAAATCCGCCCTTGAAGGTAAAATAATTCAATCCATGAACCATCATAATATTGATTGTTGTGAGCCTAATACACATGATGGTAAAATTACTCAGGCTAAGTGATGAAGCCGAAGAGTAGAATCTCATTCTAACAGACCCATAAATAACTGAGATACCAAAAATAAAAATCGATAAGATAAAGATCTTCTAACAATGGATTGACTTGCATGAGTAGACTAGTGGTAGACTCGAGTCGAGTCGAGCCGAGCTTTCCTAGAAAGCTCGACTCGACTCGAAAAAAATATTCAAGCTCAACTCGAAACTCGACTCGAAATAATCTGTTTCAACTCGACTCGAAATCGAGTCGAGTTTCGAGTCGAGTCGAGCCGGCTCGTTTTAGAATCATAGTTATTTTCCAAATTCATCTAGCAGTCGCGAAAACTTTTTTCTCTTCTTAGTCAGAAAACGAGCCGCTTGTGGCGAGTTTTCTAAAGGACGAGTGCAATAATGACTTATGAAACGAGCTTTTTATGCTATTTTTTTCTATTTTACCTCTTTTATTCCCTTTTTAAATAAAAAAATCGCTATTTCAAAATTTAGGAAATTTAGGAAATACTGATGTGACATTTGAAAATTCAAATTTTTAGGGTAAAGTTTTTGTCAATTTTCTGGTTTTTTCAATTTTATTTTCAATGCTACCAACTTTGGAAAATTTCATTATGTTTTAAGTGTTATAGTGTAATGAAGCCATTTAAAGAAAAGTAATTGCGCAAATATTCCTAGTTATAAGCCGTTAAAGTACAAAATAGGGGAAATACTGTAAACTGTACAATTTTCTCGAGCCGGCTCGAAAAGCTCGAAAAACTCGACTCGACTCGGGCTCGACATACGTGAAGCTCGACTCGACTCGAATAAAGAATTGTCGAACTCGATTCGAAACTCGGCTCGAAATCGAGTCGAGTTTCGAATCGAGCTTGGCTCGGGCTCGAGTCCATCACTAGAGTAGACGAAGTTCAAGCTCAGATTTTACGTGTTATCTATAGAAAAAAACAGCTATAAAGTCTAACTGTGAAATCTAGCTACATGGACTAGGCTACTATTTGTTAAGCTGACATAACAACTACAAACAGTACAGGCTCGGTTTTGGAGGTATTAAGGCAAGAGCGGGAGGGTAATGATTTTACATGTTAAGACCTCTGATGGGAGTTTACTGATAAGCAAGGGTAAATCACATGAAATCAATAGCAGTGCGGCCAAATAATAGTTTTTTATGTTACAAGTGGTAAAAATAAGTTCTACAGCATGAGTTAAGAATGCCATTAAATTTACTTATAATGTGTTGCTTATAATTTTTGACAGATTGAAAAACATCTTCCATATTACGATATCGAAGTGGTCATGAATGAAGGTAGGCATCATAAAAGTTAATTATAGTCTTATGTAAGACGATTTGGCGCGAGGTTTTATACACGTCAACTTTTGACACTGTTTACAATTTGTAAAGTGTCAACTTCTAAGGCGTTCGTGCAAAAAATATTTCATTACTCATAAAAAACGGTCCAGTTATGACATTATACGAAAACAACTTCTCCTACTTCATTGGTGCCCACTACAGCTAATGAACTTATTCCTACTCTTTGTTATTGACGTAGCGATTTAGTCAGTTGTAATACCGTTTGAAAGCCCTTGAATTCCCTTTTCTTGAATCTTTTTCTCCTTGTATTAACGCAGCGATAAGTGGTGAACTTCCCTGTGCAGGAATTTTAAAACTCTTTTATAGATCTTTATACAGGATGTACTAATATAACTAGAAACCTCGTAATAATTTAGAACATATTTTCCTTATCAACATCTGGTCGCTTCCTGCTAGTCTTTTGGGGGGTCGTATTTTAAACTTTAAATACGGCCATTGTACTCACATTACATTAACAATACTTAGAAACAGATTAGACAAATACATTCAGTTTCATTGCAAGAATCTAAACAAAAAATCATTAATCGCTCTCTAAGATTTAGAAACTTCTTCTTCTTCTTTTAGCTATTTTCTATTCTTTGAATATAGGCCTCCTTCATACTCTTCCAATGTTCTCTGTCTTGTGCCACCTTGTACCAGTTTAGTCGGTTGCCCCACATTTCTTCTTTCGCCACAGGGTCGCCATCCAATCACTTTTCCACTCCATTTCTTTGTTCCTCTGACCACGTGTCCCGCCCAATTCCATTTGAGTGAAGCTACTGCTACTTTATTACATTCTCTACACCTGTTTTTGCTCTTATCTACGTGTTTGTTTTATGGTCTCTCAGTGTTATTCCCAGTATCCAAAATTTATTTTAAAAATAAAAATCGACGTGTCTGATTATTTTACTCAAAACCTGTCTGTTTACGAAATAATTAATTTACTCCATACTTTATCAACTTAAATTTTACTTAAATTTTAAGGATGTCCCCTAACCACACATTGTATTTGACTGATTGCAATTAGGCTAATTGAGGCAATTAGTAAAATGCAATATATGGTTGGGAGACACCACCGTTAAAATATAGTGCTGTGATAAACCACAGTTCTTACAATGCATTATTAACACGCTGTATGTCAAAGATCTCTTATAGAATATCTTGAAATACATTTTACCACACATATCGATAATAAATCTTGCTGTATGGGTATTGCAAAGGAAAATATAAATATTTCAACGTTACTGCCAGTCTCAGTGAATTAGTGGTTTGCATGTTTGCTTCATAATCCAAGGATCGCAGGTTCGATCCCCGGCCGAGCTGGTAATTTTTCATAGCGGAGAAAAATTTAAAACATGCCTTCTTCTCGGATAGGAAGTAAAACTGTAGGTCCCGTGTCAATGCGATGTTTGGCACGATAAAATTCCCTACTGGGGGTGGAATTCCCCCAGATTCGGCTAAATTCTAGTAGGGTCGGCCAAATGATCATAGCAATCGGTGCCATGAGGTACGAAGGATGCTCCGCCATCCTGATTCCTTGCCCAAACGTAAATAAATAAATAAAATTTCAACGTTACTTTATTAAAAGGAAATGCTTGTAATGATTTACATCTAGAAATTGTTTTATATTCATTTAAAAATAATTAGACACTTATAAAAGATACTCTTAACAATATAATGGGTTATGATTGCTTGTAGTAGATAAAGTCATACAAAGGGATGAGGAGAATAAAGTCATCAAGCCAAAGGAAACAATTACCACTAACGAATCCAAGCCAGCAATAATTGAAAACTTATCATTAACAAACTAATAATGAACAATAAAAAGGTTTCGTTCCAGTACGTGAGCACGTAAAAGATGTACTTGAAAACGCATCTTACAACAGATGAAATCCTTAAGATTAGTCCTTTTCAGGGGACGTCCTTGAAGAATATCGTGCCGGTCAATAGCCAACAGTGTCGTCTAATTACAGCGATTTATAACAGGAGAGTAGTGAGATGAGTTCAACTTGATACTCGAAACTCGATCCTTATAAGTATACAAGGATACCGTATTGCATTCATTATCCCTCAGTCGCCAACAAACCTACGCATCAAGTTTTCAAGAAATCAGCCACTTGCTTGGACTAATATAGACGTAAATGAGAAACACATATCGCTCACAGTAAAAAAAGTTACCAGTTATATAGTTATCAGTGGGTGCGTTAAAGAAATTCGTAGAAGGGTTATGATTGATAAACTGAGAGATTAATGGAATCTCTTTCTTAATACCACCTTTATGTATCTATATTTGAGAAATTTCTCGTTTGAAGGTAAGTTCCAAATGAAGATCCAAATTATTAATTTTCTACAAAAACAAGATTTTTGGAAAACCTACACGAGGTGAATACCCGGTAACACCAACTCATTTTCTTAAAATGTCTCGTACGCAAATATTTCAAAAAATTTTAAAAATATGTATTTAGAGAGTACTTGGAAATATCTGTTCGCAGCAACTAATGTATACATAAGTTGTTTTTTCTAAACGAAGCATTTTGTATAATTATGAATTCGATGAAAGATAATGTGGGGCCCCGCTTGACATTGCTTCCGTTTATTGGTAATTACTTTTATGTTACTGCCTTTCTCCAAAATAGATCAAGATTATTCTTTATTTTTATCCGAAAAAATGTTTATTCCACAAATCAGAGATTAATTATTATTATTTATTATTATTATCAAGTTTTTAAACACATGAATCAGCATCCGTATCGTGCAACACTCGTAAAGATTGAAATATTAAATCATTTTACTAATAATATCTTTACATAACTAAATAACTAACAAAAAAATGAAATAAAATAATTAATAAAAATTTCACAACATTCATTAATATGCACCTGGCAATTGTTTCCATTCAACATGTATCATTATCCAAGGTATGAAAAGATAGACAAACACGTTGTTGAAGTTATAGGTATACAAATAAAAGAAATAGATAAACTCAATTTGTTCGTTCATTAAAGGTATCTTGTATTTGTGTTATATATTTGTATACTTCGAAAGCTTCTAAAATGTCCAATTTGTTGTTGCAAAAGTACAGGAATTGGATTGTTAGGATTAGGTTGGATGATATATTTTTATATCATTCTATTGTTCTGTTCTAAAAAGAGTTTGGCATTACTAGATTTTTCTGGGTTTATTTTTGTTAATAACAGAACCATAAAATGACACCTCAAGACATCAAATTCCCCCACTTTTATAAGAAGTTCTATGTTAGATTTATTTTATTACGATTTATAATATTAGATTAATTGATTAAATCATTTTTCGATTAATATTATTTAGATTTATATTATATTTAAATATATCATTTCCTCTTACACCCTTTTAATAAACTTTTAAATGCATTAACAAACGTCATATAAATGTTATAATTGCTTGCTTGCTATTTTGATTTTTAATTTTAAACTATCGGGAGTGCAAGGTATGCAATAAAACCCCCGCGCATGGGAAGCCGAGAATTTCGTTTGCGTTTATCAATAATTGCAAAAGATAATAATTTCTTTTGTATAAAGTAATCAAACATTTTATTTCAATTTATAGCATCGAATAAAATTTATCCCTCATGTAATTCCGGTATCAAACTTAATAATACTCTTTAATCCTACTTGTAATCTGGGCACTAGGGTAACCTTGAACAGAATAGATCCTTAATATAGAATTGAAAAATTATATTTTATATTGAACAAATAGGTACAGTTGCGCTCGAAAAATTTTCAACGGTAATTTATCAAGTTAGCACAGTTTTCTGAAATTTACATCGAATTAATCTAGCTTGTATGCAATTTATGACATTTTGGATGAATAAAAGTGACGTTTCTTATGAGACTTGAAAGGTCCAAATTACGCAGTCGTAATATACCGTCGAAGATTTTTCGGCCGCAACTGTACATATACACATACTCAACGACTCAACATTCTAGTTACATAGGGAGTAGCAAAAATAAAATCCTTTTATTAAATGCCGTGTAAACACATTTTTAATAACAGGTATTGTTACTTTAAAATGGGGTTTCCTTATTTGTAATTTGTCTAAATAAATAAACTTCTAGGAAACATTAAAAGTGAATGCACTTTATAAATACATTTTAAGCATTTCATTCAACTTTTAGTCTATTCATAACCGAGTTGGTTAAGGAATATACTGGCATGTACAACCACTAAGAGATAGGTCAGGTAGAAATTCAGTGCAGTGGCCAAATTACATAAAGTATTAAGCACTTTCACTTCGGACCAAGCTAAGCTACCTATGCTTGGTGCCCAGACTACACCCGCCGAATAAAATGTTTTTGTATGTGTTAAAATTTTAGTGTTAAAACTGTTAAAAGTGTTATACTAAGGTGACAAGAAGAGGCTCGTTAGGCTCCATAGCACTTAGCTCCATAGCTCCATTATAATGTTCTGAGAATTAGAACGCTTTGTTTTGTCTAAGATTTAGGAATTTATTGTGATACTTATTAGTTATTACCGTATGCGGTACAGTTAAGTTAATTGTAACTTAATAAGTAATTGTATCATGCATCAATGCACCTAGTCACATTTTATCCAAAAAACTGAACCAGATTATTAACACGATAGGTTACAAATTGAAATACTCTGTTAGAAATTCATTAGAATTAGTAGATAAGCTGCAAAACATACATCTTCCACCACATTCAAAACTTGTTAGTTTTGATATTTGTAACATGTTCTCCAGAATACCGCCACAAGAATGTATTCCTTTATTAGATAGTTTCTTGATTAATAGTAATATAGAATTAGTTAAACGGTTAGAGTTATTCAATTATTTGACCTTTGTATAAGTAAACATTATTTCACTTTTAATAACACAATTTATTTACAAAAAGATGGTTTACATATGGGTAATTCTCTAAGTCCTCTATTAGCTAACATATTTATAGACAAGTTAGAAGATCAAATATTTGAATTAAACCTCTCTAAACACATTATCTTCTGGTTTCGTTATGTTGATGACATTTTAGCTTGTTTTGACAGTTATTTTGAGGTTATCAATGAATTTTTAATTCTTATTAATAGTATAATATATATAAAACATAAATTTTACACTAGAAACAGAACAAAACAGGACTATAAACTTCCTAGACTTAACTATCAAGATTAACGCAAACAATCTATTTGAATTTTCCATATACAGAAAACCAATACAAACGGACATAACAATACCAAATGAATCTTGTCACCATAAAACACATAAAATAGTAGCCTACAGATCATTAGTACACAGAGCTTTAACTATTCCACTAACAAAGCCAGATTTTAGCAAGTAGATATCAACCATTAAACAACTAGCACATGCAAATCATTACACTCCGAACATGATTGATACTTTAATTAAACAAAAAGATTATAGGTTAGCTATCAAAATAATATATCCCATTGACAATCAAACAGAAGACACCAATTACATATCTATACCATATTTTGGCAAAAAATCGGAAAAAATTGCACATATACTAAGAAAAACCAACAATTACAAAATAACATTTAAAACCAGCACTTTTTCCTTTTTATTTAATGCTAAAGACAGAACACATGATATCATGAAATCGGGTATTTACCGTTTAAATTGTTCTTTTTGTATTTCGGTATATATTGGGCAAACACTTAGAAATTTTGACATGAGATATAAAGAACACTTACGTCATTACAAAAATAAACATCCTGAAAAATCTAATTATGCCAAACACCTTTTAGAACAAAATCACACAATGACTCCTCAAAATAATATTAAATTCCTACATTTTTGTAATAACAAACGCAAATTAGACATTTTAGAAGCCTTTGAGATATACAAACACAAACTCAGGGTACTTTTAATGAATGAAAAACTTGAACTCAGTAATTCTCCGTTACTGGAAGTATTAGATATTTAATCCTGATTTTTATTATTTTTATCTTTTTATCTAGTTACCTATTTTTGTATCTACCTTAGCGACGTGTTTGTTTATATTTATATTACCTTTGATAATGACAGCTTAGCTGTCGAAACAATATTGTCAGGTTATATTTTAATAAATACTGTGAAACTTTTACTAATCTTTATTTATTTCATAACTAATGTAATTTATGTATTAAATAAAAGGGCTTAAAAGATTCTTGCACTTGCACAATTTTCTGTGTTTCTATTCCTAAGTTTGTTGGTTCTACAGTTGCGTTTATTCTTTGCAATTTGCAATCAATTGAATCTTGAATAATCATACCTTCTCTTGGCTGTGTATTTCTTTCATTTCCTTTGTGAAGTGTTTAGTGGTCAACTTTCAACGCTTCTTCAGTGTCTTTTAAACACCCTTGTTCCTTTTTGAATCCCTTATATAATTGTCAATTATTTGTGCGCTAAACTTCCTACTCTTCAATTTTCTCTGTTTTATTATTATTTTCCTCAAACATCTTTTTTCATTAGTTTCTTCTAACACTATCTTATCTCTTTTTTCTGTTACGTTACGTTACACTTGTTATGCTTTCTTTTATTGTTACAGGTTGTCTTAATTTTCCGCTAGCTCTTGGTTAGTTATTCTTTTCCATATATCATATCTCCTAAGAATATTCCGCTCCCGAATCTCCACTTTTATATATCTTAATTGACATTTTAGGATCAGTTTACTTCTAAAGCTTCTTCTGTCTGCAACAATTACCTACCATTTCTAATACCACCGTTTCGCTCATTTTACTACCAAGTTACACTATTTTTACACTCTCAAAGTTAAAATTCGTTTCTTTTACTTGGATTTTCAGAGATTTTTTCACTTTTTGTCTTCTGTTTGTTTTTGTTTGTTTTTGGGCTAGGAATCAGGATGGCGGAGCATCCTTCGAACCTCATGGCACCGATTGCTATGATCATTTGGCCGACCCTACTAGAATTTAGCCGAATCTGGGGGAATTCCACCCCCAGTAGGGATTTTTATCGTGCCAAACATCGCATTGACACGGGACCTACAGTTTTACTTCCTATCCGAAAAGAAGGCATGTTTTAAATTTTTCTCCGCTATGAAAAATTACCAGCTCGGCCGGGGATCGAACCAGCGATCTTTGGATTATGAAGCAAACATGCAAACCACTAATCCACCGAGACTGGCTTTTTTTGTCTTCTATTTCTCAGAATAATGAATTTTGTTTTCTTATCATTTATAAGGTCTAAAATCAACTTTTTTATCTTTTATTTCGGTTCTTTTTTGTACGACCTATTATATCACAATGCTACTCGTTCTTCGTGTTCTTCATTTGGTTGTATATTATTTACTAAAAATATCCCAGTGATATTCTGGCCATATCTTCCTTTCTTCTTTTTCGCCTCCATTATGCCGAGCTTTTTCATTTTGGTACATCAGTTTTGTCTGTCTGTGTCTTCTTCTGTTTCTTTATAAAACTTTGTTTTATCCTGTTTATTGTTTATTTCTGATATAGTTTATGGTAGTTCTTCGACTGTCCTTTTAAGAACCCTCTTCTCTTCCTCCTGCTGATACAGCTGACTCTTTGTATTGTATTTGTATATTCTTTCATTTTCTTTTATATTTTTTCGGTTATACAGCCCTTATTCGCCCTTATTCTTAGGTGCTACTTCGCATTTCATATCAAACCAGTATTTCCTTTATGCTTTCTTTAACGCTATTGCTTTCTTAATACAACTCCATTCTTTATAGATTTTCTGTTCTTCTTTATCGTCCTTTAGTTTACGTTCTAATGTTTCTTTGTATAATTACTATGCTTTTGCCGTCGTTAGTTTATGCTTGTTTAGTTTTGGGCGTAATTTCTTTATTGGTCCTAGAAAAATATAAAAGTCTAAAAATTAATTAAGAGCGATGTTAATATTTTACTTATCTCTCCATTAGAGTCTAAGGAAATTTCGAGCTCGATATTGAACATGTTTGATGATGCTTTTATAATTTATGGATTCTTAGGATTAGGCTTATCGAGATCTACAAAACGAGCTATGCCATTAATTCATCCAAAAGTGGAAGCTTTTCCCATTGGCAAGGGTTCTACTTCATTATTTTGTGATAATAATAAGTACCAGTGGCGTGCGGTGAGAATTTAGGCTAGGGAAGCAACCACGATTTTAATTATAATACACCTAGGTACAGGAGCGGATTAACGGGGAGGAACCAATCCCCCCCCCCAATTTAGAAATAAGTTTACATAGAATAGAAACAAATAATGTTTGTTTAATTATTATTTATTAAAACAATTATTTTTCCAAAGATTTCTCCCTCGAAATACTTATCTGGATCCGCCCCTGCTAGGTACAATAAAAAACAGTGTTATAATTATTAAGCTTAAAAGTTTTTCAAAGAAGCACTTTTACACTTTATACTTATGGAATTTGTTGACTATCATTCTTTATTTAAAAAAAAAACTACTACTACGTATCAATTTTCCGGTCTTTCTTAGCAAAATACCGGTACAGGTTTTAATCTTTGTTGTTAAATTTGAAAGATCTGGTTTTGATCTGCCTTTCTTAATAATTTGTAATTTCTCTCCAAAACTGTATGCGAAAAATTCCTTATTAATAATTTACAAACTGAACAAAAAACCGTCCCGATTCGGCTATATTGAAGGTACTCGAACCTTTTACCGAAGCAGTTGAATTTGCAGTCGTGACGATAATGCAATTTTAAATTTGCATACAGGAAAACTAAATAGAACTATTTGTTTTTAAAAAAATACAACTTATAAATTAAAACAATAAAATGCGACAAAATACAGTCTTATTCGCAGATTTACATTACTTAAGTAACACTAAATCGAACAAATAACCAAATTATAATAAATAAACATTTGGGAACGAAGCACAATAAAAATTACGACCAAACAATATTAACCAACCAAACAGCATCCGTCTATTATAACACCCCGCGCTCGCTGATTCACGCCAAGGTTAAGAGAAGAGCATTTGTAAGCAGTGCTTATATGATGTGTATGTATCACATTTGAATCGGTATTACCTTTCCGTGCAAGTTTAATGAGCCTAATTTAAAATAGTACTCTAAATAATTATACCTTTTGCTGTACAGAGTTGATATTGAGCTTTAATTTGATAAATATTTCAATTTAAATAAACGATAACCATAATTTTACAAAAGTATTTTTGTTAGCATTGTTTTTATTTTTAATAAATTCTCAAGGCAAGCATTGCTTCCATTGCTTCCATGGACCGCACGCCACTGAATAAGTACTGCAACGCAATTTTAAAGTACGATTGGGTGATTCTTAAAACTACCTGAAAAGTTCTATTGTTAACTGGACACTGAAGTCAGAAGTTGATATTACTCGTATACACATATATATCATACATAATGCTGTGTTATTTGCAGGTAGAAATGTTAAATAGGTAATTTGGGTTGCCTGTCTTTCAGGCGATCGTACTCGAATCTCTGTTAAAAGGTTTCTTTTATAGTCTCAAAAGTACGGTTGAAGCCAGCTATATACAGGAATTAAGATAAATACATCCTATTTGCGATAATTACTTGTTAAAGTTACATTTCATGCAAGATTATTTAACGATCCGATCTATTCATTACATAACCTCAAATTTTTGAAAATAATTTTTCAAAATGGGTTTCTTTAGTGGAATAATTTATTCACATTATGTTAACATGCATAAAAAGTTTTATATTTCAACAAAAGGATACTATTTAAGTGTGTATATAATTTAATGATTGTAATTTTTAATACAACGATTGGTACGTTGAATTGTTTTCTTGTTCTTCCGTCAATAGCTCAAATTTGGTAAATTGCACCTAGAATATAATAAAACGGGCTATTATGAGTAGATTTGCATATATAAAAGTAACTTACCTTGCTTAATTTTCAAATGGGTGATTTTTCCTTTTACGATTCATAGTATTGGCTTATCGAGCCACCGTTCTAATTTAATTAATGTAGGTTCATGATATTATTGTGGAATCTCGTTGGATAACATCTTGACTGTGTAAGTTGTATAAAGTTTTTGTAGTTCTATGTGTGTTTTCTCAGCCAATTCAATTTAAAAATGTCCATACACCTGTGCCGATATTAAACTATTATTTCGAGTTAATTTTGTATCGTAAGTGTTTGTTATTGATGTCAAACTATTGGGAAAAGTTATATAATCATATTGTGTAAAGATTAAAGGGTAAAATTGGTATGTGGACAGATTTAAATGGAAATTATTACAATTTTTGTCGAGTGTGAAAATTTGCTTGTTCGACTCAAATTGTGGGTTATTGTTGGGTTTTAGAGATAAAAATGTTATATTGTTAGTTTAAGGAAGTGTTGGGGATTCTTTTTATGTGATTAAATCTAAAATTTAAAGAAATTTATATTTTATTAAAAAAATATTAAATGTCAAATTTTGTCCATGGATTACTTGATAGTATTATATTGTTTTTGTTTCTATATGTTTTAATGTAATTTGTATTGTGAAAAACAATTAGTAATCTCCAGAACGCATTGAGAGGAGGTTGTGTCGTTTGTGCATTGATTAACCTATAACAAACATGCATTTTAATAATTTGAAAGAACAAAGTGAGGTTACAAATTTTAACAAATGAAATTTCGTGCAAAAAAATGCATATAACTTACCTTTTCGTCGTAATATCAAGAAGATAATAAATTTTTGAATTGATTTGGATAACTTCACAACATATAAAATTTTTTATGTTGGAAAGAAATTTAAGAAGAATTAGTTTTCTGCAAACTTGCATATTTATATCTTTGCCACCAGTCAAGAGGTTGGTTGTGGATATTATAGCAGTATTTTTTCCCCGGGATCGGTTTAAAGGAAGTATCGAGTGTACGGCAAAATAGTAAGTGATATTAATTTTTCATTATACTGGCCAGTAAAAGAAATAATTTCGGACTTATATTTTATTAAAAAGAAATCTAAATATTTTACATTGGGACAATTAAGTCTATAAATTTAAAAATTTAATATTTGAGATAACTTAACCTAATTATATATATAAAAAGAAAATAGAAAATTTGCTAAATTGATATTATTAGAATACAAAAGTTTGATTTTTATTTAATTTTTTAGTAGTTTAGAGATAATATATAAAAAATTACGTAGAAATCCCCAACAACAAATAAAAGGCTGATTTGTAGTTTTTGTTTTCTGTTTATTTTTTATTTATGTGTTATTTATTTGTGCTGAAATAAAAATTGTGTTTCTATTTATATGTTTGAATTTCGTTTCTTGTTCATGTTTCTTCCTTGTGTGGAAATAATTTTGATTTGCAGCTTGTTACAATTTTCCCAGCCCTGGTGTTATCATTATAGGTGGACCCATTGATATCAAAATTTGGTAAGGTAAGGTTGATTTATTACAGATTAAAGAGATATTTGTCGATTGCTTTACTGAGACTAAAGTTTGAGCTAGTGACGGGGCAAAATTTGTTATTTAAAAAATATTGTAGTGATATACGGTTGTACTATTATTTTGTTTTATTATATGTGTATAACACCGCAATATGAAATAGTAACGTTGCGTAACAGCAATAGCTAGTCAAACAAGTTAAATCAATAACCAAAACTCATACGGCTGTTACGTGTTGATTTCGTGACACTGTATTATAAATTGGCTATTGTGCCATCTTGTATGCTTTCTTATAGTTGCTAGGGGATTTTGGCATTCTCCCTATTTTTGTTGTCGTTCTGAATTGGTCGAAAGTATTTCCTATTTTGATAATTCCAGATAATTCAAACTTTTTCTTTATACATTCTTGTTTGGCTAACTTCATAAACAATATTCTAGTGGCATCGTCTTAAGGAGTTACATTTTTCTTTTTGATGTTTTGTTAATTGGCAACGCATTTTTGCGAATTTGTCGCAGTCAGGGATTTTGCACTAGTTCTTTCGAGGTTAAAAACACCTTTTTAAGATTTACAATTACTGTATTTTACTACATTCGTTTCTTATAATGCTATTATTTTATTATTATCATTATTTTATATATGCAGACTACGTTGATTACTCGCCGACTTTTTCAACACTGAAGCGGTTTAACACTACTTCGAGGCCGCCCTTATCGAAGGTATTATTTGAATGCTTGCCATGTAAATACATATTTATATTTACCAAATGGAGGACTCCTAAAGTTTATAGCAATGAAGAACGCAACAGTAACGTGAGTTGCATGTAATTAAGTTCCTGTGTATGTCAAACTATAACATCAAGCAATCTTTCTTATAAACATAAATTGATTAATTAAGATAACATGTAATTTTTCTGATTTAAATGGTTATTCCCCTATGTGGGTAACACTTAGGAGTTATAAATTGTAAATATAAACTGTGCCCGTTCAATTTGTTTCGTAAAAAGAATTACTATTTAACTGCTAGCTACCTGGATAATTACCGATTGTACAACCTAAAGTGAACCCATAGGCGCGTTAACCTTTCGTGAACTATTGTGTTTCACTGATTTAGTTTTTGATAGCTTTAATAACCAAGTTACTGGGAAATATTCGTCTCGCATAAATTCCATAGCTATCTTTGGTTTATACATAATTATTACCTAATAATTGTACATAGTTAGTGTTACGATTATTAGAACTTCATTTAAAGTTTAAACACTTTGCTTATCATTGTAATAAAGCATCTTATATTATATTTGAAGATTTCTGTGTGTATTGTTTGTAGTATGTTTCTTGGAAAGAAAACTTTTAGCTATTTAGTCTACCGGTTTGGAAGCAGTCGCAAGTGTGCAGTTCTTTGCAGATATTGTCGGAAGACACTATTTTAGCTATTTTAGACGACACTTGGCACCCGTTGACCCACGACCTTACTAGTTAGCTGGCAGCCGACAGATTTAACTGCGATTAATGGTTGTTACCGTTTTCCATTTAGCGATCCCCACAATATTTTGTGAGTAACAAGATCTTAAATCAAAATTATGCATACACCCGGTATAGTAACACAAAATTAGTTTAGAATAAATAAATTATTAATACACCATTACATTTTTTACGGTAAGGCAAATCCCAGCAAATTCAGTTACAAAATTATTCTATAATAAAAGTTTACTTATCAGCAATTTTGAATATTCTTATTTAATCAATCAATTAACATGCCGCAGTGACTAGGTGGAGGCTAATTAATTATTATGACATTAAATTAATGAATTATTTTTAATCTTAAAAGGGATACCCTTCGTTTCTCGGTATTCGTTTCCTCCAGATCCTCGATGGACTTATCAGCAATCAGTCACTTCCAAAATCCAAATGACGACTAAATATCGTCAGGTAATAAACTACGTACTAACAAAACCATAAATAAGATAAAAGAAGTTCTTACAAAATGCTCCTAAGCAAAACAACGAGACTTATCCAAATACTTTGAGGTTAATTCCTCACAAAAGGAAACAATCTTTGTTTCTCCGAGCAAGTTCTTAGAATTTGCCTAATAGATAATAAATTGGAATAAACCATATGAAAATTAACTATCAAAGCTAACAAAGCAGATTTGCCTCCTAAAAAGTATTTATGTAAGGCAACACCTGGTAGAACCTTTAGGGCTCTTTAAGCACAGATCCCTATAGAGGTAAAAGAAAAACTTGTCACAACACGAAGGCTATGTTAGCTTTACCAAGGATCGTAATAAAGCGAAGCGTGCTCGCGGTATCTCCTTGCGTAGAAATTCAAACGAAGAAGAAAGTACAGACTTCGCACATTAAAAATATTGAATTAAAAAAATGAAGAATCAATCCAAATAAAAATGTAGCATATTATAATTAATATATTCTTTAATTAATCTATTAAAGATTATTGACAGATATTGGGAACAAAAACAATTTACAACCAGAATTAACTCTATTGAAAGATCATTAGATCAAACTAACAAGTCGTTTTTGGAATAATGGCCACAACTTATTTTTATGTGGATGATTATAGAATAATAACAAATTGTTGTTTATGTTATTAAACAATCTATTATAATTAAAAAACAATATTGTACCTTTACAATTAAAGAATAAATATTTAACCATTTAAATAAGTTCAACCTACTTTTAAACTTTTTATAAGTATAGTATATGTAATCGCTAATGTGATTTCGTAACTCAGTCAGTAGAAGTGCAGTGATAATAAACTAAAGTCGTTGTCGCCGCAGGCTCTTTTCTTACAAAACAAAATCTAAACTAATAGTTTTCTCTTTGATCCATTTTTAATTAATTTGCTTAATCAATGAAGATATATACTCTACAACTTGAGTGGAATGCCCATATCACTCCGCTTTCGGCGATGTGCCTCAAACTTCGTTTTCGTGCGATATAGAGATAATTTTCACTGATCTTGTGCAGACTACTATAGCAGTACAAGCCTGGTCAAGTTTACGAAATATTTGAGATCAAATGTTAAAATAGTAATTCTTATAACGATTTTCTCCGAAGAGATATCATTCAATAAAAGTCTTTAAAAATTAAGAAACTGCTATACGGGATATTTATGATAAACAGGTAGGTGATGTTCTAGTTCAATAGTCAAAATGCCTCCACAAGCAAGTCATCTTAGTCAAGCAGTCAACATCAAAATAACAAAACCGCCAACGAGATACGAGATTAAATTATAAGCAATTCTTACAACCCCCCAAAAAATGATTTCTTGAAAAAGCTTAACAAAACTCCATATTAGAGATTTTAACATGCTAACTTCTATAAGAGATATCCTTTCTACCGAAATTATTTAAATTTAAATTTTAATACAATATGGTTGGCAACTAATGTTATTAATTATTCGGAATGTTTTTGTTCTTTGGTTAATTAAAGGTATGTGTTATGTCTTATGTTCCTAGCCTAAAACAATGTTATGTTTATTAGATATTTATTACAGAGTGACAGGTGTCTAACTATTGCTTAATCATATTTGCAATTAAATTGATGCGTAAAATACTTCCTACAGCATATTTATCATAATTACATCTTATTATAAATTCGCTGTTTTCGATTTGTGTAATTAATTTGTATAAGATTAGTTCAAGAACAATGGCAATTAAAATTCTGTATATTGAGAAAAATAATATATATATTATTATAACAACTGGCAACACTCTGTCTAGTCAATTTTAGAAGTTGTCATACCTATATAGAAATAATTATTGTTAAAAAGAACAATACAAATCTTTCTTGAATATATGCAGATTAAAACTATTAATAATATTAATTTTTTAGAAAGACTGGATATTTTGTTAAGTACAAACACAATATTGAAATAATAAAAGAAATATAGACACTAATATTTCATAATAGAAATTTATTGTCATTAAAGATTATTTAAAAATTACAACAGTCATTTCAAAAACAACAAATAGATATTGCAAAACTGTTTATTGACTCCCACAATCTGACCATGGCTGCTGAACCAAACAGTGGAGGCGCCTGGAAAACGCCCGTTCTCGCCCATAGTGGGCCGATGATTCATTTCTGGTAATTTTTATACAGTTACTGGTGGTACTATACGTTATACACAGAAACAAAAACTGTTACACGTTAATGTACTGTTCTATAAAAAAAGAATCAGTGTACTTACTATAAACTGATCGTGTAGGATGATTATTTTATTTATTGTCTCACCAGGTTGTTTAACCGCAGAAGATTAATAGATTCAGTTAGCAGTAGGTACGAGTATGTCTTGAACAGTAGGATAAACATTCTGTTTTCTATTCTGATTTTCTACTAGCTTGTTAATTATTGTTTCCTAGTTGTTTACTAATTATAATATTAAATCTAATGTAATCAAAGAATACTAGATTTAACGTGTATGCAAATAAATAGGACTAAGAACACATCTTTCTTGAAAATCTGCTTGACAAACTGGAAACTTGTTGTGACTAAAAGAAACTACATCATAAAAACAATACAGGTGTAACTTGCCGAAACTAGAGGTACTATGATATAATATACAGAGGACATAAAAGCAAAAAAACAGTTAATATAATACCCAAGATTCTTAATATTTGCCTGCTCAAACACCATAGCTAAAAATAAACCAATGCTCATTCTGACCAGAGCGAATGAAACCACGTTTCCATTTAAGAATGTGTACTAATTATCACTAACGACATATCATTTATTATATTCTGAGTTAATTTTCTTCAATGTGTCTATACTTTGTATTTACAACCACTTTAAAGTTTTATGCATTAATAATTCCGCTAACGTAATTCAAAATATACCGGTATGAGATGAGTGTACGTCTTGATGTACTTCGGAAATTACATGGTGAAGATTAAACAATTGATTTTATCAGTTGCTTTTTAAGATGCTGTCTCCGAGAAACTGCACGAAATTGGAAACAGAAATAATTTCATGTTTTCCAATTTGCTTCAAACTTTCAGGTATGATTCTTTAACACATAAAGGCCGTACTGACCGAAGAAGGCATCAGTTATATTGATAAGCTGGACATAGCAGGGCGGTAAAGGTCAAAATGCTAACTTTGCCTAGAAGCATCGTATACTCACATACTATAGCTCATTTTGACGGCCTCGACGAGTAGAACAACGTTTGTCTTTTGGTGCATTTGGAAATTCCTACTGTGCACAAAGTTATGCCAAGAAAACTACTGAAAAATGGTACATCTTGGTGTTTTTAATCATGTATACATGCTTACCCTTAGGATTAAGCTGTAGTTGCCAATCATTTATCAAAAAACATTTTCCACTACTAATTACCATATTATGGCAAAACCAAAAAATCATAATGCCTTTGTAGCTCTCGTCGAGACGCTTCAAATGACATATAACAATCTTAGTTTGGAGTAATATTTGTTGAGATAGACAAGAGAGAAGATTTTGTTGTACTTTTGTACCGTACATTTTGAACTAGTTCTCCCAGGCGACCCGGACTCAGTGCATAAATGTAAGTGTATCTGGAGCGAAATTTATCGTAGATTCTAAAGATATGCAGCTTATGGTGGCAAACCTTCTAAATTCCTGAGAAAATGGTTAAAACCACCAAGATGTACCATTTTTCATTAGTTTTCTTGGCATAACTTTGTGCACAATAGGAATTTCCAAAGCACCAAAAGACAAACGTTATTCTACTCGTCGAGCCCGTCAAAATGAGCTATAGTATGTGAGTATACAATGCTTCTAGGCAAAGTTAGCATTTTGACCTTTACCGCCCTGCTACGCCCAGCTTATCAATATAACTGATGCCTTCTTCGGTCAGTACGGCCTTTATGTGTTAAAAAATCATACCTAAAAGTTTGAAGCAAATTGGAAAACATGAAATTATTTCTGTTTCCATTCAATGCAAATTTATTTCAGTTTCTCGGAGACAGCGTCTTAAGTTTTCATTTTGTAATGAAATAATAATTTTGTCTTGCGTGTTAAATTTGATTTATATCATTTTTAATTACTAGTTATTAACAATTAGCACGGATCATCTGAAAGTCCCAATATCAACTACGGAAAAGTTAGAACATACAGTATGTCTGAACTTTGCAGATACTTACATTAGATGCTATGAGACTACGTTCAGAAAAGTGAAAGAGAAAGAAATAAATAAACGCCAACTGAATCACAGCTTTTAACAACTGAGCAGCTAACCAGGTAACATTGCATGTCCACCAAAGAATTGGCCGATCTTGCTTCCCTAATACGCTTGAGGAATTAATACAATAGAGAGTTTAGCTAAAATTTATATAATTCTTAGATGCAATTTTCTTTATAATTGTAATTTACATAGCTAATCCACTGAAGTAAATACATAGTGCTCGATATAGAGCGGTGTCATTCTTAACGACAACCACAGATAGATGTTTAGTATGTGGTTGTCGATACCGACTGCTTTACGTACCCATCTGACAGCCCGACGAAATGTACTGAGGCTTTACATCGACAAAAAAAATCCTCTTGTCGGTACCGAACCGCCTGAGTAAGAGTTGGCCTTTTTACGGCACGACCAGCCACTTCGCAATAGAAACCTCTTTACTACTCTTTATGTCAAGTTCAATATGCTCATTGCTGCCACTAATAATAATTGCGAAAGTCTTGAAATGCGTGAACAGGTACAAGCATACATTCTTGCCCAATTTTTAAGATCTCATCTTTTAAAGCAAACCAGGTAGTTATTGTATAATATACGTATTTTCTATTGGAAAAAAAGACACCTCAATTTAATAATTAAAATATACAACCCTTCCGTTGAAACAAAGCTTATTTTTCCGGACTAAATTTACTTTAAAATCTACAAATTATTATACTTACGTTACGATAATGCTCAAAATTGCTCCAGCTTGAGATCTTATCTTTACAAATTTAATTTCAGGAAGTAGGTATTGTTTCCAATAGCTTCAAACTGTAAAAGAATGGATAAAGGTTTTTTAAGTCACAATAAAATGCATATAATTGGGCGCCATCTGATTATGAAGGTTTTGATAATAATTAAACTAATGACCTGGCCCCATTAACCAGAAACTGGAGTCAGATCTAATAAATTTAATTCAACTTGTTAATCATATTCAATAATATCAAAGTTAGGTTGGATAAAATATAAATAAAGACTTTCATAATTATATGGGTCAATATTATTCGGTCTAATTAAGTTTAGAATATTATGTTTATTCATAAACCAAAAAGTTGAAAAAATAACAACTAGTCATAAAAATCATCAAGTTAAGTCACCATACCCTGTATAAGAGCTCTTATCAAATGGAAACGTTTTCATACAATAAAATAATACAAATAATCGATACATAAACAGTATGCAACTTACGCAATGTCCATAAAATTCAAAGAGTCAACAATTCGCAATATCTCGTTCAAATTGTTAAATTCACAGAACTAGATGAAAACAAACTTACACAATATTGCCCTTTATCAACACAAGTATAAACAATTGTCACTGAACAGTAGAAACTGGAAAAACTTCATAAAATTCTGCAATCACTAATTATCCAAAACTACGATAATTAAAATTCCAATACTGTATTGTTTGAATAATTCTGTAGGAAGAAAAGACTGGCTTTATTAACAGTCACGTCCGCTGGAACATATGATTTAAATTCCACTTAGTTTTAACTTTAGCCGATTTCAAATTGTATCCGGACAATATTTTATAAAACTTAATTCATTAAGAATTCAACTAGGCGCCGATATTGCAAAACTAAATTGCAACCACCAAAACATTCTATTATTTTTATCGGGAAACTGTACGATATTAAACTTTAGATTTCGATAAAAATTGATTCTCCACAGTCACTATAATTACTATACATTAACATTAACTAAAACGCCTCAAGAATATTCTGAAAATGCCCTCGGCAATTAACTTTAAAACTACTAATTTGGTGCACGGGATCCGAAGCCCCCCTAACACGTAAAGGCCTCTCGCCCTGTGTATGTGTTTACTTGCTTTCTTCAACCCTGATTGTAGACTAACTGCCAAAACTAAAATATTTCGACGGTAGACAGAATTTTAAGAAGGGTGCACTTTCAAATAGACCAATAAGGGAATGACACGTGGCTTTTTTAAGCCAACCAAAATTAGTATTTTTCACAAAGAAATTACTGAACCCGGGGTTTTACAACAAGATTTGCAGACATGAAATCTTTCGAAACGCAGATGTGTTTATTTTAGATTTACCGATAAACACGTACTAGGAAATCATATATCATGACAGGAGAAGTTTTAATGACGTTTTCTCATAAAATTTCAACTTATTTGGATGGGAATGGCTGACAATTTGTATTTTGAAAGGCTAGTCTATTCGAAAATATTATTTTTCTCACGAATAATATGAGATGGTAACACGTGTAAAAATAATACCTTTATCTAAAACGAAGTTGGGAAATTCTTATAAAAAAACAATTTCATCCGTCTGGGATATTTCTTTAAGATGACCTTTAGTGCTTTATGGGGTTTATTTTATGCAATATACCAACGATGATTTTATATTGAAAGAGAAAATATATGAATACGCAGGACCGCTTTTAGAATTTTTTGTTAAATATGCATACTAAATTGCATTATTAAAAAGTCGACAAAAACGTAACGTTATACCGTGACCTTAGTGACCTCTTTTACGGAAATCTCCACGTCTACATACACTACCAAAACCTTCACTGAAATTACCTTGACTAAAGCAGCGTTCACCTTGTTTACCCCTTTCTTTTGTAACAAACGTAAGTAAGTGTAAATGTATATCAAACCTTGTAAATTGAATAGGTAGACTCTCTAATAGTTAGACTATCTACGTAGAATCTAGATAAACTATTGCTGAGTGATAGCCTTGCACAATATTCAACTCCAACTACATCTCCATATCTAACTGTTTCCAACTAAGTAAACATCCTTTCCTACAATGCTAGATGACCATCTTCAAGCTGATAGCGTCGTCAGTCTTCTTGATTAGCCACAATCAAATAGAAGCCACACCGAAATGCATTATTAAGCAAAAGAAATTAAAAGCCAGCTTTGGTGATTAAGTACTTAGTATGTTCGCCTCATATTCCAAGGGTGGCAAATTAAATCCCCGATGTGAATAGGTAACATCTCACAGCAAATGCAAATTGAAACATGCCTTCTTTACAGATAAGAAATGTAGAGCCATTGGCCCCGTGTTAATGTGATGTTTGGTACGTTAGAAATACATACTGGTAGTGAAATCCCCCCAACATTTGTTAAGACATAGAAACAAAAATAGTTCAAAAGATTTGCTGGTGATAATTTGTTATAGTTATAATTTTTTGCAGATGCTTTCCCTTGTGTCTTTTTCATAAGATCCGCACCGCCACTCTCCGCATTGCCAACTATAGAAAATTGGGTAATTTCGATTTATAGACTGTCGTAAAACGTTTGCATTTGAGGTTCTTTTACATCTTTATATTTGCTCTTTTTGGATTATATTAATAGTATTTCCACTGCAAAATGTACTTTCTTTTTAAATGCAAAAATATCTCAGACTTTAAGAAATCCTACGACAGAATAAATTTATTATTTTTATTTCCCAACTATTCAGTCCAGTCTGCATTTTGATTGAAAGGAGGCGTTCTAGAGAGAGTTCAGAAATTTGACCTTTAACCTCAGTTATTAATCTTAGAGAAGGTCATGTGATCAAAAGAACACTATAACCATTGGTGTTGCCTCAAATAACCCCTACCGATGTCACTCTTGAAATAAGATTAATTTTTACCCAAAGATCTTCCCGCAGGCGCCAAAGATAACGTGAAAGATCAAAGCTGGCAACGATTTTGTACTGTTCGGGGACGATGATAAACTACCCATTGTCAAAATATCGCTTAGATAACATTTGATATACTCACAAATAAGCTCGTAAACTAATTGAGCTTCAGCTAGAAACTGAGTCATTTAATAGGGCCGGCTTACGCAAAAATATACGCCTCTTTAACAAAAATATTTCGAAATAAAACATTACTTAAAATGTTAATCAAACGTAGTTTAATGTAAAACTAATTATATTTATCAGTAGAATCAAAGAAAGTTTATCCCGCACAATTTATCGAAAACATTTGCATAAAATGCTTTTAATAAAATAACAAGTAGATACATGAAAAATTGACCATCGATAAAATTATGTGGACCTCATTTTTAATATCTATTCGAATTTCCTCCCTTTGCTTCAGTGAAAGCTATTCCGTCTACTGATCGTCTCACGTTCAGACTACAGTGTGTGTTCTTATGGACAACAGAGTTGCCAAACATCTTCCAAGCAACTTTTAAAAACACTTTCTAAATATTGTAGTTGTAACTGCATAAACCTTTATAATCCTTATTGTTCGAGCAAGTTATATTGCAGGTAATCACTTCTTCTGACAGCGGTAGTAAAACAAAATTTCAAAATTTGCTGCTGTTCATGTAGTGCGCATATAAAGTCTGGAACTATCGAAATAAATCTTTTATTAAATATTTTTGAGAAAAATCCTCGAACACGTCGATTTTTATCTTAAAGGAGACATATTTTAGTGTAATCATTATTTATAGATCGTCTTTTGTTTCCGAGTTATGACGATTTCTTTTAAATGGAAACCCTAATTTTTTATGATGGATTTAGAAAGATAATGTAATGCTAAGATTAAAAATGCTAAAAAAGTATGATACTGTTTAAGAAATTTCCGAGATAATAGCTTTTAAAGTTTTAAAACAAAAATTAAAAAGCAATCAAGAGTTCCAAGTTTTAATAAAAAAAATAATTCTTTGAAGAACTGTCATAAGTTTAACGCTCAAGTCACGCTCATAAGTCACTTGTTACATGGATACTTGATTTTTTTATTAAGAGAATTAAACTCTTGATTGTTAATTAATCAAAGTTCAAATCAAGGGTTCACGTTTTTTGATAAAAAATCAAGTAGCCATGTAGCAATTGACAATAGCGTTAAATTTATGGCAGTTCTTAAAAGAATTTTTATTTTTTTTTATTAAAACTTGGAACTCTTGATTGTTTTTTAATTTTTGTTTTAAAACTTTAAAAGCAATTATCTCGGAAATTGCTTTCCAAATCCATCATAAAAAATTAGGGTTTTCTTTTAAAAATATTTTCGCTATCGTCATAACTCGGAAACAAAAGATGATCTGCAAATAACAATTACACTAAAATATGTCTCATTTAAGATAAAAATCGACGTGTTCGAGGATTTTTTTCAAAAATATTTAATAAAAGATTTATTTCGATAGTTCCATACTTTATGAGTTAACGCCAGTACTAAACTTAACAGTTAAACGTTTTGTTTCGAGTTTTTGAATTTTAGGTAAATAAAAAGTACAACACAAGTTATAGTTATTTGGTTTTTATTAAATAAAGAAACATTAAAACTAATAAATTATTGTATACTATCAAATTGTATACTATCAAACTACACTTTTTTAATTGTACAGCTTTTATATAAATCAGTGATAAATTGAAAACAAATAATATGGGTATAAAAAGTACAACAGCAAAAAGTTCAGCATTAGCACAAATCACTCGAAATCACTTTCATCTTCTACGTCACTTTCACTATCACTTTCCAAATTTATAAGTATTGGCTCAATATCGTCCATCAATCCATCAATTTGCCACATGTTATCTTCTATTTTAATTACATGGTTAACATAATTGTTCCATTTTTCCGCTGTCACTTGAACGTACGCTTCACTAATTAAATTTCGAACATCTCGTTCTTTATATGTGGTATTTCTTTAGCGATATACTGTTTTATATCATCCTAAACTAATTCAATGGTATTTAATTCGCAATGATACTGAGGTAATCTTACTATTGGAATGCCGTATTCTTTTGCACATTCTTCAAGAATGTATTTGTCGTAATTAGATTTGAAAGCCTTCACCACGTCCAATAGATCTGCTTTCAAGTAATTATCGTCAAAAATATCTTTTGACCAAAGCCATGATCGTATTTCTTCTTTTTTCGAAGACTGATTTGATATCTTTTCAATTTCTCGGCAATAGTGTTGGTACATTATCCATTACTACAACTGATTTTGCAGGTAAATTGGACAACAAAGAATTTCTAAAACAAGTCTCAAAAGTAGCTCCATCCATCATGATAATCCGCACTGTTCTTCTTTGCTAGAAAGGTCAACTCTGCCCCGTTTATAAAACCTTGTTTGCTGCCAGCATGAAGTAAAATAAAACGAGGGCCACGCTTTGTGGGAGCTTTCAAACCAGTGGTTAATCCTCGAATGAAGGCGTCCCGATATGATTTAATTGACATATCCACCCATTGAGCTTTGGCGCTGTGGCCAAGATTGACCCAAGATTCATCAATATAAACTATATTGTAATCCTCTTCTCGATATATTTTAATTTGTCTTAAATAACGATGACGCCATGCAAATATCTCTTCTCTTTCAATTAAATAAGATCGCCGTCCTCTCTTAACATACTGGAAATTCATATCACGAAATAATCTATTCGTAATAATAATTAATAATTAATAATAATAGTAATAATACGTAATAAGTTTTTTCGCTAATACCTGTTTCTTTAGAAACTTGTCGAATAATTACTGATAATGACTGCCGGGTCTCAGTAAGACGATATTTTATCAAATTTGACAAAATCTGTTTTTCATGAACCTTTAGTACACAACCCATTCTGTTTTTAACAATATCCGCCATACTTATAATGTACTCTGTGCGTTATGTTATATTGCAATACGAATGGTTACAACGAACAACACGACAATGTTAACAATAATTACAAACGATAAAATCCAAACAACTAAGCGAATATCTATAGACGCACAAGCTATCAAAATTTGAAACCAAATAATTATTTCTGTAATAAGAAATTTGCTTATATGCGTTCAGTGACAAATAATAGTGGCGACAAAAAACGTTACACTATAATTTCAGTAAGTACAAACTGTATTATATAGTTCCGCGAAGTAAAAGTAGAAAAAATCAGAAGAGTTTATTCTTTACTAAAATCCTTTGCATTTGCTGCTAATCCTAAATTTCCGTTTTTGCAAGTTTGTTTTGAAACAAGTTGAACAAATGAATGATTTTATCATGATGAAATCATTTTACCGTTAAAATTACGTTTGGGACTTCCTGTATTTACCTGTGAATTAAAAGATTAAAAAGATCATACAGATGCTAACCAGCCGTTATTTTTATGTTGAAAGAATTTGAAGACGAAAGAATTAAACAAAAAAGTATAAGTAATAAAATATCGGATATTTAGATACATGTACGATGTAAAAATCCCAAGTAATGTTTAATAAAATAACAAATACATGTTAATAAGACTTTCTTTTAAATGCGTCTTTTGTATGGTTACGATTACACTTATTCGGTGACTGTTTTCAAAGGTTTAGAACTTCTGGAATCTTAATCCACAGATTCATAGATTCATACAGTGAAATAGGTGGCAACAACGAAGCACAAACCCCCATAAGAAATACATTGGCTATCTTTCCTTCACTGTAGTCCCAACGTGAGACGGACAATAGGAGAAGAATTACCCACAACCTAGAAATTACAGAAAAACTGTACCAATGTTTACTTTACATCTCGTTTAGAGTATGAATGAGTAGTCTTCGCATTAACAAAAGAAGCATAAGAGAGATATGAGCTAATGCATTTTCTACAGTCTGTTTCCGCTCAAAAAAACTTATTCATTCCATTATGAATAGGTTTTTTGGTACATAAGTATAATGGGTACGTCCGATGATTTTTTAAAAGATTCTTCATACCTGCTCTGTAATTTCAGCGAGTGGAGTGCAGTTGTTTCGGTCTTGAAAAATGAACTTAACATCCGTCCTGTTCTTTACGTTAGAAAACTGTTTCCCGATAGTTCCAGTAAAAGTATTTGACCTTGTTGTAGAACCTTTTAGCTCTGTAATTAAGTGCCTGAGCGGAATATAGTTCGCATGAAGCAAGCAGACGTTTTACTGCAGCGGTCTTCTCAGATTCGGTTGACGAAATGACTTTAAGATAAAGTCCTTAGCATCTTACAAAGTTGCAAAATTGATTTATATGGCTGCTCTTGTAAGAAGCTTCTCTTGGGCATGATTGTTAGCTGTTATCACTTTAAATAAAACCGAAACTGTATCAGTTTATCAGGCGTACAGATTGTTCAACTATAGAACAGCTACAGATAATTAGAAGCTAATGGAAAATGGAAACATAACAAATAATAGTCTATTTACTTAGGTGTCTCCTAATCTGTGTCCTATTTGCATCCTGCTTATTTTGTTGCTATCTCCCTTTTGCTCGAAACTGCTATATACTTGTACGTATGTACTACTCACTTTTATTGTGTGACTGCCATTTTTAAAAAAAAATTAAATGTACCGAAATATATTTGCATGTAGTTTTGCACTTTGCCCAGTTTACGGGCTTATTCTCCTATTTTTAGTGTATAGTAGTATAGTAAGCTAACACGTATTTGATAGTTCAGTTAGGTCAGCATAGTGTAGAAAACCTTGAGATGATTACGGAATAGTTATAACGTTTTAAATTATCAACAATCTTTGCACGTTGAACTTAGATACCACACTTGTGGCATTTCTATTCCTGGTAAATTTAGGTCGTGAAAATCTGAATGCTAATTTTTGGGGTCAATTAATTAGTATAAAGTTTTTTTAATCTGATTTATCGTATTTTATGCTGTACACTTCTTAAAATTACAATTTTTGCTTTGTATTGAATTATCTTAAACTATCTGGAGGGTAGTATTGTATAGTATATTGCATTGTTCAGTTATAATGACCATATTTAAGTAGTTCCTGTCAATGAAACAAGACTCCTGTGAAATAAGGAATATATTGGATGCTATACTAGAAATTATCATTTCGAACTAGATGGAATCTTCTAAACTCCATGTCTATCTAAAATCATTTTTGTTCTAATCTGATAACAATCAATGCTAACAAACTACACAGTAGCAGTCATTTCACGAAAGTGAATTAAACTTCTTGAGAGGAACCAGTTTTTCATTGCGTCATGCATAGTTACAGAAACGATTTTTTATTTATATCTGCATTATTTCTTTGTTCTTCCCTTTTATAGGACTTAGCTATATTCTTGCTTCTTTATCTTGTTTTGTATCAGATTCGAGGATCTCACTTTGAATACAAATAAATCACAGTGAGGTGATGGAATTACACAGGTTTCCCTGCAGGTGAGTTTATTCTTTTCGAACGGGGTTTAAAGCGAACATTTTATACGTCATTTGGTGCTTCATTGAAGTAGTTATTTCATTTCTAGCATAGCTGACATATTGAGCTACTGCAATTTTTGTAATTCATTGCTCTTAAATAAGCCCCAAAGAAAAGCTCGCGATGGTGTCTTACTCTAGTTTAGATACTTGCTATCCATTCATTTATTGACTCTATCATAAAGGACTTCGCAGATACTTATTGCTGTATTTGTTAAATTCTTCATTTCTAAGTATTGTTGAGACCGATTCGTAGTAGCTCGATAAGAATTTTGCAACAGTTCTTCTGTTATCACTATTAATATTTCTATACCCAATTAGACCTAATTAAGTGTAATTAAAATTAGGTGTAAATGTTAAGTAATACCTTCAAAGTTAATGTAATAAATCACAACTGAAATTAAATTCGAAATTAACACAAGTCAGTTTTGCAATACAACGTGATCCAAAATGAGTGAGGACGGTTTGAATTTCACACCGTAGGTTTTAGAGTATTTCACGTTGTTAGTGTGGCACTATTGAAATGTGTTGCGTCAAGTTCGGTAAAATTACACCGATAACTGCCACCTTCTCGTTAAATCGTTGTGGTTTGCCACGTTGTTGCCAATTCGTGTTTTTGATATTATTTTTACTGTAATTTTTAGAGGTTAATAAAGCGCGACTCATAATAATAATATATGTAAATCTTTATCTTACTTTAAGATTACGTAATTAAGTTGAGTACCATATAAAACTAAAGAAATAACTTAATAAGTAAAAAGATTCATGAGGAAAAAATTATATCACGGCGATATTGAATTCTCTAGGTTGTAAAGTAAAAATAAATTTTAAACTAACTGACTATTAGTTTGAGATTTTATACATAAATTCAATTGACCTAAATGTTAATTAAATTAATTATCACTCCACAGTTCAAGTTTCTTTTGCGCAGGTAAAATAGAAGGAAAACGATTTCCTACCTTGTTGCTTAGTAGACCCAGTCCTTTCGGTTTCGTTACAATTTCTTCCATACGATAGCCAGAGGAGTAAACAGAGCATCCTCCACTTTAATAAAAAATTTATTAACCATTTCCAATACCAGAATGGTTGCTTTTGTAGTTTAATCATACATTCCATATTCGTATAGCATTTCCATACTATAATATTAATTCCATATTAGATCAATTCTACTTTTTCCCATGTATATGCCTAATAATGATTTAAATTAGTTTCACTTTAATTTTTACATAAGGTTTAACTTATGCCCTTCTTATCGACAATTATTTATTTTATTATGATAGTTTAAATAAAACTCCATTTTGTATGTACCCGAACATTTATTATACATTTGCTACTACGCAGTTTAACACATCATTTCTGACTTCCTATTTTTAACTTCAACAAGTAATATTTCTTAATTATAGACAACTGCTCTATTTAACGATCTTTATAGAAGTGACTATTTACATTTTTATAGACGACTATTTTCTTTTGCTGTATTTAACAGAATGCGCTGTTACGCTTGACTCTGTACAAGACTGTCTTACATTTATATTTTTAAAAGAAGGCTGCCCTTCTTTACGATATATACTAGCGTGTCTTTCAGTTGTTGAAAACTAAGGTTGGTTTTGTTATTTTTTTGGTTATTAGAGCCGTGCATTTTAGTAATGTATAAAACCAATATGTCAACGGAGCGAAGCAATTTAATCTGCAATAGTGCAATGTAACACAAGCGAGCGCTTAAAAATGCTGGGTTTGGAGTATCCTTGCCACAAAAATATAAAGTAAAAAGGGCTCTATGTAAAATAAACAACGTGAGATAAAGAAATTGTCAGTGGCGTGGTAAGTTTTATATAACAGCTTTTGTATTTGTAAACTATATGTCCTATAACTTGTAGTGACGGCACTTATGAAAGATAAGCTAATTAAGGATTTTTTAAGCGAGGTCACCTAAAATGCACGATGTAACTCTATTAATTATACTTTCACTTGGAGTGAGAATTACTGTTGCGATATCATACTCTCAGTCACAGTTTTCTTTTATTTCAAACACCCTTTAAGTCTGATTATTAAAGTTAGTGATTTGTTTCTTAAGTCTAATAATTAAATATGTGGTTAAAATTCAATTTAAGACACGACGCGTCAGCGGAGTACTTTAAAAGAGGTCAATAACCTGAAAACTGACAGCGTATATGTATTAAACAATATTTTTTGTACTCGTTTATACAAAATTGTAAAAAGCATTAATTTATTGTGAATTTCGGGGTTAACTTTGACAAATTTTAAATTAGGTACAGAAACCATAATGTGTTTAGTTGTACCACTTTATCGGTTATGTATCTGACAATATGAATACAATAAACCCTTTATGTCTTACTAGTATTATTGTTTATTAATATTTTGAATACTATAGCTACATTATGTAGTATCTAATATCCAGGCGTGCATTTTGACTTATTGCAGTAATATTGACAACATACTAATATTAGCACTAGATACCGCATTGATAAACTATTACGTAAATTTTATTAAAACTTCCTGATCCATTACTTAGGTTATTAGTAAAATAAAGAATTTTGACGTTTATCATTTAGTAGAGGTTGTTAGATATCCACGACTCATGCTAAATATGTCATTTTTTCTCTTTCATAAACTATTTCGTCAATAAATAATTAACCGAAATTAAATAGTATTAAGTAAATAGTCTTAAGAAGCAAAACGTATTTTTGGAATAATCTAGTCTGAATCAATTAAGGCCTTCTGAATATGAATAGTATACTTCAACCGTAAATACAAGAAATGAGTCATTTTCGTAATCACACCTGAATAAATAAATACCATCCGGGGTGAGATAAAATAAGAGTGCAAATTTTACGTTGTTAAGAATGCAGTGACGTACGCTAGAACCAACAGATTTTCATTACTGATTTTACATTTATTTTTAATTAAAAAGAGGTTTGTTCTGCTACTGAATCTTTCTAGCTCATTTATTGTTTATTTTATCATTTAGATTACAGCGTGGCCTTCGCGTAATTCTAGATGCTTTTTACATTTTCGCCCACGTGTTTGTGATGACTCATTTCTTGTAGTTTTGGTTGAACTATAGCTGCTAACACTTTTTGCTTTAAACAAGAATGTGGAACCTATATTAAACGTTTTTCTAAAGTGTTTATTAGTGATTGTTTTTTGATTTAGCTGTTTGTTTATTACATTTTTTATGCACTTGTTTTAAATTATTAAACTGTTCAATTATATCTTACCTATTGTTGGATCAGAGTTAAACGCTATTTCAAAGATAAAAGTAGGTTAATTATGTATTTTTTTTAATTGCAGTGTCAAGCTGCCTGGTCCCAGTGGCGCGGTATCGTTGTAGAAACACTTCACTATCGCTGTTGAGGCAGAGAAGCAGTAAGATTTTGAAAGAGATATCCGTCTTTATGAGCTTTTCCCTGGTTTTCTAAATCCGCACTCTAATCTATCTCTCCAAACCAACAGTTGCAGTATTGATACGTAATTGCATTATTATATTCAACAATACACAATTGTTTAATAACAAGTTATTATTAAATGAATTATAACAAAAAAAAGGATTCGGCAAATCTCTCACCCCCACCCTTGAAAAAATGTCCATACCTGTACTTACTAAAGTACTTAATACCTAAAAGCTACACTTTCTGTTATAATTAGCAACTTTAATCTACTCTTATAATCTAAATAAAATTACTATAACTAATTGTTTTCCTGATTTCCTAGATAAACTAATACATAAGAAATTATTGCTGTTAAAGCAACGAGGTAATAGTTTGAAATTTGCGTGACGAATGCGTACGCGCTGAAACGAAAGTAGGAAGGCAATTTCTACATTCTTAATCATACAAAATTATTTTAAAAAATTAATTAAATGTTTTATAATTATAATCACAGTGCGAGATTTCATAAAAAATACATTTTTCTCTGTTTATTTCTTTCAAGTTAATTTACAATTGTTTTTTTCTTATATAGTGAGATGTTATAAAATAATTAATTGCAATTTAATATTAGTAAGTATGTATTAAAATTTTCTTGCAACAGCAGTAATTGTTCGGAGGGCGGAAACATTAATGTATAAATCATTATAGTATTGAAATTTATTATGATCACGATTTCTTATTGAATTGAAACGGATCTATATTTAAACGTTTCCAAATTAATAGCTTATAATGAGAATCCTGTTGAATTTATAGATTCTAATTCGTTGTAATGCTTAATTATATTATACAAACATGTTTATTGTTTACTGTACATAACATACTAACTAAAATGATAAATCCACTTTTTTAAGTATTCCAGCAATTATAATAGTAAAATTACGTCTTTCTTTAGAAGATAAGAATAACCAATTGTCGTCATTTTCGATAAAGATTAATTTTCTTCAAGTATTCTGAATCACACATCGGAAGAATGCCTATTACTCACTATTAAAACAACCAGAAATAATTTATTCCATACACATGTAAATTTGAAGCACTAAATAGTTTAAATATTTAATTCGTATAATTGATACTGTAAAAGATTGGAAATCCCCTAATCCGTATCAGTTATGATAATTTCAATAATCAAATTTACACTTATGTACGTTGCATTCACACTTCAATAACTTAAAACTATAAACCTTTTTTATTTTACATATACTTTTATACGCTGTGTTCGTAATAAAGCTGTCTGGAATTTCATTTAACAAATTAAAATTGGAGTCAAATGGCAGAAAATGATAAATGTGGCAAACACGTCGACATCATTTTTAAGTGTGATGTAATTTGTAATCTCCAAGTTTGAAATTTTGTTTAACTCGAGCAAGTTGTTTTCCAGATAATTTGTTGTTCCGTACTTTATGGACACAGTGTATGAACTACTCCTGCAAAAAACTCAATCTTTTTAGCAGTTAGTACAATGAAGCCAATGTTTAGATTTAGTCAATGACCAAATCGGTAAATCTATTATTTATTTACTTATTTTATTACATGTACTATATAATTATGTCTAAAGTACTGAAATATCCTAACATCACACTAGGATATTTCTAATTTTTGTTAGTATTTGACTTTATTTTGTATAGTTGACATCAAGCCAAAACAAGAAAAGGCTGGCAGCAGGGCTGATAATTAAATATATAAATAAATATTTTAAAATTTTTGAGAAATTACAAAAAATATACAAAATTTGTTTTGAAAAAATAAAACTATAAAAGAATAATGGTATCCTCCAAAACTCTCTTTTTGGCTCAGGACTGATTAAAATTGTTATAAGTACTCTCCATGATGCAGCTTCAAGTGGCAATCTTTAACTTTATGACCATACTCCAGCGGCGACAACGCGTCTGACCGAAATGTGTGAGGTAAGGGATTTTGCGGAATATGTTATTATTACACTGATTAATTGTAATAAATAAGTTTCGGTTTACATATGTCGCCCTTAATTTAAAGTTACCTTGAAATATAATTCATTATAAAAAATAATAACAGACGAGCTATGGCAATTTATCAAAGAGAGCATGAAAAATATGGCAAGAGAAGTGTGTGGGGTTGTGAAAATTAGTGAACAAAAAAAACAAACAAAATGGTGGAGTCCTGAAATAAAAGAGGAAATAAAAATTAAAAAACAGAGATGGAAAGAATACCTAAATGGTAGAGAAGGAGAAAAATTTGACAGATATAAAGAACAACGGAATAAAGTCAAGGCAATGGTGAAAGAAGCAAAACAAAGGACATGGGAAGAATTTGGAGAAACGTTGGAACGTGACGCTGTCGGAAATCAAAAGCTGTTTTACAAAGTCTTAAAATCACTACGGAAAGGAAAAACAGAGAACTTTAAGCATATTAAAACAAAAGAAGGAATATTAGTGTCAGAAGAAGATGACATCATAAAGAGATGGAAGGAGTACTTCGAAGAAATGCTAACAACAGACCACACAAACATAATGATAGAAGAAGATCAACAGATAGTTAACCTAGATACTAACGAAGAAAGTGATATAAAAATAGAGGAAGTAATGGAGGCTGTGAAAATGTTAAAAAGAGGAAAAGCCGCGGGACATGACGGAATAAGTACCGAGATGATTAAGAATTTGGGAAGAAATGGATTAGAAATTGTAACAGAATTGTTAAACAAAGTCTGGCAAGATGAAATAATACCAAAAGATTGGGAGACAGGTATATTGATGCCAATATACAAAAAAGGGGATAGACGGAAATGCTCAAACTATAGGGGAATTACCATGACATGCATATTAACGAAGGTGTATGAAAGGATTCTGGGAAAAAGATTAGAGAAAATAACGGAACCACAACTGGAAGACTCACAATGTGGATTTAGGAAAGGAAGAGGGGTGCAAGATCACATATTTACACTAAAACAACTAATAGAAAAATATACTAGTGAACCGATATTTGTGGCCTTCATAGACTTACATAAAGCATTCGACAGCATACCTAGAATTCTAGTGTGGAACAGCCTAAAACGAAGAGGAGTTGACAATAAACTCAGAAATTGCATAAAGAGTTTGTATGCTAACACCAGAAACTACGTGAGAACTGGTAACGCACAATCTGAAGAGTTCATTACCAAAGAAGGTTTACGACAAGGAGGAGTACTGAGTCCAGCACTGTTTAACTTAGTTATGGACGATATAATGAAGGAAATAAAAGGAAAAACTAGAAAGCTAAAAGTGGGATATAGGAACTTGAGGTTAGTAGAGATAGCAGATAGTGCTTTTGCTGATGATTTGGTTATCTATGCAAAAAATGAGCAGGATCTACAACGTAATCTAGATATATGGTCGAAAGCACTAATGGACAGGAATCTAAGAATAAATGTTGAAAAGACAAAAGTGATGGTGATAGGTAAGGAAGACATAAATACAACAATAGTAATATATGGAAACAACGTTGAACAAGTTGATACATTTACATATCTAGGTGTGAAAATCCAGAAAAATGGTAAATTAGATGCTGAAATAAGTGACAGAATGGTAAATGCAACAAACCTGTACTACTCCTTAAATAGTACATTTGTTAGAAAAAAAGAAATCTCACAGAAAACGAAAATGACAGTATACAAAACGATATTTAAACCAATTTTAACGTATGGATGTGAAAGCTGGACTGTAACAAAACAAGTGGAAAGTAAAATCCAAGCAATTGAAATGAAGTATTTAAGAGGAGTAATGGGAATAACGAGACTAGACAGGTTTAGGAATGACAGAGTAAGAGAAGAGCTAGATGTGGAACCGATAATGAATTCAATCAAACGACAGCAACTAAAATGGTTTGGTCACCTAGTAAGAATGGACGAAGGAAGAACAACGAAAAAAGTATGGCAAGCAAGACCATTCCAAAAAAGAAAAAGAGGGAGACCAAGGAAGGCATGGAACAAAGAAATAACAGACAACCTCCGAGAAAAGGGTTTGACCTGGAATGAGGGGATCACATTTGCAAGGGATAAGAAAGAATGGGCCAGAAAAATTTATAACTAGGCTAATTGGATGATATGTAATTATTGGGAGTTATATCTTTATTTACTTTATTTTAGTTCTATATAAGTATGGATTTATTTAAGGAATGCATTGTAATAGATAATGTATTGTATAGTGTATTGTATAATGTATTGTATGATGTATTGTATAAGTGTAGTTATGAAAATAACCTTAACACCTACGGGTACAATAAGGTTTATGATTATATATATATATAAAAAATAATTGAGTAATTGTAATAATCTACTACATTTAATGTGCATGACGATTGATTGATTAATTCTAATTAGATTAATTCCATGAAACACATTAAACAGATTTCTAACCGTTGCACAGTGCGTTGTTTAAATGGAAAGTCTGGTCAAAAATAAAAAGTGTGTCTTTTTGTACAAAATCTGTGCAATTTCTCACATTAATTGGTAGATTATACTTAGATGCTGTATAATTTATAGAGTAAGATTTTTTCTGTAAATATTCCTGTAAAATGAGATAAATAAATTTAAATCAAACTAACTGGTAACAAAAAAAACCATGATGTAATAAATTAACTACAACTTGATGTTAAATCATAAAATTATACGCAAAACTAAAACATTTAATTTAGAGTCAGTTGTACAGTCACTAGTTCCTTTTTTGCGAGTGCCGTGCACTCTTCTGTTGCAGACCGTTAGCGTTTCCCTCCTACACTTGTATTGTGCGTGTCCAATGATTACAAGGATACGAGACCTAAGTTTAAAATGGACTCCGAATCACCCTAAGTACATATAACTTGCATTTTTTATTAATTTTAGAAAGTTTCCTGGACAAAGTAGACCTCGGTGGTTTACCATTGCCTTCCGAGGGAGAAGCAATTACTTCTACGAAAAATTGTTGATTCTGGGCAATTATTAATAGATTAATACTCATATCTTTTCCAGAAGTATTATCAACCAACTTCAGAGGTACAAAAGCTATTACAAAAAAAAGTTATCAGTATTTTTGGTATCAGAAAATTTTTGTTTAAAAATCTTATACCCTGAACCGCTGCCGAATCCCTATTTACATGACTTTTATTAAGACTTTTCGAGCAATTTTCTACACCAAAAGAATCAAGAATGTAAGTAATAATATTTGATACTTTGTCGAAGTGTTCGCTAAAGCTCCACTCTTCGAAAAGGTCATTGTTATTCAGTTTTGATGGAATGCCTGAAATATTCTATGAAGATCAGAATTGCAAATATTTGCAGTTATAAATTAGCAATTTGGATAGAATAATAGTCAATTTAGTATTTACAACAAAAATCTCATATACGGTTTTACCTTTTTTGAGATATCTTTTGCTCAAGTTGACGAGTCATTCTTGTATTTGAAAAATTGTGTGGGACATTTTAAATGTGGATATCTTAATTAAAAATAAATAAAACTAGACTAAAGTTATTACTGTCGGCAGAATGTACCTTTAACAATATTTTTCACAAAAAATAAAATTGCAATCAAGATTAGTTTTATCACTATCGACCGATATGTGCAACTAACAACTGCACTGTAGAATATTACACATAATACATTTTATGTATATCAATGTTTTGAATAGCTTTTAGTATAGTTAGGACATTATAAGAAAATTATTTATAGAAATTATCGGGATATTTAAAGTCTCCTAATGACTTCTAAATGATTATTTAGATCTAATTCGATGATTTGATTTTCGAATTTTGTCCACAGGACAACACACTGTGCGTTGCTTTGATAAGCTACCGTTCCAATCAGTTTACATATTTATTATATTTTTAATATTTGCCTCCATTTTATATTTTATCTTTTGTGAACTTGCCTGTAAATGAAATATTATGGTTTTCAACTAACCCGCCGCCGTTTGTAATTACTTAATTTTACTTAACTTGCGACTTAAACTTTTGTAAATATTTAATCTTGTTTTTATAGAGGTTTTGTTATTGCACTTTTGTTCTTCACTTTTTCACGAATCTTCAATTTTGGAGTTTATTCAAAATTTCCTCCCTTGTCTTTTGTTAGGCTCTCGAAGTTTCGGGTGGATTCGAAACGGTAGATTCGACAGAAGTTCGAAACGATCCGGTTTCGACTAAGAACCTAGTATCGCGATTGCAGTACATATTGAGAATGTTAATTATCTATAAAATATTACTACAGACAGATCTCTTTAAATAAATAAACCAGATGTCTTATTCTTAGTGATCGTGTTGTATAAATATTAAGCTGAATTATAGAAAACGAAGCAAGCTAACAACGTCGATATTTTTGGTACGATTGCAACAAAACGTATATCAATTGTATCAAAATTTGTTTTACTACCGATTATTACGACTGTTACGGACAAATAAAAGTACTTGTCACACTTTCTGAAAACAGTTGTAATAAAAATTTTTAATTATTATTATTAACAAGCTTTTAAAGCTTGTTTTAGTTTTAGTTTTCTTGATAGTGACACAACTGGATCACGTGTGGGCGTGGCTATACGAGATTAATTGATAGGTTATTACGGATCTGTCAAGATCTACTAGTTTTAAGTTTCGAGTCTGTTTTGTGTGACTTACCTAGTATGATAGTCTTTGAATTAAGTACAGATCAGAAACTATCAGAATTAGATCTTTACATCTTGAAACATCTTTAAAAACCATTAGTTTCGAAGTTAAAGATGGTTCCATTCGAATTACTCTAAGATCTAAAGAATCAATACCTTTATTCAGCGCCAAAAAAAATTAAGCAATAAAAAGATAAAATCGATAGAGGAAAGGTGGAATGGAATTCACTTAAAAGCCACCTCCGTGCTGTAAGTTCTGGCTTTATAATTAAATATTATTATTAATGAAGCGAAGAGCTGCTTTCACACAAAGCAGGAATATTTTTTGTATATTACTTTTTGTCAAAGTTTAGGTAAAAAAATATCAAAACGCGCCAAAACTCACCTCACCAAATGTAACGCGCTCGCGTACGTGGTTCTATTAGAGCAATCAGTGATGATAAGTCTATAATTTCGTATTGCGAGAAAGAAGGTAGTGTTAAGATTGTAAATTTTTTGGACAAATCATTAGTGAAAGAAGGCTGTTCTGGACAATAGTGTCGTCTTACACACGTGGTTTTCTTAACCAGTTCTTTAAAGTATGCAGTCATTTTAAATACGTACAAATTATTTACAACCTGTCTATAAACAATCAATAAAGAAAAAGAGAGTAGTTTCAGTAAGAAACTACAGTTATACCTGGCCAGGCCATTCATTAAGTAGACTTGTACTTTCTATTCAATTATATGCAAAAAAGGGTCTTCATCCGGAATTTCCTCTTATCTTATCTCATTCAATCCTCTCATTCCTCTTATCTTATCTCATTCAATCCTCTCATTCCTCTTATCCTCATATTCAAGTATTTTTAAAAGAAACCGTGTTGAGTGTTTGTCAAGTCAATAGTGCGCTTTTATAACTGATTACAGTGTGTTTTTACTACATTTCTGAATTTGCTTCATTTGATTTAGAAATATATTTACAAGGATGAATGTATGTAAAACTGATTCGTTAGAAACTTGAAACGATTTTTTGAAATAAAACTTGCGTGGCTCCTCATATTCACGAAAGATGTTTCGTAAAAGCTATGAAAGCCTAAAACTTGCGTACCTGTTTCGGAGGAGTAAGAATAAAGATCGAAATGTTGCTGGATATACAAGAGAGTTTACAAAATATTCAATGTGTGTTTAGAATAGCTTTAAACATTTAATTTTTTATGTCCCACCTTCATATAAAAGTTTGAGAGGGCAAAAAACGACAACTTTCAAACAAGCCTACAACAGACAACACGTTTTCTTCTCATTACTATTATCTTTTGCTTCCTACATACCTTTAAAATTTACATACTTTAATAATTTACATACCTTCTTCTCGCACTTTTTACATTATCTGTTTAACAAACAAAACTTACTAGATACCGACTATTTACATTGTTGCACGATTTAATTTAATGCCATTTTTCTGCAGAAAAAGCATGTCGTAAGCACTGTTTTATATTTTCGTTTGTTATAAAAGTTAGATAAAGCATTCTTTTTGGTACTTTATGAACTAATTGATAATTATTTTTTATTTATTAATAATATTAGAGATTGATAATAGATATAGAATTTGATTGGATTTCTGATTGTGCATACATTGGTATATGATTGATTGATACATTGTTTCTGTGTTTACATAAATAAAACTGTTTCTGTGAGCTATTGTGTTTTATTTCTATTTTGCTCATGCTGAGTTGAACGGCGGCTGTTAACTTAGCAGACGCTTGCAAGATTCTAATTAATTAACTTTTTTTAGATTGCCTTAGCTTTGATAAATATTGCATAATTTAAGACAAAACAGAAAATTAGAACTAAAGTAAGTTTAGAATTTGTAAAACTGAGCATTTCGAATTCTAAATCTTTGTATATATCGAAATCTCTTGAAACACTAAAGTTCAGTTGCTGTAATAGATGAACTGATGAACATTATAGTAGAACACGTCGAACACTTATTTGACTGAGTGCTATTTAAATAGCATATATCCCTGTCATATATTCTTGTAATCAATGAGAAAATAGAATGATGCCATTGTGCACATGTAACTTGGAGGTTCATTATACCTGCAGCTTATTAGAAAAAGTGAGAGGATTTATGTTATTCCAGCAAAGGTATTCTATAATATCTCTATTTTAATCTTTTTTAGAAGTATATGAGAAGACGTTCTGAAATTAATAAAGGTGACATGAGTTTTTCAAGGTACGTAATTCAATTTTCAATCACTTTGCCATGAAATTTATATTACAATGAGAGATTTGAATATTTAAGAAAGAACTTAGAAAATATTTTTAAGTCGGTATTTTTTAAAGGAATTACTACCCCTTAAGAAATAAAACAGTACTTGTAACTTTTTACAATAATTGCCAATATTTCATTCATAAATAGTTTCCATTTTTACTAAAAGGTTTCAACCATGCTGTTTGTTATGATGCTTTTTGTTAAATTTTTATTGCAGTTATTAGAAAACCCCATTCTGTGTAGGTAGGGATCATGATAAAACTTACATAAAGCCAACTTCGTAAGGGGTGGTATTTAGTTGTTTCTAACAATTGAGATATAAGGTGCAAAAACACAATGTTGCATCATCAACAACTATGCATGGAGTTGGAGTAATACGAATAATACCGGTAAATATTTCGTGTAGTGCCTCAATAACGGCTTTTAACTTTTTAAGTTGGATCGAGTTGGATTTGGTTTTTGTATGAAAATAACCAGGAAGCGTTGGCTCTTTCTTCGACATAAATTTTAAAGCGGGCATATACGGGCGTTTTTTATAACTCCAGCGAAATTTGAAATTTAGAAAAATAAAAGCTCTTACAATTTAGAATTTTTAAAAATCAAAACTACAACACATTTTCATGTTTTTTTAAGTTGTGTAGCTACAAATAGTATGTCTCTTTCTCATTTTTAATTTTGGTATCACTAAGTTCCATACAACAAAGGTAATTTAACTTTAAATCTCAGCCTGAAAATGTCGAGAAATTGTTAGTTCAAAGTAGTGACAACTTTAAGCATCAACATTTTTAATAATAACAAAGATTTTTAAATTTTGCCACCGGTTTCAGATGCCCTGAACATTTTATAATCAAACGCCAATATGTTTTTTATTCTTTACACAATTTGGATTTTTACCTCATTGCGCGGTTTTTGTTAAGGCTCACCCCACAGTGAGCCGAGCCGGTAAAAAAGTCTCAGTCTGCCACTGATAGCATCGGTTAACACGAAAGCACTGGAAAATATGCAGACTACTGGATTTAACTGAAAATAATATTTGCATTGTAACGAGGTATCAAACATTTTGAATCCCTAGTAATAAAAAAATTCTGATAACTAAATCTTTGGGGAAATACAAAGGTGACCAACAAAATTATGTACAGAGGTATTTTTAGTTAGAAGGTAGTCTTAAAGCAGCAACTAGAGTTTCTTCCTTAATCCGGTGTTGGAATCTCCGAGCCACATAAAAAATAAAACAGTCAGGTTGTGTTTGAAATAATGAAAATATGTAAAACAATATTATTACTATAAACAATGACGATATTTTCATTAGAATATCATTACTTACAGATATTACATAGAAATTATTTTTCCAAAAACAGGTAACACGTCAATTGCTTCAAACTGAAAAAGGAAATAGCAACAGATCGCTTAATTAAGAAATGGAAAAAAATTAATGATCAACAACGCAGAAAAAGTGTTGCAATTCCTTCGCGATAACAACAAATACAACAACAACGTGTGGGAAATACGTAATAAACGTAATACTAATAAGCTCCAACCTTGCCTCCACAACGTCCTCTGACTCGTGCGATCGGCACACCCACGCATCCGCCAATGTCGATCCGGAGCACCCGGACTCCGGATTCGCAAAGTGTGGTCAGTGGTCGCGCGTTAACGAAGCAGTGAAAGCTCAGCTGTGTTAGTGCAGCGTGTCTGTGCTGTGATTACGATGAAGTTCTATTATGTTGCCGCTTGCTTGGTTAGTACAAAAGTGCATTTATGATTGTTTTTTTATTAACAATTTTATATTTTTTGATTATATTTTATGAGAATTTCCTAACAGAAAAGTGATTTTTCAAAATTTTAAGATTGTTGGCAGGCTAAATAAATTAACCATGCAGATAACTTATTTGGAAAGGGGGGCTTTAAATAATTTAGTGGGCATCTAGATTTATTCAAATTTAAATACGTCATTAAATTGCAAAATTATTAAATAAGCATTAACTATGAATAAATATTAATGTTAAATATTGGCATAGCTGCATAAATATTTTAAGTAAACAAGAATCAGATTCTAATTTATTAATTAATAAATCTAAATGAAGACTTTTCTTGTACAAATCTGAAAATTACTATGTTTCATAAAAGTCAACTTTTAACCATTTAAAGGTTCACTTTTTATGACAATCTTACATCATTTTTAAATGTGTTTTTTAAATTATTGAGCAATGTACAATATGAATTATAATTGCAGAAGTTTTAAAGAATGATTGAGGTGCTATTTGCACAATACACAATAAAAATTTCATTGTGTAGGAGATTTGTTGACCATTTTTGTCAGAAATATGAAAATGTGTTGTTTGTTGATTAAAATAAGTATTTGTCAGCTTTTCTATATTTTAACAATATTATAAACTGGCATAAATATCTATTTCTTCATTGTATCTTCATATTGGAGATGTGACTAAGAATTTCTTAAGTTTTCTTTTTTGGACTTTTTCACAATCGCATTCAGTTCTTCCGTAATTAAAGTTTCTGTCGCACACACACGCACTCATAAATGGAATTACATTACTTATTACATAATTCTGTTATGTCAAGTATTCTTGTTTTTTTCTTATTATTGAGAAAATTTTACTTACCTTATGGTCGCCAATTAAACCTTTAGAGCAATAATAACGTCAATAGATAGCTTTTCTATGAGCAAATCGTAAATATTCTTTTATTAATTTTCTTGTTTATCAAGATTTCATTTTTACATTCTGTTTTATTGTCACTATAAAAATATAATATTGTCAGCTTCAACAACTTTTAGTGTCTTCAATCAATCGTTTTATTTGTATACATCAATGAATTTCTGCTTTATGGTCTGCTCTGCCTTTTTGTACTGGCCTTTTTATTCTTGCTGGAAAATGTGGTTCACTTCAACTACATTCATTTTCAATTAAAATGAAAACCTTCATTAAATCTATTGATGATGTCATTGTCAAGCAGAGCTGTTAAATGTATGTATCTAATAGATGTAAGGCTGTCAGTTTAATCAGTTCTTACTAATCAGAAGACTAGTTTTAAGGTCAATATGATTCTAGTCTTGACTTTGTCACAGTTTCAATTTCTACTTGAATGTAATACCAATTTCTTTACAAATCTGCACAATAAGCCAATCATTACGATTGCTCTTCATCTTGACAATCTTACACAACAGTTATTCAACAGCAAGTCACTAGAGAGTCAGTCTACATACTGATTCTTTGCGCTCTATTACAAAAACCGCCAGGTTTTCTTCTTGAAGCTCAGATTAAATATTTCTGGTGGATGAATTGAAAGAAGGGCTAAGCACTAGATAACAGTTGCTACATCTTTAAATTCATTAGCAAAAAACATGCTTCAGAAAGCTGGATATAATGGAGTAATTGAAATTGTAAAACAAGGTTGTCTGGTGGTGGCCATACATTCTAGAACTCATTTTCTTTCGTTTGACATTTTCAAAGCAATTCGAAACTTTAGTTTTAGCTCAATATGCCCTTTGTATTGTTTTCAAATCAACAAATATTGAACCAAAGTTGGTCTTGAGATTAGTCATGGGCCTAATCGCACGCACTCTTTCATTGGATTCCGTATATGACAATATTCTGCAATACAGTGGGGCAGCTCATATTTCGGGACTGCTCTCCAAAATCCATCTCGAGCTCTCTTTACTCCTGAGAAATAAGCTATCTATATATTTAAAACACGAGACTTATTTTTGCTTCAGTTCGTTTGACAGTTTTACTGAGCCGATTTACGTGATTCTTTTTCATATTGAAGCTTTCGTTGTGAAATTAGTCAACACTACTAAACTTAATTTATGCATTTCTTTAAGTTTTATATTTTTAAGAAACAAATAAATTTAAGACATTTATTTGGTACGCACGAGAATGACCATCCACTTGCAGCGCCATCTCAATTTCCAACTTTGGTAACTTTTTGTACTATTCACGCTTATAAAAGTTTTCTGCAACAACCACTTGCGTTTAACGTTTGATTTATTATTATGTTGCGTAGATAAACTTGCATTAGTTGAAAACCATGGAAAGCAAAATTGTTCAAATATTAGATGATGACTATTGCTTATTTATATAGCTGTTTCATATTGTTTGGACAAAACAAATCATCGCGAGATACGTTTGCAAATTGTTACAAAAGTTGTAAATGACTGGAGGATTATTATGAAGAAAGATTTCGTTATTGGCGATCAAACTTATCGTGCACCCATTAACACTGCTTTATGTTCTTCGATAGTGAATACATCGGCAATATTGAACTTTATTGTATAGGTCAATTATTATTTACTAATCTATCTATCTATTTACTAATCTAGTTTTTTATTAGATGTAGGTTTATCAGAATTTCCGTGGATTTGATACGAAATTAGAATTTAAGTAAATACATATATGTAACCGACTCCGAAAAGTTTCATCTCAGCTTTCACCCCTGACGTGACCTTTGGTCTCTTCGGATAGGCCATTCCTCAAATTTAAACTTATTTCAATATATAATTAAGTATGTATTGTACTCTATATTAGGGTGACCATTATTTTGCAAAAGTTAAAATTCTTTAGCTCCCCCCTCCTAGATCTTATGAAAATGTCAAAAAAACGAGCTGTGCAAAATCTCAGCCGATTTGGTTAATATTAACCCGTGCCACCGAGAGGTTAAAGTTTAAATGGGATTTAACATGGATTTGGTACATTTCTACAGACTTTGTGATGTAACTTTTTAACTTTCTATGTTTTAACTTGAAAATTTATATACTTATATTGTTGGAACTGCTGAACATGAATATGATAAAATTCAGACTGTCAGAAAAACTTTTGACAGTTTACAGCTGTCAAAAAACGGTTAACTTCACTAAAATTAGCATTTTCGCGGAACTGCCAAAGTTTTTTTGACTTCACATTCGTGTTAAGCAACTTCAACAACATAAGTATACAAAGTTTCATGTTAAAAGATAGAAAGATAAAAAAGTTATGCCACAAAGTTTCTAGCAGTGCACCAAACCCTTCTTAGATCCCATTTAAAACTTTAACCTCTCGGTGGCACGGGTTAATATTGACCAAATGAGCTGAAATTTTGCACAGCTCATTTTTTGGCATTTTAAAGAGATCTAGGAGGGGGGACCTAAAAAATTTTACTTTTGCAAAATAACGGCCACCCTACTTTATATGTATATAGAGCGTATTTGAGGTGATAGAACTCTACATGGTCCGTTTATTCATACGATCTACTTCAAAGTCATTCATTTGGTCATCAACGGCTAACCTTCTGAATTGTTCAAATATGTCGCAAGAATCAGATCAAGGCGCCACTAAAATGTAATCCATGGTGGGGAGTCCGCCATTAGGTTTCACCCTGAAAGTGTCAAACGTCTGCTTCCAGTCACAAAGGATACTGACTTTCATAATTTTTAAATACCTAAATCTGTATTTTTGCATTTTCCAGTATTAAAAATATTTCATACAAAATTCATTAAAATGAAGTAGCCTTTTATCGTGTTCAGCTTTCTCTTGGCTATAAGTACCTTACCATTCTGGAAGTTTTTAGGCCCTTTTAAGTATTTAATTAATAGTCCTGAACCTCACCACGTTCTGAGAATTTTAACAAATCATAAGCCGCTCAGCTTCGTTCTGTATATAGGATTTCTCTGGAGGGTTTACGCGGCATCGTTTTCTGAAGAACAAGCAGATTTGTCACTTTTCCGCTCAAAACAAGCCACAACAATAGTAATTTTTATTGTTTCGCCATGAAAACGTAGGTGAATATTTTACTATTGATTTCACTTACCGTGCCGCTTTTAGATAAATGTATTTTTTTTTTTTTTATTTGACGCCTACACTACGGGGGAACCAACATCTAAGGTCATCTGTCCCCCATCTAACATGCAACACGAATACACACATCCATAGTTGAGGTGACGGAATTTTCCAATTAGAAAAATCCCGCCGCCCCAAGTGAGATTCGAACCCACGACCCTTGGAACACGAGTGATGCAAGAGCACCACTCGTCCACCGCCGGCCCTAGATAAATGTAAAATTAATATTTCTTTAATATTCTTGCCGGCATAGAGAAAATATTGTGTGTATTGCTAGCGGAAAGTTTTATTGCCGCTCTCGAGAGATACCCGCATCATATCCCGCGTCTACTCGCTCTCTCAGTACGCAATCTATCACTTTCCGCTCTTAATACAAGAATCGTTATCACATTGGCATTTTTTTTCGAATTCTTCACATCTAAGCTTTGAAACTAATTTTTTGCAACAAACCCTTCGGAATTCATAGCATCGAAGCTGCAAATTATCATTAAGCTTTTTAATATATGTTATTATTGTTGTTGTTAGCTAGTGTTATATTTCTTTGGCATAGAAATCAGCTCTAATTGTTACAGCTGTTTCGTTAAGTAACGTTTTACGAAATACTTTTAGAAAGAATACGAACTCTGAGATCTTCTAATATCTATCAACCAGTTAAATTGTTAATTCCAGGATATAGCAACACCTGAAAGATCATACACAAACGAACAGATGTGTGGTTTTTTGAAGTGTAATGAGCTCTGCTGTAAGTAAAACTACCATCTAGAAACGTCTAACGGCTGTCTAACTGAAGTTATAATGTCTTATGGGTAAAGCTCATTTAAGATGCTCATTGGATAACGAGGATAACAGTCCACGTAATTTCTTTTTTCATTCAAAACCCTTCCTTTTCAGTATTTACTCGTTAATGACTTCATGTCTTGAAACTACATACTGCCTTAATTGTGCCACTATGACATAGTATGCTCTAAACTCTAAACAATTTTCCAATGCAAATATTCTCTTAGTGAAATGATGCAAAAAGTTGTGGGTGTGATTAAGACATTATTATTTCTACTTTTAAAGTATCAACAAGGGCTTCAATCTAAACATGGTATAAAATTGAAGAAACTTCAATGGTATTGTATAGTAACAGTCCTCGTATTTCTACTTGATTCAGAAGAGAGATCTTCAATACAGATTAAAACATAAAATGGGATGAACAAGTTTCGAGTTCCCATTATTTGCACAATCTGTGGACTCTTTTTACATTTTCTAAGACGCTGTCGTGTCAATCGATTAGGTTAGACACTAGGTTAGATTAACTTAGGTTAGAAGTAAATAAGCCAACTTAGGTGAAATTAATTTAGATTAGGTTGATACTGAGATTAAATTTGAAGATAAGATTAAGAGTGGTTTCTCCACCTATGTTCGATACTTTTCCTAACTGTCGATCAACGAAAGGTGTTCTCGAAAACGGACGTCAATAAATCACTGTAGGCGGCACTGGAAATACTGAAGTTGGTTATGCAGTTCGATATCATACCTACAAAGTTTTTTTTATGTATTCGGTCCTATTGTTTTTGTCTCCTCTATAGTTTGATAATGCTTTCTCCCTCACTTACTTCTTACAGCTGTAGTGCAATTATGATCTGGAGAAAAAGCTATGATTGATTGGTTTGTCGTGTTTTGATATTTGATATTTCCGCTCAACCTTGTCTAATACGTCATCATCATTGAGTCTTTCAATTATCCATTGACATTTAGTGTTGTATTCTATTTAAGATTTCTTGCATACTAATCTGTTTCATATTTTTGCTTCTCGTTTATTATGTTTGTCTAATTACTTTCGTGGTCTAAAAACAAAGATATTTATGTAGGTATGTTAAGTACACATGCAAATTGTACATGCAAACCTTTGTAACCTTGCCATATCATCCATTCTTTTAAAATATCATTAATATTTTAATTAGCGTTCGTGTTGAACATTTCATCTCATCTTGGCATTCCTTTTAAGAGAAGATTTCTTTGATGCTTTAATTATCGAATTACAATCATTAAATAACATACACTTAATGATAAAATAAATTCTTCTTAATTACAGCTGTGCAACACGTCAAAGATGGGTACATACGTACAGTCTTGCATTAAAGTAGTGACCTAGTTATCGACTAAATACGTTGATACTTTTTTCTTAAGTTAAAGAATTAATTATTTTGCAAAAGAACACTAAAACATAAATAACTTTCTGAAAACTTGAAACATGAATAGCAATGCTCAAAACTGTAAGATATACATATACAGAAATAATTGCCCTTTATGATTGCCAACATCGAAAAAACTTTTTCAGAGTTTAACGAGATCGTGATATTGCAAGGTATTATTATTATTATTATTATTATTACTATATAGTGTGCGCTACAACTACATGTACATATGTTAGCTAGCATTTTTCTAAACCAAAATTGCTTTAGTAGTACTTACTGACATTCAAATTTAACAAAAACGCTTTACATAACCTAATCGTGGGAACTACAAAAACGTTTCCTATAGAACTATAATTATTATTAAAATGAAAATTAATAAGAATATTAATGTAAATGTTGAAAAAAATGTATTATTAATAATAAGAACTACTAAGATTGATTGAAAAAGTGAAATTTAGGTTAGGTTAACTATGAAAGCTGTTGATAATTTAATAATTAAGTCATCTAGATGGAAAAACTTAAATGTCATGAAATTTTCTAATCATACTTCTTGATGTCTTATAGGTTGATGACTTATCGAATTTACCACCACGTAACCAGATTTAATTTGACAGTAATACACGAGTTTTATAGGAGTGCCCGCAATTACGTGATTAACCATTTTTAGTGATATAATTCCTAAACGATTATTATCATTATAGAGCAGAGAGAAAGTTACATAATCCAATGAAACATTTCAATATATATATATACATACATACATTGTTAATGTAAAAATGAGTAAAGAATTTCTATAACAGCTTAGATATATATTTGTTTTAAAATCAATGTCAGCTGAGAGGAAGAGGAAATAAAGTATAGTATGCTTGGAGAAAATGCTTTTTTAATGGTTTATTTATGTTAAATAATGAAGGTTTTAGAAGATTTTTACATTTATTATTTAAGCCGATTGCAGCTTATGGTATAGTGTTGTTGTTGATATTTGATACCTTTGTCCACTTCGTAAAAGGTGGACTTTCTATTGTGAATGTTGCAAAATCCATACTGGACTTGTTTATGACTTACTTAGTTTAGGTAATTAATTCCAACTGAGATGAAAAAAGACAATAAATTATCTGGATATTTAAACAAACCTATCGGTTCGAATTGACATAATGTGATAGGAGTACTAATTAAACAAATTAGATTATGTAATCCTTATAGTTTTTATATAGAGTACACTTGGCCAATTTGTTATTGATGTATGTAATTAAATACACGTCAGTGTTCTTATAAGATTTTCTTCAAACATAAATTTTTCTTCTTTCCTCTCCAGACGAACGGAAGTAGTGTTGACTAAAGAGACCTTGCATTTCATTACGCTTAGTAAAGTAACTACCATTAAATTATAATTATTAAGTAATTGCAATAACGAGGATTACTTAACATCAATTCAATTAAAATATCATTTATTTAGTTCTCTTTATCGCCATTACTGTATCTTTGATAATTTCGTTATTTATAGACCAATTACAAAGCATTTTCTTCGTCTGATTCGGATTGGAGAGCTACCATTAAGTAACTTCCTCAAATTTGTGCTGGCACTTTAGACAAACAGGATGCCACAATAATATTTATCTTATTTTCGAAAGTGAAGAGTTTTCATCAACAAACACTTTTCTTGAAGAACTGTATTTTTATTTCATTGTTCTAAAAATGCGAGTTCTCATTTATTTTAAGGATGGCAGCAGAAAGAAATTTTGAATTAAGAAACTCTGTTCCGATATGTAAAAATGCTAAGTGTTCTTGGCAACTGACACCTATTTTAAGAACTTATAAATTACAGACCTCTGTGAACACTTTAGTTACTATATCATATTAAAAACTAATCCGATATTGATATACCTACCGGAAAATAACTAATAACTGCTACTTTTGCATGGGTCAGGAAAAGAGCAAAAAATGTTCAGTATGATAAGTCTGAAAAATTCTGTGATCTTGAACGATCTTTCATCATGTGTTTAAAAATATCTAGTTTCAACTACAGCCATAAAGCAATAAATTTTCGGCAATACCCGATAAATTTCTCTGGTGTGTGAACTATAATTTTATTCCTCTTCAGATTTTCTTCTCATATCTACCAAGAATTATCAGAACATACTTTACATGCTGTAACTCATTTATTAATATTAGAATTTTTTAAGACGTGAGTTTGAAAAATTTCGTAGAAAATTAAACGGAAGATTCAACGATTTAAAAAGATCTGTCTATATATTTAAAACACAAGGCTTATTTTTGTTTCAGTTCGTTTGAGAGTTCCACTGGGCCGATTTACGTGATTCTTTTTTTATGTTGAAGCTTTCGCTGTGTAGATTAGTCACTACTTAATTTTTATATATTTTTAACGTTTATATTTTTAATTTAAATAAATCTAAAGTGTTTAATTTGAAACGCACAGATCCGACATTCACTTAAAGCGCCATCTCACTTTCCACGGTGATAAGTTTCAGAACTATTCACGATTATAAAAATTTGCTGCAACCACCACTTGCAGTTAACGGTTGATTTGTTATTAGGTTCCGTAGACAAACCCGCATTAGTTGAAAACCATGGAAAGCAAAGAAATTGTTCAAATACTATATGACAATTGCTTATTTATATAGGTGTTTCATATTGTTTGGACAAAACAAATCATCGCGACATACGTTTGCAAATTATTAAACAAGTTTTAATTGACTATTATTTACTAATCGATATATTTAAAACGTTTTAACTTTGTAGATTAGCCAACACTACCTACTTTTTTTCTATATATTTAAAACACACGGCTTATTTTTGTTCCAGTTTGTTTGAGAGTTCCATTGGGCCGATTTACGTGATTCTTTTTTAATATTAGTTTTAATTAAGTTTTCGCTGTGTAGCATCCAGTTTATTGCGATATTTTGTTTTTGTATTACACATAAATATGTGTAGCAAAAGATACCAACAAATAAAATAGCAATTAGGCCATTATTGTAAGAAAGTTTAGAGCGTTGCAAGTGGTACCCTTTTGTTAATTACAAGACTTACAACTGGTCCAGCGGAACCCCAAAGTTTCCGGAAATATTTTCATGGAAAGTGCGGAAATTTGCCAACACTATTTTTATGTCATGTTTTTGAAATATGTACTAATAGACGTTTTCAAGAATTTTTTAAACAAGATCGATTTTTGGTTTTATTCTTATCATTTCGTAAGGTAGAATTTCCGATATGTATGTATGTAGAATAAACCGGAGGGGAGGGGTACGCCAGAGAGGAATATATGTTGGAAGAGGGGAGGGTAAGCTGGGAGAGAGGAATGCTAAGCTTACAATTTTCCACTGGTTATGTTTGCGTTTATTTAAATAATCACTAAAATTCAAAGGATTGTAATCACACAATGAATGTTGTATATAGGGAAATCCTTCAATGCTTTTGACCGTCATGTCTTGACGAGGTGTCCCTAGTATTCTATAAATACACAGCTCGGAAGAATTACCGTATAGATAATGTCTATGAAACATGAATGAAATTCAAATCTTTGGAGAAAATTAATCGAAATCCTATGATTTATTTTTCAAATCAAATTTCAATTTTACGATCTTCTCACCCCTGTGTACCTCAGAAGCACCGCTGTAAGAATTGCAATATTTAACTCGGTCTGTACATATAAACAATTATTTTTTAAATTGCTTTTGATAGGATTAGAAAGTTTAGAGTTTATTTTAACAAATAAGAAAAAAATTAAGTGATATGTGCATACATATTACGTGCACTATTCTATAAAAATGTTATAACCGGTTGGGTCTCGATGAAATTTGGAGAGTCGGCAGCTAGGGTCAATACAAGCAAGTCTTGTTCAAACAGTTTGTCATTGAAAGACTTCGTGACAACTAGATTACACCATAGGTACTATTGAAGTTACCGAAATGGGGTTGGTGGATAATAACAAAGACCTACAGAAATAAAGTTTTGTAGTTAAAAGGTGAGGTACCATACCGTATACTTTTTGGTGTGCTGAAAACGAATCAAGGATCAGAATCGATCCATCACCCAAGGATTTTTTAGATGTATTTTTATAAATTTTTTGAGGTTATGTCGAAATCCTTGAGTGATGGGTCAATTCTGACCTCGAATTTGTTTTCAGCACACTAAAAAGCATACGGTATGGTAACCTCACCTTTCAACTACAAGAATTTTTTTTTGTAGGTTTGTCACAAACCCACCAAAAAGGAAAAAGTTTTGTAGTTGAAAGGTGAGGTACCATACCGTATGTTTCTTGGTGTGCTGAAAACGAATTCGGGGTCAGAAGTGACCTATCTCTCAAGGATTTTTTTTAGATGTATTTTTATAAATTTATTGAGGTGTTTTTTAAGTGTTTTTTGAGGTTATGTTGAAATCCTTGGGTGATGGGTCGATTTTGAGCCCGTATTCGTTTTCAGCACACCACAAAGCATACGGTATGGTACCTCACCTTCCAACTAACTACAACACTCTTTTTTCATTTGTGGGCCTGTGTTGTTGACAGTGGGGAACAGTCACTTTACGTGACTTCCTTGAGGTCACCTAGCGCTTAATGTTCTCGTAACATCTTTTAAACTTTAGTTATACAGTTTAATAGTTTTTAATTTCATGGGTCCAGAATTTAAAAAATCAAATACTCCAGGATTTAAATAAACATGGAACTTATGCGATACATAAATTTCTGTAGATTTTCAATTTTAAAATAAAAATTGTAATTTTAAAAGATCGAAAGCAACTAAGATTTAGAAAGCTTTCAAAATGAATATTATTAAATACCCTTTCTTTGACTAGATTTCTAAATTTACGAATTTTGTTCAGTTTCGGAGATTTAGATTTGTAGGTTAAAGTTTCAGAATTTCAATAAGTCAGTCGCAGTTTCAACTATTTAGAAATTCAAGTTTCATGTTTTCAGAGATTGACTGCAAAGCGTTAATGTTTTAAAATTATCAAGAAGGTCTTTTAAAGATTTAGATTTAGATTATTTGAGACTGGATTTTGAAACAAAAATTAAAAATTTGTGAGTTTAGTTTCAGAAGGGTACGTCTACAAAGATTAAGATTGTTATATTTAGTTATTTACTTAATTTGAGTTTCATTCTTTCAATATATTTTTTTAATTTAATTTAATATTTTGTATGAAAATTACTACAACTTTTTTGTGTACTGAACTGGTAGCAACTGTCGGTATGTATAAATAATTATCCCAAATTATTTGCTTTCTAAATGGTTTTTGTTCAGTGTACAAAGAAAACTTAAACGACACACAGTCGGTAGGTTCATTAAGACCTCGCTAGTTCACGTGTCTCGTCCTGACGGGCTTGATTTTCGAAAACAGGAAAAAATTACAAGGTGCTAAATCAGGCGAGTACGGCGCGTTTTCGAGCACTGGAGTGCCTCAGCGGCTAAATAACGCTTCACAGACAGCGCGTTATGGGCAGGTGCGTTGTCTTGGTGCAAGATACACTACTTGTTTTTCCACAACTCCGGCCGTTTCTTGCGAACTCGCTCTTGCAGTGTTTTCAAAACTTTCAAATAGTAAGTTTGGTTTACAGTTTCACCCTGTGGCACACATTCAGTCATCACGATGCCGTTGATGTCGAAAAAAACGATTTGATTTCGACGTCCTTGCTTTTTTCATTCTTGGCGATGCAGGAGTTTTCCAGTGCATGGATTGCCGCTTAGTTTCAACATCGTAATGGAATATCCATGTTTCATCGCAAGTGATGATGTTTTCCATCAATTCAGGCTTTTTCATCTAACCTCTCAAGAAAATCTGAGCAGATCTGTTGACGGACGAGCTTTTGTTCAGGGGTCAAGTTTTTTGGGACCAACTCGCTCAAACTTTCTTCATGTTCAACTCATCATGTAAAATTTTTCTGGCAGTTTCTTTATCGGCGTTTACAGTCTCAGCAATCATCCGAATGCTCATACGACGATCTCCGCGCACAATTTCATTGATTTTGGCCACTGTTTGCGGAATTGAAACAAAGGCAGGTCGACCTGGACGTTTATCACCTTCGGTGCTCTCTCGGCCTTCAGAAAACCGTTTATACCATTCGAAAACACGCGCACGAGATAGAGAATTCTCACCGTAGGCCTCTTTCAACAACTTATAGCACTCAGTCGGAGTTTTTTTAATTTAACGAGAAATTTCACATTGATCCGTTGCTCGTGTTTTTCGTCACACATTTTTATAGGCACGAGAAAAAAGCACGCTCGTTTCTAACTTCTATAGAAAAAATACTACTACAGCAACAAAAACGTGTTTTCGTAGATAGATAGTAGACACTTCCAGCTATCCAACGCTGCATTCGTTTTCCCCCCTACCCCTCTAGGACGTCTTATGTGCGCGCAGTCTCGTTATTTAATAGCCAGACCTCGTGTAGTTACAGTTGTCATTGCAAGACTTTAAGTTTGCAGGATTAGAAGCACTGGAATGAAATTAAAAATTCTAAGAAAGTATTTTTTACCTTTTCTTTTCTTTTGGGTCTAGGAAAATTTTTTTCTCGAGATTTCTCATCTTCAATTTCCAAAAGCTAATGTAAGAGTCTAACCTCTAGATTGCATTCGATAGTTTTTAATTCATAGGCTGCAATACCTAATATACAATTCCGCGGTTCTTTTGTCATAGCTATACTTCTTCGACTTATTTAATTTTACTTTTGTAAAGTTATTATTTGCAAAGCCAATAATACAAATTTAACATATCACACCATCAATAATATTATTAGTTAGAAGTTTTTACTAAAATAATTCTTCTTTTGGAAATGAAGAATTAACTTAAATGTGAAAAGTCGAGATTGCATTGTTTTTAACTAAGTATTTTAAATCGTTCTGCAACATGTTGGTGCTGATATTTATCTAACATTAAATAATAAGTGTAATTTTATTTGCTGTGCATCGGTCTATTCAGAATTGTCTGTTTTGATATTCACTTAATGTTCTTTCTTGACTGTCCTAGATATATGTGTCATGACATTCATGACCAACCAGGAGTTAGGCTATCCACAGTACGGGAAGTAAATGGCGCTCTTATTTATTAACAGTTTCGAATTCACCTTTTCTTATTTCTATATTATTAGTCTGAAATTAATTGTTTGTAATTGTTGATTAATGAAACTATAAGATAATATTGCTTCTGAAATGAAATAACTGTAGGGCGTTCTGGCATTTTGCTGCGGATGTATTCATCCAAAAATGTCTTTTACTGGAATGTTGATTGTGAATTAAATGTTAATATAAAATGCAACAGAGTTGTTTCTTGTCAAGACTGTTAAATAAACGATTATTGGATTGAATGTTTTCGTAATCTAAATTTACATACAGCAATTAGCACTATCGAATTTCCTCAAATTTCCTTTAAAACGCCGCTAAAATCTGCAAGTATAAGAAGCAACAATTTCTCAACGGAACTAAATAAACGTTTTATATTAAAATTCTTCAAATTCCTTTTGCTTACATTTTATATAATTGCGTAACGACAACAACTTCCAGATGATGCTCGCCATTAACATGAGCAAGTCAATGTTAAGGACAACTTCTATGTAAAAAGTCTTTGTCCTAGAAAATCTCTAGAATTCTAAAAAATGTGTTATTAAATCGTGTTCTTGGTTAACCATAAACAATAATAAATACATATATTTTACTATTATTTAATTTATTTGACAAGCAATATAGCGTAAAAATTTTAATTCGCTAATTTGGCAAATTAAATCACTCTTATTAATATTATATCACGACTTTTTCAAAGTATTTTATGTTAATATAAGTTGTTTTATTATAAAGACTAGTTTCTTAAAAAAATTAGAAAAACAGAATAAACGACGCAGATATTGAAAATAATGAATAACGATAAACAAATCTAAATGATATAAAAGCTTTATAAGTAGCTTTTTAAAGACAGCGTTTTTGTATAATAACAATTGATCTATTAGCATTTTTATAAAAAGAAATCTATTCAAGATATTCACACATAATCAATAGTCATGAAGACGTATGCATTCATCTCAACCTTGACCGTGGGTATCACAAAAAGTTTTTATTAACAACAATAATAATTAATTAACACTAACAAAGTATATGAATATAATAGATAAGCAAATTACAAAACCAAGATATGTCGTTAACATTTTCTTTTTTATATCCTATAGAAATTCATTTAATAATCCAATTCCATATTTGTAAAGAGCCTAGTTTTCAATGAGGCATGCACTTTCATACTTTCAATTCTCTGAAGTTGCGTTTACTTTTATAAAGCTTGGAGTGTCTATTAAAAGCCTACGACATTTCTAATTGGCCTATAAATCTTCAAATTACATTACAAAAATAAGAGTGACGAAGACAACAACATTTACTTATTGCAGCATGTTTTAAGATGTTTTAAGATAGCTATTGCAATCTCCTCTTGCAATTGCAATCTCATGTTTACATACACTGTGTTCCTAAATTAACGTGATTTCTGAAACATTTAAATTAAGAAAACACTTTTATATATGAAATAAGCCCAAAAAGCTACTTTTGGAGCAACCTACTTGGTTTATGCTGCGGTGGCACCGCGACACCCAACGACAATTAACAGTCACAATTTAAAATTGTGATAAATATAGTATTTCTTTGATTATAAAATTTGAACTTCTGAAACTGAAGAGATATTAAACTCCTCTTAAGATCCTCTAACTTAAAGTTACATTAGAATGTTAGTACTGTCTTTTGACAAAAGCATAGTTGCATAAGAAAGGTGTAGATCTGTCGTACCTTTATTTTAACGTGACTAAAAATTATTTAAAAAATGGGTTCAAATATCTCAAATTTATGCATATGTAGGATCGCTCACTATTGCACCAAACCCTTCAATTTTAAAAGATACTATGTGTCAAGTGACGGTTCATTATGACACACTAATTTTTTTTAATTTTTGTCGATCTAGCCTTACCACTACCCTTTGTGGACTTGTGTAATCGAATAGTGGCAACATGCAATACCATTATTCTAGAAACACCTTAGAAAAGTTTCTTAGAGGAGTACCAGAATAGATTTTTCTACTGTCAAGATGTTAAAGGAGCGCATTTTGGTTTATTTGATTTTGAATGATTTTAATTTATAAATTAATGTTTACTTAATGAATTAATTTAATCAATTGTGCGTCTCGACGCCACCAATCGATCAATTTTTTTTGTTTGCTTTTAATATCCTAAAGGTCGGTTTGCCTAATTTGGAAATGGATTTTTCCATGTGTTTTTGTAGGAATTATTAATACCAGCTACTACTGATTTATTAGAAAGGTATGCATCTATAATTCTCCATTGTAATCGTATAAATGTAGTCAGGTATTATAACCACAGAAATTTAATGATGTTTATTAAAATTTAAAAAATTATTTAATAATTAAATAATAATTAACTTGTTAACAGTAATAGTTAACTGGAAGTTAATGCACTTGTTTATATTTAGTAAAAATATTTTTTTGTAAACAGAATCAATTCGTAATTTATTATACCAAGAAGTGATTGCCTTTTTATAATATAAAGTTTTGACAGATGCTTCCTACTATGTACTATCAATGTATAATGCTATATGCTTGTGTGCTAATGCTATATGTATTGTTATATTCACGTTTATGTGAAGTGGAAAAATTAATATGAACATGTACATAAGATAAAGAAAAATTTAAAGAATCATTATTGCACAGACGTGGTTCTTAGGGATCAATAAATAAAAACATAAAACATATAAACTTACATACAAAGTCATGATGATATCCCAAGAATACAAAATTTTAATATAGAATTATAAAATAATAAAACATAATGGAATAGCATATATTTATTATAGTATTATGATAAAATATTAACATTAACAAGGATAATAAAAGGAAAGGATATCCTAGCCATAAGTCAACCTGAAAATTAAAAATCATGTATATCAGTATATAACACCGAATTTCGGTAAAAGAGAAAGGAGAAGAAGTATATTAGGTAAAGATATCGTGGCATCAATCAAAAAAAATAATTTAAAGGTATATTGATTTTTTATAGCATATTTAAAATTCTCTCTGTACTTCAATAATAATGTATAAAAAATAACTTCTATGGTTATAGACATTGTTAGTGAGGAAACAGAAAGAATTACCAAAGAGAGGGGGTATTTTGATAAAAGGAAAACATAACAGACAAAATAGTTGAAAAAAGGGGTCTCTCGTGGAGATGAAAAAATAATAAATAATAATAAATATTTTGGTAGTTGAGAGAATCTATAAAATTCTTACTGAAGAGAAAATTTGTATAAATAATAGTAAATAAAATAAATGTGTTAATAAAATTTGTAAAATAATAAAGCTCAAGAAGTAAAATTGTTAAATTAATAAACTTAAAAAGAAAGTCCAGCGTTTTATTGATTAAAGGAAGAGTTTCAGTGTATTAGTTACAGGAAGCAATATTAAAGGGCATAACGATACAGTAAGAGCAATTGAGAAAAGAAAATAAATTGAAAAACCGTCTTGGAGCTGGGTTTGTTACTTACCAATGTGTTGAAGAGTCGAATTCTTCATTATATTCCTGTAAAACAAAAGAATCATTAAGGTGACTTCATCAGAAGAAAAAGATTTTGGAGATACTTACTGAGGTGTTGGGGAGGTTGCAGTCTTCATTCGAGCCCTAGACAAGAAGAAAACCATAAAGGGTAAAAGGAATTTAAAATAAATATCGAATTTACTAACCCGACCTGGGAAGGATAGCATTCTTGTAGCAGTCTTTAGGCGGTCCAGTGGTCCGGTGACGAGGTCTGCAGATTCAGCAGCAGTGGCCACGGTTCCTGGCGGAAAGTGCATGTTGTGGAAGTTGTAGGTTTAGTGAAAGTGAAGGTAATTGTTGGAAAAGAATTAGAAGATACATATGTCAAAATAACAAGAAACTATTGGAGAGACATACGAGGAAGACTTACCTGAAGGAAAAGTTAATGTGTAAGTTGACAGGGTAAGATTTCTTTCCATTTTAACATCCTAAAAATAAATATTTATAAAATAAAGAATTAAATAAAAATATATGCTATACTTACTTGTTCATTCTTGGGAAAATTTAATTGATAACTATCAGATTTAACATTCCAGATATGTGTCAATCACTATTAGTAATTACCAAACTTTATTTATTGAGAGCTACTAACCACCGTGTGAGAGTGGCAAATTTTAAATGATTTATTTGTAAAGTTTAATCTTTCAATAATTGAATCCAATATTAAAAGATAATCATTAGAGTCTCATATTAAGGTAAATAAAAAAAAATTTATAGGTAACCTTTACTATTGAGTATTGAGTATTAATTCGACCCTGAGATATATAAGGTTTATTGACGATTTGCAATATACAAAATAACACCACAGTATATATGCTTTGAAATTACATATATACATAATCCTGAAGTCAATCTTCAGTATTTAGAATTTCTTGTCATTAAAATCTTTTAATTATAAATCAAAATTTAAAAACTTCAAAGTTTAATATCCGATGCCTGAATCCTCTCAAACGTTAAAATTTGGAAACTCTATAAACATATCTCAAAAATTGAAAAACATTGGATCTTTAAAATCTGAAAAATATTTTGAACTTTCACATTCAATTCACCAATTTTTCAAACTCTTAGATACAGCGCCGCCATTTGGATTTTGAGGGCCCGGACACAAATATGGCTAGGGGCCCCCAGTAAATAAAATATATATGATAATTATTATTATTTCATTTCGTATTTCAAACAATTGTTTATATACTACAATTAGTAAAATAAAGTATAACTTGATCTCCGTTGTCAATGACACCGGAGTTCAAGACGTTCTTGATCTCCGTTGTTGGCAACGTAAAAATCATTTGATGTTGCATAACAGCCACACGTGACATGCTGCTTTTTATCTCCTTGGTTACGCGTATGATGACACAAACAAGGCAACTTGCTTCATTATACAATAAATTCGGATGAATTTTAAAAGGGAGAAATTAGGATTGAAATACGAAATAAAATAAAACAACTTATGCAATACGGAGATCAAGCTTCTTTAAATCCTCGAAGATGTTATAACGCCTCGGCTGGCGCCTTGGTGTTATAATACATCTTCTCGGATTTAAAGTATCGCTTGATCTTCTAATTACATAATATATATTATAATTATTATATAGTGTTGACAAATGTCCGAAATTTATTTTTTGTATAGTTTCCATGGAAATTTTTAGCTTTATAGCTTTATGTATAAGAACTTACATCAAATGTCGCTCTCAGTTTATTTTATCAATACGTAAGATATATATTGTGTTGTCGATTTAAATAAGGTAGCTCGGTGCGGGACCCCACTAGACCTCGGGGCCACAGGCTTACGCCCGGCTGACTGGACGCTTCTGCTTAGATACTCTGACTTTGGAATATGAAAGAATCTAAACTTAAGACTTCCAAATCTGAAGCTCTAAAACTTTAAACTTCAGAGTTTTATAGACCTAAATATTATACAAATTTAAAAATTTGTAACTGACAAACTCAAAGTACATGGTTCATAAACTTTTAACTGTTGCTGTAGAATCCTAAACTGACACTCTAAAACTGATATCTCGGACGATTTATTACTTTGAATTTTTTAATTCTTGAAAGTTTTCAACTTAGAGTAATTGAATTGGAAAAACAAAACCCAGTTGAAAATGTTAGCTTAGCATTGTCAACGCATTGAACGCGTTAATTAACAAACATCCCCAACTCATCCACCGCCATCTCCGACTTACCGTATCATCTACCTCCACTTGTACTAGCGCTGCAATGTTTGTAGTTTTTAATCTTACGTTTGGCTTTGCATTTGCCTGCCAGGGGGCTACAAACTTGAAAAGTCAAAAAGCAGAGTTGACAACAATGTATTTGGTAAAATTGGTCCAAGAAACGCCTAAATATAAAATTACAGGAGCTTAGCTTAAAATGAATTCAGGATCGCATTCAGGAACGACAACTAGTTTATAGCTAACTCAGTTACCCTAAATAAATTGATACGGTTGACAAATTATTGAAGTCGGCAGCGGATGAAACTGAGAAGCTTAAAATATCTTTACTTTGGACAACGGCAGGTGGTGGGGGATAATTCGCGGGAAAAACACAACCCAAGCCGCCAAATCTAACCTTAAGCGCAAAGTCATTATCAAAACCATGAAATGATTAGTTAGCAATATTTATGTTCTACGTAATTTGCAAATAAACCAATATTTTTAAGTATTTAAGTGTTTTCAAATTTATAACTTCACCATCAGAAAGCACGACAATAAACTTACAAGAATAGAGTATGCCACAATGTTGTCCTCTTTCTAATACAACAGCGTATTAGGAACCGCACGAAGCGCAGGAAACCGTCAGTTGCTAACAATTGATGGCATCTATAAGTCGATTAGTAGAATTTATTCGCCAATGCGAATTTGCATAAATAATTATTTAACAATATATACCAGCTGATAATCCACAGGCATTTTACTTAATGAGTAAAGTTATTAACGCTTTTGATAGCTTTTATCTTACTCAAAGATAATGGAAAAAACATCAACTTAAGTTCAAATTTTTACCTTTAATTATCAAATAAAGTGCCTCTGGTTCAGCAGTTATAAGTCAGAAGTTAAGTAAAAATCCCATGCTTGTTAAATTAACCAGCAGCCTTTAGTCGGCTGTTTAACAGTTTATTCATGAGAACCGCTAACTTAACATCACAGCCACCGAACGTCTCTGAATGCACCTATTTATTGATTGACGCATTTCGGAAGAGTTAAGTTTGGTGCTCCTTAGATGGTGCACATATCATTCTAGAGTATTATTTTTATGATTATCTATTATTCTTAGTTGTCAACACTGCTTTTTATCAATTTTAATAGTAATTTGTGCACTTTTTGGTTTCGAGTTTGAAGCCCTTGGACGACAACCGGTAAACCGAAAAAAGTATCAATTTAAACATTGGGAGCATTCTTAGCTGCTGACTAAACCAATGATTTGTGTTAACTGCCTACGTGATAAAATTGCAGCTACTAACCTTCCCCTTTTCTTGATATCTGAAAGCGCTGAAAAAATATGCTTAAATATTTTGCACTGGCCAAAATAGACAGCAGCTATTTATTCAGAAATCATTCACTTAACATGTTAGTCCGAATGCGCCGGAATTGTAGAAGAGGTCGAGTTCTCTAAGAAAAATACATTTTTTTCTATTTTATCCGGAGGCAACTTCTCCATACTAACTGCACTACCATCAACTGTACCATATACTTTATCAAAGTTTTTCCTTCTGCTATATACTTATCATCTACGCATTTATTTCTACAAATACATAAATTTTGATTTCTTACTATAGAATGCAGCTAAGATCTAGCATTTCACGGCGTTCAAGTCTAAAAAAAAGAAAATCTACACAACAGTAAAATTCGCCTTATTCATATTGTTAGGTATCATTCTTTAAAGATAGGTCCATTTATCTTCCACTTCCTAACAGTGCTCCTAGGCTAGTAGTGAGGACTACTAGAAGTTCTGAACTTTTAAGTATCTCTATATATCTTTATATACTCTATATTCGTAAGTGGTACCTAAACATCTTGACCTTTTGTTCATCCAACCGCTATCTATAATGATGACACAAAAAAATCAATTAAAAGGTATTCCTGAAAATCGAGACTTTTTCTGGTTCTGTATTGAAATCAGATATTTTCCATAAAAGGAACCCGCTCTCAGTACGAAGATCTCGTTGAATAAAGAGCTAGAACAGCAGGTACAAACAACAAGTTTAATCAGAAACATCTCTAACTGCCAGGTGTAGAATTGTCTTAAATTAGTCTAAATTTTATCCATACCATAACCGTGGCAATCACTACCAAGAACTACCAAAATACAAAAGTTAACTCAATGTTTAGAAGCAGAGGACAACTGTAGATTCTCGAAAAGTTAAATCCAGTTTGTTTTAATTTTTTACAAGAATTTTACAAAAGGAAGCTTCTGTTACCTTACTGTTAGTGGTTTTGTGTCCTGGTACTTGGTTGTCCTGTAATATTTTTCCGGAGAGACAAACGGAAACGTAAACTGCGGAAACGGAAAGCATAACTTTCAGTTGATCTAATTATGAATTAATTATTTTTTACAATAAAGTAATGTAACAAAAACCATAACCTAACATTTATTTTTATTGTGAATAACAATTATTTCTGAAGAACTTTATGAGTTTACATCTTCATAACAATAGCACATACATTTACATTCGTTAATGAGATTTCTTAATATTTTATTAGTTATGTTTGTCACTACAACAATAAATTGTAACTCCATAACACCAAAATACCTTGTAAACGTCTTTTGAAAGTATTTCATGTGTCATCCAATGGCACACATTGAATAGAATAATTGTACTATAAGTAAAAAGAATTTAGAAATTTACGCACCCATTTAATGACTAAACATATACTGACGTCATTAACATTCCGTGCATCGAATACTATATATTTTTGTTGTGGTTTTCCTTTTGGAATTACTCCTTATTTAAGCTTAAAAAACACTGATGAATAAACAATTAATCGATTTAACAAGTTCACGTAATATGTACTTGCATATTCTGTTCTAATCGCCCAAAGTGCAACTTCCTCGAAAGAGCAACTTTTCATTTTTTACTCTCCAGAGTTTCACTTTCGTAATTATTCTGATCACACTGCTTAATGAGAGTTTTCATTTCTTTCATCTCATTTACTTTCTTATTACTACATGTTATTATAATGACCTTAAAATTACGCATAATAGCATGTTATTTAATGTATATAATTATATCAAATAAATTAAATACTTGGTAGCAGTCATTGACACACTTTACATGTTATAATTTATTATAAATTCTGATACTATTATGTAAAAGATAACTCTTGCTCAAGAAACCTGATTTAAAAAGAAGTAATAATAGATCATAAATAATTTTTTTAAAAGGGTGTTCTACATTCTTTTCTGGTCAGTATAGAGTGACAAACTTAATTTAAGCCGATTTAAGCCGCGTGGTCGGCGCTTACGCGATATACCTTATTACATATACAGGAGTATAAATCATATTTTATTCTTATTTTAAATTAGAATTTTACTGAATAATAAACTGCTCTATAGTAAATATTTATAATTTAAAAAGCCATTTATTTAATCTAATTATTGTTACATAAACATTTATAGGTTATGTCTTATTAGCTATTACAATATTCTATAGTAGTTAGACAACGATAATGAATTTGTTTATTTTCTTATAAACATTCTGTGGCCTATTATAATGACCCAAAAATACAAAAAAGGATTATTAGTATTCTAATCTTTACTTTCTCTAGGTTCTCTGTTTTATGCGTGATATGAATTATTGTTTATTTAAATTCAGTAGGGAGTAAGTGCGTAGAATATTTTATAAAAGAAAAAATCCTGTTTTAAATGTCATAATTGACTTGAGGACAGATTTAGTAATAACAACCAGTACCTCTAATAATAATTCATAAAAGATTAGTTTCCAGACGTGTATATGTAATCCCGTTAACATTTGTGCAAATTCTATAAAACATTTTTAAAATTCAACATTTTGTTGACAGATAGAAAGGTGGTGATAATACTTTACAATGACCTTTACAACCACGAGAGTAAAGAGGTAATTTAAAGATTTTAACATTTAAGAATGATCTGTAAAAGTACTTTTTAATTTTCAAAGTATCTATTGGTACCAGATAAGGCATCAAGGTGAGTTTTTAGGTTTTTATTTTGGTAGGGTGGTTCATTAAGTAGATTAAACGTTAATTAATAAGAGCACTGGAGCCAATACACAAAATCAATACAAGATTAATACCCGAACGCAAAGAATATATCTAAAATTTGTAAGATCAATCTGCCTATAAAGTTTTGACTAAATATGTCTGCCTTAGAAGTAAAATCCATAATTATTAAGTTACCATACCTTGTTACTTGATCTCTATGTTATTTACTTACTTACTTTTGTTAGTTCTGTCCTGAATGTAGGTTTCTTCAGTTCTCTTCTGGTAGTGTCATATCTATTGCCTGCCTTTTTAGTGCTCTACGATCGTCTGTTTCCATAACTCCCTCCTAAAAGAGCAACTTTTACCTTCCACGTTTCCCTCCAAAGCTCTGTTTGGATAGCGGCCTCCCTCCATACTACACAAATGACCAAATCATCGTAGTTGTGCTTTGCTAGTTTCTTCGCTATTATTGTCACAGTTAAACTTGACCTGCTATTGTCGTGTCTTATTAATTTGATGTCGTTAACCCTTCTATCCTCTCAAGACACATCAGTTCTATTCGTTGACATTGGTTTTTATGTCTTTCAGTGAGAGTCATAATTCGCAGCAGTACGTTGAAACCAGCTGGCGCTATATCCCTCACTGTGACTGGACTGATTTTAGGGCTCCTTTACTTTGGGGATGGACGCGCGAGTAATTAGCAAAGTTTATCCTGGTAGTGGCCAGCTGATCACTGTTCTTTGAGGAAACCGTTTCGCCAGGTACTTTCTCCGGTGTAATCGCGACTATGGAGAGATAATGGGTGGTATTTAATTATCTGCGTTTAATAAGACCCATCCGACTGTTTCCAGCAAGACTATCCCGGGGGATCACTTTTAAGAAGAATTGATGCAAATACATGTCTTAAGATTCTCAGCCTTTCACCCAAGACAACCACCTGCACGTTGGGATAAGCCTGGTCTCTACTCTACTCTTCAGTTTGAGTCGGGCGGTGCCCTATTATAGACTTGTCAAGCTTTTATTGGGGTAGGTCGGGGTGAGAAATTCCTAGGATAAACTAGCCAGGCCTAGAACCAAGTCCGGTCACATCGAGGTTGGGGTAGTGGAAGTCCGCATGCTGAACTAGGGATGAAGGGTCTCCCTTGGTGACAGATCCCGATGTGTGAGCACATTAATAGCTCCGGCACTAGCTTAGAGAGCTAGTAGAGGGTGGATAGGCAACCTCGCTCCCACCAGCGTGAGAACTCTTACGTAAGTAACTGATTCGCTAATTGATCGTATCTCAATTCGTTCACCGCTTAGGGGGCCGTGGCATAAGCTCAACGCAGATGGGCCACGTGAAACAAATCTTAACAATCTTATACGTTGAAACCAGCAATGTAATGCTGTTATAATACACTTGTAGTTTTATTTCTACTACTTATCTTTTTAATTAAAACTGTTTTTTAATAAGTGATGTAATATTGTTATCGATTTGATTCTGTGATTCAATTCCCTTGACCTTCAGTTTCGGTTTGCTCTAAAACTATACCGTGCTTTATGAGATATCTCATGCAATTCTTCTACAAGTCTTTCTTCTAGGATTTATTCGCATATTTCCGTTGAATGGCTGAATAATGAAATGCGCCTGGAGTTTTGAGATTGTCCCCGTTTTTTAATATTTTCAAGGTGATGACTGCCTCCCAGTCTTTTGGTACTCTTTTGGATTTCTACGTTTTGCTTCATACGCCAGATATTTCATGCTCTCTGGGGGGATATTAACGCAACCTGCTACATTATCGCTAAGCATTTTTATTTATATAATACTAACCACAATTTTACGATCGTTAAGTTTGTATAACTTTAATTTATATAGTTTAGTAACGGCATTATCTCTGTTTCCTTTATAAACCACTTAAAGACTTAATATTACATAATTAAGTAATATGTAAAAAAAACTTACTGCAAGCATGGACAAATTATCTACAAAAACGAAATGAATCTTTAAAGTTTTTAGTAGTAGTACATTTTAATTTACCTCTTCGAAAGTGTATACGTATTTTTTTATACGTTCATTAAATAATAAGACTATAAGGCAGATATAATAATATAACGGAAAGGCAGTAAGTAATATAATTAAGTGTTAATTCTAAGATTCTTATTTTTAATTTTAAGTGTCCAATTGTAAGGCCAAATAGGGTTGTAAATAATTTCGAAACTACTTGCTATATTTTTATTCAACGTTTTAGTTAACAAATAATATAATGTAATGTCGCCAATAGTAACTTTATATAAATTTAAGTAACACTATTTATCCTTAAGTGATATAACGTTACTGAAAGTCTTGAAGAAAAATGACCTAATCTCAATAAATTGTCGTTCATCTTTTGTGCGGTCGTACAAAACCGTTGTACAAACGAAAGAATCGGTGCGTAAGCTTCTATCCTTAGCGTGCCTTTGGCGTAAGAAAAGGAGGGTGCACTGTTTTGCATTCTGTTTCTGCAAAAAGAAAGGAGGAAAACCTTTTGAAACTTTTCGTGCTGCTGTATTTCATTTTTTTCTAAGTTTTTAATAAGCTACTATCCATATTTATGTTACAAATTTTTTTTTATTTTTTTTATTTCACACCTACACTATCCCAACCAACAGCTAAAGTCATATGTCCCCTATCTAACATGCAACACGAATACACACACCCATAGTTGAGGTGGCGGAATTTTCCAATTAGAAGAATCCCGTCACCTCAAGTGGGATTCGAAACCACGACTCTTGGAACACGAGTGATGCATTGACACCACTCGTCCACCACCGGCCCTGTTACAACATTCAACAAATAATTAAGCTTATGTACAAAAAACTGACATATTTAAGCCATCATTAATATAGAAAAGTCACAACTCATAACATAATAGTAATTTGTAGACATGATTGGTTATCAAAAGTTTTATAACGGACAATATATAGAAACTCTATTATACGCTAGTATTTATAAAAGTAGTTAACAATCCACCAGATAACTCCACACATATAAGCTCTATAATAAGTCTAGAAGAAAAATCTACGGTTACTGTAAGTTTTAAGAAAAAGCGGTAGGGGTATTTAGATAACTTCCTTAATATAGAGTAATTTTATAAAACTCCAATAAACCTGTGAACCTTCTTACATACTTTCATACTTTTACATTATGTATTTATTATATATAAGTAGTGGAAAATGTTTATTGGTTCCCTTATTTTATTTATAGACTATTCTGACAAGTTCTTCTGTTTTGCTTTCGTTGTTATTAGGAATTCTTGTTAGAGGTCTAGATTTTCTTCTATCGTCTCTATTGGTGTAGGCTTCTATTAACTCTTTAAAACTCTCAAATTCTTATAAAACAGCTTTCGCTTTTCTTTGGATTTTTTTACATTATATTACCAAACTCTGCCGTGTCTTAACCTTGGCGTCTTCTTTTACTTTTATTTTAACTGTATTCTTATGGATCTTGTATATATTATAATAATTCTTTCTTGTTTTGCTACCTAAATAATTCTATAAATTTCTATAATTTCTTGTTCTTTTTCATATTTTCCATTTTAATCTTGTGCTCCACCATCCCGTGCATTTTTTGTGCTGTTGATGTTAACTCCACAGACCCTTTGCATTTTACTACTAATGTTATTTATATACCTGATATTACAGATAGATTATGTAGAATACTATGAAAAATACGGATAAAATATGTTGATGTAACTTACCTAGAAATTTGCGTTGTCTATCTAGAATTTCTTTCCAGAGCCTGAATGACATTTTGCACACTAGTAACACATGGTCCGCTTCATCGTATATCGTATAATAAACGAGATAATAATCAGTTCAGTTCGTTCTGTTGTCTTTCAATGGTTTTGCGAAAAGGACGATTTTTGTGTTGAATTAGACGTGTCACAATAAAAAAAGGTGCAGGCGTCAATATCCAATGAAATAAAATAAAAATAATTATTAAAAGGTTCACAACAATAATTAATATTTATGTATCTACAATTATTTCGATCAATATCAGAGATATGTAAGAGAAAGATAAACAAGCATGTTGCTAAGAAGTATAAAACGCTTTGAATACCAAAGATAATAATAATAATTGCGACAACCCATAACCTGGAAACCAGGCCCTAGAAGCTATGGAGCTTGTGCGGTAGGAAGGGAGCGATTATTATTATTATTATTACGTACGCCCAACGTGCGGTTGCAGCCAACTAACAGATGGAACTGCGCAAATTTTACATTTATATTACAGCTAAGGAAAAACTGCAGAAAACCTTAACTAGATCTGCCGGTACCAGGAGTCAAACATGGGCCACTTGGGTGAAAGTCCAGCACGCTAGATACCACACTACCAAGGCTAAGATATAATAATCAAAGATAACAACATGAGATCGATAATCTCTTAAAATTTTGCTTGTAATGTAATTTTTTTTTTCAAAACGAGCCTGAAAGCTCAAATTTTTAATTTTGTAATATTTTGTAGAGGAACATGGTTCTGTTATGGCAATATAACTTATTTAATTTGTATAAAACTGTATAAAAATATTTTTTGCTATGCAAATTAATTTTTCTTTTTGTTTATTTCAGGTAAGTTTCCTTCAGAGAATGACCGAACACTCATTTGTTGGTGAGACAGGTAGAGATATAGTTTTCAAGTCAAGAACGTACGTATTTGGTTTGTAGATGCAAATTGAAGGTTTCGTATAATATCTATTTGGCTGACATGACTGATATGATCCGCAAAAATTTAATTACGCCAAACACCTTTTGGCACTGAATCACACAATAACTCCCCAAAAAAACTATTAAATTCTTACATGTTTGTAATAACAAACGCAAATTAAACATTTTCAAAGCATTTGGGATATACAAACGTAAACTCATAGCTTTAATGAATGAACAGATTGAGCTCAGTAATTCTCCGTTACTGGAACTGCTGTAATGTCGTACGAAAGAATGAGAATCTGCGGTTAAAGTAGTCAAAATTCTCATAGACTTAGCGTGGACACTTTTTGCGTCTAATCAAAAATACAAATTACTAGCAATTGTCAAATTCTGGCAAAATTTTTAACAATAGAATTTCATAGCTCTACCTTGCAAAACCAAACTCGGTCGGCAATAGCAAGTGATGGTAATAATAATAATAATAATAATTGCTACAACCCATAGCCTGGAAACCAGGCCCCAGTGGTACTAACTAACATTTACAGATGCAAGTTGTCGACTTGTGAATAGAATTAGATTGTGTTTCTTTTAAGGCTTTTTCTATTAGTGCGACAACTTTTGGTGTTTTCACGTAGAACTGAATTATGAAACTAACATTCAGACACACTTATGCCAATCAATTACTTATATGTTAGATATATTTGATTTCCAATTCTTCTACTTGACAGATTAATGATAGTAGTCAATTCTAATAAAATCTAGCATAGCAAGCACGGATAGTCTTTAGTACCTACTACTATTTTTTACTCCGCAATAACCTGTTAGCTTATACAATTGTTCTTTAAATATAACTTACAATAACATTGAGAGTGACTTTCATGTTTATCAATCATTTATTAATTTTCCATTATTTAGATTGATTTATTCCAAGTGTTTGACTAAATGAGTAACTATAGATTCCTCGGTATTATATTAGATTTTTATCTTTATTATATTATTAAGTGCTGCAAATTACAGACACCTAAAAGCATAAACATCGCAATTAAAAAATATATAAATTTTGCATTAGAAGAATCATAAACCTTGAAGTTCTAAAAGGAAAAATTTGTTTCTGCAAAAGATATTTGAACCCGGATTTTCACATGTACATGTGCTACATTAATGCTTATGTACAAGTATTTTGGTTAAAATATCTTTTTGTTTACTAATAAACAAAATAGCCAGAGAAGCTGAAAACATTATTTTTGATCGGAAATCTTAACAGATGAGAAAATATTCAAATTTGAAAAATACCAAAACAAAAAGAGACCTTAAACTCAAACTTGTACTATTAATTACCTTAAGCTATAAATATGGTTAACGACCAAAATTTAACGCTAATTTTTGAACTCCAAGGCAAACTTCTAAAGAAAAACGTCAACAAACATTTTTTAAACAATGCTATTTTAATGTAGATCACCAAAACGACAAAAATAGTTTTTGACCTCGACAGACGTTTCAGTTGTTGCTAATTGTTCGTTATGTAATTCTGAACAGGACGGTGGAAATAATTTCCGACAGATGTAAATTAATGGAAACAGATATCAACTACCTCTATCAAGTAGTAGGTCTTCCTATCCTTATCGTAATTGTGGATAGCTGTCGCCTTACATTTTTTTTCAGCATTGCAACATATATTTTATAACATCACTGACGGAATTCAACTAATTTTTATTAAATTATAGAATTAATTGAAAAGCATTTGAAAAATGAGCTCAATAAGTTCATGTCTTAAACTATTATAGGCGACTATCTCTCTATACCTTACAATTTTGTTAAAAATTAGTAATTCGTAAACGGTACAACTTAGATATGTAATTAAATGGATATAGTATTTATATATATATATATATTCTGGATTATTATTGTTTTATTTTTGAAAGATAATTTTTAAGTTGTAACATTTGACCATTTTGATAAATTTAGTGACTTTATCTACTGTTGTAATAATGTTAAAAACACTTTCTATGCATCATAAGCTTAGGAGCACAAAAGTTTTGTGTATAAGCTTCATAAAAAAGACAGTATAAGATTTGCAAAGCAAATAAACATGACATTATAATCCAAATTCTAACTTTAAATAATTTAAATTTTATCATATTAATTTAAATCTCACTTATGTTAAGTAAGGTTTAAGTCCTTGAAATGAAACGTGCTTAATTAAATATGCAAACAATAAAATAAATGTGATACAAATTAGTATTAATTATCGTGATATAAAAAATATAATAAGGTAATTTATTATTATTTTTAGTTTACTTCCGTTCTATAACTAAGTTTGTTGTCAATTACATAATTTATTTCCTAATTCATTATACGCTTAATAATAATACCAAAGAAGGAAACAAACAGTAGTTATTGGATAATACGTTTACGTATGACAATTAACTATATTTATTTATTATTAGATGTTTTCAGTAGCATGATTTTTTTTAGCACATTCTTTGCTAATCCTAGTCATCATTTATGATCTACAACCTTGTTGAACTCATAAGTTATATAATTCGACGTAAACATGTAATAAACATACTTCAGTAATGTAGAGATTACGTTTAATTATTTTTTACAAAATTTTAGAAAAAGTTTGATTAACGATATGCTTGTATAAACAAGTATGACTGCAATAGTTATGTTTTGGTTGGATTTTCCCATTTTTGGTAACAACCCCAAAAGCGTTTCGAGTTGCATCACAGACTTTTAGTTTTTGTTGCATGCAAATGCCTCAAGAAATTTATACGCAAGAGTTTTTAATAGATTAAAATATTCCATAGTAGATGAATCAACTATGTGCACCATGTGTTTGATACTTTATAATCTTAATACTTAATGATTAATACTTAATATTTGGGCATATTTGTTACAATTTTTACTTGTCAATCGAGTAGGAAATATTTTTGTTCTAGTTGTTCTTAATTCTTCTCAACTAGTTAGTAAGTAAGTGCTGATGGTCTTAATAAAGCAAAGCTTCAAAAATAATTTATAGCAGGATTTCTTTGATGACTATGAAACACACACTTAACTCAAAATGATAATCAACTTCTGAATCACTGAATTTTAAAACTTCGAAACTCTCAATAATTAAAAAAATCAATTTGGGAAGTTTTCATTTACATTCAGTAGTTTCAGTATGTTCCATATATTTAGTATGCTCTGTATACTTAATAATATGTTCAGTATGATCAGAATTCTCAGCATACTCAGTAGGTTTAGTATGTTCAGTATGTTCAATATGTTCAGTATGTTCAGTAATGTTCAATATGTCCAGTATGTTCAGTATGTCCTGTACATTCAGTATTTTCAGTATGTTCAACATGTTCATAATGTTCAGCATGTTCAGTATGTTCAGTAAGTTCAGTATGTTTAGAATGTTCAGCATGCTCAGTATGTTCAGTAATGTTTACTACTTTCAGTATGTTCAGTACGTTCAGTAATGTTCAATATGTTTAAAATGCTCAGTATTTTCAGTATGTTCAACATTTTCAGTGTGTTCAGTAAGTTCAGTAGATCTAGCATTCAGTATGTTCAATAAATATATTGAATATACTAAGAATGTACTGGACATATTGAATATTTCTGAAGACAGTAATATTCAATATGTCCAGTATGTTCAGAATGTATAGTACTTTCAGTATGTTTAAAATGTACAGTATGTTCAATACGTCCATTATGTTCCGAATGTTCAGTATGTTTAGTAATGCTTAATATGTTCAGAATTGGCAGTATTTTCAGTATGTTCAGTGTGTTCAATATGTTCAGTATGCTTAGTAATTTTCAATATCTCCAGTATGTTCAAAATGTTCATTATTTTTAGTAAGTTCAGTATGTATAGTAGGTTCAGTATTTTGAGTATGTTCAATATGTTCAATAAGTTCGGTAGTACAGTATGTTTAGAATGTTCAGTACTCTCAGTATGTTCAGCACGTTCAGTAATGTTCAATATGTTTAAAATGTTCAGTATTTTCAGTAGGTTCAGCATGTTCAGTATATTCAGTAAGTTCAATAGGTCCAGCATTCTCAGTTTGTTCAATACGTCCATTATGTACCGAGTGTTCAGTATGTTCAGTAATGCTTAATATGTCCAGTATGTTCAGTATTTTCAGTATGTTCAATATGTCCAGTATGTTCAAAATGTTCATTATTTTCAGTAAGTTCAGTATGTTTAGTAGGTTCAGTATTTTGAGTATGTTCAATATGTTTAGTGTGTTCAGTAATATTCAATATGTTCAGTATGAACTATAGGTTCATTTTTCAGCATGTTCAGAATGTTCAGTATTTTAATATGGTCAGTATGTTTAATATCTTCAGTACCTCCGATATATTCAGTATATTAAGTTCATTCAATATATTCAGAATACGAAACCTAGAAAGTATAGGAATATTTGAATCTATGCCGCTCTATAACCTAGTACCTTTTAGCCTTCAAACTCTAAACCTCCGAAATGTTGACGAACTACAGTTTATAAATTATATCTGGAAGAAACTGAGTGCTACAGTTGAATATCTAAATCTAAAGACTACAATTATAAAACTTTAGACTGTACATTGAAGCTGTCATTTTAAACACTTTCTGGATTTTTTGGAACTTTAATAATTCATTTGTTTTAAATCACGTAAGGTATAGATTTTGAATCCTGGGCGATCTGACTTTGGAAGCAGCTACACACTATTCTATGGAACTTTGCAAATAATTGAGAGTTGTTTGACCATTTGTAGTATGTTTCATAAATTATTAAAGACAGTTACAGTTAGCTGCATTGCAAAGATTTTATGTACTTTGATTTATAGTGCAATGGAGAAAAGAAGTATAACATTTTTAATGCACATGAACAATAACTTGTCTAGGAAACTGCCAGTCGCTGAATAATGTAGACTTTTTATATAGTCCATGTCTGACAATTATTTAATAGAATTAGCACTGCAGGTGTAAGATTGATACATAATTTTAAAACTTGCGGATATAGCAGTTAAGATAATACTGCAGAGCGCTGTAAATGAATACGTTATAGATATTACTCACTTCTTCATCCAGAAAAGCAATTACATTGGTTTTGATGGTAGACTGCAGAGTCTGATGATGATTAACAAGTATGCCAGTACCATTTCCGTAGGCTTTTTATCAGAACCCGATGAGATTGGAGATCGACGGCGCCTTTTCATTTCGATGATTTCAACAGTCGTCAACATTCCAACACCAACAACAATTGTTAAAGCCACCAGCAGCTAATATTTTAACTTGCTAACCAGTATCATCAATGTCCTTCGGAGTCAACTGGTCCGAACCCTTTGTCAATGTGATGTGCTGTATGGATTTTTTGTGTAAAGAGCATGCAAACCGAAATTCTAGGTTCGGCAATAAAAAATCCTGAAACACATCCTGGAGAAGTAGTTAGCACGTGTAACGGCCACTATCTTGTTCTACACGGCACATCAATAAGCGCTTCTGTATTCAATTGAAATAGTATAAAGGCCGAAAGTTAGCGTAAAGAATTTAGTTTTGAGATACTAAGATTAAGAAATTATTATCAAGAGATTATTCGTTGGTGTTTTCAGGTTTAAATGGAATGTTCAATATTTTATTTTCGAAGTATTTCGATTGGGCACAATCATACTAGTTCTGTTTAAAATAAATGTACTAAAAATGTGTAAATAGGCAAACGTCTTTGTCTAGACGAAATTTTCTATGTATAATTTAATTAAAATTTTTCTTGTATGTTTTTTAAATTAAGATCAAAACCTCTGATATTTGAAGAATAACCTTTTAATTTAAAAATAATGTACTTTAGTCCTGTTTACATAAATATTGTTTAAAATAATTCCCTCTTTTTTTTCTGTACTATGGTCTTTTAAGATAACTGTTAAATACAATACACGTTTCAAATCAGTTTTCATTTGTGAATGAAAACAAAACGGTCGCACTTTCTTTGTAAATTGTATATTTTTATAAATAGTATATTATATACCCAGGGACTAAAGTGCATCTTTTAATCCCGAATGTGAGTTTATTAAATAAACACATGTGGGATTAAAAGGCACTTTAATCCAGTGGTATTTACGCTATTTTTTGCACGTCCTAAAGGACTTAATCGCAGAAATTCACGAAAATCCCGAAAATTTTGTTACATGTCATTCGGAGAATTGAACTCTGCAAACGCCAAAATCACATAGTTTCAGGATAATAAATCCTAACATGTGCCGCGATTACTTTTTTTATTGTTTACTTGTTGTCATGGAAACACTTTACTCCCTCAGAGAGTAAAAGTGCTACTTTACTCCTTCTTTTAGGGGACTAAAGTGGAGCCTTATATATAGGACGTGCAAAAAAACCATTTTGTTAGACGTTGTCATGGTGTTGTGGTTAAGCAACAAGTAGTTTCTATAGCTTTTTGTTTCTTTTAGGAGCCCGTAAAGTTTTACAGGGCTGTAGTTGTGACTACTCATTTACTTAGTTGCAATAAATGCCTGTAAAGTGTCATTTACATAGAAAGTGGAAATAAAATATTAAACTCGTTGGGCCGTATTCACATCTCACTATTAAGTAAATAACGTGTTCAATTGCCATGGTGACCAATTCTAATATTTTTCCATCTATTAGAATGAGATAAAGCTATGATTTCTCTTGTTGATTTCAAATAGAACTTTAATTAGAGATACCTTTAATCATGGCATGTGAATACGTCCCATCATATTTAGGTTGGAAGCTCAGGTATGCACGTTTACACCGATCGGACATAACACTGACCGCGGACACTTCGCCGACCCCGGACACTACGCCGGCTTTAAAATAAATTTTGCTTCAGGACAATTTGCCAACCGTGGATAATACGCCGACCGCGGACACGATCGGCAAAGTGTCCAGCGCTTGCGGACGGCAAAGTGTCAAAAATCGCCAGTCGGCGTAGTGTCCACGATCGGCGTCCAGTATCCAGCCACCGCATACACAAGTAATACATTTTAAAAACTTTACAAACATTTGTCACTTTTTGTATCAACAAAAAATAAAAAACTTAAATAAAAAGTTCATATATAACTAGAACAAAAAACCAAAGAGATGATAACGTCGGTAACCAAAATTTCTTGTCATGCTTTCAAAGGCATAAATTGCACAAGCTATGATTATAAAAGTAACTGTCTTTGGAATTCCCCGACGCCGACAGCATCGTTTAGTTTCGGTTTTATCCTCGATTTTTAATGTTCTTGTTTATGTTCGTTTGTTCGGTATTTATTATTCTGAAAGTTCCCGAGAATTATTAAGAGAACGTTCGCGAACGTGCTTGATTATGCTCCCCAAGAGAACGTTCTTTTGGCACTGTTTTATCATGATGCGCAAACGTTCGCGAACGTTCTCAACAGCATCTTCAGAACATTATTTCATTTACAACACTAAGATCAACAAACTGCAAGTCAGCATTATGCAGCAAAAGCGAGAACGCCCAGAATAATTTGCAAAGTCGGATTCAAAACTTCTATCTAATGTGCATTAAGGGGCGTGCTTTACTTCTCTAACAATCTAACGTTTATTACTCATATCACGATAAAGATCTTTGTGTAACGTAATATTATAAAAGAAAGTGTTTGCATGACTAAGAAAACCTATGTTCGCTTTTCGAATGACTACCTAAAACTCTAAAACTAAAATCTGTATATTCCATTTGGTCTTTTAACCACATTTTTAAGTTAAGCAATATGTACAATAATTGGTTATTAGTAATACGCCGATACCCCATTTGCATATATTTGAGATGATTAGCAAGAAAATCCCAGAATTCGCCTAAAATGTACATAATGGGGCTGCCTATATTCCTCCTATTTAAGTGTGCAAATTATCTTTGCATTTTCTTTTAGAATAACTCAGCAACAACCTGACAGGTGTAGTTCTAGTTTTGCCTAAATCCATAAAGTTTACTTGATAATTACATAAATTTAGTAGCCACACCACTAAAATTCCTACCATAAATGTCCATAACCTTTACTTATGAGGTTGTACTATACAATTAAGTATTCCACTATCAGCTATATCATAAATTAACAACAAAAAACTCTTATCGATTAAAATTCACTTTCACTCTTATAACAAGTCGATTCAGAATCCAGATCGGGTGTGGCCGTTTTGCAACAACATTTTAACACTGTTTCAAAAATTAATTCCAATAGACTTCCAGCTTCCTGTCTTACGTAAAACTTTTGCATATATTTAGTAGCTCATTAACTGTAATTGTGAATGCAAGCCCTAATTATCTTAAATTGCAGGGCACTTTTTTTTAAGGGAAATTGGAGAAAAGCGACAAAATTCACCTGTTGGTTTTCGTTCGACCACGCCTTGTAAATTATGTGAATGAATAGACAAGTTTACAATAATAAAATTGAAGTTCAAGCACTTTCTTTATAAAGAGAAAGTAAAATCACAACACATGGGTGAGAATATTGCTATCTCCCTGAAGAATAATTTGAGTGCATGTTAATAATAATTTTATTAATTGCTAAGTATTAGTATCTACTTAATGTGGCTTTATTTGTATGCTTTTATATACCAATTAGTACCACAAAATTATTTGTTTTAATCATTATATTATTTTTTGTGGTTGTTTCTCACCATAAAAAAATTTTTAGAGCAATTTGAATGTTCCGTTCATTTAATCGTAGGCTACTTTCATAACTAATAATAAATGTTTATAGATTGTAAGATATCGCACGTCAAAAGCGTGTTCTAGAATCTAGATAATATGGTCTGATAGTATGTTTGTTATAAAAAAAAAGTACATTTTTAGCAATTAATGCCTTTCGTTGGGTGATTTTATTAAAAAACTGTTGAATATGAATATGATCAGCAGATAATGTAATAACTAGTTATACCTTTCATTAGTTTACTGCCTTTTTTAGTCAATTACATAATAATTTTCTGTTATATGTTGCAAACAGGCAACCATTACTTTTAAAGATACGGGCCACTGCTTCTTTATAAGTAATGCACCACAGGAGGGCATTTTGACTGACGGATCAAAAATTTATATTTGGAAAAATTCTTGATAATCTTAAACCAGGAAATTTCTTTCTAAACAATTTCTTGTATAAGTGATCTTAAGTCATTCGAGTTTCAAAGTCCAATTAGTCCAAAAAGTTAAATTACGTGATAATAATACATTATAACTTCCTCAATTGTTTCTTTGATATAAGTAGCTATGGATAGTAGTTCATGTATCCTCCAGGAATATTATACTTTTAACCATTAAACAACTAGCACATGCAAATCATTATAATCCGAACATGATTGACACTTTAATTAAACAAAAAGATTATAGGTTAGCTATCAAAAGAATATATCCCATTGACAATCAAACAGAAGACACAAATTACATATCTATACCATATTTTGGCAAAATATCAGAAAAAATTGCACATATACTAAGAAAAACCAACAATTATAAAATAACATTTAAAACCAACACTAACACTTTTTCATTTTTATTTAATGCTAAAGACAGAACACATGATATCATGAAATCGGGCATTTACCGTTTAAATTGTTCTTTTTGTAGTTCGGTATATATTGGACAAACACTTCGAAATTTTGACATAAGATATAAAGAATACGTACGTCATTACAAAAATAAACATCCTGAAAAATCGAATTACGCCAAACACCTTTTAGAACAAAATCACACAATGACTCCTCAAAATAATATTAAATTCCTACATTTTTGTAATAACAAACGCAAATTAGACATTTTAGAAGCCTTTGAGATATACAAACACAAACTCAGGGTACCTTTAATGAATGAACAACTTGAGCTCAGTAATTCTCCGTTACTGGAAGTATTAGATATTTAATTATGATTATTATTATTATTTTATCTAGTTACCTATTTTGTATCTACCTTAGCGACGTGTTTGTTTATAATTATATTACCTTTGATAATGACAGCATAGCTGTCGAAACAATATTGTCAGGTTGTATTTTAATAAAACTGTGAAACTTTTAATAATCTTTATTTATTTCATGATTATGGAGTTCCACAAAATAAGGCTGGAAACAATAAACAATATTATACTTTTAGACACGACTTTTGATCTCATTTTGGTCGTTTCTTTTTCATTCAGTAGCAGTTGGGTTTCTTCGTAAGAAATGTATCTAGTTCCATACCATTTCCTCTTCTTTGTCGGCGTTCTGTTATCTAGTTCTCTTCTTGATCTTTGTCAATGCTGGATATCTTTCAATCTGGATTTGTGGATGTCTTTCTCTGTTACTGAGTTTCGTGGAAAAATAAAAATTGCTTACTTACTTACTTGGCGTTACAACCCTTTGTGGGTCTTAGCCTTTTCTACAATTCGATTCCATTTTTCTCGATTTTCTGCTTTAGATGCTTCTGCTTTAGCCAATGAGTGATTACCATTGGGTGGGACCGTTATAGTCCAGGTCTCACACGCATAAGTTATAGCTAGTCGTACTATGCTGTTGTATATTCGAAGTTTGGTCAAGCAAAAGAATATGTCCGAATGTATCAGATTTTTGTGCATCTACTAGCTTCTGTTCCCTGCTTGTATTATTTTAGCTACCTCTTCATGCCTACTATTTTTTAATTAAGCTGCTATCCAAGGTACAGGGATTCTTTTACTTATTCATATTTGAAACATTTTATTTGCAACTGTTTTGACTGACTCTTGGAAAGGCGAATATATTTAGTTTTCTTTTTATTTATCTTTAAACCCATTTCTGTTCCCGCCTTTTCCAACTTCTTAAAGGTATTTATTAGCTTGTGCTGGCTCCTTCTTCAGATGTCATTCTACTAAGCTAATCAACTTCTAAGGTATTTTAAGCAGCCTTATACATAATACATTCAATAATTTTATTTCTTTTGATACTCTCAAAAGCTTGCCGAAAGTCTATAAATAAGTTATGGATTTTAATATTGTATTCAAAACACTTTTCATATAGGAGGTGTGTAAATTAAGTAATGAGACTGGCAACGTAGCGTTCGATCTGGCGACACTTGGGACGCGGTACATGGAGGAGCGGCAGGTGAACATGTGCCTTCAGTACGAGTTTGAACTCGCTAAAGTCATTTGGTTGTCCGTAGCGATTTTTTCGTGGAAATAGTTTTTTCTAGTGCGTTCTAAAAATGAGTGACATCAATTTCGAGCAACGGTGTGCTATCAGGTTTTGCTTCAGACTTAGGCATAGTGCAATGGAAACTTTTGCAAAACTTCAGCGGGCCTACGGAGACAGTGTTTTGTCAAGGGCCCAGATTTTTCGGTGGTTTAAGGCATTTTCAGAAGAAAGAGTCGATTGAAGATGAACCACGAAGCGGAAGGCCTTCATCTTCAAGAACCGATGAAAATGTTAACAGAATCCGGGATCTTGTGCGTTCAGATCGTCGGTTGACAGTCAGAATGATCGGGGAAGAGTTGAATTTGACTCACACCACCGTTCATCAGATTTTGACCAATGAATTGGGGATGAAAAAAATCTGCGCAAAAATGGTTCCAAAAAACCAAAAGGACATCAGGAGGGAAAGATGCCTTGACTTTTTGGAATCGATTGAAAATCACCATTTTCTGGAACGTGTCATTACTGGTGACGAGTCTTGGGTGTTTGAGTACGACCCGGAAACAAGCGCCAGAGCATGGAGTGGCACACTTCAACCACTCCAAGGCCCAAAAAAGCAAGAATAAGCAAGTCGAAGATCAAATGCATGCTGATTTGTTTTTTCGATAGCCAGGGAATCGTCCACAAAGAGTTTGTGCCTCAAGGCCAAACGGTCAATCAACACTTTTACCGAGAGGTTCTTGGAAAAGTTCGAAAAAGGGTCATTCGTGTGACACCAAACATCAAGAACAACTGGGTGTTGCATCACGATAATGCGCCTTGTCATACAGTAATTTCAATAAACGAGTTTTTGGCCAGTAAAAACATTCCTGTGGCTCCTCAGCTTCCTTATTCGCTGACTTGAGTCCTTATGACTTTTTCCTCTTCCCGAGATTGAAAAATCACCTCAAGGGAACTCATTTTGGGACACTCGAAAACATTCAAACGGCTGTAACCAACCAGCTGAAGGCTATTCCAGTATCCGAGTTTCAGCACTGCTATGAGGATTGGAAGAACCGTCTCCAGCGCTGTGTGGCTTCCCAAGGAAGTTATTTTGAGGGAGACAATATTGAATTGTAATTCTATTCCAATAAAAAAATTGAAAAAAATCAGTCTCATTACTTAATTTACACACCTCGTATTTGCAGCATCAGAAATATTAAGTCGGTTGTACAACAATTAGGTCTAAAGCACACAGGACAGTATTTTATATGTAGCACTTAGCAGAGAAATACCACGATAATTGTGACAAGCACCTCGTTCACCTTTTTTAAATATGGGAATAATTACACTAAGTTTCCACTCTTCTTCTGGCATTCTTTCTTCTTTTCATATTAAACTTACTAGCTAGAGCATCCGCTTATGTTTTACCCTCGTAACTCACTCATTATACCATCCTGACCTGCCGCTTTATTATTTTTATCGTCACTTCTATTTCTTCAAATATAAGGTATTTGTCCATATTGTGTTATTATTCGCTCTTCAAGACTTCCTTCTTTTACCTCTTCTATCTCTGAATTATTTAGCAGCTTCGTGAAGTGCTCAGCCCATCTGTCAAGTTTTTTTTTATTTTCAGAAAGCTGATCTCCGCCTTCTCCTTTACACCCCCACGTTGTTGCTCTATTACTGTCGGTTGGATTCTTAATCTCTTTGTGGAATTTTCTCGTTCTTTTAAATTGGTGATGTCTCATTTTCTTCTTACATAATTTCCTAGATTTCGGTCTGAGTTTCTGATATATTTGTCTGTTCTTTTTTGTTGGATTCGTTAACAATTTTTGCCTTGTATCATTTCGGAGCCGGACATTAGGGCGCGGCCACTAGGGCGTGGCCTCTAGGGCGCAGCCGTTAGGGCGCGGGACATTAGGGCGCAAGGACATTAGGGCGCGTAGACACTAGGGCGCGAAAAGTTGTGATACATATATGTTTACATGTAGGTAGTACATACTGCATTGGTGAATGCAATGGCACTGGTTGCAGGGCAATGCTTTATTTTATAATATTTCAAAATGCACTTATTCATGTGACTAGATATTTTGTTTATTTTCAATGTATTCGTTAAATGAGGTCAGATTTTTCTTTCTTCATGTAATATGGACGTTTCTTTTATATATGATAATAAATATTTATTTTTGATAAAACAAATTACATATATTAAGTATGATCTATTTGGATCTTAAATTATATTAGTAATTATTTTGAGAAACAGCCATTATATAATTAAGTTAGATTGTTACTTAAATTGAACCTTCCATACCACCAAAATGAGATTCAAGAATTGTTATGTGTTGTACAAATTAAACAACATACTGTATATTATTGTATAACTTGTGAGGAAATGAGGAATTAATAATAATGTTAATAATATTTATATTAACTGACCCACAAATTGTAAAAAAAGAAACAGTTCACATTTATGTATATTTAATAACTACAATTATTTACAAACAGATGTCTCATAAAAATATTTTTTGCAGTTGTCATAAGTGACAGAAATGAGATAATTTATGAAAATACAGCCTAAAAAAACCAAGAAATTTTCAAAAGCATACGGAACGACGAAATGCAACAAAAGGTTTGTGTATCCGGCAATTTCTTTAAATTGACAAAAATCTTTCAGATAGTCAAGGAAGAATAGTAAAAACGGGACCGGAGCAGTCGTAATCCGTCATGGTATGTTAAAAAACAATAGTAAAAAGGAAGGGTTAGAAATGCTGTAAAAGTCTAGCAAATATACATGAATTATCATCTTCAAAACTTCAAGAATTTAACGTTGTAACTTTTGTTAATATTGAGGGTCTAGCCTATTCCTTTTATCTATCTTAAGATATTCCACTTAGATATAATCACCATGAATGCTCTAAATTCAATAAAGTAATTCAAGGTTAAAGAAATTGGAAATAATAACATAATTTATGGTACACAACAAACAAGGATTGTTACAATTTACAACTACAAGATAACTGTTTTCAGCGATTAATTTTGATAAATTCTCGAAATATTGATTTTTTTAGATAAAATTATCAAAAACACATTTTTGAATTTTTTTTAAATTTTTATAAACTTCACTTCACAGTTTGATATCCACCTGTTTTTGTTATTTGTATTCGAATCATTTCCAAATTTTTATCAGGTATAGAACACTTAAAAGAGATTTGTGTGTAATTTAAAATGCAATTTATTATAATTCACCAATCTACTACGATCGAAAGAAATGCGAATAATTGAAAAAGTATAGTAGGCCTTGTTTAATTGTAAAAGTAATTGCGAGAATTTGTTCTGGACCACTTGGAAGCACCAAAACCAAATTTTCGTTAGAAAATCTTGAATAATTATAATTGAATTGAAATTATTTTATTTTTGTTTAAAATTTTGTTCAGTTTTAAAATTTAAGTAAAAGTGCATATTTATTTTAAGTATCATAGTAACTTGTGTTGGTATTTATTTAACAAACTGGCTGAAATTATTGGCGTAAAGGGTGAAACTATTCGTTTGGTTGGAAGAAGAAACAGTTCCAAGATAACTGTTTCTACCTTTTCAGCGACAAATAAGAATTTCTGCCATTTTAATCAAAATTTGGTTTTATGATTTTCAGGTGGTCCAAAACAAATTTCCGTAACGACTTTTCCAATTAAAGAAGGCCTACTATGTTTTTTCAATGACTTACATCTATCTTTGATCATAGTAACCCTAGTAGCACACATATATTAAATAAATATATGTTTCGACATCCGCCTAAATATTTAGATAATACATTTTTAAAAATATTTCTTTAATATTATTTTAATATTATTTATATATAATATTTATATTTGTCTACGACATTCTGTCGACGTAATAATAATAAAATATTTATTTGATATTTGTTTCAAAATATTAGAAATTACACAAAAATAACATATTTATTTAATATGTATATCAATATATTTCTAAATATTTCATTTTCAATATTTTATAAATATCTTCCTAATCTTTTAAATATTTAAAACACATATAATATTATATTTATATTTTTTAAATATTAAAGAAATATTGTGTGCTACTGGGGAAGTTGGCGGTTTATGATAAATGGAGTTTCTAATAAACACAAACTTCTTTTACGGGATTCTATACCTGATAAGAATTTGGAATTGATTCGATTATAAATAACAAAGATATGGGGTGTCAAGCTGTAAAGTGAAACACACTGTATATTCTTTGATTCTAACATACGTTACAAGATAGTCCAAAAGGTTTCATTTAAATTCATGCTGCTGGTAATTATTCCAAAATAATTGATGTTTTCTTTCTAGATGCACTCCGCTAACTAGTATTGTTCGTGTTTTTATTTATTGACTATGTGTTGCGCAATAATATTTTTGTATTAAATTTTTAAACTTTACTAACGAATGATTTCAATAGTTAGTTTATTGATTGTTAAATTGCCTCGCGCCCTACTGTCCTCGCGCCCTAATGGCCATGCGCCCTAGAGTCTTCGCGCCCTAATGTCCTAGACCGGTATCATTTTTTACACAAATAGTTTCCCTACAGTCATTATCAAACCATACTTTAGCTCTTTTCTGGCGGTTTCCTTTTCCTATTATTTTTACAGCATCGTTTGCATACTCTTTTTTATTTTATACCACTTCTCTTGTATATTGCATATTGCCACTTATTTCCTGATCTATAAAATCTCTTTTCACTGTCTTAACGTAATTCTCTCTTATCTCATGATTCTGTAATTTTTCTACATTCTACGTTCCTAAGTTTTGTCAATTTTCGTTTGGGGTTAGTTCGATTGTTTGGCGCATTTTAGCAGCGACAAGAAAGTGATCTAGTCGCAGTTTGGCCTTCTATATGATCGTACATTCAGTGTCACCGCTGCTCTTCTTTTGTTAACTAAAATGTAATCGATTTGAGTTATTTTTTTATTCTATATTATCCATGTACGTTTGAGTATGATTTTATGTTCAAAATATGTACTACATTTCTTGCTACATCCCTAATGCTCTGTTCCTTCCCTATCTTCCCATTGAAATCCCCAAGGAGTATTGTTGCTACATACTACGCTATAAGTTAAGTTACTCATTTAGTAACCTTATTATTGTAGGCAAAGACATTTTGTCATTTGTAAAATTAAAAATACATTCTCATTAAGCTAGAAACCTGTAAACTGTAACATTGATCTTGATAGTAACTCATAAACTCATAAACATCGACTTTACGTATGTTGCAGAGATGATAGTATGAGAGTCATTAAACCCATCTACATCGCTCTCTGTGCATCACTTGTAATGGCTGTAACAGCTACCACAATCTCACATAATTGCCCATAATTCATAGAAGTTCAAACAACTAAAGGATTTCTCTATTCTTCTAAAATACCCGTTTTCAGATGGTTAGATGAACTTGTAGCATTAGAATGGTCCAATTTGTCTTTGAGTAAATAAATGGACCTTCGTGGACTTTTTCCTTACTTTTTTGATTTTTCGAAATTTGCTGTTGATATGATTTACCTTTTTATATTCTTTACAATCTATTTTGCCCTCTGCTGAAGTTACTCCTATTTGATTGTCAGTGTTCAGAAACTGAATCCATCTGCTTGGTTTTCATTATCGTCTGAAATTGTTGTAACTGAGTAAATTTATAACGCCAGTTTGAAACATAAAACGATCACTAAAGTTGTTTTGAGTATTTGCGGGATTACTAAGGAAAGGCGTGGAAGGTTCTGACGAGATGATAACTAGTCCAGAAGGAATAGATGATCTGGGGGATTTTGATATACCACAGAAATCAAGGATGTTGATGCGGTATCTCTTAAAAGAATGATATAAGGCGTCATTTATCCTACTATTTATATATAAATAGTAAGTATTTATAAGTACTGCATAAACTTACCATAAACCTCTGTTGTAGCTTTCATAAAAACAAGATAACAAAATTGGACCTGACAAATTGGCTTACATTTTGGCAATTGTTACTTTTATTGTCTGATGATTGTTTAGTTTTTCTAAGGTTCAGAAATTATAAGATTAACTACATTTTATTCGGGATCTTTGGATGTTTAGTATTCCTATTTAACAGTGTAGTTAAATCAATCAATTCTGCAAAAATGCGATCCAGAATTTCCCAATTCAGGAAATAAGAGTCTTTTAAACACAAAAACTGCCTTGAAGAACGCGTGAAGGACTTATCTTCAATTTTTCAATTTAGATCCGCGTATAGCCAAATCTACATTCTATATAGGTAGATATATTCGAATATTCCTAGGACTGGTTTTTCAATCTCCGGATTGAAAAACCGGCTCTAAATTAATTAAATAATTAAGTAAAGAACCACTTCACTTACTTCTCTGAAAAACTGCCACCAATACTTTTTTAATAGTTCTTAGTACGTACTTAATTACTTAGGTTTCTTGATAAGCTTTTCCAAAATAAAGTACATTAGAGGGAATTTACGTTTTCTTATAACAGTAAACATTTGTTACACAAAAGCGTAAGGTAGTACCAATTATATATTGCTTGACGTTAAATATTATTTATACAACAATTAGGTGATCGTGAGATTCAATTGCAAATAGTTGCATAAATGGTGAATGGTTAACTATACGATACCAATTATGGAGAGCAAAAGTTACTTGAAAATTCATACCTGAATGGGTTATGAAAATTCACAATCTCGAATTGATAATACTTACCTCGATCACCAATAGTTAATTAGAGTAACCTCGGGGTCACTCTTAAAATATGAAAGTGCAATAGCCTGCATACCAGAAAGCATACCATAGTACCTAGGTAGTACCTACAAATTAACAATACAACAAAGGTTAATTGTTACAAGAATAATACATATCAGTCAATTCATTTAATGAAACACTTAACAGTACCCAATTGTAAGAAACCGCAAAAATTACGCCTTATTCAGTTCATCATCATTTTGGCGTTCTCTGGCTACGTAACCTAGAGTTCCAATTCAAAAGTGTGTGTTAGTGCGTCTCTTTAAATAAATACTTAAAATGTAACTTGCGTCAAATGTAACTGCTCCCACGCAAGTGCACATGAAAGAATTCAAGCCATTTCAAATGAGTTTACATCAGAAAAGAAGACATAATAACTTCCTAACCTAACAATACAAAATAAATCATTAACGCTTCATAGCAAGAAAGTGTAAGGCCGAAAAAACGAAAGTGTTTCGGCATCCTTTAAAAAGTTTTAACAGTAATAAAACTCGCAGCACTAAAACAGCCTCAGGTTTCTTTAAACGTTTATAAATAACAACAATCACAATACCGTTTCAATTCATGCCTTATATTCTTGCGCTCTATAGATTCACGCATTGTTCGTTTATTGTAAAGGCGGAACACTAACCTCAATTATCGAAGTATTGCATTATTATTGTTAAGGTATTTGTTAGTTTTTATCGTAGATCGCTTTTACAATGATTACAACTGGTTAGATAATTCAATCTAACCGGAAATTTTCATTCAATGATGGTTTCTATAATATATTTTAATTATTTATCTTTATCTTAATTTTATTCTATCAATAAGTAAAATGAGGCTCTTTACCTGATCGTTATGACCGCAAGGTCAAATGAATTAAAGACTTCTAATAAATTTTAAAAATCAATTTGGGAATTTGTTAATAGGAAAACACAGACAATGAATGCAACGAGTAAACTTAAAATAGTAATAACCTTACATATTTTAATTTAACCATACTGAGTCATATCTATTTAAATCTAGTGGTTGACATTTTAAACAAGTAACATTTCACTCAAAATACAGCTTTTTACAATCATCTTCTATAGATATAGCAAAACTATGGTTTATCAATATTCGACCTCTATAGAAATTAATTTATTTCAGGCCTTCAAAATGAAATTGCACACATAAACAGATTATACTAGTATTTCAGTGTCATTTGCTGATTTGTTACCTATAGCAAACGTGACAAGCGTTTCTTCTAGATTTAGATTTCGTAAACATGTAAACATAGTTATAATTTATATTTTTTGTTGAAACATTTCACGAATGTTAATAGTAGGTATGTAAGTAAGATCTTAAAAGTATTGTGTGCTCATCGTGCCTCTTCCGAGTCTTCTTGCCTTGATTTCACTGTCACTTCTTGTACTATTTTAGTCTTCGTCTTCCAAGCAGCATTTTTAGTCATCGCTACGTACCAGCAACTACCATTGGAACCATTAAGTTTTTGCCACTAGTCACAAGCACGTAATTGTTACGGTTTTGTTACGTGCCTAGAACCAAAATGGGGAACACTTTTTAGGTAGCAGATACGTTGCAGTAACCTCTCTGGAACTTGTCCAGCTACGTAAGGGGAACGTGGCGGCACTGTTGCCAGATCTACCGAATTTGGAATCAGTCTACCGATTTTAATCGTTAATCTACCGAAAAGTTTACGATCATTGATAAAAAATTTAAAAAATGCTAACAAATGTAATTTCTAGTTGTTTCATGCGTTGTTTGCAAACACAATCACCTTTTCTTCGTTAAATAAGTAGGTTTCTGTATTCTGGTATTCCCATGCATTTCCCCTACAAACGCACAATTTACAGGAACTAGCAGAAATAAAAAAATGGCCTCTGGTTAGCGGTAGCTAAACTACACATTTAATGTGAAGTAATTTGCTACAACACCAAACGACGCGAGGGACTTTTTTTAAGTACTCAAAAAAAGACTGATTTATAAATATTTCTTCTATTTTTCATTTGTTGGTTTAATAAACATTATAAACTTAAAATAAAAGTGAGTGTTTTATTGACAAATTTTGAAAAAGGTGTATTTTCAGTAGGTAATTGGTAAAATGACAGAAAGAAATTTAAATCTACCGAATTTCCGCGGAATCTACCGCCAAGTTACGACCAGATCTACCGAAATTCGTTCCAACACGTCTGGCAACACTGCGTGGCGGTGTAGTAATTGCTACTTTCGTGGAACTTCCTTTCTCTTTGACACATCATGTCGCGTGGTTGCTATCTCTTACTCTTGCAGCTTAGCAAATATTCTAGCATTTTCTATACTAATGCTGCAATCGCGTTATTATTTTACATTTTGCATTCCAGTATACCTTAATTATAAACCATTGCAACTTTTCTGTTAAACGTGATAATGATAGATCGAGAAATAACGACGCGCATTCTATAAATATATTTTTTAATAAAAAATGTCTTTAATAAAATATTACAAAAATATTTATATGTTGATATACATGATAGAAACCATTTTTATATTATTCCTAAGGCACAATTTGGCACCAGTTTGTTACTTTTATTGAAGGTTATATAGTAAAACATCTATTAACAATCATAACAAATTGCAAATTGATTAATGGCTTCCTACATTTTGCAAGAAAATATGGAGTAATGGAGTAGTTTACGAAAAATCACTTTAAAGTGATTCTCCTGGGCAGCAAATAAGTCTTACTTTCAATACTGTAAGGTTCCGTGACTTTAAAAGGCTAAGCAATGGTTAGCTGGTTAACTGGTGGCAGGAACTTTCAGTACGACTTTAAAGTAATTATACTATCAATGGAAGCTTACAGCTGACGTGTCGCTCATTTCAAAAATTCTTTTTTTAAATAAAATTAAATTATAAGTAACTCAATAGTTAAGCAAAAGTAAAAAATAAGGACACGCGTGTTTCTGTATTTAATCACATACGGCTTATTTAAAAAATAACAAATTAACACAAACAAGACTCAACGTATTTACTTGGAATAAAAATGTTACTCGCAACAGACAGGATGCACGCATGGTTAACGTAGCAGGTTTATACACGGTCGGCCTAGGGCTCTATTCCTACTAGATCCGTTATTTTTTTAAATTAGTTTTATAGTAAAAATGCATTCCTGTTTACACCTGGTATAATAACGTTTAGTATTTATTGGTTTTTAAATTATTCCTAAAAAATGAATCAAAAACTATAAACCTGCGAATTTACATTTTGAGATCGGCGACACGTCAACTGTAAGGTCCCCTTGTAAGTGGCAATACCATTCCACATACTTTAAAGATTACTCGGAAGTAATGGAACTACATAGTTCCAATAAATAGTAGAAACAACTACATAATTACTAAAATAATCCGAATTGAGGTAATTAAACCTATAAAGTCATAAATTCAGTTGTAGTTACGTAACAACTACGCAATTAAAGTTCCGATCTCAGTTAGTGCTATTTAGATGCTGCTTGGGCTATCAGATCTGCCGTAACCTATTAAGTAGGTTAGGCATTCCTAAGGGGGGGCTGGCATCTGGCGTGTCAGAACGTTCAAAGATTTAGAATTACTGGTAACTGAGAAATAGTCCACTTATGATTCGCCTGGATATAACACAGCTATTCTTGAATAATTGTCATTGTAGATGAATCAACAAAGTTGATACTCATAATTCCATCCACCTTCTAATTTATTGTGCATTGTCTAGATTTAGAATGTGCTTAGCTTAGACGATTTACTTCAGAGTGCGATTCTTTAGTCGTCAGATTTATAATATGAACTTTTGAACTGCTCTTCTGACTGAGATATTTTAAGAGGAGGGGGTTGCTAACCTTACCTTCAAACCAAAACTTATAAACCAGAGACGATCGATTGGAATTGTCACTGTAAATGAATCGACAGAGTTAACAAGAAATCTTAGGTTTTATTTCTTCCTGCTGAACAGGACCGACGAGAGAACGGATCAGTCGCAGCAACTATGATTAAAAACAATCAATCAGCGTCATTAAGTCGTTAACTTCAACTGTTTCTAGTATCTACGTGTAAACTCATCTTTATGTGTGAACCTTGAAAGAGCGTCACTTACAGATATAAAATTAGACTTTGAGCAGAGGGAACAGCTGATAAGAACTATAAATAAACTTATCAAGCCCGTATCCTTGGACGGAAGCTCCTGCAATATGCCGATCAACCTCCACGAACGCTTGCACTGTCGAAACCGTATGTTCTGACATGCATACGCCACTTAAATGGAGTGTTGACCACAAAAAGACGGATGCAGTATGCTAATACAACACTGGGATTGGGCGCAACTCCTACATGCCCGAGGCGTGATACTGGAAACACGCATGAATCGATATGAATCTAAAATATATTGTACTCAGTAACTTCAGCACAGCACTTATATTCAAACTGAACTTCTACTCCCATGCAAACAGTTCCGACTCAGAAGGTGACATCAGTCACCTGGTCAGAACCTGACATCAGTCAGGTGCTTAAACTGTGTCTTTATGGTACTTTACTTCTCAAAAAATTAATAATTATTATCGAAATATACCATCAAAATCCGAATTGAATATTTTAAATTTTGAAGGTAAACAATTTTGTTTAGGGATGTGATTTATAGCTTATTACTCACACTACTTGTCTTTTATAAACATAGCGTTTTTTAGTCGCCATCTGATTGGTCGAGGAAATTCACGTGAAGTCCAAAATTGAGGTTATTTAATCAGTTGTTAATACAATTGGCAGAGGTTTCGAGGACCATGTTAATAGTTGAAACTACGAGTTCTAAAACTGCACAGAACCGTAGTATTATCACGCTGACTGTTGGATGGCATATAACAGAGAGAAACCGTGACGCTATTAGAGATTGAAGGATGTGATATGGATATTATATCACAATATATATCTATCGGTGTTGACTATGAATGAGAGTTGTCTTCACTGCTACTTATTTTTTAAAATGTTTAGATAATATGCTCTACATAGCGTCTATACTTAGAGGCTTCAAAAAAGATATGATTTTAATTGCTGTATGAAGCTACCCTACAGCCATACAGTTTACACTGTTAACTTTCCAGGTTAGATTACCCACTCAGTATGTGTAAACATAATTGTCTTTCGAGCTTTACAAAACATCTTCAAAAATCACTGTTTCGAACAATCTGATAATAAGTATTGTATTAAGACATCTACAACTCTCAGGTCAATCTTTAAGTAAAGAATAATGTACTCATACAAATTCGAACAAGAACATTTAAACGGCTCACCGCCAATATTCGGAATTTCACACATTTAATAAGTTTGAAACTATTTACCAAAAAATACTGCACTATTTGCCTAAATACCAGTGTCGTTTGAAATGGAATACAAACTTTGCATTCTCAATCCTTGCAGTCACAAAGATAAATAGGTATTATTTTATTCTACTGAATCTTGGAACTATCTAGACTTATCTCCGATAACTTCCGTTCAGTAGGTAGATGCTTTCCTTGCGGATCCTGTAAGAAAACAAGTTTCATCAGCAATTACGGTAACCATTTGGATTTCTCTGAAGTATGTTACAGATGTCTTGACATTGCCCCATTTTAACCATTTCTTGACAAATTGAAAAAGGGCTTTCTTTTTCAAATTCAGCCTCATCATTCATCATAAATTCCAATCATTGAACCAAAACACATTTCTGTAAGATTGAGTATACTTGTCAGACTAGGTTTAAAAGGCTTTTATGGACTTTTCGTCCAATAATTGTAGGTCTAATGAACTTCTGGTATAATGTCGTTCGTCGTAACAGTACTTTTAATCTAACGGGCGTTTGATTCAATGGAACTTTTGTTCAATGGCGCTTTTGCCTAACGAGACTTCTAGTGTAATTGATTTTTTGATCCAGTGGAACTTTTCGTCTAATGGTACTCTAGTACCACTATTATTTTAAAAAGGATATTTGATTTGCAATGCATTTTAAAAAATCGTTGTAGATTAGTCTCATTAGACAAAAAGTCCTCTTTGACCAAAGGTACCGTTGCACGTAAAGTCTATAGAATCAAAAGTCACGTTGGACAAAAGATCCCGTTGGACGAAAAGTCGCGTTGGACAAGCGATTTCGTTGAATCAAAAGTCCCGTTAGACCAAAAGACATTAGACAAAAAGGCAATGTTCACCATGTAGTTGTGCTCATGTATACTTCGTTAATTATTTACGATGTAATCTTCTATTCTTTTGGAACTAAAATACCTGTTCCATATTTATTCTTAATTTTTCTTATTTTTCTATCATGTTCATCAGTCGCTCTCTTTTAATTTTACAACTCTGTCTTACTACTCCTATCACTTATTTTACCTTTTCTCTTCTATGCTTTTCTTAATATTTTTATTCGTTTTTGTACTGTTATGCATTTTTTTCATATCTACATAGTATAACGACTGGTTGTAACAGGGGGATCTCCTTTTCGTTGATCAGAACTACTGTCATGAAATTCATAAACAATTCTCAATACAAAAAAGGCAAAAAGTTTGCATGACTATATTTTACAACATGAAAAGTGTTGCTGTAACTTGGCCTTATTTTATTGACTAAGGGTGAGGTAAGATCGGTCAAACTGACAAAAGATCATGCGATATTTTCAGTCTGCATGTATTATTTCATGGCAAACTATTCGTTCATTTTCTGCAATGTAGAAATTATCTCACACTGAGAGGGAGATTTGCCGTAACTTAAGACTTTTTCTTGTAAAACTGAAAACAATCGTTATATCTTCTTTAAGTCCCGGAATAAGTTTCAGTAGGTGATTGTGCGCTCCCGAGTGGATCCTGTGAGTTGTGCACTGTTAGGCAACACTGTAATAATTGCTGAGGCTCTGTGGAGGGATTACTAGTCTGACTGTTGCCTTCGTGATACAATTAGTGTTTTAGCTGCTAACTACATTCAGAATTGGAGGTACTATCAGTTACTTTCTGCCTGTTTCAACCCAACGCTGGCTGCTACGAAGACTCCTCTAAATAAGAGCCACTGTTCATTTTTGCTTCGCAAAACCGTACCAACGAAACGTTGATGTTGAAGACAAGGCAGAGTGTTGATATTGTTTACCTGTAACCAACTGTAAGCAACTTTTATACTTTTGTTAAGAGTTCGATTGTCTGCGATCCCATGTTCAACTCAACATTGGATTAAAATTTAGTATCATTACGCGTACTCTAATAGTAATCTATAAGTTACTTTGTTTAAGTAAATTAATGTGGCATTGTACCGCCTACTGTAACCTGTGAAGATAGTCAATAAAATAATGTGTTAACATAATGAGATGAATTCATCTTCGGATGTTGTGATCCATGAGTATGTCGCTAGCTCGACTATTTTTCTATGGCTTTTGGACTATTCACTTTTGAAAAGTCAGTTTTCCGAATACTTATTTCAAAAAATAGTAAAACTTTCACCTTCACCTTAAGATAACTCTACTAGCGTAACCATGATTTATGAAAGATTTTTTATGAATAGATTTTGCACGTTATTTTCAAGGTTTCTAAAAACTGCACGATTTTCCATTCATTTCAGTCATGCAAATAAAGTTCCAGTTACACATATTATGGGAATACAATTAATATTATCTAAAAATAGTTCTTATTTCATTAAAATAGCATCCCGTGAAAGGTTTGCGTAAAACTTCACTTGGTTGACCTCAGAAACGTATAAAAACTCGCTTTACTAAAGGGCAATCTTTAGGCGTGGTGAGTTCAGAAAGTCAAGTTCAAAAATTCTGGTCACCTACATAAATAAACGCAGTAATTAGTTTTATAGAGCGAGGTTTTTAATAAAATTTATTGGTGTTTTTCACTGTATTATACCCCCAGGAAAACCATTGATTATTCCAGATTGTATCCCTCTCTTCAGTATTGCGTGATTGCGTCTTGATTATTTTCATTTTCAGGGCCAGCAACACGTTTGCCTTTCAAAAAAATATTAACTTGCATAACTTATGGTTTGGTTTTGTATATATGTTATCTATTCGTTGGTATTTCTCTTTTAATGTTAACCGCAGAATTTTATTAATTAGTTATTGTTAATATTTCGCGCCATAAATTTTCATTTTGACAAATTAATAGCGTGAATGTATTGAGGAATTCGGTTTAAGTGTAGAAAATATTGGATAAGATACTTAAGGAATTAGATCAGCTTTAGCTCTTTTGATCTTTCATAACAATCAAGGAATTTTTGTCAGGGTTTCAAAAAAGTGTTTAAAACACGTTTTAAACATGTTTTTGCCAATCCCGATTGTCGTAGGGTGGCAATTATTACTTAATGACAATCACCAAATAACTGTATCTTGAAAAATGATTAGCAGCAATGAAAGAGAAAACTCCGACCCTTGCCATATGAGTCTGTATGAGCAGTTTTTGCAAGAATGTGCACACCTTTCACACGAAAAACAACAGTAGTCTATACTTTCCGATTACAATCATAACAAGACAGTGAATTCTCACTTAACAGTCTTACGTCACATTGCATCTAAATTACAAAATAATAATAATTAATATTGAAAACAAACGTCATAATGCTTCAAGGATAAAGTGAAATTGAAACTGCATTCATATGTTAGAATCTCCGGGCAAACCAACTTTTTCGAACCTTTTGCAGAAAAAAATCGGTAAAAGCAACATCAATCAACAGACATGTTCTATGTTGTCTATATTATCTATTATTACTTCCTAAATCAGGAAAAAATGTGAAATTCCACATTCTACACAATGATAACATTGTTCATTCTGCTGCTGTAGTTGAAACTATAAATTTTCATGACTCACACGAGTAAACTGAATAGGTTGTATGTCGTAGAACGTACGTACATATAGGTAGGTATGTACGTGCATACAAGACAAATGATTCTTTTTGAAGATTAAGTAGTGATTAAAGTTTAAACATCCCACGTACTCTCTGATTGTATACCCGAATATTATAATTTATGTTTTATTTGGCTAAGAAAATGAATTACTAAGTAGAAAGTTCTTAAAAGTTTGCAAAATTTGAAATCTGGTTTATATTATTTTCTATTTTTACTTGTGTGGGTTGAAGCACATTATGGTATCATAGACAGTAGGGGTTTTATCAATACAGTGTTAACAAGCTTTTACTAGGAGTGTAAGAGTTGTTTAAACATCTTTTTGTTAGAAACGACGCTACAAAACAGAAGAATGTCAACAACAAAAGGTTAATCTGTTCATTATTGCCGAATAACTATGTGCTCAAAGTGATGTCATTAATAGCCATTTTTACCACTCCCCGTTAACCCTAAGTAAAGATTATTTATTATAGATATGTCTGTTGAGGTAATCATAGCCATAGCAATAAAACCACTACAGGACTCTACAGTAAGTGAACTTATTGTTTCGATACTTTACTTGAATTTGTAGATCGTCTACAGATTTAAATTGTGAATTTTAGAACCACTATTAAATTGGGTTAGAAAAGTTCTAACTCAATACGTTAAGGAAATCTTAGGAATCGGTCCTCACTAGAAGTTGTCCAAATTCAACTAGTTTTTAAACTTCAGAAATACTTGAACAGATAATAATTAAATTTAGATTAAGAACCCTCCCACAGTACAGCAGGGGTTTAGTTATCTTTTAATAATTATTTAAACATAAAAGCATTTGCTGCAGAAAAATGAACTTTAGAAAAAAATTGCAGAGCGCATCTTTATCCTGTGCACGTATCACGATACAGTAAGACTCCAAAATCTCTCAATCTCTAATCCGAGATTTTTAAATTTCACCAACATTAATTAAAGTTCAAATGTATTTTAAATAACGGAACTGCATAACTTATTTCGTTTTAAACAATACGGTAAGAAATTGTTAACTTTAATAAAATATTTTGAATTGGAACAGTGGTTTAAACGACTACAGCAGAATTGCCTTATGCGGCGTACTCCAAGTATATCCGTCCTATTAAAGGACTGGATAATTGAACTGTATTGTTTTCAATTGTTTAACTTTAATAAATTGAAGATCAGTTATAATACTACCAAGTTGTGTGTATGATGACTTCATATTTCTAGAAACGTGAGCGATTATTTGATGAGTAAAGCAACCCTTGAACTTTGTCTAAATCACTTCGCTAACCAAAATAAAATTATGGAAGTCACACAAGCATTTAGATGCCAATAACTGTTCCTAAAATACAGGAACAACACAACCATAACGACCGTCAATAATAATAATAATAATAACCATAATAGAGGCGCTAAAAGATAATTGCCATCAATAGCAAGGGCAACTTCTGTTGAATACGTTAGTTTCAAATCAGAAACTTACGAGTATTAATTAAATTCAACGAATGTCCCCACCACACAAAACTTCTAACCATAGGCGGGGAATTCGATTATTGTATCTTATTCACATAACTAAACAATAAAGTCCGTAAATACTTTTAAAATATAAAGATAGCAATCGGGAGTTTTTTACTTACCCTCTAGAATAATACTTAGAAGCTGAAATACCTGACAGTAAATTGAATTGAACCGGAATGAAATCCTGGCCTCAAACTAAAATGATAAACAATATCCATCACAGCTTCTTTACAGGATAAAGTCAAGCTTATGAGTATTTTTAAACATATTAAAGTTTGAATTATGTGTTGCATAGCTTAAGAAAAATTTCTGATTAAAGAATGAATCACTACAATATTAAATTGGACGCACGGCGGTACGGTTTTACACAGCAACAAATAGAATTATTTATACCAGTGTATTTTATTCACCAATAAAAGCTAAAATAATTTGATAATTAAGTGCATTGTGGACCTGGCGACACGGTCTCCCATAGGTCAGTGGTCAGGAGGTCACTGATGGGATAGACTTAGCTAGTTTTTTCGTACTAGAGCTCAGCTTTGATTCGAGACCACCCATCCTTAAACTATGGAGCCCGAGACTGTTTCAATCGTGACAGAGTCATAGTCGCTTTGCCCAACGCTTATCTACGCATGTGTCTAAATTTGATAAGGTTGCATTTACCTTTGAAGCACTCTTCCAACATTCCCACATGGGATAATTATTCTCTTATATTTATTCTGATTATATTTTTATCTTTTTACTTAGTTACCTATTCTTTGTATTTACCTTAGCGACGTGTTTGTTTATATGTATATTACCTTTGATAGTGACAGCTTAGCTGCCGAAACAATATTGTCAGGTTATAATTTAATAAATACCACAAAGTAAGGCTAGAAACAATAAATGCAATAATTATTCGCTTTCTTGGCGGCCACGACCTAGATTTATCGCTTACCTTTTGACTTTTAACCGCCAAAGGTCTTAGCGCGAACACATTTTTTTGTGAAACAGAGTTCGTACATATGTAAATGTTTTTACACCGACCATAACGTTATATTTCGAATTTATTTTTTCAAACCGTCTACTATCAATTGACTTTTTTGTGGAGATTAATTTGCGTGCCCCCTTTGCATTGCCTATGGATGGCTGGAGTGTAGTTAGGCTCATGTCATAGAGCTAGGTGTTAAAGCTAGGATTATCTAGATTCTTCTGTTCCGTATCCAAGCAAAGGAAATAATTTGTATAGTTCAACCAAAACTACAAGAAATGTGTCATTACAAACACGTGGGCGAAAATGTAAAAAGCATCTACAATTACACGAAGGCCACGCTGTAATCTAAATGATAAAATAAACAATAAATGAGCTAGAAAGATTCAGTAGCGGAACAAACCCCTTTGCAATTAAAAAGAAATGTAAAATCAACAATGAAAATCTGTTGGTTCTAGCGTACGTCGCTGAATTCTTAGCAACGTGAAATTTGCTCTCTTATCTTAGCCCCGTTCGGTATTTCAAATCTATTTACTCGAAGAGCTCGGTTTCCATTGTATCCATTATTGTGAATAATTGTAACTATGGCAATAGAGCCTTTCAGAGCAAAAAGAGTTAAAATACCGAACGCAGCACTTATCTCACCCCGGGTCGTATTTGTTTATTCAGGTGTGATGACAAAAATATAAAATACAAAAGATACAAAAATGACTCATTTCTTGTATTTACGGTTGAAGTATAGTAAAAGAACTTAATAATCTCGAGACAGTAAGATATACATACATCATTATCAAATGTAGGATATTAACATCAGTAGCTCGAATAACCGAATATAGTAATTTAATTGACGACAATAGTCACAACAGGGCCAACATCCCACCACAATTGTATTTTCAACAAAAATACTGAACAAAAATGTGTACCTAACATTGCAAATTTCATCTAAGCTTCCATCAGGGTTCTTACCCATTATTCAGAGCATGCCAAAACACTATTTTACCTATAATGTACCCATATAATTACTTAGTCAACCTTATTTGACATTGTTGCAATTTTTAAATTTTAATACTAGACATTTTATACTTAGTTTGCATAATTTCTATGCAATACGTGCTTTGAGTAGGCTCTAAAGAATGTGACCTCTCTGTCACGACGTATTATGAATATCTCCAGTTGTAGGACTTTAGGTCAACATGAGTTTCAATTTCAAAAGAGTTTGGTGTAGGTGTAAATCACTTTTTCTCGATAACCATCAGCATAATAATATAATGATAAGAATTACGTTATTGTAACCATTAATACCCATTTACATTATTAATTTATTATTTTTTTAAGAATACCAAATTTTGATAATACCAAGTGATAAATTTTAAGTTGTATAAAGGTCGGGTTCGAAAAGATTTAAAATATTAACTAATAAGATTTCCTAAATCTGCAAAAACGACATAAATATCTACAATTTATAAATCGTTGCCCTAAAATCCTAGTCAGGTTGGCGCAATAAGAAAGATCCAAGATATTTTAACATTATTGCTTACACAAATCTAATTAAATTACTTAACAAATTTGGCTTGCACGCTTTCTCTGACCTACTGGATTATTGATCTTCGATATAAAATAAGATCAAACACACGATTTTCCTAATGGAGATATATCAACTAATTTGGTTACCTTTTAAAAACATCTAAATATAATGTCTGCACAGAATCATAAAATTATGGAAAATATAGCAGACGAATGAAAAATACCAACGATCTGTTTAAAATTTTAAATTAACTGGTTTTGTTATGTTATGTTAAAAGAAAGTTCGTTGTTCTCTTGTAAGTTATAACTATTAGGTTAGGATTCGCAATAAATATTATATTTTTATAGCTATAAACATAAACCTTTATACTCATTCGATTTTTTGGCATGTTGTGAGTAATTTAAAATGCTATTAAAAGAGGAATCTTCTAAAGAGTTATTCTCAACCTTCGTTTTTGGAAAAACTTTTGAAACTCCATAAAGGTCATGGTCTAGTACTTCGTTAATAGTGGAAATGTATTAATTGACTTTTTCTTTCATGGGTGATGCATGTAAACGCAATAGCGCTTATTAAGATTAATTCTATCAATTAAACAAGTTTTGTTTTCAAGTAAATGATTTCTTTGTTAGAAAGTTGCATATAAAACGTTTTATGAACAAAAGATGTTCCAACTAATCAGTTGTTGTAAGCTGTAATAAAAGGTATAATTATATTTATGTATGTATGTCCAGAAAATCAGACAGTTTAATCATTTCAAACTTCAGAATTATAAATACCACCAATTTAGGGCCAAGAAGACCCCAGTATCCAGCTGCTTCAAGTTGTTAAAATGGGTTTTAGCAACAATAAGTAGCTGTAAGTCGGCTGCAGCCGCACATGGGTCTACGTAATAATAATCGCCCCCTCCCTCCCGCACAAGCTTATAGCTTCTGGGGCCTGTTTTCCAGGTTATGGGTTGTAGCAATTATTATTATTATTATTATTATTTCGCTGATTTTGTTACTGACTTTTTAACTATTAACTATTGCTGCGTTTTTGTATTAGATTTCGTTTTGAGCCCTCCATGACCATTGCTAGCATTCAGATTGCAAATGAGACCTTGAGCACGGTCACTATAAAGTGAATATTTCCAAGATTTTTTATCTTAACGATTACTCGGTTATTATGTACCAACTTTTCTATTTTCCGAACACCTAGCTCTATGGAGGGGAAACCTTGATCGTGATTACCCGAACTTTTACAACTTTTCACAAACATAGCACGTTGTAAGCTTGCAACGTAGCAATCGCACTACAAACAAAACTTTGAGCAATGGCACTATAAGGTAAACATTACCAACGATTGTTGTATTTTATGATTATTCGGTTATTAATCATAATAGGTTAACGAGTTGAAATACAGTTGTGCTAAATATTTTAAATGAAGTCTCAGCCGAGATCTGAACCCATGTTTCTCCGATAGAGAGGCAGCACCTTTATCATTCGACCACGGAAGGCCTTTGTGTACTTTAATGATTCTCAATTTGTACCCATTTAAAACTGTACTTGTCAAAAGAAATGTATCCTCATTAATCCGAGGCATTTTTCAACAGTCATTCGTCAACTTTTTAACATAACAAATTCTTATCAATACTTACTATTATTTATTATTGCTTATGACATCGAATGGTTTTTTGATCATGATTTTCTTGTCAAGCACTAAGGAAAAGAACACATTGCGTAAATTCTCTATAGATATCTATAGATCTATAGATCTCGGAATCCTGAAAATGAAGAGAGCTCTCCTTTTAAAAAGACAGACTTTGTCTAATTGTAGTAGTGCACAGTGTTGATTCGATGATTGTTTTCACCGTTCAAATTCTGATCCCCAAATCTTCTGGCATATTGTGTTAATACTGCGTTGCACTTTTTGCATAGTATTTCTAAACGGATTCTATACTTCATCTAATACAGTCCCACAGACACAGTCTCATTTATCTTCAAGCACCTTGTCCGACAATCTATATTTGATGATTTATCTCATCGGTTGCTTCTTCCTAGTCAATTGTGTTAGTTTACACTTATCCAGTATATCTCGTACCTGATATGATCTAGTACCGATTAATATGATCATTTGACCGACCATACTGGAATTAGTAGCGGTAGTGAGGCGTTCTCTACTCGTCATGCCATATTGAAGGTGAAATTGACGTATGGATTTGAGATCATAAGAGAGGACGGTCCCTAAATCCATTATCAGTGTGCATGCTAAATGACAAAATCTGAGCTTGATGTTTGACTTACATCAGAGGCCAATATGATTCTAGAATCAGATTCTCCGTGGTCGATTACCCCTAGTCCCACTAACAATGTACGTGATAAGAGACAAAATATGAACTTCTGTCGCTCAAATCGCAAGTCAAATCTGATTTCAAAGCTAAACCCTCATTGTCAATTACTTTTGTCACTGTTATCATCTGACTGCTTCTTTATCTATGTCAAACGTTTTAATGCGAGCACGCAGACCATCGTTAAGGACATTCCGGATATATTTGAGTATGCGCAACCGCAACATAACTTAAGATCAATGTACAATAATAAATTATCAAAAACCAACAGATTTCTAGAATATTGTCCGGGACGAACTATAAGTTACATGGTAGTACCTATAGGTACCATATTATATGAGTTGCTGGATTGTGTCGTTCATGTTGTCTTTCTGATCAATCTTGAAGGCCAATTTTCTGATTTCGGCGATTTTTGTTGTAACTAATCTAAAAAAATAATCAATATGTATTAACGGTTGTATTTAATATCAAGAGACAACAACCTTTAAAACAAAAGGTCTTAAAATCAAACCTTAAGTAAAATAGAAATATTTGGGTCGGCTTATTTCAGTTGTGATGTGTCTTTAACATTCGCTGGTATTGAAGTTTTCATGGTATTATTACAAGAGCTGAAACAAATTGAAACACTTTTTCATTTCTAAACTATGAGCAAACAGCAACTCCATCAAAGGAGCCATTGGAATTTTGAACTCAGGTGTGTTATAACACCAGAAAATGTTAAAAACTGTCAGTGTCAAAGGGCTGATTATTTTCTGTAATTTTCTGGTTTCTAATACACATGATTTCAAAATTCCAAAGTCATTTGATGGAGGTACTTTTTGCTCATATGTTATTTTTCCGGCTGTTTATTTCCAAAGATGTATTAAATTTAAGTACTGCATTTTCCAACTTTTTCTGAAGCAGCAGTCAGAAAACCTATTTCATCGCCACTTGTAGTGATTGCAATAAATTCCTGTCTGTGTACGCAACTACTGCAACATTTTAAAATCTAAAGGCAACAGTCATCGAGCAATAAAACTGGAGGTGCCAATCTTACACAGTAAAATTCTTTGGTGATGGTTTAATGGACTTATGAGTCTTATAGCTTTTAATTAAGTATAAAACGTCTTAAAGCTTCTCAACAAACAGCAACAAACAAATCGTTTCATATTTCTAAATCATTACAAATTTTATCATCTTTAGGTATGACAAAGTCGGACATGACAAACAGAATGTGTGCATTACCAATGTTAAATAATGAACCATCTACCTTACAGTTTTCCTTATTTTGTAAGTATCTTTTGAATTTGAAGGTTAACAAGTCTTAGATTTATTGTTTGGGGCGTTTATTTCTAATCCTGTCACCTGTGCTTCTTTTTATCGCTGCATCACTGTTGTTTTAAACGCCGCTGTTGTTCTTGCTCTACAATGATTCTTCTCACAGCATCTGCATATGCTAAATATTGCATTGACCTGTTATAGAATTATAGTTAACACCATACAATTTTCTAATATTATGTTGAAAAGCGTAGTCCCCAGTCTTCGTCCCTTATGTGGTAATTCCTACTTTTACTTCACTTCTGCTGAAGTGTAGCGTCATCACTGTTAGTTTTATCGATTTCTCTGGTATGCCCAAATTATAAGTGCTCTCATGCGTTTTCTGGAAATCTGTATGTGTATAAAGTTGGCACACATCAACATTATACCAGTAACATTTTTCTTAGATCCTTCGGACAGTAAAAATATAATCTGTTGTGGACCTTCCTTTCCTGAATTCAGTTTTGTAACCTTCCACCGTTTGTTCTGTGTAAGGTTTGATTTTTTGTTATTAGTGATGTCATTATGAGATGTCTCTATGTTATAGCCCTTTAGCTTAGCTATCTTTTTAGAAATTAGATAAATTATTACACTTTCATCTTTTGGCATTTTTTCTTTGTTTGTTTCTTCATATTTATTTTGGTAATTCAGGTATTTCTTCTGCTATTTCATGTCCTGCATATTTTAGTATTAGCACTTATCTCGTCTTCTTTGTGTTAAATGCGACGTTACAACTAAAGTTAAATCACCAAAGCAGAATAATCGAGCCGGACTCCACTGGTAACTCACCAGATGACCTTGCCTATTTTAAACTAATCAACCTTAACCCAGTGTTTGTCGAACTCCTTCAACCGACCATCACTCCACACCGCCGACCACCTCCGCCACTAATACGGTCAACTCCATCACTCCCATCGATCCTCGTCCGAGTGGGGTACTAGACACAAATCTCAACCCGCGAGGCAGCCTGTTAAATTGTTTCTCTTTTAAGAGAATTTTCACGACACCTTCCCGGCAGCTCAAAGTAAAATAACTGCCGCTTTCTAGGGAAAAAAATAGTTAATAGTAAATATAAAAATCTCAATCATATTAATCTATGTATTTAAGTTCTCGAGAATTATTACTTTACTGTAATAATTTTATTTTAATAGTAGTCTAATATGAACTTTATATTTTTGTAAATTACAATTGCTGTAAAACCACCTATCGTCATATGTTTTATTGGAATGTTCTTTCACTCGACGAAAATGTCTCTTGCAATTTAATTTTTATATTTTGTTGGAAATCTTCCCATTTCTTAAATAAGTACATCTTTCAGAAAGTATTGAGAAAGTATGTGATATTTTTTTTTCTTTTGTGTATGATTCACAATTTTTAACACGTCATGTGCGACGACGTACAGTTTCAAAGTATAAATAGTAACTGATTGTAACCCTTATTTAAAATTGAGCAGTTCCCGATTGCCCTCACCACCTGTTATTTCCGGACAATCATTTCTTACTTTTAATTATTATGTACCTTGTTTTTTCTTCTTCACGATATACCGCTGTTGTAAAATTTCTTTCTATTAACTTTGATTACAAAAAGCCCAAAATGATAATAATGAAATAAAAATTTAGGTAACGTGTAATCTTGCAATGGATTGTTTGTAAAAGACACACTCTTGTTTTACACGGAATTCAAATATATTTTTCTTACTATACGTACTCGTATTCATACTTCGTATAACAGCTTTCGTTAAGGAACATAAAATCTGAGATCCACTTCATTTTTTGAAATATATTGGCCTGTATTCAACAGCCTAGTTATTGTTAATCCAGTTTAATTCGATTTGGCCGTACAACACACATCTAATTTCATCAAAATTGTGGAGGAACACCAAATAAAATGTGTTTCAATAAGATACTTGTAAGGACAAATGCATGAAGAACGGAAACACATCTTAAAGTTAGAGCTTACAAAATTGTAATTTCTTTATAAGTAGTAATTTCATAACTTAACAAAATAAGGCCAACGATTCATATATTCGACCTTAATTGTCACTCCTAATTATGAATGAGACACTCTACCTTGAAATTTATTATTGAAAACATTTAATATCATTTATATACACATTTACATGAAAACTATAAACAAAATAAATCTGCAAGGATACTGCAAATATCTAATAATGATAGCAGCATGCATTTTATAATTTAATTAAAACCATTCTAATCTTGAGATAACCGCGGAGATATTAAAAAGTGAATCTGTTGTTTGGAGGTTAGAAAACTGCTACTGTAAACATCCTCCAGATTAGCATTAATTTAAATGAGATACCCACGTTTACGAATTCTGTGCATAAATTAATTTCATATTTCCTGAATTTATTTATTGTTGGCAAAGACACAGAGTTTACGAGTTGGAAATCTATTTCTAAAGTAAATTGGCCTTTTTTATACAAAAAATACGATTGGTGTCTCACTAAATGGGTTTTACACAAGAATATAAGGTTATGAAAGAAAAACTTTCCAAAAACCTACACCAATTTCTTAATGAACCTTGTTTACGGATTATTATTACTTTCTTGGGGCAGTTGTAAACAGTTGTGTTATTTTAAAGAGTACCTCAACCCATCGTAATGTTACATAACCTATACATATGTTACCATTATGTCATTCTGGCATTGCTATGAAACTCCATCGTCATTGGTTGTTGGTTTATTTTTTTTAATTTATAATTCTTGGTTCTAGAACTCCCTTGTTCGACCCACATACAGCTAGCTCCATTTATAGAATTTAAAGTGTCCCTGTTGTAATAAAAATAAAAACAACTCGTCCCACGTGAAAAAAACCTTATATTTTTATTTAAAACAATAAAATTATGTATATAATTTATATTAGATCAATGTCAATGTCGTTCTAACTATTTAAAGCTTGTATTAAAAAAATTCCTTTTCATAATCGAACCGTGATATTATAATATAGAACAAATCAATTCAAGCAAGGCCATTGAAGTGTTGATCGATTCATGATTAAGCGGATTGTGTCATCGCGAAGCTGACAGTATGACATTGCCCTAAAAGGAAACTATTATATTATTAGAAAATATAGGGCGTGATGCGAATTGCTTAAAAGCATTATTAACCACGATGTGTAATGATTTTCAAATTAGTTTTATTATTAAATAATTAATTAGTGTATTTTTTTTATTTTCAGGCGGTGATAGTATTTCCTCCTCCCATACACTCATCTAATGGTGAATGGAGTGACCCTACTAAGGCACAGTACCACATACAAACCGACGAAGGTCCAGAGAGATACTTCCGGTATCAAACTCTCAGCGGGCAGTACCGTAAAGAAAAACGATTAGAAGATGGGACAGTTATTGGAACCTACGCTTGGGTAGATGATGATGGATTCTTGAGAATGAGAGATTACATAGCAGATAGTGCTGGATATAGAATATTAAAAACCAAAAACGTATTTGTTGGCAGAAATAGGCCAGTTAATGAGGCTCTAAGTGTTGCAAAGAAAGTACCAGGGGAATCTGGCACTTTAGTTAATCCTGCACCAAAGACTGTATCAACGCCTTATTATAGCACCACTAAATTGACTACACCAACAATACCACCACCCACATATCCTAGTAGTCCATACACTAATCCAGCAAACGTGCAGGTTCTTCCTATTGGATACAGTGCAGAACATCTACAAACGCCTGTATTTAAATACGCTACATACACTTTACCGCAGACAACTACCTCATTAGGATACAGCACTCCACCCCAACCACAAACTACCTATTTAGGATACACACCCTCAGTTGAAGTATCACCGAATTCAATACCTTATTCACAAGTAGCGCCTGTTAGTGTTACCACTCCTTCCACGTTACCATCAAGCACAATTCTACCTCCAGAATTACCAAATTCAACACCTACTCCTCCAATATCATCAACAACCCCCTCGACTGTTTATATACCATCTACCACTCTTGCTCCACCAGTATCATCAACAACCCCTCCCACTATTTACATTCCATCTACAACACCATCACCATCTCCCAGTTCGACTCCTGCTGTCCCAACATACGCAATACCTTCGACAAATTACGGATCGCCTGGATTATCAAGCTTCAAATACGTGTCTCCAACTCCCGGATATTCAACACCTAATAATTATGTGGTAGGTCCAACAGCTTCAACTCTAGCTCCACCATTGCATGGAAACGGTTTAGATCCATCATTATACAGCAGTGATCCACAATACGAACACTACCCTAATGAAGACAAAAACGGACCATTTAGAAATCCTTATATCTTCCAAAACGGCCCTACTTATCCTATAGATAAGAAAGGACACACATATAATGGCCAAAGCAATAATATTGGCAACGGTTACGATCCTCAGTTCCCATTATATGACGGTATATCAGTAACCAATGATGGATTCAGGTATTACATTCCAAAGCAATACCATGAAGAGCAGAATCTTCCTGGTAATAGAAAGAGTGGAAGCTTTGGATATGTGGATCCTTTCGGTATTCGTAGAGTGATATATTATAATGCGGGACCTGATGGTTTTAAGCATCGAAAGAATAATAGATATGTGGGCTTGGATGCAACGCCTTACGATCCTAGACCGTATTAAGACTGCGAACGAACTTTTTAGATCGATTTTAAATAAAGTAAACGACACGTCTGTTTTAGACTAATAGTGGACAAATGTGATTTTAATTTAATTATTAATAATTGTTGTTTTAATTTATTAATCTTGCCCAAATGATAATTATTATTAGTTAGTGCGAATGGGTATATTATCCATTCACTTTGTAAAAAGATGAGGGTTGGTCATAACTTTTTGTCAGATTTAACTCTGTATAGTGTTTGACAACATCACAAATTGTAAGTTTAGAGGTTTTGACAATCATATGGCAGTAGTAAAACAGTGTTGCAATTTTTTTTAAATATTTATGAGTGGCAATGAAAATTTTATACCTACCAATTTGTAATGGATTTTAATTCCTCCATATTTCTATTATGGAATAAAGTACATAAAATTGATAATAAATAGCATTTAGATGCTTCTTAATTTTCTATTTGCATAAATAATAATGATTTAACATCAATCAACACTGCGTTAGAAAAAGGTTTCTACAGGTTATACACCCATAAAATAATAAGAATTATTGTCAATGGTGTCACTTTTATAAAAATAAAACATGGGCAACCCTCATTTTTTTGCAAAGTGAATGGATAATAATTGTAATTTTGCATAATTTCTTAACTATGTGTTAAGGTGGTTATTTTATTATTTTTTATGATTTTTATGGATATATTGCAAATAGTTCGGTGAGACGTTTGGAAGGTTCTGTGTAGCAAAGGAGGGGACAACATAAAGCCTAAAATTGGGCCCAAAAGTTAGATGCTTCATTGGTTATTGACACATTATATTGATATTGCTATTCCTAGTTGGATGAATAGACCTGTATATGCTTGAGCTGTGGCGATCTAAAACGAATGTATTTACCATGGACGCTTAAATGGGTAGACAATTCAGTTTCTTAGTCACTGTACTGCCTGTACTCATCCCCCTTCTGAGGAGACAAATATGGAGATGACGTCATTGCGAGTTTTATATAAAAACTAGTCCGACTAAGTAGTGCTATTTCATTTGTGCTATTGATATCCCAGGCATACGGGGGGACAATGACTCTGACTCAACAGCTGAATTGAATCACTCAATCGGGCCCAATTGTATGCCTTACCTTACCGTCCAATAATTCCAATATATTAGCTTGTATTTTGTATATCGTGCCAATATAATTAAAATACCGCCTTAAAGTATTGGAATGTATTTATAAACAATAATTTTTAATTTTCAACATCAAAGTATTATTAACTTCCCACATTTTGTACCTACATATGGATAACTATTCGAGCTTTTCTATTAATTATCAAGAACTTAGGTTGCCGTAAAGCTTTAAAAATCAATCAGTTAAACTTAGCAAACATTAAATTTATCAAACAATGTTTTGCAGACACTTGCATTGTTGTAAAAAAACATAAAATGCATTTACTATATCGTTCAAAGCAATTATCGTCCCTTGTGCAACCGCACTAATAAATAGTAGATAAATGGCTGCCTGAAGGACAGTATGGGCGTTTCTTCTAATTGTTGTACGAATGTGGTTATGTACTACGTCATTGAAGTATATTATTTCCGTATTATTACAATTTAAATTTTAGATTTTGCAGATTCTAAATTGTTTATAAATGCCTATAGATTCAGTAAGCTATTGTTTAAGAAGTTATGGAAAGTTTAATAGTTGTATTGTTTGTATGTGAAGACCTTTCTAATATCTTCTGTCTTTTTCTTTATAATTTACTAAAAATGGGATAATTTATTAAATTAATATCATTTAATAATTGTGCGAAGTGTAAAAGTATCGCCAACATCAAAATAGTCCTAAAACTTTAGTATGGTTATGTACGTTCAAAAGAAAAACCAGTTAAGTTGGTCATGTATTATTTTTCGATGTAGTAAATAAGGTCGACTCTTAAATAATATTTCTGTAGTTTAAACATATATACCTAATAATACGACCGGAAAATAAATGATAATAGTTCAAAATAAACTGAGATGTTGATAAAAGTGAGGTTAGGTGCACTTGTGTATTGTTACTGGCATGCTTAACCGCTTTTTTTCTGGACGTACTGTATAAATTAGAACTTTATACGTAAAATAATCCTTATTTTGTAAGATCTAATAGTATGTGATTTATTAAGTGGATTAAAGTGGGTGCCATTGTCAAAGCGTCCCGTGAATAATTGCTTATAAAGTTAGCAAAAATCTTTAAAAATGCTTATTTTCTATTTTTATAATTACTTATTTATTATTATATGTAAAAGAATGCTTATATCTAGAACTTTTGCACTATTATCAGTAGCAATCAAAAATTTATAAGCTCTAGTTCCGGGAACTGACCGTGTGTTTTTTCTACTAATCGTTATATACAATTTTTATAACACTTCTTATTATTGTCTTTTGTAGAAAAAAACACGTTTATAAATAAATTATTAATGAAAATATTGTTTAATTTAATAGTTTAATTACAGTGCTTATGTCGTCGTTATCTAACAAATTTTTGTGCACAAATGTGTGAACTATTTCTCAATAGCTGACAATACTGGAACAGAAGACATTGCCTAAGGCGTGTACATTGTGCACAACCAATTTAAACTAAAATAAATTATATTTGACATACAACCTTACAGGCAAGATACTGTACATATACTCCAAACCCTGTAAGTTCCAATGCACGTCACATCTTACGTCATAACTTTAAATGACGCCATTAATTTAGTTTTTTGTGGTATGAAGTAACTATAGTAGCATCTAGTTTTAATTGCATTTGTGACATTTTGCATTTTTTCATCTTTGAATTCAATTTTGAAGCACAAGTCGTATACAAATTATAGTATACAACTCATTATGCAATGCGCATTGCTCGCTCGTGCAGTTTCGGGCACTCGACTACCGCTCGTGTCACAACATTCGCATTCGCGAGCAATGTGCTCCATTGTATAACCTGTTGTTCAATATATTATTAGCCTCTCGCTTTCAATGTATAATCGAATGTATCAATAAATAAAAAAGATGTATGAATAAATCGATAAATGAGTAAACCGATGAGTGAACGATCGAATCGATTAATTAGTTAATGATTGAATGAATCGATGAATAAATCAGTGAATGAATAAATCATTCAGTAAACATTTGAATGAACCGATAAATGGATGAATAATTCGACGAATGAATGAATCGATGAATAAATAAATCGATCGATTGAAGGTTGAATGATATCATGTACTAACTGATACAGATAGTGCGCCAATTCACTTATAAATTGATTCATCGGTGAATAAATCCATAAATATATGAACGAGCTGATAAATGAATGAACTCATGAACAAAGGAATGTATGAATGAATACATTAATGATTCGATTGGTGATTGAATGAGTCGATTAAATAAGAATAATAAATGTATCGGTTGAAACTCTAATGATCGACAGAAAACGTGACAGTGAAGAAAAACCATGTGCAAGATATCCAATTACAGTCGGAAGAATTGTTCAGATGCTAAAGAAAAAATCCCAAATCGTCAAAAATGGGTGTGGTTCAAAAGGTAAACGGGTCCCAAAAATGAGAGCGGCTTGCGAAGCAACGAACCGAGCCTAAATCTTATAAGGTTAAAAGGGTCGCTGAAGCCTAAGAAAGAGTGGCAGAAACAAGATAAGGTAGGCTTGTTCGAAATTTGTTAACGAGGTTTCACTGTACAGTGATGGATGACGAAATTTGTAACAGACTTCAAACAAAGTCTGGGGGTCAAAGTATTATGTAGAAACAAAGAGATTGAACATAGTCAAAATATTTTGTCCAAAACGTGTCCAGATTTCCAAAAAAATATCTCCTATAGTAGGCCATCTCTACGTATGGCAAATAATCAAAGCCGCAACTTATAAGGTTAAAAGGGTCGCTGAAGCCTAAGAAAGAGTGGCAGAAACAAGATAAGGTAGGCTTGTTCGAAATTTGTTAACGAGGTTTCACTGTACAGTGATGGATGACGAAATTTGTAACAGACTTCAAACAAAGTCTGGGGGTCAAAGTATTATGTAGAAACAAAGAGATTGAACATAGTCAAAACATTTTGTCTAAAACGTGTCCAGATTTCCAAAAAAATATCTCCTATAGTAGGCCATCTCTACGTATGGCAAATAATCAAAGCCGCAGATCAGTGAAGGACCAATAAATAGTGAGATATATGTCAAACAATGCCTCAAAGAAGACTTTTGTCATTAATAAAAGCACACTAGTTTTCTGTGCAATTTTGACCAGATTTGCCCACATGCCAGTATGGAAAATCGGAAAAATAATTTTACGATGAAAATCGAGTCAATGTTGTATCCAAAAACCACAATCCCCCAAAATTGACCTATTAGACACGTAAGTATTAAAAAGAAACTGAAGAGTATGCGTTGTGAAGATCTCAATATAAATGTTTTCAAACAGAAGAGGCAAGCTCTAGCGGCAAATTCTATAACTGCCATAAACTGACAAGGACGTGCAAAGATTATATAAAATTTTAAAAAATGTTGATTAATTTATGGTATTTCGATTTGTTTTAATGTTAATAAGGTTGATTTAAAGTTAAAAAAATAAACTATACAGAACTGGAAATTGATATAGGTTCACCTAGAATATTGATATAATTTTTGAAATATTTTTGTTAAAACGTATCTTACCGTAAAACCACTTTAAAGGCTTAGTTACTAAGCATTTTTCTATGTTCTCCTACCTTTTCAAAACATCTACATGTTTAATACAAAAGGTAATAACATTTGAAAATAAAAATGAAAAGTTTAATATGTTTGTAAATTGGAAATTGAAATAAGTTCACTAATTAAAACCTATCATTTATTAAGCATTAAATTATCAAAACCAAAAAAGAACATTAATTTAATAATCAGTAGCACCACCATTATGGTTAATGATTTGAAAAATTCGATTGTGCATGCTTTAGACGAGATGATTAAGCTCATTGATAGTGACATTACCAATTCCTGCAAAATTGCTCTCCTAAGATCATTTACAGTGCGGAAAGGATCATTTCCACTGTAAATCTTTTGAACGATAATCTCCCACACGTTTTCCATTGGGTTAATGTCCGAAGAGCATGATGGCCAGTCTAAGGTTGGAATTTGTGACGCTACCAACCCTGCTCTTGTGTTCTGAGAGCGGTAAGCAGGTGCCTATCCTGTTGAAAAATTAGGTTTTCATGCTCATGATTTTCATAATAAGGATTTCACTTACCATCCATGTCAAAGGAAATACCATCCGAAGCTTGTTTATTCCGTTAAACCCAGCCTAGATTATTAGGAAACAACCATAACAGTTTCTACGTGAAAATCTCAATGATTTCTTTCATAAATCATGCCAATAATCACAAAACCCGTCAGGTCAGTCAAAATTAAATTTTCTCTCTTCCTCCAGATTATCTAAAAATACCTTTTTTTTTATTAATTTAAACAACAGGAAATACTAAATGTGTTATTACTTTTGTCCAATCAGGTTTTCAGCTGCAAATTGCAAACATCTTTCTTTTAACGAAATAAACAAGGTTCGGATGGCATTTCCTTTGACATGGATAGCAAGTGAATTTCTTATTATGAGGATCATGAGCATGAAAACCTATTTTTTCAACCAGCTAGGCACCAGCTTACCGCTTACAGAACGTAAGAGCAGTGTTGGTAGCGTCACAAATCCCAACATTAGACAGGCCATAATGCTTTCCGGACATTAACCCAATGAAAAGCGTGTGGGACATTATCGTTCAAAAGATTTACAGTAGAAATAAACCTTTCCGCACTGTAAATGATCTTAGGAGCTCCATTTTGCAGACCTTGGTAATGTCACTATCAATGAGCTTAATCATCTCGTCTTAAGCATGAACAATCGAATTTTTCAAATCACCATAATGGTGGTGCTACTGATTATTAAATTAATGTTCTTTTTTGGTTTTGATAATTTAATGCTTAATAAATGGTAGGTTTTAATTAGTGAACTTATTTCAATTTCCAATTTACAAACATATTAAACTTTTCATTTTTATCTTCAAATGTTATTACCTTTTGTACCAAACATGCAGATGTTTTGAAAAGGTAGGAGAACACATAAAAATGTTTAGTGAATATGCTTTTAAAGTGGTTTTACGGTAAGATATGTTTTAACAAAAATATTTCAAAAATTATATCAATATTCTAGGTGAACCTATATCAATTTCCAGGTCTGTATTTGCCATAGTAGCAATTGTTTTTTTTATGAGATTTCCAGTGGCGGATTGCTAGAAGAATAGAAGAATCAAGCTTTATTGTTACCATTTATGACCGGAAAATTCAAATACCCTTTAGATATTAAAATTTTCGATTTCGAGGGTTTTATATTCAGATACTCAAAGAAAATATCTTTAAGTTCCGACATTTTAGTGATTTAAAGTTTTACAGATTTAAATACAAGAAAAATGCAATGCACTGCAGTAGGAGCACATCCGCCAGGTTCTCTTTCTCTGCTAGCCCAAAAATTTCTGTTTTATGTGTAGAGTAAGGAATTCACCATAGAAATCCTTCAAAGATATTTTTCATTGTATGTGGACTTAAGTTTCCTATAGTAAATGCATGAAAATCTGGATCATTCTTGAGTTTGTGGATTCTTGGTTTCACAGCCATTAAAAGTGTGCGAATTGAGCTACGCTCAATTGTCGCATCAGTTACATTTGTAATAGCTACCAGCACTCACTGGTGAGAGCGAGGTTGCCTATCCACCTTCTACTAGCTCTCCAGTCTAGTGCCGCAGCTATTTACGTGCTCATCCGTCGGGATCCGTCTCCGAAAAAGTCCCATTACCCCTAGTCCAGCATGCGGACTTTTACTGCCTGGGCCAATCCAACCTCAAGTGTGGCTGTGACTTTGAAACTGGGTCTGCACTGTCATTTACTTGTTTAGCGTTGTTAACAAATGTACCAAGAGGAAAGACATATTGTTCCTAGCCACACGGTGATACACTGGGATTTTTTCGGCATCGGTATAACTTTTCATGTTCTATAGTGTAATCTTGGCCTTGGCTTATGGATCGTTCCGAAAGGACAACTTCACGTTCTGCACGCCGTGATCCTACCACTTATTGTTTGGTCTGATAAATGCAGTGATATTTGCTTTTTACTAGAGACACCACTGATCCACTTCGTTTCGGTCACATCTATGACTTTGGGTTATTCACCTTTGGTGATCCCTTAGAGGTCGCCTGAGATCATTTATTATAAGTAGGTTAACAGCATTCGCTGCTCCTTCACGAAACTTTTGATTAATACCTCATCTAAGAGTCACGGAATCCTTTCAATTATAAAGTCTCTGGACAGAAATTGTTTGTACTGGCTCTAGCTATACCTCCAGTAAGTTTCATCAAAATCCAAACGATTCCAGAATTCTTTTGATATAGAAAAAAAATTTATACATAAAATACACGAATAATTCTTTTGATCAAACTTTGCACTGTGAAGTACATTGACCTTATAGGCATTAGTCTGTATTTGTTTGACATAAAAAGTATCGTATCTTCGTCATCAGCATTCAATCAAACCCAGCTACATACTTCATCGAAGGAGTTTAGTAGGTAATGTAAGAGGTCAGGCAGTGACTGCTGAAGTATATATTCGAAACTGCTTATCCAAATTGATTGTTTTTATTAATCAGCACCATGCTAATGATGATTACATATTTTGGCCTGACCTTGCATCGTCACATTACGCCAGAGCTACACTAGACTGGTTAGAAGCCCACCATGTGCCGTATGTCCCCAGAAATGATAATCCTCCAAACGTCCCTCAGGCAAGGCCAATTGAAAATTTTTGGGCTCTATTGGCAACAAAAGTATATGATAATGGTTGGGAAGCCCGAAATCAACAACAATTGCGCCAAAGAATTCTCCAAAAAGTTAGAGAAGTGGACTTAGAAAGCGTCCAAACCTTAATGCGACACATAAGACAAAAACTTCGTCTTATTGAGGATAGAGGACCCCTAGCAGCAATATAGGAGCCAAGTGTTAAAGTTTAATATCCATTAGTTATTGTTATGTTATGTTCACTTAATAAAGGTTTCTTGAGTTTAAATAATATTCTTCTAGAATTTTTCCCAAAACTTATGTAACAGGTGTTAGGCTACATGAGAAGCTATTAGTTTCAACAAAACGTGTCAAGAATAAAGAATATTATGAGGGTCAAGCCCATAAACCGGAACAAAGATATAAACAATAAACGCAAGCAATATTGATAAGCTAGAAAGGAACATCCAGATAGAAAATATTATGGTAATCAATATAACTATTTTCTAAACCAATATTGAACAGAAGCGCGCAAATGCTCCGAAGAGAAATTATAGAAATCCAGCAAAAAAAGAGATAAAAATAAGAAAAGACAATTAAAGGTAAAGATCACAAGCAGCTTTCTACCCATAACACTGTAATTATTTCTTAGATAATTTGGAGTGTTTAAAAACTTATAAATTTCCGTTAGCCTCTCAAACACACATTTTTTTCTTTATCTAAAAGTTTCTTTTTTCCTAGGTTCCATTTTCCTCTCCCCAGATCAACATAAATCACAATAATATTAACCTGTTTAACCATAGCCGACTCTTGAGGTTGTCTGCTTCCTCTAATATAAATGGAACAGCCTGTGTCTCGTACTCTCTAGGTATTTATACATGCCGCTCCTTTTGCAATTGATGTAGTGAGTGATCATTGAGTGACAGTCCTTATACTATTTGTGATCTCCAATGGATTACAAACAGCTTTTTTCCATAGTTCCATTCCATGTCCATAGGCATATCGTTTGATGCTTCTTCCTAGACCTTTTTTATCTAATGTAATGTGTTCATGTATTTTCATTTCTGAGTCCTTGTAGCACTTAGTGTGATTGCCCCCCCCCACTCCACCTCCCAGTAGCTGGATTTTGGTTTGTTATATGGCTCTTGGTTTATCCTGTATTAAAGTAATACACATTGCACTGCTATTCGTGTCTGCATTGGGCCAAACTGTTTATTTCTTCTATCTTTTATTTCTTCTCTTCAACATCTGCTCTTTCTCCTCCTTGTTTCATGTTAGTACTTTCTTCGGCTTATTTCGGCGTTATTGCTAATGACAACCGCCAAAATGGCTAGGACATGAGAATGTTAGCATTCAAAATGTATAATCGGTGTGGTTTAATAAAAAGGAAACCGTTCAAAACTTTAATTAAACTTTGAATCGTTCAATATTTAATACCATAAGACTTTAATTTGTATCTTAGACTAGATTACAAATAGTTGAAATAACTCTGGAAATTCAGAACTTAGATTGTCCGTCAACAAAACAATAATTTAAAACAATAATTTGACACTCTGAAATTCTAAAAGTATAAGTTATGAACTTAACTCGGTAAGGACAAAATTAGTACATTCCTACTATTAGTAAATACCACGACCTTCTAGATTTCACGAGACGAAGTCTCATATCCGGCCTGCGCACTCCATTAGTTCAAGTGTTTCTCCGCTGGCGCCACCAAACACGAAAATGCGGAAACTCCAATTTCAAACTACGCTAACTTCGCGCGCTTTTATACTTATTGTCGGTTTTCGTTCACTTTAGTAATGGCAAACACTAGCAGAAAAAAGTATAACTGCCACAATGCAATGTGTAATAGTATTGATCCTACAATATCATTTCATGAATTTCCTTCAAATTATACCTACCTTACGAGAAAAATGGTTTCAAATCTTACGTTGGGGTTATGGACACCAACACTCAACAGCAAAATAATATATACTTCTTTATTTCGACAGATCAACAATTACAGATACCTGAAAGAGTCAATTTCTACATCGAACTTCCTAAAAATATAACAGAATTAATAAAAGAACTCCAAACCTCATCTATGCATCTCGATTGCGAATTCTTTCAGCATCTGTAGCCCTTCTGGTAGGATACATTGCAAAAAAACTGAAGAAAGGATTGAATGTCAATAGCCTATTAGATTCTCTGTTAGCTGCCTCGTGTTCAAATTCACTGATAGGATTTGTAAATCTTCAAAACAGAGGTGCCTTAAAATACTCCACTAGAAGATTTGCACTTTTAATCAACCAAATAATCGAACTTGTAATACATATTGTAGAACATTTACCTGCAGAATGTAATCCGTCTCATATTCTAACATCACTAGGTATTTCTAACTCCAATTGCTTTTTCACAGTTTTTGGTTTGCCACGACCACAAGCAGGAACTTAGTAATATAATTCTTTAAAAATTGCTAAAACCTTGTTTGGCAAACAGAAACATTGCAAAAACGTGAACAGATAATATACTTACTGCTGACTATCTCTATATCCTAAATCCAGCTCACGGGAAGTTATAAGATTGTAATTTCAATAATGTTATTGAACTTGTAAATTAATTTTAATAACATAATTAATTTAATTATATAAATTTATTTAATTAATTCGCAAAATATTTACGTAAACATGCAATGCTTGACATTTGTAAGGGTTATCTAACCTATATATCTTCAAGTGACAAATAAACATCAGCGTGTCAGCTAGCGCCAAAACGGTAAAATTTTGGGTTTTCTCAGAAACAAAGTTTATATGGGAAAACGTAAAAGTGCCCAGGGCCCTATTGCACCATTTACTTTGCAACTTTGCATTTTGCACTTTGCACTTTGCATTTAATTTTCTGTTGCATCATATGGTTCATATTTTGAAAATGCAAAGCGCAAAGCAAAGTCTTTTTTGCAAAACTTTTACAAATAAAATTTCCGTCACGTTGCACCATAATACTATGTAAACAACTTAAACAAAATATTCAAAGTAAAGTGTCATTTTTTTGCAAACTGATTTTTCTCTTTGTGAACTAAGGAAAAATTACTCAAATGGCCATTAGGCATATTCTGTGGTCTTCGGACAGTGAAGAAGAGGAAGAAAATTTAATTCAGAGAATAAAAAGTTATAAATTACGCATTAATTTCAATCTGGAAGATGGATTCAGTTTCAAAGAATCATTTCGTCTTAATTATGAACAAGTTGATTTTTTATTGAGAGAAATTGGACCAGTACTAGAAAGAAGAAATGATAAGAACAAAGCGCTTTCCGCTAGAGAACAAATTCTCACTACCCTTCACTGGATGGGTAATGGTTGCCAATACCATGGCATTGCTAATATGCATGGTATCCATAAATCTACGGTTGGTCGGAAAGTACATTTGGTGGCTACTGTTATAGTTCAACGCTTACTGAACAGGTTTGTAAAGTGGCCTGAAAATGCCATGGATTTGGCTCAAAGCTTCTTCCAAAAAGGCGGGTTTCCGCTTGTCTGTGGTTGTGTGGATGGAACATTAATTAACATTGATGCACCTCGAGATAGGGAAGAGGTTTACGTTGACAGGAACGGAAACCACTCATTGAATGTAATGATGATATGTGGCCCAAATAATTATTTTTATGCAATAAATGCTAATTGGCCTGGAAGTGTACATGATTCCAGAGTATTAAGAAATTCTGCCGTATATAGAAGGTTTGAAGCAGGTTGGAGGCCGTTTCCAGGGGCAGTTATTCTAGGTGATAGCGCATATCCATTGAAAAATTGGTTAATACCACCTTTAAGAAGAAATCCGGAGCAAAATAACGAAATTCGCTTCAATAGAGCACATAAAAGAACAAGAAAAATAATTGAAGACAGTTTTGGAATTTTGAAAGAAAAATTCCCATGTCTTAATTATATGAGGATACAGCCACGAAAAACTGTAATAATAATAACTGCTTGTTGTATTTTATCTAACATAGCCAAAGTTGTGGGAAGATGTGAAGATATTGAGCAAGTTGTTGAACAAAACCCAGAAGAAATTGATAATGAAAATCTAGAGGATAATCCAGAACCAGAAGCACAAAACAAACTTCAAGAACTTCTACAATTTTTTAATTAAAAAAATAAAAATTGTACAATTAACGTAAATAAACTTGAACAATTAACAATATAACAGTAAAATTCAATGAAACATGTAAAGCATTTAATAAAAATCAACGTCCGAGTCGGAGCAATAATCAAGTCCCAGCACATTTTCACTTCTAACACTCTGCAGATGTTCATTGTTTTTATTTTGTACTAATTCTTCCGTGAATTTAGATGTCCCGATTCCTAATTCCCTTTCTAGTTTTAATGCTTCTAGTTTCGACTTGTACACCTCTACTTCTATCAACTCTTTTTTTAATTTTTTTATTTCGTAAAATAGTCTTTCATTTGATTTTTTATTTGTTTTTTCTTCAGTATTGTCCATTTTATTGTTGGATTTTCTTTTCATTTGTTTTTTATTTTTCTCCTTAATTACATTAGGTACATTATTTTCTTCTTCTACTAAACAATTTGAAGAACCCACTCCATCGGACTCTATTACAGTCAGTCCATCTATGACGGGTGAGTCCTTACCTAGTATATCCAAGATTGTCTTGTCAATTTCATCCATCTTACTTTCAACACCTCCTCCAGTACCAGTTTTTCTACTATTATCCCGTTTCGCCTAAGAAATATAAGGGATAAACATTTTTGCTGCAACGAAAAAAATAAATTTACCAGTGCCCTACTTTTCCATGTTCCAAAAAGCGAATCTCGCATAAATTGCCAGGTTCTTGTTTGACCAGCTAGCCCCAATGCTTGGGCTTTTTCTAAAACTCTTTTCCATCCTTGCTCCTTTTCAGTTTTACTTAAGGTGTTACCGTTAAATGATCCAAACAGGATATTTTTTTCTGATTTAATTACTTCCAATACTGCTAATTTTTTTTCTATACTTTGTGTTTTCATTTTGGTTACTTTTAGAGCTAAGTTGAAGTATTTTAAATAAGTTTTTGTTTAAAAATGACAACTTCTTTGTAGTTGAATTAAAATGACAACGGGCAAGTGCCGTTATCATAGAAACGAAACATTCCAATAATGCAAAGTTGCAAAGTGCAAAGTAAATATTGCAAAGCGAATGAGGTATGACGGTGCAACACTTTACTTTGCAGCTATTCACAAATTGCAAAGTGCAAAATGCAAAGTTGCAAAGTAAATGGTGCAATAGGGCCCTGGCCGGATAAGAGACTTCATCTAGAAGGTCGTGGTAAATACAAATACGACTGTCAAAAAGATTTTGCGATTCCTAGATCGCACTAGGCTAAACAATCACAGCAATCGATGTCCTTGATCTATTAGAGAATAATTGGACGTTACCATAGAAAACATTGATATTACTTATTATACACTTGACATAAAACTCATAAAAGTCAAAATTGTAATCTCTCCAAGATCCAACCACGACGCGTAAACGAAGTAACACGTAGGTTTCTAGTAGTCATTTTGTGGAAGATATATGTACAAAGAAGAGTTGATTCCTTGTGATCTTGTACTCTGTCAAATAAGATGGATAAATTAATGGTAATGCTTCGTGATAATTATAATTGCAATAACAGTGTTTTGCCCAAAGAACTAAAAAACACACTAGAAAATCAAATTGAGTTTGCCAAGTTATCTTATCCTTTAGCAAATCTGTGCACATTAAATTTGCCTCAGACTTATAGTCCATGCAGCCTCATTGCTCAACGTGATCTCCCCGATTATTGTTCTAAGATGGAAAACATATTTCAATCTCCAAATAAAACTGACACGTGTTCTCCTATTAGAGAGTCTATGAGAAGAAGGCAGCTACTGGATGAGTATCTAGAAGAAAAAGAAAGAACATTGAAGAAGAAGATCAGGAGGGATAATTATAATCTGCATGAAGATTACTCTGAGCGAATGTTCACGGTTGCAGGGAAAAATGGGATTTTAAAAATAAGAAGAGATAGTAGCAGAGAAAATTCAGAATACACTGTTTGGAAGAAATACCCTATGAATACTATGAGAACGAAAACAAAAGATTTTGGACAAGTTTTTCCGAATCAAGCTCCAACAGCTACGTTGTGTCGCCGCATCGTGATTGAAGAAAACTTCAGAAGTGATTTTACTGTTGCTGAACAATCAAAATGCTATTTTCAGAGAGAATAGATATTCTTGTAACTAAACGTAACAAATAAGTTTATAGAATGTCTAGTGGACATTCTTCTTGAAGATTTATAAAATTTATATTATCAGTTTTCTGCGTACGTTTGACCGTATTTAGATTTTTTGTCTTAAAATGCATGGAATTTTCAAAATTTGTAAAACTAAAGTTCACAGTAATTCTATGATATTTTTGATCTTTGTTTCGGATTCTGAACTTTAAGGCGCTACAGAAAAATGCCATTCAATGGCTGAAATTTTATTGCTGTAGTGGTCATTGGATGACTTCAACTTCATAAAGTCGTTGATGACAGAACCATTGAGTATGACAAGATGACAGTATACTGACAAGAACCTCTACTTTATTGTCAATGGCCGCATTTCCATCGAAAGTTAAAAATTATTGCTGAGTCAAAAGTGCAAATAGCCTTCTGCAATTAAAACGTTTTAAGTCTTGAAGATTCAGCATTGCAGTTTCAAAGTTTCATATTTTTAGGATTTTAAAATGTAAAGTTTTAATTTGTAAAAAATAAAAATCCTAGAAAATGTTTGTGGAAATTAATAACTAGGCATTTTTACATTCTTTGTTTTGATAGCTCACTCGATTTTTTAACTTTTGATACTTTTACCTCCATTTCTCGTTTCCTATTATTTCTTCTCCAGGAACAACAGAAATTTTAGTTTGCCTACATAGTCCTTGGAATTTATTTTTTTAAACTGCATCTTATAGTTTCAAAAATATAGGTACCAAGGGAAATAGTTAAAATTACGGTAAAATACAAGTTTTGATGCGCATGAGTCCTAACTTAACCTACCGTGACCTATCCTAACCTATAACCTAATATGTAACCCAACCTAACCTGTAACCTAACCTGTAACGTAACCTGTAACCTAACCTGTGACCTAACCTGTAACCTAACTTATAACCTAACCTAACTTAGGTTTAATTTAAGTTTGCGTTGTTCGTCAATTCATAAGGGTTTTGTGGTTTAAGTTTTGAAGTGTAAGGAAGTGTAAGTAAATATTAGAGATTCAATAGTAAATTAAATAAACCAAGCATAAGCATACTTAAACAATATAATGTTGAATAAGTAATTTAAATGTATCCTACGACACCTGGGGAAGCGCTCTTAGCGCAACAGAACCAAGCTCTATTCCAGGAAAATCAGGCTAGAAGTAACAATGCACAAGCACTATAAAGTGTGAGCAACGGAATTTTGATTCAGAGAAGGCCTTGGGAATTTTAGGTTACATCTGCACTCAACGACCTGATATTAATTTTAAGTAGGTAGTAGAACTACTACAGATCATTAAGAACTACTCTGTCACTAACTGACAGACCTACTTTAAATGGCGCGCTCGCGTAGCATTTTAGTTCGGATTTTGGAGCTATCAACAATCTTTAATCAAGAAATATTTCTTTTGTACTTCATTAAATATGAATGCCATTATTAAAAACTGATTTTTTCAAATTTTTTAAAACAGTATCTCTCTCTTCAAAAAGTGACAGTTTAATTAAACTAATTCATACGATTCAAAATTTGACATGACCGATATGTCTATCTCTTTCTTTCAAGGCCAACTCTGAATCAAAATTCCGTTGCTCACACGTTATATTGCATGGATTCAGGAAAAAAGCACCCAAACAAACCCGAAAACTGGAAATGAATGCTGGAAAAATAAACAAATGGGAATGCTCAAAGGTGAACGATCAAATCACATTTGCAGATATAACCAAGGAAAACAATCAACCCAAGATAGTATCAAAGGAAAATGAGACTACAAACCAACTACTATTAGCTTTAATAGCTAGAATGAATCGACAAGAAAATACGCTTGCAACACTATAAGTGACCTGTTTTAAAAACTAAAAAAAGAAAATGGCGATAAAGCCACTACGTCCACATCAAGAAATTAAAACCAATGGACAGAAGTGATATTAGAATAGCCACTTGGAATGCCAACGGAATCTTACAACACTAACAAGACCTTGAAGCATTTATTAATATACAAAAAATAGACATATACCTCATCCCTGACACTCATCTTACAAGGGAATCATACCTCAGATTCAGAGATTATCATTGCTATCACACTACTCATACTGATAACACAGCCAGTGGTTTTAGTGCGATAATAATTAAAATAACATAACCTATTATGAAGAAACGAGTATCGAAACTGAAGAAAATCAGGTTACAGTAGTAGCAATTAAAACCGAGAGGCTGAAGCTAGTAGTAGCCGTAATATACTGTCCACCTAGATATAATGAAAAAAAGAAAACTATTTAAACGTTCTCAAAAAATTGGGAGAGCGTTTTATTATAGGAGGCGATTAGAACGCAAGAAATACGAGGTGGAGATCAAGAACCACCACTACTAAAGGGAGAGAACTGCATGTAGCAGCAACAGAAATGGGGTGCTTTTATTCTTCAACAGGAAAGCCTACATCTGGCCCTCAGATTTCAATAAGGCGTCAGATTTGCTTGACTTTTTGATACACTCTAAAAAATTACCGGTGAATTATACCCTAAAAAATGGAGGCAACTATGTTACCTCCATTTTTTGGGGTAAATTTACTTCAAAGTGTAATTTTCATAGGAAGTGGGGAAATTTCAACATTAGGTTAAGTTTGCATTGTAATGTTTCCTTTTTAAGTAAATTTACAGATTGAAATTACAATCTCAATGTAATTTTACATTTTAACATTAAAACACCTGTGTAAAGTTACATGACAAAGTTAATATTTCATGGCAATAGTACTTTTCAGGGTTAAAATACAAATGTGAAAATACTTCTTGAATGTAACGATGACTTGCGAAAGTACTTGCGAAAGTACTTGCAAATTCAATCGTTCCTCTGGGAATTGTATGAAACAAAATAAAATCAAAGTAATTTTTATTGAACGTATGTACTTATATAAAATATAAGACATAACAGAACTTCTTTTCAGGGGCTTTCGGAAATATTTGGTCTCTCAAAGACATTCAGATAAAGTTTCGATTCCACCTAGAAAATTAAAAAATTATAAATTATATAAACAATTATACACGAGTACCTTTCTCAATTACAGTTATGCTAGTTTATTTCGAATTCTTCAACTTTTGATTCATCCTAGAAAAACATTAAATTAAATATTTTTATTTTATTGGTTTAAATTTGTAATTTTAACATATAGGTACTTACCGATTATTATTTTTTAACTTCTACTATAAAATAAAATTCTTCCCATCTTCGGTCATACGTGTAAATATTTGCCTTTAATAAATCCGCACTACACTACAACGAAAAACAAAATATTAATGAGCAATGAACACTTCGTTCGGTATCGATAGAGTACGCCTCGCCGAAATCATAAAAGAATGGTACACACCATTCCGACCATTCCCCAAAAAGCCTATTTGGACTGTTCATAATGGATTCCTGAATTCTTTCACGAAACGAAGGTCACAAACAAGTGCGATCAGCGACATAGCATCTCAACGGTTAAAAACATATTAAGGGTAAAATTACACTATTCTTGTTCAAGTTCATCTTATCTTTAATATTACACTAAAAATGAATTAAGTTATTGAGCAATTATACATTTGTAAGGAAAAAATTGTCTGAGTTATGTAAATTTATATTATGGATAGTGATTTTAACCAGTTCAATGTAGTAGAATTACTTATATTTGTATAATTTTACATAATTACAGGGCATTTTACCACAAATAGTAAAACTACTAAATGTATAGGTAAAATTAATTTTAGGGTAAAAATACCGCAAATAATAGCGAAAAGTTACCTCTTTCCCAAGGTAATTTTACCTCATTTTTTACAGTGTAGGAAGAAAAGTATCGGAGAATTATATAAATGTTGATGAAAGCTTTGACTTAAATTAAGATCATTCTCCGGTTATCCTAACACTAAGCGAAAGCGTAATTACAAAAAAGTGCAGCCCTTTAGGCTGGTAAATAAGTACACTGACTGGGTAGGTTTTCAAGAAAGACTACATAATGGAATGCAATTAAATGTACCTTTGTGCACGACAGAGCAACTGAACCAAGAAGCTGAAAAGTTTGTCCAAGATATACAACATGCCTGGGAAAATACACCGGAAATTAAAAAGAAAACCATCGGTAATAATTACCCCAAGGAAATTAGAGACCTAGTGGCAGAAAAACAAAAAGCACGGAGAAAATAGTAACAGACAAGAGCACCGGACGATAAAAACAGGCTAAATAACCTTGCACAAAGATTAAGAAGAGAAATACAACAGATTAAGATCAACTCCATTAATAACTATTTAAAAGAACTGACAAACAACAGATTATTCCTTGTGGAAAGCTGACAAATGATAAAACAACAGATTATTCCTTGTGGAAAACCACAAAACAATTGAAAAGGCCGATTATGTACATTGCGCCAATAAGAACTGCAGACGGTAGATGGGTATTATATATTTTTAGGGGTTAGTAACTCCACGAGAAGTCGCCAAAGAAATTAAGAAGAATATTAGTTCGAAAAAAATCACCGGGCTACGATATAAGAACAAGAGCAGTACTTAAACAATTACCCAAGAAAAGAATCGTAAAACTTACCAACCTCATTATCGCGGCGTTCAGACTAAAGCATGTCCCAAATATCTGGAAAGTGACTAAAATTATGATGATCCCTAAAGCAGGAAAACCAGAAAATGAAGTATCATCTTATAGACCTAAATCATTGTTGCCAATTCTGGCAAAAGTATTTGAGAAAAGTGCTGCTGTTTATAAGATTAAAACCGTTAATTGAAACAACCTGATTCCTGAACACGGTTTGGCTTCAGACAACAACATTTGACGATAGATCAGGTGTACAGAATTACGGATATCAAAGAAAAGGTATATGAGGGAAAAAAGATATGTTCAACGCTGTTTTTAGACGTAGCCAAAGCTTTTGACAAAGTCTGGTATGAGGGATTAATACATAAATTAGAGATAAGCTTCCCAAAATGCCAAAATCCCAAAAAATGCAGCTCAATAACGTGACCAAGAAAGACAGCTATCCCTTACCACGCATCGACGACGCGTTAGATACCCTGTCTGGTTCACGATGGTTTTCGACTTTGGACTTGAAGAGTGGTTATTGGGAAGTTGAAATGGAACCTGAAGACCGGGAGAAGACCGCGTTCACTATTGGTTCCGGACTATGGCAGTTTACAGTTATGCCTTTCGGTCTATGTAACGCTCCGGCCACATTTGAGCGTCTAATGGAGACCATCCTGAAGGGGTTGTCGTGGAAGACTTGCCTGGTCTATCTGGATGACGTGATCGTAGTTGGAAGATCATTCAGTGAACATCTGAAAAATCTGGAGGAAGTGTTCCGGAGACTGCGTACAGCCAACCTGAAATTGAGTCCGAAAAAGTGCGACATATTCCGAAAGGATGTGTAAAATTCGTGCAGTTCAAGAGTGGCCAACACCGAAAGATAAACACCAACTTCGTAGTTTTCTTGGGTTATGTACGTACTACATGCGTTTCGTTCCTGGGTTTGCCAATATAGCGAAGCCCCTGACAAGGTTAACTGAAGATGGGCGCGAGTATGTTTGGAGCGGAGAGTGCGAAACAGCTTTCCAACAGTTGAAGCGTGCCTTGACAACAGCGCCAATATTGAGCTACCCACGGACAGAAGGAAAATTCATACTTGACACAGATGCAAGTAACCTGGCCATTGGGCGTGTACCTTCTCAGCCGGTCAGTCACCACCGTCTGTGATGTTTGGACGTGAGCTACGGTTACCGTGTGATCTGGAATTTGGATGTCCACCAGCAGAACAAGAGGTAGCCGGAAATGATTATGTTGTCAACTTAAAGAAGAAGTTGGAGGATATTCACGACCAAACCCGAAACACTAGCCGAATCGCGAGTGACCGGATGAAGACTACGTACAATGTGAGAGACCAAAAGGAGGGTTTCAACCTGGAGAGCTTGTCTGGTTATACAACCGCAAAGACGTCGTGGCTATTCTCTAAAGTAACAGCGAAATTGAGAGGGCCCATACCATGTAGAGAAACGAATAAATGGCTTGATTTATCGCATCCAGAAATTGCCAAGAGGGAAACCAAAGGTGGTACACTCCAATCGTCTGGCGCACTATGAGGGAAACAATAACGTAGTCCCGGATCGAGAAGATGATGCTGAGGTGGCTGTCAATACCGTAAGGCCTGAAGATGATCAGTGAACCTTTGGAGAATTTATGGCTGCGTTTTCCGGAACTAGAAAAGCCCGATTCGGAGTCACGACCGAGATGCAACAAGACCTCTTCCGCGTCCCTGGTGATTATTCCATTGCCCACTGTGTCTCCGAGGCTCTCCGCATGTCCAGGGGGATCGCAGTAGTGTTTAAGAATAAATTTGGACGGCTGGGTGAACTTCGAGATTAGAATCCCTCTGTTGGCAAAGCCTTACACTTGCCTGATCATGACCGCTCCGTTTACTACTTGGTAACCAAGCAGTTTTACTACCAGGAACCGAGTTACGCCAACCTGTGAAGGGCATTATGGGATTTGAGGACCGAGTTGCTTACCAGGAGTATTAACAAATTGGCAGTTCCCAAACTCGGCTATGGGCGGGACCAGTTGGATTGGAGAATCGTTCGAAACATGCTGGAAGTTATTTTTAGAGATACGGATGTGAAGATCTTAGTCTGTAGCTTCGATCCCCAGCCCGCATCAAGGCCAACAAGGAGTGTAGACTGTTATTTCTACCGTAATGGAACATGTAGTCGAGGTGAAGACTGTCGATACCGTCACGACCCTTTCTACAGAAACCAGAGAATAAAACCTGTTCTGGGACAGAACAGACTTGAAGAGGGGGGCAGTGTAACGAATAGTAAACCCACATATGACGTCATCAAACATTCTAGGTGTATGAGTCATCAACTGTATGACTCATCAATCAACACCTGCGAGTATGACTCATCGACACGCCTCATCAACGTCACTAACAACAGCTGTATGTATGACTCATCAAAACGTCATCGAACATTCTAGATGTATGAGTCATCGTATGAAAGATATAAATTGATTTCGCGGGTGGAAGGAGTGAGTTAATGTTTAACCGGCGTCGTGTTGAAATGTACTCTGAATAATTAGTTAATGAGTCAAAATTTCTCAAACGGATCACCCCAATTCGTTTGAAGAATGTTTATAAACGTTAATACATTTTTTCAATAGTATTGAACATGCTCAACATTAATCCAGATGCATTTTGCGAAAATATTTTTTTTCTAAATAATATTCTTTATTAAAGTTTATAGTCGGTTTTTTGAAAAAAAATATGCTACAGACGTTCTAATGAACAAAGATTTCTCATTTCATCGTTAAACACATATTTGTAGTGATTTTTCCTGATTTGAAAAGTTGCATTTTAGTCAATTATTTATAAAGTTTGTTTATAACAAATTCAAGTAAAACTATGTTCTGCGCCTTATTTCGACTCAAAAAAAAACTACAAATATATCTTTCGTTTCTTAAAAATATGCCGTTGAGAAAAAAAATGGCCCGAAGTTAAAAAAAAAGTTATTTGAGTTTTTTCATCGTCGCGCAAGGCTTGCGAGTAAGCTGCGACTTGTCATGCTCGCGTCTAAACTATCCTTCAACCAAAAACAGAATTATGCAAAGGCCACGCTGTAATCTAAATGATAAAATAAACAATAAATGAGCTAGAAATAGAGTCACTGCATCTAGTCACCTAGGCCAGCTGGTCGATCAGAGTACCGCAAACCGCCGCCATATTGGGGCAGAGAAGGGTGATTTTTAATAATGGACAAACTAAAACCAAGTTTTACGTGTTTGACATATTAGAGGTTTGATATTTTAGAATAAGAAAAACCTTTTAAAGTAAACGTGGATTTGATTAAATGCTATACAGAACAAATAATGAAAAATTTCGTGCTTCGTTTGCCCCAATATGGCGGCGGTTTGCGTTACTCTTGTCGACCAGCACGGCCTAGGTAACTAGATGCAGTACTCTAGCTAGAAAGATTTAGTAGCGGCACAAATTGATTTTAATTAAAACTAAATGTAAAATCAGCAATGAAAATCTGTTTGTTCTAGCATATGTCACTTAATTTTTAGCAACGTGAAAATTGCACTCGTATCTTATTTCTCCCCGGGTCGTATTCGTTTGTTTAGGTGTGATTACGAAAATTACTCATTTCTTGTATTTACCCTTGAAATATAGATATGTCCATTCTTGCACAATTTTCGTTTATACTGATTTATTGTTTACCTGATTTACTCATTTCAGTTTCAGTCGTCGTACTGAAGCGAATGTGTCTAAATAAGTTAATCTATTTTAAATATAACATGCCGCAACCAAATTCATGCTGTAACACTTTTAATAAAAAAAGTCATAGTCGCGTTTATAGAAACTTCTATAAACGTGACTATGACTTTTTTTGCAAATTTCACGTTGCTAAAAATTAAGTGACATATGCTAGAACAAACAGATTTTCATTGCTGATTTTACATTTAGTTTTAATTAAAATCAGTTTGTGCCGCTACTTAATCTTTCTAGCTCATTTATTGTTTATTTTATCATTTAGATTACAGCGTGACCTTTGCATAATTCTGTTTTTGGTTGAAGGATAGTTTAGACGCGAGCATGACAAGTCGAAGCTTACTCGCAATCCTTGCGCGACGATGAAAAAACTCAAATAACTTTTTTTTTAACTTCGGGCCATTTTTTCTCTCAACGGCATATTTTTAAGAAACGAAAGAAGTATTTGTAGTTTTTTTTCGAGTCGAAATAAGGCGCAGAACATAGTTTTATTTGAATTTGTTATAAACAAACTTATAAATAATTGACTAAAATGCAACTTTTCAAATCAGGAAAAATCACTACAAGTATGTGTTTAATGATGATTGAAATAACGATGAAATGAAAAATTTTTGTTCATTAGAACGTCTGTAGCATATTTTTTCAAAAACTGACCATAAACTTTAATAACGAATATTATTTACAAAAAAGATATTTTCGCAAAATGCATCTGGATTAATGTTGAGCATGTTGAATACTATTGAAAAAATGTATTAACGTTTATAAACATTTTTCAAACGAATTGGGGTGATCCGTTTGAGAAATTTTGACTCTAATACATAAATAGTTTTTATATAAATGGTCCTCAAATAAATTTGTAAATACCTAGCATTTTTAATAGTTTGTTAAATAGTTTATAGTTATAGTGGTTTTTAATTTTAATTAAGTGCATTGTAAATAAGCTTTTCTATATTAATAGACGATTTTAAACAGCATTTTTGATTATTATTTTAAAAAGAACGTTACACTACAAAGAAAATCGCGAAGTCGCTAGAAAGAAAGGAATTAACAAAAAAAGAGGTGTAAGAAGTAAATTAAAGCTACAATTTTTACAGTTCCAAGTAAAAGGGAAGAAGAAAAGGAAAGAAAACAGAAGAAGACAAATGTAACGAAATTGATAACAATGACGCTACCGATTATATTAGGGTTGATAGTATAGGTGTTCTTTCACAACCTTCTACATTAAAGTATTTAAGTATGCTTACAAGAGACGGCTGATTTCATCCAATTCGGCTGAAAACATGTGGCAGAAGTGGACTTTCAGACAGAAATGCATCTATCCTTGTGAATGCTGTGCTCAAATATTCTGGTATAGTCAGTAACGAGAATTCATTGTTAATTATTGACAGAAGTAAAATTATAAGGAAAAAAAGATGGAGCAAAGATCTAGTTGATATAGAAATGAAACAAAAACAGTATGTTGTTTCTGGAATATACGGTAGGAAAGATAGAACACTTGTGAAATGGGTAGCCGTGCGGCTAAGAGTTCAACTCTTACTCAGGCGGTCCTGATACGATGCCCGGCTATACCGGCGAGAAGATCTTTCTCGTCGATAACACACTTGCAGTTGAATAAATAGAATCCAGTTATCACACTAAACAAATTACCGAAGAAAAAGTTAGTGTAGTTATTGTTGCGGTACCAGGTGCTATTTACTAAGGGCATGTGACACCTCCGTCCCGAAGCGCCAATAACATTAAGACCGGTCTTTTTAACTTCCTTCAAGATTCTTTGGATGTAAATTTAATAGTATATTAAAGAACAAGTTTTATAAGGGTTGATTTGGCGCACGAATCCCAAGTTAGAAAACGAGCCGCAAGCGAGTTTTTCTATGGGATGAGCGCGTCAATGCCCTTATAAAACGAGTATTTTATGCTATTTTTACTAATTTGCTCCCCCTTTTTCCTTATCTTAATAAAAAAAATATATTTTGGTCGTCTAGAGAATTTTGTGTTAGTTGGTAACACTCGGCGCCCGCTTGAGTTTTTGAATCATTTGTCATCATCCGTCACTTCAAATGAATTAGTTATTACTTTTGTTACTTTATTAGTGTTACAAATAAATCAAATATGAGCGAAGACAACTTAATTTGCACTCCGCCCGAAATTCGCAAAAAAAGCAAAGATGATTAAATCGATGATACGTGTCTTGTTTATAGTACCATACAATTACAAACATGAATTGGACTTACTGATTTGTCCAAGCAGATTTGATGTAGGTACGAGACTTGTTTATGTTACTAATTAGGAATATCCAAAACCTAACCTTCTTTCCAAGTAAAAATAGACCATAACTTCAAGTGAAATTTCATGTAAGTAACAATCAACAAAAAGGAAACCAATTCAACGATATTAATTAAAAATTTATTGGAGGTTGACAATTTTGACAGATACTTGCAGTTTGAAGTTGTCACATTCCACGCATTACCCATCCAACCCTTAAAAACTAAATAACCCTATAATTCATTAAAGTACAGTGTACTTTTATAGATAGCCATAAACGACTCCTACTGATAGACGTTAATAAACGTATTACAAACGCAAATTAGAAAAACAAAATTAAAAACTACCATTGGCCAAAAGTATTACCGAAACAGAGCTTAGAGAAATGATTATAAATATTCCTGATAACATCGAAGTTTTAAGCTCATTCCATAAATTACTATAGATGGTAACCGAAGCTTCGTCAGAATGTAGTAACAACGCCACGACAGCTTGATTCGGACGAAGATTTATTCTTAAAAAGCAATACCAGACAAAAAGATTTTTTTTTTCAAGTAAATTTTTAGACATATGGGAAGGTGGGGGTGGAATGCGACTTGCCGTCATCTCCTCATGGTGGATTGTAGGTTGTTTTTGTTTATTTATAAAAAAACCAAGCGAAGGGCTGCTTCGAAAAATTAACATTTTTAAATCTTATTGTTAACATTTTTAAGAGAAAAAAGAAACCTGAAGATATTAATATTTTTCTAAAAATGTATTACAGTTTGTGTTTGATTAATCAAAAGGCAACTATGCAGCACCTAGATCAACTAAAAATTCAAATTTTCACCTATATAATATTGCTTCGCCCTACCAGTGTTGGGCGTAATCAACGAATTTTTGCAATTGATTGATTAGTCAACTAAAAATTTAATTATGACTAATTAATCATGACTAAAGTAACCATGATTGAAAAATTAGTCTTAATAATGACTAAATAAAATAATCATCAATCATTTAATCATTAGTTCCAGTGGCGTGCGATGAGAATTTAGGCTAGGGAAGCAACCACGATTTTAATTATAATACACCTAGGTACAGGCGCGGATTAACGGGGAGGGAATAATTCCCCCCTTCTCAATTTAAAAATAAGTACACATAGAATAGAAACAAATAATGTTTGTTTAATTATTATTTATTAAAACAATTATTTTTCCAAAAATTTTCCCCTCAAAATAGTTCTCTAAATCCGCCCCTGCTAGGTACAATAAAAAAACAGTGTTACAATTATTAAGCTTAAAAGTTTTTCAAAGAAGAACTTTACACTTTATACTTATGGAATTTGTTGACTATTATTCTTTATTTCAAAAAAACTACTACTATGTATTTATACTGCAACTCGATTTTCCAGTCTTTCTTAGCAAAATACCAGTGCAGGTTTTAATCTTTGTTGTTAAATTTGAAAGTTCTGGTTTTGATCTGCCTTTCTTAATAATTTGTAATTTCTCCTCAAAACTGTATGCGGGAAATTCTTTATTAATAATTTACAAACTGAACAAAAAAAAATCGACCCGATTCGGATCTATCGAAGGTACTCGAACCTTTCACCGAAGCAGCTGAATTTGCAGTCGTGACGATAATGCAATTTTAAATTTGCATACAGGCAAACTAAATAGAACTATTTGTCTTTTAAAAAAATCCAACTTATATAAATTGAAATAATAAAATGCAACAAAATACAGTCTCATTCGCAGATTTACATTACTTAAGTAACATTAAATTTAACAAACACTAAATCGAACAAAGATCCAAGTTATAATGAATAAACATTTGGGCATGAAGCACACTAACAATAACGACCAAACAATGCTAAGAGCATCGTCTACTATATGACCACGCCTGCGGAATCACGCCAAGGCTAAGAGAAGAGTAGTTGTAATCAGTGCTTATATGCAGTGTATGTAACACATTTGAATCGGTATTACCTTTCCGTGCAAGTTTAATGAGCCTAATTTAAAATAGTACTCTAAATAATTATACTTTTTGCTGTACGGAATTGATATTAATATTAATTGATATTAAATATTACAAATTTAAATAAACGATAACCATAATTTTATAAAAATATTTTTGTTAGCATTGGTTTTTATTTTTAATAAATTCTCAAGGGAAGCGTTGCTTCCATTGCTTCCATTGCCACTGATTAGTTCCAATCATAAATAGGTAACTAAAACCTTTTTGTACAATTTCCACAAAATTACTGTGCCAAAATTATTATTAGGTGACACTCTATTGTTAACTCCCAAATGAACTTTTTTAAGCATCCACAAGTATACATCAGTAAAAATAGCACCCCCAATAATTTGTCGATTTTCAGTAATCTTACTGCCATCATTTTGGACTAATTAAAAGCCAATTCAAAAAATTTTGAACCAACCAGTATTCATTAGAAATGAAAATTTTAAAGTGGGAGTGCTGGCTTGAGCTGGCACCCCCAGCATATAATAATAATTCAATTTAAACTAGTCATAATTTTGGATTAATGAAAGAATATCCAGCAGCATATAATCCATTGTCAAAATCAATCCCGTAATTGGTAAATCGCCCCTTGTAAATAAATCCACGAAAATAAAAATAAAAGGTATAGAACCATGCTGTAGCAAGCTGTAACGTTGCATTAATTTAATACTACTTGTTGGCAGATAATTCATTCATTCATTTATTACATTCATTTTTGAAATCATCCCCTAATTTGGTAACTACCCCTATAAATAGTATCGCGAATTAAAGATGAAAAACTCGGCCATAATTTTGGACTAATTAAAAACCAATCATTGGTTTATAACCCATTTTTGAAATCATCCCCTAACCTTGTAAATCGCCGCTACCCTTATGAATGATGTCACAAAATTCAATACATAAGAGTCTGAAGAAACTGTACTGTAATCTGAAACTAACGAAAGAGTATTCATTTTTTCAAACGCAATTTTTGAAATCATCCTCTAAACTTTTACTCTCCATAAATAGTATATAACGAAGTTAAGTAAAAGGCTGAATAACCGAGCCATAACTATGGAATAATTAAAGACTATTTACTGGCAGATAACCCATTTTTGAAATCATCACCTATATTGGTAACTTACCCCATGAATAATGTCGCGAATTAAAAATGAAAAATCATGCCATAATTTTTGACTAATTAAAGACCAATCATTGGTATATAAACCATTTTTGAAATCATCTCCTAACCTGGTAAATCCCCGCTTCAGGTCACAAAATTGAATACATAAGATTCTGAAAAACTGTGCTGTAGTCTGGAACTAATGAAAGAGTTTTCATTTTTTAAAACGCCATTTTTGAAATCATTCCCTAAACTGTCATTTCTTCTTCTATGGGATAGTTATCTATTTTGGGGTTGATTTCCAAAAGTGATTATATTAGTGAATCGTTTTTAATTAGTCCATAGTGATGGCTCGGTTATTAAAGATTTTACTTAACTTCGTGATACTGTTTATGGGGAATGACAGTTTAGGAGATGATTTCAAAAATGGCGTTTGAAAAAATGAATACTCTTTCATTAGTGCAAGATTACAGCACAGTTTCTTCAGACTCTTACGTATTCAATTTCGTGACATTATTCATAAGAGTAGCGGGGATTTACCAGGGGATGATTTCAAACATGGCTATATACCAATAATTGGTCTTTAATTAGTCTAAAATTATAGCATTGTTTTTCATCTTTAATTCACGACATTGTTCAAGGGGTAAATTACCAATATAGGGAATGATTTCAAAAATGAGTTATTTGACAATCAATAGTGAATTAATACAACGTTCTATCAGCTTTTTATTAATTATTTTCTTGGATTTATTTGCACGAGATAATTTACCAATTAAGTGGATGATTCCAAAAATAGGTTATGCGACAATAAATAGTCCTTAATTACAGCAGCATACAGTGCATACAAAACAGTGGAAGCAGTCGCGATACGACGTATGCGCTATTACGTTCGTACGCAATGTGTACGAACATGATAGCGCATACGTCATATCGGGACTGCTTCCACTGTCTCGTATGCACGGCACGCTCCTACTTAAGTCCAAAATCATGACAAAGTTTTCCTGAATTTTATCATTTTTTATTTTGTGGCATAATTTTATGTAGGGTAGTTTACTATTTAGGGTTTGGTTTCGTGTATAAATTTGTTTATCTACGACCACCATAGAAAGTTACATATTCCGCACAATCTAGTAACCGTGAAAACGACCAATTGCGAACAATCCTCAAACTCAACGGTAAAGTATGTGAGGAAGGAGTTCTCAATAATCCGTAGTTCTATTAAAACGCCATAGATGTCACCACTTGCAATATTTATAATATTATTAATTATTTGAAATATAAAATGTTATAAATTTTAGATAAAGGTTAATTTATTTTGTTTAATTAATATTTTACATTAAATTATATTTCGAATGGAAATCCATCTAGAAAAAAAAACTAAGGTCAGACCCGGGGAATTGAACCCGGATCGCTCGATTAGTAGCTACAGCGTAACCATTGAGCTACCGAGACGCCTTTCAATGATGTTTTTTTCTCATTATATAAAGTTACAATGATTGTTATTCAATTAAAACGTAAAATTAATTAATGTTTTACATTATTATATAATTTTTAATGTAATTTTATTTATTATTATTGCTAAATTACAATGAAAACATTGAAAACATTTATAATTTGATACATAATGCGAGAATATTTGACATTTTGCGCAGAGGTTAATAACCTTGACAATTGAATTGTGATTTTTGTACATATAAATTATTTTTTGTACTTTGCGTTCACAATGGGCTCATTGTGACACCGAAAACGATTTCATAATATATTCTATTATAACATCGTTTTTGGAGACTATTTGTTTTGTAAGATTGGTAACATTTGTTTTATATTACATATAAACACATTTAATCTTGACACATTCTAACCTCACAAAACGCGAAAAGTCATTTTATAGTGTTACCACATGTTAAACGCAAAAATCACTAGATTGTAATGCAATGCTTTTAATAGCTTGAATTTACAATTTCTATAAAATTAATGGCGCAAAGTACAAAAAAATAGTATATTATACTTGTTTTATAAGACGTATTGTAGCACTCTTTCCTTTGGAACACTCCTCGCTTCTCTCGTCGTGTCCCAAACAACTCGTGCTACAATAGACCGTCTGATACAACTCGTATAATAATATACTAATTTTGAAAACGAGTACATAATTATTTAGCTGTAAGTACTAAATAGTAGATTGACTGAAATTATACAAATTGTAAACGTATTATTACTATTGTCTTTACAAATTTAATGTTTACTTTTGTCGTTTTTAAAATTCTAGATGTATCATGAATGAATCCGATGAAGGAAAATTGGGGTGTACACTCGTACACCTCCAAACATCGTGGAAGCGGCTCACATTACATCTCTTAATTTATTGCCAAATATTTCACGTAAAAAATATGAATGCGAGTATTGCGAGTATAAATTCTAGGTTAAAAGACTTTCTTAGCTGTTGGTGGTTTATTACTTTTTTTGTTGTCGTAGATTCGACTACGTCTCATGCCGCAAAATCTTCACACTCGTGAGAAATTGGAACTTTTCTGCATTTGTAACACAATATACTATTACCTATAAATTGAAGTTAATTAGCTAAGTGTAAAACGTAAATAGCTGCAGGGTAGTAGTCTGGAATGTTAACTGCAGCCTCAATTTCAATAAAAAATTTTTAGTTTTGATTAATTGATTACAACTAAAACTAATCAATCACTAGTCATCAGGGTATGATTGAAACTAATTAATCATTAGTCATGATTAGATTTTTATAGTCATTAGTTTACAATCAATAGTCAAATTGAATTTTGTCGAACAATGCGCCATACTGAGCAGTGGCTCATCTTTAAATGGTTTGCTGTGTATATTTACCACAGTCTAGTGAATTTAGTTTTTTAGCATTGGTGCTGTAGTTGTTTTCACTGTATAAAACCTTCACCAGTTCACCGTATATGCTCGTAGCGTATAAAACGATGACAAATCGTGGAAGTTGAGCAACCTGGAATTTGACGTTTGAATAACCTATTTTTAAACTTATTTATATTTTAAAATAAGTAAGCAAAACTGTAATAAAAAAGGAAAGAAACATTTTTGGCATACCTTGGACTACTATGGATAGATAAGATACTCATTCGAAAAGATAATTTAGGAGGTAATCACACTTTTAACGTAACATATTCAGTTATTACTTAACATTTAATTTATTAATCCTCCTATAATTTTTTTTAGATTGAGATTTGTAAATATCTTTAATAAACATGCCGCAAGAAGTTTTTGAAAACAAACCAAGTAATATACTTTATAAAGAAGACAACGAACAGGTGTTTGTACTGCTGGGTGTGAGATGTCAGGTAAAACATACATTTGAGTCATAGTAATTGTTTATCGAAGTATTTTATATTTTAATAACATTTTAGTCATTAGCAACCACAGTTGTTCAATTATATGTTACCGAACCACCAAATCATTCGCAATGGATAAAAAAAGAAACTGGCGTTTTGTGTTTCGTTAAGGATAATTTTAGGAAGAATTACTTTTTTCGTTTGTATTGCCCAAAGCGAAACATGTTCGTATGGGAACATGAAATGTATAATAATATGGAATACTACAATTCGTGTGATTTTCTACACACTTTTGAGGGCGAGGTAATTTTTATAATTTTCAATGTGTTTTACTAATATTATAATAAATGTAATATTTTAGGGTTGCATGGTAGCATTTAATTTTGCAAATGTCATGGAAGCAAATGAATTAAAAGCTGTAGTTGATAGGAAATTATTAACTAAGAAAAGACGTGAAGGTGGTGATTATAATTTTTGTTACGAATTTCAAAACTAACTTTGGGATTGTTTTAGAAAAAAGAAATTCAAGAAATAATTTTACTATTCAACAAGAACCAACAACACCTAGACTTCCAACAGCTAATGACTTGATGATTTATAAAAAGAATTCGGATCCAGGTACGAGGATTGATTTGAAATCTTTTTTTAGTATATGAGGGTGGGCTGAAACATTTACGCAATCCGTAGAAGTAATTTAATAGTTTTTAAAAATGAATTTTATTGGAATGTATACTTAATGCCCTCATTGAAGGAACGTTCTTGTAGACCTGCGAAGTACTTGTCCACAGTTTATGTGAGCTCATCATCAGTAACAAATCTCTTACCACCTAGCAATATTTAATTCGGGCAATAGGTCAAGAGGTGTCGAATTTATCATTTAATGGGGTAAATCAAACTTTAATCCATTTAATTTTCTGAAAAAAAAACACATACATTTTGTATTTATCGTTGACAAGAAATTCTGCAATTTTTTTTGTTCAATTTAGCACTTACACATATTTGTTCAATAGCAGCCTCAGCATTGGCAAAAGTATCTTGAATCTCACTTGGGGCATTTCAAGACTATTAAAAAAATAGCAACGTTTATTAATAATACATAGCAGGGACTAACATGTTCAACTAGTGAGTCATTATCAAATCAAACTTGTCAGTAGCTCCAAGTTTAGAAACAAAAAATATACGTTTTGAAAGCAAAATCATAAGAAAGATATACGGAGGAATAAGAGAAGATGACATATAGAAGAAGAATGAGAAAAGAAATAGTATACTAAAAAACATGGACATATTTTGGTGTAAGATGGTTTGGACATACACGGTGTCCATTTCTTCTGGCTTTTCAAATCTTGACAAATTATAGCCTCTAGAACTGAGGGTTCCAAGCCATATGTTGAGGTGAATCAATTGTTTGTGTCCTCTTTATAGTCTCTTAATTTCTAGAATCTTGATGTTCTCCAGAACTTCACCCCACCATCTGTTTTTTGGTCTACCTTTGTTTCTTATTTTTTGGGATATCCATTATGTGACTAGCCCTATCATATTTTACTCTTTTATCTTTTCATTGCCTCTATGTGCCCCAACCATTTCAATTTCTGTGCTTTCACAAAACGTACTGTGATGTTAATGTAAAAAACCGGTTGGGATCGGTGTAGCGTCCACCGGTTGCAGTCAGTAGTAGTGTCCTATATCAGTTTATTCATTGCAGAAGTATACTTATTTGAATTCGTTGCGTCATTGCCTATTTATTTTTTTTTCTTAAATTCTTGAATGTATGAATAATCATTTAACTGATTGAATTGGGTTGAATACCACTTTGTAGTGTTCCCTAATTATATATAGGGAATACACTACTGCGAATGATTAAAATGACTTCCATAATTTTATTGGAATTTATTCAGCTTCAAAAATACAAACTATGAGTGTATACACACACCAGCCTGAGCTCTTAATAGGGGCTGTTTAGTGGACTGTATAAGTATGCTTATAAGGGTATACTGGTTGATACCTGGCTGGCGACTAACTGTTAGTCGAAGAACAGTTACTGTTCTTACAAAGATGTAACGGTAAAAATGACAAAACGCACCACCATAAATAATACATGGTTGCCACTACTGTACACTGATAAACAAAAGTTCGAAAGCTTTTCAAGCTACGGTCTCAAGCACTTCTTGCAAAATGTAAAGCACCCATTTGTTGAAAATGCTCGGTAAGGTTATCTTCTAACCTTGTTCTACATTGCTTAGATTTCTTGTTTCTGGAAGGCATTGTTGAAAGAACACTTCACTCAATGTGGCTTGTATATTGTTATGAATTTCTGATCTCTATTTGATGATGCATGATGTTTTTTCACTAATTTGCTAATAACGTGCACTTGAAAGAACAATCAAAGTAGCACAGTTCATGTAAGTAACGTAATTGTCAAAATGTCAGGTAGAATAGTATTTGATTCAACTGCCCTCTGTAAGTAATTGCACAAATTATTGAATCGCCCTCGTAGCATATATAGTGTGTACATCAATTTTCTTGCTAAATGGAAAACTATTTTAATGGTTTTTAAAAAAAAATCAATTGTGCTCGACTTAAAACCTCAAATGCTGCCATTAATATAAACCTATCGTATACAGAGTGATCAAAAAAGAACGCCTTTGATTTTAATGTTTGTATTTTTTTTTAAATTTTACTTCAAATCATCCTTTGTAAAGAGAATTTATGCACACACTGTATATAAAGATGTATGAAGTTTCTTATCATGTACTTTACATAGCTGAAAGGAAAGCAAAACGTAGGCGCAACATTACAAAAGCAGACATAGGAAATCCTTCTGAATTTCGACATGTATCTCATGTTGGTTGGGATCCTGATAAGGGTTTTGATATTTCCTCTGATGATGCACAGTTACGTCAATTTTTTCAAAAGGTCAGTTATTTGTAGCTTTATTAATCGTAAATTCCGTTTGTGTTCTTAATGCAATAAATCTAATTTTAATTAAAGGCTGGAGTTTCGGAGAAACAATTACAAGATAAAGATACAAGGGAATTTATCTATGACTTTATTAATAAACATGGTGGACGGGAAGCTGTTCAGGAAGAAGTACAGAAAGCTTCGAGAAAACCGGCACCAGCTCCACCATCGCCACTTACTGGACCTCCAGTACCACCTAGAGGGACTGGTCGGTCACACAATGTAAGTATTAGATTTAACTTGGTGATGTTCGTCTGTAAGATTAGGTTGCAATGTTTTTGCCGTTGGAATAGTTTTGATTAGAAAATGATTCTATGATGAATAAATTACATACAGGTTGTCCCTTTTATCCATTGCCATCTATAACCTTTGATTTGAGTAACATACATGTAACTTATCATTTGTTTATGTTTCAGTAAACAATAGGAAATAATCTACATTATTTTCCTAGGACATAAGTAACTTACAGAATACTGATACCCTTGATATAAATCGTTTTATCAAGTATGTTTTGTGTTATCAAGAAAGTATGTTTTGATGGACAGTCGTAAAATATTTAATCAAATGTGAAAAATTATATTTATGTAAATTCTATTTATTATAATCAGACTAATACTTACCGCTAGTAGAGAAAATGTTATAGGCACCAAACAGAGTGGCCCAATGAAAACGAAACAACTTGTTACGCCTGTTAAGGCACTAAACCGCAATTTTTCGAAAAATGGCCAGATAAGTCAAATTTATTGGAAGCGGGTCATATCATATGACTACTTCTATTCAGCTATTTTCAGCCCTAAAATAGAGATGAAGTTCACCCTAAAATTTTTAAACGGCATGGGGTAGCAAAAGACATACCATTTGAAAGCTCAAAGAATTTTCTTTTTCAGTAATATTTTTATTTTTGAATTCCGAATATTAGTTTCCACGAAAATGCAATTCAAGGAAACGGTACAAATTCAAATTTAATTTTACATTTGGAGCATTTGTCAAGTGATAACAGAAGAATTCTTTGCTGTAAACTGCTGTTTGTGTACTGGTTTGTGAAACCTTTACCAGGCCTGGATTAACACTGAAGCCTATGAAGCACGGGCTTCACGTATACAGGTTTTTGGGGGCGCCAGCTCAAGACATGGTTCACAGAATCGCAAATTCATAGAAAGGTCTGGGTCTAGACCGCCGGAAGTAGTTGTAATGGCTACAACAAACTATTCTGGAGAGCGTTGATTTTCAGTCCTCAAAAGGGGAAAAAATTATCTTAGATCCTCTTTTTATCTTTTATCAATTTTATGCATTGACTCAGAAATAACTGATTCTGTAGATTTTCAAAATTGTATAGATACATTTGTGGATTTGCCAAATTAAAGTCGCATAAAAAATGATTGCTTAAATTAATTTTAGTTTAAATTTGTGGTAATATTTTTTTTGTTGATATTGTCAAATTTATAATAAACATACCTATATATAAAAAAACCACAAAATAGTTGACTTTTATGCCTACTTTTATTCATCTAAAGTCTTGCTGCTTTAGCTATTCGGAAAGTGTAAACAATCCAAAAGCAAGGCTATTGGTGGGCGCGCTTAATGATTGATAACGTTTACTTAAACGCGTAAATGCAGATAAACATCCAGTACTGATGTTCATCTTACACGGTGCAATTGCATTTATTTTTATTTGTTTTATTTTATAGTTGTGATTCTGCAAATATTAAAAAGGAAAAAACTTTAACAGAAAAACTAAAATCTAAATACACTCGTGCGAGGGTAGCTCGATATGTATTGCGAAAAACTAACAAAAACAAATATTTAGTGTTGGAAACTTTTTTATTGTTTTTCAAAATATTCTCCCTGATGATCAATACACTTTTCATACGTTAAAACCAAATTTCGTAGCATTTTTTCCATAGAGAATCAGGTATCTCCGACACATGGGTTTTGAATGCATCAACCGCCTCTTCCGGCGTCGAAAATCATTGTCCACGCAGTTTGTTTTTTACGTGTGGGAACAAAAAGAAATCGTTAGGTGCCAAATCAGGACTATACGGCGGATGACCCATCAATTCGACGTTTTGAGTGCTCAAAAAACCAGTTGTTATCGTCGATGTGTATGAGTTCGCATTGTCACGGCGGAGAATGATCCGGCGTCGCACGTTGTTTTTTCTTATTTTTCGGATGACTTCTGGAAAGCAAATGGTTGTGTACCATTTTGAATTGACTCGGGCTCATACGCATAAATCCAAGATTCGTCACCTGTGACGATGTTATAAACCGTTTTTGAAGCACCGTGGTTGTATTTTTCGGGCATTTCTTTCGCCCAATCGATACGAGCCTTTTTTTGAGCGACTGTTAACTTATGTGGAATCCAACGTGCACACAGCTCTTTCACGGCTAAATGTTCATGCAATATCGAATGTATGCTAGTCATACTAACGCCTAAGGATGCCTGAATTTCACGATAACTCGCATGACAATCTTGCTTTATCAGTTCGCGCACGGCATCGACGTTTGCAGGCTCCACAACCGATGTTGGACGACCTTCGTTAGATTCACCTGCCAGCGAACTACGACCACGATTAAATTCATTGAACCAACGATATACAGTTGCTTTGTGTGGGGCTTCATCACCAAAAGTTAAAGTAAGTTGATCGACGCACTGTTGTTGTGATAATCCACGTCGGAAGTCGTAGAAAATCATAGCACGAAAATGTTCACGAGTTAATTCCATTTTTTGGCCGAGAGGAAATTTTCAACTCAATGTAAACAAAACAAATAGCGTCGTATGACAAAACGTTTTTAGTACGTATGCCGTCAAAAATGTCAAACTTTATGTTGCAATTGTCAGATTGTACCTAGCAAAAGCAGGGTTGCCAATTCGCAATATATATCGAGCAAGCCTCGTAGATGCCAGGAATGCCATGCTTGTTGACCGGAAATTGTTATCTGGCGCCGAAGCTTTTTAAACACAATTAAAGAATGTCGAGAAGAAAGGCGATCAGTATTTTTTTTTATTTCTTTTTTGTTTCACCAGTTAAATACATATTTTGCAAAAAAATTTTAATAACAGCTATTTGAGCCTTGAAATTGTATTTATTATAGTGGAAGTCTACGTCGTAAAAAATGCCCTTTAATGACAAACACTTCTTTTAAACTCTGCTTTGTTATTGATAATGATACCTAACCAGTCTAATTTAATTGCGGTGTTAAAAGTTTTCATCGTCGTTTTGGATTTCGCGCTAGAATGTATGCTCTAAGCCAACGGTTCCCAACCTTTTTCCTTCGCGGACCGTTAAACGACGTAGCATTTGCTTGCGGACCGGTAAGGTCAAAAATTAATTAAAGAAAACATTTTGCAAAATAAATAAATATCCATTCTTTATAATAGCAAAAGTCGGTTTTCGTACCTCATCCGCGACCTGCATACTAAAGCTTGAATGACCAAAACGGGAACCGGCCCGAAATCGGCGGTTATCGAGAGGCCGGAGTTTTCCTCTTTCCGCCAAACGAACATCGAGAAAGAATCGCAGAGCGGGATACGTCGCCGAAGACGATAACCGGGTTCTATACACATAGGTCGGTTCATCATTCAAAACCAGAACAAGATATCTCGACAGGGAGCGGATAACAGAAAACGCTGGCTAAGTGGCGAGTGGATTTCAGGAGCGTCAGAAACGGGAATGAGCTCACGCGACCCAGGAAGCAATCGTATAAGACCTCCAGAAGTGGTTTCCACTTAGGAGCCCGATTGATTATGTTGGTGGCGGAGGCGATATTACTTTAGCACGATTCTCGGGTGAAAAACAAATAAAAAATTTCTATTTTTTCCGATTGTAACTTTTTATGGCTTTGCACGACATTTGAAGGGGGAAGATTTTGAGATTTCGAGTTATCGTCTCCCGAAAACGAGCGGAGATACAGAAAAGCCAATAAATACACCGATCGTACACATGTTCGATCGCCCCCCAAAAACCCCATGTCGCCCCTAGCCCCTGCCCCGGGTCGGCAAAAAAACTTCTCCTGTAAAAACAATTGGGGTACGGCGCTGCCAAAGATTGTGCAGATTGTCGCTCTGACCTACCGTAAGGCGGGGACAATTTTTTGTCGCATTCGCCTAAACGCCCGGATTTTGATCGTTCGCGTTAATCGGAGACGCAAGACGAAAATTATTTCGATTCCGGTATGCCTAGACCACTGCGCACCAAACCTGCTTGAAAATTCTAAAACGGGATAGACTATTTGGTCCTACGTTAGCTTCAGGAGGATAACATGAATTAAAAAATTATTTCATTAAAATTTTGAATATTTCTCTGCGGACCGGCAAAAATTTATAACGGACCGCCACCGGTCCGCGGACCGACGGTTGGGAAATGCTGCTCTAAGCGGTAACGCATCATTATGTGAACGTAGCTTTGAGCGGTCTCATGAGACCGCTGTTTGTTTACGCTTTCTGAATAGCTAACGAGATCGAAGTTTAATGATATATCATCAGAAGGCGCCAGTCGTACAAGTGCTTCAGGGCGTCCAGGAGGTTGATCCGGGTCTGACCTTCACTAATTTCTCATTAATAACATTAACAGTCTTAGTAGTCCAGTAAATGAAGGCTCGGAAAGGATGTTTTTTGTGGAAAAATTCGTAAATGTTTCCTTTTTTGCACACTTGTTTCATATATCAAAGCTCCTGAGAACTCCGAGATGTGCTAAAGTTGCTACGTAAAAAAAACGATCCCTTTTTTTGGTTTCTCCCAAATATCTCAAACAAGGTTGGTCATAGTTAAAAAACAGTTACGTACTAAATTAAAACTAGGAAGATTCCCCACACTGTATAATTATATTTTAACATACAGGGTGTCCCACAATGCTGTTTACACGCAATATCTCCCTTATTTGAAAAGATTGTGAATGACTCAAAATGGACCTTCAGAAAACATCCTCAAGCGCTGGTTGCATAGCAACGTTTAAGAGATCATGCCAACTTGATTAATTTTTCAAATTGCACCCTCTGTTTTTTTCCACGGAAATGTATTCTTCACTTATGTATGCCTTACTTAATTATCTAATGTGCATTAAGGGGTTGAAAAAAATATTTTTTATAAATTGTACACTTCATATTCACTAACTAAATTATTTATTCAGAAAATATGATTAGAGTCGTGTCTACAAGGGAACTACTGAGGCACTTTAAAGCCCGTTGACAGTCCACAGGAGGGCATTTTGAGCATTTGCTTTAAGTTTAAGATAAATTCAATTTATAAAAAATATTTTTCAGCCCCTAAATGCACATTAGATAATTAAATAAGGCATACTGCCATATGCAGAATGAAGTTAGGCATTTCCGTGAAAAAAGTCAGAGGATGCAATTTGAAAAATTAATCAAGTTGGCATGATCGCTTAAACTCTGCTATGCAACCAGCGTTTAAGGATGTTTTCTGAAGGTCCATTTTGAGTCATTCACAATAGTTTTTGGTCGATTTCTTTATCTTTTCAAATAAGAGAGACGTTGCGTGTAAACAGCATTGTGGGACACCCTGTATACTGCATAATTTAAATTAATATCTTGAAGTAACTTAAGTTTGGAGCACTTTTAAGTGCTTTAATGATAAGCATATTACACTTAAATATTCAAAATTTGTACTAATTATTATTCATATTATTACTCATAATTATTATTCATTTAGCGTGCAGCCCCACCTCCACCACCTAGTTCGACACCTATACAGCGTCCACCACCACCAAAAATTGCTCCACCAGGTAACCGTGCTGCTTCTCAATCGTTTTATAAAATTTTATTTAATATTTGTAATTTAGGTAATGCAATACCTCCACCACCACCTGGTTCAGCACCACCACCTCCTCCGCCACCGCCTCCCCCCGTGGATGTACCTTTAGCACCACCAATGCCAATGCCAAGTGAATCATCATCAACAACTTCATCAATATCGTCTGCACCAGATACAAGGGCTGCTCTTATGGAAAGTATACGAGGTGGTACCACATTAAAGGTAAATAAAATATAATTCAAATTCTAGGTTTTATATTTTTTAAATTTTTTTAGCATGTTAATGTTGATAATAAAACCGAGACACCCAAGGGTGAGACGGCAAGGGGTGATTTAATGAGTGAAATTAGGAAAGGATTCCAATTGAAACCTGCAAACGTAAGTAACAAAAATTAGTTTTTATTTTTAATTATAATGACTTCTATAATCTTATATGAAAATTGCAGGAAAGAGAAGTGAAACCAGTTTCACCACCAGCTGAACAGAATCGTGATTTAGCAGGTGCCTTAGCTAGAGCATTAGCCGAAAGAAGTCGTGTGATTCATTCTGAAGATGACAGTACTTCTGATACAGATTCTAATGATGATGAATGGGATGCTTAGATGAAGTTTATAGTTAAAATATCTTATTTTTCTAATTGGAAAATTCCATTATTGCACAATGTAAAAATAAAACCAATTTTTAATAGTGGCAGCTGTTGCCACGTCATTAACTAATATTATATATTATTTTAATAAATTTTAGCTTTTTTTTTATTTCTGGAAATTCCAAATGAACTGTGGATGGAATTTATTGTATAAATTATTTTATTTTAATCTAGAATTGTATTTATCAAATAAATTTGATACTCTATTTAGTAGTTTTTGTATAATTTACTTCTAACATATACAGAGTGTTCCAAAGAGAGTAGAATAGTATGGGTCAGTGATGACATCAGGGTCAGCCAAGCCATACTAAACAATAGTAGAACAGGGTGACCAGCGAACCTTGAAAACCGGGAATTTGAACTACATATTAGGGGCAAATGCTTGTGGGACCTTCTAAACATTCCACCAAAGAATTCCTATGGAATTTAATAACGTTAAACATTAATCTAAACATTAATAGCTAATTAATTGTAATCCGAGTTTAGTTTCCATGGTTATAATTGTTTCAACAAACATATCTATGGAAATTAATTTGAGATTAAAGTTAACTATTAAAGTTGGTGCAACTCAAGGTCCATCAGGTACGGTGGATTAGTGATTTATATATTCAAATCCAAAGGTAGCAGGTTCGATCCCCGGCTGAGCTGTCTAAAATTATTTCTCGGATAGGAAGAAAAACTGTAGGCCTCCTGTCAATGCAATGTTTGGCACAATAAAGACCCTTGCTGGGGGTGAAATACCCCCCAGATTCGGCTAAATTCTAGTGAGGACGGCCATATGATCAAAGTAATCGGTGTCATGAAGTACGAGGGATGCTTCACCACCCTGATTTCTCGCCCAAAAATAAATAAATAAATAACCCAAGGTACATTAACTTTACAGGTTGCTTCAGTGACGATTAGTCAATGGGTGCGTCCAAGACACCGCTGGAAATGAAGGGCTGCAGCAGCTTTCACAGCTGTCTTAGATTTAAAAACCATCATTTAAAATTTTTATTATATTGCTCATCTACTGTCAAAATTGATGTTCTGACATTTTGATCATTGAGATTCAGTAAATCAATCCTCTCGTGTTACTTGTTAGTGCTTTAAGCATTTTATATGTATAAAGCGATGATGTATTTCAATGATTATGGAGGGCCCCGGATTGATCATCTTTATTAAAAAATGTAACTTTGTATTCTAAGAAAAAGACAATATATTTTTTTGATTGATGTGAATTTTATTTCTATGCCTAGTATTAACATTTCCTTAAAAGAACATCTTCAAGCAGATGTCTCAAAGATATCTTGAAGACATTTTTAAGCTGTTGTGATAAAGACGTCTTTAAGATGTTGTGATAAAGACATCTTAAAGACGTTGGGTTTTGCAACAATGGACGTCTTTAAGATAACATAAGGCAAAAATGGACATCCATAAGACGTCTCGAATATCTAAAGTCGACATCTTTTAGATGTATTTGTGCTGTTTGGGTAGTAAATTGTTGTGTTCTATTTACTTGTCACAAGTGAGTTGGTACTGTTGTGAGCTATTCACAACAGTACTAATACCGCGTGTATTAACGTGATGTCCCAAAAAATCGAGCTCATTGACTCCAAAGAGACACTTTGGTAGGTTTATAATTAGGCCATTGTCTTTTAATCGGGAAAACATTTGGTGACACTACGACGTTCCTGAAGAAGAATTTAACAGTACTGGTCTTTGCCTGCTGTACTGAATTCTCCAGGTGAACAACTGTTAGTTCTACCTTCATCATCTGTCAACAACTACTACTCGACTTCTGTCATCGTGAGATACTGCTACCTGCTTCGCTTACGTGACTTGTCGTAGCTGGTTGGAGGTGACCGTTGGAACCAGAACTAGTGCTTCTTCTGATCCGATAAGTTTCAAATTTTTATTTACTTATTTAATATTTCAAATGGCGACTGTCAAAGTTCCATTTCCAGTTTTTACGAGTAACGATATCGACCTGTATTTTATTTTAGTGGAAAGATACTTTACTCGTATGATGGTCAACGATGAGCTCGCCAAATATAACTTATTAACCCTAAACTTACCTTTCGACGTTTTAGGAGCTCATCGCGACCTGACCATTAACCCACCAAGGCAACGACCATACACTACCTTGAAACGGGCAGTGATAAAATCTGTCCTAAAGAATATATCCCATTGACAATCAAACAGAAGACACAAATTACATATCTATACCATATTTTGGCAAAATATCAGAAAAAATTGCACATATACTAAGAAAAACCAACAATTATAAAATAACATTTAAAACCAACACTAACACTTTTTCATTTTTATTTAATGCTAAAGACAGAACACATGAAATCGGGCATTTACCGTTTAAATTGTTCTTTTTGTAGTTCGGTATATATTGGACAAACACTTCGAAATTTTGACATAAGATATAAAGAACACGTACGTCATTACAAAAATAAACATCCTGAAAAATCGAATTACGCTAAACACCTTTTAGAACAAAATCACACAATGACTCCTCAAAATAATATTAAATTCCTACATTTTTGTAATAACAAACGCAAATTAGACATTTTAGAAGCCTTTGAGATATACAAGCACAAACACAGGGTACCTTTAATGAATGAACAACTTGAGCTCAGTAATTCTCCGTTACTGGAAGTATTAGATATTTAATTCTGATTATTATTATTATTATTTTATCTAGTTACCTATTTTTGTATCTACCTTAGCGATGTGTTTGTTTATAATTATATTACCTTTGATAATGACAGCATAGCTGTCGAAACAATATTGTCAGGTTGTATTTTAATAAAACTGTGAAACTTTTAATAATCTTTATTTATTTCATGATTATGGAGTTCCACAAAGTAAGGCTGGAAACAATATGTATATGTTACCTGAAAAAAATTAAAAAGTGGAAATCTTTTCAGAAATCGTTCATTGGTGTAAAAACAAGTGTTTTATGCTTATTTTGCCGTATATGTCGTATGATACTGAATTTGCCTTCCAGGATTAATTCTTTTTGTAAATTTTACTTTCTGCAACGTTGCAGAAATCTTACTCAAAAAATCAATGCACAATGATATTATTAGTGAGAGTTTGATGTGTAGGGTGTCTTATATTTTTTTATGTTCGCAATATCATGTCATAACATCCTGCACATACAGACCTTTTAGTTCTTCTTTTTAGCACAAATTTATTTAACACTACTAAGTGTCTGATTTTTTAGACTGATCTGCTTTCCAAAGTTGGAGGAGACAATGTGAACGAATTTGTAAAAAGAGATTGGAAAAGATTGCTGACAAATCATGATAAAAAATGAAATATTTCTGAACAGGCTTCAAACATAACTTTTCTGCTCTTTTTATGGCCACGCTAATTAAGGGTAAGTAACATTTTTAATGTATCATGATAAGAGGGAAGCGTAACCTTGCCAAATGTATAGTTGCTGTTCAATTTTGTGCAGTCGCACGTATAAAATCTTGAAGAGCGACCATCACATCATAATTTTATAGACACAGCTACACAGGATAGCATAGATAACTGCCCTTTAGCAAGGTCTGCCTCGCTCTGTTTATGATCAAAGATGATAATAAATGTACAGAGTAGATGCTAAGCAGTTGTTAACATAGGGAATATGCATATTATTGATTTCTAAAAGATTTAAATTTTTAAAATTTTCAGTTTTCTCAGAAATCCAAGGTAGAGGTAAGAATGTTACTTCCCTATCTCAATTTTCTATTCACTTGTGCTCCTTTCAATTTAACTAAATATAGTATGAAAATTTAAAGTTCTGGACGGACTGTAAATTGGCACCTGCCGATAGAGGATTCGAAAAGCTAGGGGAGGGGCATTCATTTCCCGATAATTCAACAGTTTTCTCTTTGTGATCGTTCAAAGATCGTAAAGTAGGAATTCAAAAACAAAATAATATACAAGGTAACTTATTAACATTAAAGTGCAAGTCTCTGCGATATAACAGTAGCACACTGCTCAATCTTTTTTATTATCGTAATCTAGCATGAAAGAATAAAAGTATTTGCTAATTTAATGGATTTCATATTTTTAATAACAAAGTTGCCAAAAAAAGCTACGGATCTAAGATTTATGTTTTTCAAATAAAACATCTGAGTTTTATATTGTATTTTTGGATTTTAAATAAATCCATGTATGACCCGATGCTAGCAGAGGTTACTATGTACTGTTTTGGATATTCTGTTAGCATAACGGATGCAACCCGTGTAATCGGCTGCTAAGCAACCAGTTAATATATACTTGCCGTCTGCTACCAGAACATCCAAAAAAAAGTGTACAAACCGTCACTGGTTTAGGCATATGGCATTTTTCAATCTTGAATGCTGGTATTGCATTGATAAAAGCTATGTGCACAATATATTAATTATATTTGCATTTATTTTTAGGTGCTGCTTTAAAACCGTTGCTGAAAAGTTGCACCGAAAAGAAAATAGAAGAAACTTTCAAAAGATACTTGAAAAGAACCTCTGAAGTGGCTAAAAGTGAAGATAGAAGAACTTGGATTTTTTAAATTTTGATAATCATTCCAAACAGTTGAATTTACTTTTTATTTTAAGTTTTTATGCTGTATGTCTACATCATATAATCTATGTAATAATTATATTATTGTAGAAAAAGGATTTAAATTTGTTAAAAAATTGATTTTTACCAATAATTAGCTTGCCATTAATTAGATTCCTATATAATTCGAAACAACCTGAAAGTTTTGTAACTTTGAGAGTTTGTAGAATTTGGTGTTCTAAATGAAATTACAAAACTTGATTTTTCCAACGAAAGCCATCCTTAAATCCCTTTAACAGTTTTATAATTTGTTATTATTATCAAGTACATATTGTAACATAGATAAGTTTATATTGTGCTAAAAAAAAGGATGTATACTGATAAAAAACGTAGTTAGATAAATCGAAAAATTATTCAATTTTTAAAATATTTATTACCTAAACCTAAAATCCAAAATTTGTTTGTCAGTATGCTTGTCCCTTCATAAAGTCGTCCCATGTAGGTCTCACTCCCCAAACCACATATGGCTCAAGGCATGAACCAGAGTGGTGCAAGAGATCAGTCTGGAAGGAATGGTAAGTAAACTAGAATTAAAATTGTAATGTCTAATACCAGTTTATTTTCTAAAGAATTTATTTTTGATACCAATCAACCTGTAATTATTTATTAAATAAAGTGAAATAACTATGAATAGTTGGACTGGAAGAACTTGGGACTGAAGTCCCAAGTTCTTACTTAACCTTATATAGGAATCGAAATTACTTTTGTGTACAGGATATGACGTTTAAAAATAACTTTCTTTTATTTCCTCTTGTGTGGTTTGTTTATTTTAGATCTGTGCACTGGAGGACTGTAAAACATCTTTGGGATATTCGTCAAGTCGGCGGCAAATATCTATGTGGTGTACGGCATTGAGTCGAGGATTCATTAGGTCCCCTTTGGACTTAACACTCAACACTCTTAAAATATCCAGCAAATCCTCGGCTGACGTATGCAGAACGTCTATCTGAGACGTTTTAAGAACATCCAAGTTTATGACGATTTAACTTCCCATGGACATCCATAGAACGTCCGACCCAGTATAATCAAAAGTCTATTACGTCTGTTGGACGTATAATGGAGGCTTTTAAAATGTTCGCCCGGGACATTTTAAAAACGTCGCAAGTTCGTGACATTTGGACTTCCAGTGGACGTCCATGTAACGTCCCACGTTGTATAAATCGAACGTCTATTACCACCCTTACTATATTTGGACTTCCCATGGACGTTCATATAACGTCTCACGGACTATAACCGATCGTCCGTTGGACGTTCATTAAGTCCGCCGAAGACATTGCTCAAACGTCCATCAGACGTCAGTGTGCTATTAGAGATGAATTTAAGCTACAGCAATTATCATAGTATATAGCAGGAATGCAATATAAAATAATATTTTAAAAATTTATTTTAAAAATATTTAAAATTTGTGGTTATGTTGTGTGTTTCTATGTTCTTTTTACTTTTTAATGGCCTTAGTTAATCTCATTAAATAATCTAATTATCTCATAAATTAATCTTAATTAAATTAATTTTTTAATTAATTTTCTTGAAGTTGGCATTAGCATGGTGTTTGAAGAACAAATGCTAGTCAAACGTTTATTAACATTTTATACACATTAAAAACGAAATAAATCATTAAAAATAAATCATCCTAAACTTGATATTTGTTGATATTGACGTGGAGAACAAAGATTTTAATGAGTTTCAATAGGCTTTCACCATTTTTACATTAAACAAAATTTTGACAGAAATCATAACCTAGAAACTATTTCTCATACCCTAGTTGCAAAGTAAGAGCTTGATTCACACTACAACCATTTTGCAATTGTTACACGAGTTCCGAGTACTCTTACCCTACAAAAGTCAATGTGGTTGTTTTAGTTACTCTTCTACGGGTGAATAGATAATATCACACATTTGAAACTTTTTTTATAGAATTACCTTAGTAGGTATATACATGGCATGGTTAAAAAATAAAAAGGATGTTTTTTGTACTTTTGGAAAAAAAATTATTATTAAAAGAATTGCCTTTATAACATTGAATTTTGTTGATAATTTAATTTGAAAAAATATTAAAAATACCAATTACATCACTTCCTAATCTATGCGCCACAAGAGCTTTTCTCCTCCTCCATCTTATTATTGAATCAAAGGAATTAAAAGAATTCGAACAGTCAAATGTCAAAACATGAGAAATATCACTCATTACTTTGTATTAGTTTTTCCAAAAGTGCCATCTTTTTTTCTTCCAATTGAAGTTTTCGCTCTTGTAATTCCATTTTTTGCATAAATCTTTCTTGTCTTCTCTTATATTCTTCTTCTTTCAGTCTTAAAAACGTCATATCATTGCTCCTCTTTCTAATAGCAGTTTCTGTAGAAGTTTCACTATGGCTATTACTATTTGAGTTTAGTGAGACTAAGGCAGGGTTGGTGGTATCATTCTCTTCATTATTCATTGGTCTCCCAATATCCTCTAAATTGCTCGATTCCAGACTATGTTTGCAGGAGTTACTTGGTTTTTCACCAAGTAAATTGTCCATCTTATCAAAAAATAGAAACCTTGATTTTGTATAGCCAGTTTTTGTTTTGTTGTCTTTTGCAGATTTGTAACTCCTTAGTAGATTCTTCCATTTATTGTGACACATTACATGCGTTACACTGTAACCTACACTGTTTAAGTCATTGGCTACATTTTGCCATACATGTTTACGCTTTGTTGCATGAGCCAAATCTTCCATGTGACATTCTATGCTGTCAATAAAACATATTGTTTCATCATAGTCCCATATATGTTTACTTTCTGAATCTAAAATAGACATTAAAATTTCATATTGTTGTATACTTTTCTAACCAGTTTTTATACCTTCTGATTCTAATCTCCGACCATTTAAATCAAATGCATCTTCATTGGAATCAAATTCCAGATTGTCCTCTAGATTTTGGTTATCTGCCTTATATTTTATGTGATTCTGATCTGAAATTAAGAATCTTTCTTGGTACCTTTGTAGCAAAATAAAAGTCATCAAATCATCTCCTCACAAATCCAGCTGTTTGAATTGTAAAATCAAGAGGGAAATAATTTATTTACTTGCTTAACCCATGTTGTTAAAATAAAAAATAACCCCATGTTAAAACAGTTAATAGAAGAAGTAACGAAGTACACCTGGCCTATGTAGTAGACGTGATACTTACTTATTGTTGTACAGTTAATTTTATTATTAGTCGGACTAGAACAACAAGTACCTTCACTTTCTTCTTCATTTACATTCAGGTGATTTACTTTTGCATGCAACAAAAGTGACTGTGCAAATTTTGCATCTGAAAATGAAAAAGATCATTGGTTTAATTTAACTTGCTGAAAGCACAAAACTGAATAATTTATCAAGCTACTGCTCAACTGGATGTACTGATAGTAAACAGGTTTTGTATAAGGAAGCACAAAGGCAAGTAACTCCTTAAAAATTTAATGGTTATTACATGTACAGATTCTTCTTACCATTCTGAGCTCTATAGAAATCTTCCTCATTTACATGAATCCTCAGAAGACAACTCATCCTCTTATTGCAATGGGCACACAGCAATCTTTAATAACAGCAATTCTAAACAGTACAATAAAACAATCGGTTATATAAGGTTACCAGACGTACTGCTTTGGACAGTACAGGACTAATTTGCAATACATTGTATTACTCAATTGACATGTAGGTACTGATGCAGTACTGCTCTCCATGTCTCATGTACTTCTTGTACTGTTATTATGAATCTGAGCTACACCGAGTGTTTTTTAATGGTCATTGCTAAAACGTAACACGAGCTGGGAAGAAATGATGAAAACTGTAAACTATGTTTCAGAAAAACATTAGGTTCTTGTTGACAATAGGGAGTCTAGACAATTTTTCTATTCCTGGGACTTGAGACTTTTTTTTAAAGTCCTTGAAATTCCAGACAGTAATTTTACATATGTACATAATACAGAAATCCAAATATTTGTTTTTAAAATTGGTTTAACTATTCCTCTTAAGTCTTAATCACTTTCCTGCAAAAGTTTTTTTGGAGAATAACTAATACATAATAATGAAATAAATAATATTTAATGAAAAGCACAACAGTACATAAATGTACTGTTGTCATTAAGATTCTTTCTGTTTTTTTTCTCTTTTATGGCAAAACCTTTCCTGTTTAGTCTTTCCTACTATGAGGATAAATTAACCAAGCAAGTATTGAAAACTACTTTGCTCTTTCTCAAGAAAGAAATTCCTGGTACTGCACACTAAGTTTTATTATTTCTGGTTTATTGTGGTTTTAAATATATCTTAAAGAATTTCTTTGTTTAAACAAATCTATACTTGATTGATTATATAATAATTGATTATAAATAAATAAATCGATAAAAATAATTGATTATTTTTAACCATCTTTTAATCTTATTTTTAATCAGTAATCTTACATTGGATTGATGCTGGACTTAATTTTAAAAATAAAAAAGAATGCTGTAACAGACTTATTGAATTAATTTTTAATACTATAATACTGAATACTAATGCAAATACAAACAAAATAATATAAAAAATTATGTTATGTATGTACAGTCTTTACCAAATGTCTTGTCCCGAGTAAAGGCGTTGCTACTTTAAGAATCGAAATACTCCTTATACTGTGTACGAAAGAGGCCGAATTAAACAGAGATGGACAACTACCTGGGCAAGATATTTGAATTCTTTAAAGCTTGTTTTGAAAACACGCTTGTAGAAACTCTTGTTACTCGTTCTATTCAAAATTTCTTTGACACACTTTATAAAATAGTCCTTTTAAATGAAAACATCTATTAGTTAAACAAAGTTATATAGAGTGTTTATGTTTCATTCTTTACCTTTAATAAAAAATAACTAAACAAAAATACTAATGAAAACAATCATCAAAAATTAGAGGTTTAGTAGTATTTTAGATAATTAAATAATCGCAGAAATTAATGTAAGCGATAAATAAAAATAAACTAATAAGATAGGCATTTATTTATGTAAATACGTTAAAATTTTAAAAAGTTATTAAAGTTGTTTTAATAAAAATACTACAAACTAAGAAAAACTAGAAACATAGATATAGTAACTACTAAAAACAGTCACAAAAAAATAAAAACACCCTTGGCAAAGCATAGAACCTTAGATCATATATATCATTAATAACTGTTTACCTAAAATTTTTAGAAAATATTTGTGAAAGATTACAGATTTTTTTAAATCCCGCCTCCTTTTAAGTAGATTAGTCAATGGGTTTAATTATTCTCTCTAACACATTATTCTGTCAATTACCCATCTCTCTCTTGCATGTATTACCTGTGTGCAAAAGTTGTACCCTTTCTCATAAACATTCTAGTAACTATTTTCAAGATATAATCCTGTGAATATACCCAAACTGTATTTATTATTAAACTTAATTTATTTGACCGGCAACTACTGGGAATTTTACCTGAAGGTGAATAAACCGGCCCTTCATGTTTAAATATGCCTAATTTGTATGCCCAATCTGATTCTACTTTGGAAACTCGGGGAATGATTATTAGTTTTGATTATTTATTAATTTTACTAATTTTTACAACAAAAACTGATTACAGTTAGTACTAAAAATTTAGTTTTTTTAGTGTTTACAGAATAATTAAACTTTGTAAATAAATAAATCAAACTCGTAAATAAATTAATAGAGTTCATAATAAAGTAGAAAAAAGCATATGATATTTATTTCTTAAAATAGAAGAAACGATAGTAGAAGTGAAACGGCTGTTTTGTATTCCAGTAAAATAAGAAACTCACTTGAAAGTAGCAGTTTTTATTACTCTATTGTTGTTATACAAAGCCACTCTAGGTAGGGTGGCAACCTTTAAAACTGGTTATATTTGATGTGTTGTTTGTAAACAAAAGAAACTATGCTCCGAAACGTATGTCGTTTCTTTTACCAGATTTGTTAAATGTGTTGCCTGCTCGGGACAAGACATTTGCTAATGACTGTACATAGGAAACTAGAATCCTACGGAACAGAAACTAACATTCTTATTTGCATATACAGTGTGAGTATAAAGTCTGGATATATCGAAATAAATCTATTATTAAATGTTTTTGAAAAAATCCTCAAACAAGTCGATTGTTTGCTTAATTGAGACATATTTTAGTGTAATTGTTATTTGCAGATTTTCTTTTGTTTTTGAGTTATTGCGATAGCGAAATTTTTTTTAAATGGAAACCGTAATTTTTTATGATGTATTAGGAAAGATAATAAAATTCTAAAACCAAATATGTTAAAAAAGTATGATACTATATTAAAAGAATTTTGAGATAATTGCTTTTAAAGATTTAAAACAAAAATTGAATAACAATCAAGAACTCCAAGTTTTAATAATAAAATTTAAAGATTCTGTGAAGAAAATTCTGTATGTTAGAAGTGGATTCAAAAACAATGCAAGTAAAAAATAGAAAAGTACAATGTATGGCCGCAGAAGCAAAAAAGGTTAAATACCATTCCCAAAGTTCATATTCTGAATTGGACAGTTTCGAAACCGATGATGATGTTGACAGCAACTTAGAAACAACGTCAACTTCTCCAACTTCTAGTCCGTTGCACGTTAAAAGAGCAAGGAAAGATATTACTTTTTTCGTACAAATTACGAACCGTATTACGTTTCAGTTAAAAAGCTACGAGCAGAAAAATATTCATCTATAAAGTTAACCAAAATGGTTATTGAAGATATTTAAATTAGAAGTTACTTTTGCAATATTTGACGACCGCATACGAACAAATCAGAAGAAAAAAGAAGAAAGGAATGGTAACAAAAATCACATAACGAAGATGACGAAATAGAAGAGGAAATAGAAAAAAAAAGAACAAATTTAGTTTAAATTTGACTGACTTTACTAGCTTTATTTGCAAAGATTTGTCCACACAATTATTTTCTCCCAATTCCATCAACTTATTCAGAAGGTTTGGTATACCCAGGAAATTTTTAAATGTGGATGTGTTGTTTTTGGGAATTCCAATAAGACTATTAAGAAGGAAAAAAAATTATATCTTCTTTGAAGAGTATAAATAATGACAGTGCAGAACGCGGCATAAAACTGATGGAAGAATATAATGCAAAAATAATGAAAAATGAAAACCAAAAACAATTTTTATTATAGGTACATGTAGTTTCCTTTTTTGTAGTTAATTTTCCAGATCACTATTACAATTTTTCTGAAGGTTGTGTAAGATTATCACAGAAAGTTTCCAACAGCGAAGAATGGTGCATTGTCTGCAAATTATCAATGAAAAGAAAGTATTTACGTTTGTACTATGTCTACCGTTTATTGTATTTGAAGAAAGTATTTACTTTGTTCTGTGATAGGTAATTTTTATATTATCTTAGATTTAAAAACAATGGTTAAAGATAACTTAGATTAGGAGTGGTACCGTAGTTAGTAATACCAAATGCTAGTTCATTGCGGCACGGATTAATATTATCCTACTGACCTAATATTGTAAATTTCATGTTTTTTAATATATAAAGGTACAAAACTGCAAAAAATTATGTTGATATTACAACTTTGAAAAATAAGGGCTACTCGAATGTCTATGTATCATAATATGAACCATCAGTAGACTCTTCACCACTGATGGAGAAAAACTGCTTGCTCTAGTCCATATTTTGGTACATGGGCATACAAACATATAGTGTAAGTTTCTGAGCTTAATTCGCAATCAGTTTCAAGTAATTTAAAAAAATCTTTTTTTTGTTGCAATTTTTAACACCGTGTATCTCGATAAGGAGGCATTTTTAAACCCATATGTTAATATAAACTTTTCTTCTTATTTTCATGAGAGGAATATGCCTTTAAGAGGATGCGGAATAATCTTGAATATCACTCTGTATAAGAAATAGCATATTTGCATTGCTATCCTAGTAGATCATTATGAACCAATAGTACTTTTGAAAAATATTCATTCAAATAAAAAATATTTTTATAAAAAATATTGTAAAAAGTAAAGTTATATCGGCATAGTTGTACTGTTGTGTTAAAAAACTTCCCAGCCGGCACACTGAAGTTATAATGACGTTATTTTTAAGTCATTATTGGTCGACGACGTCATATGACTAATAAATGATATCCATAAGACGTCATATAATGGGACGTACATTGACGTCTTCAAACCGACGTCTTTTGGACGTACAATACAAGACGTACAAGTTTCATTTTAAAGATATTATTTTAGCAGAGGCCAAGGAATACTGGTCATATTAAGCAGGTGGTCACAATATAGAGATGTTTTGACTGTAGTATATAATAAATGTTATTTCCAATATTCAACTATTTATAATTCCTGTCTTAGTCATAGTATAGGACGTTTTAATGACGTCTTTGGGTTGTGACATAATGATGTCAGTTTTATGACAATCTTACGCCGTTACTGCCGAAAAAACGGCAACATTATGACGTAGGTGTGCTGGCTGGGTTCTTATATAATAAAATATAAAAATGCTTTTTACATATATTTTTTCAGACCATGCAGATTTCTTAATGTACTCAGTGGCATAGCTAGAGTTGTGTCACTCGGGGCTGATGTCACCCCCCTCCCCCTAACTTCAATCGAATATAAAGATTTACAGTTAATTTCATAATTTTCTCCGTGAGTCCGTCAGACATTATATTTTTAATACTTATAATACAGTTGTTTTAGCAACTGAAAAACTGAGATCACTGAAAACATATTTTGCAACGGTAGCAAGGAATTGTTAAATATTTTGTTGAAATTTTTGTGGTTGCTAAATTAACTAAAAAAAAACAACAGAAAAAACTTCCTTTTTCATTTTTAACATACAATTTACTTTAGTCATTGCTGGCTATGTAAATATGAAAATATGTAAATTAAAAGTAGAATAAAGATTTATTTATTATTTATTTATAGTATTAGTATATGCAAAGGGATAAAAAGAATGATGGTCTCTTTAGATGAAAAATTTCAAAGACCTGAATTTGTTTCACTCTGCATGACGGAGGAATTGTGTCATCTTAGGCTGTAGAAGCTAGTATAAAATTTATAATCAAAATTTATTTCAATTAAGGAAGTTGCATTAGTTAGCCTATACTTCAACCATAAATACATGAAATGAGTCATCACAAACACGTGGGCGAAAATGTAAAATGCATCTAGAATACGCGAAGGCCACGCTGTAATCTAAATGATAAAATAATAGTATATTAAAGAACTAGTTTCATAAGGCAAGATTTATTGCATGAGTCCAAATTTTTTCTAAAGGACGAGTGCAATAATGACTTATAAAACGAGTTTTTTATGCTATTTTTTCTATTTTGCTTCTTTTAATCTCTTTTTAAATAAAAAAAATCGCAATTTCAAAATTTAGGGATTTTTGTGGTAGTTGACAACACTGATGTGACACTTGAAAATTCATTGATTGACACAGAAAAGTGAGTGAAGTTTTTGTCAATTTTCTGTTTTTTTCAATTATTTTTTTAATGCTACCAACTCTGAAAAAGTTGGGCTATTAAAGCACTCAAATGAGCTATTAACGCACTGTTTTGGGTGCTTTAACAGCTTTATTACTTACCTTGCCGGACCACCGACCGCGTTGCCACGTTTACAACACACGGCTTGTAAATCAAGAAGACTTTGGCGTTACTCCTAGAATGGTGTCACCAGGAGCGCACTGCCCCCCGTAACTACGCCACTGGATGTACTGCTTTCCAATTTCAAAAATCTGATCACCTTAACTTAATATAATTTCTTTGTTGAGTTTATTAAAGTATCTTACCTTCCAACAGTTCCAACTACAATGTGTTTCAAATGAAATTGAAAAATCTAGCAGGTTAGGTTATTTCAAAAATCACAACCAGTAACCAGCTGATATTATTGTCACATTTTCACCCACTGGCAGCTGTGCTGGCGGGCTGGTTACAAGAGAAGGAGAGGGAAATAGGACTATGGTAATAGGATTAACGAAGACGCCAATAAAACACGTGCTCTAAATATAAACAAAGTTTGAATTATAATATTTTAAAAATTACTATTAGTTAATCTCTTACAAAAAATCAATTAATTTCATTTTATAAAACATTTTACATCCAGTATTTCTTCATTCAATTCAATTCTATTCATATTCAATTCTTCATCAGCGAGCAACCGTAACCTCAAAAGTATTGTCGAATGGAGGAATGCGGCACTGAGTTTGGTATAATTAGCAAAAGCTGTTTGAGTTAATTAGTTGAAAGAGGTAATTATGAATGTGATTTAACGTTAATTAATGGGGTTTATAAATATTATATCTCAATTTAAAATGTTTATAATTCAATTCAGTTATTTTAATTATTCATTATTCACAATGTATGATAAAGGCATGCACAAGCACAATGATGTTATTATATCTGAAGTAAATTTTATATATCTGCATTGTACTCGAAAAGCAACCCTTAAGTTTAAATGGCAATGCAGATGTCATAAAAATAACCGGCTTTTAATTCATAATAATATTAATTTTACAGCAGGATCTAGACCGTAAACCATGTGTTTATCACCAAAGGAGTCCGGTAAACTAATTGCTGATTTGGCAGAGCATGTACAAATTCAAGAAGAGGGAATTGCCAAACTTGGAAATGTGGTATGCTTATAGAAAATTTTAATATTTATTTTTTAATATAGAAATTTTACAGCTTATTGAAGAAATTAACAGCGGAAGAGTATCAGTCAACAACTTTAGTCAAAATGAATTTCATCCAAAACCGGAAGATCCATGGGCTTTAGATTGGCTCTTTGTTGTTGATACTCTAAACTTTTGCTTCTGGCATCCAGAAAATAGAGAAGGATGGGTTGTTGATGGAAAATCGGGTTATTTTGCTTTATGTAATGCAATTAATAGAGCATTAAAGGTAAAAAAGTGTAAAAACAGAACTAAATGATTATTGACACTTTTGCATCTTAATAAGTAAATATTTTATTTTAGGAAAAAGTAGATATTTTAAATCCACGCTTCTATTCCAATATAACCGAGGAGCAGCTAACAAAGATCTTCCGAAGTGACACTAAAGCACCAATCCCACTCTTTTCAGAAAGATTGAAATCGCTTCATGAAGTAGGAGCATGTTTACTTAAAAATTTTGATGGCTCATTTGCAAATTGCGTAAAGCTGGCAAATAATTCTGCTGTGGAACTGTTAAAGATAATTACAGATAATTTTAAATGTTTTCGTGACGAAAGTACGTACAAAGGAAGTGAAGTTTCATTTTATAAAAGAGCACAGATTTTAGTAGGAGATATTTGGGCGTGCTTTAAAAATAATGGTATTGGTCACTTTAAGGATATAGAAGAAATTACGATGTTTCCCGATTATAGAGTACCTCAGTCTTTGTTATATTTTGATGTATTTAAATATAGTGATGAATTAATGGAAGTATTAAGGGCGCAAACAATTTTGATTAATGGAAATGAAATGGAAGCTGAGATTAGAGGCTGTTCCATACATGCTGTGACATTGTTAAATGAATATGTTAAGGAAAAAATAGACAAAGATAAAATAGTTAATCCTATCTTAATAGATCATTTCTTATGGGATTTTAGAAGGAAGCATGCTAAGGAAATAGTTCAGAAGAAGTTGCCATTCCATAAAACATTTTGTATTTATTATTAGTATTTTTAAAAATTTATTTTTTTTTTGTTCAGAATGTGAATTTTTTATTTATTTTTAAATAAAATTTGAATTTTGTTAACCAATATTAGTATTTGTTTTTTTAAATAAATATACGAGCCTTGTTGCAAAATAGTTGGCCTATGTCATGGCAGCCTACGTACACAAATTTCCAATAAAAAAGACAAATTGTTAATCAACAGCTAATATCATACTACCCTTGTAAACTGCTATTGCTTGCAATATAATGCATTAGGAGGTTACAGCGGATCTCTGCGGGGTGAAGGGCAAGGGGATATCTCCTATGCTTTTACATAGGCTCTAACAAGAAATACCAATCGATGAAAAAATAAATTAACATTCTTAAAACTGAACAAAATCATAATGCATTTATTAATTATTTGTATATATTAAAATAATTTAAGTCGATTGGAGTGCATTTGTTTAACTGTTGAAAGTGTAAAAATAAATGTAAATAGGTTAAGAATCGTGGCAACACCTTATAACGTTGAAATTCACAACCCATTATTTGTTTGATGGTCACTGTTTAAAACCAAGCTTCTCCGTTGTTTGGTTGTCACTGGTTTTCCCTTTCTTTCGGTTTATCGTGAAGTCGCTCCTGCTCGTTTGAGCTCCCTGCTCAATAGTAGAGTGAAGTAACAAAATGGCTGGTTTTTGGTACTAGAAGTTGAATGGGCGAGATATATTAGAAATTGGTTTTAAATATTAATTCGCTTTAGCGTAATAAATCTCACATTCAACAGAACGATCGCTTGATTATTTATATGCGATCAATCGTCAAATTGGACGGATTACGTTCTGGTGCTAACCATTTTAGGTAACTTCTGTTCGTTAAAACCTCGTTGCGCTAAAAATCTTACAAATGTCTTTTTATTTTTAGGTAATATTTCCCTAGTAGTCACCTTGAGGGAATTGTTTTGTAAAAGACCTTTCAGTTTATAGAAAGGTAAAACTCTTCAAATATTTAAAATTAATACAATATACAGGGTGATTTATTTGTAGGTCTTTTTTTTTTCTTTCTTTTGGGTTTTGTTGTTCGTTGTCGTATTTGTGTTCCTGCTCCCTGATCGTGGGTTTCATTTAGAAGGTCCTTCCCCTTTGGGTCCGTACCTACATCTATACAGGTATCGGGACGGAATTAAACAACAAACATCGAAGGGTGAAGTGATAACCCTAAGCAGGGTTTTAAACATACATCCGTGGATCTTCGAATGGTGGGACGTTTGTGAAAATTTGTATGTATTATATGTCTGTGTTTTAGTTATATATATCTATATTTATTTAATGTATTTACAATTTCGTCATGCATGTTAATTTTAAGAAACAACAATTTATTCATGCATGTTAATGTTAAGAAACGAGATCTCGACTAGTGGAATTGTAGGGTAGATTTAAGTACAACCAACTGTGATACAGATCACCATTCACCTTTTTTTTTTCTCTCTATTAAGCATTAAAATTGCATTTAAAGTTAACTTTTAAAATCTGCCAATAGTTTAAATAAAGCCCTACTTAGAAAGTTTACATTTCACTACGTGTGTTTTATTTATTTATTATTCATTTGTTTGTGCGATTTTAATATTGCTTTTCAGTTCATCATTTGTAAGTATATATGTACGGTACGGCCAAAATTGTGGAAGTTGCCCATATTTTAGTAGAAGATCTATTTCTTCGTTTGTCTGATAAGCTTGAAGCTTTAGTAATAAGCATTGTTTTTAAACGAAGTGGCGCTTGTTTTTTTATCTTTTATATTTTGTATTACCCCGCCCCTCTCCGACTTATTGGGGGCTAGCTGGCAAAAACTAAAGCAGTGTTATTTGGATCAAGCTGATACTTCCAGCACAGCTACATTTTGGTTGGTTAAGTATTTCTTTATATAAAAATAGCCTTTGTGTTTCTGTAGGCTATAACCTCAAAGAAATCAATCGATTTTGTTGGTAGCAATGTTAGGTTTCAGCTTTCGATTGAGTTGACATCATAACCTCCAAACGTCAATCCCAAAATATAAGTGGAAACATTTTGAATGTTTTGTAATTTTGTATGCAATTACAGATGGAAATATTCTATTTTTTAACTTTTGTATAGTCTAAAGAGTACAATCTGCTAAGCAGATACAAGAAATATATAAAAAGTTGTTAAAGTTTAATACATGTATTTTTAAAATTAATATGTTTGTATTACTGATTTCGTGAAGATTCTGATTGTGATGATAAATTGTATTCATCACATTGCAAAATGTAATTTTACATTTTGCAATATCTCCGTCGAATTAACATTTGTATTCTGATTATTAACGCAGAAGACTGAATTGTTCAACATAATCTGATTAATAAAATATATGATTATTAGTTAATACAATAAAATATAGATTATTATAACGGTCATTATATGTCATCATTCTGTTCTGTTATTTGAATTCGCGCGCTATGAGGTGTTGTCACATCTCTACTTAGTCTTTCCACATATGTAGTGAAAAATTCTTGTTTTCTTTACTTTAAATTATTATTGTGCATTAACTAGACACAAGATTTCAAAAATATTGGGCACTATTGCTCTTCGAATATGAAAGTATGTCATTTATGTTTTTTATCAGATTCTCTACATTTCTTCATCAGAATTTTTAGTGAAAACTGCTAAAGGTTAGACGGTCTCCATAAGAGCCCATGTTAAATTCTGGATTTTATTTTCCATTTTTCTCGGTAATGGTACACAAGAAAATTATAAAAAAAGCTACCGAATAGAATAAGTGTCAAAGAACTCGAGGTTTAAATTTCACGTCATTCTCTACATTTTTACATTTCGCTGTATCCTCCTTAATGCATGCAAAATATGTATCTACACTAAAATTTGCAGCTAAGAATAGTATATTAAAGAACAAGTTTTATACGACATGATTTATTGCACGAATGCTAGTTTAAAAAACGACCGCGTAGCATGAGTGCAATAAATGTCTTATAAAACGAGTTCTTTATACTATTTTTTGTACTTTGCACCTCTTTTTTACTAATTTTATTCGTTTTAAAATAAAAATTCGCACTTTTAAAATTTGAGAAATTTTATCGTGGTTGGTACCAACAATCGATAAATGTCAAATTTTAACATTTGAAAATTCAAATTTTAATTTAACAATGATTTCAATGACATTTCATTTGTCATGGTTCATGACTGACAACCTCGAAAAACTAAATTACACTAGTTCTAATTCGAAACTCAAATCAGCTAGTTCAGCACTACTTTCGGTTCTGAATGAGCCTTGATATAAGCGCAAAGTAGAAAAAATATTGAAGAAAATTGTAGTATTTCTACCATTGCAAAATAGTTGGCCTACCATCATGAAAGTAATGTTTTTTGATCCGATATTGTTTTTATTGCTTGTATAGTGTGCTTAGGAGTGACGTATCAATTTCTGTCGACTACCGATTATTTATTGGTCAATTTTTGTTTATGTCGTGTCAAAATGGCTCAAGGAAAGCTTGTTGCATCTGCAGTTCATGAAATTATTGTTAAACTCCATTTAAAATCAAATTCAGCATATGAAATTGCTGAAAATTTATCTTTACCAAGGGAAACAGTAAGAAATATAATAGCATCGTTTAAACGTACGGGAAACACCAAAACAAAGAAAAAACCGGACGCCCTGCAAGTATATCTGCAGCAGATAGAAGACCCTTCAGATGTATTGTGAAAAATAATCGGAGATGTGGATCTAAAGAACTAACTGTTAAGTGGTCAGAATCAATAGTAAAACCTGTGTCCAAGTATACCGCTTTACGAGAATTAAAAAAATTAGGTTTTGGTTTTTATAAAGCAAGAATAAATGTGTTGACTTTAATTCTTTTTGACAATATTGTAGTGTTTTTATAGGCCAAACATAAGCCATTTCTTAAAAAAGGTCAAATGATCAAAAGGTGTCTCTGGGCTAAACGCCATATCAATTGGACACTTAATCAGTGGAAAAGATTATTTGGAGCGATGAAAGTAAATTTGAACTGTGGGATTCGTACTAAAACTGAAGCTTTTCATCCGGATTACTTAAAACGAACAACAAAATTTAGTACATCTGTTGTAATGGTATGGGGTCTATGTCTGCACAAGGAGTGGGAAAGCTTTGTTTTATAAATAGCAGAGTGAATGGTTCAGCTTATCAGCAAATTTTGGAAGACTACCTCATTCCTTCAATTCCTTTATTACAAACAAAAAACGGCGAATATATATTTCAACAGGACAATGCCGCCTGTCATACTGCTAAACCGATAAGAAAATGGTTTGAAGACAACAACATTTCAACAGTGGATTGGTCGGCAAATAGCCCAGACATGTCACCCATTGAAACATTATGGGGTGTCATAAAAGACAGCTTCACAGAAGACAATAATTTCATGAACTGCAGATGCAACAGGCTTTCCTCGAGCCAGTTTGACACGACAGAAACAAAAATTGACAAATAAATAAACAATTTGTAGTCGACAGTAATTGATACGTCACTCCTAAGCACACTATGGTGTGCTTAATAAAAACAATATCGGATCAAAAAACATTACTTTCATGATGGTAGACCAACTATTTTGCAATGGTAGAAATGCTACAATTTTCTTCAATGTTTTTTTAGCTACAAATTTTAGTGTACATACGGAATATTTTGCATGCATTATATTGCAAGTAATAGCAGTTTACAATGCTAGTATGGTATTAGCTGTTGATTAGCAATTTCTCTTTTTATTGGATTTATTGGAAGTTTGTGTACATAGGCCAACTATTTTGCAACAAGGCTCGTATCTAAAATAATAACAACTGTTGGAACCTATATTTCAAAAGGAATTTACTACAATTGTAACATGCATCTATGAGTCTTATTAACTACTTTTCCGTAAATGCCCCAATTGCTGACAGTGGTCCAATTACTGACAGTGGCTCAATTGCTGACAGTGGCCCAATTGCTGACAGTGGTCCAATTGCTGACAGTGGCCCAAGTGCTGACAGTGGTCCAATTGCTGACAGTGGCCCAATTGCTGACAATACTTTTTTATTTACAAGAAAATTAAAACAGTATGAATCTGTAATTAAGTTACTTAAAAATATTTTGACATTAACGTTGGTATCACCATTTCTACTATAGAACTGATTCAGATTTGGAAGAAATGCATTAAAGTATTAGTAAGGTTTTAGCAGAAACCTTATCAGATAAGCTAACAACGTATGCGAATTTATTAAGCAATAGAAATCTCTTGTTTAAACTTTCAAATGTTCTGTCAGTTGTTATAATATTAAACTATCTCAAATTTTGTTAAAAACACGCTGTGTAATGTCAGTAGGTATTCGGCCACTTGAGCTGACCCCTTCTCCTTTTATGCAAATGACCCGCGATCTAATTAATATTCAAATAAGGCGTGGTCTAATTAAATGCGCGAATTAAATTAATTGATTTAATTAAATTAATTAAATTAATTCACGGTATCATTTACATATCTCATCTCTCATTTACATATCATTTCTCATTTACATATATCATTTCTCATATGCATGCGCGAATTAAATTAATTCACGGTATCATTTTCATATCTCATCTCTCATTTGCATAACTCATGTCTCATTTGTACATCTCACCTCTCTCATTTCTCATATGCATGCTCGAAATAAATTAATTCACGGTATCATTTGCATAACTCATCTCTCATTTGCATAACTCATATCTCACATGCATTCACGAATTAAATTAATTCACGGTATCGTTTGCATATCTCATCTCTCATTTGCATAACTCATATCTCACATGCATTCACGAATTAAATTAATTCACGGTATCATTCGCATATCTCATCTCTCATTTACATTTATCATCTCTCATATGGATGCTCGAATTAAATTAATTCACGGTATCATTAGCATATCTCATATCTCACATGCATGCTCGAATTAAATTAATTCACGGTATCGTTTGCATATCTCATCTCTCATTTGCATAACTCATATTTCACATGCATTCACGAATTAAATTAATTCACGGTATCATTCGCATATCTCATCTCTCATTTACATTTATCATCTCTCATATGGATGCTCGAATTAAATTAATTCACGGTATCATTAGCATATCTCATCTCTCATTTACATTTATCATTTCTCATATGCATGCTCGAATTAAATTAATTCGCGGTATCATTGCATATCTCATCTCTCATTTACAGAACTCATCTCTCATATGCATTCACGAATTAAACTAATTCATGGTATCGTTTGCATATCTCATCTCTCATTTACATAACTCATATCTCATTTTGTACATCTCATTTTTATATATTATTTGTCATCTCTCATCTCTCTCTCTAATAAATTTATTTTAAAATAAATCTTATGTTGTCATTCCTATTTGATATTTAAATATAGATCTATAGGTCATCATGTAATTCTGCGAAAAAAATTTAACATGTAGAAACATCTAGGGTAATAATAAAAAATTGCTTTCAAGTATACAAAGTATCTCTAAAGATTACTGTCAATCACCAGTCAGATTATCTCTATTGCATTCTGACATGTTTAAATATACGTCATAAACATTTAAAATACGGTTTACAAGTAAAGCAAATTTTAATTTGAAAGAAAACAATTAGGGTCGTTATGATTTCTTAAAAATTTATTTAAATAATTCCGATAAACATTTATAAATAAAACTTAGAAAAAGGAATATTGTGTAGTACCATTTTAAAATCAAAAAGCTTATACCGTTTTAAATTTTACGCTTTTCAACTGTTGCCGTTCTTAAATGAAATTATACTAGAAATGTAAACGTCATACGGCTAACATTTAAAATACATCCGAGCAACATCATTGATAATTATCATATAGAATTTTGAATTTTCTCGTCGAGGTAGAAGAAACTCACTGATAAATTTAGGTTATACGTGAAGCGTTTGCTGCTACTCAAACGTTAAAGCATAACTAGTACTCTTTTCTTTATATTTCTACTATATTTATTATAAATAATATGTTTAAGTATTTTTAATATTATGGTTTCGTAACAATTCCTGTCTTGGTTAAGTTATTATGTAAAAGAAAACAACACATAAATATAGGTATTAGACCATCAATTTTTAAAAGTTGAACAATTATAAAGATGAAAACGTATATTGGAATAAGGCTAACAAACTAATCGATAGACTTCAGCAGCATGTTCCTTCACTAATCTAGCATTTAAGCTATACATATTATAACATATCGATCGATATCGTTCAAGTCTAGCTTACATTTAGTAGCAATTTATTTTTATTTAATATATCATTCAGATATGTCGTGCTATGTGTCTAAATACGAAATATAAAACATGTCTAAATCTATGTAAAGCTTAGGTTATGTAGGGTTAGCAAAAGACATGAAAATTGAATAATATATCCATATCACAATACGAATAATACAAGCTCACCACTAGGTTTATGATAAACGACTGCAATTGTTTGAAAAAAAGCTGACGAGAAAGGTGATCAGTCGTGTAAATATCTAGGATGTGATAAAATAAAATTATTTTTAATATTTTAATAAGGTTTTATTTCAATGATATATAGTTATATTTATAAGGAAATTGAAAAACATATTAAGAACATATTTTGATGTACGAATTACATATTAATTAAACATATATAGAAGTAAACAAGGGTTAGTTTAAACGATAAATCACATTATTAAATTTTCAAATCAAATCGTCAATTCGACACAACAGTACAAACTTTCATTGTAATGACTACAGATACATAAAGTTTTGAACTTTACATTTCCGAATTAAGTCTAGGGAGATTATACATGATGAAAACCTTTTTATGGAAAAGATTGATAGTATTAAAACTATGCATCGCAATTACGAATGTTTTGCCGAAGAAGTCCTGGACGCGGCTATAAAAGTTAGAACAACGCTTGTAGACAATAATATTTTATTAAGTGTGTTAAATTCTTCTTGTAGATATAAGGATGATTTATTTTTGAATGAATTAGTGTATAAGTTTACTAAGAAAACTATTGTAGATTTGCAGAACGACCTTGATATAATGTATAATAAATATAATATAATAAATGTCTTTAAAACTTATTGTTTTTTATTACATCACAGGTTAGAGCATACGAATATAATTTAGGTTAGATTAGGGTAGAGCCTACGAATACATTTTTAGGACAGAACGTAGGGAGCAGAGTAAGTACAAAACAACATACTTTCATACAAGAACGTTTATTGATACGAGTAGTTTCGACGTTACTTAAAACATAATACATAACTTATATATAATATCTATTAAAATAGTACATTTCGTATATACTAATAATGGTACTACATACCCGACTATAAAGTAAACATGGTAAGTATAACAGCAGTTTAAAAGAATAGATAGTAAATATAACTATATCTAATTATTTTGTACTGATATAAAAAGCCTCGGATCGACTGATGTTACGGGCCTCATGTAGTAATAATATCTGTATATAGTTTTCAAAATAATTTTTTCTTTATATAGTTTAATAATGTTTGTATATTCTTCACCATGAATTTATATTAATCGTATGTAATAGATGTAATAGTTTAAACAATACCTTCTGACGCATCCAATCAGGTTTCATTTTGATTAACTTTTTTGGGGAGACTAAAATCTGTTATTCTGTATAAATTAGGTTTAATAATCTTCTCATATTTCCAACGTTTAACACCTATTAATTTATCGCTAATTTTCTAGTTTCTAGACGTAATGTAGTTTTGAACATATTTTAGCCTTTTTCATTATATCTACTACCCTTGTTATTTCTACATAGGTGTTCTTATTGTTTATGCAACATATAGACATTCGTCGTCATATTTAAACGTTATTTTACAATATATCATACATTTTCAATAGCTTCGAAATACGCATCTGTCATTTTTGAATTTGTCATTTGAAGGAGCCATCTTGGATTTCCCGTTTGCATCTGTCATTTTAAATCTGTCAATTTTGCAGCTGTCATTTATACGTCTGTCAATTTACATCTGTCATTTTTTGCATCTGTCATTATAAATCTGTCAATTTTGCATCTGTCATTTTTAAAATCTGTCAATTTTGCATCAATCATTTTTGAATTTGTCATTTGAAGGAGCCATCTTGGATTTCCCTTGCCCCTAGATTTGAATTTTAGCGCTAACTCTGGGATTGGATCCTTTTATCCCTTTCACTAACCGGAAACTCTTTCTCTCTCTCTCTCTCTCTCTCTCTCTCTCTCTTTCTCTCTCTCCTTCTCATAGTATGACTACTTACCGTCTGTTTTGTAGCTTAGGATGTTCGCCGTCGGAATGATTCGGCTTTATTCGTGTACTCTCTCGCTGATGACGACGATCTACCTTTTATACAGTCCCCTTCACCCTTAGTCATGCTAGTCTCTTCACCCTTCACCCTTAGTTATGAAACATCAATGTTTAAATATACATATTATTTATTTTGCTATACATTTAATGGACAATTGTAATATATTATTTGACAAATTATTCATTACACAGTATGAGTTGAGATCATCGCGTAACACTTGCAAATTGTTCAAATATTTTTGTAACCTATTTCTAAGATGGTTTATTTCCGCCATGGTGTTCTTAATACGACGGTGCAAACGTTGTAGTCGTTGACGTTTTCGGCTGCTGCTGTTGATATGATTGCAGTCGTGTACGTACGGCATCGATAAACTTTTGCGGATAATGTTTTATTATTTCTAATAAAATGAAAGAGTTCAATCCACCAGGTGTTGCTGCGTTGTCTATTAAACTGGTAGCTGAGTAGTACCCGCATAACAGTTCGGTCGTGAATAAGATGGAGTCTGTAGGTGGAAGCGTTTTATAGACATCTTCAGGGCGTCTCAGTTGACCTTCTGCTACGTTTTCTATGTTTGCGTGGTAGAAACGCGAAAAGTCCAGGATGATGATGTAACGAAAGTGATGTAACGTTCGAGCCTGATGATTGATCAGCGGTGCTAGATGCAATATAGACTGAAACTCGTAATCTTTTAAGGTTATAGTCCGGTGTTTATCATTCTGATGAATCGCCACCCTGTTGCCGAAAAACTCGTTGTGAATAATCTCGATGTATAAATTCTCACATAGATGGAATTTCAAATGTTTATCACGATGTAGTACACTGTTGTCCTTGCAGCAGCAGCAACCATAATAGAAATTTTTAAACATTCCCTCGACTCGTATATCATACAACTCGAACCAGTCACTTTCCGACAACACTATTTCACCATGCTGGCATACGTTATTCACGCATTCGAGTTTCACTACCACGTCAAATTCTTTAGACCCCAAGGCGTCGTCGTCGTCGGGCGGAATAAGTCTTACTTGGATGTTGTGTATAAGGTCGTAGTTTTGTTCTTCACCTGGAGGTCTCGTAACATACAACGGATACTGGTCAGCCCCGAGCAGTTGAACACGTACTTCCCCTTTAGCTACTCCTGCTACTGGTGTATCTACAATTGTAAAGTTTGCTAATGCTGCTACAGCGTCATCAGCGTAGTATAGAGGCTGCTGCTGCTGCAACAGATTATGGAACGCTAAAACAATAATAATACAATAATCGATTAATATAAGCATAAACAGACAAAAGTTTTAAACATCTTACCTAGTTCTTCATTGTTCGACGCTTGACCGTTCTCGCTCTACTTGTCGGTACTTGCTGTTGATGATGCATGATCTGCAACATCCGGGCCTTCATCTAAACAAGCAGCAGCAAAATAGACACAAATTAGCATACAAACACAAACTTGAAGCTTTATAAACAACTTACCTATTTCCAGGGGAAATAATTCGCTCTCACAGGTCTCGTTATCATAACAATAATTAGGACTGCTTATACTTGACATCATCGTAATTACTGCTGCTGTACACGTGCTGTCTGCTACTAGTACACGCTAACAACTGTCGACTTTATATAGTCGCTTTCGCTTATACTTACCTAGATCAAACGCATGCTCAGTAACATGCATACGGTAAACAAGTTGTCGACGTTGACAGACAAGTCTCATCTTGTTTAATGACACGTCATCACAGGCAGGTGTGTAGGTAATTACCTCATTCTTGCTTCTCTCTCTCTCTCATACTACTTATAGCTATCACTTTCATGCCATGGTACAGAGGGGAGAATAGTAATAATACACATATAGAACATTAATCTTTTATTCTATGACAATCTTTCTCAAAAATTTTATTGAACAACAAAACAATAATTAAATAACTAAACAATTATCTGTTCTCGGATAACCACGATAGAACATTAATCTTTTATTCTATGACAATCTTTCTCAAAATTATTAAACAACTAAACAATAATTAAATAACTAAACAATTATTATTAGGGTTGAAATCTGTTCTCGGATAACCATGAAGACATAGTCATAACACATTTTTCATGAAACGGTCTATTGATTGCCTTGTACGCTTTGTTATGCCAAATATTCTTTTCAACAATGTCTTCATTACTACTACTACTACTTACATACATAATCCATTCCCCCTTTTACCGAATTTTGCAGTGTCGGGGTTTCACACAAACTCTTATGGGAGTGCAACGGAGGTAATGGAGCTATTGTAGCAAGTACATTACGCTCCCCCATACTTTATCACTCATACAACTTTCATACCTTATCCTAAGGAGCTCAACCACGATTGTACTAAATTTTTAAAATTCAGTCACAACCGAGGTTTGAACCCCTGTCCCTCTGAACGAGAGGTAGGATCTCTACCACTCGACCACGGAGGGCCCTACTACTACTTAACAGACATAATTGAAAAGAACAAAAAAAAACGCGTTTATCAGGTAAGAACTCTATTTCATGAGTATGTTCCCCGAGTATCCCCCCTGTGATGGCTGTGATTTACATTCAATCACTCCCAAGTTTCACCATCTTTTGATAATTAATTACAATTACGGTACATAAAGTATAACTCTCGTCAGCTTCACTTATTATTATAACTATACTATACTGACAAAAGATGATTGAACAATTTACAACAGCTAATTACCTAATTATTACATTCTTAAATAATTTCGAATATAGTATACACAAAGTATAAACCTAGACATCATCATCACTTATAATAATAATAATAATTACACCAAGCCGAAGGTCGATCTCTTGCGATTAACATACCCCGACTACTACTACTCCTACGATTGAACTGTACAATAATTATATACATTATGATAATCAATGAAAACATCGACCTTCATATGATGTTGTACTTATTACTATACAAATATTTTGCTACTTAAGAGTTAAATATGATACTACCTATACAAATGATATACAAAAATTTACAAAACTTAAAAATACAACTATACTACTATACACATACACACACACACACACACACACACACACACACACACACACACACACACACACACACACACACACATATATATATATATATATACATGCAGAAAGCACTGATACGCCTCCGAATATATGTCTGTTCATAGTGATCGCCTCCGATTTTGGAGGCGAAGTGGAAAAAACGGAGGCGAAAACGAATCCCCGTGTATATGTAGTTTAAAATGTTGGAAATCATTTATTATGCCGTTTCCCAAATTTTAGGTCGGAGTCGAAAAATACCTATTCACCCAGTCATAGATACATTTTAGTACATCGTGTTATACCCTAGCCGGCGCCTTCGCTTTATACGAGATACGTGTTAACTTAAGTTACAGCATTATACACCTCCCTACATTTAACATGCATTTTTTGTTCATATTAGCGGCAACACAGCGTAGAGGCGACACCTACCTATGTGCATCTTCAAGAAGTTGTTCTATTGTATACACTTGACCATGGGCTTTCAAATTTATTAAAAAATAGATTTTTCATAAGATCAACAAATTAAAATGAAACTAAAATTTTGTTACTAAAAGCTTTACAATTGGTTACTTGCATTATGTATGATTTGGGTAATTTATGTAAATATTAAAACATAGTTTTACACATAAAATTTATAATCATATTTCAAAAACACCTGTTTAAATTTCTGAGGAATGTAGACCGACCAAAAGCTTGTTTCAAAAATTAGCAAAATTCTTAATTGTTATGTAATGACCCTGTTTATTCGTATATACATTAACTGTATACATTATTAAATCTAATTATAGATCTAATAAATACACAAATTCTCTGGAATTATCTCAATTGACTGCCTATTTACGTATTTACTTATAAAAAAAATTATATGATATTATTTTTTATTTCTTCCTTGGCACTTTAAACGTATTTTAAAAATAATCAAAATACTTTTGCAATGCAAATGCCCTCGCACGTCCTGCTCGTGTTTGTTTATTATAGCATAGGAATGAATTTAGGAAATCATTTTAAATACTTCATTGTCAAAAAAGTTTTGTTCGTTATGAAATAAAGTTTAATATTTATGTCTATTAAAATTGTAAGCGTAATTAGGCTATATTAGACGTTTTCTTCTGCATTTTATGATTAAATCCAAACAATCATAAACATTTTACCACTATTTGAGAATGCTTTGTCACAAATTGTTTGTTATATTTATAGCAATAGTTTGTAAAGTGATACTGTCGAAACTAGAGAGGCGCAGTATTTTACGATGACTTCATAATTTTAAGAGGAACAAAAGCTCATCAGTACGTATCACCTTATTATTGCTGGCCATCGCCGAATCAACGATTGTTGTATATAATAAAATGCTATTATGTGAAGAATTTAACTTTCTACGTCTTTTTAATCTCAACGGTTTCTTTTGGTTCTCTTTGTGTTGAAACCTTTGATTTTGTAGCCATTCCTGAGAATCGAAAATAAATATTAAAACCACGTTAAACAAAAAAATATTTATAGAAGGGGTTACTCATTAAATAACCATAATTATCATAATTATATTATTTTCTAACGATAAGAAGTGCCATTCTTGGGGGCATACTGTCTTAATAAAACGCTGTTACATAAACCATTATCACTTCCAAAGATTAAGAATGAATGTTTTTACTGACAAACCTTTAATTTATAAAGAACCCACATTATATGTAGGCAAGAATAACAAAATTTCGTTGTTAAAAAATTAAGCTATTATAGAAATTTAATGGTATCTATCAATTAAAACTACAATGAATAAATAAAGTAACACAATATTTACTATTTAAGATGTTATTAATTATTTGGTTTCACTCAATCCATCTACTTACATACATACATACATATGGTACACGCATCATTCCTTATGGACTCTTATGAGAAGACAACGTCATTGGAGGCATACACAACTGATAAGTACATACAATATAATATACTAATAGGAGTTGACAGAGTACGATAAGTATTTATTTAAGTATACATGTCTCCGAGCATTTAACTTGCGTTTTTTGTTCATATTAATCAATTAATCATATTAGCAGAAACAATGCATGAAGACTGATCATACTAAAACGTTTCTTTAATAATTTATTGTATAATATCCAGGCACAGATTTACCATATTCGAGGCCCCAAGCTAAAACATCTTTGAGGCCCCCATCGTATTGTCCATAATAACATTTTAATTGTGAGAAATGGTTTTAGGGAATAATTACATTTTTGACTAAAGATTTCATATTTATATTCGAAATTTAACATTTTTAATAAAAAGCAACTTGAGAAAAAAGTGAAATATTTATTATTAAAAACGTTAATAATTGGAATAACACGTTTTGCTCATTACATAAACATATAACCATCTTCTCCATTGTAATTTAGCAAATCTATAATATCATTTAGTAATTTTTGTGGTAATTTTAGTAATTTGTCAAAAGGTAACTTGCTACTAAGGTTGCACTAAGGTTGCAACAATTTAAGTCAAAAAGTCGGATAAACAGTGTCGCTAAGTTCCTTGCCTAAAATAGGCCCTGTAATTACTAATATTTTTACAATATGATTATTAATATCTAAAAAAATAAATTCCATATAAAAGTAAATAAAAAAACAGCTTCCATTATAATCTTAAACGAAACGTAAAGCAAAGAAAAGTAGGAACATTTATTTTAGAATAATTTTGTTACATACTTTGGTACAATAACAATTCGAAAAAATTCTTGTATATCAGTTGCACTTGCAGATATTCAGATAATTTATAATCAATGAAATTATAATAATATTGAAAATTATTTCACGAATGACTCTAGAGGTACTAAAACTTTAATTAATTATTATATATTAAAAAAAGACTAAAACAAAACCTAACTAAACTTATAAATAACAAAAAAGTTTGAGTAGAAAATTATGCTAAATAAATGTTGAAAGAAAGTATAAAATTAAATTTCAGGATTTTGTAGAATATCCTTTTTGTTTAATTACTTCTAACGTTTTTTCATATTTAAAACTAATTTAGGTTTTCTCCGGCTGTGATTTTATTCCATTCTTCATCCAACACTTCTTTTATAGCAGCTTAGAATGTTATGTAGTGTTATCGAATTCGTCTCTCCAATAACTCTCAAAGGTTCCCAATGAACTTTCGAGCTGGGGATCTAGGGAATTCTAGGTAATGTCATTATTGACCTACTTTGTTTAAAAAAGGATCCACTAATAACTGATAACTGAAGAATTAAAAAATCAACTTGATTATGAAGGAAACATGAATGGAACATGAGGAAACATGATGGTCAATGATGATCAGTTACATTTTCAGAAGGATGGGGCTCTAAAAGATGGTATCTCAATAACAAGATCATTTTTAAAATAATAAAGTTGAGTTGGCTGTAAGTAAAGGACTGAACTGCCACAATTTGGCTCCAGTCTGTATGTGAAACGTGTGAGACGTTTGTATGTGAAATAATTTAAATCATATTGAAAATGGGTTGTTAAAAGACTTATCTCAGCAAGCCATGGTCCGATTTCAATTATTTTGCTCCAAAGATTCCTTTTTCATTCCCTTTAAAATGATCTGTCACAATGGGGGGGAGGTCAAAAAGTTGATGGAGTGGGGATAAAAGTGTGAGATGCAAAGTTTTGACAATTCTGTATTTAAATGTCCCCCTCGAAAAATAAATTGACGTGTTTTTGCTGAAATCGATATTTTGTTTAATTTAGGAGATATTCAAGGTGGAAAGTTTTCAGATGAATACACTGTAACACATTGCACTTAAACGTCATTGCGCAGTAGTCTATACGCAGTATTAATTATAATTGTCTTTTTATAAGGTTTACAACCGTAAAATGCTCCATTTGCAAAATATAAAAGAAGATCATAACTTAAACGTAATTTAAACGTAAACTTTCCGTATATGTAGAGCAAAACTATATTAGAAAGTTTATGATGTAGACGATTTAAAGTAGTAAATCAAAACCAGAATTATAAAACAAATATTTACACACTTTTGTTATTACTTTTTAAGCCACAAATAATATAGGCAAACCGTTAACATTTGAGGAAGTATATACGGGATGAGGGTTTGTTTCGAAACCGGATTACTTCCGAGGATGTTACTCCCTTACATTTCTTGCAGTTTTTTATAACGTTTTATTCGCTGCCAGAAACACAAAATAATAATATAAATCTGTGAACGCAGAATGAAGTGGTGTGAGGAAGTTCATTAATAGAATTTAATGAAACCTAGCATGGATCAATGCAGGGACATCATCTCACTGTAATAACCAGAAACAGCCACCTGGTGTACCAAAAACATTTTGGCCTGGGGAACGATTGCACAGTGTCCTTTCGTTTAAAATCTAATAAATGAATACACTACAAAATATATAAATAAATGAAGACGACGGTTTATAAACTACTAGTAATCACTTATCCTTTGTTCAATATCATGAAAACTATATGGTTACTATGTTACTAACCAACTTATTGATTAGAAAACTCAACATTTCAAAAATTCAATAACATTATTCTTAAAGCAATAAGTCACGCTTATCCCACATTAAACGATCATTACAAGGCGCGTACTGCGTCGCGACTACTTCTACTCTCGTCGATATACAAAACATCCTAAGGAAATACACTGAGTTATTTGTATTTTTATAAACCTGTAAATGTAGCAAAAAGAAAATGTTTATTAGAAAAAAATTAAGTCAATTGGATAGTTAAAGGGTTATAGAATGTGTGAAACATGTTAAACTAAACAATTTGTAATATTTGTGTAAATAAATGGCATTAAAAACAAAACTTCGTTACTATATGTATTAAAACATTTAATTTCTAGACTAACTACATTTAATTGAACCGCATTGCATTAAGTATTTTCACATAATCTATATACATATAGGTAACTGCTCATATTTTTATTTTATGCAGATTTTGTTTAATTAAATAACAATAACCAGATTAAAGTAAAAAGCTGCATTGCCCATCTCAGTTCCCCTTAGTTATTAGGCTAATGCACTATCATTGTCGTATATTGTCGAATTCTAAATGTCTGTTAAGATTTACAATCGCCCATATAAGATACAAATACTAACGTCGCTCATTTATCATAACAACATAGTTGGGCAACTGGTTAAGTTTTTCGTATCTATTTCGTGGCCGGTGTGCGAGCTTCGGGCGCTATCAGCTGCCGGTTGCAGTCGAGTGCCCTTCACTGTTCGATTAGGTACCGCACGGTAGGTATTTTTTACTATAGATGGTTTTCTGAGAAATAGAATATGGAATACGTTAAGATAAATTAATTTTAAGTGAGGTCGCGTCTTATGCTCTTAATAGTTACTCAGAGTATGTCACATACATATATCGCTCCGATCGGGCGTTTTGGTTCATTTATAAGCTTTGCTCTCAGAGCGGTAAGTTCAACTTACCGTCCAAGGCTCGGTAATAAAGTACCTAGTCATTTAAGTCGAAAAACACTCACTATCATTCTAAAATTAGTCCGTATTGAGACAAAAATTGTTTTTGTTTATTCAACTCCATAACAACCAGGCACATTAACCGACTGAAAATTCACATTTTCAGTGTGATGTATTTAATGTTTACTCTATATATTTAAAATTCACTCATAGATCCGATCGAGCAATAAATAGTGTAAGCTGTAAGTCTCGGTTAATATGGAGACTTTCGCTACGCGTCGGTCTCCACACTATTAACCTCGACTGGTAAAGCGTACCTACCGCCTCTAATACTTAAATAACTATTATGCACAGATACATTATAATTAGACTATTATTGCTAGACCCATCTAAACATAACAGTCTCTTTATGACCCAAGGGCCTCTTTATGGTCAGACGGGCAATAATGAAACGTCAATTAAATGTCAGAAGTTTTTTGTAAAACTTGATTGGTTCTTAATATAATTTGTAAACTTATCATCAATGAATATAAGCTGAAATTAAATATTTTGAAATAGTAACTATAGTAACATACTTCGTATAAGCACATGAGCATACGCACAGCGGCTTGATATACTTACGTACTCTTTAATTATATTGTTTACACAATAATAGATTTGAGATAAAAACTTAATCTGTGCATAAAATAGTGTATGTATAGCGAGCATAACTTGCTTTTATGACCCTACAGCCTTTGCCTAGCCCTCGGCTAACGCCTCGGGCTAGAAATAACGTTTCTGGCCATAAAAGCTTCATTATGCCCTTAAACCATAAATAACTATTATATACCAAGGGCGTTAGGATGATGATAATGCCAGGAGGGGACGATGTTGCAACCCGAGGACCTGAAAGGCCCGTGGGATGGAAGTCGCACGATGGGCATTACCATCTAGTAACGCTCGTGATGTATACAAAATTTTATTTTTCACGAAAATATATTGTACAAGTAGAAAATTAATTTTATTTTATAATATTGTTGGCGTTGCCAAGGACGTTGTTTATATATTTATAAAGCTAGGAATTTTTTTGTTTGTCGGATGGTAACAACTTTTACTAAATCTACAAAAGTCAAACAGAGATATGACAATTTAAATTCAAATGTTTTGTTGTTACCAGCATGAAAACAAAAAAAGTCCTTATAGCACTCATGTCATCTAAAGAACAAGTTAATTTTATTTAAGAAATTTCTGCAGAATTCGGCACAAAAGAATTCGCGGATCACGCGCCCAGAAACTACGTTGCAAATACTCGTTATTTGTTGTGTTGCAACATACTCGTACGCAAACATTGACTATTACAAACAAATTACTATGAATAATAATAATAATAATAATAATAATAATTACTACAACCCATAATCTTAACCAAGGCCCCAGAAGCGATTATTATTATTATGTAGGCCCAATGTGCGGCTGCAGCCGACTTATAGATGGAACAGCGCAAATCTCACATTTGTGTTACAGCTAAGGGAAACTGCAGAAAACCTTAACCAGATCTGCCAGCGCCGGGAGTCGAACCCGGGCCGCTTGGGTGAAAGTCCGGCACGCCAGACATTACACTACCAAGGCTGTTTAAATAGAACGCCGGGCCCGATTGCAAAGTATACGATACGATGAGCGGGCGCTATAGACCATAACGCTCGTTTATAATGCCCTGGTTGTTATAGAGTTGTTTATATAGTTCGTATCACAGGTATATAAACAAAGAATAATATGCAAGTGAAACATAAAAGATTTTTATTTTCAAAACAACTCAACATTGGAAATTTACCCGACTTGGTCTAGAAATCTCATAAGGTGTATTTGAGGATAGCCCTAATTAAGATAGCCCGATCAAGTTCCTATGAGTACCCGATTACGTCAACCCCAATTTCTTTCAAGGATAAGTTACTTAGGGAAGATTGATTAAGACCTCATGAAGACCCGATCGGGATAGCTACAGTTTTTTTCTGGATTAAACTACGTAGGGGAACCACTTAAGATCGCTATGAAGTATCAAAAGGGGCAATCTGAAGTAATTTTACAATTAAATAACTTAAGAAAGCCCGATGAGGCCGCCACGAAGGCCCCAAAGAGACAACCTCAGTCCTTGTAAGGTCCAATCAACAAATACGATTGTTTTATTATAACAAATTTTAAATAATTTGCACTTTCTCCGATATGACTTACATTTTGTCCTATCTTACATCCAAAAATACTGCAAAACACGAATGAATTCAATTTTTCATATATAATTTAACAAGTGGTCTAATTTTTTCCGATAAAATTTGTCATTTCAGAAATGAGTATCTTTTGCAACTAAAATTACACGAGTCGACGAAAGAGACGAGTGTAATTTTATAAAAGCAAAGCTACGAATGTCTTAAACGACAAATTTTGCAAGAAAAACTTAGATCACTTAGATCAAACTTTTCACTGAGAAAAAACCACTACTGGTTTTTTCACTATAAACTAATTTCATTTGTCCTAATTTAAAAAATTCTGTAATTTAATTGGTTAAAAATTTTCGAGTTGGATTGTCAAAATAATCTTGACTATGAAGCAAATGTTTCTTCTATCATTCCAATATTTTCAAGGTATAATTGATTTCTGATCGTTCCAATATTTCCAAGGCATAGCTATGTTTTGCAGAAACGAAAGTTCTATTTTCTTTACTCTCCTACAAATGTAATCCGTAACCAAAGGTATCATTCGATTCGTATTTCTTTTCTTTATAACACTCCCGAATATTTTTACTGTAAAATAATTAGGGGAGATAGTATTAGGGTTTGAAATAAAATGCACATAAAACTGTATCGTGCGTGAAGCGATTTTACACCTTGTATGCTGCACTTGCTTAATTAAATCTTTTAAATTATTGGAAAATTAGTCCTTTAGGCTTTAAGTAGTCATTTTTGAGGAATAAATAAATATACTTCCCTAACTGAATAAATAAAAAGTTAACTTCTAACAAAAACTTAAGCTTTTTAAATTAAATTAATTAAATTAAGTCTTTTAACCAATTCCTTTAACTCTAAATACGTGAAAGTACGTGGTAAAATGATATAATATTACACGCCAACGATACAAATATAATCAACCTTCCTTCTAAAATATGACATATCTCTATTAAATTAAATATTATCATTAGTAAGCAGACGACTTATAGATAACAATGCAAATAATACTATTTATAACAGAGGTACTCAGCGAAGCTGTTAAACAACAAGGACAGAAGAACCGTGCGTGCTTTGGTAATATGGTTATTAATATATAAGGAGATACAAATAATACATTTTCGACTCCGAAATAATAGCAACGCCGCTGGAGGCGAACGCAACTGGTTGTCATATATAAAATATACAAATAGGAGTTAAAAGCGCATGTTAAAGATTCAGAGGCGAAATGGTACGGTAATTTTTTCACTCTAAGTATAAAGAATTTACAAAAAAAAAATTCCCCTCTCGACGTGCTCATCATCAACAAAGCTGTATAAAGCAATAGCGCAATAGCGATAACTAGTATGTCCGTATCTGTATATTTAAGGCCGGAGTCGCGGGCGCCTTATAGCCTGTCGGAGTCGAAAAAGATAGATAAGCACATATATATATATATATATATATATATATATATATATATATATATATATATATATACAAGAGGTTTAAAATGTTTATACACGTGGTCGCTTGTTGTTATAGCCGAACGGAACGGAATCAAAATCTTCTATACGTCGTCTCTTCGCGAACGTTATCTTATAGACTTTTGATTCCGTTCGCGTTACAAGCTGATGGTCAGCCGTACGCCGGATGTTGTTGGATTCTACAATAATCTTCTCGTCCATACCGTCCAGCAGCCTCAGCATGGACTCAAAGTTTATTTTTTGAGTCGTGGCGTGATTTAGGGTGATGCCCTTGACCTTGACGACCACGTTTATCTGTCCTGTGATCGGGTAATACAGTTTGTAGGCGTAGTTCTTTGGCCCGCCTGACACAAACTCTATAATATACGATCCAGGACCGTACTCTTCGAGCTCGTCGGTGAGGTCACCTAGGAAGCTTCCTGTTGGTAGATCGAAGTCGCCCGGCTTCGAAACGTATATTACAAAATCTGAAACAACGAAAAAATTTACTCTAATATAGCCGGTGTTGATGTTGATAGTAGGACTTACCTGTGTCATAGTATAAGACTCTCTCGCCTAGTTGATCCAAATAGGAATACAGCTTAAGACGGGCCTGTGGAGTGACAAATGCGGCGATGACCACGTTGACCAACGACAGAGGATCCGCTGCTTCCTCTTTATGTTGCCAGTTAACCGCAATCACTTCGTCATTTATTTCCTGCACGTGATTCACGTCTACGCCAGGGCTGGACAACAGGTCGAAGAACTCCTTGGACTCGCTGATTATGGCCGATTTTGCCTGGTTTTCACGTTGACCAAATTTCCCTAGAATACAAAAATATTAAGTAAAGAAAACCACGTAAGGCTAGTGTACTTACCCCAGAAGGAATTCAGCATCAGTTTGGCCAACGATCTCAAACCAGGGTTCTTGATAATTCTCAGCTGGTCCAGGGCGACTCCTTCGTTCTCGAGGTATTCCTCAACGTACTGTTTCCGGGCTCCATCGACATCATCATCCTCGGTAGCTATTGAAGAAGGCCAACCACTAGCTTCCTGCTTCATCTTCAGGATCTTGTCTATGAAGCCCGAAAACAGTCCCCCGGTCTTGGACACTTTGTTGTACAGGGTTACATCGTAGGCCCAAATCTCTTGTATGTCTTGTACGATGTAACCCTTTCGTATGGCCATTACCAGCTCGTCCAAGACCCAGGTTCCATTGATGATGCTGTCTTCTACGCCGTGATGACAGTCGGTTTGGCTTAAGTCTTCAGTGCAAGTGCGGCATAACGGGAACAACAGTTTGTTAAGCATCTTGACGGGTAAGACCGGATGATACAGATCTTGCGGCGGTAACATTTTATTACGCTGTTGATGTTTTCCAGGCCCCTTTTATCCCTGATTAGCTTTTCACAAGCCGCCTTGCCTACGTAAACTTCTGGATGGCCAACTGGGAATTTTGCGTACTTGCATACCCAGGGGTAAAGGGAGCACACGTCTACATACCGGATCTTTTCCCCGTCTTTTGCAACACGCTTTAATTTTGCTGCCCCTGCACGGCCGCCGTAAAATGCCTCTCTCGGGTTTAAGAGTGTGTTTAGTAGCAAGGGATGTTTCTCTACCAGCTGACTGAGTTCGGGTGTTAACTGCCTGCGGAAGCGACATTCCCACTGCTCAATAACCTCGTATCCTAGCGACTTTAACTTCTCCGTTATGGCTCGGGTCTTCTCGAGCCTCATATCCATGGTGTCGCTAGGATCGTGGTGGTTATCTGCCCGTCTATAACCACCCTTTGGTACCAATCCAATGGTGCTTTCTTTGAGGAATTTCCTACGGAACATGAGATTGCAGGCAGAGGCGATGGTGATGGCTTCCGTGAACGGGTCAACGTCGCATTCCTCAATAAAGAGATTCCTAAAGTGGATACAGGATCTCTTCAAAATATCGACGTCTGTTCGACAATATTCGACCAGGTCACGTTGCATGTCGAACTCCGTGATGTCCCTGTTCGCCTCGTACCACTTTAGGAACTCTTTAGGAGCCTGGGGTTTCATGGTGTCGGGGCGGTAGAATTTGATGTCCGGAAGAGGACCCACGTAATGGGAGATGGCCTCGGTGTTAAAGAGGTGCGGGAAGTATCCTTTGGGAGCCGGTAAATCGAACGCTTTAGGCAAGTCAGCCAGAGCCATGGGGAAAAAGTTTAAAGAGTCGATAATCTTTAGATTATCTAGTTGTAGCAGCAGAATTTTTGAACCGCGCATAATGAGGTCCGGTTTCAAAGAGGTGTTTGTAATAACATGGTTCAGAATAAATTGCGTATCGAAAGCCTGTCCGTTATGGGCAACTGCTACAACTTTTTTGAACAATTTCCGCGAGTCTAGTAGATAGTTCAAAAACCGTTCAATGCATTTTTCTTGCAAGATCTGTTTTCGCAAACCGCATCTAATACATCTGGTTACCGACGACGATGGTGAATCGATGTAACATTCAGAACAGACTTGCTGGAAACGCATAGATTCGGTTCGTGGAGTTTGACGCTGGGCGCAATTTCTTTCTCTTGCCGGGTCTCCAGGTCGAAGAACACAAACAAGGTCTTGCTTTATGTTCCTCGGCCCGGCCGGCTGTATATGGAAAAAATGGTTTTCTGGTTTATGGCTCTGACAGATCTTACAATAGATCTCTCCGCACACGTGGGCCTGCTTCCGGGTCTTGAGGTTGATGGTTTTGAAACATCCCTTGCATTTTTGTACTTCCCGGCACATTTTACCTTGATGGTTCTCAAAACATGTCTGGGTTCTAAAATCACGCCTGCAGTCCGGACACCTAATCAGCAGCGCTGTTCTTTCGCAGGGTGGAAAGCTACCGCAGCCTACGCAGGACTTTTCACACCGATGATCTCCCTTGTTGTTATAGGGTACGTGACCGTGCTCGCAAAAGTATCTGCATACAAAGGCCGAGGTCAACGATGTTATGACGTTGTAATGATGCTTGTGATACAGCAGATTGATGTTCTTTGTTACTGTTATTGCATCATAAGCATCATTATCAACGACCCCCTCGAAGATAAGTGGACGACCTTTTGATCCGCAGCTATATACGGTTATCTTATAGCTGGGGGCCAGGAGCTGCTGGAAGAGCCTTAATTCATTGACCCCGGCTCCCTCCGGTGGAATAAAGGCTACACCTGCTTCCTGCATCATTTCCTCGGCCTTTATCTTTTGCACGCTCTGATTATCACGGGTCTTCTTGTAATCAGAACTGTTATCTGCGTGAGCCTTGCCTACGACCAAAGCCCTGGGTAGGCATAGATTGTCACTGGTGTTGTTAATCGTGATAATCCCTCTGCGACGGCTACACTCTTCGGCAAAGGTGCTGTACGTACGGTTACGACAGCAACCTTGTTCGGCTGGTGGTGTTACTATTGTAGCTATTAGTCTGAAGGTGTCCGAACTCAGGGCTTCAGGATTGCTCTGTAAGATTGATTCTAGAATACCCCAGACATCGTTGAAGGTAATCTCGTCTGCTCTTTTGAAACTCATGTAGCCGGGAAGTTTTTGTTTGAAACTACCGAATTCAAATATGGCCCCTACTTTATCAGTTGATTGTGCTCGACTTAACACATCCCTTAGAATTTGGTTAATAGCCGATTTAAAAAAGTCTAGATGGTCTTCACCGGCTGGTGCATCGGCTACTTTAAACACCAGTCGATGTTTCAGGGTGCCAAATTTCTTGATGTTCGACACACTCTCGTTAACTATCTCATAGAGAGAAGACATTGTTGTATAGGCAAGCGTAACAGCAATAATAAAAATATCGCACTTGCACACTTAACAACTGCTAAAAACAAAGATTATATGTTGTTAATTTTAAATAAACTAATTATTATTAAAGTTTAAATTGTTGATAAAACTCTTTGGTAAATTATTATTATTTTAAATAAACAACAACAACAAAGCAATCTAGTTTACTAGGCATTAAACAAAGGCGGGTAGACTGACTTATTATTAAACGATATAAGGGAAATATTATTGTTTGCAAAATAAATCAGATTACAAGTTTAAAAATAAAAGCTTGGATGATACGTGACGGTAAAATTGACGCAAAATAAATCAGATTATATGTTGTTAATTTTCAATAAACAATAACCTCTGAATACAATGCAAGCTATTAAATATTATAAATTAATTATTTGCTTTGTACAAAGTTAAAGAAAGACCCCGTTTTAATGCAAATTAATAAAGCCTTTTAACCAGTCTTAAACTTTAATAGCAATCTAATTTAAGTAAATATTATAAGTAGAGTTTAAATTGTTAATAAAACCCTTTGATTATTATTGTAAATAACAATTACGCTAAATTTGCTTGAAAGGTGTAAAACTTCATAAATTACTGTCCTTATTATAGCAGGTAAGAAATCAGATAGCGACAAATGGACAGATAAAAACACCATTCACGAACTCTCTCTTAACCCTTAATTTAAAAATAAAAGCTTGGATGCTACGTGACGGTAAAATTGACGCAAAATAAATCAGATTATATGTTGTTAATTTTAAATAAACAATAACCTTTGAATGCAATGCAAGCTATTAAATATTATAAATTAATTATTTGCTTTGTACAAAGTTAAAGAAAGATCCGTTTTAATGCAAATTAATAAAGCCTTTTAATCAGTCTTAAACTTTAATAGTAATCTAATTTAACCAAATATTATAAGTAGAGTTTAAATTGTTAATAAATCCCTTTGGCAGATTATTATTATAAAATAACAAAATAAGTTAAACTTGCTTGAAAAGTGTAAAACTTCATAATAATTTACCTGAATAATGTAAATCAGTGTCCCTTATAGCAGTTGAGGAAACAAAAAAATAGATAAGGTACAGAAAAAAAAGTAACTAGGTAATAAACAATTAATAAATTCCTACCTTTGTTGGCTGCTAGGATCGTCTGACGCAAACACTCAAAGTTTTATTTAAATTAGTTTTATTTAAATCACTAAACAAAGCACAATAACAACAATAACAAGTTAGAATGAAAGTACTATTAACAGCGATAGCTGATGTAGACAAGTAACGCAGGGGAGTTCAAGGTTTGCTTTTATAGGGCTCGAGCTGTATTGCACATTATTACGCAAGACTATAAAATAAACAGGATTCAACTCGTTCGTTCAACAAAGGAACCGCGCGCTCCCCGATGATATCTATCGAACACTCGCTAAGGGCCATAAACCATTTGAAATGTTATGCGTGTCGTTGCGCGTTTTTTTCCCTTTAATACGCCGCATTTGATAGTACAGACATACATAGTCGTTTAGATTTGACCCTAGATAAGTGTTAATTGACAACGCAGGTGTTTAAATTTATGTACAGATGGGGGAAGGGTCTAACCAACTACTTGTAGTACATATTCTTAGATTTTAAAAGTATAGCTGTTTTTAAATTTAAAATCATCCCTTGCTGCTGGTCGGTGTTTAAGAACGTTCGTTCTCTTTGATTGTTTTTATTATTATTTATGCGTGATTTTCAGAGGGGTACCAGTAAAAAGATTATTGGTACATATTGTGTTAGTAGTAACATTGAGACGTTAACGTTTATTTAACTAATTAATTACATCGCCCATGCTTGTTTCATCTTGTTTAATGATATGATCTACACAGCGCATCACCGTCTGCCGTCGGTAATGATTACACTCAAATTTGAATACAAGATAAAATTTCTTTCTTATTCAGAACCTTTTTCAAACGGTCAATAATGTATTATTTCTTATTAGGACTAAATTCACCGTAGACATGTAGTCAAACAAGAGAATGACTTCAACTTATTATTTAACTAAATGCAGTAAATACTCAACCCTTTATCTCCATATAACATCTAAACTCTTAATTAAGGTATTGATCGACCTATCAATAAAGATGTAAAATTTTTAAAAGAATTTTACCTGCGTTTTTACACTCGATACGGTTCCCTTTTAAGGGTGTGCTTATCATTCAAACAATCCCCGTGGTATTTTAAACCTTACGAAACTCTTACACTACTTGGTCACCAATTTAGCTTTTAAATTAGGAGCATGAATCGACCTAGGCAAGTTTGTAAATAAAAAAATGTAATATAAATTTATAATTTACAGAGATGTGAGATTACAGTAAAATCTACATGCAAAGATAGTAACTCAAAGTACATTTAAAACAAGCATTTTTATATTTATTTTTTTGCCAAGTTTACAAACCGTCTTTAAAGAAGTTTTGAAAAGATTATATTGACGACAGCAAGCATTGAAACAATTACGTTAAAAGGGAGAATTTTTACAGAAAGAACCATTAAAAATTACCTGTTAACACTGAACAATGGAATAAAGCAATTGATATTTTTCTTAGTTAAAACATATAGCGCAACGATGTCTTATAATAAAGTTATTTTTATTTAATTACAGGAGACATACCATGATGAACGATATGTAAACTGGATATATATGTTAAAATATATATAATATATGTTCTTCCTCTATATGGATATATGGATATATATGTTCTTCTTCTCAAATAAAGCTCTGGTAAACTTTAATTATCTGACAAGTGAGCAGTCGTCTTTAATGAGGCGATCAAATGGCTAATTCCCAAATAACCTTTAACCATAAATAAACCCATTTTTGTGTAATTGACGATTCTTGAGTTTCGAAATTTAAATTCAACGACAGCGGCAACAATAATAGCCGATAATTTAACTTTAAAGTAAAATGTTTCTGTTTATTAATAAATATCATGGAACAATTTTACATTTTACCTATTTCCCTTTCATCTTTGGGTTAAAGGAAGGTCTATATTTTTATTATCAACATTAGTTTTAAACTTTTAAAAGAAAATATCACAACCTGCATACAACCTTTTTTTGCAAGAAAGATGTATTCCATTTATAAGTGTTTACCTGCTAAGGGGTTTCAATAATTTTTAATTTTAATAAACTCCCCGGGTGAAAACGTACTTGCGCTCTAGTTTCAATAATTTAATGAACTGAGTCTACTACCAGCTTATAATTTTGATCGTTTCGAAATATCAACTTTATCCTTGCATGTTTCTTTACACACTATGTATACAGATAGAAGATTGCTTGTTATCGAACGATCTACAGCTTTAACGAAATGAACCCTTTTCATTATGCTTTCTCTCAAGGCAATAAATTCAGATATTATCTTGATGTTAAGAACAGCTGCATTTTTGGGTCTCCGCTCATACAAGTTTGGGATCTCTACAAGTTTATTTCTGCAGATTGAACTGACTATAAAAACCGAACCTCACCCCTTTAGTTTTATTCTTGCTCGCGCTACCGATTGGTGGTGATGATACTTATTTCTAACGCTCCGGTGATATTATTATTATTAACTAGTTTTTTACTCAGCATTGCTTGCTTCAACATTAAAAACAGGTATGTTATTTTTATTATTAACGTGTACGTGTTTACGCATAAAATTTTAAATAAAATGATACTATTTAAATTCTAACATGTGTGTGTGTATCTTTGCTTTTACGTAGAAAAATGGATTTGTTACAACAAATGAACAAGACTCCATGCTGCAGCGGCGGCGGCCTGAAACCTATCAAGAAATTATGCGACTACGGGGTCAAAGAGGTCGTCGAAGTACTACAATTCAAAAGAGTCGTATGCCGTGATAAACGTCAAAGCGTGATTGTTGTTGGTGAAAACTACGTTATATTTCTACCTAAGCGAATCAACGACAAGTTAACAGATGAAAGGGTTAAGGAAGTTAATGAGCAGATTGCAGCTAAAACAATTTCTCTGGGCCTAGTGTACTTGGGAAAAACAGGCTGCTATGATGACTGCATGTTTGTGGAAACAGATAAGGTATGGGGAAACATCAAGTTTACAATAAACCCCTTTTTTAATGTTCTATTGTTGTTGTTGTTGTTACAGCCCCTGGAACCGCAAATAGAAAACAGAGGTCAGTCCTGAAGTCCTCAAGCCATCATCATCATCACCACCAGCAATCTATCTATCAAAATTTTATTATAAATTAAATGTAGTCATAACAATATATTAATAACAAACATAATTTCAATTCCTATCTGGCTTTATTATTTCTTCTAGAAAAGGTGGTGGTGGAAAGAGTACAGGGTGCGTGAGAGAGAAAGGTAGCAGAACTTGTAGGTCGTAGTGAGAAGGAGAAACAAATTCACATCTGGAGAAATCCAAGATGGCTGCTTTAAGAATGACAGATTTAAAATGACAGATTTAAATGACAGATGCTCAATTGACAGATTAAAATGACAGATGCAAAAATGACAGATGCATAATTGACAGATTTAAAATGACAGATGCAAAAATGACAGCTGCAAAAATGACAAATTTAAAATTGACAGATTTAAAATGACAGATGCATAATTGACAGATTTAAAATGACAGATGCAAAAATGACAGCTGCAAAAATGACAAATTTAAAATTGACAGATTTAGTACAGATTCAAATTTAGCGCGCCACATGCTGTGATATAAAATGGTTGCCTCTACATACCCCCGGTAATACAGATTTCGTCATGACGCCCTCTAGTAGTAGTAGTACACAGCCCGCCGGTCATACAGATCCCTTCATGACGCCCTTTATTGACGATACACAGATTGCCGGTAATACAGATCCCCGTAATGGCTGCGGGCAAGCGTGGTAGAATGACGCCAGACGTTCCAAAATGGATGCTTTCAACCAATCAGAAGCAAGGGAGGAGCTAACAAGGGGGTTAACCAATCAGAGCGCAGTAGGCGGGGAAACCCAAGATGGCGGCGACCAATCAGAAGCAAGGGGAGGAGCTACAGGAGTGGCGGTAGCCAATCAGAAGCAGGGGGAAGAACCATGCCATTGGCATGCCACATGGTATGTCAATTTCCGTCTGGGCCAGGTGGCCCAATACCTACTGGTTTCGTTTCCTTTAAAGGGCTGGGGGGGAAGATATTGGGAACCACCCAGAAGAAATCTTGAGGATGATAGATCCAGTACTAAAGATGGAGCCAGTATGGGGGTATACACTTCGAAGATCTGTGAATAAATATCAAAGCTATTCACTGTGAAAGTACAGCTCTGTATTTCGAGCAGTTAATATACTCAAGTTCTATATGTAGTTATGTAATGTGCAGAGAAGAATAATAGAAGGGCTTATTCAAAAAGCAGATTATGATATACAAAGACAGCTAGACGTATAATGAGATCTATGTAGCCATCATTGTAACTGAAAATAGGCGTTCTAAATAAATTATAGTGTAAAGATTCAGAAATTTGAGCTTTGACTTAACAATAGTCTCAAACTCTTTATATCTATAAAGGTCATTTCCATAAACAATTTTAAAGTTCCTTTAACTAAAGTGACATTAGAATGTGGGTACCTACTATTGGCAAAAATATAGTTACTGTCGGACGTAACTTTATTTTAAAGTAACTTTAAAATTGGTTATGAAAATGGCCCTAAGTCTCACATTGCTAGTGTCTAGAAAGGTAATGTATATACTATCCAAAAACTGAAGAAGGATAATAGCCTTAGTAGTGTAGCGACTAGCTCGCTGGTCTTTCACTCAAGCGGGCCGGGACCGAATCCCCATGCCGGCGGTTCTGGTTAAGGTTCTCTACAGTTTTCCTTAGCTATAAAATGTGGGATTTGTGCTATACCATCTGTAAGTCGGATGGAGCCGCACGATGGGTCTGCATAATAATAATCGCCTCTCCCATCCACACAAGCTTCCTAGCTTCTGGGGCCTGGTTGGCCAAGTCATTGGTAGCAGTAATTTAAAAAAATATTATAATAGCTTAATACGTCTTCAACAAGGAAAATCAAAGCATGGAAATTACGATTTTGAAATTACAAATTACAATTAAACAGACCTCTGAGATTGCAAATTACATTTCTGAGAATTGCTGGTGACAAATTACAATTGGATCACAGCTTATGTCATTTTACACAGCCCCACAAAAAAAAATAAATGTTCTGTCCTAGGATCGAGACTAGGGTATTCCGATGTATTTTTCGAGGCTGAAACCGAATCCGACTTCATAAAAGAACATATACCCTTAAGATCTTGCGCTAGAGCCCAAAACAACCCCCCAAATAGAGTAAAACACTCCTGACATATGGTGACAAAAAATGGTTGAAAACCGCAAGTGTTTTGTATTTGGAAATAGACCTCTAGTAGTTTAACCACCTCAGGGAGGAGAGTTCTTGGCCATATACCAGAGGTTTATTTCCAAATACAAAAAATTTGCGGTTTTCGACCATTTTTTGCTGTATTTATTGTCACCATATGCCAGAAGTGGTTTTTTTCCATTTGGGCGGTTATTTTTGGCTCTAGCGCAAGATTTTGAGTGTATGTGCTTTTCTGAGGTCAGAATCGGTTTCAGCGTCGAAAAATACATCGGAATACCCTAGTCTCGATCCCAGGACAGAACATTTATTTTTTTGTGGGGCTGTGTTATTATCTACATGTAATTGTGTAATTTCTAATTTAGATTAAAAAAAAAAGGCAGGTGACTGAAATATATAAGCAAGTAAATAAGTATTTCAAAATACAATGTGAACAATAATAATTTAGATAGATTAAAGTGTTATATGCAATTACTACACACTTGAATTACAATTACAGTTACTACATTTTTATTTAAAAAATTCAAAAGTATCAGAATAATTAGATTACTAATAAATAATCATTCATATAATTTGTTTACTTTCTTTTATTAAATTTGTATACGCACTTTATTTGTTGAATGTAATGCAATTCTTGGGAATCTTGAAAAGTTGTTTTCCTATAAAATATTTCAAATATTCTGGAAAACCCGCGAAAGTTCCAGCTTATTGCTTCAATTCTAAATCATTTTTACTGGATCTTTTTACTACGTGACTGAAGTCACAGCGACTGAAATAATCATAATCCTTAAACAAGACACTTAGAATGAAGTAAAGTATATAAGCGAATCACGGAGAGTGGCGAGATCGCAGTAGTTCAAGTGCTGTAAATCATCGAGGCGGGTGGTTTAAATTGCGGAAGTTATTAATGTCGAACTGGAATTAAATCAAGTGATAATTTGTTAGTGTTCAATTTAAAATTCTACTTCGTTAGGAAGGAAGATGTAAGAAAAGATAATTTGTTGAGTTCATAATAGTTAAACGACCATCCTATCGGAAACAACTATTTTTTATTATATATATTAAATATTGAAGATGATTTAAGAACTTTTTGAATTTATTCATTAAAGAAAGTCTTTTAATTATTTCAAAATATATTTTAGCCAGCATTTATATACCCTTATTACTAAAAAAACGAAATATTTCTGTAACAGAAGAAATTAATTCTGAAATTTGTTCTGATTGTGTAATGTAATATTTAGTAATTCATCTTTGGTATAAATCTGCCCCTTCAAAAATGTTTAAACTGGATGGAAATGTTAGTTAAAGCATAGCTATACGTTTATAATGTAGTTCGACACTAATATATGAACATACAGAATACAGATAAGAACTTCTATGGAGATAACGAAAACAGTTATCTTAATTCAATTTTCTGTAGATCAACTTCTAGTTACCTTTTTGTAGAAGCCATAGAAGTATTGTTTTGTAGTAGTTTTGGTTGAGCATTACGATATCTGTATGAGGAAGAACTGTCTTTGTTCTGTAATGAAGCTTTGCTTAATTTTTACAAATATGAGCCCCACCATAAAATGATTGATTCGTCATAAATCTTGTGAACTAAAACAGTCAATCTTCGATTCAGATATTGAATGTTAAAACAGTTGTATCACACCGCTGCTTGGAAATTCACCGAGGGGTGATCCACTACTGTGGATGGATGTGGAGGAAAAATAGGATTCCGATTTTCCAGAAAGTATACCGACCTATTTCCATTTATTACGACTTATATCCATTTATTCTGACTTATTCCATTTACTACGACTTATTCTCACATATTCTGTTATATTCCGATGACTCCGTGTATTCCGACAGAGTATTTCACCCTACTCTGACGCATTCTGCCATATTTGCAATATTCTGACGGATTCCGGGGTATTCTCATGTACCCCGACTTTGCTCCAAACAAAGCATAGTGATTCCAGCCATCCATTACCTAGAAAAATGTACTTAAACACTGATTCCAGTTTTCCAGAATGCACAGAGGGACAAACTACCTGTAATGCTGGTCAAAATTGAAAAAATTCGTCTTCTCAGAATTAACGTGAGACCCTTACACATTGAAAGAAGAATGTCTGGGCTTTATAACGGGATACGTTATTAGGGAGAAGAATAAATTTCTGCACATTGTAGGAGGTTGCACATTTTCGTCGTAGTATTGAATGCAACTTGTCTAAAAAGCGACTGATTGAGTTAGTGACTAGTATAAATCGATTGTGTGAAGTTTTCTATATATTTTTTGGTCAAATAAGTGATGGATCAATTAAATATAAGTAAGTACTTGATACTATAAACATTATTTTTATATTTAATACGTATATTCGTTTTTAAAATCCGAACTATAAACAACGCTACTAATTTTTGTCAACCTTTGACGAAGTTTATGTTTAGCTTGAGATACAAAATTAGTCGGACAAGCTCTAGATCCAATTTTCATGATATTTTTTAGTTAAAACTCTAAATTATAGCATATATAAAATTTATCTGCCGTACTTTGCCGTACCATTAGTTATTTACTTAATTTTACGTATATGAATCCTCAATACTTAATAACTGCAAAATCTTGTGTGCCACACTTTTTGAATATAATAATTGGGGCATTAAATACCAACTTTGAATTTATTTCTTGTTCTTGGATGATTTAACATATTAATATCTATATTCTTAATGAAAATACAAAAATTAGGTTTATGTGAATATCGATCGAGTAAATATATATGCGGTTATAAATATTACGGTTTAAAAAAAAGAAAACAAAAATGTTTTTTTTAATCCATACTTACTCAGTCATAGCATCATCAACATCTGTTGAAAGAATTACTTTTACCTTTAAGCTGTTACAATCTATATTGTAGAACTGTCTCGAAACTGAAAAATCCACAAAGCTTGTATTCCCCTTCAAAACTTGTAATTCTTAATTGTAACTATTCAGCATAAGAAAAAAATGACAGAGGAACAATTTTTGAAAAATGGGAAAACAAGAAAAAATCAAGCTACAAAATATAGTGTAAAAGAATTGCAAACAATATCAAGTATCTTGCAACTTCCTGGTCATCAATCTAATCAGAATTAAAATAAAGGACGGACATTTTAAATCTGCACCAAAAGTTGTTAATCCACTAAAAACCAATAAAAGCACATTGGATTAAAGAATTGTGAGAATTGAGAATGTGAAATTACAAATTACAATTTTTTAAACACATTGGATTGTCTAAGATGAACGCAAGCTCAGAAAAATGGAAGATGGAGGTCTGTTTGCAATATTATAATTACTTTAAAATATTCCTTAAATGTTGCAGTTTTGGAAATAAAAAATAGAAAGTCAACTATTTTCGAGGATTTTTGTGAAATGAAGAATTTTTGTGAAAATACCATTGTACTGGCTGGTTATCGCTGTTATCAGCAAAGCAGTTGAAAGAGAATAATACTCAAACGTGTTGAACACACTATTCAAAGATTGGCATTGCAAAATCGTTTTTAACTCCCTCGCTTCGTAAGATTAGTAGAGAACTGACAGAAGCTACTACAAAGCAGATAAGTATCAGAACACTGCAGATCAGGAGGTTAAATGAATTTGGTTGAAAATTTCTTTATTTCAAATAGGTGAAGCTTTTTCTATGGCACAAAGTGTATATTCTAGGTTTATATTTTTTGCTAGTTTTGTCTTATACCTGAGTCACAAGATTTCCTTTAGATGGCAATAGATATCTACCCATTCTTTTTATTTGTTGTAATTCATGATTTAATTGAATTATTATTATTAGGTATATAAATATATATAGTGATTGAGAGTAAGTACTAGATAGATATCTATATATACTATTATATGAGAACACATTTGCAAATTAATTTTCATTGTTAACAAATAATGATTTTTGTACAATTTAAATTTTGTACATCCGATTTAAAATTCATACTGTTGTTAAATTTATTTATGAAACATATTAATCTCTTTTTATATTGTTTTCTGTTGCCAAACATGCTATCAATTTTAATTTTATTAAATTCTTCACATACGCAGTCAAAGCAGTAAAATCTTTAAAATCTAATTACAAAGCATAGGACAGGTATGTAGATAGGTTACATGTAAGTTATATACTTAGATAAAAATAGAAGTAGCAATCGTCAGTTGTTTGAATGATAAAGGAAAAATATATCATATACGTCATTCAAATAAATGACATAAATAAATTATCTTGTTAAAAAGATTTTAATAATAAATAAATAAATCTGGAAAATTTTAAATAAATCGAAATACATATAGGTTAAAAGAAATAAACAATCACTATTAATTGATTACTACACCCAGTTAAAAGAAAAATAATTAAATAATAATAGTCGGTAAATAAAAAAAAATATATAACATGATTTAAATGTCTCTCTCTATGTGACAGTGCTGGTAGAGTATAAGCTACAACCAAACTATTTTGTTAAAAATTATAAACTATTACCAGAGTACATAATTATTAGCACCTAATTAACACATAATACTGATGAATCATTCTGTGGTTTGATATGGTGATGGTGGCAGCTTTAGACTCGTTTCTGATTGCAGCTTATAGTATATTACTAAAAGAGTGGATAATTAAGAAAATAAATTTTATTAATTGAAATAGATAATTATTTTTAAAAAAGGTAACTGATTTATTGGTGTTTAGTAAACTTCTGATAAGTTTGATAAGTATAAAAGAGAAATACTTCGGAATAATCAACAAAGTTATTATGTAATTTATATTGCCAAATAATACACAAAATTTTTGTTTGTTTAAAAAATCTTTATAATTATAATTTAAGATAAATTTCCAATTTAATTAATTAAATATTTACTTTAATTCACATTTTGTATGCAAATTGATATAGAAAAACTATTACCCTGCCTAGAACTCGAGTTCAGGACAATCTTTAAAAAAATCTTCAAAAACCAAGGATTTGCTGGACCAGTTTATAATTATAAATATTTAATATTAAATAATAGATAATAGATAAAATGAGATTTAACAAGTTAAATCTAATGAAAAATGGAATAAATGAATAATAAAGCCTATTTAAATTTCTATTATCATTGGTTGCCATTTATCTTCACAATATTGTTATACAAAGACCTTCAGTTTAAATTTTCCACCAAATTTTATCCCCACCTGTTGTGTCAGAACCTCTCCTCTAGGATGTATCGTTTATAAAAGTCTGAAATATTTTACGTATTTTAAATAATATAGTGATTAGATTTTATTAATTAAAAACTATTTTTTTTTATACTTTACAGTAAACGTTGTTACCAAGATTATAAAACACAAATCGGCATTTTTTCCTTGAAAAGGTTATACAAAAACGTCACAGCTGGTTTGCATCCCCACTTTAACACCCGTCAGATTCCCCTCTTCTTTCAAAAGGTAGGAAATTTAAAATTTAAATCTTCGCACTCATTTTTAATACATTGAATAAACCATTTTTGGTTTTTAAATCCAAGTGTTTTAAATAATATAAAAAGTGTTTTAAGAGTGCTAGCATGTAAAATGATTGTGTTCAATAGAAAATGTGGTCGATTTCTGGTGCGTGTAAAAGTCGCTGATAAGCGCAATTTTAGTGCATCAGTAAACGCGACAAAAAGTTTTCGTAACATTCCAGGTCCATTATCGTTGCCTGGTATTGGAACTTTATATCAGTATTTGCCGTTTATTGGTAAGTTTTAGTTTAGAAATAAGGGAGATATGATAAATTTAGCTTATGGTGCCTGGTTACTGGTTAGCCAGGTAAATGGGTTGTAGGAATTATTATTATTATATTTAATTGTAAGGCAAATTGTATGGTACCTACCATTTATTTATTAACAGTTACTCAGTTAAATTTTATTAATTTTATTGATTAACAATTATTATTCCTTATTGTTATCAAATATAAAATTAAAAGAGAATAAATTTGAAATTAACAAATAAAAAACTTACCTATGATAAAGCATAGCAATGTAAAATTTAGAATTCGCCTAACTAATAACAATAAATTTTATTCAATAATATCTTAATTTATATTAATTAATATAATATTAAGAATTCAAGGTCATATTTAAGGGGGGGGTGTTAGGGGTCTGAACCCCCTCCGAAACTAAACTTAATACTAAGAAATGACAAGAAAATAAAATTATTTTGCTATTCTGCTTCCCCCCAAAAATAAATTCCCCAGAACCCCCCCCCCTCGGAAATAAATTTCTGGCTACGGCCCTGATTAAGATCTTTAAAAAGCTCGAGGCTGTAGCCATGGGAGAGTGTTGTTTTGGTTTGGCCATTTGGGTGTTCAAACACTATCCAAAATTGTGTTTTCCTCCCCTCCACATTAATTTTTGAAAGATCTAAGTCAGGAAGACCAAACCTTAGGATATCCAATAAAACTAAAAATGCAACTTCTGACCAAACAAAAATTGATTTATGCTACGATAGCGCCGTGACGCCCAATGACACAATAATTTTAATATTGGCACGATATGATGAATTGACTGATGTCTCATCTGAAAGCCCTTTTCATCTACATATGACACACTAACTTTCTTGAATAATGGAGACATATAATAGCATAACCCGAAACAGTTTGTTCAGGCAAATCGCAATTTTATATTTTAAACTTGATTTTAGCTTTTTTATAAAAGAAATTGGATTACAAAAAATTTTTGTTTGATTGCCCTGTTTTCGCTGTTTCGTGTATTTTTCCCGAATTGTGATGTTGAGTGGGTTGCACACATATAAAACACTTCGAAAAAGCACAATTGAAAAGTGTTCAAGTGAAAATCTTACCTTTTACTTTTGTAATAATTTTATGTCCATTTTCATAGATTGCCCTACACCTAATTGAAGCTTCAGGTAAGTCCGCTCAACACTCGCTTGAACTTTTGTTTGTTGTTATTGCACTACATAGGCCAGTCAAAACGTACCTAAAAAAGGCTAAATTCGCAATTCCTGATGTAGTTCTGATTTTTTGATATGTTGTTAGGACCAGTTAGGGTAGTGTAAATCCAAGTTTGCAGCTTCGAAAAACCTGTGCCCTTTGCGTAATACGTAGAAAACTGCAAAATGTTGGGACTTTTTCTAGTTGTTGCTTTATAACTCGTAAACTATGCGTTTTTCGAAATTAGTCGCCATTTTTAAAGTAAATTGCATTTGCAACAATATAAGCCCAACCGCAACTCTATACATCTAATAGTTGCCGAGATATGGTACTTCCAAGATTGGCCATTTTTTCCAAAAAATGAAAATTTTATGTTTTGCTTTCGTTTCGGACCGAATATCGGCATAACCGCTCATCCTACAAGAAAGGTCATGGCAAATGAAGTTGTAGTAAATTTAATTGGCTTTCATTTAAGCACAAACTGAAGTTTGTAGACCCATTAGTTCTCTTGTAATAGTAAAAAAACAGAAAATTGGATTTTTTGAAGAAATGAAGAAAAGAAACAACAAAAAAAAACAACAACAAAAGAAACATCGCGCTTTGCGATTTTAATGTCTAATTTGGTTGGCCTATATAGTCCACTTATATCTTTTGAGGCCAATGCATGTTTTTCATTTTCATTTCGTTCGTTGATTTAATTTCTTATTGGTTCTTCGAGCCGGATACTTTATTTGTAGCCATAATTTTTGCTTCATGTTAGTAATTTGAATTCAGAAAATTGAATTTACCTGCCTGCTTTAACAAAGTGGTATTACTCATTTTTGCAGTGTTCACATTTTTAGCAGTTTTCGTTCAGTTTGCGGCTTGCTTTTTGCGCTTCCTAACTCCCACTTTGTTGCACTTTTCAGACGTCAATAAAGCTAGTACCCCCACTTTAAAAAAATTTAAAAAAATTATCCTATAATTTAGTACTAATTAAGGACAAATTTGTATCAAAAAAATTAAATTTGTACCAATAACCGTTTAGCCGCAATTCGGATTTGAAAAGTGGAGGTGCTGGCACGAGCTCAAGCTAGCACCCCCACTTTAACAAAACTGAAAATTTTCTACATTACCATTTAGTTCTAATTAAGGACAAATTTGGATCAATTTTTTTCTCGTAATTACAACCACATAGCCGATATTCGCATATCAAGACTGGCAGCGCGAACTGGCAATCAAGTTATCACCCCCACTTTAATAAAAATAAAAATTTTCTACGCTATCATTTAGTTCCATTTAAGGACAAATTTGGACCAATTTATTTTTTCTCGTAATTACAACCATTTACTGTCAGCGCGAACTAATAATCAAACGCGCTTGTTTAAGCCCCCACTTTAATAAAAATAAAAATTTTCTACGCTATCATTTAGTTCAAATTAAGGACAAATTTGGACCAATTTTTTTTTTCTCGTATTTACAATAAATCGTAATAGTTGAAGCATATATTTTCCTATTTGGAGTGCAGTTTGTGGTAATAGCATTCCAGCTAGCAGCGGGCGGTTGCACGTCACCCTTTGTACTTTAAGGTTATTATTTACGATTAGCATTAAAATGCTATGGGTTGAATTGGAAGTGCAAAGTAGTATACTGCCGTGCTAAGCCCATTGACGGTATTTTACACTTTTAGAGATAAGGTACTTTGAAATTGTGTATCCCACAAATTCATGACAGTAACCGACATGAAAATAAAAATTGGCAGATAAGGTAATTCTAAGTAAGTTTCTCAAGATAAAAGATTTTAAAATCAAAAAGACATTTTAAACAAACAGCAATCCAACCCATACCATTTTATTGCTAGTCATAAATAATAACCTTAAAGTACAAAGGGTGACGTGCAACCGCCCGATGCCAGCTGGAATACTATTACCACAAACTGTACTCCAAATAGGAAAATATATGCTTAAACTATTACCATTTATTTGTATCAATTTTTTTAATTGTAAGCAATTATGGACACTTGGCTTAATGGTCCGAATTAGTCATTAATTAGTACTAAATGATAGCGTAGAATATTTTCATTTTTATAAAAGTTGTTAGAAAATCATTATTTCTTTTGTGTTAATTATTGTTTTTTTCTGGTTGATTCATTATCCTTAAATTATTAAGTACAAGCATTGTGTTTTCATTCATGTGTCTCGGAATTCGGCGAGACATCCAGCGCTACCTAGCGATTAGGGTAAGCAGTTGGCACCTAGTCATTATTATTGTTCATGCATTGATCTATTTTTACTAATTTGTTCTAAGTGCAAGTTGTTATTATTTGTTTACTATTGACCTATTTAAAGTGATTCATGATTGTCAAACATTTAATCTTGGGTAAATATAATTGTTATTCACTTCCAGTAAATGTTTGCGTCCATAGTCAGTATAGTAAATTTCCCCTATGAACATTGGCACGTAAACAAATAGATAACAACTTTCTTTTTCCAATGTATGACAATTCTAAAATCAGTTAGTTATCCTCAATACAGGCACGAAGAACAACTACAATTTATTTTATCAATAATTAAAATAAGTGTTAGTAAAATTTAATAAAATTTATATATCTAAAGACAATCATCTTTATTATTTCGGGGGCCAGTCAACGCAACATTAACCGAGGAAACTTGAGAAACACAACCAAGTGCTTAAACAAGCGCGTTTGATTATTAGTTCGCGCTGACAGTAAATGGTTGTAATTACGAGAAAAAAAATTGGTCCAAATTTTCCTTAATTAGAACTAAATGATAGCGTAGAAAATTTTTATTTTTATTAAAGTGGGGGTGCTAGCTTGATTGACAATTAACGCTGCCAGTCTTGATATGCGAATAGCGGCTGTATGGTTGTAATTACGAGAAAAAAATTGGTCCAAAGTTGTCCTTAATTAGAACTAAATGGTAGTGTAGAAAATTTTTATTTTTATTAAAGTGGGGGTGCTAGCTTGATTGACAATTAACGCTGCCAGTCTTGATATGCGAATAGCGGCTGTATGGTTGTAATTACGAGAAAAAAAATTGGTCCAAACTTGTCCTTAATTAGAACTAAATGGTAGTGTAGAAAATTTTTATTTTTATTAAAGTGGGGGTGCTAGCTTGATTGCCAATTAACGCTGCCAGTCTTGATATGCGAATAGCGACTATATGGTTGTAATTACGAGAAAAAAATTTGGTCCAAATTTGTCCTTAATTAAAACTAAATGGTAGTGTAGAAAATTTTTATTTTTATTAAAGTGGGGGTGCTAGCTTGATTGCCAATTAACGCTGCCAGTCTTGATATGCGAATAGCGGCTATATGGTTGTAATTACGAGAAAAAGAAATTTGGTCCAAACTTGTCCTTAATTAGAACTAAATGGTAGTGTAGAAAATTTTCAGTTTTGTTAAAGTGGGGGTTCTAGCTTGAGCTCAAGCCAGCACCCTCACTTTTCAAATGCGAATTGCGGCCAAACGGTTGTTGGTACAAATTTAATATTTTTGGTACAAATTTGTCCATAATTAGTACTAAATTATAGGCTAATTTTTTTGAAGTGGGGGTGCTAGCTTTATTGACGTACTTTTCAGTGTACTACATATTCTTTGGTCCAATCTTTCAAAATATTTAATGCATTTTTTGGAAAACATCATTAGTTTAATTTGTTACTAGTTACATTTTTATTTGAGCCAATTCTTGTTTTTTTTTGATAATTAATCAAAAGGTTTGTCCCGTTGATAATTTCAAAATAGAACAGCCATTATTTTTGTTATAAAAAACTTACAGTTGTCATATCGTAGTTTTTTTAATGTGTTTGCATTGATCTTTTGACTTAATTTTGGCTGGTAGTTTTGTTGCCTTGTAGTATATATCTTTCACCATTTCAAACGCCAAAGAAGGTTATAATGCTTGGAAAACAAGTTTTGAAACTATTGAATCCCATTTTTGAAAATGCTCGAACAGCTAAGCTAACTATTTGTGAGAAAAGACCTTATACGATTTTTTTTATTTATTAAAGTTGAAAATGTATAGTGGCAAAAAATATACAATGATTATAAAATGGCTTATAATAAACTGAAATTGATTTTAGGAAGATAATTGAATTTTAAAATTGAATTTTAAAAACATTAAATACAGTCACGGCCAACATTCAAGAGCGTATAACCAAATTGATGGCACATATTTGCTGTGCACCCCAAAACTAACAATTGATACTTCTGGTTCAAGCATTTCATCTCCAAATAGTTTGAAACTTCTTAGAATGCCATTAAAACTATTCTCTGGAGATAATAGAAATCTATCTACGTATATGTAGATATTATCAGATCGTTAATTCATAAACTCACTTCCCGATATTGAAACTCCTGAAAAAACTCTTGAATTTGATTAAAAACTTTGCCATTAACTTCTGAAAATTACCAAATTGCGTTTGATTGGTTGATGAATAGGTATGTAAATAGGTAAACGTATTTTGCCTACGTGCTAGTGAAACTCGATCTTCAATTCTTCTAAGGAAAATAATTCCATACATTAATTACGTCATTTGCTAAATTGATTTTTTGAAGACTTGTATGGTATTGGCATTCAAATGATTAGATTTTGCTGTCCTGTGATTTTTCATTTTCTTCGTCACATCATCTATAATTGTATCGTATCTTCTTTGTTCCCTTTCTAATGGAAAAAGTCCCTAGTCCATCCGTTACCAAAAAAAATTAGAATCCGTCTAGTTTCCCTGATCTACGTCCCATAAGTATCTTTCCAACACTCTAAAATATTCGGAAAAATCCTTTTATCCCAGCCTAACCGACATTTGACAAATTTGAATGTGCTCCCACTTACACAGTCTGGGTTTCGTCCGGGATATGGATGTGACACATCGTTAACGGAGGTTACTGATTCTTCCATCTGCTAATTTGGGTATGGTGACTACGTTAGTGATTCTCGACTACTCAAAGGCCTTTGATACGAATGTTCGCTATCAGACGGTCGTTTCCAACGGTCAGTTCTCTTGACCGCGAGTCGGCGGTTCATCAGGGCTCCATCCTTGGCCCTACTCTATACTCAATTTATACTTCCTTTTTATGCAAAGGCCTAAGACACTGTTGTTATCATATGTATGCTGACGATACTCAGATATATCGCTCGTTCTTGCCTTCGGAGCTTGAATATAATGTTAATCTTATAAATTGTGATTTATCAAGATTAGTTTTAAACTCCGAAAAGCACTGTTTAAGTATAAATCCTTCCAAGTCGGCTGTAATGATATTTGGTAGCCCAAATCAACGTGAACACCTTACAAATGCGATTTCTATCAACTTAAACAATCAAAATTTGCCAGCTGTGCAAGAGTTTGGCTGTAAATATAGTCAAATCGGCAAGCTGTTTATTTTTCGAAGAAAACCATTCACTAATCAAGTATGATAAGTTTCAAAACTGACTTTGAATAACTCAAAATACACTGTTTTTTGTGTCCGAGGTTGGTGGGGGGATAGGTTTTTGAAGGGAGGGTTGCTGCACAAAAATATAATACAAGCGAATACATTAACAAGTTACTACTTACAACTGAATCGTTCTGTTTTTTTTTTTGTTGGAATTTACTTTTGGCCTAACAAAACCGACAAAAATCGCCGAACTTTTCGTGACGGATGGTATTGGATTCTAGGAAACTACCTTCATTTAATTAATTAAACATCAGATCAATCTGTCCAAATTCATCACTTTTCTTTAGAAATTCGTCAGCTTTTCTCCGGAAACTGATTAGCGTTTACCAAACATGTAATTAATTGCTGGGAACATATTTTGGAATTTCTTTAACAGAGCATGGTGGGGGTTAACTACTTGCTAGAATGTGGTTATACCGAACCTACGAAAATGACATAATTGAGACTTACTTTATTTAGATGGACCAGAAGATTAATGTGCAACTTACATGGTTGGTCTTCACTTGATGAGCTTGGTCTGTCCCAGTTTTACTGCATTCGACAGCTCTTTTTGCCGATTAAGGTCTATCACTATATGTAGTTACAATTACTTATAGCAATTAAAACTATGGAAACAGAGATTTTGAGTGAAGCGAGCTAGTAACTCACCTTATAAGGAACAAAGATGGTTTTATTTCTGATAATAGTTTGATTTATGGGAAGTTTTCGCGGAACACCTGTGTCACGCTCGCGACACATGTGTTGCAAAACAGCCATTAAAAACCACTACTAGGTGTATAAGATCTGCACAGTTATTTAGATAGAACAAGAGATAAATCAGATACATATTATACATAATAATCTACGAGAAAAATCCCTGTAAGGAATTCTTCTATATTTTAGGAGACAACACGTTAGTTACAAAAAAGTATACAATAGCATATTCTTCAGTGAGTGATTTTGATATTTTTGTGCACACTCGAATCGTGTCGTGTATTTTTGTGCACATTGAAACTCACACCACTATCCCATCATGTCACGATGACAATTAAATTGTTTAAAAAAATTATTTACAAAACATCGAAGACAGTACCTAACTCACTGTTACACAAATTAGTCCCAAGCACATTTTAATACAATCTTTTCAACTGCACAACTCAACTGTACATTCAAGGCCAAGGCAGTACTATATCACTTTTTACCATTAACAAAATGGGAAACGATTGTGTTGTTAAACACTAAATTTTAATGAGTTCGTCAGAAAAAAATATTATTGACGTCAAACAGAATTGCTATTTATGCTCTCATTTCCTCTTAGGAAGTAGTTAATCCGAGGTTTTGTTACTTATTAATTGCATGCTTCTTAATTTTTAAAAATTAAAATGATTTAAAAATTTTTGTTTGCTTAGGTCCGTATAAATTTGATCGTCTCCATCAGAATGGATTTAAAAAGCTGGAAAGGTATGGGCCAGTTGTTCGTGAACGTATTGTACCTGATGTAAATGTAATATGGCTGTTTAAACCAGAAGATATTGAAATGATGTTTCGATGCGAAGGGAAATATCCCCAGAGAAGAAGCCATCTAGCACTACAGAAATATCGCTTAGACCGACCAAATGTATATAATACAGGAGGACTACTGCCAACGTTAGTAAAAATGAACAATTGGGCGTTTTTAATCTCTTTTTTTTTAAACTGATTCAATGTTTCATCATTCATTCATAGAACTACTGGAGGAACCTTATGAAAAACTGTAACTGCACGGTAGTCATGAAAGCTAAAACAGGGGACGAAACCTTATCTCTTGGTTTCCTAAAAAGGGCCATCTTCAAGGGTGTCTGTCATTTTCATCACATATTACAGTTACATTTCTTCTTAGGATTCTGTCTTAGGGGTTGCAACGAAGCCCATTATCCGTCAATCCATAATTCATAATGAAAGATTTCAAAACATATCAGTTAATAAATCTTACCTATATGAACAGAATGCTTGTTTGTAGACCATATTTTCTTATAACCTTAAATAGAATACGGAATCTATTTACTTTTAATTCATTATGTATAGAAATGGACCAGAATGGTTAAGGATACGAAGTGTCTTTCAAAGGGGCCTCAGCAGTCCTACATCAGTACAAAATTTTCTATCCGAAACAAATGACGTCATTCAAGAATGGATAGAACAAAGGCTACAAGTTATATGTAACAATCCAAATGTAGATTATTTACCTGAATTATCAAGACTATTTCTGGAATGTAAGTCTTTCTTGTGCATAAAAAAGCAAATAAAATCGATTGTTTTTATCATTTCAGTAACAGGTTTAGTAGCTTTAGATCTTAGGTTAAACAGTTTTTCTAAGCGAGAATTGAAACCATATTCAAGGTCATCAAAACTCATGAAAGCTGCATTACTAACAAATAGTTGCATTTTAAAGACTGATAATGGACCACAATTTTGGCAAAAATTCGAAACGCCTCTCTTCCGAAAGTTGCGCAAATCTCAGGAATACATGGAAGAGTAAGATGAAACCGTTACTTATCTACATCTCTTAGTAATTTTGTCATCTTCAGGGTAGCTATAGATCTCTTATCATTGAAAATGTCATATTTTGATGAATGTAATAGTAAACATTCCTTACTACAAAGTTATTTTGCATCGCCAGAATTAGATTTTAAGGATATTATAGGAATAGTATGTGATTTTCTTCTAGCAGGAATTGACACAGTAAGTTATCTATTAGTTTCTGAAATAATCAAACTACCTAATTTGTATTTAATTACAATTAGACCACCTACTCTAGCAGTTTTATATTATACCATTTGGCTAATAACCGTTTTGCCCAAAGTGTACTTTATCAAGAATGCAAACAACTTTTACCGAATCCTCATAGTCCTGTAACAAAGGAAGTTTTAAGTGAAGCTCAGTATGCAAAAGCTGTTATTAAAGAATCATTGAGGCTACGTCCTGTATCGGTGGGAATAGGAAGAGTTTTAGATAAAGATGCTGAGTTTTCAGGACATGCTGTCCCTAAAGGAGTAAGTATTCCTTTGGTTAATGCTTTGTAATAATTTATATTGTGTTATACATTTTCCAGTCTGTTGTTGTAAGTCAGAATCAGATATCATGTCGGCTAGAAGAATACTTTCCGCATGCAGAAGAATTTAGACCAGAAAGATGGCTCAAGGATCATAAACTGTATAAACAACCACATCCATTTTTAGTTTTGCCTTTTGGTCATGGTGCTCGCTCTTGTATTGCTCGAAGGTTGGCAGAGCAAAATATGTTAATACTTATCATGAAGGTAATTACAGATATATAAACAAGTTTTTGTACTTTTAGAAATCTTTTTCTTTACTTATCATATCTGATGTGTCTTTTTCAGTTGGTAAGGAATTTTAAAATTGGATGGAATGGTGGTTCGCTTGATACTAAATCCCTGTTGATTAATAAACCAGATGCACCAATTTTATTGACTTTTAAGAAACGATAGCATGTAATCTTTTAATATTATAATAACTGATATTATATTTTTGTACAAAATATAATTTTTACGTTTTATTAAATATTACTAGAAACTTTTATAATACTGCAATTAATATATTTTTTCAAATGTAACACTTTTCCTGTTTTAATTTCTTGCACTATATTCTAAAATAAGTTTCCGTATGCTTGCATTTCTATTAAAGGCATTTGAAATAGGGCTATTTGTGCTATACTGTTACCTAGAAACTTGCCTATTGCTTTGAAATATTTGAGCAGAGCCCTATATCCTAAAAACCTTTTCTATGTCCGACCGAGCCAAATCAGTCCAAACTTAGTCTCAAAACCAAGAACAAAAAAAAGCAGATCGCTATGTTGCTCAGTTGGCGTTTGAATGTCAAACGAGCTGATCCGCCACTCGGCGGACATTGAGGATGTTTATTTGAGCTTTTTTTATTCGGCTTGACAAACTGAACATTTTGAGACCAAGTTTGGCCTGGTCAGAACTTGCGATGTCCGTAAAATAAATCCATCCTGCCGAACTACGTATGCAACTGTAAGAATGGACCCTTCTACGCATGTTGTTGCACATTCATCATAAAATTTATTCACGGGGCTGCTTGAACTTGGTGCGGTAATAATTAGTGGAATTCACTTTCTGAGCTTTCTGCTTCGTGACCCGCATGAATTACCCGGCGTATCCTAGGTTTTACCGGCTCCTGAACTACCGTATTGTTAAACTCCAAACACTAACGGGATTTGCATCGATCAAGTCATTAGAAATTTAGATACTTGGGAAATGAAAGAGATTTGAGATTAAATGGAATAAGTATATTGCAAAAGAATTAATATTCCATACTTTAATCCCACACTGTATAATCCTAACTGCTTATTGAAGATATTATAAAATATATCAGAGAGCAGACTACTATACTATATGCACGTAGAGATAACGGTAATCATAATTTCATGTTATCAGATATTGAGAATCGTCAATTTCTAGGTCTTCGTTAGCTTAGCGGATACCATAATGTTCCCATTGAGGATGATTGCTGGTCAACCAGCAACCAGCTCCAGATCTTTCTGGACAAATTCTTGGTAAAACTGTGAGTAGAGAAAGATTTAGAACAATAATACAATGGTTTAGATTCAAGCTTTGGATGTTATGTGGCACAAATGGTTATCCTTACAATTTGGAAACTTATTGTGGCAAAGCAGAGGGCCTGAAACATCCCTTGGGTAGTCGGGCAGTAAATATCGTGTTGTCCATTATTCCAGAATCCGCTTATCATGTAGTATTTATCGATAATTTTTTTAGCAGTTACTTTCTTCTAATTGATCTTACAAATAAAAATATTCGTGTATGTGGAACTGTAACTGTAATAACCGTTAATAAATAGTAGTGCAGCCTTTCTAAGTTCTTATAAAGCTTCCCATAATGGAAACAACTTTTTTTTCATAACTGCTAGCAATGTGCCAAATAGAAATTTCAATTATCCTTTGGGATGCTCATTACATACGTATTATAAAAATCATCAACTTCTGAATACTATTTTAAAAAGCGGCGGTTAAAGGGTTAACTATTTTAAAGTAGCAAGGACGTACCCAGCGATGGGCAGGAGGGCAACTGTCTCCCCTAGAAGAAAAATAAAAGAGAACAAAGCCCTCTTCAAATTGATGCGTATGTGTGGTGGAGCAGGTTGCGAATTAATACGCATTTTTTAGTGACTAATAAAAACAGTTTTGCAATAGTTTTGAGTTTATTTTGTAAGAAATTGTGATGTTTTACTTTGCTTCCCTTCTTTGAAACTAATATGAGTTCCCCCTTACTGTTTTTCTTTAAAACAATGTTTCTATTTTTAACAATTAAGAACGCTGTAACAAAAAAACGATTTTTAGTGACTAGCGTAATTGTAATTGTAATTGTATTGTTAAAATTGGGAATAATCTTTCGAACAAAATCACATCTATATATGAAAACTGTTAATTTAACGAAAATAAATTGATGCTATCTCTTTTAATAAATAAGAAAACATAGTTGGCTATTTTTTCAAATAAATCTTAAATAAAACACATTTTGTCTGAAAATTAATAGCATAAGAACCATAAGGTTTCTTTCTAATCCCTACAAAATATCATAGATATATGGTATATATTTTCTAAGAAAATAAATATTTAACTTATACTTTTAATGAAATTGTCCCTAAAAAGGGGTACCTTTTATTACGTATCGTACGATAAAAACAAAAGTATATGTTTTATAAATATAATATTTTATTGTTGTTATGTAGAAATAAATTTACTATTTGCTAGTTTTTAAGGTAGAAAGTCACCCAAATCTAAAGTCAAGCTAGCTGCTGTATATGAATAAAATCAACAAATTTTAATTCACATATGAATATTATAGAAAATTAAAAAATTATTTATTTGTTGTTTAGCACACCAAACTTTTTCATTGTCATTTTAAATCAGAAAACAAATTAATAATGATAACATCGTTGTTCGCTTTACTAACGTAGTATACATTGATGCGTAAGATTTGGCAACGCAATGTACGATCAGTATTTGACGTAAAACCAAAGTGAGGTTAGAGTTTGGTAAAAATTATTGACTGTTGCACGTTAAATAGTTTTATGCGGTGTTATGAATATGATTGTGACCAAAAATTATTTTTTGATGACATCATAAAAGAACAAGTGTGTGGTATAGCTTCAATTTGGTCGATTCGCTGCCCTTCTTGCCAAGTTGTCAAATACGTTCACAGATCAGAAACATACTCCCCCAATGATGATTCTACAAAACGTCATGTTTTGAATATAAAACTTGCAGCAGGTAAAAGATTCTTAATACTATTTCCTATTATCATTATAATTTTTTGTGTATAACATTACTTAATCAAAAATTGATCTTCAACGATGATCGATGCCGGTATTGGGGCAAGTCAAATCAACGCGATTTTCACATCACTTGACATGTCTACTGAGAGCAAAACAACGTTGAAGCAAGCAGGGGATATTATAGAGAAGTCAAGTAGCGAGAAAAAGTTGCAAGAAAGCTTTGGTTCAAGAGCGGGAACTAACAATAAAAAGGCCGTTGTAAGTTTATCACTGTTTTTCAATATTGCAGTACATAACTTCGATCCTTTTTATACACATATAAACGGTTACTAATGAACTTCATATTTACTCACTTATTAATCAAAAATTAGACTGATTTGTCCACCCAAAGTGTCTCTTTAATATAGAGCACGCACTCAGTAGTCCGCGACCACATCGCCGAACCACGTCTGGGATCACGTACAAGTAATGAGAAAAATCAATGTTAATACAATTTTCATTTTATTTCATTCAATTTTATTTATTATATTTGATTTCATCTATTTAATTTATTTACGTATATCATTATTTTCAAGTAATATAAAAAAATACCAACATAAATTCATCTAACATATCAAATTTGAATTTCCGCGCGAAGCAACGTTGCCAGATCATATAATAGGGTTTTGCATGTGCAGGGACTTCAGTCATCAGTTTCCGGTTACAGCTGGAATACAAGTTTATAATTGAAATATCTCAATAACTAAGAGGTAAACTGCAGTTTTTTTAACGTCAATATAAAATACAATTTCTAAACTATTGTTACATAGTTTTTCATATACATGGTGAGTTGTTTAAATATAAAACTTGCAAGTTGTTCTTGGGCATACTGTGTAAACCCATATACATCAATGTATTTGACTGCAACTTTGTTAATCGTTTTCTCGGTATATACGTGGTGAAATGCCGTTTTAAGGGTATCAATCGAAAGAGCAACATTGAATTTACCAAATATACTTAAATTATGTAATTCTTGAGTTGTAAGGTTTGGGTGACTTTCTACCTTAAGATATTTAACTTGGTTCACTATTTTACGAGCAATACGCTTTCAAAGTGTTAGAAAAAAAATGGATAGTAGTTCAGATCCAGATTGTCTACTCCCTTTTCCTCAAAAACTCTGCTATTTATAACTGGTGGCAACACTGTTTCAATTACATCATTGATGTGAATCATGTGACAACGTAGCTAAACTTTTGATAAGAAAGATTAATAATGGTGTTGATTATCAGCTGATAGTGTTGCGAACATCGCTAATATCTTTTTTTATCTAAACAATTATGTGTTCCTGACACACAATTTGATCATTAAGTACCATGCTGCACGCAACAATACGTACTTCGACAAAGGTAAGAAGAAATAAACACATATGTGTGAGGTTATGTTAACAAGTGGCTTTTACAACTTTCCTGTATTATTCATTCCTACAGGGTGAAACAAGCGAACCTTTTCAACGGCAGGGTTCTTTAAGACGTGTGCTTCCATCAGAACACAATAAAGAAAATATATTTGGAAGGCAGAATGAAGATATCAACATGTTCTATAAAATAGTACATCAGGAATATATAATTCTAGCTGAATAGTAAGAATTTAAATATGGGTTCTGGTATTTCTGTTTACTTATTTATTGTTTTGTTGCAGTAAAATGTTAGTTAGTGAAAATTTAAAAGGAATATATGTGATTCCGTCCAAAGAAAATTCATTTGGTATGTTACGTTTACAATTAAAATTTAAAAAACCGATAATTTGAATATTTTTTTAATTAATAGTTTGGTATGGTGTTATATTTGTAAGAAGTGGCCTTTATGAAGATGGAATATTTAGATTTAATATAGTATTACCAGAAAGTTTTCCTGACGGTGAACATCCGGTAAATAATAAATATTTTTGAAGTGAAAACCATCTAATTGATTTATATTCTTGCATTCTAGAAAGTTATATTCCACTCAGAGGTATATCATCCTGTGATAAATCAAGACACCAATGAATTGTATCTTTTACATGGATTTCCTACGTGGACTAAAGGTGAACAGCATATTTGGCAGGTTGTGAAATATATCTATTGGGTTTTTCACAATTTCGATGCCAGTCTTGCTCATAGTATTGATCAAGAGGCTGCAGCCCTGTAAGTACATTTCAAACAGTATTATCTATGTTTACATAATGATCTGATGATACCATGTTAACATAGTCGTTATCTTAATAAAACAAAATGCATCATTCTTCCAAATAGAAGTCTCTAATTAGCCTGCCTTAAATCAAGCACGCCCACCCATGCCCTACTAAATCAAGCTGCCCACACACCTCTACTTCAAAACAATAATAATAGGAAACTTGTATAATAAAAAATAAACTAACTAAAAAAGGAAACAAGTTTCACTTTTTTTTTATTCTCAAATTCTGTAAAGTTGGAAGCATACCTTGTAAAAAGTACCAACCTAGCTCATGTTGTAGTCTATACCTAAGTTAAGCAGAATTTAGTTGTCGTAAAAAAAATTGAATAAAATTGAAATTGAATTCTTATATTATTTGTAGCAGGACATTACTCGCTATGTTGTGACAAAACTGTAAATGGTTACATCGATATTTAAGTTGTCAAAAAAAACATTTAAGATATTTATTTACATTGTTTCTTATGGGAACTCATACTTTTAAAGTCGATTTTCTCGAAACAGGACTTTTAAGGTTTAACAAAATTACATTTAACACTTAATATCTTCAAATCTAGTACATATTTTGAAAAAATTACTGGAATAAACGTTTTGCATTTATTTTCTGTGAACACAATGGTGTTTTTATTTTTGTCACAGGTTGAATATCTTCTTCTTTCTCTTCTCCCTTGTACCTCACGGTGTTGGGGTGTTTAGCCAGTCTTTGTACTGTTTTCTATCTCTAGCCAGGTTTTTGCTTGTTCCACAGTTTTTCTTCTCTTTTGTGCCGTGTCCTTTACATTTTCCTCCCACTTTGTTTTTGGACATCCTTTCTCTTTTACCCACATCTCCCATTCCATGGACTTGTTTTGGGTATCTCTCATTTCCCATTCTTGTTAGGTGTCCATACCATTGGAGTTGTTTTCGTTAGATATCCTCAACTATCGGGTTGAGTTCTAAGTCTTTCCTTATACTTCTATTACGGACTCTATCCCTCTTTGTTTTCCCCACTACTCTCCTAAGGTATTTCATTTTGGTAGCCATGAGTTTCGATCTATGCTTATTTGTTATTGTTCAGGATTCTGCTGAGTACAGTAGAGTAGAGGTGTGTATATTGTCTTGTATAGATGCATTTTTGCCTTTTGACTTAGTTCTCTTTTGTTAATCAGCGTATTGTTTATTTGAAAATAAACTCTGTTTGCTTTGTTTATGCTATTTCTTATTTCATTGGCCATTCGTCCGTCTCTGCTGATGTGGGTGCCAAGATATTTGTAAGTATCAACCATATCCAGTGTTTTTCCATCTATTCTTATTGTTGTGTTTTTCCCCTCTTCTCTTTTTGTTATGTGAATTATTTTTCTTTTTTGGATATTTATTTTTATCCTTCCTTCGATATATCTATGTTTCTTTGCAGTTGTTGTGTGTTTCTTGCCATTATTAGAATGTTATCTGCATATAGGAGATCTTTAGTTAATACTGGGATAAGGTTGTAGTATCCCAAATTAGTTTTCCTGGTTTCCTGTTTACATTTAATGTTAATGGAGTTCATATAGATTATGAATAACAAGGGACTCAAACTGTCTCCTTGTTTGATTCCTTTGGCCATTTCGAAGTCTTCTGATGCTTGGCCCTGCAGTCTCACTTTACCTTTTGTGTGTTACCCAGCCATTCTTGATCCAGGAATTGGAACTGGGCTCTGCTTGTCACAAGTCAGGATAAATAGGGGTGATGGAGGAGTAATACCTCTCAAGAAACCAGGGTTCAGCTGGCCCTGCTGATAGCACCCTGTAAGGGCCCCACCCAGGGATACAGATCACAATCGGTCCATACAGAACGTAGGTCCGAAGTTGGACCAATCTCCCATTCGGTAAAACCAACCCTCAGGATTCAGAGAACATACAACACCACATCGTTTTAGGTGTAATATAAGCGAAGATATTTGCAAAACAACGTAAAGAGTACTGCGTCTCGGTTTTGCTGTTGGTTAAGGAAAGGGGATTTTAGCACACTAATAATGCATAGTTAAAGTTATCTCCCACACACGGTAAACAATAGCTATTTGTTTAAGTAGTACAAAAAAATGCATGTTTTTGGGACAAATAAAAAAATTGCCGTACGATGCGTTAGTGGAGTCTGGAAATCTTATGGGTCCCAAAAACACATTTTTTGTATGAATTAAACATACTATTTTTGTTCCAACCGCTTTTAACTAGTCAATTACGTGAAAGGACTGTTTAGAACAAATAACATAACGTTAAGCTACTTTTTATTTACTGCAACTTTTTAAGGAATTCTTGTTTCCGAGTAAATAGGGTGAATTTTAATACCATATAATTAAGAAATACTCACAAACAATCTCGTTTCAAGGCATGCCGCTGCTTGCAAATATAAAGCCGTGGCAGACCGTTTCGAGAATAGAATGTCATCAGCGTTCTCCTTTCGGGAAATTCTGACTCAAGAAATATCGTACGGACTCTAACTAAGAAAAGGCAAAATAAAAAATCTTAAATTTAAAATTATTAGTTAATAAAATCATGGAAATATTTAAGTACTTACACCTCCTTATATGGATTTTCTTATAAAACTACAAAGACAACTGCAATTATCTAATTACATAACACCATTAAATCATTTGAGTAACAATAAAAATATTATATGTGACCATCCACAGGAAAAGGGTCCAGTTAAGGACCCTTTTCCTGTGGATGGACCCTTTTCCTTTTTCTGAGGTCAAAATTGAGTTAGTTACATTTCGTTACATTTCCTAAAAGTAGATAAAATTCTGAACAAAATGCCGCTTTTTCGTAAAAAAATTCCAAAAATTGACCGAGTTATGAATTTTGAAGTTTTATAATGCAAAAATCTTGTAGTGAGATATCGCAATTTAAAGTTTGGCAATTTTCAACAACCGTTTTACAATGGAAAATTTTTTTCAACCCCACACCTATCTTGTAGCATTTTTTGCATAAATTTCAAATATGTATTCAAATTTGCCCTTGTTTTGTACTTTTTTTGTAATAAGAAGTATTAATAATGTGAAGTAAGGTCTACAAAACAGGTATGATAAATGTGAATGCAACGTTTCATACCTTAGATTATTTTATTATTTTCATTTGCAAGCGTTTACTGAGAAATCTCAAAAGACAACAACTAAATTAATATTAAAATATTTAGTTATTATTATTTAAATAATTAATATTAATTAATTAATTTTTATTAACACTTCCATTTTCTACTAATTGATTGGTGATCTGATTTACCCATCCCAATCAAGATAAAGTAAAATGAAATATTAACTAACAAAATTAATTAATATTAAGTAATAATTATGGTAGAGTTGATGTTTCTTAGAAAACAAATCAAGTGGGTTAAATGTTCCCAAGTTCGAATATTAAGTAATAATTAATTAATATAAATTAATAATTAATTAATTTTTATAGTAACTAATAGATAACAGAAATACAAAATTTTTCTTTGATTTGATGAATCTTAATTAATTGTTAATAGTCCACCATTCATAATAATTATTATAGTATAATTATTATGGTTAATTAATTAATGAATTATGATATAATTATTATATCATAATTCATTAAAAATACAAATTACTAAATTTAATTAATACTGTTGTTTACCTCTACACCCATTGTAGAAGAGGTTGAAGATAAGTAAGTAAGTAAGTAATAATGTTGCATACACTCGTTGCTTGGATTGAAAAACAAAAGGGACCCTAACTGTGCATGGTATTTTACATGTGCACAGTTAAGGTCCCTTTCGTGTTCAGAGTACAGGTTGGGAAAAATCCCTTTTTTTAATATTTCTGCGTGAATTATCGTCCTGAAACCAACTTTACAAGGTGCAGAACATGCCTGAGCAGTGTTACCAATCAAAATCGACAAAATTTACCCAAACACCTAGTTTAGCCTCTCCTGATAAATTAGCCATGCACAGTTAAGGTCTCTTTTCCTGTGGACGGTCACGTATCTCTGAATACATGCCAAAATTGTAAAAGAAGGTGTGCAGATGATTTCATGGTGTTATGTAATTATTTTAGTTTTTTTGGAGATTGTTCAAATCGCCTTCTTGCCTTCTCTTAGCTAACATATTTAACTTAGTTCGTAGAAATTTTCTGTGAAGATGGTAATGGGGGATTTGGCTTTGGCTGTGCATTTCCAGTCGTTGAATTCCCAGAAATTGTCTAGAGACCTATTCTTAAGAGGCGTTGATGCGAAGATACATAGCCTCTCATGTTCAAGACACTTTACCCTAACGGGTACACACCGGGATGCTACTTCGGTGAGCCCTATGAGCCTAGCCCTAGCCTCGAAACGAAGCTCTGTCAAAAGCACACCAGGCCTATAACTGGGAGATCGGGGTGACAAAATCATCTAAAAACCAAGTCCTGCCACATCTGAGGTTGGATTCGATTGGCCGGTGGCCCCAACTTAGGCTGGGTGAAGGAACTTATGAAGGCATGAAAGCGGACTGGAGGGTTTTAATGTACAGTGCCGCCCATTTGAAAGTGCACGACTCTTTATATGTAATATTCCAAAATGACATCGTTTAAGTCAGGATTCCATGGGCTATGTATTTATAAGAGCTGCAGCAGAATGAAAGGCTTATTATTATTTTCAAATACTTGTTTAAAATAATTTATTTATCAGCTTAGAGTAAGTTATGGAAAATATAACCGAGGTAAATCGGGTCTATCATGCACTTTCAAATGGGTGGCAGTGTACCTAATCTGAGTTGAGGGAATAGTGCTAACGCTGAATGAGAAACTTAGTCCCATATGAAAGAGAACGGGAGGGTTCTGGATGGTGAGCACGTATTAAGCTAATCGCTCCGGTACTAACCTAGTGAGCTAGTAGAAAGTGAACAGGCAACCTCGCTCCGACCAGTGGGTAACTGGTAGCAATTGCGGGCTGATTGAGCGTATCTCAATTACTTCCTCTTGGAAGGAACGTGGAGATAAAGTTATTATAGGAGCCCCACGTAAAACATTCATACATGCATTATCAATGTAATGTATTTGTAGCTTACTAATTGTAAGTATGTAAAACAACAGAAGATCCTATGATCCTAGGATGGCTTTTAGTTATTAATGAATATCTTTGCTTGTAGAATTTAAGAAAGAAATAATAAATAAACATGCCACTGTGTATGATATGCAATGTGTAAAACGCATAAGAAAATATATTTTTTCTCCAACTGCACGAATATGACACTATAATATCAAATTATTTTGTATAAAAAGTAGACCATTTAGGAACTGTTACTCGTTACCATAGCAACTGTACAAAAAGCAATCACTTTTTTTACAGGACAAAAAGTAATCTGATGTTACGTGTGTTATATTTTTCACGGTGCTCTAAAATATTTTATTTTATACCAATAATGCGAAAAAATAGAAATTTTTAATTAAATAATAATCATTTATCTGTTTTTTGATAATATTAATATACAGTGAAGACTCGTTGAAGTCGTTGATTCTGACTAATTAAAACAGGGGCAATCTGAATAATCACAGTGTTTGGATTACCGCGTCTGTAGAGTTACAATGTTCTATTTGTAAATAAATGCAATTAAAACATTTATTTAAAAATAAATAAAATTACACAAATATATTATGCAAAAATTGTTTTAAAAACATAAGAAATAGTATTCCGCATTAATATGTGGTTAACCAAAAAAGGTGGTGATTTTTACTTGTTTTTCTGTTTTTTGAACTTTATACGTTAGATATGATTTTTCTTTTAAATCTTCCGGCATCACAATTGTTTCAAATTTATTAACGCCTATTGCAAAGTCACTGCTTTGCAACTGTTTTCATCATTAAACAGTTTTCTCGCGCGATTTTTAACACACGCAAATTGTCTTTTTAAAATTAAGTATCCAATCTTTACTTGCCCTGACGTCATCATTTTGAAAACAAAATGAATAAAGTCTCCTTAATAAAGTCACAGCAGTGTACAGAGTATCAGTGGAACCATAGCGTACAAGTGTGATAGCACATACGTTGTATCGCGACTGCTTCCACTATTTCGTATACATCACTGGATAATGACACTTTGCCTTTTCGTCCAAAATTTCGGAGAATATTGGTGACTTCAAAAACCATGCAAACAACTTTTCTTCCATTTCTTTTTACATTTAACAATTTTTAAATTTAGCATAAAATCTTTTTATGAATGCCGAAGATACATAAAGTCACAATTCGTAAAAGAAGTATCAATTCTTTTTTAACTTAAACTTTTGTAACTAATATGAATTGTGAGGTTGCAATGTAATCACTTTAAAAAATACGTGACTTTTTATAATAAGTATTTGTCAGACATAAATAAAACGTAAACATAAATAAAATAAAATCTTATTTATTTTATCTACAACGGTAGTTTTTTATCAAATTACACATCCGAATATCTATTGCATTCGTTACTTTAAACAAAACTTGAGGAATAAAGGCTGATTCTCACTATAGCTATACGGCAGGCTATTTTTTTAGACATTAGTTTTCAATCATTAGTCAGATTGAATTTTGCCCAACACTGGTAACCACTTAGCGAGTGATGTCATGCAACAAATAACATATAAACTCAATTAAACCTCTTTTTTACTAAAACCCCTCTTCTGCCCCTCTGCTAAATATTTCTTATACATTCTGGCTAAATAAAATTCTGCTAAAAGGAATTGCTACGATAAACTCAAATTAACTAGTTGACTTCCCTATAAAGAGTGAATTCTCTCAATAATGGACATATCTGTTGTGCGGCCAGTTTTTCTTGCTCTGATAAAATGACACCCTCATAACGGACACTCTCTTGACCGTTCACCCTCTTGCGTGGACAAAATATCCAAAACTGAGGCCGTCTACTCAAGAGAGATTCCACCGTAGTAACCAAAAAAGTGCTTGAAAATTCGCACAATCACATGAAGATTAATTTCAGTAAAAGAATCTTTAAAATCTTACTCCAACAAAATAATTTTTTTGATCATATATTCAGAGAATGACATATTATGAGAAGACTTAGTTACTAATTATTGATAATTTTGCAAGTTAATTGTACTAATTAATTTTGCAGGTACAGAAACAACTTGGAGGCATATGCAGAAAAAGTAAAACAATACGTTAAATTAAGTCAAGATCGCCTATACGATCCAGCACCAACCACAGACAAACATTACATTGTATTCGAAAAATATGTGCCTGAAGTACACGATCCTGTTCGAGCAGAGATGATATCTCAGGGTAATGAAGAACATGCTTCAATAACAGGACATTCTTGGGTTACTCCAGGAAGTTTTAAACCGTTAAGTAGAGCACCCTCACCTAGTTTTGATAGCCTCACTTGAGACTATTCTACTTTTTTTTTGTTGTTTTTTTTTTGTATAAAATTTTTAATTCTTTTTAAGAATGGGGTTAACAAACTGTAAAAATAAGAATAATAGTTGTGTTATTTATTTAGTTTTTAATGACCTGATTTGATTGTTTAAAATTTTAGTATTATTTTTCTTGCCAAATATAATTTATGAAAGTGGTTTAGTTTATTACAGATGGTCTGGACATTCTGCCAACTAGATACCTTTTTCAGAAATAAAAGATTTGTAATTACAACAAAAGATTTTCATTTGGTAGAAATTCCAAACCTGCGGTTAATTCTTGAGCCTTTGCAGCTAGAAAATTGTTTTTAATTATAAAAAAATTATCAAATTAACAAATCAGATTTTTATAAATACATTTTTTATATGAATATGTTTTGTAGTTTGCAAAGGCTCATTAAAAATCGATGACCATATTCAAGTATTATTTAAATTATCAGAACGAAACTGCCCATTCTAAAAATGTGCAATATTTATTTTAAGTGAGATAAGGTTTAAAACCTTCCTGTGGATATGATTTTAGCAATATTTGTTTACATGACATATATTCATTAAGGTCTTTATGATAGATTTACAACTAAAAATGCTGATTTTTAAAAAAGCTTTTTTTGCTCACTATTGGTGTACAAAAAATAACTTAATATATACTATTTTGTAATAAGAGAAATAAATATGTTATATTTTACACAAAATATTAGATAATGGCATTTTTGCATCATACTGTCATGGCAGACTTTAGTGTTTACACTAAAGTCTGCCATGGTACTGTCCATACAAGTTAAGAATCCTTCGGCTTGTGCATGCCAAAGTCTTTCAGTTAATGCAGACACTAGCATAACTTAATTAGAAAAAAAATTCAGTTGAAAAACAGCTGACGATAATAATTAAATAAGTCAAACTGGCTATTTCAGTTTTATAAATACTCCTTACTATATTTGGAACAAAGTGCACATTCAAAGCCGAAGCATTAACTCGTGTGGGCAATAGTTTTTAATATTAGCTGAAATGTGAGATTTATTTTATATAGTATTTGAGCCTTTTGAACAAAAATGCAATTAGTTTATCAATTATTGCACTATTCTTACAATAACAGGTATTTTAAATATTGATTTACTGAACAATTGTTAATATAGTATAATTTAATGAAAGCCTAAGTTGTTAATTTTGGAATTTTTAATAAAATAATAGCTTAATAGAAGTCTTTGTTTTATGTATTGTATAATTGTGGAAGACTATTTTAAACCTTGCATTACTCGGAACATTAAAAAGGTAGGAGAATTATGCTGCATGCTGGACAAGAATGCTACATACTACTTTCTTAATCCTCTTTATTAAAGGATTTTCTCCTTACTAAAGCATACCTTTCTTTCTTTGCTAAAAGATTAAATAACAGTGGTGTACTGAACAAGGATTTTCAAATGAGAATTTCTTGCTATTAACAATTTAGTCCGAGATACAAATGAGGGGCCTAGAAGCCAAGGGGTACAAGTGCAATGCAACACGTTTTTAGATAATCAGAGCTAAAGTTTGATAATTCCGGTAATTGAAGTATGTTAATTACTTTGTCATTACATTTTACCTTTGCTTATACTGCTTTGTACTTCTCTCTAAAACATGAGTTTATTTTATTCATTGTTAATGTCCTCTATCAGTATTTTCTTAGCATGGTTTGTATTTGTACCCCTTGTCTTCCAGAAATGTCTGCTTAGTCAATAACAAACAGGGTACAAGTTCAAAATATTTTATTTCATATCTAAATATTAGTTACTTTTACATACACTGATATATAAGATCAACTGCAGAGCTTATTATTTATCAAAATTAAAAATATTTTTAAAACTGTAAAATAAAAGATTGAAATCACTTTCGAAAAATTAAAAAAAAATCTTCACGTTAAATAAAGAAAATTCAAGCACTTTGATAACAGGATCACATAAGCTGCTGAAGGTTTAAACTACTATACCCTAACATACAAATGAAGGAAAAAGGTCAATGCGTGATCAACAGCTGTGAAAACATTCAGATAAGATAAGAATGTAGGCAGCATATTATGTTACCAGGGCTCTTTAAAAAAGTCAGCAGCGTACGCTCGGATATACTCGAACAAACAAATGAAGGGTCTAGGTCGCCGCGTGATCACCACCTGGTAAACGCATAAAATCTAAGATCAGATTTTAAGCAACACTGATATTACATAAGCTGTTAAAACTGTCAGTGACGTACGTTGCCCGCGTGATTCGCGATACGGTATGCAAGTTAGCCCTCGTGATTTCGGCGACCTAGATCCTTCATTTGTTTGTTAGAGTATAGTACTTTTTAACATTATGTAAATTTGTCATTGTTGAAGTATGTATTCAACCCTAATAACGTGTTATAATTAAAAATTTCATTACGTTTTAAATGTTATAATACAATTACTTGTATTACAATTGCTTGAACTTAAATATTTGTTATAATATAATAATAAATATATAAATAAAAACAATGTTAATCTGTAAACTGTAAAAAATTAATGTCAACATATAAATAATGCAGTCTATTATACCTGATAATTGATTCATAAAAGTATTAGTGATAGACGCTTAATAATGAAATCATATTGGACATATACTATTATAATAATACATAATAATAATAATAGCTTGTTCGTGTATTTATCATCCAAAAAAGGGTTGTTCGTTATATGTTCAATATGAGCTATCGAGATATAATTCTTCTAAATCAGCATTTTTAAATAATAGCCTCTTAATATTCTCATCTATATATAATTTTGAGGTTTTACAATTTGTGAAAAAGAATGTTTCTCGTTTCAAATTAATAATCATAACTACAAAAATCATAACTGGTGTTAATTTACATTTTTAAGCACCTACATAAAACTGATACTAAATGATGCCAATCCTTTTTACATATTAGGAACCGTACTGTATAATAATTTACCAATTTCAATAAAACAATTAATGTATCAACAATTAAGACGCTACTGAATCATTCGAGTTCATCTGTTGTTTCTGTTATCAGTTAAATTACTCGAGTCGAACACGTGATCGTAGCGACCAGCCGCGTGATTCAAGATGCTTTTTACAATTTTGCCCTCGTGATATCAGTAACCTTAATCCTTCATTTGCTTGTTAGAGTATAGAAATCATTCTTAATAAAAAATGTAGATTTCGCAACATAGGTCCATCTGCTATTCACTAAATAAATTTATATACATCCACAATTGCAACTGTGAAACTATGATAGTTGTGGATCCAAATCCCTCTACATTTCTATGTATAAATTTATCTACTTAACAGCAGATGGCGCACGTGTTGCAAAATCAAAGGTTTTTTTTTTATTAAAACTGATTTCTAGTAGTTTAAACCTTAAACCTATCAATATTATTTAATTCACTATAATTGTTGTCAATATCTCCAGTACACTTGGTATTGAACTGAGTTGCTGTTGCTGTACACTGAAGAATCTTGTGAAGGTGTAGTGTATAACGCTGTGTATAGTTGCAGTACTGTTACATCTGTTTCTCTTGAGAATTCCTGAGCCTTCTATGAAAATCTATCTTCATACAGAGGTACTCACTATAGTCACGAAGTCACGTGACACTTTTGGCACAGTAAATACAAAATAAAACCTCTACATCGCAGGTTTTTATGTTAACTCTTAAGCACACTTAAGTACACAAGGCAGCAAAAGCTTACTTTCTTCTCTGTTGTAATCACCATATGCTATTCTTTTGGTTTCTCCACATTGGTCACTGTCATGTTTCCTGTCACAGAAGACGATGTACTCAGTTGATTGAATCACAAATAGACTGGTATTAGTAGGTAAGTTTGGTTCTCCTGTTCGACTTCTTTTTTGTTACCTTCTGTTCATGAAAAGCAGATTAGTATTTCCCCTTAAGTGTTATTTTGTACAATGTCTGAGCACATAGAAATTAGGAAGAAACTAGGAACGTAATATTTTCTTTAGTTGTGTCATCTGTCTTTATGGATTCCGTTTACTTCATTTAATTAATGGATAAAATATTCTGCTCATCAAAATTTTCCTCGAAAGAATTTATCATAGTATATAAACCAAACGGCTATGGTTTTTCCCTTTACCGAATGTATTTCTTTTGTAAATCCGGATTATTAAAATTATGGTTTATCAAAAAAAAAATACAAATTATTTGAAAGAAACTTGAATTTCTAAAGAGAGCTTCAAAAATCCAGATTACAAGAAAAATTATTCAGAAACTGGATAACTGAACCTGTAATAAATTAGGCTTGAAATAGGTTTCAGTTAATTAGCACATTTTTCGACGAACAAGTTATAAGAGTAAATTCAAGACAAGGAGTCAATTCAAAGAGGAGTTTTCAGGTAGCGATTTACCTTTTTTTTGTATTCGATTCAGGTGATTTAAACTACAAGAAAAAAAGTGGAAAAGGAAAGTTTAAAGATGAAAAGTAATTCAAACAACTGCAAAATTACCTAATTGTTAGTTAGCTATAGACAATTTAATTTTAATCAAAAAATTCAAATCAGATTTAATTTAACAATGAATAATTTGTCAGGTTAATATTTTTTTATTGATATATTCTGATGTGGTACCTGTAGTAGTACATAAATCCATTACCTCTGTTTAAAAGCTGCAACATACTACATGCTTTAAGCTTTATTACTATTTACCAAGCAACAAGAATTCCTTCTTGAAATTAGTACTTAAAAGAATTTGTTGAAGTTGAAAATTTGTATTTTAATATTTCAAGAGATATTATGGTCTAGCTATAACACTCTAATCACAATAATATATTTATTTTATACTTACCTACAGACTTGCCGAAAATCCATTTAATAGTCTTGTTATATTTTGTGTTATAGTATGGTGGGTACATTATGAAAAATAAAAAAATCACAAGGTAAGCTTATAAACTTTATAGACATTTTAAATATTCTAATCAAATAAAACATAAAAAGAGTTATTTACTAACTGTTTATTTATTCGATACATTACCTTTACTTATTTATTTTGCAAAAAATATTACATTTTTTTACCTTAAGAAATATTCTATGAATGTAATACTTGTACGTACAAAATTATTTATTTTATAGCTGCTTTTGAGGCATAATTATTGTAATAGGTAAACTTGTTTAGAAAAGGTTAAGAAGGTTTCACAGTTCCTATAATGAAGTCCAATACATATTAACAGCAACCTGAAGAATTTTAATTATTGGATATACTTAATTGCAATTTTTTAAAAGGTAATTTGTAACATAAATCTATTTGAAATGCAATAATTCAAGAAAATTATATTATTTGATAATAATGTGTAGGCAACCTATTCTACACTTGTACATAAAATGTGCCTAACGTGCCTAACAAAAATATAATAATTCAAGATGCAGTGATTTTAAATTTTAAATGTAAATTATGGACTAAAACTATGTACTAGAAAAATGCTGGGAAACTAAACAAAAATATAATGACATTCCTTTCTATGCCTATAACTTCGCCTTATTATGCCGTTTTATAAAAAAATAATGTTTTACAATAACTTGCTCAATCAATTTTAGCCGTGGGATCATAATATATGTTCTTTTATCTAATAAAATTAATAGAAAATTGTGATTACATTAAGTACATTAATACTACAATTTTCCTTAAATTTGTGTGTTAATCTCAGCGCATTTTTATATATTTTATTTTTTACAAATACTGATGTAGTTGAATTATGACCCTGCGATTCCCAATAAGAAATCTTTATATGATGGTGGTTGCAAAATCTTGAGCTCTGGTGCCTGGGCTACGTTAATTTTAACGTCCCTGCACAGCTTGTTATTATTTATCAAAAATAGAAGTATTTTGAAAACTATAACATAAAAGATTGAAATCCTAGCGAAAATTTTTTAAAAGTTAAAAAAATCACATTAAAGAAATATTCAAAAACAAGTTGCGATATTTCCGAGACAACAACTCTTTGCTAACAGGATCACATAAGCTGCTGAAGGTTTAAACTACTAGAAATCATTTTTATTAAATAAAACTTTGATTTTGCAATACGGTCGCCATCTGCTGTTTGTTAAATAAATTTATACATGGAAATGTAGGGGGGTTTGTATCTACAATTATTCTAGTTCACAGTTGCAGTTGGAGATGACGCAGATGCAATTTATTTAAAAATTACTTTTTTAAAAGTTAAATCACATTAGAGCGAATACAAAAATACGTTGCGCTATGTTGGAGACAGAACAATATTTTCGTAACAGAAACACATAAGCTACGGAAGATTTAAACTACAGAAATAATTTTTAATAAAAAAAAACTGATTTTCAATACGGTGGCCATCTGCTGTTAACTTGCCAAACTAATACAAATAAATGTAGGGGGGTTTGGATCCACAATCATCTTAGTTTCACAGTTGCAGTAGATGAAGTATGAATTTATTTAGTGAACAGCAGATGGCGAACGTATTGCAATATCGACTTTTTTTGAATTAAATATGTTTGCTAGTAGTATGAACCTTCAGCAGCGTATGTGATCCTGTTACCAAAGTGTTGTTGTCTCCGAAATATCGCAACGTGTTTTTTTGAATTTCCTTTAATGTGATTCTTTTAAACATTTTTCTAAAGTGATTTAAATTTTTTATTTTATAGTTTTAAAAATATTTCTATTTTTGATAAATAATAAGCTCTGCAGTTAATCTTATATATAAGAAATGCGTTGAGATTAAAACACAAATTGAAGGAAAATTGTACTATTAATGTACTTTGTAATCAATTTACTAGTAATTTTATTAAATAAAAGAACATGATGTTGATTATGATGAGCATGTTATTACAAGAAATTTAAAAATTAATATTTTTATACAAAAGGCATAAATAAGGCGAGATTATAGGAAAAGAAAAGAAAGTCATTCTATTTTTACTTTGATTGCATTTAAAAAAAGATCTTACGCAGATGCTGCGTGAAGGAATTCACCGAATAATTCTTGAAGGTATCAATCAATCAGACAGACATGAGTTTGAGTATAGTTTATAATATATAAATGTTAAAAGAAAATGCACGTTCAAAAAGTGCAGTGCGATGAGCAGGTGGGGTTATGCTTACTCTATATCTTAAATTAAAATGGTGCACAGCAGTTCTAAAGGTTATTTTATTATATTAGGCAAGTCAAACTATGAAAAAATAGAGCTAACGTTGAAAAAATTGTAACAGAAGCAAATTCTTCGTGGTTAGTCTCAATAATATGTGCTACAATATCTATCGAAAATCCGCCAGAATTCATCTACGGGAAATTACTTAAAATTTACTTTAATTATTCAACAAGTAAATGAACGTGACACATATGTTTCTAGTCTACTTTTCCATGCTAACGACAAATCTCCTCTAATAGTGAACTTTTATTTATATTTTCCAAAATGACAAAAAGGACAAAATGAAGTAAAATGAGCAACAAAGAATTGTGTTAAGTCTGTAATATGAACACTCATCCATCAATATCGGAGTCTTCTGAATCAAGATATTGGTCGTGTATGAAGTTAACGTAGCTAGATTCCTGACACTGTCCACAAGCATCTCTAGAAGGTAGACCATTTTTTCTGCAGCTACATCGTATTGTTCCACATTCCTTTGTACACTTCTGTACGAAAATATTGTTTTTATATTTGCGTGTCCTAATGAAGCCATTAGGACACGCATTTTGCGTGTCCTAAAGAGATTTATTAGAATACGGAAAACAGTAACTTTTTATTTTTTAAAGTTAATATTAGTATTAAACAGCTGTTCTTAAAATGTCAAACTTATTTATGCTACAAAGAAAAACAAATGCGGAATCTGAATTTTCAGTGTTGCCAACTGTTAAAAAGTTAATAATAATAATAATAATAATAATAATAATAATATTTATTTTACGGTAAATATACCTTTACAAACATTAGTAACATGCTGGTAATAAATGATAATATTATTAGTAACAATAAAACAGAGTGAACAATAATAGTAGTAATTACATGTGTAATATTTGGCGCAAACTATTCCTAAAACGATTTACCGATATACCACAAAAGTCCAATTCCTTGTACTCATAAGCATATCGCGAAATTCTTGAAATAGGTGAATTGTAACCATAAGACGTACGGTGATAATCAATATGCAAAAGGGAGGAATTCCTTGTGGTATATCCAGGAATGTGAAAAGAAAACATATTAACAATATCAGGACAATCAATTAGGCCATTAACAACTTTAAAAAGAAAGTATAAATCATGAAATGTACGTCTAACTTGCAGAGAACACAAACCAAAGTACTTAATTAGATTGACATAATTTTCTCTGTTATAAAGTACATTAAACTTAAAACATAAACGTTTTATAAATATTTTCTGTATGTTTTCGAGTCTGTTAATACAAGTAGAAAAATATGGCGACCAAATCATTGAACAGTATTCCATCATTGATCGAACAAGTGAACAAAAGAGAATTATTAAAACTCGCAAGTGATGGAATTCATCCGATTGCCTTAAAACAAATCCTAACACTTTGTTAGCCCTGTTTATGAGATCATTTATATGTAAAGAATATAGCAATTGGTTATCAACAATAACACCTAGATCTTTAATGTAATGTACATTTTCTAATAATTCTTTGTCCACATAATAATGACAAATACCTCTACTATTCCTTCTAGAGAATCGAATAGATTTACATTTTCCTATATTAAGTTGTATATCATTATGTTTACACCAATCATTAAGTAAATTAAGTTCAGATTGTAGCAGACAATCAGAAAAGTTATTTGTATTACATTTGAAAAATTTTAAATCGTCGGCATACAGCAGAAAATTACAATGTGTAAATACATGTTTTACATCGTTTACATATAACAAAAAAAGAATAGGGCCCAAGTGTGATCCTTGGGGAACACCAGAATTTACCTTGATCCATCTCGATGTACTATTATTAACAAGAACTTGCTGCTTTCTATCAGTAAGGTAAGATTGTAGCCAAGATAATAATGGATCACTAATACCAATTTTACTTAATTTGTATATAAGGCGTTTAATGTTAACCTTATCAAAGGCTTTGCTGAAATCTGTGTAAATGCAATCAACATTATGTCCAAGTTCTATATTTTTTAATACATAACAGTTAAACAGAAATAAATTAGTCGTTGTAGATCTACCACTGCAAAAACCGTGCTGTTGGTCAATAATAATTCTCTGAACGGAAGCAAACAGCTTATCTGAGATAATAGCATCAAATACCTTTGGAATAGCAGAAGAAATACTAATGGCTCTATAATTTTTTGCAAGTGTACGGTCACCACTTTTGTATACAGGTATAACGTAAGATTCTTTCCAGATTTCAACAAAGTTTGATGATTGTAAGGATTTATTAAATATTAACTGTAATGGTTCAGCGAGAACATTACCACAACATCTCAAGAAATACGCTGACACACCATCAGGACCAGAGTTACATTTGGGATTAATCTCATAGATTTTTTTAATAACATCATCAACTGTCACGTTAAAGGAGTTTAAGTCAATTACTTCATTTAAATATTTATCCCATACATGACTCTTATAACTATTATTATTGTTATTGCAGAAAACTGTTTCAAAGGTAGTTGCAAATAAGTTTGCAATGCTTAATGGGGTGTCGGCCTTATTGTTGTCATTAAATATGGTATTTGGAAGCCCTTGATTAGTTTTCTGGTCATTAACAAATTTCCAAAAATGTTTGGAATCATTTAAAATATTACTTTCAATATCTCTAATGTATGATCGTCTGCTCTTATCAATGGAGTCTTTACACATTCTTCTTAAATTACTAAAATTAGCATAATCATCAACAGATTTAGAACTCTTAAAATCTTTATGGGCGATTTTTTTATTTTAATCAATATTTTTGTTTCATTGTCAAACCATTTTGGAAAATTGTTATTAGGAGACCGGTTGCGAACATATTTCTTAGGGACATAAATATTTATTACTTGATGAAGAATCTTATAAAACCTATTTACATATTCCTCCAAGCAGTTTATGCTTTGAAGAAATTCCCAATTGATATTTGATAAATAATTAACAATATCATCATAGCAAGCATTTTTAAAATCATAATAGTAATATTCTTCTACTGGGAGTATAGATATATCTTATATGATAGTAATAACAGCATTAAATGCAGGATGATGTGAATCTTCAGGTACTAAAGGCAAGCATTTTTCTAAATGAATTGTTTCAGAACAGAAGACTAAATCTAGAGTGACATTATTAAAATTATGAATAAAATTAAATTGAGATAAACCTAAGTAAGAAAAATTATCACATACTGTTTGTTCGGCTAAAGATGTAACATTAGATGCCATTACCTTATCACAGATAGAATCAAATCCAATCAATATTTGGCAAATTATAGTCACCCATAATATAGATTATATCAGAAGGATATAAGTTAATTATTTTATCAACTAATAATGTATGGTCAATATACTCTTGTAAAGGGGAGTTAGGAGTAAAGTAGACTATACCTATAATAATACTCCTAGCACCAACTTCTATTCTTATCCATATTTCTTCTCTGTCTTCAGTATCACAGTTAATGGAGTGAGACTTTACACAATCCAAAACAGCTAATAAGACACCCCCGCCTTTTGATTTCCCACTCATTTCTGGTGAACGGTCTTTTCTAAAAACAACATATCTATTGTCTATAAATTCACTATTGAAGATCCCATTAGATAACCATGTTTCTGTCAAGCCTATTACCATGTAATTTTCACTTAAGATACTGGAATGTATTTCTCTAAGCTTTGTTTTAATACCACGAACATTCTGATAAATTACAGTTAACGTCGATCCAACATTTGTTGAGAATTGTGAAAATTTGTATTTTTTACCTTCGTAGATGTAGATTTCTTATTCTCAAAATATTTTCTTATAGCAACACCTTCAGGCCAGAATGCTGAATCCATCAACACAGGTACGTACTTAGTGTTGATTGTAATTTTAAATTAACTATAGCAATCAGGATAACGGGAATTTAAAGAAACAACCTTTAATTCTATGTCATCGGAGTGATCCTTTAAATTAGCAGTTACATAATCAGAAACTTTTTGTTGATTTACTGTAGTAGCAACTCTCGTAAGATGTAAATTCGAGCACCTAATTCGTTTTTTAGCTGCTATAAAATCATCATCATTTTTCTTTGAAGCAGCATTAGTACTCCCAGTACCTATTATTAATTTATTTATAGAAGATTGCTTTTGAAATAAACTGTTTTCTTTAAATGTTGGGATTTGTTTATCGCCAGAAATTCCTTTTACGGCTTGCGATACGAGTTTTTTGGGGCTATTTGGAATTTTAGTAGTAATCTTTTCTCTGTAATAGGATTTGGTAGCTACATCATCAGACAGTTTCTGATTACTATTTACAGATTTAGGTGTATTACTAAGCAGTTTTATCATATCAATATTCGTAGACTTAATGGTATCAATTTCTTCGCGCAACTTACGTAACTCACATTGAAGATATTCCGTTTCCTGTTTTACTATACCCTTCAATATATTTTCAAATTCTCTGCTTTTTAGAAATAAAATTATTTCACTACTAATAGTATTGATTGATAAGGATGGTGTATTTATGCATTTACAATCCTTACATATCCATTTCATTCTTTTAATATTTTCAAAATCTTCTTGTTGTATATCAGTACACTTAAGATGATAACTTTCACAGCATTTATCACAATCAATTAAATCGTCACTTCTTCCACACTTCTGTTGACAAATTTTGCACAATATAGTCATTTTGAATAAAATATTACAATTAATAATAATCTAAGCAGTTTACAAAGCGTGTTCTCACTTCCACAGTTCGAATTTTCCACACTTCCCCTAAGAAATTTTATTTAAAATTAAATTATTTCTTTTTTAAATGATTAAAAATAAGGCAAATAGAAAAAATAGTATAAAGTATTCGTTTCATAAGACGTTTTAGCGCACTTGTCCTTTAGAAAACTCATCGCTACGCGGGTCGTTTTCTAAACTCGGACGCGTGCGCTAAAAACGTGTCTTATGAAACTAATACTTTAATATACTATTTATTATTATTAGGTATTTTATTATTATTAGTTATAATAACTTATATAATAATGTTCACACAAACATACGGCGATCGAAATTATTTTATTCGGTTGAGTATTATGAATCACTCTTCGATCAATCTACATAAGAGCAATGACGTGATACCCTTTTTGGGAGCAACCGCAGAGCAATCTGCCATTGAACAATCCGGACTCCAATTGAAAACGCTATAAGATAATTGTGGATCCAAACCCCTCTACACTTCTATGTATAAACTTATATAGTGAGCAGCAGATGGCGACAGTATTGCAAAATCAAAGTTTTTTTATTAAGAATCAGGGTGGTTATAGTGGATTTATATCGCTTAACGAAGTTAAGTCGAGTTCTCCCCGGAAAGTACTCGGATGGGTAAACTACGAGCGCAGTGTACTTGCCTACATGGCTCCGCTGCCTCGTCTCACGCCCATATACTCGTATCCACTATGTGGCTCGGTGCGTGCAGCACCTCGACACCGAAAGGTATAAAAGGGGTTAAAGATGATGTATGTATGTATGATTTCTAGTAGTCTCAACCTTCGGTGGCTTATGTGATCCTGTTACCAAAGTGTTGTGCTGTCTCCCAACTATCGCAACGTGTTTTTGAATTTTCTTTAATGTGATTTAACTTTTTAAAAAAATTCGCTAGTAATTTCAATCTTTTACTTTATAGTTTTCAAAATATTTTACTACTAATTCTGCAACGATTAACGATTCCTGTGTAAAAAAGTAACAAATAATTTTCTTGCAATATTAGTATGTATATGAATGATTCTAAATACGACAAGTTTTAAATAAAAATGCTTAATAATGTACCGTAGATACTTTATGTTGGAAATTTAATTAACATTAACTGAAATGGTAATTACAAAAAGAAGCAATGCTCAATAGTTTTTTACTTGTGAAGTAGTAAAAAGCTATACAGAATATGGTGTACTTGCATCTAGATCCATTTGTTCAATTTGTTAATCATGTATAGTTAGCTTGTACATCTTAGAATTTACTAGGTTATGATAAAAAATGAATTAATATAATAATATTATTATTGTCAATCACTACTGTGTCATGTTAATTAATAAAGATTCCTAAATCTTAATCCCAAGTCTAGTCTCGTCTGTATTAAAATATATCATCAAGACATTAAGAGCTTAACAACTATAAATTACCCCTACACAGAATAATGCTAAGCAAGATTTATATTTTGTACTACTATGGACGATAACTATAGCTCATTGATACTAAAAAGCTTTCATAGTTTTACAGAAATTCGAAGTATTTCCTTTTAAATTTTAAAGAAAACCTGAGTTTTTAACACAATAATAAGCAATTTGATTTCTACTTACGTCTTGGAATAGAATTCATACTAAAAAACACCGCTAAATGAAACACTATTTGACAATACCTAAATCAGGGCCGTAGCCAGAAATTTATTTTCGGGGGGTTCTAGGGGAATAAAGAAATCCATATCATGCATGTAAGCATGTTTTGGAGGTAATAGTTATTTATGTATTAAGGGCATAAAGAAGCTTTTATGGCCAGAAGCGTTATTTCTAGCCCGAGGCGTCAGCCAAGGGCTAGGAAAAGGCTGTAGGGCCATAAAAGCAAGTTATGCCCGAAATGCATACACTATTTTATGCACAGATTGTTTTTATCTCAAATCTATTATTGTGTAAAAAATATAATTAAATGAGTACGTAGGTTACATCAAGCCGCTGTACGTATACTTATGTGCATATATACGAAGTACGTTACTATAGTTACTATCTAAAATACTTAATTTCAGCTTATTTTCATTGGTGATAAGTTTACAAATTATATTAAGAACCAATCAAGTTCTACAAATACAGCTCTGACATTTAATTGACGTTTCATTATTGCCCGTCGGATCATAAAGAGGCTCTTGGGGCATAAAGAGACAGTTATGTTTAGATAAATCTAGCAATAATAGTCTAATTATAATGCATCTGTGCATAAACTATTTTATGCACAGATTGTTTTTATCTCAAATCTATTATTGTGTAAAAAATATAATTAAATGAGTATGGAGGTTACATCAAGCCGCTGTACGTATACTTATGTGCTTATATACGAAGTACGTTACTATAGTTACTATCTAAAATACTTAATTTCAGCTTATTTTCATTGGTGATAAGTTTACAAATTATATTAAGAACCAATCAAGTTCTACAAATACAGCTCTGACATTTAATTGACGTTTCATTATTGCCCGTCGGATCATAAAGAGGCCCTTGGGGCATAAAGAGACAGTTATGTTTAGATAAATCTAGCAATAATAGTCTAATTATAATGCATCTGTGCATAAAAGTACTGAAAATTAGAAATTCATGAATATCTTCGTTTTACAGCACATTACGAAGTAAATTAATAGTTACAATGCTAAAAACGAACATATTATTTAAAAGAAAAGAGGAATTTTTACTAATAATGTTGAATTAAATAGAAAATAACGAATAATATGGAAAAATTTTAAATAACTTTTGGCAGTGAATATGCCTTGATTTTAACTTTTCGGCAAAAACGTATTTGATTTAAATCTTTATCAATTATGAACATATAATTATTTTTGTACGACCATGCTGTTTCGGATTGTTTACCATACTTGGTTTTAGAACAGTAGGTTATATTTACTGGTTGCTAAGCAAAAACGCGTCGGTAAGTAATTACTTACCGTTCAGTTCTGTCAAAAACAGAACGGTAAGTAAATTATATGTAATTTATAATATAAATGCATGATCTTTAGATGTCTCTTTCGCGAGAAATCATTTATTTTCTAAATAATTGGACTATTAAAAAAAATTCATGTTGTTTATTTAAATTTGCATGGCCTCTTCAATATCCCAATTATATTCGTTTTCAGATTCACTCAATTCTCACGAGTTTGACAAATATCGTGACATTCAAAAATAATAGTAATTACAAACGTCTCCATGGTAACGACAAAACCTACTTAATGTTTGGTGGATATACAGGGCAAAAATAAATTATCTTAAATCTATTTTTTTCGGGGATATTTCCTTAGTTAATACCTTTGTATTCATAATGGTCGTACAAAAAATAGTATAAGCATCTCAAACAGTAAGGAGTTTACCGATCTCCTCCAATATTGGCGACTTCGCTTCGCTCAGTCGCCAAACATTGTCGTCGATCGGTAAACTGTCCTTACTGTTCTTGATACTTAATATACTATAATTATGCTCGAGTATAAATTAAAACATTAAAATATTGTTTATTTTGATTGAATGATAAATATGTTTTTCTACTCATGACATTGAAATCACTCAATTTGCAATTGATAACGATGGTTGAAATCGCATTTCAACCTCTAGAGGTTGAAATTATCGGACTACCGCGATTTTGAATTTCAAACTGTTCGACATTCAATTGCTGACAAGAGAAATGTCACTTTAATGTCATGTTTTGTCACTTAAATGTAGTTTTTTTTTCTAAAGTGCATTAATTTACTAAAAATTAGAAGAAAAAATAGTATATGGAACGCGTGGCTGATAAAATTTCGTCTCGAGTTACTTTTTTCAACAATTAAAAAAGAAAAATATAAAAATATAATATATAGCTATAGTGCATATATAATAGTAATTAAATAAGAGTTACTGATACATAAACGCCAAGTAAAAAAAAAAACAAAAAAGGAGAAGACAAAGAAAAGTGGATATAAAAATCTTAATTATTGTTAGTAAACTCATTATGCTGGCCAACATGGTGAGGGAATTGGTGGTGTGATTATGTTTTTGGATGTAAAAATAAAATTTTATGGGAATTATAAATATAATATTGAAATTTATTTTACTATGAATAAATGATCATGTATGCGTAGTTTGTTTTTCTTATTTGCTGTCTAGTTCTTTTTTTTGTAATAATTAACAAAAGACCTCGAGCAAGCGCTCTATATAAAAAAAATATATTTAAGTGTATTTTGAAAGAAAAGAAACCGTCACATAAAAACGACTTGATGCACGCAGCATCAAAATTTATTTTATTATACCAAACAAGTTATTAAACTTGTAAATTAATGTAACAATTTAATCTGAACATTTTAAGTATATGATACTAAATTTAAACAAAATAAATGATCTGGTAATAGTATCTAACTAGAGTAATGCTAATTATGCAAACACCAAGATCGATGTATGTATGTAAGGTACATTTACTTTAAAATACATAAATTAGTACATTGTTTATAAATCAAAGTTTTCATAAAAAATTTGCATTAAAAAATAAATGACTTATTCAGATTATAATAAATAATGAAACCCTTTCTGTCAAAAGAAACACGTAAACATGTTCTTACGTGACAATTGTATAAAAAAATTTCTTGTTATTCAAATGTTTGTTATTATTGTTATTATTTGTTTTGATAAGTAATAGATTTTGTCAATATTACTTATTTGTTGGAAATAATGCATAATAGAAATAAGGATTCATCTAATTGTAAATAATTATATTATTACGTTACACATTTCAATAATAATTGAAATTTCAATTAACTAGCAATTAAGTAGTATCATAGATATATCATTAAATATTTTTTTAGTGGTAGCTATTAATTAAAAATATAAGAACAGGCAATAATGCAATTCCTGTGATTTAAACTAAAACAGATATCCAAATCGGTTTTCTTAATATAAAGCGGACGTCAGGACCACCTTGCTTCATCTTCTTCTAATAACTAAGAAATGAAGTGTATAACAATTTCAGTTTTTGTTCTGATTGCTGCTACCTTTGCGTCATCTAGAGATCTACGTAAGTAAAACAAAAATTGAATATGTATTTAAAATGATTTTTCCAAATTTTATAGCACGAAAACTTTCACGGTCTGAGTTAATGGACAAAAAACGATTTCTGGATTTGGACCGTGTCATATTGAAGACAACGAAAGAACTCGTTCCTTCTTGTTGTTTCTCAATATGACACTATCCAAATCAGAAGTCGTTTTTTTGTCCACATGCTACAGCAATTTACAAACCTCTAACAATAATTTATTATTCACTTTTTTTATTATAGTTTATTTTTTAGCTAACTTTATCCACGCATGTAAAAGAAATGATCCGAATTTAAACCAGTGCGTTATAAATACATTCAATGACATTCGTCCTTATTTAAAGCAGGGAATCCCAGAATTAGAGATTCCTCCAGGAGAACCTTTAAGTTATCTTAATGCATCTGCTACTACCGGTGAAGGATCAGTTCAGTTAAAAGGAAGAGCATGGAATATGGTAATAAATGGAGCCCTGGATGCTAATATAAAGGACATAAATTTAGATTTAGACAATGCTAGATGTTCAGTGGTTTTGGAATTTTCTCGTGTAAGATTGCAAGGAAATTACCAGTTCGAGGGTAAGATTTTGCTCTTCGAACTTAATACGGATGGTACGTTCGACATAAATGCAAGTAAGTTATGTTGTTTAACATTTTATAGGGCGATCGAAAAGAAAGAAACTTTATTTTATCTATCTAATGTCTGTCTATGGTTTTATGTTTTGCTACTTGTATCTAATTTTGTTTTACATGCATGACAATTTTAAAAGTTGCGTTCGCTATATTTCTAAAACTGAAAAAGTGATAAAAAAATCGCTGGAAACTGTTTCGGTAATCATAGGGAGGGAGAACAAGAATGACAATGCACCAATCCCCTGTGCCACACCTTCCCAGCCAGCAGGCTGACGACATATTGTCGCCGTTTTTTGGCAGTAACGACGTCAAATGACGTATTAAAATGACGTCAAATTGTCGTAAAACTGACAGCATTATGTCACAGCCCAAGGACGTCAATATAAGACGTTATTAAAACGTAGTTCAACGACGTCATTAAAACGTTGTTCAATGCCGCCATTAAAATGTCCTGTACTAGGACTAGGACAGAAATTATAAATAAATAGTTGAATATTGGAAACTGTATTTATTATACACTATTTCATACATAATTATTAGACAAAAGTAAACATTCAATAACAAAAAATACATCTCTTCTATTAACTCAACATCTCATAATTATTAAACAAAATTAAACATTCATTAACTGAAAAGCTGCTAAAACAATATGCAGAATAATTGATAATACTAAAATATTAATAAGTACTAAGAAACTATTGCATTAGTATTAATTTATTAATAATATAACCTCACAAAATCGTCGAACAGGTAAAATTGTATAGGTTATGTAGTATTGCGACAGAACAAGTAATTATTAATACTCACCCTTTGTGACAAACCACACAATTATTATGGAGCAGTTGCACATACACATAAACTATAAATGTAGGTACGTCAACAACTTTAATAATATAAATAGAAAGGTTGCTAATTAAAGAACAAAACAAATATATCAAAGATGTTGCTGTTTGTATTGCGGCAAAAAATAAACTAAAATAGTGTTGCTATATTTGTTTCTCGTACATCAGTTAACCTGACAATACACAAATAGTGTAATTGAATATTAAAAACAGTAAAATAATATATTCTATTTACACTCTGCAAATGTAAAAATATAAAATATTTAATTTAAGATATCACTTTTTGGTTACCTAGATAGATCATCATTAATAATATTAGAAGTTTAAAAACGACCTTATTGTACGTCTAAAGACGTCGTTTTGAAGATGTCTACGTACGTCCCATAACACGACGTCTTATGGACATCATTTATTAGTCATATGACGTCGCCGACCAATAATCACTTAAAAATAACGTCAGTATAAGGTCAGTGTGCTGGCTGGGTTGTTAAAAATCTTAAATGACGACCCCCTAGTTGTGATACATTATTAAACAGCCTTTTTTTTCTAGCAATTTCTTATAATCTTTCTAGTTTCAAATTTAGGTTCTTCAGTTCTGATCTTTACTTTAATTAGCGGTGTTTATTATCTTGGCCTTCATTCAATATATCAGCATTTACATTAGACTTATCTCTCTGATACCTTTTCTTCGCCACACAAGATACATTTCTTACTTTTACATATTTTGACTGGTAGGAGGATAATTGTTTTCTTTTTTCAATTTACTTTTTCTTAATTATCCCCCAATTTGATGTTAAAGTAATTACCTGTCACCCTGTACAGAAAAACAGAACAGAGAAACAGAAAAACTTGACAGTTGACGCTTTTTTTGGTTCTCACTTTTAAAATCCTCTAAAAAGGTTTACGTTTCCTTTTTGTTTTACAACTTTTACTTTTGCAAGTGAAGAGCAAAAAATAAAGGTCGACGTCAAAAAATTGATATCAAGGGGTGATACCATGAATTACCGCACCAGGTGACACCATGGCCAGTGGCGCCTTTGCATTGAATGAACAAGGAATAAAGAATAACACATATATGGGTCATTCTTTCCGAACCCAACCACTGGCTAGGTCCAAAAATCGGCGCAACTTAGAAAGACCAGCGGGGGCTCATTTTAAAGCTTGAAACCTCTACTTCGAATATCACATGTCTTCGATATGAAAAAAATTATATTTGACCCCTAAAAGAGGGTAAACACGTATCCAGTTCCAAAAAGAATTTTAAAAGTTGAAAAAATTAGAAAAAGAAGTAGTTTTTAAATTTTTTTAACGGCATCGCATTCTTTGTCAAAGAATACATAAATTTTGTCTATTGCGTTTTTTCCTAGAGTTCTTCAATTTCGTGCAAAATTGAGAACAACAATTTGTCATTTTTGAAAGTTTATCATCTTTTTTCATTAAAAAATCCTTATTTTTACTCGATGAATACGAAAAAAAAAATTACAGACCGATTTAAAGCGATTTTGAAAATTTTCATTATTTTAGAAGGTTATACCGTTATATTATTCAAGCCCATAGATACGCAACACCTAAAACCGTAATTTTCAGAATCGCTTTAAATCGGTCTGTAATTCATTCATGTAATGTTTTTATATTCATTGAGTAAAAATATGCATTTTTTACTCTATCATTCTTTTCTACTATATAACACCATTTTCGATGAAAAAAATAGTAAACTTTCATAAAATGGCAAATTGTTATTCTCAATTTTACTCGAAATTGAAGCACTCTCGGAAAATAACGCAGTGGACAAAATTGATGTATTCTTTGACGAAGAATGCAATGCCGTTAAAAAAAATTAAAAAAATTCGTATTCATTGAGTAAAAATAAGCATTTTTTACTGTATCATTTTTTTCTATCTGACACCATTTTCTACGAAAAAAATGATAAACTTTCTAAATTGCAAATTGTTGTTCTCAATTTTACTCGAAATTGAAGCACTCTAGAGAAAAAAACGCAGTGGACAAAATTTATGTATTCTTTGACGAAGAATGCGATACCGTTAAAAAAAGTAAAAAAATTTTCTTTTTCTAATTTTTTCAATTGTTTTTGGAACTGGGTACGTGTTGACTCTATTTTAGGGATCAAATATAATTTCTTTCATATAGGAGACATGCGATATTCGCAAATAGAGGTTTCAAGCTTTCAAATGAGCCCCTGCTGGCCTTTCTAAGTTGCACCAATTTTTGGACCTAGCCGGTGGTTGGGTTCAGAAAAAATGACCCATATATACATTATGGGTATTTATAGATATTTACATTTTTTAATTTTTTAATATTTTCGATTGTCTGTTCTCTTTTTTATGATATAAAAAATAAGTTTATAAAAATCATCGCGTGGGTCATTTAAAAAGCCTTCGTGGGTCAGTGTCTGACCAGCGGGTCATAGGTTCGCCACCACTGGTCTAGGGTAATGATCTTCATTTTGTACAGCTTCTGCCTACATATTTGAACTAAATTATGTAAAACAGGTTTGCTTAGATAAAGGACATCCCTGAGCTACTCCAACCCTTACAATTTTACTTAGGTCATTTACAAACAGATATATCAGGTATTCGCACCAATAATCTCAAATTAATTTTCGTTTCGATCGCATGATATTCTTAAACAGACGTAATTCTTTTTAACTAATATAACATTTTTCAGCTGATTTTACAGCCCATGGAGAGCTTTATGGCAAATATTACACCAAGGATGGAAAAGAATACATTGAGTTTGAGAAAGTCAAACTTGATTTGAAATTGGAAAAGGTTACAGTGTATTTTACAAATTTAATAAACGGCAATGAAGAATTCTCAGAAATATTAAATGCAGCAATCAATGATAACATTGAAAGTATTTTAGATGAAATTAATCCTGTAGTTGGAAATACTTTCGGAGGTATAGCTCGCCAATACTTCAACAACTTTTTCAGTTTATTTACAGTTGATGAACTCTTTCCAAAAGATTGAAGATTGTAGTGGTTTAATTTTTGTTGTTTATAGCTAATGACTAATACTCAATAAATGTTTACTGAGTTTATATTTTCTTCTATATTATACATAAATAAATAGATAAGTTCTTTATTCCTTCAAATTTCTTTTAAAATAAATTTACCATTTTCTTCAAATTAAAGTACTGTATCCACCCACACCAGTCATATAATAGACGGTATCGACTTCTACAGATTGTTACATAAATAAACACACATGAAATAAAAATTGCCAAAAAATATAAAAAATTAACCCATTATAAATAAATAATAAATGTTTATTTACTGTTGTTTATAACAATTGTACTAAGCCATTTAAGCAATATATAAAATTACAGTGTAATAGTACATTATTTAACGAGCATATAATCATCGGATGATTTATCCAAAATTTATTTATTGCAAACCTTGTCCTTGTGAATAATATCCATTATATGCAAGTAGAGTCCTATACTTTGTCCACGACTATTAAATATTATTGAATAGATTTATAGTTTAAAATACTTTTAGAAATGTATAAACGATGCTGACGTTTCAATTTAATTAATGAGTTTTATATGCCATGAGCCATTGTTTTGACACATAACGGCATGCTCGATACAATTTTAAAAAGAAATTGAAACCTATATAGTAGTAGTGAATAATGAGATATTAATCATCGTTAGTAGTGAATAATGTATATAATTATAATTGAAGAAACACAATTATAATTAGTAGGTATAGGATTTCTATGCATTTGCATGTTTTTTGCTTATAGCAAACATATGCAGAGTTACATTTCTACATGTTTAAGCCACAATGAATCACATATGTCAATTTGAAAGTGCATATAAATGCATATTTAGGTGTTTTTTATAAATGCATGCATATTTTAGAATTTTTGAACGAGTGTGCATATTTTACCACTTATTGAGCGTTTTACATGCTTTAATTATGAAATTTCTAATATTTTTTAAATAATTTTAGCATTTTAGACAACCAACCAAGGGCGGCTTAGTTGAGTCTAGAGGAAACCCATAATTTAAGCTTATTGTTAAATACTAGGCTTTAAAATATTTCACTGCCTTAACCATCTGTGTACTTGTTAATATTTTCTAAGAAAGAAAAAGTTTCAACTAAAATTTAAATACTTACATCCTGCGGTATTGTGATAAATAGGTATTAGGAAATTCCAAAGACCCTTTGACAACTTTCTGTTCATAGAAAAACTTGCCTGTACTTTTGTTTACTAATCTTGTAATCTTTCAATTAAGACAGTTCAGAAATTGCAAACTACATTTCATTTTGAAATTTGAGTGTAAAGATGGGTAAAGAAAAACGGTCTGTGTCTGTTACACTTCGAAGTTATGTTAAGGAATTCAGTGTTCTTACAACTGCCGATAAGGTGTTGTATTGTACAGTGTGTGACGATAAAGTGACTGCAACGAAACGCTTTCAAGTTACACAACATCTGAACATGGTTCGACATCAAAAGTGTGTTGCCCTGAAATCAAGAAAATAAACATTGTTACCGGGGTACCTTAATAATTCGCGCGGTGAGTCCAGCAAATCGATCGAATTTAATAAAAAACTATCTAGTGCATTAGTGGCTGCAGATATCCCGTTAATTAAAATTAATCACTCAGCATTTCGTAATTTTCTGGAAGAAATTTCAAAAATGCCAATACCCGACGTGTCTACACTCAGGAAAAATTATTTACCTCGTTTATACGAAAAGACCATAAAATCAATTAGGAAACATGTAGCGAATAACTACATATGGGTTTCCATTGACGAATCTACTGACACTACTGGAAAGTGCGTAGAAACTTCATTTCCTTCGTTTTGTTAGTAAAATTTAACTAATTAAACACAGCAGAGCAATTTACGGATGTTTTATTTTCTATTTTGTTAGTTACATATTTAATCACAATATTTTTGCTTGATTAAAATATAATTTTTTTTAAATAACTGTTTTGCGCTAATTGTTTGTAACCGCCTAATTATGTAGTTCGATAAAATAAAAATCAAATTTTTGTTTTCAGATACGTGGCTAACGTTATAATTGACGTTTTAAATTCAGAGAATAATCCCAAATTCTATCTATTAGCAATGGACGTTTTCAAGAGCACCAATCATTGTTCGGTGGCAAAATTGTTTAATGATTCGATGGCTATTTTGTGACCGAACGGCATGCAGTACAACAAAGTACTACTGACATTCAAATTTTATCCGACATCCGAATTTTTATCCGACATGCTGAAATTAGCAACGTATATCTATTCCATTTAAATTTCTGTCTGATTTTTGTTGTCCGGCTTTTGTGCTTTGTTTCCCACTTTCAACACAATTCACTTATTATTTCAATATGCTAAGGATAACTTTTGGATAATCGCATCTTATCAAATATTCAAGTTTATTGTTTCCAGCCTTACTTTGTGGAACTCCATAATCATGAAATAAATACAGATTCTGTGTAAATACTGTGAAACTTCTTACTAATCTTTATTTTTAAAATATTCAAGTATTCACATATATTTCATCCAATTCGTATACGATCTATTCTGTACTTGGTACAATCCAAACCTGACTTAGATCGAATAGGTAAGTATAAACATCATCATCAAAACCCCGTTTTTCATAAAAACAAAATGGAGTTACGCTATAGTCGGACAAAAAGGACACATATTACTGTACGTCCTTGCGAACCTGGATGAGGATATGAATCAAGTTGAAATGGGATGAAAACTACCCTGAGTTGAGTAAAAACGCGATGTATAAGGCAATTGAGACGGAAAAGTTGTAGAGAGACAGTGGCAGACAAAAAGACATTTTTGATGTTGAAGGACCATTAGCAAAAAAGCTTGTTATTTGAATGAAAATGCAACAACAACAATTGAACAATCAAGAATAACTACCTAAATCAGTTAAACTTATCCAGTTTTGATTCTCTTCAAATTCACTCCACTTTCTTAGCCTGAGGCAAAATTGAATGAGTTAAAATTAATCAAAACAGATATTTTCAAAATGTTCACTGGAACGTTTGAGAGAGATTAACTATTTTGTGAAGTAGTTAACACGCAACTGCCGCTCTATCCCTTTTAACTGTTAACTGACGTTGTCTTAAAAGGGAGACGACTGTAGGTAGTGCATTGAACTTGTTTAAAGAAAAAACTTGTCAACATACTGTCATAATATCTGACATGGTTTGGAAAATATGCAATTATAAAAAAATGCTATTTGGGTTGCATAACTTCTAGAAGGAAAATTATTTTTAATAAAACCAAAGAAAAATGTTTCAATTTGATAAAGAAACACTCTAAAACACACTAAGTAGAAAAAGAAAAAATTTTAAAGTTGATTTGTCTTTCTATCTTGATAAAATTTCAATGTTTAGCTAACGATGTGCTATCAGTACTTAATTTTGTACACAAATATGAATTTCAAGTTATTTCAAGGCATATATGACTTAAAATAGACAAAACGCATGGTTGTGATGATATATGCAAATATTTATTATCTTACCTGCAGGTTTAATTTATAAGATATTTCTTACAAGTCTACGATTTGGTGGTTTCATTATAATGTTGTTTTTATAAGGATTAAAAAACATCTGGGATAAAATATTTCATTAAGTTGTTGTCAAGCAGTTCCTTGGGCACAACTGAGAAATAAATGTAAATGTTGGGATTGTTTTTTATAGAAGATGTATTGCTTTGAATATACGAATTTCTGCATTTTACCATAGCAATCTGAAATTATGTAATTTAGTTATTATTTTATAGTTTGGATATTTAAAATTATGTGAATAATGTTCAATAGGATGTAAGGATGGATTTTGTAGGAATAGAAAGATGTAACTAGGTAGTTTTAATTAATTAATTTAATTTTTAATTTATAATTGAATGCATTTGAAAAATGATTTTGTTGGCAAGTTTTAGCCATCTTATTATAGTGTTTTAGTCCATGTGTCCAAGTGTCCAAGTGTTTGATATCATTAAAAAGAGAATTTATTTAAATAATTATTAATAATTATAAAAAATTATGTGGTTATGTAGATTTAGTTCCAAATTGGCATTTGTTTCTAACTAGAAAAATAACCATAGCAGTGTTTTGTTCTTGACAAAAATATAAACACAGCAAGCGTCTTGGTGACAAGCTCTCTGTAAATTTAGATCTTTCAAGCAGTGCATATGTGCACAGAGCAAAATTTTAAAATTTAAAAGTTATGTTGTTGTGTGTTTAAAATACAAAACAAACCTAAATGTCAAAATGTTAGGTAAGAAATTGATAAAACGTTAAGTGATTAATAACTTGTTGAAACTCTTTGAATTTAGCTAGTTTGTTTTAACAATAATTTATTTTCAATTGAAATAATATTCAGTGCAGTGAATTTTATTAGTGGATACATTTTTTTGTAAGAAAATGGTTCATGCGTTATGATCATATATTTCTTAATTATAAATTGGATGATGGAAGGGAATTTATCAATTTAATTACTGAATGGAACTTACCTTATCTCAAGAAAAAAATTTTAATAATTTTAATTATTACCATTTAATTTGAACATTTATATGAAGAGAGGTGGATTTTTGTATTTCAACCATGAACTATATGGAAGAAAGAGGATTTCTGTTTTGTTACTACATCAGTTGATAATTGAAAAGGTGCCAATACATTTTTTTTTAAATATTTTAAGATATTTAATTAGTTTAATTTTAGTGTTTATATAAGATAATACGAATGACAGAAATATTATTTCTAAAGCTAAAAAGAATTAAACTATTTTAGAATTGATCTTTCTTTGATTCAGGGTATACAAATTTTATTTTTTTTATTTATTTCAATTTTTTTGTTTATTCATTTGTTGTGTTAAATAAATTTTGTTATTTCAATTCTAAAGAAACTTATGTTTTTGTTTTGTTTTGTATGTAGTTCAATTATGTTTCATAGATCCATATTTAGTTATTGCCCTATAAAGCGACCCGCCTGTTGAGTACCAGTTGTGGTAAGATTCAAGCTGCACAACAGTTATTTTAGCTGGAGCATTTTCTTTTATGGTAAAGGTGAGTGGTTTATATGTATTTTGTATATATTTTCACTGTGCTTTTACTGAAGTCTGTTTTATGTGTTGTTTATACTGATATTTAAATAAATTTTAATAATTTATCAAGTTTCAATTCATTTTCATAAATAACTTACAACATAGTTATAAATAAAAAATTGCCTACCACATTTTTATTATAGAAATACGTTTCGATAGTTTTACAGAATGCTACCTTTTTCTATTATTACACTATTGTACACTATATTATTCACCTTTTGTCACAGAGTATATTGGTCTTTAGTGACTATTATTTAACTTCAAACTCCTGCAGTCACGATTAGTTACTTATAACTATTCTTATTTATATACATTGCAAGCTGGTTATAAAACTAATTTTATTTTAAATCTAAAATACATTCTACACAATCACATTTTACGAATCTTGTTAATGGTAATGTAATAGTATCTTTTCCATTTCTACTCCTTTGGATAAAGCTGATCCAGAGGAAAAGTCCTATATACCCTGTTGAAATAATCTCGGATCATTTCCTTTAAAGTTTCCTTAATTATAGGTTCCAATTCTTCTTGTAAAGTATCTATGCTACTATTTATAGCACTATTAACAGTTTCAGTCAAAGCATCATCATTAAATAGATTGTCCAGTTTGACTTGTATATTCTTTAGTTGAACATCATTGAAGAAGATGTCATCGATACCCATATGTATTTTGTTTTTCTTTGTGTATGTACTACCTAACCATTTGCTATTAGTGTGGACATCACCTGCAAATTAAATTAAAAAGATAAATGTGTTTGGTTACAACTTATTACTTCTTCTACTTACTTGCATTAAAGCTGCAATGTCCTTGGCCATTAAGTTCAAAAAGCAAGATTTTGCCACTAATCTTGTAAGTTCCTTCTATTCTAACTTGAGGTATTACCAAAGTAGCAGTAAATTTCATATTATCAAAATCCATTTTATGATTTTCTATTCTAAGATTTTTCAATCCGGATATGGTGCCATTTAATAGTTCGATATTCATACTGACCGATCCTGTATTGCCAGTATTTACTTTTATTTGGTGGAATTCTAATGGATCTATGGAAGGAATATCCATTTCTGGTATCCCTTTTAATAAATGAGGTAGGAGTTCATAAAATGTGTTTGCGAAACACTCTCCAGCTTTTGGGTCATTTCTCTTGCATAGATGAACGTAGGATGCTGGAAAAAAGATTAAATAATGAGTTTCAAAATAATGAGAATAATAAATTTCAAGTAAAAGCAAGCCTTATGATATGAACCATTATGTATAATTATATTAAGATCTCTGAAAAGTGTTGTGTACAGTTTACAGATTGCCTAGAATTCCAGGGATCGTATGATACTATTTACCTTAGAAGACTTAATCTCAACTATTGATAGCTATTGTGCAGTGGTAGCTCTTTTTTCTTATTTATCTCAGTTATAACTGCTGTCAGCTAACTTCAAGATCATAATATCATTTAAAACAAGAAATGTGTATTCAACAAAAAAATATTATTCGACCGTCAAATGCTCAACAGCACATAATAGTCTTTTTGTTACTGTTGCTAATTGTAAAATTGGGTGGGGAGGGGTAGCCAGGTTATTAGCGATAATTGATAGCCAGTAACATTTTGGAGGCGTTAGGCAGAGTAAAAGTCTTGCAATACTCAAGGTTATGATTTCGTAACCGAAGGCGCCATTGGAGTGCCATATTACAAATAGTATAATTGACGCACCGAAACGATACATTTCTTGGAAGTGAGAAAGTTGAAATCTCCTAAAAGAGTTTCCAGCATAATTTTCTTTAAATAAATTTCAAGGCCTTCTAGATGACTATTTTCTCTATGATATATATTTTTCTCATAAAATTGTTTACTTGTAACTACAATACTTACAATACTTTTAATACTGCAAAATAAGAAAAACTAGACACATAGATATAGTAACTACTAAAAACAAAACAGTCACAAAATAAAAATTAAGAAACACCCTTGGCAAAGCATAGAATCTTAGATCATAATTATATATCATTAATATCTGTTTACCTAAAATTTTTAGAAAATATTTGTGAAAGATTACAGATTTTTTAAATCTCGCCTCCTTTTAAGTAGATTAAAACTTCTCACTTCTCACACCCATCTCTCTCTTGCGTGTATTACCTGAGTGCAAAAGTTGGACCCTTTCTCATAAGCATTCTATTAACTACTTTCAAGATATAATCCTGTGAATATACCCAAACTGTATTTATTATTAAACTTAATTTATTTGACCGGCAACTACTGGGAATTTTACCTGAAGGTGAATAAACCGTCCCTTAATGTTTAAATATGCCTCGTTTGTATGCCCAATCTGATTCTACTTTGGAAACTCGGGGAATGATTATTAGTTTTGATTATTTATTATTTTTAGTAGTTTTTACAATAAAAACGCATTACAGTTAGTACTAAAAATTTAGGTTTTTTTTAGTGTTTACAAAATAATTAAACTTTGTAAATAAACAATTTCAAACTCGTAAATAAATTAATAGAGTTTATAATAAAGTAGAAAAAAGCATACGCTATTTATTTCTTAAGATAGAAGAAACGATAGTAGAAGTGAAACGGCTGTTTTGTATTCCAGTAAAATAAAAAACTCACTTGAAAATAGCAGTTTTTATTACACTATTGTTGTTATACAAAGCTACTCTAGGTAGGGTACCAACCTATAAAAATGGTTATATTTGGTGTGTTGTTTGTAAACAAAAGAATCGTTTCGTTTACCAGAATTGTTAAATGTGTTGCCTGCTTGGGACAAGACATTTGCTAAAGACTGTACATATTAAATATAAGGACCTAGATACATAATCAATTTGAAGTATTTGACATCCAATTAAATTAAATGGAATATGTTGCAGTAAAAATCACTGATTTAATAAATTAATTTTTTTATTTCTGTTATTACGCTAATTCTGTCTATCCTTCCTATCATATCTATACCACTATAAAACGACATGTTCCTGCTTATTAGCAGAACACATCGTAACGACTGACAAAACAGTTGCTTTAATGCGAAAACGGCAATGCAATCAGTTGCATGAAACTAGTTTCATGAACTGATGTGTTGACTATAACCGTGATTGGACTACTTTTTGGTTCGCGAGGGACTTTAGTTAACAATTACATTAAATTTCGAAAAAAGTTTAAATTATCTAAATCTTTGGATATGGGAATTGATATCAAAATTCTTCGTAGTTCTACAATAATTTTGCGAAATCATTTATTTGGTTCAAAATTATCTAAATTATATTTAGATAATATAGATTATATTTAGCACATTTAACTTAAACATTCGTTACAATTTATATTGTTAGTGTTTATTATGTTAGTTAATAACTATTGTAAAGTTATATGTAAATAGTCATATGTATATATTGTTAAAGTTATAAGTAATAATTGATGTACATAATCAATATTTGTAATACCACTGTGTCATTCGGCAAGCCAGAATGCTGGTCAGTTGTTCTTTTAATAAAGAAATTGTATATGTAGCCATCGCGCTTGCACTTGTGAATTATATGAATGAAATGTTGCAAATTATAATATTTCTCATTGTTTTCATTACAATTTAACAATAATGAATATTATTAATAGATATTAACAATTATACAATGTTTATAATTAATGAGTTTTACGTTAATTCAGCAAGAATTATAAATTATGGTAAGTCTACGTAGGTTAGTAGTACAGACTTCGCTTAGCAAGCAACCAGCCCAGGGTTCGATTTCCCGCCGAGGTGATAATTTTTTATATGGATTTGCATTCAAAATGTAATTTAATGTAAAACAATAATTAAACAAAATAAATTAACCTTTATCTAAAATTTATAACTTTTATATTTCAAATAATTAATAATATTATATTGCATGTGCTGACATCTATGGCGTTTTAATAAAACTACAGATCGTGGGAAACCATTTCTCACGTTAATTACCGTTCAGTTTAGAGATTGTGAGCAATGAGTCTTTTCACGGTTACTAGATTGTGCGAAATGTGTAACTTTCTATTTATAGTGGTCGTATATAAAATGTTTTATTTAAATAATAAATATTAAACGTTTATGTGACAAATTATTGAAATAGCAAAAAAAGCAATGAACAAGAAAATGATTTAAAAGATAAATAGCTAATAAAAGACCAAATAATTATGAAATAACACTGCGTCGTTATTTAAATGATGAATTAAATAAAAAGATATTTAAATAAAACAGCTGTGTATAATAACAGTGCAGAACTCGAAAGTATTGGTGCGTATACATCAAATTTTAAAATCATGTAAGAAAAGAAAAAAATTATGTATTTACACTACTATTCAAAAACGGATTGTTTTAAAAAATATTAATTTTTCGAAAAGTTCGTTCAAGATATTTTGAAAATAATTAAATTGATTATATTTTACCAAAAAAATTCAAAATTCTAAATAGAAAAGTAAAAATTCTAAATAAAGAAATAATTACCATTTGCAGAAATGGAAGAGATTTAAAATTTCACTATCGCTTGATTGAATAGTTAATAATAATCAAAAAAAAAAATTGAAGGCAAGGTACTACTTGTAAAACAGTTATAATTGCGACAATTATGTTCCAAGTGTTGACTATTTTTGATTTGGAAATTCTTTGCAATTTATTACATACATATATTAGCTATAATTAAAGATAAAACATTACTGTAAGAACAAAATTGCTAAATATTAATAAATGCAGATATCTAGGCCAAAAATTAATTATTAATTTAACTTACGAATTTCTCTGGATGAAACACCCCAACACAACGTAAACAGTAAAATCGCAAAGTTTTTTATAACTTTCGTATAGGTCATTTTAATACACTGTGCAAAATTCTGTCTTTCACACATTTCACTCTATAAACTCAGTATTTGTACTATCCCCACTAAAAGTTTTTTATGTAACATGATATGCTCTTCCATAAATGAGAATTTAATACCTGATAAATATATAAAAAATTACAACAGACAAATTACAAAATTAAACAGAAGTAAATTTCGAAGGTTAGTTGTTGTAAACAAGTTTATACTATAGTAACACTTTTTATAATAAAGTACAATAATTTGGAGACTTATAGAGTTAATGAACTAGTTTTTTCATTATTTTTTCTGAATAATAAGCTGCAGCTAGACTAATCATTTAGTTACATTAAATTAATCAATATGCTTCTGAACTTGTGACCGATCAGTTTCTTCCTAGACAAAAGTAAAAAATAAGGGAATTTCATAAGAGTAAACAATATGTAGTTAATTATATGTTTTTACCTACATTTATAGGTAATTTTCAGATGTTCATTGCTTTTTAATTAAATCTTCTTAGAATTGTTTGTTGTTCCTACTAAAATAGCTAAGCAAACCATAAAATAGAAACGATTTCAATGTTTGTAAATACCAAACAAGTACTAAAAAACAATACATTCATACCAACAGATCTAGCGTTATATGGGGTGTCTCAAGAATAAGCTACTATAATCAAAACGGTAAAAGAACCCCCAACACTCTAAAGCTGACGAAATAAAAAAACTAGCTTGAAAATACGTTTGTGAAGATTTTGTTGGGATATTTTTTTGTTAATACAGTACCGTTCCATATAAAAGCCGCCGAGAGTTGAGATAGCCAAAACATCTTAAACAATGTATGATATGTGATATCGTGTATGATATGTATATTATTTGCAGGGTTGACATAAATCCTGTATTCTAAGTAATATGCAAAATCACATCTCGGGAGAGATTACTTGTCTGACTACCAGCTACATGTAAGAAAAAAATCTACAGTCAGTGTAAACATATTTATTTGAGAATTTATTTCAACATAAGTAAACTGTACTGCATTATGCATCATAAGCCAGAACATCCAGCATATGTGCAGGGTCGGGCTCAAAACTTTAAATAACTCGGAACGTAAATATTGTAGAAAAAGGTTATAAGAAATGTTTTATCTATTCACCAACCACCTCGTATTAAAGTATTGTCATTCATTTTTGAGACACCTTGTACATTATGTATGATACATTATCAGAAAGTGAATTTATTAGTTGAAAAATTGAAAGGGTATCCTATTTTCTAAATTACAATAATGTGTACCAATCTAGTACCAGAACAAAATAATTTGGGCTCGATCTTTCACCTCCTCTTAACTGCCTTATTTTTCTCTAAATCTAAAATACATTATTCTGCAATAAATGTCTTTGTAAACAAATTAAAAATGTTCCATAACCTCTAAAATAGGTCTGTAATTACGGTTATGGCGGAACAATCTCGAATATTTACACCTCTCCCTAGTTCGCCCAATGTCTCCCCGACGAATCACTCCTAAGCCACTACTAAAGATATTTGTTCCATAATTAAAATTCTTGTGCTTTTGTATTAAAGTTTAAGATACAATTTAAAGTGCGGCTAAGTATGACTGATGATATGCACAGCTGATTTCAAATAGTTCTAGGACAAGTCTTAAGAGTAATTATTGCGTTTTTATCACTGTTTGAACCAGACTTTAAATTATATTTTCATAGATATGACAACATAAAATTTATTAAACACCAAGCAAAAGGAAAAAGCAACATTTACACTGTCGAATACTGACTGTTCTAGATTTATCTGAAATCAGCTGTACATAGATAAGCAACCATCCTTGAAGTGTGATAAATATTAGCAGGTTAAACCGGAAATATACCAATCCTTTAATATAACGCTAGACTTGATTATCTGCGTGTAATGATAATAAGATAAATGTGCAATTTCCTCTTATTGTTAGTAGATTATCTTATATAAGTAATGATTTAACAAAATTAAATTTTCTTGTTTTGTTTTAATAGTGCATATAACGTGGTCAAAACAATTAGAAATGCAAGCGGAATATTTGCTTATTTGATCAATACATAACAGAAAACCTTACAGTTTAATAGTCTCAAGGACTAATACCACAGTATAGTTATAATAACCAGTAGCTCCACTCTCGCAAATATTGAAAGCGCTTTCTCGGGGCGGTGTGCTAATTGCATGCAAAGTTTAAATAAACTCAAAGGTACAACTTCTTAAAATTAAAAATTTAGTTTTTCTCACGTGAGATGTAAATTCTAAACCGGAAAGTATTTTTAGCTTTAGCTGCTCTTTAGCTGCTAAAAGCTTCGAAATCCTATACTTTAAATATTAAGAATGATGATGTCTTCATGTTTGATAAGACTGTTTTCCTACGAGGTACGTACCCTTGCACTTTTCAATATTAATTAAAAGGAAGTAAGTTTTATCTAACCACACGCACACCTTTAATTTATATGAGTTTGTTTTGACATCTATACTTCTTTCTAATTCTTCATTTTAAGACAGATTTTTGTATTAAGTTAGTTCTGATCAGGTCCTTTAGAGAAGGAACTCACCTTTGGATTAATTAGGCTTTAGTAAAATATTATTGTAACATGTTGTACATTTCTCTAACAACAATCATTTGTTAACTTCTTAAATAATATAATTTCTAAAGAGAAAACTAATTAGCTCTTCAATATTTTTTATATTAATTGGACGTGAAACTAGGTGAGATAACTTTATTATTTTATTGTTAAAATAAAAAGTGTTAATTTGTATACATCGGTGTTTCCTTTGAATTTTCATTACAGCTTCCAGTTCCGATTAAGTTATGTGTGCAGTAAGTTATTTGTGAAAATTAAAAAAAGAAAAGGTTCCATATTGGACCCCTGAGGCACGCCTAATTTAGAATTGTATAAGGCTTGGAGCAACCATTATACGACATGAAAAACTGTCTGTCTAATAAGTAGCATTGCATCATAACAGATGATTCTACAATCTTTAATTACAAAGCTCGGTACTTGGTCGGGATCTGAGGTGGGTTTATTTTTTAATTTCTTCATTGTATTATAGACTCCCAGTGTGTACCCGTTTTTGGTGAAGTTGTCTTGATTGTGAGAGGCTATGTATTCACTTCAACTCTCCTTAAGTGTAATGGCTTTCAGAGCTTCTCCCAATCACTGTACCCGGCTGCAGTTCGGATCATAGGGTGGTCGGGATAGCTCCTAAGCACATTTACCATAAATGACCTCGGTCAAGCATCGGGTTCCTTGGTGACCATAAATGACCTTATCCCAGGCGAGATGCGAATCCGCCCACACCGGTCTCATCTACCAGGGCTCTCTGATCGGTATGAGTTACCGTCGAGAATTCTCACGAATTTCTCTACCACACACTTAATCTGACAGCTTCATCCATTGCCCTTTATAGGGGTAGGGTAGAAGACAGCCAGTTTTATGGGTACACGTCGTGTGGTCTCCCGTACACCCAATACGTAATGAAAATAAAATGTACAGATATAGAAAGGAAATAGCTTCCTACCTTTTATAGAATTGCTTCTTTCCTTTTATTATAGTCCTCGTTCCCAAAATAAATAAATACGCTGCCCATTGGCAGCGTATGTCACCTTATGATGTACCAATTCTGGATTCCAATTTCGGTTGACTTTCCTTTGCATGGATTTCCCATATAACACCATTCACACACTTAATTTTGATAGCTCATTTTTGGTAATACACTTTCTTTTAATTAATTGCGGGTACTATTTCCCTTATCCGAAGAATATTTGTTTTATGTGCTTAAATAGATAAGACACCAGTTTATGGTTTTAACGAAGGTTTATTGACTAGCAATAACTTTAGCTAGTAATTTTAATTAGGTAGTTCTTTATAGCCTTATAAACACTTTTATAATTTTATAACAACTATACACTTTCGCCGTATTCAATTCACCAACCAACGTAACTGTATAATAAAGACTAGATTATTTAAATTTTTACAATATTACTTTTCACGACTTTACTCTGTCGCTTTATTTACTGGACTGAACTTTACATGCGTTCTCTTTCATAGTATATCAGGAAGTGTCCTAAAAATATGATTTTCTAAGCTTATATAAAAATAATAGTCCCCTTTCGCAGGCCACGAAGGCCCATTGGGGTTCATAGCAGGGCAGGCCGCTATCTCTCGAGCCGTACGGCACTCAAGGGTGGCAAAGTGGCTAGCTCTACGCACCGACCGCCTATTATTACCCCGGAAAATGATTTCCCAGGTACTCATTTTCACAGGCTGAGTCGACCTGGAAGCCTTAGATAATTTAAAAATGCCAATGTATTACCCTGGGATTCGAACCCAGGACCTTAAGCTTGGTAGTCAAGTGCCATGCCCACTGAGCTACCTCGGCTTCTAAGCTTATATACTATTTACTATTTACATAATCACATTACTTTCTATTCTGATGGACCTCACAAACGGGAATTTTCAATCTTTTATTATAAAATTTTCTGTATCAGGTAAAACAATTTTTATTAATGTAGTTTATATTGAGCCTTCCTCCAAGTTATCTGTTTACGATCAATATGTTACAATGCTTGAACATTACTTGTTTGATATACAGAAAAGCGGATTATTAATTGCTGGCGATTTAATTACTCCAGAAATAACTGGACCAAGTTTTGATTTTAATGCAGGTAACAAACTTTCTCGTAAGATTAACGAAATAGTTGATTTGTACAATTTGAAATCTTACAACTCTATACTGAATATTAACAACAGAACTCTGGATTTAATCTTAAGTAATGTAACTGTTAATAGTCTCGGTACTTGTGATAATCCTCTAGTTTCTGCGATTGATCGTCATCATCCTCCGATCAATTTTGATTTAGATGTTTTCTTGCATGTCCCTTGCATGAGAATAAATACGTAAAAACATTATAATTATAAAAAAGCCGATTTCTTAGGATTATATAATTCTTTTAAGGAGTGTGATTGGTCAGATTTAGAAGCACTTGCAGATGTTGACCTGGCTGTTGATAAATTTTATGAAAAGGTTTATGTGTGTATTGATGCTTATGTACCTAAGACTACTTTTACTTCTAATACTTATTATCCACCTTGGTTATAATAACCTGATATAATAAATCTAATTAGATTAAAAAAGTATCATCATAAAAATAGTCGTTATTCTCAGTATCATAACGCAGAATTCAAAAGAACACGAAGCGAATTAAAACGCCTAATTAAGCAGTCTTATAATTCCTACATTCAACAAATAGAAAATAACATTACTTCTAACAACCTAAGGGCTTTTTGGTGTTTAGTTAAAAATAGAAAACAAAACAGAGGTAGAGAATCAGAGTTTGTAGAAAACGGTAAAATATTACAAAATCATAAGGACGTCGCAGAAGCTTTCGCTCGACATTTTGGTTTCACCTATAGCCCGAGAAATGATATTAGTAACAATGCAAATAAACCTGATTCAATTTATAGCCATTTCTTGGACGTAAAGAAAATTTCAAAAAATGACATTAAACTAGCATTTAAAAAATTAATACCTAAAAAATCTTCTGGACTAGATGAGATTCCACCGTACATTTTTAAAGCCTGTGCCGATGTATTTATTTCGCCGTTATTAACAATTTTTAATCTAATACTATCTACACAGATTTTTCCCAAAATTTGGAAAACAGCTAAAGTTATTCCATTACATAAACAAGGCTCTAAAAGCGATGTTAAGAATTACAGACCTATATCTATTTTGTCAACACCATCTAAACTGAGTTTATTCTTTTTGAAAGAATTTATTCTCATGTTAAAAAGGACTTTTCAGAATTACAACATGGTTTCATCAGAAACAGGTCAACTGTCACAAACTTAGCTGTTTTTACAGATGATGTAAGTTTTGCCTTGGATAATCACAGTACGGTTGATGTGATTTATACTGATTTTTCGAAGGCATTCGATAAAGTAGATCATAACGTGTTGCTAAATAAATTATATTTCATTGGACTCAACTCTAATTTGATTGCTATATTACAGTCTTACTTAGCTGATCGTTCTCAAGTAGTTCAGTTTGAATTAGGTATGTCAAATCCTTTTTTAGTTACGTCTGGTGTCCCTCAGGGGTCAAATCTGGGGCCATTATTGTTTTTATTGTTGATTAACGACCTGCCAGAGGTTGTTAAGCATAGCAAATGTCTTTTATATGCAGACGATTTCAAACTCTACAAATCAATTAATAACGAATACGATAAACAACTACTACAAACCGATATAGATAATATTTATAACTGGAGCATAGATAATAAACTTTGCTTTAATACAGAAAAGTGCTTTGTAATTACTTATTCACTAAAAAAAACGACCGAGGCTGATAAGCACAATTATTACATGGATACGGAGATTTTAAAACATAAAACAACTACCAAGGACCTTGGCGTTTTGTTTACATCATCTTTTAGTTTTCAGAAACATATTGAACAAGTATGTTCTAATGCCTATAAGGCTTTGGGTTTTATTATGCGTAACTGCATTGAATTTTCAAATTCAACAAGCCTTATCACATTATACAATTCTTTTGTGAGGTCTAAACTTGAGTACGCTGCTGTAATTTGGTCACCTATTGTTATAGAGTATAAATGTTTACTGGAAAACGTGCAAAATAATGTTTTAAAATTGTTTTATCATAAACATAAAAGATATCCTGAATTTTTATCTTATCATCATCTTAGAGCTGACTTTAAATTTCAAAAACTTGAAACTAGAAGAGTTTTGCATTATAGTGTATTTTTATATAAACTATTTAATAATTTAGTTGACTGCTCGGCTGTACTGTCTAGAATTAAACTATACGTCCCTGGTCATACCGTTAGAAATTTTGATTTATTTAATGTAAATTATTACCGTACTAATTATAGAAAGCAGACCCTTGTTATTCAATCTACTATAATTTTCAATGAATTAGCCCGTTCCTCGCATCTGGATATATTTGGGATCCCTTAGGGCTAGTTTTTGAATAAACTTAAATCTATTATTAATTAATTAATTTTAATTTGTAATCGATAAATATTGTATAAATTTATTTATAAATTTTTCTATTTAAATAATACTAACTGTAAGCGATTATGTAAATCTTGTCTATATTTATACTGAAACATGTAATTAGGCCATTAGGCCTGTTTGTTTTCAGTTTAATAAATAAAATAAATACTTAATCTGACGTCACCTTACGATCTAATACAATAACTGTACACTCATATAATACATAATAGCAGATTAAAACATAATCATAATAGTTGACTCAATCTATTACAGTTTATTACACAACATTTGCAATAATAATGATCTATATTCATTAACAAAAACCTTAAAAGAATCACATAACCCGTCGATATTACTCTTTTGAAATTAATCATAAATGAAATTACATAATAACAATAACTTGCGCACAACTGGATGTTACGTATTCTTAGATATTTGGTGAGTAAACTGTTTGATAATAAATAAAGAAACATGTATTATTTAATCTTATTAAAAAGTATACACATTGATTGTATAATCAATGACACACAAGTAAATAACTTAACAATATTTTTAACTGGAAAAGTTGATAAAATATTTCTAAAGTGTTAGTTTATAACAAAGATTTTAAAATTTCACAAAATTTTCAAAAATCTCCAAAATCTTGAGACTAAAATCTACAGCAATATATATGGTTACGGAAGTGTAGAGAACATACTAGAACGTTCTGGCGGGTGTATGACGCTGTCTCCCTGGAATGTTCTGCCGCCCGTGTTTCGACGGGGTTTCACCATTTGTTACAATATAGAGTAATAAGGTCTAAAAAAAGAACCTTAAAATTATATTTACATGCTACTATATCAAAAAACTGTAAACAATTGATTAAGTGACTGCAGGATAAGTCAATTTTAACAACAGGAATATAATTCCTAATAGCAAGTAATACACCTCCGCCTTTAGCACGCGCATTGCTACGTAGTCACGATCACTTCGAAATGCAATATAGGTAGATAGAAAATATTCTGCACTGGAAATAAATAACTCCAGCGATGTTTGCAGAAAACTCATCTATCTTCCCACTTAGACTTCTGACATTTTGATAGTATAGTTCCAGACACGTGTTATTAAACATCGAAACATTATGTTTAAAAAAGGTATTTGCTGTGCTTGAATTATGCCGTGATTGCTATAGCTGTGCAGATAGTACATTTTATTTTAGTGATCAGCTGATTGTAAACGAGAAAGTTGTTGTGATCCCAAGCTGCATGTTGAGAATTTATGTCTGTCATATTTTTTGTTTTTACAGATACGCAGTCACTGCAACATAAATCTTTGGAGTTATAATTTTTAACGGCATGTTCTCCAGCACATAACGAACATTCGAGTTTTTACATGTCTTGCATGAGTGATGGTATCCAGTACACTAGAAACATCTTAATATGTCGATAGCATCATATACTACATAAGAGTCAAGACCTACTAATACACGACGAGCTTCCATTACATTTTTATATGTAGCCGGATCAACCTGAAACGTTGCCTGAAATATGTTACTATTTTTTTCATAGGGCCGTGTTTGAGCAGCGTACAAATTGATTCCTTGCTGAAAATCTCAGAATCTTGTTTAAGCAGAAACCGACATAGAGTAAAATCATCAGTCTGGAGTTATTCCTACAATCTTGATTCGAGACAGAATTGGTTTTATGACCTTGACTTCATAATTATCAGTAAAACTTTGTTGTACGGTTGTGGACTTAAAGTTATCAGCATCAGTTTGGCACCGAAGATTGAGTAAAATACCTCGATTATTAACGCATATTACGTTTTTAATATGAATATCGGATGCTAGAGGCTCTACATTTTTCAGAACATCAAGATTTTTTGGTTTAATAATCACATTTGCTTGCGAAGAAGTCGCTGTTACTTTTGCGTAATAGAAACAGCGTATTATGGCTGATAGATTTTGAAAGCTTATCAACAGCATCTTCAGTAAAGGAAATTTTTTGTTTCTCAAAATTTGCATTTAGTGAGTTTACTATCTCTGTTAATTTCCGGTTAATTAGTTCTAGTAATTCCGGTCGATTGACGCAGATAGAATTATTTGTTACATTCAGAGCATTTTCAAATTAATCCTGAGTTTCCTTTGAGAAGAGGTAAAACAGATCTGTCGATAAGTTAATTCATTCAAAATGAAAAGATTTGTTGCAAAATCCACTACATGATAGACCAGTTAACTAAAGTTCACATTACAAAGCGAACAGGGTAACGGTGGCTGTTAGTTAATATTTAAATAATGCAAACAGGTATATATAAATATCACTGACCGATAAATTACCATGTGAAGTATATTTATATTATGCAGACTGTTATAAAAAGTTTATATTTATATAATGTATGAAATTTTAATTCAACAACTAATATACTTGATTGCGTTCTTAATAAAATTGCAGCAATAAATTTTCACGACTCTACCATTAAATAATGAATAAACATTTACAATAATAACAAAGACACAGAATAATACGCAAGGTATCGATAAACTGAATGCAGTAATAAATAGTAAAATTAATTGTTAATAATAACAGATGGACTGCGTATTTCTTTTTTGGAAATGTCGAACCTATGACCCTGAAAGAATAGTACTCGAAAATCGTATTTATTATTAGTTATCGACTCCTACATATACAGGGTGTAAATATATAACTAGAAAATAAACCTCGTAATGGGGGGTAGCTGGAATGATTTAGAACACATTTTCCTTATCAACATGTGGTCGCTTCTTGCTAGTTTTCGAGAAAATCAAATTTTAAATTTCAACGACATTACATTAAAAATGCTAAACAAGAGAAAAAAAGTATTTTGAGATTTTTAAGTGTTTGTGAAAAATATTTCTGTTTGTCTGTCTGTTTCACAGACTCCCTCCTCTCCTGCATATCAAGCTGGGGCTTATGAAGAATTTTGTAAAGGCCTTAGATCAGAGTAGCGCAGCATTTCTACGCTTGGTGAAAAGTTTTTCCCACATAATAACAGAAGGTAAACTAAAGGAGAGTATATTAAATTTGCGGGTCTGCAAATAAGAAAAATATCTCACGACCAGAACTTTGAACAATGTTTGAACTAAAGAATATAGTATTTCCTGGGATAGAAAAGAAGCGATAATTACAAATTATTCCCGATTTAATATAAACAATGGATGCTAAAATGTGAGTAAAAATTCATTTTTTGGATTCTCACTTAGATATTTTCCATGAAGATTAAAGCGACGAACAAGGAGAGCGCCTCCATCAATATATGCGAACTATATAGTATCGTTATGAGGGATGATGGAACGAAAATATGATTAGGGATTATTGTTGGTTGCTTGTAAGAGAAACTGATCAGTTTCCATACAAAAAAAACGAGAATTAAGTACCAACAATTTTTAATTTTTGTGAAAAAATTGATATTAAATTCTGTTTTCTTTTTCCCCAATATCTTAAAATTCTGACGTGATAGAATCTTTCTAAAATCAGCTTTAGATTCAGCATACAAAACTACGTCAGAAACTGATTTTCATTTACTTGGAGAACAAACTGTGTAAACTAATGTTATTAGACTCTCAGATTTAGTCTGTGTACATTCCAGTGAACATAGGCAAGGATTTCCTGCCATTTCTCTAATCAGCAATTGCTTACCATTAAAAGTAGTACCTGAAATAACGAAATACAGTTCCTTTCTTGTCTGAAGTGAAGTGTGCAGAGACGATTCAATGTAGAAACTTAACAGTTCGAAACGAACTATTTACTACAACATTAATAAAACAGTTTGTTCAGTTGACCTTGAGCCAATAATTCTTGTAATCTATTTGGTCATGAACTACACATCTCTTTTTTTTATAGTCCCCTGAAAATTTTTTAATTGCCTAGGACATTTATGTACCGAAACTGTGGTTTCTCGTAAAAATCAGAAAAAATAGTAATAGCCACCCCCGAAAAATTCATAAATACGCCATCACACCCCAAAAACCATTGTTAAAATCAAAGGTATTCTAAGAAACAGTATTTTAGTAGAAAGCTTAGTAAACTAACTAATCGTAACTATCTGACTTTTACCATTACGGCAAATAATAACCATAAAAAAATCCGACAATTCCGGTAAAGTGCAGGTCAGTGTTTAACCCTTCCGAAGGCGTCAATTTGTGTAGATGTATTTGTAGTTTGTTCGTTAACGTGAAAGTGTTTTTTTGTGGAACTGTTTTTTTTTTAATTTCAATAATTTATAAAACCAGAATCGAAGTGCTAAAAATTATTATAAAATGGTAAGTTGATACCCTTCTAATATAGAAAACGGTGGAATACTAAATTTTTTATTTTGTGGTTTATAACTTAGAAATCTTGCAAGCTCTTGCGTTTGTATTTTTAATATTTTCTTGCTAGGGTTTAAAGAATAACATATTTACAAATCAACATGCGTAATGTTGCATAAACTGAAATACAATCGAAATGAAAAAAGATAGTTATTTAACGATTATACTTCAACTATAAATACATGAAATGAGTCATCACGCACACGTGGGTAAAAATGTAAAATGCATCTAGAATTACGCGAATGCCACGCTGTAATGTAAATGATAAAATAAACAATAAATGAGCTAGAAAGATTCATTAGCGGAACAAACCCCAATTTTTAATTAAAAATAAATGTTAATGAAGCAATGAAAATCTGTTGGTTTTAGCGTACGTCACTGAACTGTTAGCAACGTAAAATTTGCACTCTTATCTTATCTCAACTCGGGTCGTATTTGTTTATTCCGGTGTGATTACGAAAATGACTACCAGTAAACAAAACTGTTACATTTATTTGTCTGCTATATAAGAATCAAGTAAAATGAGTTATATAAACACATTTACATACCCCACATGTAAATTTGGTGATATAACATTTGCTACATATTTCCGATATGAAATGCTTAAATGTAAGTCTGGTGTCATCAGATTTACATATATGCGACATTAATAATGTGATTTGTATTTTACATCACACTTTTTACTAGTTAAATATATAACTATTTAACCACTAATTTGTTTGCAAAGTGCGGGGGAAAACATTAGTAGCGCGTGTACCACCTGATTGTGCAGACGTGTGTTAAATCGTGGTCGCCCTTTTATTAGTTTGTTTTATGTACATATGTTGAATATAAATATTAAAATACAATAACCAGTTTTATTTCTGTGACAGAAATATCTTGGATGTGGGATAAACAGCTGTGACAAATTTAATTTTCAGTAAATTGATATTTTATTATGAAGTGAAACGTATTTTTAAAATGGTGATAAGTGATTAAACGCATTTATTGTTTATTAAAACGTTTCAAGGTAAAATATATTAGGCCACTGTTAATTAATACCATAAAAAGGTAGATTCAGCAAATTTCCTCAATGTACGCGTCATATTTACGTTTCAAATTTACTAGGAATCGAGAAATTAAATACCGAAACCGAATGGAATAATTTGTTAAAAAACCAGGAATAATCTTGATCAGTTGGCAGTTTGATTAATGTTGTTTATACATAGCTTTCGATTTTTTTCTATTTTGTTATATTGCATGCTATGTAATAATACAGATTTTTTTTGTATAATAAGTTATTAATTAATAACTATATATCTTTTCCTTTCTTTAATAAACAAAATAAATAAAAATGTTGTGACTTTTTCTTTTTCTCCTAATTTTTACTATTACAGGAATCTATTACTATTTTAAAGAAATAAGTTATCCTACACAAGATGGAAAATTTGAAAATTGTTGCTTTTACTTAAAGATCCTGTTGCAAAGAGATTACAGGTAAGTTCTGGCCGTGACACCACTTTTTTGAGCTTATTTCAACGTGCTTTTGGTGGCGGATAAAGCTTTGGAGCGCATTCGAGTGAGCCTACAAAAAAAAGTGGATCGCCGCCTAAGAATTTGCGTGGAACTGCAATGTATCGATTTTATATCTGATAGAACATGCTCATAATTAAATAAACTTAAAATATACGGCGCTTTATGTATGTTTGTAATACAGATTGTATTTTACATATCTCATATGTATTAACCAGGGACTGTAACAGGAACCCAAAAGAACCGGAACCGATTACTTTTATGGAACCGAAACCTGAATCGGAACACTTACTAAAATCCGTGTTAATGTTAAGATAAGAACCCGAACCGTTATAAATTTTTGAAGGAACCAATATTTTTCGGTTTCACATTTCAGTTCTACTGGAAATAATAATAATAATAATAATAATAATAATAATGATCTTTGTTTAGCATAAAATTTGCTATAACTTTACAAATAGGTACTACAGTGGTCCCTTTGATTAGATGCACTTTCTTACAATAACTATCAACAGCACAATAACATAACAACAGATAAATATAAAAAATAAAAACAATAGTTCGACATTTTCTAGACATTCTCCCAACAGCGCTACCATAACCAGTTTTTACTGAGTTGATGTTGATACTAGGTCCACTTCTACTACTAATTGACCAATAGTCTGTGAATTGACTAGAAAAGTGTTACCTTACATTTTATATTGGTAGCCTTGAATATTTCCAAATAAATTTCATCTTGAAAAAAATCTACAATAGCCGCTTTGGTATTTCACATCTGTTTGCTCCAAGAGCTCAGTTTCTATGGTATCCATTGTTGTAAATAATTGTAACTATAGCAATAGAATTTTCAGAGTAAAAAGAGTTGAAATATCAAACCCAGCAAATATTTATCAACCACGTTATAACCAATACTTTAACCTAACATGCATCGACTGTCAGTTATCATGGTCCTATTTATTTGGAGATATTTGGAGTTATATACCAACCTAAAATGTGACGTCATTACTTTTGCTTCCGGAACCCTTATGGAACCTAAAAAATTCCTGGAACCTGAACCGAAACCTTAATGTTTAAAAAATTAAAATTGGAACCGGAACCGAAACCCTTATTTTGAAGAACCGGAACCTATATTTGTAAAGGGTTCCAGTCCCTGGTATTAACAGTGACATAGAATTCACGTAAATAACAGATGCATAATGAGGCGGACATAACTCTCTCCAGATGACTTGAATTTTATTTAGCTGCTACATAATAATGTAGGCATTGTTACTCTCAGTTACGTAAATTATATGTTGCTGTGATTTCATGTATTTATGGTTGAAGTATAGCAATATAGTTTTTGCACGTTATTTCATTTAGATATTAAAGCAGCATTTTAAGTTCAGTAATATTTCTTAAAATAAAGAATTCGTGTAAATGCTATTTATTTTACGTCTTACCTTATTTTTAATAACATAATTATGTAAATAACTTTTTCTTGTAAAAAGTATCAAACTGATCCAGTTCTAGTGACTAAAAAGATTTGTTTTTTATTTTTGATTAGTATTTTTATACTATTCCAGTCATTTGCTTTCAGTTAAGCCTATAAAATAATTTTGACCGGCTAGAATTGGTTTCCAGCCCTGTGTGCACCACTGGGTAACAGAGTTGCACAAGTCTAGACAATCAATTTTATGAAGTTTTATTTTTATTAAAAATATATACATTAGTAACAGGGACAAGTTATAACTTATCTAAAATCAGAATGTATGATCACTTCGAACATTCATTTAAGTCTTAAGAACCATTGATGTATGTATGCTAGAAATAAAATGTAGCAATAAACAGCTAAATCTGAAAATAACTATGCTTTAAAGTTATTTCATTTATTGAAACATATTTATGGTTTATTTTTAATAGCTTCATTATACCATTGTGTATCTAACACATAGGTCTTATCCTCCCATGTAAAATGTGTCGGAGGATTCATTTCACCATTCTCGAAAGTAAAATATTTACTAAATTCAATAGCCAATTTCGATCGAACTAATCCAACCGAACCAACTTTTTGTGGAGCAGGATGATATACCCTTCCAGTTTGAGGTAACATAAAAATCTTTTCAGGCTCAAACTTAAGCTTCAATAAATCTCCTGCATGGTTGTATGATAAATAATTGTCTTCGTTCTCTCTACCTTCAGAAGTTTTCTTCATTACATGTGTATATACAAATGGATAATCATCGCAGCGAACAAAATTTCTTTCCTTTCCACATATAGATAGGTATGGGAATTCCGGATACCTTTCAGTTTTATTAAACTTCAATTGATTGAAGAAGAATCGTAAGAATTTTTTCTCTTTAAAGCAAGATGTGAAGTTTTTCATCCTGGAATCGTCTAGAAACAACTGAATGTTTTATAAGTAATTTTATTTACAGTTTCAATGCTTACCATTCCCTGATGATCGATGAAATAAAAATATTCTCTAACTTTTAGTTCGGGTTCTTGACCTTGTATGTAGGATACTGAACATTTTTGCTGTTTAAATTTGCATGTTATTGTTTGTAAATATTTTTGTTTGTGTAGTAAATTCAATAAATTCTGCATTTTATTAATTTACCTATTTCAACAGTTTGACCAAAGTTCAGTACTATTCATTGCCTCATTGGATTTACTTGCAAAATATTTAGAATTTACAGTGTTTGCAATGTTACTATCTCACTGTGTTGCCGTATTGACAAGTGTAATGTGTGATGCATACCCACCCGGCGCAAAGTTCCGAATACCGAAAACATATAGTGCTATTTATTTACCATGCAATGCAATATACTACTGCCCTGCTAACGCTAAAGGGCGTATCTGCAAAACTGCAATGTAGAAATGTACTATGTTGAATGTTAATGTATGCTAAGAAAATATATGGTTTATTTCTGAGTTGATGTTTTGTAGATACGACCTTTCGACTTATTAGCAGCGCAGTATATGTAAAGCGTTTAAAGGAGGGTGCTGTATAATTGATTGCCTATGTGTGCATAATGCTTTGATTCTATTATTTTCAAATGCAACATAGGGAAATATTGCAATTTAATTTAATATCACTGTATCTAAACTTCTAAGTATGCCCTAAAACATTCAATGTATAAGCCTTTGTATGTATACATAACAAAATTTAAATTTTTATTTTAAGCTTTTCGTATTGTAGAAAAGGTAAGCAGGGCCGGCGCTAGCAGTTTCGCCGCCCCGGGCAGACAGGTAAAATGCCGCCCTTTTATAACAAAAATTAAAAGAGATAACCTAAACCCTTCCCACGCTTAGTAGTAAAATAAAACGAGAGCAAAAAAATTGGTATTAAAAATATTGAAGTTTTGATTTGCCAAAAACACAAATTTCTTGATTTATGATTTTGGCACTAAATTGAAATTAAGGTTGCACAGAAAAAAAGAAAAGACACAAAATCTAGTATATAATTATAAAATGCATATATAAAAAAGATAGTAAAACAAATTATAGAACCACTAAAAATAAAAACCTAATTATTAAAAATACAGTTAAACTTAAAAGTGTTTTTTTCTCACTTTTAATTCTGAGAATTTTTTTGTAATTTTTTGACATCAATTTCTTCAGCTAGCTCATGTTCAATGGCTAATATTGTCAAGCCATTTTAATTTAATTTTAACTTTAATTTGGAGAAACTTCTTTCTCCACTTGCCTCACATATCGGGAGAGTAAGTAAGATTCTTAAAACTATACCGAGATTTGGAGCAAAATCCAGCTTCGAAATGAATTTTAAAATCTCGATTGGACTTTCTTTTTTGAAACACTGACTGAAAACTGCATGAAACACCAAAGTGGCCAAACAATTGACGGATTTGAGAATTTTTCCAAAAGCATCCTGTAGAAGCTTTAAAAGTATTTTTTTAGAAAAGTTGCCTATTTTTTAATTATTACCTACTCACCTTCCTTTTACAACACACTTTATGACACAATTTTCAAAAACTCACTGCAAATAATAATTGTATGTAACGCACTCTACTTCACTAGTAACCAACCTGTAATACAATTATTGCATAAATATAACAATCGAACTGCCTCTTTTTCTTTTATAATAGTAGCGTAAAAATCGTGTCACAGCTTGTCATGACTGGTTTTTCGCGCCCCCATACGCATACATGTTCCGACAAATTAAAACACACGGTAAAAAAATCTTTTACAGCACTTTGTATGTGTGTCCATTTATTTAAATTATAATAAAAAGGGTCATTTCTTATTTTATACATTTTTAAGCCATTTTTAAGCGGCAGTTCATTATGCTTGTGAGCGGTTTCCTTGAAATATTTTGATATTTTATCTATATTGCCCTGTATTTTTGGTTCGGTTTTGGATTTGATCTTTAAAATACACGAAAACTCTACTCATCTTTCAAGACGTGTTTTTATTTAAAAACAACATACCTCAACCTTCTTATGTCGTTCTCATACTTGAGGATTTTTGAAGTGAGAGGGTACCTATACTTAAAAGTTCGTAAAACATATTAAAAGCAAATTTTATTAAAATCTCACCTTTTAATTTTTCATAAGTATTCAAATGAATCTTGGCTTAATCATTTTCTTCATAAACTAGTTAATTTTACAGCCTATTTGCCGCCTCCCAAGGTTGCCGCCCCAGGCAGGGGCCCGGCTTGCCCGACCCTAGCGCTGGCCCTGAGGAAAGACTACTAAAAGTAACAGGTAAGATAAAAAACAGCGACATCTTTATTCCAAGTTATCACTACAGTTGTTTATTTACAGCTTAATAAAAAGTACAACATGGAAATATTTATTTACTGAAGAATAATCAAGAATCAAAAATAATACATCAAAGAATAATTTCGTCATTTTAATGCTATTTACTGGATGTCATTATGTTGTCGATTTTTGGTCCACTCATACCTTTTGACGTGCACGATTGACAACTTTGCTACCTGGTTAGCATTATTAATAATATTACTAGTGCTACTATATTATTAACATGTTGAAGACCAGTGTCCAGTATACTGGACATCGTGGTTTCTTCTCGAGTACCACGTACCACCTCTAGTTTACCGAACTATCTTTCCCATAGCTTTAAATGTTATATTTGTATGGTAACTAGATTTAATTTTATTCCATATGTTGGTATATGGATGGGTAGCGCTACAAATCCTTTTTTGCGGCTTGGTTACAGGGTTATGCACCCCAGATTAATCTCCTGGGCGCCCTGAAGCTCTTCTACCGCTGGTGCCTTTTGGTGATACATCATTAAACTTCAGTCGCGTAAGCTATTCGGAGAGCGTAAACAAACAGTGGTTAGGTGACCGCTCAAAGCTGAGCTCACATAATGATGCGTTACCGCTTAGAGTGTACGTTCTAACGCGCGAAATCTAAATCGACGATGAAAATGTTTAACACCACAAATAAATCAGACTTGTTACGTATCATTACCAATAACAAAGCCGAGTTTAAAAGGTGTTTGACCTAAAAAGGACATTTTTTACGACATAGACGCCATTATAATAAATAAATGTTCAAGGCCGAAATAGCTGTTATTATTAAAAAATTTAATATGTATTTAACTGGTAAAACAAAACAAAAAAATAAAACAATCCTCATCAGCGTTAACTCAAGTTTCCCCAGTAAAAAATGTTGATTGCCTTTTTTTACGATATTTTTAATTGTCCTTAAAAAGTTTCGGCGTCAGAAAACAATATTTTTCCGGTCAACAAGAATGGCATTCCTGCATCTACGAACCTATTTAAAAATTTTTTTCTTTAAATTTTTTTCCCTTTTTAAACGAGCATTTTCATCACAACACTTACACAATAGAAATAAATGCAACTGCATCTTACACGGTAAGATGAACATTAGTACTGGACGTTTATCCGCATTTCCGCCCTTAAGTAAACGTCATCAATCATGAAGCGCGCCCACCAATAACGTTTGGTTTGCTTTCTCTTCTCGAATAGCTAACGCGACCAGGTTTTATATGAATAAAAGTAGGTCTGTATCAAAGTCAACAATTAATTTGTGTTTTATTTATATTTAGGTATGTTTATTTTACATTTTCTTATAATTCTGACAATATTAGGCAAGCTTCGTAGGGTTAATCCGGACCTGCATGCGCCTACCTTTGTTTTAGAATATACCACGAAGATTGTATATACTAATAATTAAGCTTTAGGTTACAGGCGTTGTCTCAGCGGCGGATTTGCCATTTTCAAGCCCCCAAGCTAATATTTTGCATATGAAAATATAACTTTTGTTAAATGGTTAAAAAATTTATTAGAATTAGAATTTTAACTTTCTTGTTCAAAATTTTTAAGAAATTTAAGCAAAATTTGCACAAATCTACGAACTCTTGCGCATTTTATGCAAATTTTGTGCAAACTGCATACAAATATTAACATAAATGAATAAACTTGCATTGCATCCTGGTTATTACGGTATTTATTCAATTTGTTAACTTAAGAAAAGATTAAATATTTATTATTAAGAACGTTAAAAATTGGAATAGCACGTTTTGGTCATTTTTTCATTGTAATTTAGCAAATCTGTAATGTCGTTTACTAATTTTTGAGTCCCTCCAGAACCCGATACCCCAGGCTGTAGCTTATTTAGTTTAATGGTAAATCCGCCCCTGTGTTATTTACTTATTTATTCATTTGTTACATTATTACCTTGTCTGAGGCCAGTTGCTATCCTTTATTGCTTAAGCTACATCGCTTCTTCCTCTGCTTGGCTATTTCTTTCCTATGAAAGCTACTTGCATTTTTAAAGAAAAATTCGCATTCCCTCAACCATTTTGTATAACAGTTGTTTAAACTTGAATTATACTGAGTGGAATTGATCATAAATAAATTTTATAAAATAAAGTACGGTCTTGCATAACTGAAAATAAATTAAGTCTGAAATTATATGATAATGTAACCGTTGTAAAGTATCTTTTATTATGATTATCCTGTGGTAGACATTTTAAAACAATTTAGGTCTAGTTTATATAATCAGTAAGGTTTAACACAACGATCCGTTCTAAGCATAGTGGATATTGCATTACGTCAAAATTTGACTTTAGTTTGACTCAACATGTGTAATCCCTGCAATTCAACTAGTTATATCTAGCGACCCAAAATTTTGATCACTTAATTTATTCCAGAAATTTTTGATTTCGCGAAAATGTTACTATACTGTGACCAATGTGACAAGAAACGAGTCATCACAAACACGTGGGCGAAATTGTAAAATGCATCTACAATTACCCGAAGGTCACGCTGTAATCTAAATGATAAAATAAACAATAAATGAGCTAGAAAGATTCATTAGCGGAACACACCCCTTTTTAATTAAAAGTAAATGTGAACGAAGCAATGAAAATGTGTTGGTTCTATCGTACGTCACTGAATTCTTAGCAACGTGAAATTTCCACTCTTATCTTATCTCACCTCGGGTCGTATTTCTTTATTCCGGTGTGATTACGAAAATAACTCATTTCATGCATTTTTGGTTGGGGTATAGCTTGTTGACGGTAAACAATGAATATATTATAAAATTTATTTTAGATTCGAAGGGAAGAAATGATATTTTGTATTAATTTCTGTCACAAGCCGTTATATTTCGCTTGTCCTAAATTAAAGATAAATTTTTATGGCCTGCCATATTTGAAAAAATGACATTGCTCTACTTCAATAAATTTTCCTAACTGCTAGTTTTTTTCTAAAACCCCTTTATTTTGTATGTTTTTAAATATGGCTCTCTTTCCCTAAAATTCTGACAACGAAGTTTCAAATTACTGGCCAAAATCTGTTTATTATATTTTTAGTCACAAGAATCTTCAACGAAAGGACGATAGATAATTTCGCAGAATAGAACCACATTGCTATAAAACATTCCAATACATTTTGTCAATAACCTCTTGTTATCCACGCAAGAGGTCGCTAATTGGGAAATGGGTATCCAACTTTTAACTGTAGTTAACTCAGTCGGCTGCCACATAACCAGTAGGTATGAGATCATGGTTCTCACGAAGTGTCTTTTTCAGTAAGCAGCAACAGTCGACTTTCATTTAGCTCTTCAGTTTAATGCCAACAATACCTGCAAAGTTAAACACTTTTGCGGCTGCTATCAGTATGGTAAGCTGTTCCCTATAACACGTATTTGCATACCTGAACACCTTCCTGTGTCAATAACTAAAGGATTCAAATACACATAAATAATAAGCCGCAAATATGATGTAAGATTCTTTATTAAAAACAAGAAAAATAAATAACTTGAGTAAAGCAAAAACTCCAATGATGCTAATGTTATAATAGCACAACGTCAATTAGAATCTTTTAATAGTAGCAAATCATCCGCTAACATAACAAAGTGATTATAACTTTCTTCAACATAAACATTGTAAATATAAAATTATTAAATTGCTGAATTAATGCCGGCACGGGTAATTACCAAAAAAGGCGCATCAACTTGTATATCAACAATAAATTGTCAGTAAAATTAAAAGGCCATGGCAAATATTAACGGGATGATTCATCAATCGTTCCAGATGTTCCAATAGATAACAGAATAGTTCAATCCTTACACGATTACAAAATAAACGTATTATCTGACATGGTAATTCTTACATATTTAACCAACTATAGGTGCAGATATGTTGAACACTTGTGAGTTCTCAAAGTAAACTTTAAGAATTACGTGATAAAACAGTGTAAACATTTGTGCTAATAAAACATTCAAAGTGCCCATTTCCGTTGTAGTAACCATGTATATGTAAATTTTATATATTAAAAAACTCTAGAGGTCAAGAAAAGAATCATGTAAAACTTTTCCTACTGAAGAGTAGTCCACCATACGGCTAAATATAGCAGATGGCACTTTTTATCCCCTAGAAGTTAGGCAACTTGATTCGTGAGCGACTATTCGTAGTGATACACGTTTTAAAATAATAAATAAGATAATTTATATTAAAATATAATGACATTCTGTTACTCGTTATTGTGTTAATTGTTTTTTTAATTTTTTGAACAGTTATCTCTAAAAAATTAAAAACATTAAACATTATTCTTTTTTTTGTTTATTGTTTCCAGCCTTACTTTGTGGAACTCCATAATCATGAAATAAATAAAGATTAGTAAAAGTTTCACAGTTTTATTAAAATATAACCTGACAATATTGTTTCAACAGCTATTATCAAAGGTAATATAATAAATTATAAACAAACACGTCGCTAAGGTAGATACAAAAATAGGTAACTAGATAAAATAATAATAATAATCAGAATTAAATATCTAATACTTCCAGTAACGGAGAATTACTGAGCTCAAGTTGTTCATTCATTAAAGGTACCCTGAGTTTGTGTTTGTATATCTCAAAAGCTTTTAAAATGTCTAATTTGCGTTTGTTATTACAAAAATGTAGGAATTTAATATTATTTTGAGGAGTCATTGTGTTATTTTGAGCGTAATAGCGCATACATCGTATCGCGACTGCTTCCACTGTTTCGTATGCACTGCACGCTGCTGAATAATTCTGAAACCCGGAAAGAGTGGACAGTTAAAATAAAGTAAAAATATACATAGTGTCCTACTTAAAAAATATATATTGCTGTTCTTTCCAAAATTTTGAAATGATCATTTGTTTCTCCGATGGCAAATTTTACCGGTTCAGAAAAGAAATCCTGCAACTTTTGTATTTAAAAGTTTATTTTTATCTCTTAAAAAAAAGTCTATGAGGGTAGTCCAAAATATATACATAGAAAAATCCTGTACCTACATACTCAAGTATTCCTTCGACTGTCTTCTACAATTTATCGTTATATTGTGAACACATGCATTCATATTCTCTTTCCAAAAACATAAATTGGTAAATTAGTTTTATTCCACATCTACATTGAAATACAGTAAGTTTTTACTTATGTAGATAATTATTCTTTTTGAAATAATAGATTTATTTTATTCGAGTGGGAAAAGTACATCCATAGGGAACAATCTATAAACTCTGTTGAAAGTGTCTAGGAGAATTCCTATTAATGTATGTTTTATTATCGGCTCCAACTCGTCTTTTAAACTTTCTACATTGTCATTGATAGCATTGTTAACTGTATCGGTTACAACTTGATTTTCACCAAACAAATTATCCATTCTCACTCGTATATTCTTCAATTGAATTCTATCATCGAATTTTACATCATCGATCCTCAAATACGTTTTATTCTTTTTCACATACGTACTAGCTAGCCATACACTATTTGTAAAAAGGTCAGCTGTTGTACATTAAAAAACATTAGTATACAGAATGACATGTTTATTCAAATATTTTACTTACTTGCATTAAAGCTAAAATGTCCATGGCCGTTAAGTTCAAAGAGCAAGATCCTACCATTTAATTTATACGTTGATTCTATGTTGATTTCTGGTATTTTCAAATCATTAGTAAAGGTAATCTTATTAAAGTCTATTTTATGATTTTCCACTCTAAGTTTTCGCAATCCAGATACAGTACCGTTAAGCAATACGATATCGAAGTTGGTCGATCCGGAACTACCAGTATCTACTTTTATCTCGGTGAATGCAAATGGGTCTATAATAGGCACGTCCATCTCTGGTATTCCTTTAAGTAAATGGGGCATTAACTCGTATATTCTGTTGGAATAACATTCTCCAGCGTTTGGGTCATTTCTTTTGCACAAGTGGACGTAGGATGCTACAAAGAAACCACAGATAAAAATTTGGTTAACAAACAAATGCTCTAATTAATCTAAGTAACATTAGTGACGTTAGTTTACGTAACATCATAAACTTCCACAGCTAAAATTTTTAAATATGTGTTAACCCAAGAGCAAAAAGACCCAATAATATTTTTCCACAATACCCATCGGTAAAAAACCAATCCAAAGAGTCTTATAAACCCAAGTTGAGATTAATCTCAAATCTCAATTGATCTCATATCTCTTAAGAGTGTTAAAAACAAGGTTTACCACAATCAAGACAAAAACAAAAAACGACCGAACAATCCTATATATGCGGGGAGTATCTGAAAAATGAAGATGGCCGACTCGAACTCAGATTCTGGCAGGGTGTTCAAAGTCTTGAAAACCCGTTAACGAGTCTACTACTGTAAAAGCGTTTTGTAGGTGTAGAAATGTTTTGGATTTTCTAAATGTAGGCTAGTTGTAATGGATTTGAATTCGGAAAAGCCCAAGAAATTCGAGCTTTTTAATCGCTTTAAGTTTATAATAAACATACTTTTTCAGTTTTCCACTTCCTACGGGTCTGTTTTCGGTATTATATTGGAGAAAAACGCCAAAATAAAGATTGTGAAAATATCTCGTTAAGGGTTAATTTTAGGGTAAAAAGACAGGTTTAATTTTATTCAGAATAAAATTCTCTCTAGGTATAAAAAAGATCCCCGACACGTTTCCGTTAAAATAAAGCTTTTCCAAGATACAGAGACTTTATAGTTTTCACACAACTGCACATACTATTTTCGTTGTGTGATTAAGCTGTAATGTTTTTAGATTATTATTATTTGATTCTTCGTCATCAATCTTTTCATCTACGTCTTCTGATTGTTTGTTGAGCTGGATCTGGAGCAGTTGTTATCACGTATTCACAAGGATGTGCGATTTCAATCGGTGCTATTAATAATTAAAGAGTCGGCATCTTCGTCAGCTTATTTCACAACAAACCTGTTTATTACGTAGCATGGAAATGAGCTGGTATTTAACCTTTCTGGTATTTAGTTCGATAAGAATTGCTCTTGAGACATAGTCACTGACGTAGACTCATCAAACCATAAGTTTGTTGCAGTGCATCCTTTGAACAAAGGATGCACGCATTTTGACGAACGTCAAAATCGCTCAGCTGCTTTCATACTTTCAGATATAAATATGTACGTCAAAAATGATGATAACATTTTTTTTTGTTTGGCATCAAAACTTTTTGGCAAGTCAAGTTTACATGCCAGACAACTCGGTAAAGAAGAATTCCGTTGCCTATAACGTATATAGCTTTATCGGAGTTTATAATTCCGGTTAGAGGAATATATAACTCATAAAAAAAGATTTTTTAGTTTTGTGCATTCTTGATTCGTCATAGATAAGGAGCAAAGTCAAATTCAAAATAGTAATAAAACTATTCAATAAATTTAAGAAGAATAATTTTTTTGAAAAGTAAAATCATGGCCTATAGACACACCTGGCAGTGTATTTTGATGTTTTAAGCAAATTCTCGAAAGAGCATCACTCAATTTTTCCAGTGAGTCTTAACCTCATTATGCTAGTCTTTAGAAACTTTTCGATTTGTAGACTCTGTAATAATCAATCTTTCCATACTCTATATAAGTGTACTAATGTGTAAAGTGTCATAAGTATTTATGAACATAGCATTGCTTCCTATATAAACCAGTAAAATTAGACCCTATGGAGACCGTTGGTGGAAATAAATATTGGAAAGCGGATGATCGTTTGACGTCGAGATCGATTTCATTTAACGGCAAATAGAAGTATCCTAGGTTTGCACGGTCTCTCGACGCCAGCTTACGTGAGGGCATCAAAAGAACCACGAGATTTTCGGAATTTTTTTTAGTTTTTCGCTTATAACTTGAAAGCAGTGCTTTCCAACGAAAACTAAAAAAAATAATAAACTAAAAATAAAATGGTGAAAATAAACAGTGGTTTTGATCTACCAATACTCAGATGTAATACCACACAATTAAAATCTTTTTTCGAAATGATCGAACGACCGGTACTGCACCATTTCATATGGATTGAACCTAATTGATATGATGGGGGATAACAAAAAATGGACATTAATTTAATCCGGCAACCTTAGTAATATCAAAGTTTAGGTATCTCTCAACTTATATTAACAATCAGAATGATTCCAACGGGTTTTAACAACATTAAAGAATTGTTTTCTGTTAATCTTTAAGAAACACATTACTCATATTTTATTTACATACTTGTTCTTATTTTGTCCCAAATTATCTCTGACCCAATTTTACTCTGACTGACCCTAATAGATAAAGATACAGACAGATAGATGTCTAGCATATGGAAAAATATTGATTATACTGCTTCATTACACCTAAAGTGAAGTCTAAGTTTTTTTTCATTAACATAAGTTTTATTAATATTTTAGTCTAGTCGTGGAACATCCATGTCTCATGTGGCACACATTCCATGAAAAAAATTTAATCTATTACGGTCAATAAAACTATTGCAATTTTTAAACGGGGTATACTGAATATTTAATTCAATGAAAATGAGTACCTGGGAAATCATTTCCTGGGGTAATAATAGGCGGTCGGTTAGCTAAGCCACTTTACCACCCTTGAGTACCGAACGGCTCAATAATAGTAGCCTACCCTGCTATACCCCAATGGGCCTTCATGGCCTGTGAAAGGGGACTATTATTATCATTATACTGATAATTTAATTCATGTATAAAAAATCCCATAAGCCGCGATACATTTGTCACTTTGACATCGGATAAAGTTAGCCCTAACTTTGCATCTGGATAAAATGTGTTTAAACTTCCATAGCTAACTTTCTCGAACCTGATTATTGTTTTTAATAATTGTCATTTTCAAGTTAATAAATGTGTTCTTGACTTCTTCATAATTACCTAGTTATTCCTTTTTATTATTCATTAAATTATCTCATCGAATTACGCTCGAGGTTTTTTTCTCCGGGATAAAATTGATTTTTTAAACTCTAATTTGGTTTCTTTTTGGTAAACTGACTCTACAAACCACCAGATAAAAAAACTCGTCCTTCGGACTCGTTTTTTTATCGTAGGTGGTTTGTATCGTCAATTTACCAAGCAACCAAATTATCGTTAAAAAAATCAATTTTATCCGGACAAAAAAAGACCTCTCGTGTAATTACAGTCGAATATTTAATAGGAAATAATAATAATTTAAATAGGTAACGGTTTGTGGTGTAGAGAATGATTGAGGAAGCTTTGTCATGATTGTCAAAGAAAGCGTTTGAAACAACCACTATTGGTGAGATTCGGTGAGCACAGAGACATTTATATTGAGCATCTCCTTCTGATCCTCCTACTTGGGAATTGTTCATTCAGTCAAGATCTCACACTTACAGCATAATATGGAACAATTCCATCCTGTTGAAAATAAATTTCGTTTTTACCCGAAAAGTTATCTTCCGCTTTATCAGCCTAATTTTAAGGCTGATATTCTCCTCCCTTCTCGTTATCCCGCCACACTCCCTACTTATCTACCTCACCGACTTATCCCCCTCTCCCCGATTTACCCATCTATTCTCACCATAAAATTCTACCTTGAATTAGTATATCATATGCTTAAAATACCAATCTTCTAGATTTCGTTGCTCATTTTGCCTATGTTCCTAAGAGATAGAATTCCTATACTACTTTTTTCATAAAATATCTGAATATGACGTTAAAATTTAAAAATTCCTAAAAAGCGGACATACACAGACAGACGCACATATCGAGTTTCGTGAAAATGCTCGACAAGTAATACTGGAACTTGGCTAAGATTTGCTTACGATTTTATTTGTGAGCAAGCACGCGTGTGGTGGCACGGTAAACAAATTTAGGGAGAATGCTTAGTTTTGAAACGCGGTGTAAGTGGGCAATCGGTCTCGAGCGTATTGAAACGCATCGATTGCAAAAATGCTTTTAAAAATATGAATAATTAAAAAATTGCAGAACTAAGAAGAATTGCAAATCCACAGCGTAAAATCTTTAACTTGCAATCACGTTCATCGACTCAGTAAAACTATCACACGAAACGTAACCAAGCTAAGCCTTGCGGGTTAAATAGGTATAAAATATTTATAAAACAAAAAACTCTTTTTCCCGTCAAACTGTGCAACAGAATAGTTTGAGAGTGCCGACAGAAGAGATATTTTGAGAGTCGCTTGTATCACTGTTTAGCAACCAGTGGTGGTAATCTCGAGCAATTAATCTATTTATTCTTTTATTGCTTACGGATTCAAATGTTTATTTACTCTTATTTTTATTCTTGCACAGTTAGGGTTTCAACTGTTTGCTGTCTTTTTTTTATTTAGTTTCAAATGAACAAAAAATAGAATTAAACGTATCAGGTTTACTGCACCAAGGAACTACGCACGGCAAACATTTTATTGACATAGTTTATCTGCCAGAAAAGGTTCACCTCGCTTTATTATGTTTTGAAAATATTTAGTTCTCGTTTGGAAATGAACACACTGTATAATTTTAAAAGTAATGATAAATAAATGGGAAATTTGCACTTATTTTAAATTTCCTAGGTTTTCAAAGAACCTTTTAAAAGGATAATTACTTAAAAGTATCTGCTGTGGGCATAGGCGCCGACTACGTGCTGGCTCGAAGGCTGTGGTCCTCATTAAAATAATTTAATGAGCCCTCATTATCATGGTTAATACGAGGGTGGTTTGAAGACTAACTTGGTTTGGCATTAAAAAAAATTTTAGCGGGTTAAAATGTACTTTATTTTTCTACGTCATCTCCCCTAAACTCAATAAATTTACCCCAACATTTCTCTAATTTTACAATTGCTTTCCGAAAACTGTTCACAGCGTTTATTAATTTTCAGTTGATCCTTACCAGCTAGAAAAGTTTTAAGCTTTCGGAACAAATGGAAGTCAGAGGTAGATCAGGAGAATAAAAGGAGGAAAAACTATAGTGGCGTGTGTGAGTCGGACGAATATGGTAGTCTTCTTGGACACCGGGAGACTACTTCCCCCCCCCCCGTTTTCGAGGGTGCTGAAAACGATGGTGCTTGGCAAAATTCTTTTTGGGCGGGGGAAGACCCTCAAAAGGGTTAAAAACCACCCCCAAAAGGGAAAAACGCTATGGAGCCGCCTTCCGGTCCCAAGAATACTTGTTACACCCGTTTCCGAGGGTGCTGAGACCGATGCCGACCTCACCAGCAACCCTCGACGTCAACCCACCCCTCCAACAGGCAAACACACCCCCCCAAAAGGGTTGAAACGCGAAAGAAGCGGGTTTCGACTCGGGAAAAGATCTTACGTCCGTTTTCGAGAGTGCTGAGAACGGTGCCGACCTCATTCAGCAGCAACCCTCGACGTAAAAAATGTATATATATATATATATATATATATATATATATATATATATATATATATATATATATATATATTTATTTATTTATTTATTTATTTATTCATTTTTTTTTATTACACAGTTTTATTTATTACATAGATAATACATTATAACTAATCTCGGACGTACTACTACTTGTAAACGTCCGAGATTAAATTAAAAAAATCATTCCGTAGATGTAAGAGACTTGCGCGCGATTATGTTGAGTTACTGAGCTTGTAATGTTGCGAAATTACATTAATATTTTAAGTTATAATGTATTATCTATGTAATAAATAAAACTGTGTAATAAAAAAAATAAAAAAAAATGAATTAAATAAATAAATATATATATATATATATATATATATATATATATATATATATATATATATATATATATATATATATATATACATTTTTTACGTCGAGGGTTGCTGCTGAATGAGGTCGGCACCGTTCTCAGCACCCTCGAAAACGGGTGTATGATTTTTTTCCCGAGTCGAAACCCGCTTCTTTCGCGTTTCAACCCTTTTGGGGGGTGTGTTTGCCTGTTGGAGGGGTGGGTTGACGTCGAGGGTTGCTGCTGAGGTCGGCATCGGTCTCAGCACCCTCGAAAACGGACGTAAGATTTTTTCCCGAGTCGAAACCCGCTTCTTTCGCGTTTCAACCCTTTTGGGGGGGTGTGTTTGCCTGTTGGAGGGGTGGGTTGACGTCGAGGGTTGCTGGTGAGGTCGGCATCGGTCTCAGCACCCTCGGAAACGGGTGTAACAAGTATTCTTGGGACCGAAAGGCGGCTCCATAGCGTTTTTCCCTTTTGGGGGTGGTTTTTAACCCTTTTGAGGGTCTTCCCCCGCCCAAAAAGAATTTTGCCCAGCACCATCGTTTTCAGCACCCTCGAAAACGGGGGGGGGGAAGTAGTCTCCCGGTGTCCAAGAAGACTACCGGATTTCGACCTTTTTTCCGACTCACACACGCCACTACTAGTTCAAGTTTAAATTCGGCCAATTCTAGTCGAGCAACAGTGCGTTATCATGGTGATGAGCACTTTTTCTCATTCAAGGACGTTTTCCAATATTGCTACCTTTAACCTCTCCAGTAGTGCGACGCAATATTCTCCGATAACAGTTTTTCCTTTCTGAAGATAGTCATTGCATACAAAAAACCTCTACCATCACTTTCCCAGTAGAAGATATGGGTTTCGTTTTTTTTAGTGCTGTTTCGCTTCGTTTAACTTATTGTTTTTATTGAATTAAATGCTTTATTCTGTTTCCCATGTGTTACATTCTAAAGCCCGCCGCCGTGGTGAGAAGATTTAGACGGAAACAGTAACAGATCTGGTACATTTAAGTGAAACAATCAAACAACACAAAACTTTAATAAAACGTCCATTTTTTGCAAAATAAAGAGGCAAAACAACACAACATAAACATTTTGAGGGATGCAGCACACCCAAAAATATTTGGCACGGGCTGCTACTGAATACTTATACATATAAAGTAATAGCAAAACGGGAAGAGCCTGTTGACCTCATCTGCGTACTAGTCGAAACTAAGTTCAGACTAGTTTATTCTTTTAATAAGGGGATGTTTTGCTTGTCAAGTTATTCTAGAGCGTTCCTCTTACATTAACCTTCGTCTGTCGTATAGTAATTAAAAGCATTATTTGTTACGCCACTACTGCGGTGTTAGCGCGAGAACAACACGCATCTTTTATGACGTCAACAGGCTTTTTATATTTTGCTACTCTACGCAGGCTGTGTTTGATACCACTGCCAGCCCTCATTAAAATTTTGAAAAGTCGGCGCCTATGAATGTGGGTACTACAAGACTTTCTTTTACCAATATTTGTAATGAATGATAAATACATCTTCGAATCACATTTTCTTCAAAACTATACAAAATACAAAAAATAATAATAGAATATAAGTATATTTTAGGTTTTTAATTCTAGATTATGTGCCAATTACTGCTTATCACAGAAATCTAGTGAAGCACCCGTTGAAAGTTTTTACAGATGTATAGCTGCCCTTAATAGCATAGGATCATTTTAATGGAGCCTTAGATAAAGATCATACAGTAAGTCTCGTCTAAACATTTAGAGCTGTTTTTGAGAAAATCCCAAAAAACTGGAAATAGTACCATTTTCAAGTTTCGGAGCCGTAGATTTTAAGTATTTTGTAACCACACGCACCCCGCCAACACACACGCATACACACGTGCACGCACGCATGCACACGCAGTATTTTGTAAAAATAGTATTTTTGTATTCAAGGGACCTTAAAACATCCATAAATGTTAAAATCTCGAGTTCGTTTTTGTTTTTCTTACATTGTTAGTGGTTGTCGCAAGTGAAAGTAAAAAGTTTCTCATTGTGGACCACTAACTGTATAATTAACACAATCGGGTAAAATAATCAAAAACCAGTAAATTCGTAGAGATTGATAAAAAATTGTAATAATCAGTTCTTGTTAAATCTATTTCTTTAGTAATTTTCTAATCTTTAGTCAATGTAAACTATTAACGTAAACCATATCAAGGTGATCTAGATCTAGAAGTTTCTAACCTGATAAGAAATCGTTATATACTATAATGAAGGATTATATAAGATATTCAGATATATAGAGAATGTGTAAGATATCATGCAATCAACAACTTTAAAGCAATTTGCATAGGTAATAAATTTAATTAGGTAATGTTACTGCCAAAAGCATTTACCGAAAACAGGTTGTCCAAAAGATTAAAATCAAGGAGTATGTGCATTTGAAGTTGATTGGTCATGGTCTTCTAATACCTATTTTTCTTATAAAGGATAATTACTATTTTACGGTATACTTTAAAAGGAAAGCTTTCACATTAATTTAAGTTAAATTCTTACATAATTTAATTCTTCATAGTTAAGATTTCCTTAAAGAAGTATATTTTAAACATAAAAAGATTTATGAATTAGAATATTATACTAATATCAAGCTAATGTAATAATTAACTTACGAATTTCCTTAGATAAGACACAATAACATAATATTAACTCAAAAACTAAAATATTTTTTATAAATCTCATTGTACCAATAATACTCGTGTGATCACTTGATATACAAAAAATTCTTCAATCTATTAACAAGTATTTGTAGTATCCCCGCTAAATTTTATTGCAATAGTAGTACAGTTTAGGCAAAAGAGATTGTAGTGCTTGAGGCTATCTTGATATATGAAAGATTTCGCTAATGATTGCTGTGTAATAGTTAAATTAATTAGAAATTTTAAACAAATAAATACTTTGCCATTTTGTATTTTAAAGGTTAGCTTATCGAAACAAGTTGATATTTTATAAGAAATATAAAAAAAAACTATAATAAACTAATTTGGACAATTATTATGGTATCAATGCAGGATTCTTGTTTACTAATTGTTATATAACGTGTGAAACTAATTATGAGCATGATGACTGTATGATCACGTTGTCTATAGCTATAGTGATTGCTATTGTTGTACTGCAAAAGCATACATTAATTTCTTCAGTGTTTTAAGTATCATTAATTTGGTTTAAGTGTAACAGACCCAATAATAAACTACTATAAGTAAGTTATCTTTCACAAGTTAGTTATGATTTCCTCTTTTAACTTCAACTGTTATTTGTAATTTTATTAGTTTTGTGTTGCAATTCACATACGTATAAGGTAAACACCTTAACAGGTAACTTGCCGTATCTCTTTCTATTTAATCAGGGACGTACTCGTGTTTAAATAAATATTTAAATTTTTTTTTCACATTATAATATACTAACTTTCCACCTTACTGTATGTAGTACCTCCATTTTTCCATGAGTGGATTTCACGGAAGATGGGAAGCATCGCATTCCATGTATGAACGGACCCAGTGAGCGGTGTTAGTGAAGAGTCTTATCACTACCACATCTTATATTAATGAGTACTTTATTATATCGTCTACATTGTATATTTATTGTGAATCGTACGCAAGCATCACTTGTTTCAACGAAGGAAATACTAAAAAAAATTATTGTTTCTTAAAATTCCTTGATAATCCGAACCATTAATCTACTTTCGTTCTAGTAAAAATTTCAAAAACCTCTACCAAGTGATCCCTGCACTCACTAATTATAATTTTAATTAGAATTAAGTTTTACCTTTTTTTGCTATCAGTTACCACCTATTTTCATATTAGATTATAATGAAATAGTTACGCAGGCTCTCCTTACCTAGTCTAATTTTATTTACTTTTCAATTAAATTTAAATCTAATTTAAGCATTTATGTACTAAAATACCATTGGAAAGAAAACATCTATCCTAAAGTTTTTGTAGCTAGAATTTATTATACATCCGTATGCAAGGACAGTAATAGCTTCTATATTTTCTTGGGGAATGCGTTGAATGCCCTTCTAAATTATTCTGAATTACGATTTAATATATGTTTCAGCCTTATTTTTCTTACGGGGAGTGTTAATGTAGTGATCTTGCTGTATAAATGCTCACCATGTATATCACTACATTCTTAACTTCCATCGGGAAGGCATTGAAGGATATGGATTGCCATAACAACAAATGTGCATTGCTAGCACTTATTACTTTTTTAAACTTCAAATATGCAATATTAATTAAATGGTTGTGAAGCGTGCAAATATCAATTTAATAAAAAAACAATAATTTTTATTGGTCGTCATGACCAGCTCGATGTATGGGTCCATTCTACCGCCCGCTGTGTTATGTTGTGTTGTGTCAAGTGTTGTTTTGACATGTCATTGTAAATTAGAAGTTTTTTTAATTTAAATTGGAAATATTACTAGAAAATCACTATTATTAATTTTTGCTTTCTTATTTAATTTTTTAATATTTTAATATTTTTAATATTTATTATGACTACAGTTTTAGTGTTGATTGGATATGTTATACATGCCTTAAAAGCAACTATTATTTTTATGTTTTTCACAGTCAGTTGTAACGTGTTAAAATTCTCGATTCAACTTTAATACTTCGTAAAATGCATTTATTGCAAATGATCTTAGGACGGCCCTGTACAATTCAGTATGTTTTCGTTGGGTTAAAATTCTAAATTTTATTTCGAATCAAATGGTGTTTTTCGTTAATATTAAAGGTCATCCAAAGCGTTTCCCTACAGATGAAATTGTTTTTAGAATAAAATACAGAAATAAAATTGCCTCTTTAACAAAGGAATATGTCTAAAATGGCAGTTAAATCAAATTTATATTTCCTTCTACGCGTTATTTTAGTGTTTGTTAGACTGAGTTCTTCGAAAAATAAAGATAAAGGGCTATATAGTCGGTTTTTTGTAGACCTCCGGTGAGAAGTTCATCGTTTCGTCTTAATAAATAAGATCCAGAATATTCTAGAAAGAATTTATATGATTGGTTGAAATGTGTCAGTCTCGTTTTTGATAGGGTGGTTAATTTCCCTCCCTTAAAAATATTAGGGCAAACATAGTTCTGCATCAAAATTTCTGTCGGTCGAATACCTACAGTAAGTCTGGTAGAAACTACACCGAGCAAATCTGGATTAACTTCAAATAATAGAACAAATTGATCATAATACTTTATTTTAGTACTAATTATACATGTGTTAATTTGAACATTTTTTTCATAGTCTATATGACCTAAAATCGTTAATGATTAAGAACAATTTCAGGATTAGCGTTTGATTCTAAAACGATTTTTGGTGTACATATACATAATACATGTATGCATCAAAGTTACAAAATAAAATTTTAAAATCAAGACAGGAATTATTTATAGCATAATGTACTATTTTATCAATTTGATGTATGTGAATCCTTATTAAGGATCTTATAGTGAGGACAGCTTTAAACAATAATTTTAATATATCTTGATGTATTTGAACCACTTAACTCTCATTTTTATTTATTTCATGTTTCATACTTTTTATCTGGTTACTTTTATACGGGTTGTTGTGGCACATCCAACAAAATAGTTAATGTAGAGATTATCTTTAAATAAGAAGGCTAATTTCTTTTAGTCTACCCGAAAAGTTTATACAATAAAGACACTACATATATAAATATGTACATATAGTTTCGGCTTAATTAAAGAAATCTTGGCCATCTTTAGGTGTATTGTCTACAGACAAAATCATATAAACTATAGGAAATTAGCCATATTATTTACCAATACATGCCCAGTATAAGAACTATGGCGGGTTGAAAGATACTTTACTTTTATTTTACACGTCCACTCGAATATTCGAGTAAAAATAGTGATAGGTATATACCTATCACTATTTTTTAGTCTTAATTAAACTAATTACTTATTGAGGTGGAAAAAGCTCATCCATAGGAAACAATCTATAGACTCTGTTGAAAGTATCTACGAGAATTCCTACTAAAGTATTTTTAATTATTGGCTCTAATTCGTCTTTTAAGATTTCTATGTTGTCATTGATAGCATTGTTAACGGTTTCAGTTAGAGCTGCATTATTTGCAAACAAGTTATCTAATCTTACTCGTATATTCTTCAATTGACTTCTATTGTCGAGTTTTATATCATCGATTTTCATATATGTTTTATTCCTCTTGACATACGTAGTTCCTATCCATGTGCTATTTGTATAAAAATCAGCTGTAAATAAAAGAAATGTTTATTGTAAAGTACAATATGTTTATTCACGTGTTTACTTACTTGCATTAAAGCTTAACCGCCCCTGACCATTAAGTTCAAATAGCAAGATCTTACCACTTAATTTGTACATTGATTCAATTTTAACTTCTGTTGTTTTCAAAATACTAGTAAAGCTAAACTTATCTAACTGTAAGTTAGCTACATTATCTTCTATTCTTAGATATCGCATTCCAGATACCGTTCCATTGAAGAGTTCTACAACCACGTTGACAGATGCGGTACTACCAGTATCTGCTTTTATATGATTAAATGCAAATGGGTCTACAGGAGGCACATCCATTTCCGGTATGCCTTTGAGTAAATGAGGCATTATCTCATATATTGTGTTGGCGAAACACTGTCCCAGATTCGGATCGTTTCTTTTGCATAAGTTGACATAGGACGCTACAAAAAAGGCAGATTACAAAACAATCGAACAAATTAAAATAAACTGTAAGTGACTCTTTAGTATTTTAGTCTTCAGAATATTGAAATTTTTATACGTTCTAATAAATATATTATAGGACCTGAGCCGAGAAAGTATGTTAAAGGTTTTTCTAGATAAAGGTCTTTGTCCTACAATTATCTGCATAATATACTGTAGAAGCATGTGATTAGAAATTGGATTGAATTAGATTCATTTCTTCATTTATTCGCTCACAGATATTCTCAATGCTGAGGTTAGCGTTGAATGGAGAAACTAGTAACGGCAATTCGGTGAAAACTTTAGAAAAAATAATTCTTTTAAGAATTGGTCTGAAAGTTGTAAACGAGCATCCAGTTTTAAAATTGTTTGATAGATATCAAGACTTATAGTAAAATGTGTACGCTTAAAAATTTATATTTATAGTAAAAGTTTATCAGAGTAGCGTTTTATCAGAAAATCCTCTAACACAGAAAATGCATTTTCAGGAGGTTGCATGATTATAGATCTGATTATAATGTTCTACCAGACTAAAGAATAGATGTACGTCAATCGCTTTGAACGTTGGGAATTCAACTTTTGGAATATGATGCATGTATGGTAGGTAAATTATGAGTGACAGATTGAACTAATTGCCTTGTTGCTGATCTAGAGCGACCACTACGTAAGTTTATTATACGAAAATAAAGGGAGTTAAGTGTTACCTATCTTATATTTGTCCTAAACTGACCAGGAAACGGGAATTTAGTCATGGAGCCAGAAAAGTTGTCCAAAATTGAGCTGTATTACGTCACCGCATGTAATATTTGTGTACTACGTTAATAAAAAAAAACTGTTTTTATATTTATGAAAGCTTTATTTGCTTAGACTTTTGGGTGAGAAATCAATATGCTGATTATGAAAATTAATTACTTATTCGTTGTTTGCTTGTTGTTGCCTTGTATACTGACCGCTATCCAAGGCATGCTAATCACCACACTATTTAATATCATTAGAATCTTGAAAAAGTTGGCACTTCGAGGACCTCCACACAATACGTTAAAGTTGGTCTTAAAGATCCACGTGATTTCTTGTCCAATTTAAGATCAGAAGGACGGAAGTCTGTACAATAGTTTAATCGGTATAAGCCGATATAAGCCGTTTAGTGTGCATATGTACCAGAGCTACACCGATCTCGGATGAAAAGTACTTTGAGTACTAAGCACTCAGAAAAAGTGCATTAATATTTCGAGTGCTATGCTTCCTTAATAATAAAATGCTCGCTAGTGTTAATAGTTATTTATTGTACTAGTGTGTAATAACCATTAGTCATGTAAGAAAAGTTTAGACTAATTGCAATTACAGGCGATTATTCGAATGATAATATTTTCAATTTGACAATTCATTTCACAAATTGATTTTTGAATTTGTCAAATAATTCTAATAATAATAATTCACGATAATTCTTTAAGTAGTGACTTCTTGAATATTCTCTCACTAGTAAGTACTATGTATATCACCAGTGTAAATCCGTAGATATAAAAAAATTTATAAATTCTATAAATTAATGAAAATTTAGAGAGTTACACGATAACACAAGAAAACAAACAATACAACAAAATAAAAACAATAATACAACAAAGCAAATCAAGTCATACAATAATAAAACAATAAAATTATTGACAAATGTACTATTTTATTTATTGCGCGAAAGATTACAACATTGAATAAGAACAAAAATTAATGACTACGAATCTATTTTTCATTTACAACAAATTTCTTGTAGATTTTAAAGCAGCAAACTCATTTATAACATCTTCAAAATCAATTTCAAATGCTATTTTATTTTCAATAGACAATAAAGCTAAGCCGGAAAGCCTCGACTGACTTATCGTCGATCTCAGATAGCTTTTTATAAGTATGAGTATAGAGAAACTTACTTTTTATTTAAGCTCCATTAAAAATAATAGGATGAGAGAATCTTGAACATAAAACAATTCTATAAACTGTGGAATAACAAGGGATGTGGAATGCAACTGTAGAATAACAAAACTGATAACAAAATAAACAAAAAATATATGTATAGCCCCTCTATTTCATATAGTAGCGACATCGTGAAGCAAACCTGACACTAACTTTAATAAAGAAAAAATTACTACGTGCCCGGTGTTGCGGAAATTCAATAAAAAGTTGCTAAAAAATTACAATTACGAAAGCATATGTCATATTAATATAGTCGTTTTTACAGAACGTAAATGTACATTATCAAATTAATGTTAAATTGTGAATATTCTTGTGCATGATTATTTTTGAAGATTTATTGTAAGACGGAATGTCAAATCTGGTAATATTCAATGTCGCCAACATCGGTCTGGTGCTTTTGCTCCACCGGCGAGATCAATCGTTGTCGCTACTTTATTTGAAAATAAAGGGGCTATAAATATATGTTTTGAGCAGCGCCCGCAACGGAAGAAAGGTACCTACCGCTCTTAAAAGCACGCGAAATTTTAAAATTTGTAATTCGTAAAACAGACAAATGAAACAGAGGTTCACAAATTGTCCAAATTATACACATGAATACTAAAAAGTAATACATTTTCTATAGCAGAAATATCATCTTAAAGCTAAATGTGTTTAAATCACAAATTCACTAAAATAATTCAGTTAGTGAAATGTGTCATCCTGAGAATGGTGTCACCCCTAAAATGGTGTCACCCGGGGCGGACCGCCCCCCTCGCCCCCTCGCCCCCTCGTAGCTCGCCACTGTATATCACATTACTTATAAAAAATCACTGTAGGAATAGCATCGTTATTAGAAGGTGTTGAATGTTTATCCAACACGTTTTTTTTTATTCATACTGGACAGATTATTAAAACAAAATGTAGGGGCACCCTCTTTTTCATAGTAAAATCTCACTAAACGTGTGATTCTCAATCTGTTTCTGCAAATAGTATAAACATGATTAATGTTTAAAACATTTAGTACTAAATGTAATATTGGAACTTTTGCATTTCGGATACTCCTCAAAGAAAACTGATTTCAATAACCTCCTACATTTAAAGTCTTACGTGAACGGTCTTGGCTCTAGATATTTTAAAAACGCGGTGTTTTAATTTAGAAGATTAAAAACGGCTAAAAATGGAGCAAAACATATCCCTATCATAACTTCCCAAGTATTATCTAATAGACCGGGAGACGGCTGCAAAAGAAAACTACGTTGTCGGGTTTCGAGATAAATTAATTATGTAGGAATATGTTATCTAGAGTATGCTAGAAAAACAATGGTCGGTCGCGGTGGATCTTGGCAGGTTATGACGATGTCGTCATCACTGTCACGCCTATACTTCCTAACATAAAGTGTGAGATCAGGTGCAGAATATCAGTATGAAATCGAAAGTTAAGGTTCTCTGAGATGAATCGCCTTTTTTATTTAGCCCCACGTTTTTTCTACCAGGAAATTCAGGAGAGATGTTGAAATTTGCAAACATCCACGCAATCTCCATCGAAAGACCAGATATCCAGTAGCCGCGATCTGTAAATCAGTTATCAGAGCGTTCCCTATCGTTACTGTTGAACAACCCTTACTCTTCTACTCCTATTATCCTATATTGTGAGCGACTTGTTTAATTCGCTTCTGGCCGGCCTGGTATCTGGACGGGACTCTTGTTGATATCGTTTATTAAGATGTCTTTAAATCGATAACAAACAACGATTTGAATAAACTAAGAAGTAAAAGTGGTCTTAAACGTTTATTGTTATATACGTTTATTACTTCTATAAAATAAATTCATTAAAAATGTTAATGTTGGCGTGGCCGTTGATTAGTATTTCGGTACCCCACTTCTAAAAAACTTGTGATTTCAAAATCATCATCAAATTGAAAAGAAAATTTAAAGAGCATTTCTTACATCCACAAGAAAGAATAAAGAAATGAATAAATTAGTAAGAGATGTAGGCAGCCAAAAACAGGAAATATCGGAGATAAAAAACATAATACAGGAAGGTAAAGTACAATGGGAACAAAATAACCATTTGCTGGCCGAAAAAAGTGAGACAATTAAAATAAGTTACGCAGACAAATTGAAGAATAAAACATGAACCGGTTGTTATTATTAAACCCAAGAACGGCAATCAGAAAAGCAATTACACTAGCCAAGAAATTGCGGAGAAAATCTATCCAACAACTCTTCAAATAGCTGGTTTTTAAAAGATCTAGTAACGGAGGTGTAATAATTGAATGTAAAAATTAAGAGTCTACGAATACATGAATGGATGCTGCATAAAATCATTTAGGTCAGAAGTATAACCTTAAGATTTCTAAACAAGAACACCGAGAATTAAAATAGTAGGATTGTCAACAAAAAGAGAAGAAAATGATATTATTCAGAAAATTAAGGTACAAAATCAAATTAAGAATGATGAAAACATAAAAATTAAGGTTGTTTACATGAATAGTGAGAAAAACCGACAATACGAGAGATTTTTCTGTTATTTGGAGGTGGACTTACAGATCTTGATTGAAAGCAGGTATTGTTAGCATTGGATGGGACAGGTTGTGACGTATAGTTCACCTTTAAAATTATAATGCACCGACTAGCACAGAAGCGACCTTGGGTACATGGGTTCAACGTTGGAAATTTATTTGTAAGCTTTAATAAAATAATTAATCGAATATTATAGGATAACATATATTCAATCTCCGAACAAATTTAAATAATATACAATAACTAGAATTGCTAGTTGAACCCCAATTCTTAATTAATTATAACAATCCCACACTTAATTATAAAATCCCCACAGTAGTAATATAAAGAAAAATATCTTACATAATACACTCGAGGAAAAAAAACGCACCAAAAATACCAAGATTTCAAACCGTCATAACTCGACGGATTTTGGACAAAAATGGATGAATCTTTGAGCACTAAAAAGTTTAAAGTGTCTAGTTTAAGGGCGTGCGAATGTTACGTAAAGACCTTTCCGCACCACGCGACCGCCCGCAGAAAAAAAAAGTTTTTGATTAAAAAAATGTCAAACTTTAACAGCTTGTACGGCGTACCAAAAAAATCGTGTACCTTATCGACCGCCAAGGCAATAAAGTTCAGTCGTTTTTCTGTCAAGTTTTCAAAACTTCTAGTGCCTACGATTTTTTGGCGCAAAGTTATGGAGACGAAAGACTCCCGACAAAATGCAAGGTAAATTTCAAAAATGCATAACTTCGTGCCAAGTCATTGTAGGCATTCGAAGTTTTGAAACCTATCAGAAAAAGGGCTGAACTTTATTGCCCTTGCAGTCGATTGGGTCTACGATTTTTTTGGTATACCGTACAAGCTGTTAAAGTTTGACATTTTTTGAATCAAAAACATTTTTTATTCTTCGGGGGATGGCGGGGAGCGGAAAAGCTTAAACGTAACATTCGCTCACACACCCTTAAACTAGACACTTTAAACTTTTTAGCACTTAAAGGTTCATCCATTTTCGTCCAAAATCAGCCGAGTTATGACGGTTTGTTATTTTGGTATTTTTGGTGCGTTTTCAAGTGGTGCGTTTTTTTCCTCGAGGTATATTAAATAAAAGTTCCAGCTGGAATTAAAAAATCCAAACACATCATACAATATGAAGGCAAATATACCTTAGACATCCCTTAAATATAAAAAACATGCATAAATTTAGTAATACTACAAAGTCATCAATATTATCAATAATAGAATAATAATTAAAATAAACGGCGAACAGGAATTCGGTCCAAGATGGCAAAAAAGTTATAAAAATTATATAAATAAAAATTAATACCCTGAAAATGAATAGCAACCCACAACAACATTGATATACTAAAAGAAACGACTTTTAGTAAGTCTGTCAAGATTGTTAGAAGAGTGTTAATTTGTATACAGCAATTGAAGAGTACATCCCATATTGACCACGGTCGCAGTGATCACATAGCACGCGTCGCCCGTTATAGCACAAATTTGCTAAAAACACAATCAATAGCAATGTACCTTCAAAGGCCTTAGGCAGATCAACCCCGATTACCAACAGATCTTAACCAGTTGACCCAATCCAATAAATAAATAAACCCCAGTAAAAACCAAACCCAACACCAACAAAGGCAAACCCTCCCAAAACCCCGCGGGGACAAATACAACACAAAAGGCATGGACAGGTCTTTTTGGCACCTTGCGGCGGCTCCCCCAAAAATCACAAGGATAGACGTTAACCCTCTACATCACGGATTAGGTGAAATAAAGAAGTTCGAGAGGTTAGTGGAAAGCAGCGCAACTCCTTTTGATGGGAAAGAAAAGCCAAAGCTATTCTTTTTCAGCAAGGAGCCAACTATTTAACGTGGGGCATGTAACCACGCGACGACCCGAGAGCCGCCGATTACAAAAAAAAACAAAAAATAACAAAACATATAGAAGTTGGACTACCTCACCAGCTAACTTCGGCCAGATGTTACTCCAAAGTTTGTAAAGGCACCCGGAACAACGAAAGGAAAGTGAAGAGTAGAAAGAAGATAAAAGATAGAAAAGTGGAAAAGTCAAAAGGCGAAGAGAGGACATTCACGCACAGTGACACAACCAATGCACAAAAGAGTACAATCACAGATAGGAAGAGTATAGGACAGAGAAGGAACACAAGACCTTGAAAAAGAGGTCGGGAAATATGCTCGGAAAGAGGAAAGTGAGCATACCCATAAAGTGTCGCCCACCAGACATCCAACCAACCACCCTATAAAAAAACCTTGTAACATTTGTGAATGTTAAGACTAACTAGATAAAAAAATATACGACAGGTTAAAAAATTCCTTTTCTTTTATATTCCTTATCCAATCGCTCAACTTACGTATCACGCCCACTAACATGAAACAAAGACACAAAACACATTTCTGAAGACCATTAAAATAAAGCCATGCCCACCACTCCTACTAATTGCATCCCTCTTCCCTGTGCTCTAACTGTGAGCCCAACTATACAGGTGGTCTGGTAGTAGTGTCTCTGGCCCGGAAATTACTCGTATTTTTATTGTCGAGTTCCGGAAAAACTACTTTCAGTCATGGGTCTTTTGTATCTAACTTTTCTCACAACTATTAATTTGACGTTAATTATATTTATTATTATGAAATAAATAAAGATTATTAAAAGTTTCACAGTTTTATTAAAATATACCTGACAATATTGTTTCGACAGCTATGCTGTCATTATCAAAGGTAATATAATTATAAACAAACACGTCGCTAAGGTAGATACAAAATAGGTAACTACATAAAATAATAATAATAATAAAAATTAATAATAAAAATCATAATTAAACATCTAATACTTCCAGTAACGGAGAATTACTGAGCTCAAGTTGTTCATTCATTAAAGGTACCCTGAGTTTGTGTTTGTATATCTCAAAGTTTTTGTAGTTCGGTATATATTGGACAAACACTTCGAAATTTTGACATAAGATATAAAGAACACGTACGTCATTACAAAAATAAACATCCTGAAAAATCGAATTACGCCAAACACCTTTTAGAACAAAATCACACAATGACTCCTCAAAATAATATTAAATTCCTACATTTTTGTAATAACAAACGCAAATTAGACATTTTAGAAGCCTTTCAGATATACAAACACAAACTCAGGGTACCTTTAATGAATGAACAACTTGAGCTCAGTAATTCTCCGTTACTGGAAGTATTAGATGTTTAATTATGATTTTTATTATTAATTTTTATTATTATTATTATTTTATCTAGTTACCTATTTTGTATCTACCTTAGCGACGTGTTTGTTTATAATTATATTACCTTTGATAATGACAGCATAGCTGTCGAAACAATATTGTCAGGTATATTTTAATAAAACTGTGAAACTTTTAATAATCTTTATTTATTTCATGATTATGGAGTTCCACAAAATAAGGCTGGAAACAATAAACAATATTTATTATTATTTTTATTAATCTCATTCTCTTCGAATGGTAGTTTATATTGTAGTTTTTATGTTATTCATAATCAAGTAATTTTTATTAAAGTTTCAAAACAATAGACTAGATGCATGACAGAAAAATGATAATAGCTAAAGCCTTTTTATTAGAAATTGTGGTTTTGTTCAAGGTACATCAGCTTCCACTACAATTTAGCCTAAAGTACAGTGGCGTGCGGTCCATGGAAGCAATGCTTCCCTTAAGAATTTATTAAAATTAAAAAACAATGCTAACAAAAATATTGTTATAAAATTATGGTTATCGTTTATTGAAATTTGTAACATTTAATCAACTTAAAGCTCAATATCAATTCCGTACAGCAAAAAGTATATTTATTTAGAGTACTATTTTAAATTATGCTCATTAAATTTGCGCGGAAACGTAATACCGATTCAAATGTGTTAGTTACACTGCATATAAGCACGGATTTAGTTGCTTCCTGCACTTCTTACTTTCGGTAGCGGGCGAGTCGCGGGTGCGTTGTGGGCTACAGTTAACATCGTCGAGTTATTTTTATTAGCGTACTCCGTGATCAGATGTTTATTATAATTTCGTTATTTGTTTGATTCTTCGTGTTTGTTAAATGTTACTTAAGCAATGTAAATCTGCGAATGAGACTGTATTTTGGAACATTTTATTATTTCAATTTATATAAGTTCGGATCTTTTTAAAGACAAATAATTCTATTTAGTTTGTTCTGTATGTAACATTTAAACTTGCTTTATCGCCATGACGTCATGACTGCAAATTCAGCTGCTTTGCTGGAAGGTTCGAGTACGTCGGATACATCCGAATCGTAACGATTTTGTTGTTCAATTTGTAAAGTATTATTATTATTTGATAAAAAGTTTCCTTCATACAGTTTCGGAGGGAATTATTGAGAAAGGCAGACCAAAACCAGAACATTTAAATTTAACAACGATTAAAACCTGCACCAAGTATTTTGCTAAAAAAGACCGGAAAATCGAGTTGCATTATAAATAAATAGTAGTACTTTTTTTTAAATAAAGAATAATAGTCAACAATGAGACACACATGAGAAACATTTTTTTCGTTTCATTATAGTTACAACGTAAAGGCATATTTAACAAAAAAGATTGATTTGGCATACTGGAAATCAATGTTACGAGTTTGCCTTTTTTTATGAATAGTGTATAATTACCAAAAACTAAGTAAAAAATCTGTGATAAGATACAACCTATTATTTATAACATGAAGTCTCAGTAACTCGTTTTTAGTTTCAATTCTGCAAAAGTTAGATTAGGGGTTTTCAAAAGTCTTTTCGTTTGAAAAAGTTATGCTATTGTATTGTTTAAAATAATTATATATCTGAATAATAAAAGGCTGCTTATTTAAATAGTATAAATAATAACATAATATTTAATAATGACTAAAACTTTATTAACTTACGGATTTCTTTAGATATAACACACCAACAAAACATTATCTGTAAAATTAAAGTTCTTATAAACTTCATCATGTTATTAATATTCTTATGATCATTTAAAATAAAACGTTTTATATTTGGTAGTTTTCAATCGATTCATAAGTATTTGTGTCATCCCCACCACAATTGTTTAGGGGTCATAATATAAACAAACAAGATTGTAATGCTTGAGGCTATTATACGAAGATTCTGTTATTACCATTGACTAATTAAATAAATCAATTAATGAAAACAGAAATGTATACTATAAGTACCTTGATAGGCTTTATTTTGAAGGTTAGGTTATAAATACTAGTTAATATTTTGTAAAAAAATATTTAAATATGTAAATTTGTGTAATATTATTCGTTCTAATTAATTTACTTATGACCGGTTTTATAAAGAATAGATAAGAAAATTACACGAAGCCTAAATCTATTCTTAAAGTAAAATATTTTATTCCAGATAGGTAGTTTCGTTTTATAAAGCCAGAATAAAATTAGGGCCCACTTTTCGCAATCCGCTATTGAAAGACTATGTAATCATGTAATCATTATTATCCCATATTGAAACACTACTCGATGAGTGGAGTCCATTGGTACTGGTTTCATTTTAAACAAACAAAGAGTTAAAAAGTTACGCTTAAATTTAGTTTTCAATGTTAAGTCTATGGCAAACGAAATCCACTGTTGCATTAGATTAGGTTTAGGTTAGGTTAAGTTGGGGTTGCTGTTTGGAACCACCCAAATTCATCAAAACTCAACCATACGTCATACACATAAGTTAAAGAAGACACCACGCGTTGCTCCCTGGGTAACACTCGAATAGTGAAAAGCAGTCAGCAACAATTAACAAAGATTTGATCAGGTTAGGTTACGTTAACCCATCCAACCTGGGCTTCGGAATGGAATAGCCGGATTCTATAGAATAACTTGAAGACTGGTGCTGCTGCCACGGGGGTGTAGCTCCGAGGATCGAAATGGAGTAACACTGCCGTTGCCACCAGCTTGACATGCGCCTTGGAGACTACCCGCTCTGTAGAAGGTACGGGGTTCCGAAAAGGTTACGTGTAAGGTTACCGTGAGTACGCTCTCACAGAAGCATAGCCGGGTGTAGCGGGGAAACTCGAAAAAAAATAAAAAGAAAGAAGACGAAACGCTGAGGATGATGAGGGAAGCTATGGACAATTGAACTGTTGGAAAGAAACGGGAAGATATCAAGCATAAATAATAACCCCCCTCCCCTCAAGGATGTCTCTCCCAAAGCAGTTCTATGAACGATAGAGGTGATCAGAAGGGTGACTATCCGCTATTGTACGAAGCGGATAATAAATTCAAAATATGACGCATTGGCACGACAGAGGATAACCAAACAATGCAAATAAACCTAGAACAGGAAATAAACTGAAGGATAAAGTTATACATTGGCAAAACTAGTGAAGGCGAATCAAAATATAAAACTGGGAATAAAATAAAGTGCATTGACGACAAAATACAATAGTTATTTACATTGCGAGATGCGTATGTAAATTTTTCTGCCAAGGAGACACTTTAAGGACCGAGGCTTCGCTTCGTGCCTTGAATTTAATTTTTCTTTCTTCCCCCAATATTTAATTGATAATAACGCAAAAGATGAATTGAGACTAAAATGGCGGATGAAAATAATGAGGTGGGTGGTTGTGAGAACCTTGGTAACCAGTCAAGATTTTCAAACAGATTTCTTAGCATAAAAATTAGATATAATTCACTTTTTTGTCCAGTCCACGCAAGTACTACTTCGTGCCTAGCAATGAGAACCTTGCATGTTTCACTTTCGGTTGCGGTTGCAAGGGAGAGAATGAATAGTATTGTAGTGATATTTTAGTCACATGAGTTCACATAATTCTTTATTTAATTAAAACGATACAGTATATTCCAATAATAAAAAAGGATTAAAAAAAGGAGTTATTATTGTTGATGTTCAGTTACAATATATGGATTTTGATTGTTCTTAATTTGTTGTAATTGAAAATGTTTCTTTTATATTAACCGAATTTTAAATTTATATGAATTATAAAATTAATTTTTAAAGAGTTTTCAACTTTGAAACACCACAATATATTACATGTTTAATTGGTAAAAGACATCTTTACAAGCCAAGCGATATTGTTTGACCGAGACGGTACGTCGAGGTCAAGCACTATGGCGATGCTTGGAAACTTGACCAACAAAACATGTATGCTATTTTATTCATGATCATTAATAACTTAAATAATTCAAGTAAAAAATAATTATAAATTTTAACATAAAGGAAGAGGGTCGATTTGGTGCGGTTTTTGCCCCAAATTATTTTTGGATGAGAAAATCAGAAAACATTTTTTTTAATGTCTACTAACAATAATAAATCGATTTTACCCTAAACGGACGATCCCCCACCCCACTAACCCCCCTCAATCCTGAATATGCCATCACTTGCTAACAGCGTTTTTGGGGAGATATATCGCTTTCAAACTTATACTAACTCCCTTTTAACTGTGTTCGCTCTCATTTATCATTTTTTCCCTTTTTACCCCTCCCCCCCTAGAGGAGCGGAGAGGGTGGTTTTACTATTTTTTCGTTTGCGGGAAATATAAATGTCAAATATCCAAGCTTCCTCACCAGACTTGACCAGGGTATCCTGGGGTTTTTGGGGTCGCTGATTCCGAACTCGAAGTCCAACCTGTATCACAACAAGTTTAAGGTCATTTGAAGGTTAAATTGAACAAAGATGACAAAGAAATCCAGAAAAATAGATAAATACGTTTTTGGCGTCTCTGAATTCGATTTCAGGTTTTATTGAATCGCTCGCTGTCAATTAGAGGTCATTTCAAGGTTAAATCGATATTATGCTAGAGTGAAGCTGAAAAAAATGCCGGTACTGAACTTGAATCACTTTATGTATAGGTTTTTGAGGTAACTGAATCAGAAGATCAGCTAGAGGTAGTTTCAAGGTGAACTTAACATCTCAAGGTAGCTGACGCCAACTCAGGATATCTTTTCATTTCTTATGATCATCTAGAGGTTTTTATGGGCTGGAGGGAGAATGGTTCATCAAGAACGAAATGCATTTGATATTGCGAGCAGAACAAAATGTGTGTTCACGTTTAAATAGCAACAATGAACCATTTTACCTTAAACACATCATCCTCACCTTTTCCTAGTCTCTCCCTTTAACCTCTAAAATGAAAAAGATGACTCACTTACTGCATTTTATTTTACTAAAATTAATAAGTTGAAAACAACCTGAATGGACCATCCTCTCCCCTTACTTCCCCCTCCACATCCTACAATACAGAAAATGCAATTGGAGTAATTCGGAGCTGCGAATCTTCTACACATTCGGGGATATATTACTTGTTTTAAAAAATGTATACTGTCAATCTCTTCTCATTTATTTTTTTCCATAAAAGGGCTAAGGGGAAAATTGGGAAGAACGGGAACGAAGGATGGGAGCTTTTACAGTTTTATCCTTGAGCATTGTAACTATTCAAATATCACATTATATGTACATTATACCTAGTTTTACGTTAGTATGATGTAAAAGTTACCCTAGGTATAATGATCTACACTTTGCGTTATCCAGGAACAACGAAGTGGATTTGATTGTCATGATTTTTTTACGTGGAGTACTCGTGTGAACATACCCCCACGTTCCCTTCCAGAAGGAAGTGATTGGGATACGCCCAATCAGCGCGCAAGTTGCATAACCGTAAGTTGCAGTACAGCAATTGCTACCAGATCAGCTCACTGGTCGGAGCGAGGTTGCCTATCCACCCTCTACTAGCTATCGCAGGACTAGTGCCGAAGCAATTGACTTAACACGTTGCTCACCCGCCGGTACCGAAGTACCTCGTCCAGCAATAGGACTATTCCCCAGCTATGCGCTCTTGCAAAGTGGGACCACTGTCCGATCGAATCCAACCTCAATTGTGGCGGGACTTGGTTTTTTAATGGTTTTGCCACCCCAAAGTGGACGTGGTAGATCAATGCTCCCTTTGGGGTGCTTTTTTAACGTGAGTCCCCTTACCTCTCTTTTTGGTGCTTGTTTACCGTGAGTCCCCTTGCCTCTCACTGGGGTGCTTGTTTAACGTGAGTCCAATTGCCTCTTACTGGGGTGCTTGTTTAACGTGAGTCCCCTGGTTGCAACCATACGTTGCACATACGGTTAGAGTTAACATGATTTTAAACTCAAGTGAATGTTATCGGATTACGAGCTCAAGGTATTTATTTGTGAGCCTGAAATGGTGAAAGTGATTGAGATATTAGGTGAAGATGTTAGCTGAAGAAGTTATTACATGGTGACTTTAACGTATTAAAAATTGTGCTTTAGGCTTAGAATGTTGAATATTACAGAGTTATGAGTTCGAGGTATGTAAGCTTAAAGGACCCTGAAACCTTTATGTCGAGCAGTAAAATAATCTATTACTGATCTTACAATGACATCTATCAAACGTTACAAGGTTAAACGGGTTTTTTGTTTCAATTCAACAACCTCAAAAAGGGTTCAACTAACAAATCACATCTGGTTGACCTTGAGACCGCTGATTTAAATCAACGACTCCAGATGCCTATATCTACTGTATGAAAATACAAAACGTTTTTTAGCTCAGTCTTGAGATGTTAAGTTTACCTTGAAACTATCTCTAGCTGACCCCTGATTCAGCTACCTCAAAAACCTATACATAAAGTGATTCAAATTCAGTACACGGCATTTTATTCAGCTTCACTCTAGCATAATATCGATTTAACCTTGAAATGACCTCTAATTGATAGCGAGCGATTCAAGAAAACCTGAAATCGAATTCAAAGACGCCAAAAACGTATTTATCTATTTTTCTGGATTTCTTTGACATCTTTGTTCAATTTGACCTTCAAATGACCTTAAACTTGTGGTGATACAGGTTAATGGACTTCGGGTTCGGAATCAGCGACCTCAAAAACCCCAGGATACCCTGGTCAAGTCTCGTGAGCAAACTTGGAAATTTTGCATTTATGCTTCCCGCAAACGAATAAATAGTAAAAGCACCCTCTCCGCTCCTCTAGGGGGGTGGGGGTAAAAAGGGGAAAAATGATAAATGAGAGCGGATACAGTTAAAAGGGAGTTAGTATAAGTTTGAAAGCAATATATCCCCCCAAGAACGCTGTTAGCAAGTGATGGCATATTCAGGATTGAGGGGGGCTAGGGGATATGGGATCGTCCGTTTAGGGTAAAATCGACTTATTATTGTTAGTAGACATTAAAAAAAATGTTTTCTAATTTTTTCATCCAAAAATAATTTGGGGCAAAAACCGCACCAAATCAACCCTCCTCCAATTCTATAAACTGTCAATAAATTTCAATCAGCCATTTATCTGCTAAAAAATCTTAAGTAACGTTTCATTCTTCGCCGCTAGATGGTAATGTATGCTTTCAGTATTTTAAAATTGGAAGTTAATTAATTTCATCGTATTTATTAAATATAAAATACGAAAAAATAAAAATAAAACGAAAATTACATATAGGTTATGTTAGTCAGTAAATATTGTGTGAAGGAATATAAAAAATTATGAAATTATATTATGTGTTTTTTGGAAGATTGAAATATTTAGGTAATAAAGTTCAAGAATAAATTCAATGGCGAAAAGTTGTTTAATCAAATTCCTTTTAGCAATAACTAGGTTAAGTAAAAATGCAATGCTTTTATAATAAGTTGTAAGTGTAATGACTTAATATAATAAAAGAGACAACTACAGAGTTTCGAAGGGTACACATGTAAGAACGCATCAAATTTCTATTTTATAATCATACGAAATAAACCAATTAATATGTGTATTATTTAAACAAGCATCTATAATCAATAAAACAAATAGAACCGATAAATAAGGGGTTTATCACAATTGACGTGCTTCATTCTCCTGTCTAGGTAGAACTTTACTGTAAATTTGAGCATGACGAAAACTTCTATTAAAGAAATAATAAGAAAGAATATAATTTTAGAAGAGCAAACTTTCGATATTTATTTGAATTAATTTAAAATTCCAATTGACCTCTGTGTTAGAATGTGTGAATAGCGACTTGGCGTGCGAACCCTATTATGATACACTTAATGAAATTATTGAAACCGCGGTTTCCATTAGGCGTTTTCTGAACATAAAATATTTTCCTTAGTTCAATCATGACATAATAGCTAAATTAAAAATTAAAAGAGTGTTTATGTATCTTCCTCTCCTAATGTTAGGCCAGATCCAAATCTTTCACTCCTATCTAATATTAATCTTCAACCGATCATTGCGTCGATCATTCAAGGTGATCATTGCCGCCAAAAACTAAGAGCAGGAATTGATGGTATTTCTAGTTTTGTTTTTAAGGATTGCGTTTGATTGAGTTTGAGCTCAACCATTACTGCATATCTTTAATGCAGTAATGGAATTTATCCTAGTTATTGGAAAGTTGCACGAGCTTGCAGTGGCGGATTTAACATTTAAGGGGCCTGAAGCGTTACAAATTTTTGGGGCCCTATAGTATAAATCAATTACTACAATTTGTATACCTTTTATTTTTTTTATCAAAAACTAAGTACATTTAATTATTAATATCAGTCGCGAATTCACGGTAGGATGGAGGAAATATCCTTCTCAAAACTTTTTAAATAATCCGACTTCGTCTCATGCCGCAGTCACACGAGTGTGAAATTGGCGTTTTTGTACATGTTACACACTATATTTTATCTACGACCACAAAACGTAATAATACACCAAAATCTAGGAAAAATATTTAACCTAGAATATGATTTGAGGTTGAGATGCTGGATTGTCAAAAGTAGACAATACTCACAGTTCGTAGAAAACAGGTGTTAAAATTAAGAAATGCGTATAACTCAATGTAATAATCGTTTATTATTTAAAATTAATCCTGAAATTTGAACAATTATTTAAATTAATAATAGTAGTTTTGTTGGTGTCTTGAACTTTTTAAATGCCATAGACAGGTTTTTATATGTATTTTGGACGTGTCTTGTTCCGCTGCTGCTTTTTTGTTAATGTAAGTAAGTCATAACCTCAATTTTACAAATACATTGAATACCTAGTGCTTCATTTGAATGTAATTTGAAATAATAAATTCCCAAAATATTTTTAGATTTCCATGTAATAGACCGGTTATTGTAAATGTATGGATCAAAGCCATCAGAAGGATATATCGTTAAATCAATTTTACGTTAATTCAATAACAATTTTTGTAATAACTTGATATGGTAATAATAACTTTATATGCTGGTAGCACACAGTAGCTCAGAAGTAGAGATGTCGCTTAGAAGGTGGAAGGCCCAGGGTTCGATTTCCAGCTGAGGTGATAATTTTTTCTATATGGATTTGCATTCTAAATATAAAATAAAATTAATTAATTATAAATTAAACAAAATAAATTAACATAAATAAAATACAAAATGAACACAAACGTGTTTTAATAAAGTGAGTTTTGCTGATGAACGACTATTATACTCACAATTCTATAGTGATATGTGTATAAATCACAGACGAGCTGCCACTAAATGAGGAGAACCAAAAGCTCGAAACAGCTGTCTTAAGGTGCCGTCTGTGATTTATACACATATCACTATAAAATTGTGAGTATAATAGTCGTCCATTAACAATTTTTAACTTTTAAATTTATTAAAAACTTACTTTATTAAAACACGTTTGTGTTTATTTTATATTTTATTTAATTAATTATACGGTCGGACGCTCGACCGGATTTAATTTTGTATATTCCTGTATTTGATCATCAAATTATGCCACTTAGTGCGGTTTGATACCTGCAGGAAGCACCACAGTCATTTGGTGCTTATTTACGAGCTAGTGTATACGATCAGGTGATGTGTGTAGAATTCACAGACGAGCTGCCCCTAACTGAGGAGAGCCAAAAGCTCGAAGCAGCTGACATAGGATGCCGTCTGTGACTTAAACACATATCACTATAAAATTGTGAGTATAATAGTCTCCGTTAACAATGTTTAACTTTTAAAAATAAATTAGTCTTTATCTAACAGTTATAACTTTGTATAGTTCAAATAAGTAAGTAATAGAACCACTGAAAATGCGAAATCATTTCTCACGGTCATTTCCGTACAGTTTAAAGATTATGAACAATGAGTCATTTTCATGGTTACTAGACTGTGTGAAATGTGCAATTTTCTATAGTGGCCGTAGATAAATTGGTTATTTGTATACCAAATAAAGTTGCACTTTTTTTACGAATATGGAAATTGTTGAACAACCATAACGAGTGATAAAAAATGAGCTTAGTGCTGGGGTGTACATTACGTTTTTTCTGAAATCGTGAAATTCAGAAATTAAAATACAAAATGTGCTTTCTAATAACAGTAGGGTAGGCAAATAAGTTAACGTGGCTGTGTGCGACATATGTCAAATACATGTAAAACTTTTACATACATTGTTAGTGAAGGAGTACCTCGGTGTAATCTTGGGCCCCTTTTATTCCCTTATTTATAATTGATTTCACCAATACGTTGAGTTGTTTTAAACAATTATTTGCTGATAATCTTAAACTGTATAATTCTATAGCAGATATTGAAGGCTGTAACTTTCTATAAAGTCAAATTGATAATGTTAACGATTGGTGCCATCGTAATAGAGTAACTTTAAATATCAGCAAATGTAATGTACAGTCATTAGCAAATGTCTTGTCCCAAGCAGGCAACACATTTAACAATTCTGGTAAAAAAAACGACGTACGTTTCGGAGCATAGTTTTTTTTTACAAACAACACACCAAATATAACCAGTTTTAAAGATTGCTACCTTACCTAGAGTGGCTTTGTATAACAACAATAAAGTAAAAAAAAACTACTATTTTCAAGTGAGTTTCTTATTTTACTGGAATACAAAACAGCAGTTCCACTTCTACTATCGTCTCTTCTATTTTAAGAAATAAATATCGTATGCTTTTTTTCTATTTTATTATAAACTATATTAATTTATTTACGAGTTAGATTTGTTTATAACGCAGCCTTGGTAGTGTAATGACTGGCGTGCCGGACTTTCACCCAAGCGGCCCGCGATCGACTCCCGGCAGATCTGGTTAAGGTACTGGTACCCTTGTGGGACAGTGTGTGCCAGTATTCCGAGTAGCCAGGTGTATGGCTGATGTTCCAAAACTAGTGCCCAAAGACCATGGTAAAAAATTAGTGGGTATGGTTGTTAGTTCGTGCGAAGACCATAATGGAACGGAAGTGAAAGAGGTACAGGGTTTGGTTCACCGATACCAAGATATCTTCGCTCTTGACGATAGCCAGAAGGGACGAACATATATAGTAAAACATAAAATCAATACAGGCAACTCTATGCCTGTCTGTCAGCAGCCGAGGCATCTACCTCTAGCAAGGCGAGCAGAAGCCGAGAAGATTATTACCGATATGGAAGAACAAGGGGTCATCGACCCATCCAGCAGTCCATGGGCATCACCGGTGGTTCTGGTCAGTAAGAAGCACGGGTTAACGAGATTTTGTGTAGACTATCGGCAGCTCAATAACGTGACCAAGAAAGACAGCTATCCCTTACCACGCATCGACGACACGTTAGATACCCTGTCTGGTTCACGATGGTTTTCGACTTTGGACTTGAAGAGTGGTTATTGGCAAGTTGAAATGGAACCTGAAGACCGGGAGAAGACCGCGTTCACTGTTGGCTCCGGACTATGGCAGTTTACAGTTATGCCTTTCGGTCTATGTAACGCTCCGGCCCCCTTTGAGCGTCTAATGGAGACCATCCTGAGTGGGCGTCGTGGAAGACTTGCCTGGTCTATCTGGATGACGTGATCGTAGTTGGAAGATCATTCAGTGAACATCTGAAAGATCTAGAGGAAGTATTCCGGAGACTGCGTACAGCCAACCTGAAATTGAGTCCGAAAAAGTGCCACATATTCCGAAGGGAGGTGAAATATCTCGGGCATGTCGTATCACAAAATGGAGTGGCAGTCGACCCCGATAAAACTCGTGCAGTTCAAGAGTGGCCACCGAAAGATAAACACCAAGTTCGTAGTATTCTTGGGTTATGTACCTACTACAGGTGTTTCGTTCCTGGGTTTGCCAATATAGCGAAGCCCCTTACAAGGTTAACTGAAGATGGGCGCGAGTATGTTTGGAGCGGAGAGTGCGAAACAGCTTTCCAACAGTTGAAGCGTGCCTTGACAACAGCGCCAATATTGAGCTACCCACGGACAGAAGGGAAATTCATACTTGACACAGATGCGTGGGATTTAACATTAATGCGTGATGTAATGAAAATTTAGAGACAGCTTTGAGATCGTTGTTTAAAATTTTAATTGCTTTTTTGATTTCATTTGACTTAAAAGAAAAGTAAATTTGAGTATCATCAGCATACATGTGAACATTACAGGTCTCCACACAACCACAAAGACCGTGTGTGTACAAGGTGAATAGCAGAGGCCCCAATATGGATCCCTGCGGCACCCCTCTGATAACATCGACAGGTGAAGACACCACATTAGCCATTTTAACTCTTTGTGCTCTATTACACAAATAGTTTCGGATCAGACCAATCGCATTTTCGCTGAGGCCTAAGTAATGTAATATTTTGAGAAGTAAATCATGATTTATTGTATGGAAAGCTTTACTATAATCTAATAAAACTAAAAAAGTAGATTTTCCTTCATCGTATGCTTTAAAGATATCATCCGTAATGTAAGATAAAGCAGTAGTACAACTGTAACCAGATCGAAAACCCGATTGATACATTGGTAATAATTTATTATTTTCTAAGTATTCGCGAATTTGCACGTTAATAATCTTTTCAAATATTTTTTGAGAGTATATATTTATATCATATGCTGAATATACCAGCTTTCTAAACTATGAGTGATTATTTAATATTAATATTTAATAAAAAGCCGCAATTGAACAAAAACAGTTGAAAATACTAAGCTTAACATACAAAATAGTTACAGTTAAGTTACAAAATATTTTGTTTTGAAAGACTTAACTGCCATAGAAATTAAAAAAGAAGTGACTTCTACTCTGGAAAAATCTGCCCCTTCATTCAATTTTACACAAGAATTTGGAAATGAAAAGAATTTGTGCAAGGTGGGTTCCGCGACTGCTGACAATTGATCAAAAACAACAACGAGTCAGTGTTTCAAAAAAGTGTTTGCAGCATTATTGGTGTGATCCAAAAGACTTTATGAGACGATTTATTACCGTCGATGAGTCATTGGTCCATCACTATACCCCTGAAACGAAGCAACAATCTAAACAGTGGAAACATAGTGATTGTCTACCATGAAGAAAGACTAAGACTGTTCCGTCGGCCGACAAGGTGATGCCACGGTATTTTGGGATTCCCGCGGCATAATTTTTATTGATTACATGTAAAAGAGAAGAAGTATCACAGGTGAATACTACGCTTACTTACTAGATCGTTTGAAAGAAAAAAATCGTTAATAAACGTCGACAAATGTTGAGGAAAAAGGTGCTGTGTCATCAAGACAATGGCTCCCCCTCACCGGTTGGCAATTGCAATGGCGAAAATCCATGAAAGGTACTCCCCTGTTCTAGCTCCCAGCGATTTTTCTTGTTTCCAGATTTGAAGAAATGGCTTGGAGGACGCAAACTTTCGTCTAATCTAACTTAAGCAAACTTAAGTATTGTTGACTAATATACACGCGAAAGCTTCAATATAAAAAAAGAATCACGTAAATCGCGTAAGTAGAAAACGAACTGGAATAAAAATTAGCTTTGTGTTTTAAATATATAGATTGAGGAATAGTGTTGATTACACCATTTATTTTATTTACCCAGTTATTTAAAGTAATCGAATATAATATTATTGGTGACGTGCATTGATACGTGGCTGATTATTAATTATCAAAAATTAATTGAGAAACTGATGATTTAATGCCGATTCCTTAGATCTTATTTATACAAATAAAATAATCATAATATAATATCACAACTAAGCCTAACATTGCCACACGGACTCCAGCTCACGTTATATAACACCCCCAACTCAATGGCGGCTCCTCATAAAGAGACAACGGGCCATGGCCCTACCATTACAAATTATGCCAAAAATATCACAAATTAGTCATTGACAAGTCTTAGTTTTCCTTAAGGATGTTTTGGAAGTACAATCGGAGTATAAGGGTACAATATGTCAAAAAACAAAACGAACAAAAATTTAGTACAATGTTTCTCATTTAATGCTAAAACTGCAGTGAAAATTTCAATCCGATTGACTGAGCCGTTTAAAGTTATTGCAATTAGTAGTAAGTAAGTAAGTAACTGTAATTTTACATCTGATCTTATGGAGATTCGCTCACATAAGAGAATAAAGTCATTTCAATTACACGAAAAAAGCTACCAAGCGTCCCAAATTTTTAAATTACGTAACTTGAACTCCATAGAACCGATTTTACATAGTTTTATAAACATTCACTAAACGGTTGTTGAGAAAGAAATTATAAACTATCCGAAAATCTGGTTTTTACTTAAAACTTGTCCATATTATTTGTTATTTTCTATTTTAGTCAACATTATTAGTAAACATTTTTTTTAAATAATATATTCTTTTTTAGCATTGTAACTATTAATTTACTTCGTACAACGAAGATATTCATGGATTTATAATTTTCAATACTTTTGCCTCCGAGTGCCGGGCCAGTTTTATCTGGCTCGGCACAATGCAGACGGTGTATTGGTCTTCGCGGGAGCCGGAAGGCAAGCGGGAGCGGTCAGAAATGCGCGCGATCTTCATCACGTTCGTGCCAGACATGTGAATGCACGGTGTTTGTATTATTAGTTGTGTATGGTGCGCATGACCGCGCCAAGCATAATGAGCGCCATCGTGCAAATTTATACTATATGAGCCCTCAGTTAATCTATCATGATTTTTTTAATAGGATAATGTCACCAAATGGTAAAAGGCTTCTGAAAAAGTAGAGCCCCTAGGTTACTTTGAAAAGTTTTTTTCGGGTACCTCTTAAAACGTTAGAAAATAATTAGAAAACAAGTGGAAAATATATTTTTTAAATTTAAATCGTTCCTATGCGTGCCTAAAACTGATTGAAATTTTCAAAAAATGGGTATTTTTATTTAATTTAATTGCTTGACGTCTTTTCAGAGTTTTTACGGCATAAGTTTAATGTTTTTACTTAAAAAATGCCCGAATTACTTGAAAAAAGTGACCCCAAAAACATAAAGATACGCATTTTACAAGTAAAAACAAAAAAACTATGGAAAGACACCAAACAACAAAATTACACTTTTTAAAAACCTCGATCAGTTTTAGGCACGGTTTAAATTAAAAAAATGTGTTTCCACATATTTTCCTCATTTTCTAACGTTTTAAGAAATGCGCGAAAGAAAGTTTTTTTCCCTATATATATTAGTCACTGTTATATATAGAGAGGTTTGCAGAGGAGGGCAGAATCTGTGAACCAATGAAAATTGACCCAAAGTGCAGAGCGCAAAATCATTCTAATTTGAGATGTTTCAAAAGGAAATAAGAAGGAATGAAAATAATAAATTTTACTTAGCTTAATAGCTTTTACAAGTCGAACGTTTTCAATACGTTTTGCCCAATAGGCCATTTTCGTTTATTTACAAGCTCTGCTTTCAGGGCGATAAGTTCAACGGTAAGTTACCGCCCATGGTAAGATAATAAAATATCTCATCATTTATGTCGAGAAACACTCACTACCATTCTAAAATTCGTTCAAATTGAAACAAAAATTGTTTTTGTTTACTCAACTCCATAACATCCACGCGCATTAACCGACTTAATAAAGTTCATATTTTCAGTGTGATTATTGTTAATGTTTTCTCCATATGTATAAAATTAACTCATGGATCCGATCAGGCAAAAAATAGTATAAGGATTACGGGCGTTAGGTACCACCAGTCTCGGCTAATATGCAGACCTCCACCACGCGTCGATCTTGACAGGTATTGTCGCGTAGGAATTTGACATACGTAACAGTTTCAGTTTATAAGTTTTTAATACTTTAACATTCTTGTTTTTGTGTGCGTGCTATTTAAAACTGAATTTGTGCAAATCCGAGGAAAATACAAAACTTCCTGCCACCTAACTTCAGACTGTGGTGAGTTTAATTAGTTTTTTATATTTAGCTGAAAAGGGGTGGGGAATGTTAGGACGATGGGCCGAGGTTAGCCCTACGACTCAACATTGTCACGAGCCGCCACTGCGGCCCGACTTATCCCCAAAAACTTACACCCCCCCCCCATTGACTTACCTCCCTCAACTGAGGCACCCACGTCCCCTCAACTACCATCCCCAACTTACTATCCCACTATGACTTACCTCTATCGGGTTTACCTCCTCGAGTTAACTAACACCCGACTTAACAACAAAATAATTTTTGATAATAATACTTTTTTTTTTGTTTGTTTATTGTTTCCAGCCTTACTTTGTGGAACTCCATAATCATTTAATAAATAAATAATTATTTATTTAATACTACTTTTATTTGTCTTAATACTAAGTACAGATTTAATTATACATCTGTGGCATTTATTTAACATTTCAGTAAATCATTTTTTATATTTATTATGATTAAAAATTTAGGAGTAACGTAATTATTTGAAAATGCTCTTTCACATACGTTATATGCAGGTAGATAATATGCGTACCAAAGCCATAAAGCTAATTTTCTGGAAGCAGGGCACGAACTACAACATACGTGTGGTAACAAATAGAAAAAAAGATTGACAACAAAACAGATTTAAATTTAGATTAAATACATCTTTTGACGTACTTGAACCACTTAACGCTTTTATTTCTATTTATTTTATATTTTTTATTGTATATTTATGTTTTCAACTAGGGTATGTCCTGAAAAATAGTTACTACGTTAATATAGAAATTATGTTTATTTTACATCTGCTTTCGAGTACACTCCGTCTTTACTCTTAATTATGTTAATTAGGCTAATAACTCATTGGGGTGGAAAAAGCTTATCTCTAGGAAACAATCGATATACTCTGTTGAAAGTATCTATGAAGATTTCTATTAAAGTATTCTTAATTATTGGCTCTAACTCATCTCTTAAGATTTCTATGTTGTCATTGATGGCATTGTTAACGTTTTCAGTTATAGCTGCATTACCCGCAAACAAGTTATCCAATCTCACTCGAATATTCTTCAACTGAATTCTATCGTCGAATTTTACATCATAGATTTTCATGTATGTTTTATTTTTCTTGACATACGTACTAGCTAACCATGTGCTATTTGTATAAAAATCAGCTAAACATAAAATAAATGTTTAAGATATATTACAATGCGTTTATTCATATGTTTACTTACTTCCATTAAAGCTTAACCGCCCCTGACCGTTAAGTTCAAAGAGCAAGATTTTACCACTTAATTTGTATCTTGCTTCAATTTCCATTTTTGGTGCACTCAAAAAAGCGGTGAAGGTAATATTATCCGATTGTAAGTTAGCTACATGATCTTCTATTTTTATATTTCGTATCCCAGATATCGTACCGTTAAACATTTCTAGAACCATATTGACGGATCCGGTATTACCAGTTACTATTTTTACCTGAGTGAATGCAAACGGATCCATAGGAGGTACGTCCATTTCTGGTATTCCTTTGAGTAAATGCGGCATTATCTCATATACTGTGTTGGTGAAACACTGTCCAAGGTTTGGATCGTTTCTTTTGCATAAGTGGACATAGGACGCTGCAAAAAAAAACAATATTAGCAAAACAGTCAAACGAGCAAAAATAAACTATATGTGGCTCTTTAATTTTTTAGAACGTCGAAATGTTGACACCTTTATATGTTTTAATAAATATATTATAGGAACTGAGCCGAGAAAATAAAAATAATTGGAGAAGCCTTTTACGTATTTTATAAATAAAATTCCTAAAATTGTCTTCATATCATACCAATATATTTGTACAAGCATGTAGTGTTACGCATCTAACATTTCAACCAGTGCCAACCAGCTGCGATAGGCAGAAGGAAAATAGTTCTTTTTAGGAAAGGATTCCTATAGCAAAAGACACAACTCGAAGTTCGAAAACTTCGGTACATACGATTCATTATTACTGAATATAAGATACCGTTAATGCAGCCTTTTATAAGAAAAACTTTAGAGCAAAAGATTTCATGGTAATGGTTCTACTCAGAGCCTAATGTGTCTAGAGTAGGATCATAATAATCGAGTTCAAGACATGGGAAACCTAATTGCAACGGAGGAGAAAAATTGTTTATTACACAATTGAGATTACTATATTTCCCAAGTTCAAGGTCGCCTTTACTACCCGAGTACTACTCCTAACTAAACTATACCATACCTAATGTCATAACATAAATAAATCTCTGCGTCAAGAACTGTGGCGACTTGCGGATAGTGATGTGCATGACACTCCGGTAGATAAATGCATAGAACAAATGCTCAAAAATGATTCAATTTGAAATACCATAACTTTGGAGAAGTTACCACTTCGAAACCTTCAAGTCAATCCTTACCTCAAAAACTGAGTGACCATCAGAAACTTAAATTTCCAAAAATATCAATATTAAAAGTCACAGTATAAAGGAAAACTTTTTGCAGTATCAAAACTGTACATTTTTGCAACTTTAGATAAAGAAAGAGACAAAAATGAGACCATTTTATCTCAGTTAATATCAGACAAAAATGTAAGTCTGAAAATTTGAACAGTAGTCGTTCTATTAAAAGTACTTAAACGCATAGTAAACGTCCTCTAATATTCTTTGTGTTCGTTTTTCTTTCTTTTAGAGCACTGTTGGCTAACCTCTCTGCTTTCTATTAATACTAGGTATGTATGTAACGATATCGTAGATATCCTAGACTTGTGTTTTACCGGTAAATTGCAATATGATAGAAGTGTTTGTTTTGTAAGAACACTCGCAGTGATCAATGACTTCAACGAGGAATGGTGCATTAAAGAACAGAACCAGGTGCAACAGAACAATTGTGGACGGGATAGTTGTGGATCTGTTAATGCTATGTCAAAGAATTTTGTCTCTTCTTAATGGTCTTGCTTAAGAAAAAACCTGGATCAGCTTTTCATACCTAGGACATAACTTGAAGGAAACCCTATCTGACCCCAGACACCTCATACTTGCCAGACACAGACATACTTGCCTTTCGTCTACACTCAGGCTCGAAGACTGTGGCCCTCATAAAAATAATTATCCAACTGGGATATTTTTTGATATTTTCTTTCTCATAAAGGGCAAAAAACATTAAAGTGTTGATAGCGATACCTGTATACACATGTACGGCTGAAAGATTTTGTTCTGCATTACGCAGACTAAAAAGCAATTCGCCTAAAAGTATTGCTAAAGAATTATAGATAGAGTAAATTGCAAACATCTTCATTGAAAGATGTACTCTTGAAGGTTATGTTACAACTGAAGCAAGCAAAGTCGCCGATTATGTGATTGATGGTAGCTCAAAGGATATGGATCTCATTAAAATAATGTAATGAGGGCTGAGCCTTCATTGGTTGCATGCATGATCAACTACTGCATATTGACGTTATTTTATTGTACAACACTGTCTATATTGACGCGTCTCAATACCTACAACAACCTACATATGCCGGGTTTTCTGTTTTCCTATAAGAATATACTTTCTGTTTTTAATACCGTATGTTCCATTTGGAAAAAATACATATAAGAATTGATTTGTACTTTTAAAAAATCGATTGTAAAATCTCCGCAAGTAAATAATGTTACTTGTACTCACTTGTAATATGAGTACTCAACAGTACTCATATCCTAAAAATGACGGAAACATTTACATTTGTTTTTTGAAAAACCAAGAAAAATGAGTACACTACTTTGAAAATGAGTGTACTCGAGCGCCGACTTAATACCGTATACTTAATATGCAGACCGTGTTAGTCTGTAAAGTAAGTAGTAAGTAAAACTGATTAAGATTTTGAAAAGTCGGCGCCTATGACCGTGGAAGTCCAAGACGGCGATGCTAATTGTTTAAGTGTTTGCCGTAACATTCAATTACTTATCAGCTGACATACATAAAATTATAGCTGATAGTGAGGTTTATCATCATGAGTATACACAGTGGACAAGAATTCTCTTGCGTACACGAAGCATAACAACTACTAACCACTGCAGTATCTTCGCATTTAACCTAAACAACGTGAATACACATTCTCTGAAAACATACATACCTGAAATACCGATATGGAATTTACACAAAAAGCACCCGAAGAAATTCGTTTGCACTTCTTATGACCTGCACATAAGAAAGTTCAAATTCGATTCTCTCAGTAATTTTTTTCATTTTGTTCTCTAAATGGAAAAAAATTGTGTACCAAGACATCATAATCAATATCAAAGGCTATTTATCTATAGCAATTATAAATATTTACTGAAATATGTTTTGAATTTACAAAAGCATTACGCAATATTCCTCTTCTCTATAAATAAATAAATTATAGTTGTTTTAAACATAATGGACACCTTTCAAGAAATTTCAAAAGGAAGCTAATCGGTTAATAAATGTTTGTCGGTCGTTGTATGAAACAATACATTTGAGAGATGTCTAATTAGGGAAAATCTGCAAGCTGAATAATAAGATAGGATTTTTATATTACATAACGGGTTTCAATATGGAATATAATCATTTATGATATGTAGTTAATTCCTATTACATATAACCGTATAAGGTTTTCATTAAATCAATTAAACAATCGCATATAAATATTTATAAACACTTTTTACATTATTATTCCAGTACAGGTATCAGGCTAGTAACGTTTTAAGAAATCTGATGCTTAAAATTCCTTTGCTGTAAATTTTAAATAAATTTTTAACTAAACATGTGACTATATTGAAAGTAATTATATTTGCTTTCATAATGATCATGTCGGGTTAATAGCTTCTCGAGAATTAATATAGATGCTTAAATAATTGACTATAGATTTTTTTATACAGCATCATCCTACTACATATAACCATATAAGGTTTTCATTGAATCAATTAAACAATCGCGTATAAATATTAATAATCACTTTTACACTATTATTCCTGTACACGTATCAAGCTAGCAAATACGTTTTTAATTTAAACATTAACGATAAATATATGTTTTCATCCAAGTTGAAACTGACTCAGGGTTAATCCGTGTAGAACCTAACGATGCAGAATAATTGTTATCGTAATAAACGTGAAACGCAAGACAATTTTAAAATATCAATATTTAAACGTTATAATTCTATAAAACCGAAGTTAGATGTTGACTCTATCAAGTTAATAATAATAGATATTTATAATTGATAAAGATTCATCTTTGTAAAACCGATAATATTGGAAAGGATCATGAATAATCTCAAACCTGCATATACTACACATATTTAAGGAATGTTCTTCTATGAAAAACCGGGTTATTAATTAACGTGTACGTAATTCAAACATTAATAATAATACTGAGGGTTGAAGTAAACTGTTTAATGTATCTATAGCAATTATAAATATTTACTGAAATATGTTTTGAATTTACAAAAGCATTACGCAATATTCCTTTTTCTATAAATAAATAAATTATAGTTGTTTTAAACATAATGGACACCTTTCAAGAAATTTCAAAGGAAGCTAATCGGTTAATAAATGTTTGTCGGTCGTTGTATGAAACAATACATTTGAGATGTGTCTAATTAGGGAAAATCTGCTAGCTGAATAATAAGATAGGATTTTTATATTACATAACAGGTTTCAATATGGAATATATTCATTTATGATATATAGTTAACAGTTTAATATGTTGTGTTAAAGAGCTAATGAGATAAGGATGTAATCCGCATTCATTCCGAAGAAATATGTAATACTAACCAAGTGACTATATTGAAAGTAATTATATTTGCATTGTTTTGAACATAATGGTATGTTATGATAAGAAATATTTGACGGGCTTGATTGATGAAACAATACATTTTACTCGAGGTTTCTTGTTGGCGTACAGATAATCCTTATAGATCCGCTTCTGAGAACTGAGGTGAAATCAATAATGAGAAATGACAAGTTTTTACATATTAATTATGTTACACATTTTAAATGTTATGACTAATAGATTTATATTTTAGAAATGTCTGTAGTTGAAAGATATTACAAAAGTTAGAGTGTACGACATGTAGTTAAATCTAAAAAGAGAAAAAATAGCGGTTAAATGCGGGCCTTGTTAGTCGTATTCTATTTAGAGTGTTTTCAGGAATTTATTCGAATTCTTTATCAATATAAATGTTAATTAGTTATTATTGGGATGAGATATGCATATGATACCGTGAATTAATTTAATTACAAAAATGATATGTACAAATGAGAGATGAGTTATGTAAACAATCATAATATGTAGAGTTGATCTGTATATGTGGTAATATCGCATGCTGATCCGCGCTAATCCGACAGGTGATTGACAGTAACCTTTCGATGAAATCACGTTTAACGATGTCTGAGGCATCCTTGAAAGCATACATCATTTAAGAAGGATCTTAGTATGAGAGATGAGATATGCAAATGATACCGTGAATTAAATTAATTTAATTAATTAGATCATATAAAATCGTTATGATCCCCGGATGACTGCATCAATCATAATGTGATATGTAGAGTTGACCTGTATTCGTGGTATACGCTGGTCCGCGTATGTTAATCAAAAGTAATATGTTAATAATAAAGAAAGGGAATGAAAATGATTCATAAACGTAGAAGCAGGGTGAGTATTAGGATATATTTACCCCTGACCTGATTTATAGCATTTAATTCAAACCCTCTTTCATATTTTTCTCTTGTACGCACCTGTATGAGAATGGTAGCTGATTTCGAATGATAGCTATATATTAAGCTCATATGTATATATGGTTGACTACCAGAAATTCTTTGATTTTGTTATTTTTAATTTCAATCTTTGATAATAACGTTAAGCGTTTTTAATTAGAACAAATAATTTAATAAATTTAATTAGGGTAATTAGATTTATGTAATTAATATATAACATTATAGCGTAAATAATCGCATCCCCTCTATGGTAATAACTATACATTAACGTATATGCTCGCATGTATACATGGTTACCTACCCGAGGTGAGGAAGTGAGGCGCCAGAACCGGCCATCTCCCTCTACTGTTTTTTCTTATTAATGGTGGAAATGCCATGATAATGATAATTAAACACTAACTTCGAACAATTGAATAAAGATGATGTACTTGATACGATTTTCATATTATCCAAACTTCATTTGACCATACCGTTTTTACATCCTATTAACATATTTGGAGATACTAATGTGATTGTATAATGTTTTATATTGTACCACACTTTTCTGTTTCGTAGCACACTAGTTTCGAACGATTGAATAAAGGAGATGTACTTGATACGAATTTCTTATTATCCAAACTTCATTTGGCTATACCTTTTTTTTACATCATACTAATATATTTGGAGATATTAATGTAATTTTAACTGTCTAGAGCTAAGGGAGTGCTGTCTATGAGAAGTGGTCTATAAAGGGGTATATCTTACCAAGCGGGGGGGGGGGGTCTTGAAAACAAGTGAGGTAAGTAGAGAGAGGGAAAGCAGAGGAAGGCGTGGCTTATAAAGGGAGGGTCTGGAGAGGGAGGCGTGGCTTATAAAAAGGTTTGGCTTGGAGAGGGGGAAGTGGCTTCTAAATGGGAGGGGCTTAAAAAGTGAAAGGAGGTCAAATGAGAGTTCAAGGTTGTGTGGATCCACTATGCCCATTTGTAATCTACTCTGATAGTATAGTTGTTACCTGAGAAGCACCACAGGGTTCTCATCTAAGCTCGCTTCTGTTTATTATTTATGTTAATTATTTATATAGTCGAATGCATAAAAAAACTCTCATATATAGATGTATGCAGATGATTTAAAATTTTTTAGAAAAATTGAGAACATCGACGATGCGGTGGTACATTATTACAAATAGATCTAGATATGCATGTATACTGTCTTAAAAATAAACTGTTTTTTAATGAATGCCACAAATATCATTTACAAGAAATCAGTCGCTTATTGACTTTCCATACCAGTTACATTGTAATTCTTTATCACGAGTTTTCTGTATTAAAGACTTAGGAGTAATGTTGCATCCGTGAAAACCCAGTATTTTTAATTTTTCTACAATATTATAAATTGGGCTAGTCCTGTTTGGAATCCAAATATCAAACCTATATCAATGCTTTAAAAAATTTTCAGCACAGATTTTTAAATTTTGTTAGAGTTAAATTCAATATGCGAATTATCAACTATGAGCAATGTTGCAATGAATTAGGATTGTTAACATTATCCGATGCCCGTAAAGTCCCCGGCTGTGTTTTTTTGTATAAGATTATATCATCGCATATTAATTACCCAGAACTTTTAGAATTAGTAAATTTTTATGTACCACCCCGTCTCATTAGAAATGCAGCATTGTTTAATTATCATTTCTGCAGAACTAATTCATGTCAGCAGTTCCCGCTTAATCGAATATCTCGAACCTACAATCAATTCTATCAGTCTATTGATCCTTTTATGTACTCCTTATCAACCTTTAAAAAGCAAGTAAAACGACTTCATTTGTGAAATTTATGTTTATCTCGTTTATATAATTAATAATTAGAAGATTGATCTACTTACCTGTAAGGATGGTCAATCCTAATTTTGCGAGTTTTGTCTTCCTCGACAATTAACACATGTAGTATCGTGATTTATATCCTATCGGTACAAGTTTAATGCACTTTATATAACAAAAACCTGAACACACGTGCATATTGTTCTATTATCACTTCGTTATTTGTGCTAGTTAATATCAGATCACACTGGGAACAAACAAGGGGGAGGGCGGGATTGTTAATTGTCTTCGGAAGATAAAACTCGCAAAATTAGGATTGACCATCCTTACAGGTAAGTCGATCAATCTTCTAATTTTGCTTCGTTTTGTCTTCCTCGACAATTAACACATGTAGATGTTTAAAGACACACTGAGTGTGATCTGAAACAAATCTTTATTTAATGCTCATAATTATAATTTTGTTAAATATAACATCTATAAGGTTAACATGATTTCAAATTATATACCACAACCAAAGTAACCTAATTAACAGTTACAACAAAAAGGAGGTACATAACATTTAACATCTATATATATATACTTAATTCATAATCCATAGTAATTCTATATTAATCCTGACCTAATCTTAAAATAGTGTTTGCAAATTCTCCTGTATTTTGTACTACAGGACGGTTATAAAATTTACAAAATACCTCTGAATGAGCAGTCCATCCAGCTGTATATCTTATTGTTTCTATGTTTAGACCTGCTCTAAAGGCTGCTGAAGTGGTTGCATGCCTTATGCTGTGTCCTGAGAACATATTTATATCAATTCCGCTATTTTCCATAACTGTCTTTAGCCATCTGCTTTTAGTTTGAGTGGTTGCCTTGTGATGCGGTTTTTTATGGGTTAACAACACATAGTTTTCATGTTCACGTCTAAGGTGACGTGTATTGATAATATAAAACTTCAATACCGAAGCAACGCAGAGTTGTGGCCGTTGTCGAAACAATGGGAATGTTAAAAAAGGTTGTAGCCTATTTTTCCCCGAGGTCTTAATCTTCTCGGTTATTTTAATTTCTACCTTTTCATCCAAAAACAGAATATTTTCTAAAGTTATTTTGGACAATGTCTGAACTCTATGTGCTGAGGTGAGGGATAATAGCATAATTAGTTTATGGGTTAGCTTTTCTAAAGAAAGTTCTTCAAGAGGATGTAACGTCTTTAAATATTTTAGAACAGGTTCAGGATCCCACGTAGATTGATATTTTGGATTGGATGGTCTCACATTATACGAGGGTGGTTCAAATATAAACCGGAATTTTGCTGTAAAAAATTTTATTATTAAGTTACAGAGCTGAAATGTTTTACAGTTTTTCTAGATAGTCTCCGTCACACTCTACACACTTTTGCCATCTCTCCGGAAGCTTTAGGATGACTTTTTCGTAAAAATCTTTCGGCTTGTCACGTAACCATTCGCGCACGAAAGATTCTACCTCCGCATTGCTTTTGAATCGCTGTCCGCCAAGTGCCTCTTTCAATGGACCGAATAAATACTAGTCGCATGGCGACAAATCGGGACTATAAGGAGGGTGTTCCAGTGTTTCCCAACCCAATTCGTGCAATGTTTCCATCGTAAGCCGAGCTGTATGCGGTCTGGCGTTGTCTTGCAGCAATATCGCAGTTCGGATTGGAATCTCGCGTCGTTTCGATCTGTAGGCAGGTTTCACCGTGTGCTTTAGAAGGTTACTATAATACTGCGCGTTCACAGTTCGTTGTTCAGTGAGAAAATCGACCGCAATTACTCCTCTCATGTCCCAAAACACGGTACACAACACCTTTCCCGCTGACAGTGTAACCTTCGCTTTAACTGGCGCGCCTTCCTCTTGCTTCCTCCACTCCATAGACGCGCGTTTACTCTCCGGAGTATAGTAGTGCACCCAAGTCTCGTCTGTGGTGAATATGCGCTGCAATAAATTGTCTCCTTCGTCTGCATATCGCTGCAGGAGACGCGTGCAAACTTCCCAGCGTGTGAATTTCTGGTCAAAATTCAAAAGTCTTGGCACCCATCTGGCTGATATTTTGCGGTAACCGAGCCGTTCATGAATTATTTGCTCAATACTGCCTATGCTGATGCCCACTTGTGCAGCCATATCGCGTACAGTAATGCGTCGGTCTCCCAAAATGAGTTTTTCTACAGCGCGGACGTTCTCATCGGTAACGCTTGTTTTGGGGCGCCGCGCATGTGGCAAGTTTGCCACCACTTCTCGGCCATTTCGAAAAGCGGAACACCAATCATACACTTGAGTCTTGGAGAGGCACTCATTCCCGAACTGCTCGAGCAATTTCCGATAAATTTCCGCGGTTTTTACATTATCTTTGACCAAAAAACGAATAATAATGCGTTGCGCAACAGACACTGGTACGTCCTTCTCACTCATGACTACAACTACACTGACAAGCGAAATTACGCGGTCCCAGCTGTTCTCTACACTTTGTAACAGACCAATCTAACATCCAGTACAGCCACTTTAACGACACTAACTTCTTCGCGCGTTTATTCAAAAATTCCGGTTTATATTTGAACCACCCTCGTATTTGCCTTTTAAAAATTTATTGATTATTTTCTCGTCTTCTGTTTTTACTGGATTGATCAGACTAAGCGCCGACCTATGTAAGTTGAAGGTAGAGTATGCCACGGGAGTATCTAATAAACTTAATAAGTAAGAAATGAGTTTATTTAAATTGTAGTGCAGTGGATCCTGATTCTGTTCCAAACAAAAAAGCCACCATCTTCTGTAGACATAGTCGTACTGTTTTAAGGTAGATTCTGAAACCGAAGCTGTTATGATGGGAATTGCAGGTTCCGTGATGCCTCTTTTTAATAAGGCTTCCCGGATAATACTCCTGCAACTAATGTAAGGTTCTTGTGCAGCGGGTGCGGGATCCTAAAAGGAGATAACAGTAAGTTTTTGTTACAACCTAATATCAACATTTTTCCAATTAACAATCTGTTAAACAAAGGGAACCAGGGCTGTGATGGCCAGTAAGGAACCACAACAATACCTTTTGCTTGATCGAATAAAATTTTTTCCAAAACTCGAGTTATTAGGGAAAAAGGCGGAAAGGCATAAAAATAATAAGTTCCCCATTTAATTGTGAATGCGTCTACAAAGCTTGAGTCGGGGTCCGGACCCCAAGAAACGAAGACACTACACTTCTTATTTAATACTGTCGCAAAAAGATCTATCTCTGGTTTTCCAAGGAACCTACAAATTTTGTCAAAGGCAAGATGATTAAGCTCATATTCTGTCTCTATCGAACGCGATCACGATTGCTTGTCAGCTAGCGTGTTCTCGCCAGAGGGAATATAAGAAGCGAAAACATTAATGTGTCGGTGTTCACACCAATTCCAAATTTCACGGGCTAAATTATTTAACTTTGGAAATTGGACGCTGCCTTTCTTGTTGATGCAAGCAATAGCCGTTTTATTGTCAATTCTAAGGAGGACATTACAGTTGAATTGATCTTTACAAAAGGATTTGAGGCCATAAAAGGCTGCTAACAATTCTAAAAGATTTATATGTAACATTTGAGTATGTTTAGACCAAAAACCGTTTGTAGATATCCCATTAGAATGAGCTCCCCAGCCTGTTGTCGAAGCGTCTGAAAAGATTTCAAGATCAAAACTAATGTTCTGCTTTAACGATTGGAAGGAGGATCGTAAGTTATCGATCCACCACTGGAAATCTTCCAAAACATAGGAAGGGATACTCATTGTTTTGTTATAATATTGTGTATCAGCTAACGCCTGGAATTTGGCTCGTTCCAAACTTTTTAAATGAACACCCCCATAACTGACAGCTGGACAAGCTGCAACAAGCTTCCCCGTAATTCTTGCAAATTCGCGTATAGAACATTTTGGTTTTGGAACATAGAATATTTCATTATAAATGTTTATCTTTTTCTCTTGGGGTAGAAACATTGACATGGTTTTAGTGTCATACACAAACCCTAGAAATTTAATAAGCTGTGTAGGATAAAGGACACTCTTTTCATTGTTAATAATAAATCCTAACTTATGTAAGTTATTAATAGTTTTATTAATGGCTGATATGAGACCTTGTTCCGTTTGTTCGATTAACAGAATGTCATCTAGATAGACAACCAGCATCACATTTTGTTCTCTGAGAAGTTTTATTACAGGTTTTAGTAATTTCGTGAAAATATAAGGAGCCATATTTAATCCAAAGGGTAAACAGTTAAAATAATAATATTTATTATTAAATGCAAAACATAAGTACTTTTTGTTTGATTGAGCTATAGGTATAAGATAGTAAGCATCTTGCAGATCGACGTTTGCCAAAAAACAACCTGGCGTATGAAACTTGTAAAACCGCATTTTATAAAAAGCTGTTTTTCAGATTAATTGGCTTTGTATCATATCTTCATCCTAAAGTAGTTCCTAGTCCTAACCACAATCTTGGGTAGCCTGTTTGAACACAGACACAGTTCGTGCAATTCTTCATCAAAGTGTCACGAAACCCAATTTTTTATTTTGTTTAAACAATAATTACTCAAAGGGATTATTTAAAAAACTCCAAAGTGTCAGAATTTAATTAATATACTATATGCATATAACTGTATTGCATATGTAATGAAAATTAATAACAAATAACAAAAGATAGGTATAATACATATTGCAAGCGGTAAACCACCAAGAAATCGAAAGGCAGTAGAAGATTACCAGTCACTATTCTGGGTGTGGCGCGGCGGGTGGTTGGAATGTGTTCTCGTAAGTTGCAGGTTTTATCGGAAACCGAACCTGATTTTAACATATAGGTATACCCATGTAGCTTTGCTATTTATAATCGAATCAAATGCAATTCTTTATCAGGTATAGAACTCATTAAAACAAGTTTGTTTGTGTAATTAGAAACCACCTATATAACAATCGAATGAAATTTGTTCTGGACCATTTGAAAATCATAAAACCAAATTTTGGTTAAAAAGTCTTGAATATTAATGGTTTAATTGTTATTTATTGTACCACTGTGTGTAAAAATAGTGCATATTAGTTGCGCAAAAAAAGTTTAGCCACGAGATCGTCAGACCCGCAGGCCCAGTGGCTAATTTTCTTAAATGACTAATGTTTTACACTTTAATTACACGCGTGTGTAATACAAAATTTTATCCAACACCTCTTTTTAATCATTGTTTATTCGAATAATAATCTTTTCAATGTGACAATTCACTTGACAAGTTAATTTTTGTATCTGTCAAAAAGCATTATAGTAATTGCGTTTGGGAGGTCATGTAATTTATAGACGGGAATTCTCGAACGGTGACTTTTTGAATATTCTTTCAGTAGTGAGTAATAGACGTATCCACATTACTTATGCAAAATTACCAAAAGAATACCGTAGTTACAACCGTAGATGCAACCTATTATTTTATAACATGCTTAGAAATCAGTTCTTTTAAAACACATAACACAGTTAACATAAATATGGTAGCTCTCTTTCAGTTTCAGTTCTGCAAAACTTAGATTTTCTTATTTATGGCCTTACGGGGTTTCTCTAAGTCTGATTCATTTGCAAAAGTTACGCTATTATAGTTTTTGAAATACTTGAATATATATATATATTTGAATAACAAAAGGCTGCTTATTTAAACAGTAAAAATAATATTACTATGTAATAATGACTAAAATCTTATTAACTTACGGATTTCTTTAGATGTAATACACCAACAAAATATTAACTGCAAAATTAAAGAAGTTTTTATAAATTCCATTATGCATTTGATACTCTTATGACCACTTGAAATAAAATGTTCTATTTTTAGTAGTTTCCAGTCGGCAGGTATTCGTATCGTCCCCACTTTTTTTGACTACACCAACAAACAAGGCTTTAATGCTTTTGCAGTTATTTTAAGCTGGCGTCACACATGCAATATTTGCTGAATTCCCAATGTATGTTACTTGGCAAACTATTTCCCAAATCGCAGCGGGAATCGATGAATATTCGTTGGTGCAATATTTTAATAATACAAATATTTTATTTTATTATAAATAATAAGTTATTAATATTCATATTATTTTCATAAGATGGATAATAACAATAGTAATATTGGGCCGGCGGTAGACGAGTGGTGTCACTGCATCACTCGTGTTCCAAGGGTCGTGGGTTCAAATCCCACTTGGGGCGACGGGATTTTTCGAATTAGAAAATTCCGCCATCTCAACTGTGGGTGTGTATATTCGCGTTGCATGTTAGATGGGGGACAGATGACCATAGCAGTTGGTTCCCCCTTAGTGTAGGACAATATTAATAAAATAAATTTAGAATAAAATGTGTTTAGTGTAGTAGTAATTATTAAATGAAAAAGTATTAGTAACACAAGATAAAAGTGTTTTTGACATAATATCTGAGTATGTAAACAGCTTAAGTCAAACTTATATAATATGTAGAAGGAATCAGGAAAATAATAATCAAATTATAAAGTCTTCTATTTTCAGAATTCAGAAAAATATGAAAATCATTAAAGATTTTTTAAGAAATGCTTCTAAAATTGAATTATCTAAACTTCGTTCTTTAGAATTACATAGAATCAGTTTAAAACGTTATCATATATTATTTCAAAAGTTACTATTAAAAGTTAAGATACCGAACTCCGGAGTAATTGTTCGACAATTAGATAGTGCTTTTCAGTGTAGAATTCAAACCGTTTTATATACAAATATAATACATGTTAAATTTTCTGATTTTTTTAATAGTTAATAGTTAATTAAAATATTTAACACTTGATCTGCAGACGTTTTGAAGGTAAATACAGTGTTAACGTGCGAATTTTGTAAAATCGAAACTACTTCCACTAATAATCTTGATAATACCGAAGACATCTTTGAACTTAAAAGTTTTGCAACACCAAACGTTTTGCTTTTTAGTAAAAAGATTCAATCTATTCGTTCTTGGTACTTAGAACATGTTTGTATCAATCTACTATCAAAACTTGATCGTAAAGAACTATCTCGATCTGGATGGAGACTCTGTAAAATCGTTTCTATGACAGTTCATATAAACTCCTGTGATGCCTTATTACATGTTAATCAACATATTAAATTACCTGATGTTATTATGAGAAAAAAGCTGTATTAAACATCATTAATTCAGATAATGCTTGTTTCTACTGGTTCGTTGTTGCTCACATTTACCCTACAAAAAATCATCCTCAACGTATGAGTTCGTATCCCAATTATTTAAATATTTTCAATATGACTGGTTTGCCGGTACCGATGACTTTAGACAAAATTGATCTTTTTGAAACTTTAAATAAAATTTCGTTTTTATGTTACATTATAACAAGAAGCGATTTACAGTAGTTCCAGCTCGGTTAACTCAAAACAAATTAGTAAGACATGCAAATTTGCTTCTAATTCAAGACGAATATCTTGAAGATGAAAACGATACGTTTGCAGACACAATCGATAACGATAAGATCTTAATAATGAAGTCTGTTTGAATGATAACGAGAATTCTGCTAGATATCACTATTGTTTAATAAAAAATCTTTCACGATTAATTAAGAGTTCCAAACATAAGTGTTCAATATAGTTATATTTGTGATCGGTGTATACATTATTTCACCACACAAGTTCTTCTTGATAAGCATGAAGACATATGTTCTAAATTGAACGAATGTAGAATAACGATACCTTCAGAACATGAAGAATGGCTTTATTTTAAAAATTTTAGAAATAGATTAAGTGTACCATTTATAATTTATGCTGATATAGAGTGTATTTTACAAGAAGTATGTGTTAATGATGAACGCAACTAAACAATACACTAAAAGTTTCATTTATCATAACTACATCCCTTTTTCGATAGGTTATTATCTACATTGTAATTACGACAACATCCTTAGTTATTACAGAGATTACGTAGGTCAAGAACCTATACAATGGTTTGCCAAAGAACTTGAACAAATTGCCGAAACATTATCTCCTCTTTACTCTAAAGTTGTAGCTATAGAACCGTGTAGCAATGTAGAGAAATTGAAGAAACAAGCAACACATAGTTTCATTTGCAACATGCAGTTTTTAAACGATCAGTTGAAGGTATTAGACCACGATCACTTTACAGGTCTTATTAGAGGAATCGCACATCAACATTGCAGTCTTAATTATCAACAAAAAAAACTAATTCCTATATTGTTTCATAATTTTACAAATTACGATTCAAAGTTTTTAATTAGAGATGTTAGTAACGCGTTTGAGGGGAGAGTTTTATACTACCTGTCAACATGGAAAAATATATAGGTTTTTTGTACGACCATGCTATTTCAGATTGTTTACCATACTTGGTTTTAGAACAGTAGGTTATATTTACTGGTTGCTAAGCATAAACGCGTCGGTAAGTAATTACTTACCGTTCAGTTCTGTCAAAAACAGAACGGTAAGTAAATTATATGTAATTTATAAAATAAATGCATGATCTTTAGATGTCTCTTTCGCGAGAAATCATTTATTTTCTAAATAATTGGACCATTTAAAAAAATGTATGTTGTTTATTTAAATTTGCTCAGGCCTCTTCAATATCCCAATTATATTCGTTTTCAGATTCACTCATTCTCACGAGTTTGACAAATATCGTGACATTCAAAAATAATAGTAATTACAAACGTATCCATGGTAACGATAAAACCTACTTAATGTTTGGTGGATATACAGGGCAAAAATAAATTATATTAAATCTATTTTTTTTCTGGGATATTTCCTTAGTTAATACCTTTGTATTCATAATGGTCGTACAAAAAATAGTATAAGCATCTCAAACAGTAAGGAGTTTACCGATCTCCTCCAATATTGGCGACTTCGCTTCGCTCAGTCGCCAAACATTGTCGTCGATCGGTAAACTGTCCTTACTGTTCTTGATACTTAATATACTATTGTGAAAGTACATCAAGAAACCGGTATGCATTTTAGATTTGTAGATTCAAATCGGTTTCTTGATCAATCACTAGACATATTATCATCATATTTACCTGAAACTTCTTTCAAGAAATTATCAGCTCAAAATCCACATTTAAACTCTATTCAATTAAAATTACTTAAGAAAAAAGGTGTATTTCCCTATGATTACCTAAACAACTTTTCAAAGTTATCCGAAACTTCACTACCTTCGCAAAAGAATTTTTATAATCAATTAAACAACGAAGATATATCAGATGAAGCGTATCAACATGCTGTAAAAGTATGGTCTGCTTTTAATATAAAAAATTTAGAAGAGTACAGTAGACTTTATTTAAAAACTGATATTTTACTTCTTGCAGATATCTATGAAAACTTTCGAGTAAATTGTAGAAAAACATATGATAATCTCGACCCCGCTAATTATTTCACATTACCATCCTATGCTTGGGACGCTATGTTGCAAATGACTAATGTACATTTAGAACTGTTAACATTGATATGATATATTTATTTGAAAAAGGTATAAGAGGAGGGATGTGTCAAGTATCAAAACGTTTCTCTAATTCTAACAATCGTTATCATCCAGAAACGTATGATACCTCCAAACCCTTGAAGTATTTGTTTTACGGAGATGTTAATAATCTCTATGGATATGCACAAAACCAACCTCTACCCCTCGCTAACTTTCGATGGTTAACTCAAAATGAAATAGAAAATGTAGACGTGATTCAACTAAGCGATGATTCTGAAAAAGGATACGTGCTAGTGGTACACCTAGTCTACCCTAAGCATCTTCATGACTATCATTCAGATCTTCCTTTGGCTTCAGAACGTATAGATCCCCAATCTCCTGCTCCTCCTACATCTAAATTACTGGCAACCTTGTACGATAAAGAAAACTATATAATACATTAGAGAAATTTAAAACAATGTTTACAACTAGGACTTGTTCTAGTAAAGATCCATAGAGTTGTTGAGTTTTCTCAGAAGGCTTGGATGCAACAGTACATTAACTGGAATACGTTGTTACGTAGTAAAGCAAGTAACAAGTTTGAGGAAAATATGTACAAACTTATGATCAATGCCGTTTACGGAAAATCTATCGAAAATTTAAGAAAACGTAGAGACGTTAAGCTAGTTCAAAAATTTAAATGACTATACGGTGCTCAAAGATATATTTCCCAACCTAATTTTCATAGATGTACGATTTTTGATGAAAATCTTGTTGCTATAGAGATGAAGAAGGTAGAAATTAAGTACAACAAACCATTGTATTTAGGTTTTGCAAATTTAGACATTTCAAAACTATGTATGTATAATTTCCATTGTGAATTTATGAAGAAACATAGTAGTATAAAAGAACTTAATTTACTCTATATGGATACTGATTCCTTCCTATATGAAATATTTTGTTCAGACTTCTATCAAATTATAAAAGAGAATCTTCATATGTTTGACACGAGCAACTACAACCCTCAAAACGTTTATAACATACCTCTAGTAAATAAAAAAGTTATCGGATTATGGAAAGATGAATGTGGAGGGAAAATATTAACAGATTTTATAGGTTTACGTCCAAAGATGTATGCTCTAAAGATCGTAGGATCAGACCCAGTTAAAAAGTCTAAGGGAACGAAGAAATCTGTTGTAAAGTCAATAACCTTTGATAATTCCTACGAAACGTTATTCAGTCAGGATAGAGAAGGTAAAGATGATGTAAGATCTGCTGCTTCGTCGTTTGAACGAGATCAGCATTACATTAAGTCTAGCAAACATAAGGTTTATTCAATTATTCAGAAAAAAGTTGCTCTTAGTGCTAGAGATGACAAACGATTTACTTTACCTGATAAGATAAATACCTTACCATACGGACATTACTCTTTGTAATACATATTTTCATATGTATAGGTTAGTTATTGTACTAAGCTGATTTTTAGGTTTTATTGGTTTACGACCAAAGATGTATGTTGTAAAGATCGCTGAACCAGAACATTAAAAAGTTTGAGAATAAGAAAAATAAATGTATGTAGTAAGTCTATAACATTACATTAGATTAAACATAAGATTTATTCAATAATTATTAGTAAAAAAAAGAAACATTGTTTAGTGTGTTACCTTATATAGGTCTAGATTAGTTTATAGGATTATATGTGTACGTTAGTTTGTAGGATAACTAAAGGATAAATGTAAGATAGACAAAATAAAACAGATATGTTGTATTATAATTTCTTTTTTATTTCTTACTAATAAATACAATAATAATAATAATTGATTTATATTTTTATTTATTTTTTTATATACTTAACTATAAAAGTGCAGAGTAAGCATTACATCATGATTAACTTATAACTAAAAAACTATAATAAAAGATTCTTCTTGTTGATCCATGATTTCTCATTCATACCAAGCCATTTGACATAAAGCATTTGACGGCGTCGTTTTAAAATCGATTCCAAAAGATATACGGATTGATGTTTCGTTTCCAACAGCTCCAGTTCGTAGAAATAACCCTTGATGGTATTTCCTTTAAGATCTGCTAACAGGTAAGTTGCAGGATTTGTAACTTTTTCAACTTTAAACAGCTCAGTGCTCCAATTAGGTGTAAAACCTTTTTCGAATACTCCTTTGTACTTGCTTATACGAACTATATCGTTAACATTCATATTTCATTAACAACCTCGAGCTTATCGCTGTTGATGTTGTTATTCATTTTAAAGAGAACTACTACGTTGAAATGTTACGATTAACTGTTAGTAAAATATTTATACGTTTCCATTATAAACTCTCTGTGTGTTATAAGAGTTTGTACGTGTAGCATACTCAACTGCTACTGCTTCAAACGTCTCTCTCATAACTTTTTGACTATCCATAAGCAACGTTACCTTATTTAATAATTCTTCATAATTCCTATTTACTATATTATTATTGTATTCTGTCTTAGTTAGTACGGTGATATGATTAGTTTCCACATCAGAATTTGTTACTGAAAGATTTCTCTCAGTTTCTTCTATCTTAGTTAATAATGTATTAAGCTTAGTTTCAATATCAGCTTTTGCAACCTTTTGTTTTACTTCTCTAACTAGGTTTTGGGTATCTGTAGTCATTGAATGAATGAAAGTTTGTACTGCAGCGTCGAATTGAGCATCTACATACCCTTTAGAAGCAACAACAGTATCATCTACGGGATAACTTATAGAAACTATGCGTTTACCCTTAGCATTAAACTGACCATATTCGTTTGTGTGCACAGCTTTGGTATGAAAATACTGTTTAGAGATTACGTCGTTATCCGATAGAAGATCTCCTATATTACAAATCCTTCTATTTTTAGCATTATAGTACGATTCTTTCCCCCTATCTTCTCGTTTTAAACATTTAGATAAGAATTTTCTTTCAACATCATCTACGATCCAGTTAGTATACTTTTTCGTACAAATATCCTGATCCTCAATTGGATCGCTAGCATTCACTAGTCCTCTTTTCTTAACATCTACTACATCATCAATAATTGATAACATTAGTACAGATTTCTTTGTAACCAGATCGTTGTCATCAATAGGTTTAGCTGCATTAGTTATAAGTTTATTCTCAACATCGAAATGTCCGTCAGGTGATAACTTGAAACCAATAGGTCCCCTAAGGCTATAAGGATCAACAGATGATATGTTCAACATCGGTCTACCAAAAACGTCTATAACACAGCCCCACAAAAAAAATTGAAATTATTTTCTCCGATATCTGAGGAGGTGCACTTTATGTTTTTGGGGTTGCTGAATCCGAATCCGGCGTCCGTTTAACCCCATCACGTCAGGGTTAAGGGCATCTGAAGGTCAAATTGCGGAATGACTATTAAAAAATCTGGAAAAATCTATATATATGTTTTCGGGGTCGCTAAATCTGAATCTGGGGTTCTCTTGACCTTGAAGTGTCAGAATCAAGCTCAAATGAAGGTCAAAACCATAAAATTTGATGACATGATATCTTTGACCCCGGATTCCGAAAGAGCAGAAAATTTTACATCCGAATACGTATTTACCTTTTTTTTCATCTTTTAATACGCCAACAAGTAATTTTGTGAAGGTCTATCCATCTCCTGTTGTCCGTTTGTGATAACAGACTCGCTTATCTTCAAACGATCTACGTAGTGATTTTCGTTTAGGTGATGCTTGAACTGTTTCTACATCTCGTTTCAAATTCCAGCAATAGTCCGCCATCATACTTATACCCCATGTTCCTTGATAGCGTTTTCCATATCTTTCATATCTTGATGACACCTCTCTCCCTGCTCTTCACTGAAATCGCCTAATTTGTCTGGAAAGAAATCAAGATGTGAATCTACAAAATGTAATTTGATGCTCATATTACACCCTAAATTCTTATAGTTTTCAATCATATCACTTACTAACTTTTGATAATGCTGGCTTTTATTATTTCCTAGAAAGTTCTCAGAAACTGCAACAAAAACTAGTCCATGCAGCTTCCTCTAAATCCGTCATTTGGGCTGTAAAATTGACATCTTTGAAGAGCGTTCGAATCTGTGGACCATCGAAAATCCTGCTTTTAACTTGGCTTCACTGACTTTGGGCATTTTTTGCACTATATATTTGAAGCAATTTCCATCTTTATCTAAGGCTGTGACAAACTGTTTCATAAAGCCAAGTTTGAGATGCAGTGGTGGAATTAAAATTTTTGATGTATTCACAAGAGGCGGCTGGATGACGTTGAACGATCCAGGCTGCAGAGATCTTTTTGGCCAATCCTTCTTTATGTAGTGATTTTGTCGATCCCTGCTATCAAAAAGACACAAGAAGCAAGGGTATTTGATATTTCCGCTCTGCATCCCAAGAAGAATTCCAATGATTTTGAGGTCACCACAGATTCTTCATTGATGTTCCTTATATTTTATTTTTTCTAGGACAATTTTGATATTTTCGGAGGATTCTTTGAGAACTGTGGAATGAGCTATTGGTATGGGAGCCAGAATGTTTGTGTTGTGAAGCAATATCACCTTTAAACTGCGAATAGAAGAATCTATAAATAATAGCCACTCATTCGATCTGTAACTGTCAGCGTTGACATTATTCATGAGTCCGACAATATCATTACAATATACTAATCTCACTGATTCATCTTTTGTGAAAAAAGGTCGAAACTCGAGCTCTCTCGTCCTATAAATTGAAATCTTTGCACCTTTTTCCAAAAGATTCTTTTGTTTTAGCCTTGAAGCTAAACGTTCATGAGCTTCTTTCGACAACCCTAATTCTCTTCCCAAGTCACTTAATTCATTCTGCGTAAACTTTTGAGGCTCTTTATTTCTTTTACTTTGCTTTCCATCGCTTCCACTACCTTCATCTGAACTCATGTCGCTGTCGCTTTCCTCTATCTGTACTTCTTCCTCACTCATCTGCATATCTATGTCTTCCTTGCCTTCTATTTCTGCAACGGTATCCTTGAACTTACCCCTATGCTTCAAAATAAAAACAGGTGGAACTACTTTATCGGTATAAATATACTTGATTTTTGATTTACTTTTCCTATTGAATCCATGAGTAATTGTCCTACAAAAGAAACAGTCTTGTTTTGATTCCGGCATAGTCCATTTTACAGGTGCAGAGTATTTCAAATTTGAAAGATCTTTATTGTTGTAACATGTAATCAACATCTTATGACAATTCAGACAAACGATATGTGGAACCCAATTCTTATCTTGATTTAATATGTTAAGTGAGAAACAATACTTGTATGCAGTATTAACAACATGAGTAATATTTTTCCGGCCATGTGGTGGTGTGTACGAACCACAAACATAACAGAAATGATATAGGGTTTTTGGGTTGTCATGCTCATGTCTATGGGTTCTACTACTTGTAGCTTTATACTCTGGTGAGGCCAAGGTAGCCACCTCAACAGAGCTGCGGTCACTGGATGACGACGCCTGCGGGCCCGCTTTCCCACCCTGACCAGCCTCCGATACTGGGGTTCCATCCCCCTGCATCGTAAATTTTTCCGTTGTGTTTGCCATGACGGCATACGCGTCCTGTTCCAGGGACTTTGCCGGATAGCGGGACAACTCCGTTGCCCGCCGTCACCACGGGGAGGTGCCCTGGATGCAAACACACGGATGAAATTTTTCGCTCTTTCAGAATCCGGAGCAAGAAAATATTATATCGTTATATTACGACGTGATTGGCTCAAATGAATACCAGAATCGTGATCAACGACCCGAAAAATATCAACTCATCAAAGACCCAAGATCTCAATTTACAGTCAAAAGCTGGAAAATGGATTTGATTTTGGATGGCCATCACGTGACCTACAAAGGTCTGTTCTAAGAAAAAATACATATTCGGACGTAAAATTTTCTGCTCTTCAAGAACCCAGGGTCAAAATGATCATATCATCAAATTTTAGGGTTTTGACCTTTATTTGACCTTGATTCTGACACTTCAAGGTCAAGAGAACCCCAGATTCAGATTTAGCGACCCCGAAAACATATATATAAATTTTTCCAGATTTTTTAATAGTCATTCCGCAATTTGACCTTCAGATGCCCTTGACCCTGACGTGATGGGGTTAAACAGACCCCGGATTCGGATTCAGCAACCCCAAAAACATAAAGTGCACCTCCTCAAATATCGGAGAAAATAATTTCAATTTTTTTTGTGGGGCTGTGTAATGTTCATGACGTAGCCTGAATGATTAATAACAACTAACAATATACTGATAGAACTAAACTTTTTATTCGATAATTCTTGCCTCCTTGAGTTCTGAAATAATTGAATGGATCTCGTTAATGTTGCCAATACTAGTGTTTCCAGCTTCTCTAGCAGCAATCAGAATTTTCAAGCGTTGTACTAATTCTGTTGGAGTATTCCAATAAATGTACTCCATAGGACGATTATTTAATTTTTTAAATGTACATAGATTTAGGTTTCCTCTTCCTTTTTTCTCTAAGTATGGTTTTAAAATTGATAAATATTTATGATGTTTAACAGGCATTAGTTTACCGTAAGATGAATTATCTTTCCTATGAGCATTTGTAACTGTAATCAGTTCTCTGTACGCAATCACATCAATACGTCTAGGGCTATCTACTTCTCTGATGTCTCTCGCGTGTAAGTAACTCGTATAATCCTTCTGTACCATGATAACGTTTACCCTTAACTATAATGTCTGCATCCTCAAATTTAACACTTGCATTACCCAAGGTCCATTTAGAAGTACTTTTGTTATATCGAAGTCCATACCTTGTTCTATCAATATTCTTTACTCCTTTTTGTGTTAACAGTTGTATGTAATGCTGAGACAAGGAAGTTTCCAGAGGAGTCTCTTCATCTTCATAATCAGTATCAGAAACGGTACCAACTTCCCTATCAGTACCTGCATTAAGGTCTACTGAATGCCATGATAAACTATCTTCATCATTGTTTGAAGTGTTAGGGTACTCTTTTTTCGTTACATTTGCAGTACTAGTTGAGTTAACTGAATGTTTCTTGGGTTTACTTGTATAAGGAATAAATCCTTGTAGAAATTGCTGTTGTTGAGGTATAGTTTGAGATTTGTGTTTACCGATAATAGTAGCAATACCCTGTAAAGAATCTATAATCTAATGATGTTTAGTATGATACTCTAAATCTGTTTGAGCTTTATCATGTTTAAAGTATGCAAACTTTTTCTTCATATCCTTTATTGACTCTATCACTTTACGTTTCAACTTTTCTTTACTATCCTGTTGATCATTCTTCATCTTTTCTGATGCAACCTCAGCAGGGATCATTGTATACTACGCAAATGATAAATAACACACTGTTTTACAAACTTATATAGGAATCAAATCCTTTACGATATCTACCTTCATTTAGTGAACTGTTCTTGCTAATTACTAGAAACCCGTATTCATCGACCCAACATAAGTTGCATAGATCCTTGAAACGATGAAACGATAGGTCTACTGAAACATGATCTTCGTACGCGTGTCGTAAGTTTAGATCATCTTGTTTAAAAAGAATAATTATGTTAACATTGTCTCTAATTAAATGTTTAGGCACCTTAGCGTACGCTTGACTTAGATAGAACACATCAATCTTTTTATGTCTGCCCATACTGTAATACTGCTTTATCTTATCCTGTTTATCACATGCTATATCATCGAAGATAAATACTGAATCTTCTAATGCTTCATTAGGACTAATAACATCATTGTTGTTTGTAAATTCAAAATATTTCATTCCTCTAATAGAAGTCATGATTTGTCTTAAAAACTGATATTTCGGTTGAAACAGAGACTTTTGAGTATATATACAAATTTTTAAATCGTAGACCATTAGGATGTATTAACAGAGATATTACTGCATTTGTTTTACCACACGAACTAGCTCCTGCTATTAATAAGCAAACTAGGGAAACTAAAAGGAATAATTGACTAGGCTATAATAATAATTATTAACATTAAGGAGAAGATGAAAGATCATATGATAAGAAAGATGGCGGATATAAATACACAAGTAAAAGCAATAATAAATGGCAAGAAAACAGAAAATGGTAAACTGATCAGCATCGCAAGCAGATACATTATAATATTTCAAATTCATTATCCGCTAGTTAAAATACATTTAATGCCATTTTATATTATAATATTTACTTATTTCTCACTATTTACAGTAAACTCAATATAAACCTTGTGTTATAATATTTCAAATTTATTCCTTGGCTGTTATAATAAATAAAAAATTAGGCTGATTTCTGGATTTATTTATGACCGCATTTGACAAATAGAGAATGTATTTACCCTTGTGATAAAAGTTTAGCAGCCCAAAAAAAAAACACTTTTTATGTTGAGAATAAACATATTTTTTCGAATTTATTTACTTAGAGTGTTCCAGAATCTTCGATAAATTTCTCATTCTCCGTTTATCCATGATCAGGACTGTTTTTAATCTCTTGTAGCGAAGCCGACGCGCGGGATTTTCATGCACAGGGTGGTGCGATTTGACGTTTTTAAGTGCTCTCTGTGGAGATTGTTAAAATCTGTTTGAAGTTTAACGTAACTGTTAAATATATTGTTGTGATCCTTTAAAATATTTTTAAATTTAAATAGCTTAGTTCCTCAGTTACATTCCTCAAGATTTTGTCACCGCATCGATAAACTTTATGAATACAAATTAGTTGTAGTTGTTAAATTTGGAGTTTAAGATCTGTTAAATTTAAGCAATTAAAGTTAAATGCAGAATCTGAGAAACTCACTTACTAAACATTCCTAAAGTGGGTGGAAATAAATTCTATTCAGTTAGAGAATTTAAGAAAAGTGATTGATCCAGTTTTTTTATCTTGGTTTGCGTAACAAAACAAAAGCTATTTCGATAATGAGTAATGCAAGAAGATTTCAACGGGACCACAGGCTTGTGGATTTGGTTGCCCCAGCAAGTTTAAAGTAGTAAGCAAAGAGCTTTTTATTATGCAAACGAAGAAAGTTTTTGTTCAAATTTCTTACAATAAACAAAGATTTACATATAAGTTGAGTTACAAATTAATGTCGACGCAGTTTAGTGCTCAATTGAATTTTCTATTTTGTTGTTTGTTTACGAAAATGTGATTGTATTATTGCATTTTCACAGAGTCAGTTTTATAACGATTTAAGTGTTGTGAAATTGTTTGCGAAATGTACAAAATCTAACAATATTTCGGTATATGAAAACTATGTCAAAACTAATGTCAACGGTGATCATTTTTTGTTCAAATAGTAAATGCGGTTTATATTATTGTAAAGAATAGTAAACCCATATATGACGTCATCGAACATTCTAGATGTATGAGTCATCAACTGTATGACTCATCAATAATACCTGCATGTATGACTCATCAACACATGCGTGTATGACTCATCGACGCGACTTATCGACGTGACTCATAAACAGCTGCATGTATGATTCATCGGTTATGTTCTAGAACTTATGAAAGATATAAATTAAGTTCGCGGGTAGAAGGAGGCAGTTAATGTTTGACCGGCATTGTGAAATGTACTCTGAATAATTAGTTAATAGTGAATAAATAAATGTTAATAATTATTGTAATACATAAATAGTCCTCATATAAATTTGTAAATACCTAGTATTTAAATCGTTTGTTAAATAGTTTATAGTTATAGTGTTTTTAATTAAGTGTATGTAAATTAATATTTCTCTTATGAATAGACGATTTAAACAGCACTTTGGTTATTATTTTAAAAAGAACGTTACATTATCTTATTGATTTTAATTCATCTTCTTATTCATTAGTTTAATGCAATTAAAACTGTTCTATTGCTAGAAACTAATATCGTTTGCAAATTTTTTTGTTACAAATGTGCTTATATTAAGTATTACATTTTTTAAATAATATTTTGAATTTTGTCGTTACAGAACAAACGACTTGTCCAGATGGTATCCGAAGGTTTAATACAATCTCCTCTTTAGTTATCTCATGAAGGTGATTTTCTAAAAATAAAATCTGCTCGGGGCTTCGACGTCTACACGTTTCATTGCAATGGACTATCAAATGTTTAATGGAAACTTTGTCGCTAAATTCTTTAGTTAAATTGATCTAACAATTCTAAGAATCGTTGTTCTAAGAAGATAGCTGAGGAATTGCTTGAGCTGCCATGAAAGTATATAATGGAGAGGGCTTGTTTGGATGAGTGTTTTAGTGGTAGGCATAAAGCTGTTGTAGGCTGCTGTTAAAGAAAACTCACTGTTCTTTAACAGAGAAGAATGAAGAAATAGTTAATGCATTTGGTAAAGTTGAGAAACTTGAACCCGTACGTAATACAAACGTCAAATTAGAATTATTGTAATCGCGTGCTGTAATAAAATTGGCAAAGGTGCAAATTGCATTATTTGAGGTAAAGGTTTTGTTTGGAAGCGGTTTTAAATTAGATTTTAAGTTTTGTATTTAATAATTAGTCCAGTCAAATGGTGTTCAAAAAAGGCTTGAAGTGGAAAGTTCATGTGTAATTGTTTTTTATGGCTTAGTTTATGGTTTGTGGGGTGCTGAACACGAATCTGAAGTTGTCCAACAAAAATTTGGTTTTTGGCTTATTCCTTGAAAATTAAGCTTTTTACGCAAAAGGTCATCCTATATTAAAATAAAACAAGAAAATTACCTACAATTCATGTTCTTATAATCTTTTGTGTACAACGTGTGGTTTTCGCGCAAAGGGGCGTTGAAAAACCGGTGAAAATAAGAAATTCCCGGAAAATAGCAAAAACACATTTTTTACATTCATAAGACCTTCCGTTCATAACACTAAAAGTAAGTGCTATATCAAAGTAAGTAATCTAACGTACCTACTTATTATTAGATTATATATTATTATTATATTTATAGTTATATTATTATTATATAGGCATATATTAATAGGTATAGTATCTCCGAGCCCTTTGTTGTTCGAGTGAATTATTTCTTTTGCAACTCCTCAATACGACTACCTCGTGACGAACGTAATTTGATGCATCAGGTGACTAAAATAGAGATGAAAGATACAGTTATGAAACAAGCTCGACTACGTGGAGATGATTTTGGTGCAGTGAGTATCAACAGAATCCCGCCTATAACAGATATGGTGGCTGCTGATTGTCAGTACCATGATAACTGTTTAAAAAATCTGTACATTCGTAGGTCCAAGGTTGATGTGGAAAAAATGTTGGTCCTTATGCTAAAGAAATTGAGAGTGCCATAAAGAACATTTTCACGTTTATGGAAAACAATGATGAGGAATGTCAGTTTTCATTAAACCAGTTAATAGCTCAGATAGAGGGTAACTACATTCCTGAAAGAAAAACAGTAATAAACCATTTACTGGAGAAATATGGGGAAGATGTAATCATGTCGAAGATTAAACAGAATACGATCGTATGTTTCAAACATACTGGTCATAAGATTTTGACAGATACGTGGTACACCGAAAAACGTTCATCAGAACGGGAAGAACGTCTTCGATTAGTTGAGACAGCGGCTGGTATAATTCTTAAAGAGATGTAAAACGATCTGTAGCGTATGTCGTGGATGATTATTCCCCTCCAGATTCTTTTTTGCACGAAAATGAAAGCCTTGTTCCTGAGGTTCTTAAAGTTTTCTTTGAAAGGCTGATACTGAAGAAGAAGCGTGGGGACAGCGATAAATGGAAAAAAAGTTTCAGTCATTTCACACAGTGTTATTAGCGCTGTAAGACCTAATTCTTTCGTCTCACCCTTACAAATTGAATTATCAGCTTTTTTTATAAGAAGTATGGGTCACGAAAACTGATTGATATTGTGTCAACCTTGGGATTTTGCGCCTCTTATTCTGAAACTGTTTGTTTCGAAGTGTCAGCAATCATGAGATCATCTTTACAAGTAAACTCGACAGCTTTCCGTTAATTCGTTCATGACAACGCGGATTTTAACACTTGTACACTGGATGGGTATAATACCTTCCATGCAATGGGGGGTATACATTTGAATATACACCTCTACAGCGATCAATCATGATCACTAGATAATCTACGTCTTCACTCACGATAACTACAGATTGCTGTGGCGACAATAAGTGCATCCGCATCCTCTTGTGCCTGCTTTGTGTGAATGTCAGCTGTTGCAAAATTGTCCTTGAACATTAAAATCAGACGGTCTTTGTTTTTCATATTGCCTAGGAATTGTTCTTGTGGCACTGTAGGCACCATTGCTTGGTCGAACATCAAATCTACTGAAGTTTGTTTGCGTGATCTTCTTGCTCGCTCAGTATATTTAGTACCTTTGCAACTATCTTCCTAACTGAGGGTAACCATCGAACACAACTACGGCACTGAACACTCACGATGAAAATGATTGACCTCTGCTCCACACGACTTTATGCAGCAAATACCCTCCATCTATGACATACACACACACCCTTGGAGATTTGCCTGTTCAGTTGGTGTAAATGCTTTGTATAAAGCAGACTTGGTTCCTTTTCGCATACCACAGTCGTCGAAAAGAGGCAATGGATACGGGCACAATTCGTATTTTAGAAACTCTTCAAGTTCTTCATCAGATTGTTTAGCTATCGTGATTCTGTGAAAAATAGTCGTCGGATTGATGGAGCTAGTTTCATCATGTATTTTGATTGCATTGTTCATTGTAGCAAGTGGCAAAACTGTCTTTTCTGTACAATTTAACATTTTGAAAATCACCATCCAAAATTCTATCAATTGCGAGGAGACCAATCTCCTTGGCCATGTGACAGTTGATGCTGCTGTCTCTAGCAGCCAGGCAAAGGGACAGTTTCACCACTCATTTTCTCTCCTGACTGCAAACTTTAGCAATCGATTGCTAACAACATATTGTTTGCATCCATGTGAGGCTATGATACTACTTCAGCTTCGCTCAAGATAGGAAAGATGAGGTTTCTTCAGACTCTCAAGAAAAACCCTGCATTATCGAAGATCATTGGGATTTTTAAAGACCCTATGGCAGATGCTGATGCAATTACTGATGTTGGTCATCGTTTATCGCCTTATTGTATAAATTGTCTGACAAGGAATCCACGTCATTAAACAAATTGAGGTATAAATGCTACCTTAGGTCTGCATACAAGTCATCAGCCCATTTGGCGTCTTTACATATCTGCGCAGACGTATCAATAAGGAGGTGGCTGACTAGTTCGTGCATTCGTCATTGCTTTTCTCGTAACTATTCAAAGTCCGAAAAAATTACTTATTCATAAATTGTAGAGAATCTTATCTACTTTTTCAAAGTATAGGATAATGTTTACAATGAAATGCTTACTTTTCGTGTTATGAAGAGAAAGTCTCTAAAAAATGTGTTTTTTGCTATTTCCGAAAATACCATTTTTCGCCGATTTCTCAACGCCCCTTTGCGCAGAAACCATATACGTCGTACAAAAAAAATGATGCAAACATGAATTGTAGATAATTTTCTCGTTTTTATTTTAATATAGGGGCACCTTTTGCGTAAAAAGTTTACTTTGCAAGTTATAAGCCAAAAACCAAAAAAACGTGTGATTTTTAGTGGTTTTTTGATGATTTCTCATATTTGCCGAAAAAAAAATTGTTGGACAACTTCAGATTCGTGTTCCGCATCCCAAAAAACATAAAGTAAGCCAATGAAAACAATTACACCAGAACTTTCCACTTCAAACTACCATTTGACTGGACTAAATGACGTTTCTGCTTTTTGCAATTTGGGTTTTAGTAAAGTTAGTAAATCGTCTATTCGCTCACAGTAAAGTTTAGAAATAACTAATTCTTGTATGAATTAGTCTGAAAGTTGTAAACAAGCACCCATTTTTGAAGTGGGAGTTAAGTGTTACTTATCTTATTTGCCTTAAACTGGCCAGGAAACGAAAATTGAGCCACGGATAAGAATCTTAGAGAAGTCGTCCAAAGATGGCGAGGTATCTTGAAGTGGGTGCAAAGATTTTCCGCAGGAAGTTACTGGTTGTATCACGTCGGCAGGCTGTCACATGTAGTGTTTTCTTACTAATTCTTTGAATAAAAGGCTGTTATTGTAGCTTGATGAGAGCTTTAGATATTTATTTATATTTGTGAAGCGAGAGAATGAATGTGTGACTCTTAAATTATAAAATTATTGGTTGTTTTTTACTTGTTGTTGCCTTGGATACTAACTACCCAAATCATGCTAATCACCACAAGGTACGTACAAAACACAGAAATAGCAATACGATATCCAAAGCTTGCATAACAAATTTCTTCTGAGATTAACTTCAAATAATAGAACAAATTGGTCATAATATTTTATTTATTTTAGTACTAATTATACCATCTGTTGCATTTAAACATTTTAGTAAACTATTTTTTTATATCCTATATGACCTAATACCTTAATGATTCAAAATTGAAAAAATAGTTAATACAAGAAATTATCTTTAAATAATAAGGGTAATTTCTTGAAGTCTACACGCAAAGTTTATTGCCTTAAAAACATTACATTTTCAGGTGTATTTTCTACAGATATAATTATATAAACTATAAGGAATAGTACAAGAATTATGTAAATTACATTTATTTTACATCTTTTCTGAAATACTCAACTTTGTTAGTCTTAATTAATTTAATGTTTTATTGGGGTGGATAAAGTTCATCCATAGGAAACAACCTATAGACTCTGTTGAAAGTATCTAGGATAATTCCTATTAAAGTATTCTTAATTATTGGCTCTAACTCGTCTTTTAAGATTTCTATGTTGTCATTGATGGCATTGTTAACGGTTTCAGTTATAGCTGCATTATTAGCAAACAAGTTATCTAATCTTACTCGTATGTTCTTTAATTGAATTATATCATCAAATTTAACATCATCGATTTTCATATACATTTTATTCTTCTTGACATACGTACTAACTATCCATGTGCTATTTGTAGATAAATCAGCTGTACATAAAAGAAATGTTTAATGTATAGTACAATATGTTTATTCAAATTTTTACTTACTTGCATTAAAGCTTAACTGCCCCTGACCATTAAGTTCAAACAGCAAGATCTTACCACTTAATTTGTACATTGATTCAATTCTAACTTCTGGTATTCGTAAAATATTGGTAAACGTAATTTTATCTAACAGAAAGTTAACTACATGATCTTCTATTTTTAGATTTTGCAAACCAGATACCGTGCCATTATACAATTCTATATCCATATTGACGGATCCGGTATTACCAGTATCTATTTTTATCTCAGTGAATGCAAATGGGTCTACAGGTGGCACATCCATTTCCGGTATTCCTTTGATCAAGTGAGGCATTATCTCATATACTGTGTTGGAGAAACACTGCCCAAGATTTGGATCGTTTCTTTTGCATACGTGGACATAGGATGCTACAAAAATAAACCAGATTAGCAAAACAATCGAAAGAATAAAAATAACTAGCTCTTTAGTTTTTAATATTTAACATGTTGAAACTTTTATACGTTCTAATAAATATATAATAGGCTCTGAACCGAGAAACTGAAAATTAATTAGAAAGTCTCTTAAGGTATTTTATAGAAAAAGATCATCTCAGGGTACTCACTCATATTGTAGGAGAGTACGAGAAATTCGGCAATGATGCTATTGTCCGATTTTGGATGCTATGAGTAAATATTATTTGCTGAATAAAAAACTACATCCTATGATTCGAAAGTGTTTAGAGGTATATAATTATTATTTAAATCAATATATGCCTTACTACAATGAAGTGGAGTAGGAGGATGTTATTAGGATCTTACTTAGATCAATACTAGAAGTTGCAGTAATTAAAATTTCAAATGCTACTCCTAAACTACTTAATATAATTACAAAAATAAATGATATTGCCTCGAGAACTTTGGCAACTGGCTGATAGTGCTAAGCATGACACTTCGCTAGATAAGAATAGAACGAATAACCAAAAATAATTGAGTTGAAATACCATAAGATATGATACAGTACACATAATTATGATAAGGTTGGCACTTCGAAAATTTCCCACTATACATTAAAAGCTACGCGTTTGTACTAAAATTTGTTACAAAACATTAATAGTTACAGTATGAAGGAAACTTTTTGCAGGATCTACTTTACTTTATTCCTCCCTGTCATCGTTTTCGACTAATCTTTACTTTATTCTTTGTCAGTTGTTAGAGTATTTTTTCCAAATTTAGCCCACTACGAACGTCACGAGTACCGTCAAAAGAAAAAACCTCCTGGCCTTATACATTCACGTTGCTGCTTGCCCAATTTAAAATCAGAGGGGCGAAAATCAGTGCAATAAAGCTTGTATAGAAAAGTTTTGTGGCAAAAATAAATGGAAGAAGAAAAGTTGAAAAAAAACATTTTGCGTATGTGGAGTGAAAATACGGTGAAAATGTGATTAAAACATTCGTAGAAGACCAAAGAGTTGCTGACAATCCAAGGAGTGGAGGACCGAAAGGGCTTTTTGATAGAAAACTATAAATGAAACTTCTTTAGAGGATTTGCAAAATCCATTTGGATACATCCATACATCCATTTTTGTACACAATTTGGTAAAACAGAATAAAACTACAGTTTCAATGGCAGAAAGAATGAAGGTGAGAAATTTCTTTATGACCTATAAAAAATTCCAAAAAGCAACAGGCGAACAATTGACTAGAGCAATTCAACGAGTTAGAAGACGAAGCTCGGAAATGGTTTCAACAGGAAAACAATTTTGTTTCAAAGGAAGAGAACCCACCTAATTGCCCTGAACTTCGCTCAATAGAAAACTATTAGGGACTAATCAAACAGAGGCTACGAAAGAAAGTAGAAACAGCCGAAGATGTGAAAGACTGTTAACGAATATATCATAAATAAAGTAAAACGGTATCTGCAGAAGTGGTACAGAATCTAATGAGAGGAATTAAACGAAAAGTGAGGCAGTTCAGTGGACAGGAGTTATAATTTAAAATTTGGTTTATTTTTGTATTACTAAAGTCTGTAAGAGTTCTAGTAAATGTATCTATAATGTTAGATTTGTTGTTATTGTGATATTGAGCTGTAAATGTGCTTCTAGTACAGCCTTACGTTCGGTTCAGTTAGAAAATTTAAGATTTCAATAACAGAGCATTATGTATGTCGAAAACGGCCACAATTTAAAATTGCTTTGGAATTTTCAATATGTCTCAAAAAGTTATGTCGTATCAAAGCTGTTTTTTAAATGGAACTTCTGTAGGTTATTGTATTTTGCATTCTCCCCAGTGCATTGCTAGCACTAGTCGTTGGTGTCATTGGTGTACGAACACATCTGGCCATAATGTAACATTAGTTCTACATTTACTTCGAAATTATTCTAAAACTTCTAAAACTGAACATCGGTTATTGTTCAGCAATCGGTTCAAACAAAAAGTTTCCTATCGCACTCAATACCCTGAAAAGCTAAATGTGTGGGCTGGAGTTATAGGAAACACCGTAATTGGTCCCTTTTTTATTGATGGCACACTAATCGGAAACAAATATTTAGATCTATTGGAGAACCACATAATTGTTGCCTTCACGAGCAGAATATTAGAATAGAAGATATTTGGCTGCAACAAGATGGCTGCATAGCTTATGAAAGCGTAGTTGTGCAAGAATCTTTACACAACACATTTATGGGACATTTAATTAGTCGCAGGAGATATATTCCATGGGCCCCAAGATCTCCCGACCTATCTACGAACGATTATTTTATTTGGAATTACATTAAGGCCTCACACTGTAGACGAGTTAAGAAATACAATTATACAAGCTTTTGCCACAATTACTCCATAAATGTTAGCAAATGCGAGGCAGTGCTTTTATAATCGACTGGGTTATTGTTTAGCTCAAGAAGGGGGACTGTTCAAGCACTTATTATAATAATAATAATTGATTTCGATTATTTATTAGACATTAAATAATTACTTCAAGATTGTCATAGTTCTTGCGTTTAATTTATTTCCGTTTTCTAATTTTATGTGAACCATATGTTAGCATTTTTGTTAAGAAATACCTGAATATAACAATTATTTTATTAATTAACAACAATATTATTAATTCCAAATGTTATATATGTTACTGTGGTATAACATAGCACTAGAGACGTAGTTAAGGGTAGAGACAGAAATTAAACACAGGTCACAATTTAACGATGTACTACATAACAAGCCTCAGGGCACTAGCTTCTAGGTTCCTAATACTAAGCGGTAGGGGAATTAGGTAAGCAGCGCCCCTGGTCGCCAATTTCTAGAAACCACTACAATTAATTAAGATAAATATTTTTACCAGGCCTGCTTCAAGTTCATGGTTCGATGGAGTCGATGGAACGACTGACTGTTAACCTAAAACAGACCCGTTTATATACTGTATATTGCGGAAGTCATTAGCATGTTAATGTAAACTGGTGGGTGCTGCGCAATGGATGGTTCCGCGTATTCGTTAGTATTCTTTTGTTTGCTGAAGTTCTCCGAATTAGAGCAGCTATCTCGCGTGTGTAAGCACCATGAAACCAACATTACATAACGTTATGAAGAAATGTATTAACCGTGGAAAATATTTGCACTAGTTCGAATGCACTTTGCGAATTAGTGAACTAAACAATTATGAATTGTTTAGTTCTGGATAATTCCGTTTGTGATAATATAACAAACCGTCTCTGTATCTAGTTACTGTGTGAACCTAGTACCTGCAATCTGTATACCATGCGTGAAACGAAAAGTGCGTAGTGTACGTGAGCGACTTGTTTAAGCAGTTTACGGCCGGCTCGGTACCTCGACGGGACCCTTCTCTCGCTTCAGCCGTAATATGTAACATAGTACGGAATACAGCAACGGTATACTAGAGCCTCCATATTCTAATGTGCATTTAACTTGTATACACGGGGAGGTGCACACGAATAAAATCATAATAATTACTCAGAGCCGGCGAGTGGTCTGAGAACGCTACTTGCATTCCAAGGGTGTGGGTTCGAAACGCGAGATTTCTAAACCTAATGGACTTTCTTACGGACGTGTATTGTGGCGCCGTGATTGGTCAGCTTCTGTGGCGCACAAATATGAAATGAAAACTATCATAACAACTGACGTGTTTAGATAAATTCAATGTTGTTTTATAGTAGAGTGCATATTAATCCTTTTTGTGACTTAATAATAGTTTAATTAATAAGTCGTTTTAATTAATTAGAATTAATTATAACGATAGATGTTTAAAGGTTTAACTATTAAAAGAAGCTTTGATATTTTAAATAAATAATATAATCGATTTCGTGCTGTCGAATACTGTGTCACAATAATTTAAACAGCAGGGTCGACTAAACTTTTTGCAAGAATTATCAGAACCCATCATCTCTTTCAAATGATTATGATGATTGTGGTCATTCACATTTTTAGAAATTTATTATGTAAATAGGACTAATTTTAATATTAAATGTGACATAAATATCAATATTTTAAATAATTTTCGAAGTTAATCACCACTGCTTGCAAGGAAAAAGCCTTAATAATGTACTGATGACATTTATATTTTTTGATATATTCTGCAAGTTTAAAGGCTTTTTCCTTGCAAGCAGTGGTGATTAACTTCGAAAATTATTTAAAATATTGATATTTATGTCACATTTAATATTAAAATTAGTCCTATTTACATAATAAATTTCTAAAAATGTGAATGACCACAATCTTCATAATCATTTGAAAGAGATGATGGGTTCTGATAATTCTTGCAAAAAGTTTAGTCGACCCTGCTGTTTAAATTATTGTGACACAGTATTCGACAGCACGAAATCGATTATATTATTATTTATTTAAAATATCAAAGCTTCTTTTAATAGTTAAACCTTTAAACATCTATCGTTTTAATTAATTCTAATTAATTAAAACGACTTATTAATTAAACTATTATTAAGTCACAAAAAGGATTAATATGCACTCTACTATAAAACAACATTGAATTTATCTAAACACGTCAGTTGTTATGATAGTTTTCATTTCATATTTGTGCGCCACAGAAGCTGACCAATCACGGCGCCACAATACACGTCCGTAAGAAAGTCCATTAGGTTTAGAAATCTCGCGTTCGAAACCTACTTACGGCGACAGGATTTTTCTAAATTGGAAGATTTGGTCACCTCGACTGTGGGTGAGTGGGATTGTGTTGAGAGACATATGACCTTAGACGTTGGTTCTCTCGTAATGTAGGCGTAAAACAAAAAAAACCAATACAAAATTTATGTTTGGAAGGTAAAATATCATAAAAATACAAAGAAAATCAAACACAATTTTAAAAAGAAAGAAATAACCCGAAAATGCAACAATATCTTTTAAAGAAACTGTATCGTATTTTAGTTCATATTGTTTATAGATGCACTTAAAGTCATTATAAGATAAATGTTAATACTATAAAACAAATTCATTTAATATGTTAATGTATGTAACGCTATAATGTTTCTTAAATACTTATGAGAAATTGTGATTTTGATAAATACTTCAAGACCATGTTCAAGGTATAATCGTCACCACTACAATTTAGCATACAGTGCGTTTCAATGAAAGCATCCACACTAAATATTTTCCTTTTCGGCAAGTTAAACAAATGTATTGATCTTTCTTAGCTACCCATTTAGTAGTAGCCACCCCCTTAAAATATTTTATTTCATTTCGTATTTCAAACAATTGTTTATATACCTACCACAATTAGTAAAATAAAGTATATCTCTATCTCCGTTGTCAATGACACCGGAGTTCAAGACGTCCTTGATCTCCGTTGTTGCTGGCAACGTAAATCATTTGATATTGCATAACAGCCATACGTGACATGCTGCTTTTTATCTTTTATCTCATGGTTACGAGTATGATGACACAGACAAGGCAACTTGCTTCTTTATACAATAAATTCGGATTAATTTTAAAGAAATTAGGATTGAAATACGAAATAAAATAAAACAATTTATGCAATAGGGAGATCAAGCTTCTTTAAATCCTCGAAGATGTTATTGCAACGTTCTTTTTAAAATAATAATCAAAAATGCTGTTTAAAATCGTCTATTAATAAAGAAAAGCTTATTTACAATGCACTTAATTAAAAACACTATAACTATAAACTATTTAACCAACTATTAAAAAAATGCTAGATATTTACAAATTTATTTGAGGACTATTTATATAAAAACTATTTATGTATTAACTAATTATTTAGAGTACATTTCAACACGACGCCGGTTAAACATTAACTAACCTCCTTCTACCCACGAATCAATTTATATCTTTCATACGATGTCTCATACATCTAGAATATTCGATGACGTGTTGATGAGTCATACACGCAGCTGTCGATAAGTGACGTCAATGAGGCGTGTCGATGAGTCATACTTGCACGTGTTGATTGATGAGTCATACAGTTGATGACTCATACATCTAGAATGTTTGATGACGTCATATGTGGGTTTACTATTCCTCACATTATAACGCATCGGCGTTATAATCCACTTCTCGGATTTAAAGTATCGCTTGATCTCCTAATTACATAATATATATTTTGCAACACTAATGTTTTTACACTGTTACAATGGCCATATAAACGCGTCTGTTATTTTCCATTTAAAATTACGGTTTCTCTATAAGATACGTCGTTAATAACAACGTTATCTTATAGCGTTATAAAATACGCTGCTGCATAGTATTCAAGTAACATTTTATTTATAGTAAAAAGTACAATTATTGAATTGCAATCTGTGATCACTACTTGAGCTAGAACTGTCATATTGCTCCCTATTGCTTTTGTTTGTAACTTCTTCGACTTCTGCTGTTACATCCCATGTAGACTTTGGACTCGACGTTCTACTGACTTCTGCTGTTACATCCAATGTAAACTTTGGACTCGAGGTTGAATCACCGAAAACTTTTCTGGCAGTCTTTGCTTTTTCTTCAAATGATTCTTGTATATAAGACTCTGCCACGTTCGAAGATGCCCATCCTCCATGTCTCTTCAAAGAAGTTATATCTGCACCTACATTACAATTTAAATTACTTTTTATTCTTTATTTCAATGTTTATTTGAATTAAATCGAGGTTGAGCTTCAAAAATTGTCGAAATTTGCTAAATTAGCAATGTTAATTATCCTGCTAATAATTCACAACACTAACTATACAATACCTGCGTTAACCAAGAGAGTCGCCGAACTGCGACGAAAAGAATGCCCAGTGTAACTTGTTGGACTTTCCAGCTTAAGAAAAGTTGCAATATTTTTAGGAATCGCTCCAATGGTGTTAATTCCTACATTTTGGCGGCTACACCTGCCCTTTTGATAATGCAAAAAAAACCTGAGAGGTGAGTTTGTAGGGCGCAAAGCAAAATAACGCCGATACAGGTAGATGGTGTTCACTCCAAAACCTTCATTAGTTATACAGAACCTTCTATCTTTATATGTTTTAGTATCAGAAATAATAACATTCAGTTTATCACCATAATCCTGTATATCATCAAATTTCAAAGCACACAATTCAGCTTTTCTGCAGGCCCCAGCAATTCCGAAGATCAACGCAACCTATACAAAGGCATACAATGTATATAAGAATAGTACAATTATTATTACTTACCTTCATAAATAAATATTCTCCGTCTTCCGCTTGTTTTAAAAATGTTTCGATTTGTTCTCGTGTCAAGACGTTAGGTTTTTAGCACGATATCTAACATTTAATTTTTTTAAATAAGGAATAACAGCACCAAACTTTTCAATATCTGTGTTTTCCTTAGCCTTCAGAGTAGCTTTTAATATCGAATATTCTGGCCATAAGGGGAAGCAGGTGACAGCTTTTGCGACTGTAAACACAATATCAGTTAGCTTTTTAAAAAAAATTGTGTGCACACTTACCCTCATATCAAGAAAGGCCAAAATGACATCTTCAGTTACTTCCTGGATGCCTTTTCTATTCTTCCATTCGTTAAACGAAACATACACTTTTTCGTACACACTTTTAGACTTTGTAGGCAACAAATTGGCCCGCAATTCTTTTCCCTTTTCTTGTATTTCTTTTGGAACGTTTACCGACATTTCAACGACGAAAAATTTGTTGTTTCAAAATTTGTTGATATTGTTGCCGTAGTACTCGCGGAAATCTTCGCATTTTGTGTAGGTATTTTGCGAAATGTCAAAATGACAGTTTTCGAATAAAAAAATTTTAATTTTTGATTTGTTAAAATTTGGAGAAGTATTAGTGTTGCAAAATATCTTGAAGACAACACGAGTTTTATAGGTAAAAAATCTCGGTCTATTAAATTCTCGCTTCCTGCGGTCGCTCGAATTTAAACTACAACCTCGATTTTTAAACTGTCTATAAAACTCTTGTTGTCTTATTACACATATGGCCATGACTCATTTTAAACGATTTTCAATTCTGGACATGACCATCATATTCTTTTTTGTTTTTTTCTTTACTTACTGCGTTTTCAACAACTCCAAAATAAAACACTGGTATTTCAAAAAATTATAATTTTATTATTAACGAAATTTTAGCATCCCTTTTTCTTATCCAACAGGCAGGGATTGTTTGATCCAGGAACTGCCGAAACTGTTGGATCCAACAACAAAATGTGGAGGTGCTCCATCATGTTAAAAACTAAGTTCATTTTTGTTCTGTTCTGTGGATCTGCTAAATCTCCAAGTAATTTCAACCAAGACTTGCCACTTAAGTTTCCATTAAGAAAAAAGGGTCTAACAATGTCGTCACCTGTGATACCACACCAAATATTTAATTTTTGGAAGCTATGAGCATTACCAGGATGGTCTGAAAAGTTTCCGACCTTAACGTGAAGATGGCAACACTCGTCAATAAAAGCTAGGGAACGTAGTTGTGCATCTTTTGACAGGTACTCACCAAAATTTCAACCATTTTGGACGCGAAGTTGTTATTTGACAATCGTTTGAGTGGGTCGATGTGAGTGTTTTTGTGAAAATGGAAAAAATCTAGTATCGAGCTGTCATTAAATATTTGTTTTTGAAAGGCAATACGCTTACGTAAATCAAAGATGAGTTGGACTCATTATGCATTACTTGCTTTTTTTTCGAAAATTATATCATTCATGAAAAAGCAAACTTGTAACATTAGCATTTATTATATAATATTTTATTATTTAAAATCTTTGTTAGGATACAACCTTCTATTTTATATCATTAAAAGTCTATCATTGCATTTACAGAATTTCTTAATTGAAAAATTTATTTTATAGTACCTAATTAATCACGGTTGCACATTGTAGAGAAGGAAGGACTACTAACATTTTTATTGAATTCTACTGCTAAACAACTTTGTATTTAACTGTTTTTTGTCAAAAGAAAATAAATTATGAAAGAATAATTTCAGGCGGAATATACCGTAATTGATTATTTAATTGTGTCACTCAGTGACATTGAATACACATTATTATTTCTTTTTTATCTTACCCGTTGCTTGGTAGCGGCTTTTCCTTTTCTACAATAAAGATTAGATTGTAAACACGATTTAAATCCAATATGTCCCACTAAATATAATATGCAGCAACGATGAATCACAATTTTACACATTTCTATATTTTTACATATACCTATTTAGTAAATAATTGTAAAAATTAGAAACTTTCAATTCTCCAAAAGCTAGACCTTTGAGTTCTGGGGTTTCTGAAATGTCCGATTCATTTCCAAAAGTACAATGTTATATAGTTCAACCATAAATTAAATAAATACAAGAAATTATAGTTCTTAAATTATTTATACGGTGTGTTTCACTTCACAGCTTGACACCCCTCTGTCTTTGATATTTGTTATCAAATCAATTCCAATTTTTTTCAGGTATAGAACCCCTTAAAAGAGATTTGTGTGTAATTAGAATAATTTATTATAATTTATTATAATCCACCAGCATACTACGATCAAAAATAAATGCAAATAATTGAGAAAATATAGTAGGTTTTAAATAAAGTTCCGATTAAACAAGAACCTACTATGTTTCTTCAATTATTTGCTTTTATCATCTTTTAAGGGGTTCTGTACCTGATAAAAATTTGGAATTAGTTCAATCATAAATAACAAAGATATATGGGTGTCAGGCTTTAAAGTGAAAAACATTGTATATCTGAATAACAAAAGGCTGGTACCTACCTAAATTCTAAAAATGATAATCAAATACTAATTTATTTAATAAAGACTAAAACTTAACTTACGAATTTCTCTAGACATAACACACCAATAAAATATTAACTGCAAAATTAACAAAGTTCTTATAAACTCCATTGTGCTTTTAATGCTCTTACGATTATTTAAAATCAAAAGTTTAATTTGTTAGTTTTCGATCGATTAATAAGTATTTTTATTCCCCACCAAATAATATAAACAAACGAAGTTTTAATGCTTGCAACTATTATACCAAAATTCTACTACTGCCACTGATTAAATGTTAATCAATTAATGAAACTTTAAACATACTATAAATACCTTGTTGGTTTTTATTTTGAAGGTTAGCTTCTAGATACTACATAGTTTATTTTTGTAAACAATTTAAAAAGTTAATTTGCATAATTATGTAATGAATTTAGTTAATAAAATATCAGTTATACTTTGATAACTACAATGTAATACATAATTATACCAAAGGTTGTATTATAATTTACAAAATATTTATTTGTGTACCAAAGCACTAAAGTTCAATTTTTTTATTACGAAAATATATATAATTACAACAGAAATTAAATAAACTTTAATGACAAGAAGCACATTAATTTTATAAAATTTCAAAAAAACAAATTTTATTAGGGGCACTTGTTGTACTTGTTACTAATTGTAATGCAACTTACCGAAAATCCTGCTGTATAATGGATTACTTTTCTGGCGATTTCACTTTAGTTTAGGGAGTATTTGATAAAAAGTAAATATTGCAAAGATAATGTCACATATGATAATTTAAATACTTACACATGTCCTACATGTTCAGATCAAAGCTTGTCACTATTCGTTACTCCAAATAGCTAGTAACGAATATTATGAAAGGCACATCGTTAAACAGAATGGTGTTATAAATAGTAAAATTAATTTTTAATAATAACTTACAGATGGACTGCATATTTCTTCTTCGGAAATGTCGAATCTACGACCCTGAAAGAATAGTACTCGAGAATCGTATTTATTATTGGTTATCAATCCCTATACAGGGTGAAACTTAGTAACTAATATAACTAGAAACCTAGTAATGGAGAGTAGCTGTAATAATTTAAAACATCTTTTCCTTATCAACATGTGGTCGCTTCCTGCTAACTAGTTATCGAGAAAATCGCATTTTAAATTTTAAGTACGTCCATTGTCCTCACATTAAAAATGCTAAACCAACGAATGTATTCGTACGAATGCCATTTTTATAATAACGACTACTATCCATAACCTGGAAACCAGGCCGCAGAAATAATGAAGCTTGTGTGAGGGGCAGCCGACTTACAGATGTTATAGCACAAATTCCACATTTATGTTACAGCTGAGGGAAAATGCAGAAAACCTTAACCGGATCTGCCGACACCAGGAGTCGATCTTGGGCTGCCTTGGTGAGAGACCAGCATGCAAGTCGCTACACTACCGAAACTATTATTTCATTTATTATATGTACTATTATTTTATAAACGTAAATGGTATACAAATATTTTTATATTATTGCATTAGCATTAAAGATTGAAATTTTATTTTCCATCGCATTATAGAAAACGACAGATGTTTTACTTCTATCTGCCTGCAAGATACTGCTAGTAAAACTACCGGAACAAAAACAATTTAAGTTGTATTCCGTTACCACGACTTCTAAAAATATTGTGATAGGAGAAATTTTAAATTTCTTACATTATTTATTTACCTTGGATAAATGCATTAAAACTACTTTATATTAATTTCATATCTGATATATCATATCTGATTTTCAACTCATTCATACTCGGGTGGAACAAATGCTGGTAAAAAGGCAGATGCGGAAGGGTAATGTTGGCAACAAAAACTTGCCTGACAAATTTATTTTTTTATTAAACAACATTAATCAATAAATAACATTAAAACTTATTAATTACTAAATAATTAATTATTAATCGGTCCGGCTGGCTAACCAACGAAGATCCACATCGCCTTCGCTTCTCTATAAAGTACAATGATGCTTACTGAGCAAAGCCATCTGGATCGAAGTGAGATCGAGCCTGGAACCGGGATAAAGTCTTTCGACTCTAGGATCCGTTCCATGGGGACACGTGTATATGACCTCAATGTTGGTACCGGCAATGAAAAAATAAATCTTTTGTAATATAACTAGCGATCCGATTCTTTGAATTACAAATTAAAGCTTATATCTATTCCAATATTTTAACCCACGACAAACTCTGTTAAGTTTATACATGTGGCCAGGTACACTGTAAAAAATGAAGTGTTAAATCTTACACTCAAATAACACCCAGAGTGGTTCCTATTTATCCACACTGACGAGTGTAAATAACATTGGCCTTAAAAGTGGTAAAATATATAACAACTTTAACCTTCAATGCAGGTTAAAGTCATGGACACTGAGTGTAAAAATGACAACCATATTGTTGAGAAAACATATTTGTTGAGTGTAAAGTATGCACGAACTGAGTGTTAATTTCCCATTCTTTTAGTGTAAAAATTATTGCTTAAATGGTAAGGAACATTTTTTTAATGGAAAAGGAACCAACTATAGTGGCTACAATCATTTATTGGAGCGTAAATAACTATTTTGTTCGTGTAATTATATACTTCTATTTTTGATTCAGATATATTTTTTTTAATTTAGGATAAAACAGAAAAAGGTAAAAAAATAGTGCACACAAATATTAGTTTTATTTTAAAACAAAATGCAAAATATAAATACATTCTAAATCTAAATAATCCAATGTAAATACATATTGTGATGATTTTCCTTCATTATTTGAAAATCATGAATTCTTAATTTTGTTACCCAATGTAAAAAAGTTCAAAGTCAAAGTGTTTGTATTTATCATTTGTAATCATGAATTGAATTTTTAAAAGGATTTATTGTTAAAACTATTCAAGTTTGAGTTAATTTATTTATTGGATACATGTATATAGTAACAAAATTTGATCAGGAAAACAATTTTGGGTCTACAGGATCTTCACTTCCAGTTAAATCTGAAAAACAGGTTTATAAAACATTACAAACATTATTAACAGCAATATAAAAATAGTCTTTACGACCATATATAGTTAGTAGGTACATAATACAATTGCTTTATAGACAATAATCAAATTACTGAAATAATGATCAAGGTCAAGCTATTTTTTGAATAAAATTATAAACTATCAAAATATATGGAAAATAATTGCAAGAAAAACAATATTAAGTTACCGAGGGGTAGTGCTGTAAATAAAAGGGGGAGATGAATTTAATAAAATGATAAAAATGGTTGTAAATGAATTTGTCCAGTAAATAAATGTATAAGTTATAAAGAAAATAATAAATAAAAGTTTAAGAAGTTATCCTGGGTTAATAGTGTATAGTTTATTGGTTAAAATAATTAAAAAAGAACTACAGGAGAAGAACGTAAAATATTAATTAGTATCCTACATACGGTTGTTTTCAAGAAACCAGCAACAAGTGAAGAAGAAGTTAGCAATAATGTTTCTTGAATAGTAATCAAGAAATGCTATTTAAGAAAGGTAAATAAATAAAAAGAAAATTGATCTCACCATTTCAGTATTGACAGCTATCCAGCCCAGAGAATGGTTTTGGGAGTACCACAGCAGCAGAATCTTGAAGGGCATAACACCAAGCAGCATGCAGCTACAACAGAAAATAAAGTGAATCACAGAATAAGGTTTGTGGAAATAGAAACAAGTGTATATAAAGCATATCTAGTGTTTCTCATAGATAGAAAAGTAAATCCAATTAAAAGAAAATTTCATACAGACTCACCTGTCACAACACTGATTTGTAAAACTGCAAGTGATCAACCTATGGCATAAAAAAGATAAATGGTTAAATTATAAATACAGAATTAATAAATAAAAATATGTACAATATAATAGGTACAATATTTAAATATTATAGAATACCTTATAGACAAAATGTTATAATTTGTATATTATATTATTTACATATTATTATTTACAGCCGTACTTATAGATAAATTACACGCGTGTAACACAATGTTTATTAATGTTACACGCGTGTAAATCTTTCTATAAGTACGGCTGATAATATTAAAATAATAAAAAAGTGAATCTTTACTACTAGGAAATCAACATTAGTTTTGAACAATTACCTATGAGCTCTTTTGTATGATTAGGGTAAATGACTCAGCCATCACCATCATGACCACCAGAGTTTCTGTAATTAAAGTTTTATTAAATTTATTATTGACACATTCTAATTTACATTACAAACCTTACCTGTAATTATAGAAACGACATTTAATGTCACTAATCACAATGTCAGTTCTTAATAATCACACGTGAATTTTATAAACACATGTACGCCATCGCCGCCATATTTTTAAGCTGAGTTCGGCCGTCAATGTACCAACCTACTATACCAATGCGTAGAGCGCGGCAATAATTAAACTATGGAAGTATAATTTCATTACATACATACTTAGGGTTAGGTACTACATAGCAGGAACCAGAAACGGTTTTGCATTTAAATTGTTCCTTGTAAACCAAAAATCTGAAAATAATTTTATCTATTATTTATCCACAATTCACGTAAACATTATTATTTTTATTTATGCATAATGATGACTTAAATTACAATGGATCCACATGGCAGCTAAAACTTTTAAATAAGAAAAAGCTGAATAGACACAACCAGGACTGGAAATTATAGTTTTAAAATCTTACTTAATTGCACAATATCGTAGAAAGATGCATCCTCTTCTATTTTAGCATATTTACTTTTATTGGCTAGTTGAATCTTAAAAATCATTGTTGTCACTTTCAAAGAGAACCAACTACATTCAAACACAAACAGTAAATAAAAATGCTCACGTCCAATCGTGATTATTCGCGTTGGAGGTGGATGTTCGGTGGATGACACTCGCGAGGGTTAAATCGGTTTTGTTGGATCTTATTAACACTCTTTAATGTTGTTAACATGCTAGAATAGTGAAATACATTTTTTGAAAGATGACTCTTACACTAACGGGAGTATCTTTACTAAATTCAAATGATTTTTGTACACCAAAAACATTATTTTTACCCATTTTAAAATTAAGATAACACTCATAAGAAACCTGGTGCTGCATGTTAATTTTGGTTGTTAATTTCATTCACATGAGTGTAGAAATTTACACTCAGATATTTCACCACACCAAATATGTTTTTGTTAACCACCACTGCATTTTCTACTGTGTACATGAAGATTTTAACTTTAAATTGAATAAAACGCTAACCCTAAGCCCTTCAGAGAAAAGCTTAAACAAAGACACTTTTTTTGCAATCTCCACAAAAGTTATTTGTTTTAACAGTAGTTTAATAAGTTTATAAGTTTTAACTATTTTGACTTAGTCTCTTTTCTCGCAAGTTTTGAATCGTAGTTGCTTATCAAACGTAAATAGTACCACTTTCAATCCTAATAACACGATATTTATTTATTTTTGGGCGAGGAATCGGGATGGCAAATCATCCTCCGTACCTCATGACACCGATTATTTACTACTAGCAAATACCCGGCGCGCTTTGCTACGCTTTATTGAAATTACATGTTTTTACTTTTTGTAATTGTCAAATTACCAAATTTGACAATTGACAACATATCTATTCACATCAATCTCAGTACCCATTTTTAACTTCCATATATGGGGTTTTCGCTGTTATTTCGGACCACGATGGCCGAGTCCAATTTGGTCTTATTTTCTATTCTGGGCCAAGACCTTTCCAATGATACCAATTTCATCCAAATCGGTCCAGTGGTTGCGGAGAAAATCGCATACATACATATATACAGACAGACAGACAATCTTTCCCTTTTATATATATAGATGATCATTTGGCCGACCCTACTAGAATTTCGACGAATCTGGGGAAAATGTACCCCAGTACCCACATAACCAAAATTACCTAGAAGGTAACTAAAAGTTAATCTCTCAAAAATACAAAGTTACCATTTGTCAACCAAAAGTTGGTCTGTAGGTTAACTATGTCACAAATTACCTAACCATAGAGCTACCCTAAGGCATCCTCAAAGTTGTTAAAAGGTTAATCAGAAAAGATATCCAAAAGCTAACCTTGAGAGTAATCTTTTGGGCACCCCCTCGACATACCCGAAAGTTAACCTTGAAAGTCATCTTTTGGACACCTCCCCAACAAACCAAAAAGTTAAGCCCTGTGGTTAACTTTTATATCATTCCAAGTGAGTATCCTTAAGTTATCTTATAATGATGTGCAAATGATAACCATATCCACTGTACAAAAGTTGACCCGAGAAACATAACTAAAAGTTAACTGCTCATTCTAACAAAAAAATAACCTTTGGGGTGTATAACTATAAGGCTTCTATCTATCCAAATAATGCTATTACGACTTCGATTAAGATCGATCATTTTATTTCTTTGAGAATGGATATTAATAGTAATAATAATAAATTGTCTTTATTTTAGAAATGTATTAAACATTTATAAATAAAAAAATACATATACAAGTAATTGCTATTTACAAATATTTTACATGCGGCTTCTTTTACAGCGACTTCTTAATTCTTTCTGCAGACTTCCGGATCCATACTTTTGTGGATGACAAAATTTCCAGTTCAGTGGCACTGGGTATGATTTTTCGAACTGCAACTGAAAGTAAACATTAAAACCTTATCTAAAAAGAAGAATTATCAACTTACCTGAATGATTATTGGAAATGATGCACATACACTAAATGAACACTGACTAATTGAACTAATACTCAATACTAATTGAGAACTGATGCTACTTCTTTGAAGAGACGATATAGAATGACCAACCATCTTTTTCAAATACCAATGATTTAAGTAAGTCCGAGAGATACAGCGCATGACTGATGATGCACAACCCTCTACCCTTTTAATAATTTACGTTGTGTAATCTTTTACGACCGATATTTTAAACTTTACGTAGCAATACCAGCAACAAATTTACTTTTGGTCACAAACTGAATAACTGAATACTTATTTATAACTATATTTATAATTATAGCCGTATAACTATATTTATTAGAAAAGGGTGTTCTAGCACTAAAATATATTGTAACGTTCTTTCTAAAAATAATAATACAAGTGCTGTTTAAAATCGTCTATTCACAAACAAATATTTATTTCTATACACTAATACACTATAAATTAACGCTATGATTATAAACCATTAAAAACTATTATTTACAGACTATGAATTTCTAATACAACATTTATATTCACTATTTATTTTGTAATACACAGTTAATGACTTGCTGTTGACTGCCTCCCTTTTATCCGCGAGTCGCTTTTATACCCTCCTACAATCGTACTAGAAGCCGGTAGAAACTACCATGTATTTCTGGAAGGTGCTAGATAAACAGTGCCTCGTTTACATTGTTGGTGCTATGCGTCATTCTCTCGAATGCCGCAGAATACTCCATCCGCTGCTCGAGAAGGGGTTCTTTCTTTTTCTCTCTTGTTACACTGCCCCCCTCTTCAAGTCTGTTCTGTCCCAGAACAGGTTTTATGATCTGGTTCCTGTAGAACGGGTCATGACGATATCGACAGTCTTCACCTCGACTACACGTTCCATTACGGTAGAAGTAGCAGTCTACACTCTTCGTTGGCCTTGATGCGGGCTGTGGGTCAAAACTGCAGACGAAGATCTTGACGTCCGTACCTCTAAAGATAACTTCCAGCATGTTTCTAACGATTCTCCAATCCAGCTGGTCCCGCCCACAGCCGAGTTTGGGAACTGCCAATTTGTTAATTCCCCTGGTAAGCAACTCGATCCTCAAATTCCATAATGCCCTCCACAAGTCGGCGTAACTCGGTTTCTGGTAGTAAAACTGCTTGGTTACCAAGTAGTAAATGGATCGGTCATGATCAGTCAAGCGTAAGGATTTACCAACAGAGGGATTTTGTTCTCGAAGTTCATTCAGCCGTCCAAATTTATTTCTAAACACCACTGCGATCCCCCTGGACATACGAAGATCCTCGGAGACACAGTGGGCAATGGAATAATCACCAGGGACCCGGAAGAGATCTTGTTGCATCTCAGTCGTGACTCCGAATCGCGCTTTTCTAGTTCCAGAAAACGCAGCCATAAATTCTCTAAAGGTTGGCTGATCATCTCCAGGCCTTACGGTATTGATAGCCACCTCAGCCTCATCTTCCGGAACTGCGTCATTATTTCCCTCATAGTGCGCCAGACGATTGGAGTGTACCACCTTTGGTTTCCATCTTGGCAATTTCTGGATGCGATAAATCAAGTCATTTATTCGTTTCTTCACCTGGTATGGACCCTCCCAATTTCGCTGTAACTTTGGAGAATAGCCACGACGCCTTTGCGGGTTGTATAACCAGACAAGCTCTCCAGGTTGAAACCCTCCTTCTTGGGCCCTCACATCGTACGTAGCCTTCATCCGGTCACTCGCGATTCGACTATTATTTCGGGTTCGGTCGTGAATATCCTCCAACTTCTTCTTTAAGTTGATGACATAATCATTCCCGGCTACCTCCTGCTCTATAGGTGGAGACCCAAATTCCAGATCACACGGTAACCGTAACTCACGTCCAAACATCACAGACGCTGGTGACTGACCGGTTGTTTCGTGGACCGATGCACGATAAGCCATCAGGAACAGATGCAGGTATTGGTCCCAGTCTCGTTGATGATCGGAGACGACCTTGGCCAAATATTTGCCCATTGTTCGGTTCATGCGTTCTACCATTCCATCGGACTGCGGATGTAACGGTGTGGTCCGGGTCTTACGAATGCCCAACAATCGACAGACTTCTCCAAAGAGTACAGACTCGAAATTGCGGCCTTGATCCGAATGCAGCTCCATGGGCACTCCGAAACGACTGAAGAACTCTTTGACTAGTACGTCAGCAACAGTCGCAGCTTCCTGGTTTGGTAGGGCATATGCTTCTGGCCATTTGGTAAAATAGTCCATTGCCACTAAGATGTATTTATTCCCATCGTCAGTTTCGGGAAATGGTCCGGCAATGTCTATAGCTATTCTCTCCAGAGGACTACCCACATTGTACTGCCTCATAGGTGCTCTTCGCCTCCCCAAGGGTCCGTTGCCAGTGGCACATAATTCACATTTCCGGCACCACTCCTTCACGTCTTCTTTACAATTGACCCAATAAAAACGCTCCCTAACTTTCTCCAAAGTCTTTTTCACACCGAAGTGTCCTCCTGAGGCACCGTCATGGAGATGTCGCAATACTGAACCCACTCGGCTTCTTGGAACCACGAACTGAGACCTAATGGTGGTACCATCTTCACTCTCCAGTACTCGCTTCAGGAGATCGTCTTCCACCTTCAAGGACTCCCATTGGGCCCAATATGCTTTGAGCGTTCTGTTGAAAGGGCTGACGGCCTCCCAGGCAGGCCTTTCTCCCACGCGCTTCCATTCCAGTACCATTTTTAGTTCGGGATCAGCCTCCTGCTGTCGTTGCAATTCTTCCGGCAACCAATTGTCGTTGACGATGGTAGTCCTTAATACCTGGCAAACCCTCTCTTCCAAACGAGAGCAATGACGGCAATCCGTTGGACAGGGTCTTCTTGAAAGAGCATCGGCATTTCGATGACTAGTGCCCGCTCGATGTTCGGTGTCAAAGTCGTATCCTTGTAATCGTTCGATCCACCTTGCGACCTGGCCTTCAGGATTACGGAATTGTAGAAGCCATTTCAACGCTGCATGGTCCGTCCTCAATAAAAACTTCCGACCGTACAAGTATTTGTAGAAGTGCTCAACGGACTTCACGACGGCCAATAGTTCTTTTCTGGTCACACAATAATTCCTTTCGGCTTTCGACAAAACCTTACTAAAATAGCCGATGACCTTTTCTTGTCCATCCTGTATCTGAGAAAGTACCCCCCCAATGGCCAGATTACTTGCATCTGTGTCAAGTATGAATTGCCCTTCTGTCCGTGGATAGCTCAATATTGGTGCTGTTGTCAGGGCACGCTTCAGCTGTTGGAAAGCTGTTTCACACTCTCCGCTCCAAACATACTCGCGCCCATCTTCAGTTAACCTTGTCAGAGGTTTCGCTATATTGGCAAACCCAGGAACGAAACGCCGGTAGTAGGTACATAACCCAAGAAAACTACGAACTTGGTGTTTATCTTTCGGTGTTGGCCACTCTTGAACTGCACGAATCTTATCGGGGTCGGCTGCCACTCCATTTTGTGATACGACGTGCCCGAGATATTTCACTTCCTTTCTGAATATGTGGCACTTTTTCGGACTCAGTTTCAGATTAGCTCCACGTAGTCTTCGGAACACTTCCTCTAGGTTTTTCAAATGTTCGTTGAATGATTTTCCGACTACAATCACATCATCTAGGTATACCAGGCAGGTCTTCCACGACAGCCCTCTCAGGATGGTCTCCATTAAACGCTCAAAGGTGGCCGGAGCGTTACATAAACCAAAAGGCATAACCGTAAACTGCCATAGTCCGGAACCAATAGTGAACGCGGTCTTCTCCCGGTCTTCAGGTTCCATTTCAACTTGCCAATAACCACTCTTCAAGTCCAAAGTCGAAAACCATCGTGAACCAGACAGGGTATCTAACGTGTCGTCGATACGTGGTAAGGGATAGCTGTCTTTCTTGGTCACGTCGTTAAGCTGCCGATAGTCCACACAAAATCTCGTTGACCCGTCCTTCTTACTGACCAGGACCACCGGTGATGCCCATGGACTACTGGATGGCTCGATGACCCCTTGTTCTTCCATATCAGTAATAATCTTTTCGGCTTCTGCTCGCCTTGCTAGAGGTAGACGCCTCGGCTGCTGACGGACAGGCATAGAGTTGCCTGTATTGATTTTATGTTTTACTATATTTGTTCGTCCCTTCTGGCTATCGTCAAGAGCGAAGATATCTTGGTATCGGTGAACCAAACCCTGTACCTCTTTCACTTCCGTTCTGTTAAGGTCTTCGCACGAACTAGTAACCATACCCACTAATTTTCCACCATGGTCTTTGGGCACTGGTTTTGGAACATCAGCCATACACCTGGCTACTCGGAATACTGGCACACACTGTCCCACAAGGGTACTCTTCTTCAATGTCACCGGATCCACATTAACGTTCATAAGCCTCACCGGTACAGTCTTTCCAACCTTGATCAGCGCTTTTCCCACCAATATGCCACTATGGATCTTCTTATCACAAACAGGCTCCATCATTCTCACACATCCTACCCGAAGATCTCCATCCAAACCTGCCTCGACAACCATCTCGCTTTGACCAGGCAATATCACATCTTCTGTCAGCGAAACCCTTACGACAGGATCTTCTCGTGGGTGCAACGGAAGTTCTTCGTTACCAACCTTCAAAACACCCTCCTTCAAGTCCAATGTAAAACCAAATTTTCTCAGGAGGTCCATTCCCAAGACGAATTCGTCAATGATGTCGGCTACCAGCACCTCATGATCACGTTCTTCACTTCCAATACCAATCTTCGTCTTCACCACTCCGCGTGTTGGTATCACTTCACCTGTTGCTGTACGGAGTTGAGTAGTTGTGGGTAACAGCTTAATACTTGATCGTAGAACATCAGGGCGTACGATGGATTTTGTCGCCCCCGTATCAATAAGTAGTGGAACAGTTCGGTTAGCAATCTTCCCATCTACGAACAAACTGCTGGTACTGTTCTTCGATGTTACGGCATGGATGGTGATCTCCGGGGCATCTTCACTCGCAGTCAACGTTCGCCCCCTCTTGCCAACCCTTTTTAACTTTTCCGACGGTTGTACTTTTCTTAGTTTGGGACAACGGCGTTCTACATGTCCTTGTTCGCCGCAGTTCCAACAACGAGGCCCTCGAACTTCTTGATGATTCTTCTTACGGCTTTCTTCCTTCCGAAGAACTCTCAGTACTAACTCCTCTAGGTGATCTTTAGAACCTTCTTCTTCCTCCACAACGGCCCGAACACGCCCGTGACCTCGGGACGCTTGCTTTGCAGCTTCAAATTCTAAGGCGTGAGCAAGCGCATCATCAGTTGTTCTTGGTCGTGCTAGCCTCAATGATTGTTGTGTTTCCCCGTCTCTTAACCCATCAATGAAGGTCTGCACAGCGAGCTGTCCCAGAAATGAATCGGGTGCCGTAGGGTACGCCAATCGGACAAGCCGCGCAACATCGGCTTCAAACTCCTGCAGGCTTTCTCCATTCTTCTGGATACGATTCTTCACTTGCGCATGATACACTTGTTGAAGATGCGCGTCTCCATATCTCATCTCCAATCTAGACACTAACAATTGATAATCATTTTCCTGTCCTGCTGGGATTGTTTGCAGGACGTTCAACGCGTCTCCACGCAAAGCCACAGTTAAAGAAACGGCCTTTTCCTTGCCTGTCCATCCGTTGGCCCCAGCGGCCGCCTCAAATTGTTTGTAGTAGGTGGACCAAGGTATCTTTCCATCGAACGTGGGTGGTTTTACTTTTATCCCTACGGCAGGAACCTTTTCTTCTTTAAATTGTTTCTTTACTTCATTAAACGGCCACTCAGAAGTTGAGGGAAACCGTAGTTGCCTCATTCTATCTTCCAACATTTCGATCATATCGTCTTTCTTAGTTGTTGGTGGTAATTGCATTTGGGCTATTTTCTCTTCTACCATCTTTATTACCCTATCTTGTTCCGCCAATCTACCTTCCAATAGTCCTAACGCACTGGCATTCTCCAAAAATTCTTCGAAAACTTTATCTTCCAACGCTTTGACATTTTCCAACAATTCTCCTTTCATCATTTTAACATTTTCTTCCAGTGCTTTAGTATTTTCAAGTAATTCTTGTTTTAAAATTCTAGAATTCTCTTCGGACTTTTCCAGTAGTTCTTCTTTTAGCATTCTAACATTTTCTTCGGACTTTCTAGAATTTTCTTCGGCTTTTCTAGAACTTTCTTCCATTTTACTTAACAACAAACTAGTATCAATTGCGGGTCCAGGTATTTCGAAGAGGAAACTTTCAGGATCTTCTTGCTGTTCTATAAGCCATTCTTTTAGCCGATTTATTAACACGTTTTTAAGGCCAGTTGTTTCCAAATCTCGTTCTTCCAGTTCATGTTTCAAGTCTATTACTTTCAGATCTTTCAACGATTTCATCGCCATCTTAATTGTTTGTTAAAATTATTTTTAACACTAAAAATTTAATCTCACAGCACTTTATTTAATTATTACGCGATTTTATTTATTTTAAAACCTCACACCTGTAACACCACTGTAACGTTCTTTCTAAAAATAATAATACAAGTGCTGTTTAAAATCGTCTATTCACAAACAAATATTTATTTCTATACACTAATACACTATAAATTAACGCTATGATTATAAACCATTAAAAACTATTATTTACAGACTATGAATTTCTAATACAACATTTATATTCACTATTTATTTTGTAATACACAGTTAATGACTTGCTGTTGACTGCCTCCCTTTTATCCGCGAGTCGCTTTTATACCCTCCTACAATCGTACTAGAAGCCGGTAGAAACTACCATGTATTTCTGGAAGGTGCTAGATAAACAGTGCCTCGTTTACATTGTTGGTGCTATGCGTCATTCTCTCGAATGCCGCAGAATACTCCATCCGCTGCTCGAGAAGGGGTTCTTTCTTTTTCTCTCTTGTTACAATATAGAAAAATATGAACCGTTAAGGAAATGATGTATCAGAAGCGTTAATCCCATGGATTAACTTTTAGATAACCCCAAGGAAAAACCAGAGGGTTGTCAAAAAGTTAACCAAGAAAGATAACAGAAGAATAGCAAAAATTATCTTGACCGAGAACTTAAATAAACACATAATTGATTTATTGTGTTATGGCCTAACAAACAACTTTTTATCTGCTTTTGTTACTTTTTTGTAACTAATTACAACAGAGCAATAAAATATTTGCTGACCAGCTAAAGTGACTTCAGTATTTTTATATATGTATAATTATTTTTAACTGTTTATAATGGTTAATTTTACCATTACGATTAAATTACGATGTACTTGAATGTTTGTCAAAAGTCAACCTTTTTGGTTACGATAAAGTTAACTATTTAAAATAACTGTTTCTCAAGTATAATTTGAACGTAACGGATACTGTAGCTTTGATAACCTCCATGGATGCACAAAGGGGATATATAAGATACCACGGGTAGATCAACTTTCCAGGTTAATAAATGATCAGGTTCTGGACAATCGAGGTTAACTTTGGTTATGTGGGGTAGGAATCTTTATTGTGCCTTTTTTAAATTTTTCTCTGCTATGAAGAATTACCAGCTCGGCCATGGCACAAACCTACGACCCTTGGATTATGAAGCAAACATACCGGGTGTCCACTCTCAAAGTCGATTACAGGCAATTAATATTGTACATTTTACTTTTATGTATTTTGCTGCACTTCTACTAAATCAGTACATATTAAAGTATGGAACAGTTTAAATAGTCGTCATTCAATTCATCCATACGCTAAAAGTTAGGGACTCTAACTGAGGAAAGCCAAAAGCTCGAAACAGCTGTCGTAGTTGCCGTCAGTAGTTTATACACATACCACTTTGAAATTGTGGGTATAATAGTCGTCCATTAACAATTTTTAATTTTGTATATATATTTAAACACTCACTTTAATAAAAACACGTTTGTGTTTATTTTGTATTTTATTTATATTAGATACCATTATCTTTTTGTAGTTGAATTTGATAAGCAGGAATCGCCAAAAATGTTCAATACAATGTTAAATGTATATGTCCGAGTTTGAGAACGAACAGGGTGTATAAACCACTAATCTGTTTTTCTAATTTTTAGTTATCTTGTAGATTTTGACTAAAAAAGCAAAATTCTCTTTGCACTAAACTTGCGACAGTTGCATTCAAGCAGAAAGGTCATCAGTTGGTGTCCTTACAGTATCCACTGAACAGCATATCGTTAGAAAGATCTCATACAATAAGTTAAGAATATGTAGCATATGACAAGTCTGTGACCATTCATGTAACCAAAAATGGTTTCATCACAACACACGGCGAGTAACATATCGTTTCAAAGGGTCAAGTAGTCGTACATTAGTAAAATGCAGCACATAATGGGTCTGTGACTTGGGTCTCTGTTCCATTCCTGTGGCATCTAGATTACACGAAATGTAAAACATGACTGCATTTACAATACAAGTTGCATATAATCTCATAATACAGTACCTTAGGATAAAAAATGCAGCAAGTTGCCTGTTGGCTCTGCAACCATTGTTGTGATCTCCAACTCACGCCGAAGTCAAAAACAGATGCTCTCATAATATCCATCATGTTATATATTACTAGAAGATCATAGGCATAGGTTCATAAAATGCAGTGTATGTTGGCACTGCTGTTTTTAGATCACGCCAAAGGCAAAGTTAAAAGTAGGTGGACGGTAGGTAGCCTTTGCTTGTAACCCGTTACGAACAACCTCATTACTAGAAAGCGTACCATTAATATATCATTATGCGTTCAAATGCGTTTCCTTTTTCTTTCTGCTGCTTATTTTGCTTTTCTTTTTTTATTCAGTTTACTAGCGAACAAGAAAGGGTCTTCGAACCTTGACCAAGCAAATTCACCAATTCAGGAACAATCAATTCGAACCTTGAAACTAAGTACGATATTTTCATAGCAAAAGAAAGCTGATTTTATGTCAGATTCTTTCTTCGCTAGAACTTAAATTTTCTACTCCTCAGTGACGCCAGCTATAAGGACCACTAGGAGTATAGGATATACGTGTAACCCCGAACAATATCGTTATAGTATATATAGATTATTCAGTTTTCCATCCTCTTCTGTAGACCTTCCTAGATCTCAGAGTCAATTTTCTTTGTAATTGATTACGATCCTAGACTGCATGAACCGTTACATGACCTTGGTTCGCAGTTTATACCATTGCAATTGATCAAAATACTTCGAGTTTGACATGATGACAGTTCATTATGTTCACATAGAATAATATGATTAAAGTCATGCTTTAAAATAGTAGACGCTTTTTTAAGTACTCGTTTTGCCGTATCTATTAGTTCATGGTTCCGGAAGATGATGATGATGACAGCTATAGCCTATATAGACTATATATAGTTTTATCCTACGATAAAACCGAACTACTAATTGAACTCGTTAAAACAGAAAGTTCGTCATCTATCACAACGCACTGGTATTTTGTTGTTGACAGATCCTAGCACAGCTTCCTGAAGTGCGATTTTGCCGATGCTAATGCAGCTAGAGTTTTTAAACTTTCCAGGTCAGCAGTAACTTTGACCTTTTTACAAAGATCTGTATTTTTTACATTTTTAGTAGAGTAAGTAGAAAAAATAATGTGTATGATTAAATTGAATGTAAGTTGACAGTTTGAATCGTCTTTACACTTCAACACTTGTTATGCAAATAACTATCTAATGCTTTACCAAAGACCTAACTAGTATTTAATTGTAGTCCTCTTTTTCATGCTGCTGATTTGTGGCAAAAATTCTTAATTTAGTTATAAGTAAATGACTTGTCGTTAAAGTTTATATAAACGTTCATATCACATACAAATCTTCATACATGCAAGCTATGTAGAGGTGTTCCTTAGTTGCTATGTTATAGCCTGTTAAAATTTATAAAATGCCGCTAACCCGTGAACAAAAGGCTAAACTGGCCGATGTAAAGGAAACTATGTCAACTCTCCTGTAAGTTGATAATTTTATTAAGAAGACAGTGGATAAAATGTGGACTAAAACTGAGAATAAGCTAGACCAAATTAATAAAATTATGAAGTCTTTAAAAATTAAGTGTCTCGAATTTATTTCTCACGTTTTGTCATAAAATGAATTCAACTATTTTATTGTAATATTTTAAATTAACCCCTTCCTTGTTACAACAAATTTAAAAGATAAGCTGATTTTTAGATTTATTTATGACCCATTTAGTAAATAATGAATGCATTTCATCTTGTGTAGAAATTTAATAGTCTGAGAACAAAAACATTTTAGGGTACATGCAAGAAACATATGGAACATATTTGAGGTTAGATAAAGTATCAAGTACAATAGGTAAATTTCGCCTATTGTCCTTGGCTAATAGTGAGATGATTAAGTTCTAGAAAAATCTTTCAGAGCTCTCTTTCCTTGTTCAACCTATGTTATGAGGTATACTTTCCTGCTTGTGAAATTGAGACGTGGAGGTTCAGTTTAGTCAACAGTCATAGCTACGCGACAAGTCCCGTAGAATCTTCCGAAGGGTCTGAGTGTATCAGAATTTGGTGCATTTTGAATTTGTAATGCAAGATTGTTACAGTGTTAGAGAAAGTTTCAAAGTAGATAAATTTTTAGCAAATTATGTAGTTTGAGTTGCATTAATGTAAACAGTTCGACTATTTAAAATGTTGGTGAAATGCAGGTATTAATTGAAACAAATGTTAAAAGTTAGATATAGTTCGATCGTACCATTTGAGTCTAATTAATCAAACTCAGCGGTGTTTTCTTAAAGATTTCTAAAGTTTAAATAGTTATTGTATTTAAGCAACTTCACGTTAAGGACCGATTTCAAGTAATTAAGAGTAAATTTCCCACCGCATCCATATCCTTATTTAATCCATTGTAGTAATGGTTGTAAAATTCGAAGTTTAAAATCTGTTAAAATGTAAACAGTTCAAGTTGTAGTGAGTGGAAATAAATCTGTTAGTGAGAAATTGTGTGACCTACTTTTAATCTTGGTTTGGGTTATAATTACGAAAATACCAAATTATTTTGACAAGTGAAATTCCAAAACCTTTCAATTGATCCTAGACCAATTGTCGCCGCTGATAGGGAATAATCACAAATAAACCGCATTTTAGATGAGTGAACGAAGTTTTTGTTAAGATTTACACATAAGTTTCAGGATAAATTCTGACTGAATAAATTTTCTATTTCGTTTATTTTCACGAAAATGTAACTTTATCATTGAATTTTAACAGTGTAAACTTCGTAGAATTCAACTAAATACTTTGCAAAGTTGTTGGTATAATTGGTACTGTGTTTTATGTGTGAACTGGTCAACAAAGGCTAATGTTAATAAGATACTTTAAAAAATTACGTTGACGGCTGAGGAACAGCAAATTGTTTATGGCCCATAGTTGAAACACGTTGTAATAAATTGTTGCATCATATTGATTTAATTTAAATAATTAGTGGATTTCACTTTTTCTTAATTGGAAGTAGATACGACTGCAACATAATTTTACGATCATTGATACATACAATTTGGTGGCGCCCAAAATATTTTTTTGAAATAAGCTGCTTTCCTTCTTAAATCTGAAATCGGCAAGCTTTTTAATTAACACCTAACAAACTAAAAGTAATTTGTTAAAATTACTATAAGAGTCACTATTTTTAAAAACATAAGCCGCTTTGTGTGTTCTAACATCTTGTAAGTTTTATATTTTTGAATGATTTGTAGATTTTGTGTGTTATAGACATTGTTACTGACGAATAATTGATGATGAACACTCTTAAATTTATTCTAAATATGGGTATCAGTAAAATGTTATTACTGAATATAAACACTGATGATCAATTGAAATGGAGAATAATTATTCTAAATACTGTGATGATCACCGGTGGGTGCCTTGGATTTTATCCAATGCAACAAATGCAAACAAAAAGTCGGAAATGAATTCATAAAACAAGCAGTCAAAACATTAATTATAAAGCTTATAAACCACAATCCGTCCTTTACTCGACGTAATACAGAAGTTATTACACTACTACTCAATGAACTACATTTTTAACCATACATATACCTAACAAGACACGCCTGTTTATGTTTTACATAAAAACAAATAAAACACAAAAGCTAGTTTATTATACATTTATGACAAAGTATGTTAAGTTTTTATTTTATCACTTTTATACATTATTTTATAATATATTGTTGCTATAATTCACTCCTTTGGAAAAAGTTCGTCAATATTAAACAAGCTATATACCCTGTTGAAAACACCAAGGATTATTTCTGTTAAAGTTTCTTTAATTATTGGTTCTAACTCTCCTCGTAAGGTATCGATATTGTCATTGATGGCATTATTAACGTTTTCAGTTAGAGCGTCGTTATTTTCAAATAAATTATCCAATCTAAGCTTTATGTTCTTCAGTTGAACATTATTGAATATTACCTTTTCAACACGCAGATGCTGTTTGTTTCGTTTTTGGAATTGCGTACCTGACCAAGTAGTATCTGCACTGAGGTCACCTGTACGTGAATACAAAAATTACACTTACTGCTATACTTATATAATTACTGAGACTTACTAGCATTGAAGCTGCAATGACCTGTACCATTAAGTTCAAAGAGCAAAATCCTGCCGTATATTTTATAAGTTGCCTCAATACTAATTTCGGGTACCTGAATAATAAGAGTGGAAGTAACTTTATCCACATCCATTATATGATCTATCATCTTCATATGTCGCAATCCTGATACTGTGCCGTTTAGTAGTTCCAAGTTCATGTTAACCGATCCTGTATTGCCAGTATCTACTTTTATCTCGTGAAACGCTAATGGGTCTATAGGAGGCACATCCATTTCCGGTATCCCTTTGATTAAATGAGGCATTATTTCGTATATCCTGTCTACCAAACATTGCCCAACTTGTGGAGTTCTCTTGCACAAACGGATATAGGATGCTGTAAATTAAAATTGTTAGAAAATTAATTCAGTAGTTTCGTTAAAAATATAATAAACTAAAAACTTCTAGTAGCAGTCTCTTTTTATTTTACATATAGATATACGATTTATTTTGGTATCTAATACGTCTGAACACATTAAAAACCTATTTATTATGACCTATGAAATCAATAATGATTTTGTGCTTACTTGCATGTACAGCCCAATTTTTAGAGCAGTATTGTAACGGTGTTACTTGGCTGACAAATTTAAAATGTTTCGGCTTTACTGAATGAACCTCGTATTACAATTTTTTAAATTTATAGTCCACTAGCTAAAATACACTTAATATGACCTCGTATTATCTGAAATTTACTTCCCACGCTTTATAATAAACTTAATACAAAATCTGGTATCACAATATTAAGAATTTATTCTTGCCGTTTGTAAAAAATTCGTAGATTAGCTGGTTTTTAAATTTATTTATGACCTCATTTGACGAATAACTCAATATTTATTTGTTTTGTCTCAGTTACCCTTGTAATAAACATTTTCTGTTGAGAACTAATATGTTTTATTCTAAGATTTGTTCGAAAAATGTTCGAAAAATTGCGATAGATCCATCTTTCTTCGTACAATACATACTAAAGGGTGCTTTATTTTTTCTGGTGTGAAATTTAAAATGTTGTGATATCAAGTGGTTGGTAGGAAGAACGCGGCCAGAGTCCGCCTGAGACAGCGTGACGGTGCAGTTTTACACACTGATTAAGTCAATTTTTAGAAATGGTTACACTTTGAAGTTTAAAGGTTTGTTAAGTTTAAATCAATTTGATTTAAGTGAGGATTTTGCTAATGTTTACCTCGCCGTTCGGATATATACCTATGCACTGGGATGCGATTTGAGATTTTTAAATCCACTTTAAGGCGACTGTCTAAAATCTGTTTAAAGCTTAGAATGATTATTAAAAGTAACACAAATTCTTGCGTACTGCCTAAGGGTTATTGGGATGTTTATTAATCATAATTTCAGTATCTCACGTGTAATTTAACCAAGCATGTTATATCGCTTTAGTTTAGTACCTGCATTAATTTAAAGTAATCTACTTCATCTGTGCACGTAAAATGCTATATCGTTATATTTGTTATTGTAATAATCATCTATTTTTATAATATTTCTGCTGACTTTTAAGGCGATGGAAAAAAGGGAAACTTAGATTTTGTCGAAATAAGGCTAAAAAAGCAAATTGAGAGGCGGAGGGGGAGAAGGTTTTGTTTTCTTTCGTTATAAAAAGTTGTTCTGTCTATCTGTTTTCTTTGTCTGTCTGTTTGACTGTTTTTTGTGGGCAAACAGAGAAAGAGTTAAAATACCAAAAAGGTCGTGTATATTTGCTACATTACATCAGCAGAAATTAAAGCTCTATTAAAGCAATAAATAATATTGACATGGAGCTTGAATTGTATTAATAAAGCATTTCCTCTTTTATTCAAGTGACGGTCAAAGACTTAAGAACTGATTCAAAAAAGGAGCACGGCTAGGAAAACGGTGCAAAAGCATCAGAACTAATGTTGGCGACATTGAAAGTTACCAGATTTGACATTCCGTTTACAATAAATCTTAGGTTTAACAATAACCATGCACAAAAATATATACAATTTTACGTTAATTTGATAATGGACATTCATTTTATGTAAAAACGATCATATTAATATAATATACACCTACGAAATTGTAATTTTTGTAACTTTTTATTAAATTTACATAATATGCATGTATAATATTTTTCTTTATTAAAGTTTGTGTCAGGTTTGCTCCATGATGTCGCTACTATTTGAAATAGAGAGGCTATAGGTTGCAAGTACTCTCTAAGAAACAGAGCATATTAAATTAAACGTCAGCTGTTATATCCAAAAGATTCGGCCATACTTTAAAAACTGAAGAATTGTTAGGAAGAAAATTGGACGTTGTGAACTATCCAAAACCAAATAGATCTGCAACTGAAAACTTCTACTATGAATGAAAACATATTCTTCTTAAAATGTCGAATATGCACGAGCTACTACTCAAAAGTATTCCAAATATATTTATAAAAATCAGTACGCTGATTCCGAGTCATATTCACCACCGTCCTCTTCAAATTAAATCCTCTGGAAACAAATGCTCCAATACAGCAATTCTTTCATAACTGAAATATGTTATGAAAAACTTTATCAAAAAGTTCAGAAATTTCTGCGATTACGCATTCATAACCTGTACGTCACATATTCATTTCTATACATTGTCATTTATTTTTCAACAATGAACACTTTAATGAAGACTTTTCAACAATGAACACTGAGATTGGAGTACTCAAACAAGAAACAGAGGAATTTTCGGTGTTGAGTGTCCGACAAAACACTTTTCTAACTACCAATTAGTACTTAATCCTCCACAAAGAAATTGTTGTAAAATAAAATTCTTATTTATTTATTTCAAAAAAAGAAGAAACTACAGTTGCGTTTATATCGAATAAGTAAACACGTCGAGAAAAGTACGATCGTCAAGTTGTTGGACGTCAGAGATAGTGTTGCAACTTTTCGTGAAAAGTTGAGCGAACTTTTCAAAAATTCGAACATTTCATGAAAAGTTGCAACTATAGGGTTGCAACTTTTCGTGAAAAGTTGAGCGAACTTTTCAAAAATGCGAACTTTTCATGAAAAGTTGCAACACTAGTCAGAGACGGTTCACTGAAAATGTTAAGATATGTACATCTTCCAAATGTGTAGTAGATTGAGTCTAACTGACACGAACCGTGCAAGATGGTAAACGGTATTTTCAGAAGTGGTGTTCATGGAAGGGTGTTTAGAAGAATGACATCTTCTTCACCACGCTCCTGTAATTCAGTAAGCATGTTTGAGACCTACTACCTTTGACAGTCCCTAGCAGATTTGGAGAATAGGAGAAGAAGATACAGAGGAAATTCTACGCCGGTTTTTAAAAATCTAAATTCTAAAACGTCAATATTTCGAAGTTTGGCGTTTTGCATTACCTATTAACACAATTGTCTACTCATAGAAGATGAAAAGTAAAGAATATTTATAAACGAAATTACGAAAGTAATACAAAATATATAAATTAAAATAAATTGCTCTTAAATTAAAACTGATTTTTAGAAAACATTTCATGGAAAACTAAATTTCAAACAAGACAATCGGTTTTTAGTATTAAGTTTTGAATAAATATAAGGAGTTTTTCCAGCAGAATAATTATACTGCACAAAAAGGTTACTCTCTATCGTACACTAATTAGATACATGATTACAAGAAGTGATACAGCATGATTATTATTAATTATAATTAATGTCTTTACCTTGATATTTAAAAATATCTAAACTGTGTTGTCAAGGAATCTTTTGACCTTCCTTTTTTGATCTATTGTAATGCATAATAAAACTCATGAAGCAATTTCTTGCTGCAACTCTTGTTACAAATTTGCCTTGTGCAAAAATGTCGTCAGCACTACCAGTCTTTATTTTAGAAAACTTCCAGCGTCAATTAAACGGGTCCTCTGGGTGTTCCAGATGGACGACCACTAGTCGTCTCCGAAATTAGAGTTTTCCTTCTAAGTAATCGAAACAAATGAAATTGGAGGAGTCAGAAATGGGAGAAATTCGGATTATTCGTATTATTTCCATTTACCAATTTATCCTTTCCCGATTAGAATTTAGATTATACAGGGTGTTCATTTAGTGCGTAATTATTGGATATCTTCTAAACTATTAACCTTTTAATACAAAAGTTTCTTGGTTGTCAATGTTGCATATTTTAAAAATCTCTACAACTATTATTAGTTAAAAGGTTTTTCATAATCCAAGAGCCGTTGGTTCGTATCCCGACCTTTTCTCATAGCGGGAAAATATTAAAAATATACGATCTACGACAGCAACGCCAATATGATGATATATATTTTTTCAGTGGACATGTATAGGATAAAATAATAAAAAATAGCATCATATTAGCCTTGGTGTCCAATCAATAGTAAAATTTATGTTAGTAACTAAAACGTCAACTTTGAGGCAAATAAATAGTATTAAAAAGTATTAAAAGTCTTTTAATTCAATAGAAGAAAAACATTTTGTTTTGTTAAAAATATAGAAAACATATGTACAAAAATAAATCCGATATCTTGATGTTGTTCAGCCAACTTTAAAATTATTTGGTAGTAAATTACACAACAGTAAATATTTAAATTATTGTAGTCCACGGCAATGCTGTTTCTTGTTGTTACAGTGAAGTACTAGAATTTCCGGCCCCTAATCGTAGAAATAACTTACTATTACTAATTAATGATTGCATAAAAATGCCTGGTGTGCCACAAGTTGCACGGGCCTGCTGTAAAGTGATGGTCTAATCGATGACCTGACCTCTGGCACTACCTGATCTGAGGCCTGATCTATAACCTGAATTACCTGATATGCAAACTTAGCACTCACGTCACTTACAACCTGACCACTGACGTGAAGTATAACCTGACCGTAGCCTGACCTATAATCTGAACCATGGCCTGATCCGTATCCTAAACTAAAGCCTGACCTGTAACCGGATCTATAACCTGATCATCAATATGACCTATAATATGATTTATAATCTTATCTATAACCTACTCTACGACCTTACTCACATTTCACCAATACTGTAACCTTCAACCTGATCTGTAACCTGAACCGCAGGTCCTTTAACCTAATATAGACGACCTTTAACCTGACCTATTTATGGCCTATAACCTGATGTAGCCTGGGCAATAATCTGTCTGTAACCTGACCTACCACCTGACATTTCACGTTATTATAACCTGACCTACGCCCTGAGCTATTATTGTACTGAAGGCTTGACTTATAACCTCACTTAAAACTTGACATATAATCTGACATAACCTGACATAGTATAACTAATACGACCTATAATCTGTCCTATAACCTCACCTACAACCTACCCTATGACCTTACCTACAACTTTACCTATAACTTGAGCTGCAACCTGATCTATCACGTGACGTATGACCTTATTTACTTTTAACGTTACTATAACCTGCTTGACCTACTGCTGGACCTATAACTTGACTAGCCTTAACTATAACATAACATATTACCTGATCTATAACCTGAGCGATAGCCTATAACTCAACCTACTACTTGACCTTTAACGTTAACCTGGCTGTAGCCTGCCGTATGGCATGACCTATTGTTGGACCTATGGCTTGACCCATAACCTGAACTATAATCTTATCAATAATCTCACCCATAACCTGAACTATAATCTGAAATATAACCTTGCCTACTACCTCATGCACAACCTGTTAATTTTAAACTTAGCAATAATCTGACTAACCACCTCACCTAATATCTAACCTATAACCGGACAAATTGCCTGAACTATACCATAATTTATAACTTGACCTATAATTTGGGCTATAACCTGACCTATAACCTTACCTATAACGTGATTTATTATTTGGACTATTAGATAACCTATTAGCTAACCAACAACCTGACCTGCATCCTGCTTCATGTGATTTCTAACCTGAACTATAACATAACCTATTAGCTGACCAATAAACAATAACTGCAACCTGACTAATATTTATAGGCTACCTATTTACAAACCTATGGCCTACATTTTGTGGCCAGATTTTGTTAGGAGCTGCCTAGGAACTACTAGTACGAAAAGTATAACATTGAGTTTGAATAAAGGGTAGAATCCGCCAAATACTCCTAGATTTAGACCATTGATCAATAAAGCGGGCAATATAGGAATTAAAAAAAAAGAAAATATTTATGACAAAAGTTTTTTAGATTTTAAAAATGATGGTTGGCAGACTACGAAGATTAAGCAACAATACTTTGCAAAATTAAATACTATCTGTAAGACTAAAAGTTCGCTATTTTCAAGAAAGAGTTTACTTCAAAATTAATAATTAGATAATATTTCTAAAGATTGTTTATGATTTATGTAATAAAGGCATTCCTTTTTTAATTTTTGATAAGTAACTACTAGTTGTATGACTTATATTGTAGAAGAATTATAACTATTCACTATGTACGTCTATTCACAGGACACCTTAGAAAATATAATGGCTAAGAAATAATAAGCACTTACGAATTTCCTTCGAAGCACACAAACACACAATTAATTGGAAAATCACGCAATTTTTTATAAATTTTAAATCCATAATTACAATAATATTACAATAACCACTGTGCAAAATTTTAATTTCCCACTTTTTGGTCTATGAACTGGATATTTGTACTGACCCCACCAAAACTTCTTTTTTAGTGTTCTCATAATGCCTAGATGAGATTTTAATGCTACTTGGTTTTACAAAAATTTCCGTTAATTAATGCATAAGTGTACGATAGCTTTAAGCAGTAGTACATTGACAATTCTTTTTCTGAAGGCTAGCTGCTATACAGAACTGGTTCTAACTTATGGCATTTTATAAATGAAAGGATAATATTTTGGATATACGATAATAACCCAATTAAGATAGGTGTTGCAATTTATTGAATGATTATTTTTAATTTGTCCGCCCAGGTTATGAATCGATTATACAGATATTGTGTTACTTATGCAGTATGGCACCGACAGCTTTTTACATAAGGAATGTACTGTCCTAAAAATACCAATATGTAAGACAAGTCAAGACAAAGATAATTTATTCAAAAATAATTGATTTAAAATAGGAGTACCAATGTTTGCAACTAAGCAAATCACATGACTAATTAGAATTAATTTTGTTTTAATTAAACTAGGTACTTAAAAATCGACTAACAAAACTTATTTTGTTAAAATAAGTCTAGAATCCAAAATTAACAGCTACTTAAATATATCTTAAAATCATCTACTATAATTAGGTTGGATAGTCTATTAGTTAGATGAAATAAAAATTAACATTAATAAATTATACAAATTTGCATAAATATGAAGAAAAAATTATAGTAAACCTCGAAGGAACGAACTATAATTTGACATGTAAAAAAGTGGAACTGCAAGAATCTTAATATATCCATGAAGGTTATTTCTTATTAAATTGATTAGGTAATTTCATTTTTTTATTTTGCGAATTTCAAAAAAATATCGCATGAATACGTCATGAAAAAGAAGACATTTCGCTTTTCTTCCTATATTTTTTTTTAATACTGCTCTTTATTCTGTTCAAAGCTTTTTGTTGAAAACTAAAACTATTCTTGATCGTAGAAGGTTACGTCTATTTTAATCTAGTTCCTTTAATTGTGATCTTATAAGTTTTATGTCTATTGAAATTTAGTACTCCTATTATTTTTGACCTAAGTTTTTTTTAAACTCTCTTCCAACCAACTCCTAATTACCTTAACGTCCAAGGGCACTAGCAGCAAAAAAACTAGTTTTACTCGGTTTTTACTCTTGCAACAATACAAAAAGACAATAGGAGAAAACACATTAAACACTGGAAGCATATGATAGAAGAATTTGTACCAGAAGATGATCTAGAAGATAATGGAGATACTCCAAAACGAATAAGATACAAAATACCAATTAATACAGAAGATGATGAACACTTTACACCAGAAAAAACAAAGAACATATTAAAGAATATAAATCCTAAAAAGCTCTAGGACGGGACGGCATAACTAGTGAAATTGTATCAAAAATTTATAGAGAAATTCCTTGTTTTATAGTTGAAACATACATGTCAATTCCTAATAAAGACCCATTTCTCAAATGAATGAAGATCTTCATTCATACCACCTACATTAAAACTTCGAGAAGGAAATACAACTGAAGCTTCAGAGTTCCACCCTATTAGTTTTTTAATTAGTGTAAATGGAAAAATACTGGAAAAACTCAGGGTAGACAGAATAATGAATTTTTTTATTCGCGAAATTTAATGAACAAAGTCAATTTGGATTTACACCGCAAAAAAGCACCATAGGTGCCGTTATAACTATTGGGCTAGATTGTTCTGAAAATAGAAAAATCAGTAAATAGGGGTTGCTCAGGCCTGACGAGAAGGGGGCAGCAGGGCTCCAGCCCCGGGGCCCGTGCCCGGAGGGGCCGGACCCCATACGATCACCATTACGTAATAACATTTTTGTATCGATTAATATATTAATTATTATAAATAAAAATATATTATTTTATTTTTGTAAGTTCTCATTGAAATTCAGGAGGGAATCGCTGAGAATCGATGCAGCATGTGGGACGCTTTACTTTCTGGTATTTCACGCGTGCGATCAGTTTATCGTTCGAACCACTGATATCTAAGTTCATATATTATCTATTACTATATAATGCGGTGATGAAGATAAAATAAAATATTTCCACCGTTCCAAATATAAACATAAATTATATACGGTGGATTGAAATGAGAATACACCACAGATATGTTTCTTTATTCCTCTCAGATAGCTCAGGTTTGCTCAGTAAAGCATAAATTATTTGAATTACGAGACTCTTATTTGCTTTTATGCCTGGAAAGGAAGAAAAACTTATATCGTAAGCACTAAAGCTCCTGCAAGCTGGACAACTGCTACTAACTTTGAATTCAAAAGAAAAGAACGCTGGATGCTTGTATTAACATCAATTAATCACATATGTAAAATTGAAAACACAAACTTTATTTAACGAACAAAATAAAAATTCAAATGGAAAGTCAAAGTAAAAAAAAAATGTTATTCAAAATAATACAGTTGATAATTGAGAGACACTTCTCAGGTTTGCTCAAACGTTAGAAATAATTGTAGTGACCTGACATAGGATCATTACGGTCATTCGCTTGAACAGACCAACACAAATGAAATTTATTTATAAATAAAAATATTCATCAAATGAAAATAAATTTCATATAAAAGAAATTTAGTTGTTTTATTTACTTCAAATCAAATAAATTCTCAAAAGAACTTAATGAACTAAACCAAATAGTTTTATATTTGAGGATGAACTTTACAAGTTAATTATTATTCATGAAATTAACAAGAATCATTTATTATAACCAACCTTGTATATTACGATATATTTTCCCCTTTTTTAAAAGTTATTCCTTTTTATTGGTAACATTGCGATGAAACCAATCAGCTGACTTCTTGTTTATAAAATATCAGTACGTAGATCGATATCAAAAAAAATAAATTCAATCAGATTTCGATCAGATGCATTTATTAAAACAATCATTTTCACTTTCAATAATTGTTACACAATAATTAAATCTTCTTTTAATCCTTGAAAATTGTTCAGGTAACACTTTTAGTTTAATTTTAAACTTTATTTATACTATGTCATTTATGTCAAAAACATATGATTGAAGTATAACCTCAAATTAATTACAGATTCTATCCGGAGCCGGGCATACATTCTGCCTTGTACGTTTTATCGACTGACTTTGTTACAATTTGCCCCAGCTTATATAGTCTATGCCAGAACAAACGAAAACTATGACATTTTTTCAAAACAATAAAACATCGAGTAAGCTCGTGACGTCACTAATCCCGCACAGCTCTTATTTCTTTATCACTAATCCTAATTGTGTTACTACAGAATTGTAGCCCTTGAAACAAAGATCAAAAAAGTATAATACATTAATTGTCCCAAAATGTATCGTAACGAAGATATTCAAGAAAAACGATTGACAATGTACATATCTCGTTACGATCTAATTACATATAAAGTTCAACAAATCAAGGTTCATCCTTTACAAACTAGGTACATGAATACATGACACAGGTAATACAAATAATTTCTCCATAGAAACATCTTTATAATTTACTATAAACATAATTTTTTTTAGAGTACTAACACCAATTAATGCATATACAAGTGCCAGCTTAAATATTAAGCCAATGTTTATCAATTTATGCTCAAGATGTCCAGCATACAATGCTCTAAGCACTTACATCAGGACAACAGGATAAGAGTTTATAAGAGTCATATAAACACGAACGACAGGATTTAATACCTTCATTAATTGAAGTGATTAGAAATCTTATAAACAAATTCAAAAATTAATTGTATTGTATAAGTCACAACAAGATTGACCTAATCAATCTATTTTCAGCTAATTAGCAACATAAACTTGAGCTGGCCTCCTGGAAAATAGAAAAATTTATCTAACGCTAAACATCGTAATCTGTAAATTTTAATGTGAAAATTACTTCCTCCTAACAAGTGGGAAACCGTCCCAAAGTGTAACTTGGGTTGCATAAACGTATTTATGATCAAGCAATCTAACTAATTGATATCCTTTTTCTAAAATGAAACCTATTTATTTATGCATAAGAAAGCTAGGTTATGTTTGCATGGAATTTTTATTCTTAGTTTTTAATTTAAGTATTAATGAACCTAACTATGGTCCTATGTATAACCTTTATATTAATTATGCCCAAGACATAGCATGTCCCTCTTGTAATTTAAATCTGATATAAAAATATTTGTGCTAACGTTTCCGTTCCGTTGTTGATAAAATTTTCAATACGGTGATTTGACAACACCGCAATAAACTTCTGATATTGTACTGACGATAATTTATTCTCGGCGATAATCTCGCGAGCTCACGACTCTTTTTATTTTAAACTGCTTTTTTCTTTAATTCCACAATTTAAAAGAATTATTACATCAATCATCCATTTTTTTTCTAACAACCCCCCTAGAAACCCCCATTCTTATCACCTTCATATTTTTTCTTTCTTTTTTGTTTTATGATTTACAATACAAAATTAACTTTTTTTAAATGATTAATTATTGTTTCTAATTATTAGATATCTTTATTATAACCATGCATTATTATTGATGGATGGTTGTTATGGATAAATTTTGATTGATATTTAAAATGGAATGTTATGTTTTGACTATTGTTAAACATGCTAAAAACTATTTTACAACTTTTCCTTAAGTCTAATAACAATTTTCTTTTCAGGTTTGAGCTTCAGATGTAATAACCTATTAACCCAAATACTTCTTTTATGTAACAACAATAAACTAAATAGATAAATCAAACTTGAACTCTGTTTTCATGAATTATTTTATATGAACGTCAGCTATATGTTATGAACGTCCAACATCACATCTACCTCTTCTCTGTTCATCAAGCAATTTTAAAACAATAATGAACTTTTATTAACTTGAACAACATCGACTTGAGTAAATAATTAAACTCGATCGAAATATCATTACAGTACATATATGTATAGGTACAATGGGTCGCAGAAGCTGTGGATACAATGACATAACAGTTGTCTTATTCATGACCAGCTAGACGTATCATAGGAATACTCGTTTTTAGTTGTTTTTCTAGTTAATCTTGAAAATTCGAAATTTCGTTATTAGCATATAAATTGAAATACCCTCTCATAAAGGCAGAAAAATTTGTTTCATCATAGAGAGACACTCCAAATATGACATATTATATTATTTAAAAGGTAATTTAAACACCTTTTGATGCATCACTCATCTGGATACAAAATTCTAAAGAAATCAAAGGTCAAAAGATAAAGTTTAATTCGCGGCTCATTATGCAACGCTGTAAAAACACATTTTCAATTCTTAAGTTTATTTTATATAATATGAAAATGATTGTGTCAGATTTTTACAATTTAAAATCTGTCCATATGTGTTCATTTCCATCCCAAAAGTGTTTTAAACATAACTAGGAAACCCATGACGTACAAAAAGCTAATTTATTGAAAATTTCCTTATATACAACGTTCGATCGTTGTGTGATTACAATTCTTCGGATCTTTGAGTGGTTATTTAAATAAATATAACCAGTTGAAAATGCTAAGCCTAACACTCCACTCTCCCGGCCTACACTACTTTCTCCCTACATATCACCCTATCTGACTTATCCCTCCTCTCCGGAATATTCCGCTCTCAGACTCCCTCTCTCCCTCCCGCCCAACTTACCTACCCATTCTTACACAGAAATACGACATTTAAAATCAACACTAACACTTTTTCATTTTTATTTAATGCTAAAGATAGAACGCACGATATCATGAAATCGGGCATTTACCGTTTAAATTGTTATTTTTATGCCAAACACCTTTTAGAACAAAATCACACAATGACTCCTCAAAATAATATTAAATTCCTTCCTTTTTGTAATAACAAACGCAAATTAGACATTTTAGAAGCTTTTGAAATATAGAAACACAAACTCAGGGTACCTTTAATGAATGAACAGATTGAGCTCAGTAATTCTCCGTTACTGGAAGTGTTAGATATTTCATTCTGATTATTTTTTATCTAGTTACCTATTTTTTGTATTTACCTTAGCGACGTGTTTTTTATATTTATATTACCTTAGATTGACCCATCAGTAGAATTCTCAAACAAAGCATAACAAAAATATGTCTTGTTACTTATTTTTATTTACTGCCAAAGAAAGAACACACGGTCTCGTGAAATCGGACACATACCGTTTGAATTGTTCTTCTGGTAGTTCGGTATATTGGACAAATACTTCAAAATCTTGACATAAGATATAAAAAACATGTGTGTTGTTACAGAAATAAACATCCCGAAAAATCAATTCTGTTCTAAAAGGTGTTTGGCGGAAAACACCTTTTAAAACAGAATCGCACAATGACTCCCCAAAATATTATCAAATTCCTACGTTTTTGTAATAATAAACGCATATTAGATATTTTACAAGCTTTCGAAATAAACAAATAAAAAATCAGGGTACCTTTAATAAATGAACAGATTGAATTCAGTAATTCTCCATTACTGGAAGTGTTAGATATTTAATTCTTATTATTTTTATTTTTTATCTAGTTTTCTATTTTTTGAATTTACCTTAGCGACGTGTTTGTTTATCTTCATATTACGTTTGATAATAACAGCTTATCTGTAGAAGCAATTGACAGGTTATATTTTAATAAATACTGTGAAACTTTTTATTAATCTTTATTTATTTCATGATTATGGAGTTCCACAAAGACTGAGAATTGTGATCGATTTGTAACCAAGGCGATCGATGACGTAGTAAGCAAGTAGAGGGAAGACGTTTAGTTCCGAGACGTGACTAAGTGAGCGTACTTAAACAATTGGTCTCGAGCGTATAAATATGCATCAATTACAAATAACGCTTTTGAAAATATAAATAAAAAATTGCAAAACTAAGGAAAGGTGGCATACAGCGTAAAATCATTTACTTGGAATTACAAAGATTGACCCATCAGTAGAATTCTCAAACAAAGCATAACAAAAATATGTCTTGTTACTTATTTTTATTTACTGCCAAAGAAAGAACACACGGTCTCGTGAAATCGGACACATACCGTTTGAATTGTTCTTCTGGTAGTTCGGTATATTGGACAAATACTTCAAAATCTTGACATAAGATATAAAAAACATGTGTGTTGTTACAGAAATAAACATCCCGAAAAATCAATTCTGTTCTAAAAGGTGTTTGGCGGAAAACACCTTTTAAAACAGAATCGCACAATGACTCCCCAAAATATTATCAAATTCCTACGTTTTTGTAATAATAAACGCATATTAGATATTTTACAAGCTTTCGAAATAAACAAATAAAAAATCAGGGTACCTTTAATAAATGAACAGATTGAATTCAGTAATTCTCCATTACTGGAAGTGTTAGATATTTAATTCTTATTATTTTTATTTTTTATCTAGTTTTCTATTTTTTGAATTTACCTTACCGACGTGTTTGTTTATCTTCATATTACGTTTGATAATAACAGCTTATCTGTAGAAGCAATTGACAGGTTATATTTTAATAAATATTGTGAAACTTTTTATTAACCTTTATTTATTTCATGATTATGCAGTTCCCCGAAGTAAGGCTCGAGACAGTAAAGTCTATTAGTATTTTAATAATAGATATTTAAGATACAAGTGTAAAAAGCCATTCTTTATTGCGCGAACGGCTTAACACACGAGCGAGGTACGAGCGAGTATCTTAAAAGATGTGAATGCAATGAAGAGACTTTTTACACGTATATCTTGCAACATTTTATCTGTGATCATAACGCTTTACTATAGTATTTATTGTATTTGATATTTTTTTAAAATTTGTGACATGTCATATATATAATTATGTTAGCGTGGTTAGATTTTTATGTGCTAAGTTGTTTAGCAACCTTGTAAAATATTGCTAAATCATCATTTATCATAAATCGCTTGTTGACATTAGCGTGCAATAAAAATTTTATAACACTAGCTCAATAAACGTTAACTTTTTACACGAAAATCAGTGTAAAAAGTAGTCACTTTTTGTATGATCGTAGATAAACCAATAAAAAATATTGTTTAAATCGGCAGTCAAATACGCCATTATTGTAGGTTTCTATGCAAGTTGAAACCATTATTTCAAACCAAAATTGCTTAATTACAATAATTATTAATAAATAGTATGTTTATATATAAAATTAATGAATTTTGTTGCAAATACTTTTTACAGATACGTTCATTGTAGTTTTTATAGATATTTACGTAAAGTTCACCAACCTACAAATTAATTCACAATGTTAGAAAAAAATGAATCTTCCCTTATCATGTTATCATTCATTTGGTAATCTTATTATAATATTAAATTATATTCACATTCGTGATAGAAAATCGAACTTTAGTGCCTTAATGTAGAAATAATATATTTTTTATCTTGAATTAATTTTTGTCTATTATTTTAAGATTTTTATATTCTCTTGGGTACTATAACCACTGAAATACAAAATTATATAGCCACAGCACATATCCACGCTTCGGTCATAGACGCTAGTGGTAGCAGTGGTCTGTCTGTAAGCGTGAGTAATTCCTTAAATTAACACGCTGGAAACTAAGAGAGCGCTGCAAGTGGAAGGCCTTTTTCGGGCGTATACAGTTAACATTTAAAATTTATTTTTTTATTTTTATTTAATTAAAAAATATAAAAATTTAACAATTTTGAATAATCTACACAGCAAAAGCTTCAATATAAAAAATGAATCACGTAAATCGGCTCAGTGGAACTTTCAAACAAAGTGAAACAAAAATAAGCCTTGTGTTTTAAATACATATTGTTGTGATATCAGCAACCCGAATTACATGTATGCATGATGTGTTGCCAATCTTCCAGGTGAGAGAGGGATTTCACTTTTTTTTAAAACAATAAGATTTTGCATTAAACATTTTAAGAATACACACTACAACACTGTGAGATAATAAGGGATATATTTTAAACAGATTTTTCACTTAAATTTCATAATATTAATTTTAAGATGAACGATTTTCTGTCGTTGGTTGATATTCTAACACCTAGATATTTTGAAGCCAATTCCAGGCCTGTTTTCACCTGAAAATTATTAAAGGCATAGGTAAGAAGGTATACACAAGTATTTATTACTATACTTACAGTTTTTATTATTGAATTTCAAGAAAATGTTCTATTTCTTTGATGATTCATAATTTTCCATAGTAAATGGATATTTTTCAATGTTGTTTGGAATTATAATTAAAATGTTTTAATATTGTTAACCAAGTTCTAGAGTGCACTTGACATGTTAATGTTAAAGTGGAGAACTTTTTATAGAGAAGTTCTTAGCCTTTAAAAAATCAAAAATTGTAACGATTTGGCATGGGTTCCTAAAAATGTGAAAATTAGTTTTTATGTAGGATTTTTGTAGAAAAACTTATATGATATTTATTTTATAGGATGTCAGGAACAATGTTATGTAAGGAAACGGATGTGAAAATGTGTGGAAATGTTTTCATTTAAATTTTTGTAAAGTATTGATTTAGGGAAAAACTAAGATAATATTCAATGAATCCTGAATCTAATTTTGCATTTTGATACTAATGTGAGGTATCAACAGAAATGGGAAACTCTCAGGAATCTCTTTATAATGTTATTTTAAACAAATAACTTGATTATTATTAACAATTTGGTTATAAACATTTTGTTTTAAAGATAGTTTTTTGTTTTAGTGTAAAATCTGACGAGAAACTAGATTTCTCACTAAACATTTCTGGTTCTAACTAGGAAAAAACTAAAAACTTGCAATTGTTTTACAATTAGTATAAAACCAGCAGAAATTTTGGTGACATTGGCTTGTAATTTTTCATTTGTACTGAATCCACGTTTCTTGCGAGAGCAAGATTTAGAAAGTTTTAAGGTTATGTGGTGAGCAGCTTACGTCATACGTCACTTTGTTTAAATTTTTATTTTATAGAAGTTGTTAATAATTTAAGTAGTATCTATGTTTATAAACATTTAAAGTAATTTAATTAAAAATGAAGTGATCAAGTTGGTGTTTGGTTAATTTTTATTTTGGATAATATGGAAATATATTTTTTTGTTGGAACTATTTGAAATAGATTTAGATATGGAAGATAAAAATTCTTTTACAGAATTTTTTTATTGGACTTACGTTATTGAAGATTTACTCTTTCTGTAAATTATTATTTATCTTCACTCACCAGACTCTAACGAACAAAAGTTGGATTGGGAATTTGTTCACCATTTTAATATGCAAGAGCAGGTAATTTTACCAACATCTACAGAAAACTGTTAAACCAAGGTAGTGTATTTAAGATAACAAAATGCGCCAAGAATTTGTAGTTCAAAATTTTAATATTATTTTAGTGATAATAATTTAAGTTTGTTGAATTGAAGTAATAACAATTAAAATGGACAAAATGTTAATTATTATTCTCCTAAACCATTCGTGACATCCAAATTTAATTTAATGTTTAGGTTCAGTTAATTTTAAATTTAGTAGTTGTTTTCTTTTTAGAAATTGAATTCTAATCTGTTTGTGTTTCTTTTATTTTTTTTTAAATTTTTATGATAAATAAAATTTCTTTCATTTAAATGTTTATAAAGGGATTTATTGTGTATTTATTTGTGTCTGGTCTAGTAACAATGTTTTACAGATGTAATTGATATAGCTTCCTAATTAATTCGCGATCCGCTTGATTTCGTCTCATGCATTTATGAAACTTGTTTTCCAGTTGAAAAAAATAGCCGGAGAATTTTTTTTAAGATAAAGGTTAGTGATATTTATTTGTGTATATTTTCAGACTGTTTTGCCATGATTTTGTATATGTGTTTATGAATATCAGCAATAATAAATTTATTTTGGAATTTATTACCTTTCGTTCTTCATCAAGTGTTGGAGGGTTTATTCCCTACAATAAATGTTATAACCACCCAATTTATTTAATTAGTCTTTGACCGTTTATATTACTTTTATATCATAGCAAATGATCTCCACAATTGGGTTTTTTCAAAATTATGATATTGTCGTTTTTAATAATTAACCACCACGGACCTACCATATCATATCAATATATAGATGATTCCTCGGCATTTGTTTATGGCACTAAAAATGTTTTCATGATTACAACAACATTCTAAAGGTTTTTCAGAAGAAAACTTCCTTATACTTTATTCAGACCTATTTTACCTTATGTAGATCAACCTACCTAAGTATATATTACTCATAATACGCACTTCATAAAATTACGCACTTTCAAAATACGTGTTGGAACAAAACATTCTACAGCAAGATCCAGAGAATCAGTAGTGCCACAAGGATCGATATTAGGTCCAACTTTGTTTAACATATGCATCTCACTTTCCAGACATTGGACATGATTCTATAGCGATGTACGCCGATGATACTGCGGTAAACTATCAACATCACGTCCATCACGATATTAATATAGCCACAAATAGCTTATAAGGAAAAATACTTATAATAAGCTCGTGGTACACAAAATGGGCCCTCAATCAAATGGCAACAAGTGTGAAGCAAAAATCTTCATTTTGAGAAGACCTATTTATAAATAATCCATCAGGAATAGTAATTAACCGGCAAGAAGTGGAAGGGAATTCGCCTGATCAGACAGGCAAATACAAGACAAAGACGTACATATGGACCGTAAACTTATGTCCAACTAAGTAAACTATATATACAATTAGAAATCAAGACTCATAAACATTCCAAAATAAAGTGTTACGAATAATCACTAATGCCTCACACCTGGATCAGTGCATCGATTCTCACACTATAAGATTGACAACAAATCAATTCAGAAAAGACGCAAATTACCTCAAGGTGTGCTACTATTATTATCAGAAACCAACAATGCAGATAATTAATAATAGTTATCAACTGCTTAACAACAAATAAAATGTTGGTTAAATAAAAGTACAGGCACAGTTTTAAGTTACTAAAGCGCTCTCAAACCGTCTTCTCGATGAATTGGCATCGTGTAATCATTCTCATAGCCAAGTTACGTATATTATAGTATATTAAAAATTAAAAAGACATTGTAATAAGATATAATGTTAGGTGAGGTGCGACCAGTCGTTTCACCGTTAATAATTCTATTAGATCATATGTTTAATTACTTACATAATCTACATAAGAAACCTATACATCTTTGCTAAATCTGAATATTATCTATAATAATTTCTAAATATTTCATATCGTCAGTAAATTATATATACTCTCCATTAATGTTGCCCCACTTATTAAATCAGAACAAACCTTGTTCGATATTATCATAGCTTTAGTTTATTTACTGTTTGTATTAAGTTTAAAAATTATAAATGCAATCTATGCCCGATCCAATCTTAATCCGACGCGGATCGGATATAGTTTAGATAGTTTCAGTTAGATGAAACATAAATAATTACATCTGCAGATAAAACATCGAGTTTGACTACTTATTTAAATAGAAATCCAATAATATAGTATTAATTAATTTTATTCAGTAGGATCTATTTGCAAGCGAAGCAAAACAATATCACGTAAGTTATGAATGAAACGCAATAAATATATTATTATTGCCGATAAGAAGTACTATAAACCTACAAACCTTATAGGCATGTAGTGTTGTATTGTAATCTGCAGTAATTAATGACCCTAGGGTAGTAATTTATGTCTGCTCTGCTAAACCATATTTTTATCTTGGTTCCAACCGTGAACTGCAAATCTCATTTATAACTAATTGTTTTTCTTTCTGCTTGCAATTGCGTCCAAGATTGAGGCTTATCACTTTAAATATAGCAACTATTAAAATCTGTTAGGTACTATAAATACAGAATCGCATTACAGATCTAACTTATATGAACGAAACACTTTCAGACTTCATAACAGATAATACATCAGCTTAATAGTGATTTTAAGATCCATCTAAGATCAAGTAGGTACTTTTCAGTTATAGTGTCAAAATTTGCAGTGCTGTGTCAAACTAATAATTTCACATAATTTGGTAAGTGCTCATGTGTTTATTTTTTTATAACACCCAAAATTTTATGTTTAGATTTCTTGTAATCTTTGTCCTTAGGAAATAGTGCTCACCGTTTTTGCAGTTTTGCCAACTTAAAGACTAGCAAAACAATGTTAACCTCAACTTTGATTATTTTTTCATGACCCCCCAATCCATAATTCTGTAAAAGTATTTTCTAGAAATTCAACCACTTATTCCTAATCTCAAAAGATATATATTTAATAAAACTTACCCGCCAAAAGATATTTTAAAAATTCACTTCCCTAATCCAAAGGTATTTTTAATAATGTAATCCTCGATCCCTAACCAAAGTCAAAAGTTTGGGAATTTCGAACATCTGATATGGTGATATGGTATCTTTAGTAACAGGTTAATGAGTAACTGGGCGTTAAATTAAGTACTACTACATGTTGCCCCCTAAGCAACCACTAGATAATTCCACGCCGATGTCAACTTATATCCTATATTTTTCAAGTTAACAATTTCAGAAGAAGTTTTTATGAATTTTGGGCACTAACGAATTTCGCTAAAATCTTAGTATGTTATTTGGCTAGTAAAAGTAAGTACTGTACACCCTTGTGCAAAGCCTGTCAGTATTCTTATTTTCTATCTGGAAAATTAGTTTTACTGAATTAACTGTAGTGAGTATAATTAATTAGTAACACTTTCAGTCATCCTTTATATGCCTTTATTTATGCCTTATTGCCTTTATTTATCCTTTATATTTAGGATTTTAGTTACTTTAGCAGTTGATTAGGGTTTTTTATTTTTTAACCTTGAAGATTGACTATCGTATAATATTGAAATAAAGAGCCCAAGACTGAACATGCCAACTTTTGTTAAAAGACGCCCTGGAACTTTTACTTCGAAAATGTCTTTCTTGGTCCAAAATGCCCCTAAACCTACTCCATGATAATTTTCATAAAATCTTATAAGGGGATGTTCCACCACTCCTTCAAAGTTCTTGGGTATTCCGTTAATCTACGAAAGCAAAAATAAGCGATGTGAGGGAACGTACCAATGAATTTAATGAAACTTGGCATGGAGTAGATATAGAAGCAGTAATTCACTTTAACAATCAGAAACAAACACCTGGTGTACCAAAAAAATGTTTTCTATTTACATATGCAAATGAAATCATTTGGACGCGCCTTTTGCTTAAGTAACATTTTATTTTATAAAGTTAATATCACTGTTGAACAACTGTTCTTAAAATGTGAAGCTATTTACAGTATAAATTTGAACAACCAAATTTTGAAAAACAAATGCAGAAGTAGAATTTTTTGTTGCCAATTTTCAAAAAAACAAGATATCTTCATTTATTTAATATTTTGTAGTATATATTTTTTTTTAAGCAAAGGACACTGCAATTTCTCCCTCCCCAAAACCTTTTTTTGCCCACCAGGTTGCTGTTTCTGGTTGTTAGTGTAAAGTAATGCCCCTGCACCTACTGCATGCCAAGTTTCAAACTTTATTAGTGGGTAACTCCTCTTTTTGCGTTTGCAAACTAACAGAGTATGCAAAGACTTTGAAGGGAAGGTGCAAGGGAACCCAGTTAAAATTTTATGAAACTCTAGCAGCAAGAACAGCAGTATCGTACACCGAGAAAAAATTCGAAGTAAATGTTCCGAAGTATCTGGTTCAAAAAAATCGTCCGAACTGTTACGAGCTTGGGATGGTATAGGTTTATAGATAACGGCACTAGAAACTGTCAAGCTTTGGCAAGAAATTTTTTTTACGTCATAGCACACTTTAAATATACTATATCCAAAGCCAATAGCACTATAACCATTGACGCACTATAACAATTGACAGCAACCAACATCTTTAGCCGCATTCGGTATTTCAGCTCTGTTTACTATAAAAGCACGGTTTCCATGGTATCTATTGTTTGTAAATAATTTTAAGTATAGCAATAGAGCTTTTCCTTGATCCCTTATTCCTTATCCTTATAGATTCCTTGTCCGGTTATTCTCCAACTTTTCTAATGAGGTTTCAGTTTCTGTCATTGAAATAGCTGTAGAGATTTCTGAATGTAGTCTATTTCCCATTTAAGTTCTGCTTAAAAGACCTGGTACTACCGGTAAACTGTCATTAGTTCTGATAAAGTCTTCGTGGTGTAATTGTTGAATTTAATTGCCAAACTTTACTATTTTCAAAAACTTTGCTCGCTTTTTTCCAGAAAAGACACCCTATGGCAGGTACGCTTTGTTGAACAGTTAGTTTATGTTACTTAGTGTGGATATTTTCGCACCGGCTAGTGTGCATAAATAACTTAGATTCACTATGCAGTTTACTCTTCAAAAGGACGCAAACGCAAAGTCTTCGGTCAATTTGAAGTATGAAGTATAAAAATGGCACAGCATGGTCTACAATCTTTTTGGAGATTAATGATTGAAAAGAAATATTGCTGCTATGTTTGTCAATATAAACAATAACATAGAGTGGCCAAGTGATGTGTAGACTTCCTTTATAAGTGTAGTAGCCACTCAGTCAATAGCTCCGTTGTAATCCTACTAGCTAGAAGGCAAGTAAAATTTAGACATTAGTGTCTCTAAAATTTCAGTAAAATAGCTGTATTCTTAATTATTGAAGGTCAACGTGTTATTTAAACTTATACCAGGATGTTTGCTCAAACTAAAGCCTTTTAATGAAACCGTATAGCCAGTCTTTTTCTGATAACGTTTTATCTCTTAAAGATATGGCCGAAGAATTTCTCTCAACATACTCAAATGCATGTTTTCTAAAAATAAGTGGATTCTCGCCAAAGTAGCACATGTTTTTTTAGTTTCATTTCTGACTGTTTTGTAAAAATTGTAAAAGAGAGATTCCTTAACAACGTCCAGACTTAATCCTGTTTTGGTAGGCATAACGGATTTTAAAGTGTGTTATTAAGTAAACTTTAGATTATAAAACAAATAGAAGTGAAAATGAAAAGCTAAATGCATGCAATTTCTGAACATAAACTATGTTGAGGACATAATCACACAAACGCGATAACAACGTAGTCAGAAAGAGCTTTATCGATTTCGGATTGTCGAAGTGCTGTATTAGTATAATTGGTTAATAACGCCTTGGCTGTTCTTTGGCCAAAACCTAGACTAGTCCATGGCAAATCTCGTCATGGCCAAAGTCAAGGAGTGATTGAAAAGATGATCCAAGATATTCAAACATGGTAGCCACTTCGCTTAAAGACAATAATATCTAAAGTAGACAAAGCTTCAGATTTGTGCAGTTCATGAGGAATAAGCAAAATTCAAGCATCAATATGTTCTCATATAAAACCACGTTGCTATGGAGCTTAGAGTTGGTGGAGCATGGCTAAGTTCAGTAATCATACCATTTTGAGATCGATAGAAAGACTGAGGAAAGAGCAAGTAAAATCTGAGGATGCAAAAACAGCATTTCCAGAAAGAAAAAGAAGAAACAGAGCATGAAGGAACATAAAATTGAGAAATAGAGGCAAGTGAGCGAATCGTGATGAGAGTCATATTCATTCTCCGGCATATTGGGTTCTAAAGCGTTTATAAAGTTCAGATTATGAAATAAACAAAAGTGAGAATGAAAAACTAAATGTACGCAATTTATGGAGACAATCCATGTTGAGTTATCGTGGAACAAATCACTAAGAAAATGACGGTGGTAGATAACAGACTGACTTAGCTCTCGAGGCAACTATTTATTTCCTATGAGGTAAGAAACAAATGGCATCTGTAAGGTAGCAACACCTACCTATACCACACATGCATTTCTATTTTATCTCGTTATGTGTTTTAACGAAAATGTTCCCAGCTGAGTGCGGAGTGCCTTACCCAACTTTCCCCTACACTTTACTGGTCTTGTAAATAAAATGAATGTAATCAAATGAGAACAGATCTTGCGGACATGTCATATATCAAATATAACTTATAACTTCTCAAATAATAGTAATTTACGTTATAAGTCCTGGAAATGGAATTTTACAGTCGAGTAAGATGTTACGGACAAGGCGAGGTAGGAGCCGAGTCCGGAACATCGAAACGAGACTGTAAGACCATTTCCAGGACGTATGACGTAATGCGTTTTATTTCATACTGCAATTATTAGAATATTGGTTTAATTTAAAAAAAATATATATATAAAATAAATTTCCAAATGCAAAATATGGACATCTATGAAGAACGAGTTTCCATGGTAACTGATTACGTACTAAAACATTGTCTACTTGATTGATTGTATTTGCGTCCGGTAAAATTTTTTACAGTCACAAGTCCTGTAATAGTAGATTACTTACCGAGGCGGGAAGTAGAACATTACGCGGAGAGCAATGCTGCTGCCCGAGGCGCGAAGCGCCAAGGGCAGCAATTGCTCGACGCGTAATGTCTTCCCGCCGAGGTATGTATACTATTTTATTCACAATCGTACATAATTATGTTCTTACATTGATACCTTATACTTGATATATGTATAACAACACCAGCGTTTTTATTCAGGTGGCGATAAAATGACAATTGCTGCAACAATTGTCAAAGTAAATTCGTGTCACTACTAAAATAAATTTAATTACATTGCTCCCAATTTCAATTTACACGATTTAAAATGCCTGATAGTGAAACTGATGTAAGTTGCACACCACCGGAATAGCGAGAAGTTGCTAAAACAGTGACTGACTGCTTGTTACCTGCTAAAAGTAAAGATAGATACGAAAACTTCTGCCATCTGTTGAGAATATTTAGAACGAGCAAAAGGTAAGTAATGGATATTACTAACCAAGAGAACTTATTATTGACTCTGATGTATAATAAACTACTTTCTAACTTTTTAAACGTCAGTAATGAACACATTATGTATCGATTGTGAATAAAAATTTTTACAAGTATACTAGACCGTAAAATCGCATGTTCTGGACTAAAAAGTTTGACGTAAAACTGACAAATGTGACACAGTATGAAATAAAAGATATTTATAGTGATTCAATTAATTACTTTGTAAATACAAGCCAGGCTTACCTGATAATAATATTTATATGATTATGTGCACGTAGCTATTTTTGTGATTATTTCTAGTTAGTTGGTGTTTGTGATATTTATTTAGTGCGTTTTTCTTTTTGTGTTTCGTTTGTGTTTTACACTACTAACCTATTCAGCGAAGATACATATGTATGTATATACCTGTATGATTGCTCATTTCAATTAAGAAAAATTTTCGGTTGTTTTGTAAAAGATAAAATTAGCTAAATAAAGTTTAGATTTGACAGGGATTATAATTCAAAAATTGTATTACTGAATAACGAATTAGCCTTAAACGCGCTAGTTTGCGTTCTATAGATAATAGAAAAATTGTATGTGACGTCACCACAGCCTGGATATGTTGAACTGTAGTAACTAAAATATAGCTCATATACTATTCACTGCTGAAACGTGCAAATTTTAACGTATTTGAACACTCCAATCAAACTGGTATTTTTGGATTAATAATAATAAATCGATAACGAATGGATAAGGGCCTTAATATATGCAGCGAGATAACGTCGTCACATACAATCCTTATATCACTACTCGTAAGCACGAGTGTTGAAACTTGTAAGGTACCGTGCTAAGATCTAAATAATTTTTTTTGGCTATCAGATACAATCATGAACATTTTCATATATGTAGATCTTCTCAGTTTAGGCAACTCTATCTACACGTGTACATTCGAAGAAATTATGTTTCCTTAATAATGATAATTGATTTACATAGAACAGCAAAATGATATAGTTTTATCTGTGTAGTAATTGATTTAAATATTATATTTATTAATAGCCATATAACTGGTACTTCCGCATTCAGTAATAAGATAAGTGTAAAAATATACTCCTTAATGCATCACGGTTGAATGACTTAAAATTAATGCAAGGAACAGTACACGGAAGTGATCATCATTAATAACATGCAGCGCCAATATTTATGTATTACTTATTTAGTCATTCAAGCATTCTAATTTTATGCAAGTTTTAATGGGTTTTAATGCGGGGGTGCAGTAAGAGGCTCAAATTTGTAACGAATGTCCTTTTTCCAACATCTCTTTCCTCTTTAATACATCATTTTGTTGCAGTAAAAAGGGAAGTAAACTTAATGAACAATGAACTGCTGACTAATCATACAAATTAACCATTTAAAGTAATTTTACAACATCTATTTTTAATTACTATCATTACTTAACACTAATTTATTCTCATGTACTATCACAAGCTCTACCGTTACCAAATGAGTGATATTTTCTCTAACGATTTCTTAGTTCCAATATTTCACAGATTAACCCTATTATACCTTTTCTATCTTCAGAAGGCTCATTCGATTTTTGTATTTCAGACGTAGTTATTTTGCATTTCCCCACTCTCGCAAAGGTTATCCTTCGCAATCCCTCAGCAGGGCATTTGATTAGGTTGAGTAGTTGGGACTACATCAGTTCTGATTCTCCAGCATTCTCAATATTATTATCTATTGAAGCTGTATACTTTGCAAAAACATTCGTCTCACATAGTTTGTTTTGAAATCTCATTGGTTTGACCCTGCGAAGTCACAATTCTCAAGAGAAGGACCAGTTGACGGTATTGAGTTAAGCACACCACGTGAAAGAGAACTTGAAAGTTAGAAAATACACTGTTTATTTTAAAACAAACTTGGTTAAGAGGTACCTACAGGTACACTTCAATAACTTCAAGACTTTAATAACTTTAACTTTAGTTGGTTTGTGCCTGGAATTTACAGGGACCGAGTGTATAAAGAGACAAACATACAGAGAAGAAAATCTACCACGCTCACTGGCATGAGGCCACGCCCACTAGATCGACCCATTACACCTCCTTGCTTCATGTCAAGTCCAACCATATGCGTAGTTTGTGGTTGAGACTTACGGTCAAGTCTAGAAATGAATAAACATGCTGACCAATTTTGGATTTTAGTTATGTAAACTGCTGTTAATGGCGTTCATATATTTGTATCCTCAGTAGATAAAAAATTTCAGTGCCAATTTTCATGAAGTTGGTAATTACCAGCGATTCGCCATTAGTAAGAACTCCAAATGTTTTGAGTTACTCTATTGCATGTTTATCCATGGGAAGTATTCCCTCTGAAAATCCAAATATAAATTCTCCAAAAGGAAATCTTGCCTCAATTTGAGGCTAATTGCAAGCAGAACTTCACGCCTGACTGGTTCTTGAAGGACATCTACCCATGTAAGAACTATCCAAACGGCTAACTATCGCTTATGAAATCTGAGCTGGATCGGTTTTCATTCCTGCAAATTACAGACCACGACTAAAAAATCCCATTTGATTGCTCTAGATCTTTTTAATTACTTAGCAGTGCTATAAGTGTTATTCACTTTCACTTTCACAACCACATAGTTATTGCTTTCAAAAATGTACTTAAAATTCTCAACTTCTTCTGTCAATTCTACAACCGTAATATTTTACAAACATTCTTTTTTTCGAATTTTCGTATTTCTTGGTTTATTTGTGATATTCATTAACTTAAAATAGCATATTTCTAGTTTTCTATCGTTTTCTTTGTGATGTAGTTGTGGTGAACTACTAAGGGGAAATTTTCTCTAAGGGCACTGCTTTTTTTGGTGTGATTAGCACTTAAAATATCACGCGCATTACTTGGGTGGGATTTACAAATGGGTATTTAACTTTAAATTGAGAAGTCTTTCTGTCGTTTTACATAGGTTTTACATAGATAATAATAATTTAATTTCAGTTATTGTTAGATTATTGTTTATATAGTGGAAAAGTTCTATTTTATTAGAGTTATCCTGTATTTCGTTTGAAACGTCAACCATTCCAAAATTCGTTTTTTTTTCGTACTTTTAAGATGTGTAGCAAATCGAGCAGTTAAAAGATTGGCTATTCTGATTTGTTGAAGAAATATTAACGTTGCCGTCTGATGCAACAGCGACTGCATTAGAATTATTTCTTTTACCCTTTTCACGCTTCGATCATTTTCAGTAAATTATTCTTTCAATCCACCCCTTGCAAATTCTAGCGACAAAAAAACGTCGATCTCTAGGAGGGCAACATCAACTCCGTTGGTAACCATTGTTTTAGTGTTTGTGTTTTGACATGTTCCAAATGATGGTGCTGCGTATATTATTCTTAGTAGTATGTTTTTTCCCTTTATAGACTAGTTCCCTGTAAGTTCAATGTCCAAATCAACTATATGGTTGGACTCAGCATAACCAGTGGGGATTTGCAATTGTTGGGTAAGGTGTGAATTCATGTTAGTGGGTGTGATAAACTCTTTTGTATGTTTGTTTATCTCTTTATACACACCCAAATCGAGTACATATATGGCTGGATTCAGCATGAACCAAAGGGTTGGTAAAGGGTAGTATAGTAAGCGTACCTTAATGTTATCTGGTGTGTTTCTGATATAAATCATACTATAATTATTATTTACAATAAGCTTAATTAATTTCACCAATTCTCGCCCCCCAAGTTCAAGAATTTTTAGAATTACGTTGAATTAGTTTTTGGAATTACCACTAGAGGCAAATAAGCGTTTTATTTCTCAACATAGTCTCCTTTTAGCTCGATACATTTAGTCCAGCCAATTTTATTATTCCTTCCAAATAATAGGTTTTCTCAAGGCCCTCAAAATAGGCGTTTGTTTCAGTGATGACCTCTTCATTCGACCTAACTCTCTTACCGCCCAGCCATTTCTTCCGGTTTGGAAACAGGAAATAGTCACAGGGGGATAAATCTGGAGAATATGCTGGATGGGGTAGCAGTTCGTAGCCCAATTTATAGATTTTTGCCATGGTGACTACACACGTGCGCACCAGTGCATTGTCTTGATGGAACAGCACTTTTTTCTTCGCCAAATGCGGTCGTTTCTGCTTCAAATTAATATCGTATATGTCCAAAAGCTCTGAATAATATTCGCCGGTGATCGTAAATGGCGCAGCCTTCTCAAAATTTTACAGTATTACATTTTTTTTATAGATAAAAGTTGACGGGAGCAGTGTTGCATTTAAAGTTACTGCGCGAGAAATTCAAAAAGTCGCTGATTTATCAAACCACCCTCGTACTTGTGGTTTACCCCATCTGATTGGGTTGGCAACTCTTTCACATAAATTGACTGTTGATATCAAATGAAATGTGGCTGCAGGCACACAAACGATGAAACAGGTTCAGGATGTCCAAAAACGGCAACCACACTAAAGATTGTGGATAAAGTCCATGACATGTATATGGAAGATCGAATTAAGGTACGTGAAATTGAAAAAATCTTATGAACGAGTAGTTCGTATTTTACATATTAAATTGGGTCTAAAAAACCTTTCCATAAGATGGGTCTCGTCAATTCAGGAAAAACGCTCCGAAATGATCAAAAATGATGACAAAAGTGTTGTTTCACTGCGAAACGCTCCGTGACATTCAAATGCGATCGTTCAACAAAAGTTGACAGAATTGAGATTCGAAATCTTTTCGCATCCACTTTATTCGCCAACTTTGGCTCCTTCGGATTTCTATACCCAAAACTCAAAATGTTCTTGACCGGAAAGAGATTTCGGTCTAATGAAGAGGCCGTATACAGTTTATGTTGAAGAAAGTTACGTTCCAAATAGGAATCGAGAAGCTGGAGCAATGTTGGACCAAGTGCGTTGAAGTTCTGGAGGATTACGGTTAAAAATTAAATACAACTTGAGTCACACTTATGTGATTCTGTTGTTACTCGGGAAACTTTTCAATCTATCCTCGGAAATTGCTCTAGTTATGTTAAATAATTCGTCCAAGTGCAGCTTTCCTTTTTATTGTACATCTTGTGCGACTACGCGCAAGAAGAACTTATGCACTTTTCTATAAAACAGTTTGCAGAATTGCCTATAACAACCGGCATCCCGATGTCTTACGGCAAACTCAAGCTTCTATTTTTCACTCTGGTAGGATACTAATTCGCATCTCTTTATTACTCTCATAATTAGTAGCGCTCATAATTAGTAACCTCGTCATTTCCAAAGTGTTAGTTGATCATGCATACAAATACATAGTATCCTTTTATTAAAAAACAGTCTTTTGCATGGAAAACTAAAAAAGATGTTTACTCTTATGGACAAATAAAATCGAACTTAACAACATTACTAAAATAAACTAATTATTTAATATTATTAATTAAAATTATTTGACACATCAAAAGATAATTAAATACAATAAGAAACGTCCTAAAGTAAAGTTCATTACTTTAGAGAGATTGGTACACTCGTCATCATGCGCACAAACAAATTAGTCAATGTTTGCTTTCTTGTTTATTGTTTCCAGCCTTATTTTGTGGAACTCCATAATCATGAAATAAATAAAGATTATTAAAAGTTTCACAGTTTTATTAAAATACAACCTGACAATATTGTTTTTTTGCTTTCGTTGCCTAGCAACAACATATTTCTAAACAACTAAAATAAAATTCATAGGCGTCGCTGTATTTGTTGGAGTTATATTTTTATATAGCCTGCGTTCTATATGGTTTATGGCTTATTAACAGTGTTTGTTAAATTCTTACTCTTTGCACCTCTTTGTAGTTAATAAGTAGTTTTACGGTATTTAGTCGTTTATTATTCCGACAAGAACATTCCAAGCCGATACGGCACTGACAATATCTGAATTTTGCTCGCCATGTTCGCGCATAATTGCACTTTATCTAAAAGGTAACAAACGTTATAACATCTTCCTCCAAAAAAACTATTATTGTTAAACTAGTATTACTAATTGTAACTTAAGTTATACTTACATTCTAAAATTGAATGATTATTAAATTTAAAATTACATTTTTATTGGTTGGTAAAAGTATTGTAGACTTTTTTGTTACATTCTCAGTTTTTCTATACCTATTGCTGTGATTCCAGCACTTATAGTTGAATGTAAGTCATTTGGGTTGCCTATATATTTAGGGGTTTGGACTCAACCTGAACAAATCTTAATTAAATAAATTAATTTGTTACTTAATAAGTAAAGGTTACACTCTACATCACTTGATAATAATAAAAAAGTAGATCTTAAACGGATTTTCCACTTAAAACTGAAAAATTATTTTGACAAGTTACGATTTGCATATCGTTAGTTCGTTGGACTTGGTTTTTCATAATTGAAGCCATTGTAAGGTGTAGTTTCACCTGGATATTATAAAAGGTATAGATGTAAAGGTGTATGCAAGCAATCACCACAATACTCACAGTTTTTGTGGTTGAATTTCAAGTAAATCCTATGCTGGTTTAACGATTCATCAAATTTCATGATAAATGTATAATTTTCATTACTTGCAGCCAAAATGTTTTGCTGCAATATTGTTAATTAGGTTCTAGAGCACCTTTAGCAATATAATTTTCAAGTGGGCAGCTCTAAATAGAGAAGGTTTAGCCTGTTGAAGCCTAAAATTTGTATCGTTTGAACCTGATCTGTTAAAATAGTAAAATCTAGTTAATATTTAAAGTTTTGGTGCCAAAATTGATGTAAATATTCTGTAATAGGATGTTAGGATTCATTTAATAAGAGATTTAATAGATGTTCAATTTTTTTAGCAACTTACCAGATTTTGTTAGTGGAAAAATCACGTTTGTCGTTTGTGTTTGAAAAAAATATAAAAGCATGTCGAAAATTTGGTCACTAGCTTGTTGATTTTCATATAAAGCAGAAGCCATGTCAGATCATGCAATAATTTGTTAAAACTTTGAGGTTATGTGTGTCAAATTTTATGTCAATGAAATGTCAAAAAAATGAGGTTATGACAAATGTCATCCAAATTAATTTTTTTTTAAGTATTAAGTAATGATAATAACAATGAACAATTAAAGTGATTAGAATAAAAAGAAAGTGAAAGTGTTAATTTGGTTTTTGCACTAATTATTTATAAGAAGAAAATTTCTGTAAAACGTATTGGAACTTTATTTATGGATGGAAGGAATTTTAAAACAGAATATAATGGAAACTTGTTGGAACTTGTTGTTTGTTGGAAACTCACTAACTGATTTGATGTACTCACGTTTTGAAGAAAATATCTCCAATATTTAATAATGCTAATTATTTACAATACAATTTTCAGTGGAGAAATCGATTTGAAATGTGTGTTCACCATCACAACAAATAAGCAGGTAAATCTAGCGACTATTGCAGAAAACTGCCATATAATATAGTGTGTGTAAAAATTTTCTAATGGTGCAAAATTTTTTGAATTTAAAAATTTATTTTCAAACTATCACTTTATTTTTGTTTCGTTTCTTTGTTTAATTATAATTTAAGATCGTGGGATTGATAAAACAAAAATTATTAAGTAAAAGGGAATTAGACTGTCTGTTAGTTCTTATGTTGGTAAATCCAATTGACACCAATAATTAATTTAAATTAAAGTTTGTTAATTGAATCAATTTTTGATAGTAAGAAATTTTTTTGTTTTCGTTTCTCTTTCATAAACTTTCAGTTTTCATTCTTTTTATGTGATTATTAATAAAATAATATTTTAAATGTTTAAAAGGAGATTTATTTGTGTATTTTTTTGTTTTGTGTCTATTAACAGAATTTAACAGGTATAGGTTGAACAATATTTTATTATTTTGTCAAAGAGCGACCCGCCTGAAATTTTCTCATGCAATTTTCCTGAGCTTGTCTATAGATTTTAAAATCATAGCCGGTGCAAATTTTCTTTTCATCACAAAGGTAAGTGGTGTTTGTTGTTGTATTACTTTTCAGTTTGCCTTGCTACTTATAAACATAAATGATAGTGGTCTTTAATTTAAATAAATCTATGATCAAGTGTTGTAATGTGTATACCAGTACAGCGCTTATAACAATAAAACATTTATGGCGCCCGAATATGATGCTTTCTATTTTTCTTATTATAAAATTTAACCTCTCAATATCATATCACTATATAGTATGCATTATAGATATGCACTATAGAACACTAACAAAATGTGTTGTTAAGGAAAATATGTTTTAAATCATTACAGCTACCCCTCATTACCAGGTTTCTAGTTATATTAGTTACACCCTGTATACAGGATGATAATATTTTAAACAACTACCTTATTCTAAGAGATAGATTCTATATAGAATAAAATCATATATAGAAATTTTGCAAGTGCACGTAAAAAAATTTAATCCTGTGGTAATAGACATTTTTGATCTTGAACTATTTGGCATAAACCACGCCCACTAAATATTTTTTAAATAGTATTATCTTGACACCATTTTCTATGTATGGATTATATATTACAGATCATATTATATTCCTTTTTTCTGCGTTATAGTACCTAGATTCTACCATTAGATAATAGAGAATTTGAGAAAAAGGCTTTGCATCATGGCATGCTATGAACCCATAATTTTAATGCATGGTTCTTTTAATAAATGCAATTCAAAATAAAGCTTATTCAATTTTGTAGTGCGATATCTATAACACGAAAACGCCGATTTTTATACAGTGTTATGCGAGTGCTTCTGTTCCATCCATAAAAATATTATTCTGAATTGTAACCTTCTATGGGTTAAATGGATTTGCGTTATGTTTCTGACCTGCCATGATGAGGAATTTTTGTGCTTTTCTCGAATTTTTCATTGACTATAAGTGTCAAAAATGTACATAATCCTGTTTAAAAAAATAAAAAGAAGGCGTGGCTTCTACCAAACAGTTGAAAATCGAAAGCGTCTATTGGAACATGATTATGGTTTTTAGCATAATATATTTATTTTTTTTACAGTTACTGTTTTTATATTTATGTATGTTGTATATGTAACGTATTTTTGTATTTATTCATAATTACCTATATAATGATGAAAAAACCATTTTAATTATGTCATCTTTAATCTTTTTATTATTATTTTTGGGAAATTGGGGGCGAAAAACGGTATTGTTCGGTTAGTTGGAAAGAAGCAAAAGAAAAATTACACATATGTGAAAAATACAAAAAAAAAATACATAAAACTAATAAATATTAAAAACTATACACTCTCCAGTTTAATTTTTGAAATACTTATGTACCTTACATTAGGAAAGCCAAACTTTAAGGTATAAGATAACCCTAAAAATGATGTTTTTTAAGCAAACAGAAAAAAAAATGTATGCTGTTATAGCGCTGCGATGCCCATCGACGCAATAATTTCGAATGGCACAATGGGTCGAGGGACGGCTAATTTGAAAGCCCTCTTCGTTCCGTATATAACATACTAATGTTTTTAATTTTTATCGATTTAACCCAACCTATCCCTTGTGGACTTGCATGATCAAATAGTGCAAAAAAAAAGGGTGTCTCATAAGGGGTACATCAAACGCAGCAAGTAGTTAGACATCTATAAGACAAACAAGAAATCCCTGCAACATTTGTTTTAATAAAACTGATTAATAAAAAAATCGCTCGCACTTAATAAAAATCGCTCTTTACTTTAAGATTAATTTACATAATTTCCGCTTCTCATTTTAAAATGTTTAATTAATGTAGTCAAAACAAGGCGGCATAATTACTACGAGGTCGTTTTTTTTCAACCTCCGATTGGCTAAAAATAAAAGACAAATGTATATAAAAAAATCATTTTATTACTAAAAGTTCTGTATACTTATGGTTACCTTTCGACATACTCACCATAAAGATTGAGGCATTTGTCGTACCTGTAGTGTCCAATACTATCTTTCGTAAAATGTTGCCGCCAACGCATTTAAATGAGTCTTGACGTTGTCTTGAAGATCCTCGGCAGTTTTGAAGCGCTGTCTTCCTAGCCACGTCTTCAGTTCAGGGAAAAGATGAAATTCACTAGGTGCTGGGTCGGGACTGTATTTTGGGTGATCGAAAATGTCCCATTGAAATTGCTCAAGGAGCCGTTGGCTTGCAACAGCACTGTGTGGACGCGCTTGTTATGGATCAGAACAAATTCCAGAAGTTAGCATTCCTCTTCTCTTGTTTTGAACGTCTATCCGCAAACGTCGTAGTAAAGTTTCACAATAAACTACCGAGAAGCTTCAAGGCAACGTCAAAACTCATTTAAATGCGTTGGCGGCAACATTCTATGAAGACGGTATTGGAAAGCTTGTCCACAAATACTACAAATGCCTCAATCTTTATGGTGAGTATGACGAAAAGTAGCCATAAGTATACAGAACTTTTAGTATTAAAATTATTTTTTATATACATTTATCTTTTATTTATAGCCTATCGGAGGTTGAAAAAAAACGACCCTCGTAGATACAATATTCCCCGCATCGTATCGTATCGCAGATTCTTAGAATTCGTAATGTAGTTTTATTATAAACCCCAATAGTTTTTATGTGTTTTTTTCTAAATTAAATTCAAAGCCGCTCACATTTATAATAATCACCCTTTAATCTCATTAACTTGCCTTATTAGGAAATCAAATGTCTTCTTTAAAATCAGATAACATATTCAGATATTCTCTTATAAATCAGTTTTTTTAAGCTGTTATTAGACCTTGAATTTATTTCAGGTTTAAGTCTACATTTTTAATATTATACAGCATAAACAAACTCGTGCTTTATTGACAAATTATTTTGTCTGGCTTTGAAGACTATTTTGCTTATTTCAAAACTGGCACTTAGTTATTAATGCTATCACCATAAGCGCGTTTATAATTTTATATGTACTTTTTTAAAAACGTCGACCAAAATTACTATTTTAACTTTTTCTAGTCAAAAAACTTTATTAAGATTTTTTTGTTCCAAATGCCATTAGAAATGCTCTGGTCAAGTTTGGTGCACAGCCTGTAAAAACACCCTGTATAATAGCATAACCCCCCCTCCGAGAGAACCAGGGACACTCTCAGGAAAAGCTTCAACAGGAGTTCTAGAATACTTTTTACTGTCAGAGGGTTCAAGGAGTATGTTTCAAACCTCTACTTATATAAATTTTTCTTTAACTGGTTTTAAATGGCTTTAATATTTTATTTTGCAATAAATAACATTTAATCTGTTGTTACTTCACTTTGAATCGATGACATTAAAAGAAAATAGCTTTTATACGCCGAATAAAAACGACTTACAAATGAGCAGTCATTTTACCCATCGTGCTATTTAAGAATAATGGCCAATGTGAATAAAATGTAGCAAATGCTTTTACTACTATTAGTAAAAGATAAAAAATGTGATTTTTAATTAATAAGAATAAGATAGATGTATAGTAAAAGCTTTTACTACATTTTATTAACATGGCTCATTGTCATGATTATCATCTTATTACTGTCCCAGCAATTGCTTCCATTTTTTAACTATGTAGAGAAAATACTCGTTGGTTACTAGATAGTAATTTCAAAATAAATTTTACGTGCTAGTAGTTTTGGCAGACTCTATAGAAATCTGTTTTTCTTCTTTGTTTATTTCTTTTTATGAATTGAAGTTTGTACCCTATGAATGTCCCTGATATCCATAAGGAAAAAATTAAGCATGTGATTTATGTGTTTCTACTGAAAAGCATTTACTGTTACTATATCATTAAAATGCGAATATTTGTTTAACAGTTATAAGAATTAATTAAAACATTCTTAATTAGATGTTAATTATCAGTTGTGTAACGATGAATGTATTATAATTTAATGTTAATTACTAACAAGAAACAACGCTTCTTTTAAATTTATGTTTTCGAACTAGCTAAAAAACAAACAAACAAGCCTAAGTTGTTCCAAATATAAACTTTCTGCTATATTTAGGAAAGTAAACCCAAAACGGAAAACTCTTTCGCCAGAGTTGGAACACTTAATTATTAATTTACACATTCCCTTCGTATAAATCAAGTACACCCCTTCGAGAGGTAAACATTTGGCTATTTGGACAAGAAGTTTAATCCGGGTAGTATTTTGCGTAGGTGTTAGTTACAGCATGCGTATAGACCGACGAAATTTTTCCGGTGGATCTGAATGAAAAGCGCTCGTGGTTTTTCTCTATAAATAGTGGCCTCTGGAGCATGTTAAAACATTATGAATTGTCTTGCAGAGAAGTGTCCTTTTTTAAATCAAGTTTTACATGTTTTAATAATAATAATAATAATAACAATTTGTGTAACAAAGCATTCAGTACTCACGACCGGTTGTCATTGTGAGGTGGTGTAATGAATGATATCTTGCTAATTGAAGGTAAATACCTTTTATGTATTATTATAAGAATTACTTTTTAAAGTGAAGAACTTGGTGTGTTAGGTAATTTTGAAATAGCTGTTAATTGAGAAAAAAGTCATTAACGGAAAGTTATTATTAAAAGAAAGCGTAACATCGGTAGCTTTCATATTTCTACTTATTTAGACAATATTTTTTAATATAAATCGATTAAGATCGATTACTATTTTGTTATTTGTTCTTAACCAATATTGATGCAAACTAAATTAGAAGATTTCCAGATAAATAATGGAAACTTTAGCAGGGACAGAATTCGGTGCGCAAGAATTAAGATGTAATGCGGCAGTTTAAAAAAATTGGTGTATAGATTGATTTTTCTAGTTTCTTACAGTGTATATTTTATATTAACAGAGGGGGGGGGTCCATGTTAATATAGCGGATTTACATCAAATTCTTCATTTTTAAAAGGTTTTGGAAGAATTCACCGAAGCTGGTTTAGTGGTAATTTTGTCGTAAGATTTTAAATATTAATACCTTTTACAAAAGATATCTTCTTTATGATTCAACTGTGCTAAATATAATTTTAATAACCCGTTTGAAGTTTCAAAATAAACAAAGTTTTAGATACCTTCATCTTTGCAAACTACTTTGCTACTTTACTAGAATAGGTACTTGGTATTGCATCCACACTTTTTATTATTACAACATTTATTGAGTAAGTCTTAAATATTTCTCGACGTATTCATTAGCCTAAACTTGCCGACTTACTCTTACTTACTTACTATACTCTCTAAAAGTACTTGACGTACAAGTATCAAGAAGAGATTTTATATAAGCACCAAGTAGTTCTGGAAACTACTTGAAGTAGTATTGTCTAGTGCCTACTTACTATAATAGTAGTAAAAATAACGTACTATATTTTTTCAAAGATGGAAAAATTACAATTATAAAAAAATACTACTCACTCATTTTTTAACCACAATAATGTTAGCTGATAAAAAATAATTTTGCGTCAATGCATGTTTGACTTTTTTTTCATTTTCAGAAAATTATTTGCTGCTCATTTTCTTCTGGCTTTTAGTCAAAATAATGATCTCTAATGTTTAAGATTTGGCGTTAGATTATTTATTACTATTTCTTCATTATTGTAGAATAAACTACCTTATGATCTACTTTTCCGTATTTCTGAAACAAATATCTTTTAAATGGTGCAAAGTTAAACCCTTGTTGTGATTAAAAAAACTGTTGCACAAAACAAATGGAATTTATATCAAAAGATGGGTTTTATAAACAGTGTCACCTTACCAAATGTCAAACCGTTTGCACGTCATTCTACTTGGTGCAATATTTTTTACGTACCCTGTATGTATGTATTTAGCTAATATTTTGAGTGTCAGATAGAAATTTACTTTCAATACAATTATAAACGAAGCAATTAATCGGCTGTTATCAACCATCTGGAGCAGAAAGCGTTTCCAAGATTTCTTTGACCTAAACTAAACTGCAATTTCCACTAATTATGACACGCCATATTTCTTACAAATATTTCTGATTCGTACTTAAATCAGTTTCATCAACTTCAGGTAAACCTACTATTATCGGAATGAAGTCTTTATCGCTTCACACTTCTCAAAGTCGACCACCTTCAAAAAGATATTGCGATGGAAGTTCGCATAAGTGTCATCGATAAGTAAGCCATTGTAATAGTCTTCCAAAACATTCTTCAAATACCTTACAATTCCACTTTTATGAGTTCATGACGCTTCCCATGCTCTATATGTCTAACACTACTAAGAATTACTAATTTAACTAGTAAGCAGGGACTTGTTTGTCTGTGGTAGAGATTAAAAAAACAATTCATATTATTTCTATGTTTTACCTATTTAACTACAAGCATAGATAACGCAACTATTAGTATCAGACGTGTAAAAGAGTAGAATTCCTGCACATGCATAGAAGGAGTAAGAGAGTTACACGCAAAGAAATTTTAATTAATTCTCTTTCGGAAATTAAATTAAATCCTTAAATTTGAGAATGTAAGAAAAAACTTTAATTATCACTATTGTATATTAGGTGACACTAAATAAAATAATTTCATAAGCACAGCTGATGTACTGCATTCAACTACGCGGAGAACGGGCGACTGGAATCCGAGACTACATTGAAAATGTGCATGTGTAACTCTGGTACTCGCACTCTGCATTCGCAAAAATTTCACTACTTCATAAGTCTAATCTAATATTTCTCATGCCTGTCCGTTTGTATGTGTGTGGACCCGCTAGATCTCGAAAACTAACAGTCCGATTTCAAATATAATTTCACAGGTTATATGTAGTTATAGTGTCATATACAGTTTCAAGTTTATGTTTGCAATCCAATTCGACAATGCGTTAGTAACTTAAGTCTAGAAACATTATTAAATAAAGACATGGGTCATGTGGAGTATCATTGAAGGGCACATTTAAGGGGTAATTCAAAGACATACCATGTTTATGTAATTTTTTAAGAACACATATTGACTTTCGGTTTCAGTATCTACTTACCTAAGAATAAATCTAAAATGTGGATATGTTATTTATATAAATTTTTATATTATTAAGAATTTTTAGATAATTGTATATTGTTGTACGTTACTAATTTCATTATAAAAAGTCTTTCAAGGATTAATTAACCAGATGTCAAAATTTTGAAACCTATCATAGCTGCTCTAGATATTTGTCACGGTATTAACTACTATTCCAACACCGAACTTGTTAGGTCAACACACTTTATTTAATAAAATATTTAATTAATAATTGCAAGATGATTTGTATCAAAAACATTTACTTATCCATCCACTAAGTTCCGCCCACCAGATATACTCAGTGCACCACACAGGTAGATTCTTGGTTCAACTGTATATGTGGGTCTATAAATCTATAAAAGAACAAATATACTAGGAACAAGAACAATATATGCTGAGCCCAACCATAAGGTTGATTTAGGTGTGGTCTTATTGGAGCCGAGTCTATAAAAGAAGAAACACACTGAGAAAAAATTATTACGCCCACTAACATTATACTCCGCCTGCCATACCCACCAATTGCACATCTCTGGTCTATGCAGAGTCCATGTAATAGGTGCCATACCCAAACCAACTTTGGGTATAGGAGTTACAGAACCGAATCTAAAAGAATATCTACCACGCCCACTACACCCACCGTGCCCACCAAGTGGATCCCTCTGATTCATATTGAGTACAACGAAATAGATGTTTGTGAATTTCTTAAAATTCTAATCTAAGAAATATTGGAGATGAACTAAGTAGATCCGGATTGCACTAAAAGGTGACCGGGAATTTCCCAGTGTTTATAAGTTTATTAGATTCAGCAGTTTAACTGTCGAAATAATTAAAATTGATTTAACGGTAGCGGCCTATGTAAACTGAAAGACAAATTAAATGAGACTCGTATAGTTACTTAGAAAATCAGCTGCGCGCACAGGTGATTGTTGGGTTGCCTAAATATATCAGGACCAAACTTAAACTTAAACTGAAATATTTCTGATGCAATTTATTTTCAAATTTCATCAAATTCGCCGGTTTTATTTGAATTTGGAACAAGAATTAGTCATACAAATATTCAAATTATTAAAAAACCACTATAATGACGCTATTATACAAATAATCTCTAGCTACTGTTATACCTTTAGATTATTTCTTTTCAAATTAAATCCGTAAAATAGCGGAAAGTTTAATTTTTCTTGTTAAACTTGCAGCTTTATAGGTGATTCTATAACAAAACATGTTTTTAATTAAATAAGATCCTAATTTTATTTATTAATATGAAAAACCGAAAAACACAAGGTGTAATTATAAGAAGAGATAGGTAAGACGATCATAAAGGCAAAGCGGGTGTAGCTCAATGGCAAATTACCGTCTCTCTGTGCAACAGATCATCGGTTCAAATCCCGATATTGTTTTGCAGCTTATTTTTTTTTAAATTAATTTACGCACAAAAAAGAAATCGAAAATTTGAAAAATTCAGTTCGAATAATAAAATAAAATAATGTATATTTATTGAACAGTGATTTAAGAGCATTAATAAAAGGGACCACACGTCTAAAACCAACTGCTACCTGAGGTTTTTCTCAGAAACTCGAATATTATATTGTTAGGACCGTTATCTCTATTTTCAAAGCAAGTATACTTTATGATGTTATTTTATTTTTAGAGTATTTTTTTAATACGACTTTTCAATTACATTTAAAATTCTGTTGAATGTATACTATTATTTGTTGTTGCTTGAAGAAAATTCGATCTTATTCACATGAATTATTACAAGTAATATAATACAAAAACAAACAACAATAGCAACAATAAAAAACGCATATAAAGTACCTAAAATAAAATCTTCTAAAAAATATTCTTCTTTTAAAAAATATTTTGAATCTAAATTTAAGGAATAATTTGAAAGCTACCTAATTAGTAAAATCTATTTTATTAGTTATAAAACATATGTTCCTAACACAATAACAACAAAACAGAATTACACAAATTACCATTATTATTAATACCATTGAAATTAATGTACAAATACAAAGCTAAAATTCTATGAAATAAAAAAATTTAATAATGCGTCCAAAACCCATTATTATCGATCACCTTGTTTAAACGTCGTGGTAGGGATTCAACCAGAGTTTCGCAGGTGTTTCGTCCTCTGAATCTTTCCCATACAGTTTGAGCGTGATGAAAAACTTGTTCTGATGTTCGAATGCGGTGGATCCCTTCGATGTTGTTCCATTCTCGCACAACTACAGCCCATAAATTCTCGATCGGATTCAAATCTAGCGATTTCGCCGGCAAATGTACTTCCTCAATCCATGATCTCCTTTCGAACCATTGCACTGTTATCGTGAACAAACAATATTTCTTCTGGTTCGGGATATACAGCACGAACGCTTGGAATCATAACATTCTGCAAAATATCTAAGTATTCCACCGAAGTCATGCGGGAAGTTGTACGCACCAACTCACCCGGTCCAGCGTAAGACATCCAGCCCCCCATACTTAGAGTTATGCGTCCACTCTGTCGTTGAGGTAAAACATATTCACCACACTTATATTGTGTTTTATTAGGGCGCCAAAGTGGCACACGCGTTCCCATGTTGGTTTTAAAGACTTTCTCGTCCGAGAATATCACCAACCGCCAATCTGTGTCTAAATTTTGTTGAGCAAAGGTCATCCTTTTGTCAGCGCGTTCTTCGGTCATATTAACCCTTACTGCAGCTCGTCGACAATGGGTTCCATTAAGATGTAGATATCTCACAATTATTCGAGAGCTGCACTGGAATTGCAATTCATTTCGAACACTTCTAGCAGATCCAAATGGATCATTTCTTTTATGATCCATTAAATCTTCTCGCTGTTGATCCGTCAAACTTTTTTCTGCCACAACGACCCTGCCTGTTGGTTTGTAACGGACCATGAGCATCTATACCGTCTAATCCATTTATAAATCTGTGATCTCTGAAATAACATTATTAATGTAATACAAGGTAGTTTACTCCTGAAAACAAATTATTTTGTTCGTTCTCAGTATTTTCAAAGATTTTAATAAGCAACCCAAGTTGCCATATATTGACCCCAACCCTTAATAAGCAATGGATATCAATGGCTTTACTTTTTCTTTTGAAGAAGAGAGTGCAAAAGTTAAAGAGAAGCATTACTTGTTCTATTTTATTAAGTAGTCAAAAAAATGAAACTACAATTAGCATTTCTACGTTTTCAATATTTTTATATACGATCATACAAAAAGTTACTACTTTTACATTGATTTTCGTGTAAAAATCAACGTTTATTGAACTAGTGTTATAAAATTATAAATGTAGCACTACTTACAGAGAGATCTACTTCTCGAACTATCTGATGTATAGGGACGTTTTGCTCATAAAGAGCTACCAGTTTTCCTTTTTCTTGTTCGGATATATCTTTCTGATGCAATCTTCTTCCCATTTTCTTAATAAAAAATCTTAAATGGATAAAAATTTCCAAATTGTAGAAGGTATCACACTCACACACTACTTCACTAATACGGGAAGATGAATGAAATGCCAAAATAACCGAAGAAGGAAAGAAAGAAGCTATAACTCATTTCTATTGCTACTGTCCTAGATGGTAGTTTGAAAAACTAGTTTCTCTTAAGAAAATTCCTGATAATTCAAAAGAAACAGTTACCTAAATCCTCCTTAAACTGATTTGGAAAATCCTTATTATCTTTATGATTAAGATTTTGAAGATTATTTACTATTGTATACAGCAAGTTCATTCAGAAAATTTGGATGAATGTTAAGACACAATAATGCATAAAGATATACAGCATTCCACTATTCCCATTCGATGGTTGGCACTGTTTAACAGTCCGAGAATACAACAAGAACACACACGGCGACTTTCAATATTTGTCAGAGTTCACCTAGTGGTTATAACTATATATATATAGTTTATACACTCATACATAACATTTAAAATTCTGTTGTATGTATGCTATTACACAGTTATGCAAAAATAACTGTATAATAGCATACATACAACAGAATTTTAAATGTTATTGAAAAGTTGTATTAAAAACTACTCTAAAAATAAAATAACATCGTAAAGTATACTTGCTTTGAAAATATATATAACGGTCTTAACAGTACAATACTCTAGTTTCTTAGAAAAACTTCACAGGTAGCAGTTGGTTTTAGACGTGTGGTCCCTTTTATTAATGCTCTTAAATCCCTATTCAATAAATATACATTATTTTGTTTTATTATTCAAATTGAATTTTTAAAATTTTCAATTTCTTTTTGTGCGTAAATTAATTAAAAAAAATAAGCTGCGAAACAATATCGGGATTTGAACCGATGAAATAAATAAAGATTATTAAAAGTTTCACAGTTTTATTAAAATATACCTGACAATATTGTTTCGACAGCTATGCTGTCATTATCAAAGGTAATATAATTATAAACAAACACGTCGCTAAGGTAGATACAAAATAGGTAACTAGATAAAATAATAATAATAATAATAAAAATTAATAATAAAAATCATAATTAAACATCTAATACTTCCAATAACGGAGAATTACTGAGCTCAAGTTGTTCATTCATTAAAGGTACCCTGAGTTTGTGTTTGTATATCTCAAAGGCTTCTAAAATGTCTAAGTTCCACAAAATAAGGCTGGAAACAATAAACAAGATTTGAACCGATGATCGGCTGTACAGAGAGACGGTATTTTGCCATTGAGCTACACCCGCTTTGCCTTTATGATCGTCTTACCTATCTCTTCTTATAATTACATCTTGTGTTTTTCGGTTTTTCATATTAATAAATAAAATTAGGATTTTAGGATTTTATTACGATTTAATTAAAAACATGTTTTGTTATAGAATCACCTATCACTAAAATCACCTAGAAAGCTGCAAACTCAACAAGAAAAATTAAACTTTCCGTTATTTTACGGACTTAATTTGAAAAGAAATAATCTAAAGGTATAACATTAGCTAGAGATTATTTCTATAATAGTTAGCGTCATTGTAGTGATTTTTTAATAATTTGAATACTTGTATGACTAATTCTTGTTCCAAATTCAAATAAAACCGGCGAATTTGTTGAATTTGAAAATAAATTGCATCAGAAATATTTCAGTTTAAGTTATGTTCGGTCCTGATATATTTAGGCAACCTAACAATCACCTGTGCGCGCAGCTGATTTTCTAAGTAACTATACGAGTCTCATTTAATTTGTCTTTCAGTTTACAACCTACCAAACCTACCATATCATTCACTATTAATTATCTTTTGTCCTATTTTCTTTCTATCATCTTTCCCTATCCTACCACTATTATATTTTATGTGTCTAATCCTCTTTTCTCACCTTCCAGTTTCAGACTATTTAAAATGAGTACTCTCGTAGTATATTTTCAATTTGAAATTTTATTAATTTATTGTAAATTCTTGATCTGGTGATTAATTTTTAATTTAATGACTTTTAGACTTTAAAAGTTTTATATTTTATTAAGGATATTTAAAATTCAGAAAGATAGAAATTTAAGTATTCTAAGGTTTAGTATTGTTAATTACCGATGGTTCATACTTCTTCATTCCACCAGAAAGCACCATTCCAGCTTATGGAAAATGGTCCTCCATCTATTTGTCTCGATTTTTGATATTATGTAAATGTTTAGAACATCCTAATCCAAAGTTATTCTCGCACTAATTCAATCCTTTGACTAGCTTTCACGATATACAGAGTGAGAAATTCACAATCAAAAGACTGGTTAGTTATAGGTTTGATGTTTGGTTAATGTAATCATAGGATAGAATTGGAGCAATGGCTACTTTTGAACAGGATATCCTAAACTGCATATCAAAACCGGAGACAAATTGACAAAGGACTATTTCCCATAAGCTGGTATGCATGGTGTATTGTTTCCATCGTATTGGTAATACAGCTCAATCGTCAAAATTGATTAATTACGTGCCCTTTGGTATAATTTACATTACAGGACATTTATATCTTGACTATTTAGATGTGCTCTTTGTAAATCGGACAAACAAAAGGTTTTTTACACGCAGTACCCTTCCAAAGAGATCTCTACAATATGATACTATAGTATCAGATGACAGTATAGTCTTTATATTTATATAGTATCTCTATATGAACATGAAACGAATCAAGATTTTATAAATAGCAAAACTGCAGAAACAGGGTTATCCCGCAAACCCTCAACTTCCTCAAAAAATTTTTAAATTTGACCTTGTTGGCACTTTTAAATATTAAAATGAAATATGAATTAATTACAGTATCTACTTTAATTATTTGCATATCGAAGTTATCAAATCCATAAAGTGTTTTGTTTTTTTTGTATGGGAAACTCCATAAAAAATCCATTGACAAGACTCATCATCGACTCATCGAAAATAATTCTTTTTACATAATTTATAATAATAGTTAATTCTGATTAATGTTTTATAAACTAATACCCCTCCGATAAAAAGATTTTTATAGATTATTATTTAATTTATATAAACAATCCTCCTTATCATTCTTAAGTTTTAAACAACAATTTTTTATATTTATAAAACAGAAACCCAATTTCAATCAGTACACGTGTGCGTGCAATATGTAAGTATTTAATAAAATAATTGTAATAATTTAATAATAAGCAATTTTTTTGTTGCATCCGAATTGAAAATTCTTTTAATTAAATATTTTATAAAATTTGCATAATTTAAACTAATTTGAATTGGCAGTATGGCATTAATACAAAATATGCAGAAAATATATGTCAACAATAATATAGGATGGTGATTTCGCGGATGATCAACAATTAAGTAGTGTTTATAAAAAATGCAATTATTCAATAATATTGTTATTTATATGAATGGGTATTGGATATCTTATTGATGCCACGTGTAGTTCAAATCAGCTGTCACCGTAAATAAAAGGGGTCAAAATGCAAATATTATTTTCTTTTTACAGATAATATTTTATTATAATTATTATATGTAACTATCTTTTATCTATGTAACATTTATAACATTAGCGTACTACTAATAACAAAAACTGTTAGAACTAATAGGAAAAATGACGTGCTGTTATACAATTACACATTTTATTATCTGTTTAATTCAAAATTCAATTTTTTGCTATTTAAATAATTACACCTGCTTTCAGTATTATTATTTTAATTGTTAGTGTATTGTTTACTAATATAAAAAAATATAGGAGTGATATAATTTTCATCATTTTCAAGGTAAGTGGTATTTAGATTAGGGGGTTATTTAACAGTACCCACTTTGACACATTTATGAAAAGAAATGAAATGTTTAATATAAAAATATATTAAAAAATTAAAAATCTGAAAGAAAAAGTATAATTACTGTAAATTAATGATTTATCAATTAAACTATATCAGTTTACTTTGAAATATTCATTTGTTCAAAAATGGCATATAAATAGATTAATTTTATTGGGATGTAAATAATTTTCTTCTGAATGCTTTTGTTTTTGTTAAAAGAAATTAAATATGTCAGATTCGTATCGGAAAATACAACTGTAGAAGTTTAACTGATGCAAATATACATAATAAAAAAAATTATTTTACTTAATAGTGTGAGGTACGATAATTAAATACTTTTACATTTTTACTGCAATTTTTTGTGCTTACAAAATAAACATATTTTGTGGAAAAATACTTATTTCTTAAAAATCACGCATAAATTAGTGAAAGAATTTTTAAGTTATTTGAAGTAATAAGGAAAAACATAATTTGACATTTTCCAGAATAACTCTGGAATAAAGCGGTTTTTTTGTTCTAAAAATAAATTATACAAATATCATAAGGCTTCATTCTAATTGGTACTTAAAATCGTTAAGATAAACCAAAAGAAATTCTCGTCATTTTTGCATAATTTATTTAATTTCGTTTTCGTTAAGCACAATGAAAACTGGACTATGGGGGGGGGGGGCTCAGAACTTCGTCAGAATTGTGAATAACTTTCAAATCTATTAACTATTTCAGCTTCAATGCAACATGCTTAAATGTCATACGAATAAATGAACTAAAATCTACAAAAAGTTAGGTTGTAATACCACCTAATACCTTTGAGCATTTCCATTTCTCGACAGTTAAGTGTTCTTTCTATATTTTCTTTGAAGGAAGTAAATACACTCTGTTTAATTGTACTGAAATACTTTAGAAGACCACAGCTTTACACAGACCGTGTTGGCGTGGAATCCGACTTATCATTTCAAGAATGTGTTAAAAAGAGAACTCTGATAAATTTTATCTTTAAGGATGTTTATTTTTAGATGTTGAGAATTGTTAGATGTATATGTAGAATATGTATTCTCTTAAATGAAAACAAAAGTAAATCAATAAATATTTGTAAATAATACATCTAAATGAATGAACTAAAACGTTTATATAATACATAATTAAGATTTTTATTGATATTTTCTATTCAATGTTACTTGTTTACAATCTGGGTACTGTCTCCAGCAGGGTTGTCAGACGTCCCGGATTCTGCGGGATGCTCCTCCGCTTCTGTCCCACGTCCCGCGATGTAACCATATTGTTCCGCAAAACAAATTTTCTTGTACATAACATATACGAGGAGTGTCTGACAGGAAGTGAGCCTAAGGTATTAAAACACAAATATGTGAGTTATTTTGTTTTTTATTTTCCAATATAGTCCTCTTGAACAACAATGCAACATTGACAGCGGTTATACAGCAATTCTAACCTGTACAAAAAGTAGTCAGAAGATTTACCTGAAAAATGCTCTTCAACGGCTGTTTTCATCTTGAAATCCCCTATCACGTAACCCTTTTTTCAAATTGGGAACCATAGAAATCGCTTGGGGCAAGGGCTGGACTGTATGATGGTTGGTTGGTTTCCTCAAACCTTGCATCATTCACAGCACCTCGCAACATGAGCAGTGTACGTTAAGCCGCGTCTTAATTTTCCTCTTCTGTTTTAGTTTTAGTGCACCTCGTAATTGAACTAGCATAATATTCGCCGGTCATCGTAGATCCTCTGTAATCAATAAGTAATGTCATTGCAGTCCCAGAAGATGGTTGCCATAAGCTAAACGACCGTTCCTTGTACCTTGAATTTGCGATGAGGATTTTCAGTTTTTTTTTTCGTCACTGTATAGACTCCTGCTTTGATTCCGGGTCGTACTGGTAAATCTAGGTTGTATAGGTTGTATTGTTAACGAGGTATGAAATGATAGATATTTATGGTACTAGTGAGTTAAATAAGAGATCGTACGGTACTCCAATTTCCACATTGAAACGGTTTGACTCGACATTATGATAACGTTGCTTACTCACAAACGAAAAAGGTGATTAAGTTACAATTTTGAAGCAAGCCTATATACTGAGATTCCTACGAATGCACTACAACGCAAGCAGTTTCGATAAAACAATTACTTGGCTCACATCCCGTCAGACACTCCTCGTATTATAAATGTTGGTTGTAGACGATTTATTGGAATGATTTATTTGATGGGCGCAAAACGTGGTACCGCATCTACCGCGTTCCCAGGCGTAAACAGCTGATGCGTATGGTAGATGGAACCGGTATACGCATTTCCGAACGTTTATGGTGCATCTTTATATACCTAACTTACAAGGGGGAAAATGAGGGGCACTAGCCCCCACTCCCCAGGAGGTTGTACAATTTGAGTTTTATTGAAATATTTTGTATAACATGCCGTTTATTCTAGGGTTCCGCCCCGCCTAGCATGCCGTTTATTGTAGGCTTGCTCTCCTAAACAAATTTCTGCGAGCGCCTATGAGTGTCCCGGAAAATGCTAAAACAAATCTTGCAACCCTGGTCTCCAGTGATATTCCACGCATCGCAGAACAATTTCTTTGAAGTCTTGCATTAACTTCCCTCTTCTCTCTGCTGTATCATTTGCCACATGAAAATTATTTAAGGTCTCTTTGGCGTTTATATAAAAATTGTTTTCTCTCCAGCAAGTAGAATCGATATTTAAGAAATCTGAATCAATATGTGACTTCTTAAACAGGTCCAATCTTTTGACTGAAATTAACCCGTCCATTTCCTTACTTGAAATGATAATAAAGACATTAAAAAAGTAATCAGGTAATGTAGATTTTAATAATTATAATAAATAACCTATTTAATGGGCTAAATCTAAACTCTAAAGGCTAAACGTTGATAGATATATCGAAGGTTTCATTGAAAGTGTTCATCCACCTAGCATGATACAAAGCTCCAGATGGTGTTATTTTTAGTTTAGAGTGCACATTTGCCCACAAAAACATAAATGCACAATTCAATGAGTTCACGATAATCGTTTTACAATTGTCTTTCTAATATTCTTTTAAAAAAGTTACTGTTTCTTCATTTTCCGCATCGCTATAAGTCTCGTGTAAATAGTTTTGCCCATCCTGATAATTCTCTTTATTCATAGACTTCCACTTTTCCCTAAGTCTTTTTGAAGAATGTTATATCTGGACTACTTGTCACTTGGGGTAACTCATTTTCAAGCACACTCCGTTCATAGATGTGCAGCTCCATTGAAACGACCTGTGTTAGACGCAGTGGTATCAAAACAAAATATTTGAACTTTCTCGTCCAATCCTCAATCTTTTAAAGCATTCCAAACTGCCCATGATTGCTCTTTTCCAGTGGAATTCGGTAATGCGGGCACACCAAGTAATTGCTTCTGATTTTCATAAGTAATGATAATCGGAAGTCTTTTAGTTTTTGAATCCCTGATTCCCTGGCATTGAAAGCAGGTAGCAGCTTACCGTCCCATTGTACAGTCAGAAATTTCGGATCCTTTTCTTTAACACGTCTTTAATCCATTCCGCCTGTTGTTTTCTGAAATGTTTTCAATACCGTTGAATTGAACTGCGATTAAGTGTCAAATAATCAACTTTGTGCCATAAAGCCTTAGCTGCTGCTTCAAGAATAAATACGGCGTCTTATTGACTCAGCTGACATTTGTCGAGAGCAGCTAATAGTTTTGGAGTTATGAAACACTTCCTTCCGCGTTTATGTACAGCTGTCTCGGGGTTTTTCTTTTCTGAGTTAGCCATGTAACAGTATAGATTTGCATCGAAGTAAGAAGCTGGACAGGGTCCTGAGAAATCTGGAATAATATCACCTAGAAAAAATGCAGGAGCATGCAAGGACGTACATAGTTACAACGACATGATGTACTACTTTTCGCTTAATGCAGCACAAGTTCCTCACCTTTAATTTCGACAACATGGGTCTTATATTTCTTTTTATCACAAAAGGAAATAAATTAGGGGGTGTGTGCACTGAAATAATAAAGTCGAAAAATAAGGATCACCCTAAATTGTAGGTTACAATACGAGAGTCTGCCATGACTGAAAAATCAACGTTTGCAGCTTCCACCCTTGATTGTAATTAATGTTAAGATTATATTGGAAGAAACTCTCAGTAGCATCTCTACTTGAGGTGTGATTCCTCAAGGTTCAATTATATTTGCACCAGCCATTTGATAACCCCAATCGGTCAGGGCAGTCGTTCAAAATATATAAATGTATGTATCGATGTATTTTTTTTATTTCATTGCCGGCGATGCCAGCACTAGCTTCTTAGGTCATACGGGTCCATCTGGATGGTGCCCTATCTAGAGATCTATCCTGGAGCCAAGAAATGTTTCCTGAATCCAACCTGTTAACTTAACTATTGATCATCTCGGTTAGGGATGGCTTTGTTCAGTAAGAGTCTTATACCATAGTAAATTACCTTTTCACTTATCAACAGGGTGTAAGGGCAAGTTTGTCGATGTAAACTTCTTCATGTTTCACTTGCATATTATTTGTTGCTTATACCTGTGACACGAAGTATATAATCAGGCCAATAACAACCAGGGCATTATAAGCGGACATTAAGTCTACGATTTTAGCTAGGACGCCACGGTCACATCCTATGAGGGCACCTGTTATTGCTAGTTGGCATCAATTGTTTATAACACTCGCTCACCGTTTACTTTGCAATCGAACCTGGCGTGACGTTTAATAGTAATTTGGATCATTAGACCAATAACTGTATGTTTGCGTATGTAGTGTGTCAAAACACAACAAATAACAAGTATTTACAACAACGTATTATAATTTCTGGGCGCGCCGCAAAAGCAATATTCTGGCAACCTCAATAAGAATGCTTATGCTGTGGGTCCTGGGGATGAGACTTTTTAACACTGGAAAAAGATAAACATTTATACGTAAAGGTAAAAATGTCTACGTCTTTTCGACGTTAACCTTCTTTCAAGTTTAAATCTTCAATCAACATGAAGTCATGAAGACGCATGATTTTCTTATCACTTGAAAATGCTGTTGCAAATAAAAGAAAGTTTGAATTAACTTCAGCTATTTCAGATGGCTAGACGATTCAGATAACCTAAGTGTCTTATCTTTATAAAGAAAGCTAAAGGTCGACTATGACGATTCGCCTCATCAGCACATCTACTCTACGCCCCTGGAATGAACGTTTATTAATTTCTACTCAGTCATCTAGTTATTTATCGTGATGATATACCGGGTGGTACTGGGACTAGAAAATCTGCGAATAAAATTACATTCGACCATATATTTTCAAATTTTTTAATATTTTTCAAAAAGGCTTTTTTTGGTTTTAATTTTATTTTTTTAGAAGGTAACGATTGTATAAGAATTTTTCTAATTCATGCTAGTAAACTACAAAAACATTTATTTTATCAATTAGCTTGATCAATAGACAGTACTTCATGATAGAATGAAGTTTGTAAAACAAATTTCTTATAAAAAACATTATTTTCTAAATGGAACGTATAACGGACCATCTTGCAATTGAATAGCAAATGTAATTAAAACTTAAATATTTTATGTTATAGTATTTGTGTTTGAAAATTTATTTCTGGCAAAATTGGGAGTTGGCCATTTTGACTCTACTTGTCAGGAAATCATAAATTGTGTCAAATATCGCTGTTTCAGTTTCACATAAATCTGTTGATAAACAAAGGAGATATCAGCTTGGACTTCTTTGGAGTCCATTGTCACTCGGTATCAGGCGCGTGCTGGTCCACCGGCATACCGGAAGTTTCCCGGTGGGCCTTTATAAAGTTGCCTCGAAGGGCCCTACCACACGGCTGAATTTAAATTACAACTGATTTTAACAACTGTCACTGTCTAAGGACTAACGAGGAATTATTTTGTATAATTTTCTAGTGTTATACACATAACTTCAAAATCCCTAAGACAACTTTGATGGAGTTACTTTTTACTCATACGTTAGAAACAAATATTTTTATGTTTAATGTTTTATTGTTTGTTTATTATTGTTTAATGTTTAATATGTTTCACCTTTGTTCAAATGTTTAGTTGAATAATCAAATAATGTAGACATATACGTACTAGGTGGCACAAAAGTCCCTCATTCGATTTCCTAAGGCAGTAACTTTGTAAATAAAAATAATTGGTCCTGTTTATTTAGATGTTTAAATTTTTTTACATTAAGTCGCGTGGATAATATCGGTCAATTGTCCGCCGACAGAGTTGAGGCACATTCGGGCTCGTCTTACAGTATTTTCCATGACTTCTCTCAAAACTTCTGGTGAAAAATTCTCTACTTCTTGTCAGATGCTCTCCTTTAGGACCGCTAAGGTCTGTGGCTTGGTCGTATAGACGTGTGATTTCAAAAATCTACAAAGAAAAAATCTAGAACGGTCAAATGGGGCGATCTTGCGGGCCAGTGCAAATCACCAAAACGAGAGATTAAGCGATCGGGAAACGCTTGCTTCAGAATGTCCGCTGTCGCGTGTGCTGTGTGTGCGGTTGCATCGTCCTGCTGGAGCCAAATGTTTCCAAAACACAATTTGCGGCAGCAAGAAGTCGTTGGTCATAGTTTTGTAGTGTTCACCAGTCATAGTAACAGTATTGCCGTCTCCGTCCTCGAAAAAATATGGGCAAATCACTTTTCCTTCGTAAACACCGCACCAAACAGTGACTCTCAGAGGATATAATGACTCTTCGTGCATTACACGTTGATTTTCAATGTCCGAGAAGGGATAGTTTTGCCTATTCACGTATTCGCATAGGTGGAAATGCGCCTCGTCCCTCATGATGATTTTCAATGGAAAATTATCCTCATCGCGGTCGAGGTTTAGAAGGACTGGCTGTAATTTACAAGCGATTGGCAGACAGTAGCTGATGCACTGTTTGCACTTTATACGGAAACATCCCCAAAATTCGTTGTAAAGACCTCTATTAATGCCCAATTGCGTGACCCTTCGTCTGGTTGATGTTTGAGGGTCATCTTGGACATTTTTGCTTAATTGGTGTCACATGACTAGGGAATCGACGACGAAATTCACATTGAGCCAAAATCACCGACCGATTATTTGTCAAAAAATTGGCACAATTATTCCGCGTTCTTGATGAGTACTGTAGAATCTTCTGCGTTTTTGTTGAATGAAAGACTGTTTGTGGTTAATAAAAGCTTTATTCTTTTACTTCTTAGGGTGAGAATGAATGCTTGAACTATTAGGTTTTTGAATTATTTTCTCTCTGTTTACATTCGTTGTCTTGGATCTATAAATTATCCAAGACACCGGTGATCATTACATTTATTTCTTCCCCTTGTTTTTTTTTGGGGGGGAATAAATGAATGCTTGAACTATTTGGTTTTTGAATTATTTTTTCTCTGTTTAGATTCGTTGCCTTGGATCTACAAATTATCCAAAGCACCGGTGATCATTACAGTACAGTGATTCATGGTTTGTCTGCGTGTATTCTGATTCTGTTTACTTCACAAATGTTAAAGTCGCGATGACATAACACGTCATTTGCAAAAAATTAGAGCGTCTTCAGATAGGGTGATGACCTTTGCGCATCTAGTATCTAGTACCTAATGAACTTTATTAAATGCTTTGATTAGTTTAAAATGTCTAATAATTAATCTAAATAAATAAATTATCCTTAGAAGATTAACCGATGTGGGGAGGTGGGGCCCTCTAAGGCAATATTTTCCCGGGCCCTAAAATTGACCCAGCACGCGCCTGCTCGGTATCCAAGGTATTATTAATTAAGAAACAAACAAATCATTAAACATTAGTTAGTTATAAAATATGTTCAAAATGCCGGCCATCAACTTTTACATTGAGCACGGAAAGCAGCAAAAATCCATACTGCGGTATATGGATTTTTTAACACGTACAGCCTTGGTAACTCATTTTTTGCGTATATTCTTTGTTTTTGTTTTGATAGGTTAACATTATGTTATTTCGCATTAATGTGGAATTATACCGGGTGTCCCATTACATTTTGACCCTTTATAAACCTATATAACTTTTGAACTAATTGAGATAATGAAATGCGGTGTTCACCAGTCTTTTTGTTAGTTTTTAAAGTTTTTTTCTGAGTATTCGTTTTTTTCCCACTTTCGGTTTATCCAGAAATGACATAGCGTATAGTCGGGGATAGGGCAACTTTGTGATTTCAAATGGAACACCCTGCATATTATTTCGCAGTTGGAAAGACCATTGTTTTCCCTTTCCAAAAGTGCCATTTCTGCCATGGTTATTACATAGGATGATGGTTTTATAATCTCTTAAAATGAATGCTGCATGTTATTGAAATGCTACGAAAACAGATATGTCTTTAACAGCATTACACCCGAGGTCTTAAGTAGAAGCTATGGCAACTTTGTAAAGCGAATAAATAAATGTATAAATAAATGTTGATGGACGGCATTTTGAACATCTTTTATAACTAACTAATGTTTAGTGATTTGTTTGTTTCTTAATTGTTTAATGTTAAATAAGTATCCTGTTACGCTTTGTTAGATCGAGTTTTTTGGTATGTACATACATTTGATATGTATTTTGAATATTAGCAATTGAAGTAACATGTAATTGTCGATAAACTAATTTGACGTATACAGTGATTTTTTTTGATCAAATTTGAATTTGATCTTCGTTTATGGAAGACTGATTTTAACTGCTTAACCTTTTAACCTCAGAATTTTAACCTCTACAATATCTTTCTAGGGGAAAAATAGATATTTCCCATGATATCAAAATTCCACAACTTCTGTTATGCATAAAAACATATCACTCCAAAGTACAAGAATATGTTTTTTATTTATTAAATTACTCTTTTAATTACTAGAGAAATCAAATAAACGTTGCATGAAAATCCCGGTGCTGGTAGTTCTGGCTAAGGCTTTCTAGCTGTAACACAAATGTGAGATTTGTGCCATACCATCTGTAAGTCGGCTGTAGCTGCTCGATGATCCTGCGTAATAATAATAATCGTCCCTCCCTTGGGGGTTTTAGTAAAAAATGAGTGCAATTGAATTTGTCCACTCGCTATTTTGTGACAAAACTGTGAGTGGTTACATTGGTATTTAAGTTATTAAACAAAATATTTAAGATATTTATTTACATTGTTTCTTACTTTTAAAATCGATTTTCTCGAAACAGCACTTTTAAGGTTTAACAAAATTACATTTAACACTTAACATCTTTAAATCTAGTACATATCACAATGGTGCTTTTATTTTTGTCTTAGCTATAAATAATACAAGTAAAGATATTTGTAAAAAAACGTAAAGTGTACCGCGTTTCGTTTTTGCTGTTGGTAAAGGGAGAGGAAGTTTAGCACGCTAATATGCATACATGAAGCTACGTCTCAACCACGGTAAATAAAATATATTTTCTAATGCGTTTACCACATTGCATACCATACACACAACGCAGTGCTGTTTTTATTTTTTTATTATTTTAATTTATACAATCAAAGATATGCATCAATAAATGAAAACAAGAGACAACTAAATTATGTTTAACTTAGGGATAGACTGCAATATGAGCTAAGTTGAGTTTTTTTTTGTAAAGGCATGCCCAACGGAATAAACTATTTCAGCCTAATATAACTTTACTATTAGCATGTTTGCATTGCTTACTTCATAATCCAAGGGTCGCAGGTTTCATTCCCGAACTGGGAATTATGGAATTATTTGTAGCCGTAAAATATTAAAACATGCGTTCTTCTTGGATAAGGAAGTAAAACCGTAGTCCTCGTGTTAATGCGATATTTGGCAGGATAAAAATCTCCACTGGGGGTGAAATTACCCTAGATTTGACTAAATTCTAGTCGACCAAATCATTATAGTGATCAACGCCATGAGACACAAGGGATGCTTACATCGTTCCGTCCCGTCCATACTTACACAGTTTTATTTATAATCATTGAAAAAAGAATTGGATCGAATTCCAATGAAGTTTATTTGTTAATGATGATGGTGAAAATAAAACAAATGGTTGCTTAAACGCCTTACATTTTCCTTTAACTTAACTTCTAATAGATTGTCAGTCTGTTTTAAGGTTTCCGAATCATAGTTTCTTGTTTTTTCGTAATAAATTGAAACACATACATTGTCTTCTACAGGTTATTTGTGTTGCGAACTGCGATATTTACTTTTTTAACTAGAATCTAATTTATTCAGGAAAACAGTATCAATCGGTACAGAAAAGATCTTTTTAAAAGTTACGGCATTTCTAATCGTCTACTATATGTTTTTGTGTCTTTTCTACTTTCATTTTCTCACTTATAATAATAATTATAATTAATTAAGTCATTTATTGTCTTCTAAATTAAAATTGTTTAAAATGTTAAAAATGTAACGGATCAGATACAGTGTTGACTGTTTTTAAGAAGACGTTCTGTACTGTTATCTGCTTCGAAACTTGAAAACTTAAATCTCCGACTCACGCTAATATCGTGGAAAAAAAGGTCAATTGACAAAACATATTCTGTAAAGGTTTTTTAAGTATCCAGATTATCCATAGGAACATGTGCCATACCCTTAAAAGTATCGCTCATGACTTATGACACCGTAGTAGGCGGGGGCGTGACTAGAGATCAAATCTAGGAGGTCTTTACTAGTTTTTAACCATCATAAGGGTTTGTTCAGTTCTTTTGGTTTATTTATACTGTTTTCGCTACATAGTTACACAGAGTTTATAAGTTTATCCACAGTTACACATCTTGGTAGCTTTAGAGCGCCAGCATTTCATTCCAGTTTCAAAATGTGTGTGTCATGATTCTTTTTTAGATAATTCCTTTTAAATATTCAGGAATTTTGATAGAAATGGTTCTTGGCGTAGCGCCGACGCTTCCGTTTTTTTCGATCTTGGTTGCTTGAACACACTACGTATTAAAAGATGAAGATACAGTGAATTTGTGGGTTCGATTATGTTATTTTAATATTTGAATTGCATTGCCTTTGGGTTCTAAAGATTATCTCTAAATTCTTTTTTTGTTGATATTATTGCTGCTTGAGAAACCTTCGTTTTTACGAAGGTAAGTGCTTTTCCATGTGTACTTATTATAAAAATCTTATCTTTTAAATCTTTTAATATTTAAGATATTCTACTTTATTGCTTTTAACATCTTTCCTTAGAAATTCTTCCTTCTTATCAGTTCTTTTTATTAGCGAGGAACATTATTATAAGTCTTGATGAGTCTATGGAGTCTTATCTGGCCTTGATTCTGACCTCCAGTTTAAAAGAGTTTATCTTATCTTTGAAGAAAATTCGAGACGATCAGTCAGCATTACACGATATTTTGATCTTTGAAGATTTAAATCTATTTTCTTATTTAGACTGAAAATTTTACATAAGATAATTTATTAGGATAAATCTAACTGATCTAGTATTCAACAATGACAATTCTGATTATTATTTAATTGAATTTAAAAATTTAGGTCAAAATAAGGTCACGGATAATTTTGGTTAAAGGTTATTTTTTTAAATCTAATCTTTTTATGAGATTTTATTCTTTGTTTTAGGTGCTTATTATAGTACATAATTTTACAAGTTCATTTAATTATCGATAAACGTTATTGTATAAATATACACATCCTACAATATTGCCATTTTGGTAGTATATTCTGGGATTCGAAATCTACTGCTTGTTCTCTACCGTTTTTTTTATTTGAAAATCGTACGACACTCAGTAGTGACCAATAAAAAAACTAGCTCAGGAGCCGTTACCATGGCAACTAAAAAATTTTTTGGAAATTTTTTGTAGGTAGACCAACCTAACTGAAATTAATAAGTGGAAATTTTTCTGTCAAAAATGTCAAATTTATTTAAACTATACAACTGAACAAATTACAAAAAACTAGAACAAATCAATTGAAATTAAATACACAACTATTGTAATAAACGTTTCCTGTCAATTTTAATTTTGGATACCACGGCTAACTATGTTATGTTACAACTTGACAGTGATAATCAAAATTTAAAATAGGTAGAAATGGTTTGTGTCGTCACGATTTTCTTTTTGAATATATCCTCGTGCATTGATTATGCCTGGAAATTTTACTTTCGTGCATTTCTGCAACTAATTGCACTCCACTTCGTGTCGTGCAATTATGACGTTGCAGAAATGTCACTCAAAAAATTTCCGGCAATTATCAATGCACTTGGTATATTATAAGTGAGAATTTTTGAATTTGTTGTTAAACCTTTATTAAAATCATTTTGAAATAATTAAAACCTAATTTTTTTGATTAATTAGAGATTGCTGCTCAGTTTTTTTAAATTTTCTCTACTTATGCTTACGTAAAAAAATAAATTACATACAATGGCATGCGTCTAAAAGTGCTATAAATGTAAAGTTACATTTTGCATCAGGCCCTTCACTCTTTTTTTGTCTTACTACAGGGTAGTCTAATTTCTAGTACATTCGAGCTTCAGGTTTATTCGTATTGTAATAGTAATGTATATAATATGTAATAGTAGAAGTTTGCTTTGGAATTTATAACTCTCTTAGCAACGATATGTATAATAATCTCCACAACACAGGCGCGGATCCAGGGGGGGTCACGGGGGTCATGACCCCCCCCCCAATGATGAACAAAACACAATTTGTTTACTCTGTGATTACTCGATTCGCGAAGAGCAAACGCACTCGTTTGGAATTAGTGATCTGACTTCACTAAAGCAGATGCAACAAATTGACATATGTAATTATAGTTTATTTATATTTATAGTTTATCTATACATACATTGTGATTATAGTTAATTATACTGTCTGTATGTAGACTAGACCGATTAGAAGCCAGAGCCACTGGTGCTATTCCCAAAAAGAAATAATTCATGGATATAACTGACCTACGCATTGGACTCTGGAATGCCAATGGCATTCTAAATCGTAAACACGAATTAGAAATATTCTTTATCAATCCGAACATTGATGTATGCTTAATTTCAGAAACACATTGTACTAATCAGTCATACCTCAAATTTAGTGGATATCAATGCTATCAATGCATACATCCCAGAAACCAAGCTAAAGGAGGTAGTGCTTCTTCAATCTTAATTAAAAACAATATTAATCATTATGAAGAACGTCACCTTCAATCTGAAAAAATACAACTTACTGTAGTAGGCATCAAATCAGCCCAACAAAAATTTAATTTGGGTGCCGTATACTGTCCACCCAAATATAACCTTAAACGACCGGAATATCTTGAACTTATACATCATATGGGTGAGAGATTCATATTGGGAGGAGACTATAACGCTAAAAATGTAGATTGGGGATCTCGCCTTAGACAGGCAATAGGTGAAACTAGTTGCAATTTTCATTCTACAGGCAAGCCCACCTATTGGCCTACAGACTTAAATAAAATACCTGATTTGCTAGATTTTTTTATTACAAGAAAAGTGTCACCAAACCTTGTTGATGTACAGGAAAACTTCGACCTAAACTCTGATCATTCGGCAGTTATTTTAACACTCAGTGAAAGAATTATCAAAAAAGAAACCCAGCCAAGATTAGTTAATAGAACTACTGATTGGGAAAGCTTCAAAATTGACCTTGATAACAATATCAACTTGAATGTCAATCTAAAGTCCAAGGACCAATTGGACAATGAAGCTGAGAAGTTCCTCCTAATCATTCAATCGGCGGCGACTAGCAACACCAAAGAAATTACATATGTCACCAAAGGGAATAATTACCCACTGGAGATTAGAGAATTGATCAAAGATAAAAGAAAGGCTAGAAGAAAATGGCAGCATTCAAGAAACCCGTTGGATAAAACTAGTTTAAATAATAAAACTCGGAGGCTTAAAAGAGAAATTCAGAAGTTGAAAGAGGACTCCATAAGAAGATATCTAATAGACTTGTCTGCAGATGAAACTGCGGACTATTCCTTATGGAAAGCCACCAAAAGAATTAGAAGACCTGTTTCATCTATTCCACCAATTAGGAAGGAAGATGGATCATGGGCTCGTAGTAATAAACAAAAAGCTGATGTGTTTGCTGATCACTTAGCCAATATCTTTAAACTAAATCAAATCCAGTCAAATGTCTTACTTGAGAACACATTTGATCCAGTTCCAGAAGAAATAATGTTGGTTACGCCGAAAGAACTGACCAATGAAATTAAGACTAATCTGAATCCTAAAAAAGCCCCTGGTTTTGATCTCATTACTGGAGAAATCTTGAAACAACTGCAGAAGAAAGGAATAGTGATGCTTACTTATCTCTTCAATGCAGCATTTCGTTTCAGATAAGTTCCTGCTATCTTGAAGGTGGCAGAAGTAATTATGTTACCAAAACCTGGTAAACCAGTAAATGATATCAATTCATATAGACCTATTTCTCTACTTCCACTTATCTCGAAACTGTTCGAAAAACTACTGTTGAAAAGACTGCGGCCTATAATAGAAAACAATAGTTTAATCCCAGATTTTCAGTTTGGATTCCGCCAGAAACACTCCACCATCGATCAAGTGCATTGAATTACTGATGTTATTGAGAGAACTCTTGAAGAAAAATTAGTATCCTCGGCTGTCTTCCTCGATGTTGCCCAGGATATTGACAAGGTCTGGCACGATGGTCTAGTCCATAAATTAAAAAGAATGCTACCGAAACAATATGTTGAAGTTTTATCATCATACATATCAGACAGACTATTTCGCATCAAACAAGAAGACGAATATTCAGATCTCAAAGAAATAAGTGCAGGTGTACCACAGGGAAGCGTCCTGGGACCATTACTTTACCTCCTTTACACCAGTGACTTGCCAGAAACAAGAGGTGTGACTACCGCAGCATTTGCTGACGACACGGCTTTGCTTGTAGTTGGACAAAATTCTGAAACCTCTACCGCTAAGCTGCAAAATGCTATTAACAGAATTCTTGATTGGACAATAAAATGGAAAATAAAACTAAATGAACTTAAATCTATCCATGTCTACTTCACCAATAAAAGGTTGACAGACCCCTCTACGCTTAATATCAACGGTAACATTGTACCTCATGCAAACAACGCTAAGTACCTTGGCATGAACTTGGCATGCATGCTAAGCTACGCTGGAAGGAACATGTTAAGAAGAAACGGTTTGAACTTGATATGAAATACAAAGAATATTATTGGCTCCTTGGTAGAAACTCCAAGCTGTCATTGCACAATAAAATTGTTATTTATAATCAGATTTTAAAACCTATTTGGCTTTATGAAATTCAACTCTGGGGTTGTGCCAAAGATTCCAACATAATACTAATTCAGACCTTCCAAAACAAAGTGCTGCGTAACATGGTAAATGCTCCATGGTACGTACGCAACCAGGACCTCCATCGTGATCTCGGCATCCCAATGGTTCGAGAAGAGATAAAAAGGTTCGCTGGCAAACATCAGGCCAGACTATACCATCACGTCAACGCAGAAGCCCTTCAGCTACTGGATAACCAACATCTTGTCCGAAGACTGAAGAGGACCAAACCGTTTGACCTTGTGTAGTGTTTTTTATAAAAGCAGAGCATTGTGCGCAAGTGAGTAGTATAAGTGTATTTTGCGCAGCCAGTACAAACTAAAAGACATCATTGGATGAACTCTAGCTTATAAATGTTTAGTTATTAAGATTTATCAGATTCAAATTATTGGTTAGTCATTTGTGACTAGTTTTAATATCCCGAACACCATGTAGGTGTTTATTGAAAAAAATTATACTGTAAAACTTGTCATGGAAAAAGTATTGTAATATATGATTTTTGTTCAAATATATCACTCTTGTTCAATTATTTTGGAACAAGATCCCGCAGTAGAAAACATTACAGTAGAAACTCCCCTACCCAATGTACTTTTAATGACCCCCCCCCATCCCGGTCCGGAGAAAAAAGTCTGGTTGCGTGTCTGAGAGTGACCCCCCCAAAACAAAAGTCTGGATCCGCGCCTGCCACAACATCTAATTTCTGCATTATAAGAGTTGCATATTAAAATTGCTTTGGATTGTCTGAATTTAATTGTGAAAATCGGATGAGATATCAAACTAATTTCGCTTATCCTTTCACTGATCTGTTTGGCATGTGATTCCTGAAGATATTAATACAGCTCTGTATCATCACCGTAAAAGTGATAGTTGACATGTAAAAGTTGTGTGCCAAAATTGGAAGTGTAAATAGCAAATAACAATGGACTTAATGTCGAACCTTGAGGAACTCCTGGTTGTAAAGATAAAAATTCTGACGTATTTTTTATATATTACAGCCTGTTGACGATCCGTTAAATGACTTTTAAAAAACTCAGTGGCTTCTGCAAAAATACCTATAAAATTTAAAGTAGGTTATAATAAATCTTAGTTGATTGTGACGAGTGTTTTTGGCAAGTCTAACAGCACAAGAACGGTTGCTAATTTTGTATCGTAAGCTGGTTACGTTTGGGACGAAGAATTCGCACAGATTGTAAAGCTTCAAGAATAGTAGAACACGTAGAAGGAGTCTGTCCTTAATGCATCCGTAATTTTTTCCTCAAAACTGTCACACTTTGGTTACTAAGGTGTGCCATTTCGTATTCAACAAATAAAATTCTTAACTAGCGTAGGTAAAGGCGGTGTGCCTATATCTAAGTTTGCAACTGTTTTTTCACCAAATATATTCAAACACCGACATGACGTCTCCACAAATAAACAAAATACACAATAAAAGCCGAAATCTTGAAGGTATTTTAGATCGAGACCGCAGGTCGAGGCCATAAAAATCTTTGAATGCACTAAAAAACATGTTCACGCACAAAATATAAACAATATCTATGTATAATATAACGAGCTTGTGGGGTATGTATCCTACTTTGGAAATTGACCAACAGAAAGCGCAACTACGCGGTATAGATTTAAGTAGTTTTTATAGTTGGCGCCTCTTCGCGGTGCAAAGAAGTGCCTTTTTTTGCTGTTTTCAACGTTCGTACACACATTATTATTACATTAGTTAAGTAAATTTAATTTAATGAAGGTTTAAAAAACCGGCCTTGTTCGCTAGTTTTTTAATAATTGATTTAAAAAAAATTAAATTTTGAAATTTAAATTATTTTGTAGTAAACAAAGTATTAACGCAGTGAGCATGCCGCTAAGTAATAAATAGGTATAGTTACCATACTTAATTTTATTGGATTTACACTAATCAGTGCGTAAAGTAAAAACTGAAAAAGCTTATATGCATAAAAATTAAACTCCTTTTCACTGGAATATACAGTGTGTCCACGGATTGAGTTCACAAAACGGAAAAAAAATTTATTTTTAGTTTTATCGAAAAATGTTATTCTTGATAAAAAATTTTGCTTGTTGTAAGACCCCAGAAAATTAAAAGAAATTCACGTTTTATTTTACCTGCTTTATTTTATAGTCAATTTTCTGTGAAACCATATGTAATTTTGCACTAAGTTGAAAACTTTAATAATAACCTAGTGAGTGACGTTTATGTCATTATTAAGCAATAATTCTTTCAAATCAAAGTATTTCGAATTAGAGTGGAGAAATGTTTTGAGGTTGGTGGAACCTACATCGAATAGTTGGTGTTCATTTTTACTTAATGTTAATTTTTTTATTATTTTTGTTATTGATTAGAAATAAACGATTACTATTGCATGACAATTTGAAAGAATTATTGCTTAATAATCACATAAACGTCACCCACTAGATTATTTTTAAGGTTTCAAACTTAGTGCAAAATTACGAGTGTAAAATTGGCGTTTTTGCATAATTTGGATAATTTGTAGTATCCAAGGCAATAAAAGTAAACAAGGGTTAAGAAAATAATTCCTAAACCACAAAATCATAACATTCATTCTCTAGTGTTTAAAAGTAGAATAATAAAGATTATAAATCGCAAATCGTCTTTTACTCCACCCAAACACAGAAGATATTAGAGTACCCATCGCGCTTGCACTTGTGAATTATATGAATGAAATTTTGTCATTTCTGTTCAGTTTAGAGATAAATGAGTCATTTTCATGGTTACTAGTCTGTATGAAACGTGTAGTTTTCTATAGTGGTCGTAGATATTTATATAATGTGTTTGAAGAAGTTGCGACATGAGACGAAGTCGAATACCGCAATCACACGAGTATAAAATTGGCGTTTTTGCACCTGTTACACACTATACTTTATGTATGACCACAAAAAATGTAATAAACCACCAAAAGCTAAGAAAAATATTTAACCTACAATTTATACTCGCATTCATATTTTTTACGTGAAATCTCTGGCAATAAATTAAGAAATTTGATGTGAGCATCTTTCACAATGTTTGGAGGTGTACAAGTGTACACTCCATTTTCCCATCGTCGGATTCACTCATGATAAATCTACTATGTAGTACTTACAGCTAAACAATCATACGTATGAACTCGTTTTCAAACAGTAATTTGCTATAAAACAATCACAATTCAATTGTAAAGGTTATTAACCGCTTCGTCGCAAAATGTAAACATGTTCTAGTATTGCAGGTATTGTGATGACAAGGAATGTAACTTTAAGTGTACCCATCGCCCTTGCACCTTTGAATTATGTAGCAAATTATAAAAGTTTCGTTGTTTTTATTGTAATTTAGCAATAATAATGAATATTAACAATATGAATATAATTATATTAACAATTATACAATAATGTAGAAGATTTATCAGTTTTACGTTAATTGGATAACAATTTCATAATAACTTTATATAGTAATAATAAGTAAATTAATTTAAGTCGCTTAGATAAGTGAAAGGTATCAGGTCTGGCTTAGCAAGCAGACGGTCCAGAGATTCCGGGGTTCCGATTTCAGGGTTCGAAGCAATAATCTTTCTAGATGGATTTGCATTCAAAATATAATTTAATGTAAAACGTTAATCAAACAAAATAAATTAACCTTTATCTAAAATTTATAACTTTTATATTTCAGATAATTAATAATATTGTAATATTGCATGTACTGCAATCTATTGCGTTTTAATAGAACTACTGATCGTGGGAAATCATTTCCCAAGGTCATTACCATTTAGTTTAGAAATTGCGAGCATTCATCTTCGCTTACTAAATTGTGCGAAATGTGTAACTTTCTTTAGTGATCGCAGATAATAGGATTTTTGTTCTCTTAGGATATTTCTTCACCATTCTAAAGTTTTTAATATCAAATTTTTAAAAAACTTAACAAAAAGTAAAAAATGGTAAAATTCCAAACTAATTATTTTAAACCTATTAAATAAAAACAAATTTAAATATTATTTAATCACAACATATTAATGTAACCTGTTCTATGGGTTTGTCATATACTATAATACCACTAGTTGTGTCAATTTTATCATCCTTGCACTAGAAACATTAAATTATCATATATCTTTTTTTTGATATCCGTTTGAATTAAATGCCAAAAAATGACATTCAAGGTTTTTAGCATTGGGAATCCCAAGACACCAGTATTGTTTATTGCTATAATCAGCACGCTTTTGGTTAGATTGACTAAGATTGTGACATTTGATTGATTGATAAATAAGGTGTTGAATTGTTATTCTAATTATTATTATTTAATGAGATACGAAAATTTGTATGTACACTGTCATCAAAAGTCGAAAAAACTTTTTGTGTGTCCCTTTGTACTTTTTATAACAAAAGTCAACAAAAAAACTAACTTATACATAATGAAACTGCACTCTTCTTCTTCTCTAGAATGGATTTTGTATTATGGTTTATTGTGTTTTTGTCTTTATACACTGGACTAACAAAAATTTGAAGTTTTGAAGCGGATCTTCGCGGGGCTTCATACAGGGAACAATTAGATCCAAAAACGATAAATCTAAGTTTTTCACCATATTAGAAACTAAATTGATCACAGTAGAATTATTGTGTTACATCTTTTCTCTTATCGGTTAATAAACGAATAATCATTTGCTAGTGAGTTTCATTGATTCTTTATGTTACTTATGTAATAATTCTTCTATTATTTAATTATCAATTTAATGAAACATGCAACATGATAGCTACTATTTTTTTTTTCATTTAAACTCTGCCAACCTTTGAGCCGGTATGCCTGGTACAATTAATACTCACCATATTTATTCGATTCGGTGTACTGAGAACAATTAAGTCGTAGTCCTACACTATCAATTTTTTAAATAATTTCTGCATATTAAGTACATATTATTGCAACCATGAAATCAACTTTAACTTGACCTTTACGTTCCTTAAACCCGATTCTTCTTGTTATCATTATGCATTTTACCACATAATATTGATTATTATGCTGTAATCTTAATTATCCGTTAATTACTGCAACATTAATAATATATGATCACTTACTAATTATAAATTTGTGTGCATGTATTTCATATCAATGTCAAATATTTTTTACATTTTATTATTTCCAAGTAATCTGCATTTAAATTCACATTTGTGTAAGTTAGGTAAAACAGCAAATTACATAATTCTTAAGCATCGCCAATTTTTTAAATTTAACATTATTTTTGTTTCAGCTATTTAATTACAAACCATTAAACACTAATAAGTCAAGATGCCTGTTATATCATTGCGGTCCGTTTTTGTGATAAGCTTTATATTGGAAATTCTAGTCATAATAAATCAAGAGGTGCATGGTTCGTTGCCTGATGATGATGATGATGATAGTGTTATAGTGGACACATGTAAAGGAAAAATTAAGGGACAGATGCAGTTTTCAAGGGAAAACAGGACGTTTTACGCGTTTAAAGGGATACCATATGCCAAACCACCAGTTGGAAAACTGAGATTCAAGGTATGTAGTCAGAGTCAGCCTGTGATCAATTTGAGTTGATGATATTTTTTTCTAATATTTCTTACCTTGAAGATACATTAGAATGATGCAATTACGTCAATGCTCCTGTGGAGATCACAGTGACCTTAGGCTAAGTACACACTCTAATTTAATTAATTACTTTTTTCGCCGTCCGTGCAAAAAATGAGTTATACAGTGTGTTTTTTGTAAACGATAATATAGGAAATCCAATGGAATTTTATCATTTTCCTCCTAAGTTTGTACCCTTGCAAATGTAAGTAGAAATTCTGGTATCAATCGAAAGAAGAATTCATTTTACGTCAAAAAAATATTAAACTTTAGGAAGAAAACCAAAATCGATTTAGAAAAAGACTTAAATAGCTTATGGATTTATTGCTTTTTGTAATAAGCTATTAAAAAAAAGCTGGAAGCTGAACGCCGATTGGTGTAGCGGTTAACGCTTCAGATTTCTAATCAAAAATCGCGAGTTCAAACCCCATCATCGTATACTTTTTTTTTAATTGTATCGCTTACTAATTATTATTTTTAGTACTTTATTACAACGATTATTAGTTTTATGCCCTTTTTTCATTTGCCTTTTTGATGGGTAGTTAAAATTGTACAAAAAATAACAGTAAACCCCCGTAGCAAAAATATCTAACAATAAAAAAAATTAATAATCGTTGTAATAAAGTTCTCAAAATAATAATTAGTAAGCAATACAATTAAAAAAAAAGTATACGGTGATGGGGTTTGAACTCGCGATTTTTGATTAGGAATCTAAAGCGTTAACCGCTACACCAATCGGCGTTCAGCATCCAGCTTTTTTTAATAACTTATTACCAAAAGCAGTAAATCAATAAGCTTTTTAAGTCTTTTTCTAAATCGATTTTGGTTTTCTTCATAAAGTTTAATATTTTTTTGACGTAAAATGAATTCTTCTTTCGATTGATACCAAAATTTCTACTTACATTTGCAAGGGTACAAACTTACGAGGAAAATGATAAAATTCCATTGAATTTCCTATATTATCGTTTACAAAAAACACACTGTATGTTATATGTATAACATTTTTATTCCCGAAAGTATATCACTTTATTGGTAGCGTACGGTAAAGTGTTATTTTATCGAACTCAGTTCGATAAACTATAGAAACATTTTAATTTATTACATATAGCGTGTGTCTAAATTCTCTTGCCAAATGTGAAAAGTTTTTTATTATTGATTTTTCGATAAAAAGTTACTCTTTAAAAAAGTCTTGTTCCACTTGAAACCTCAAATTGTGCCATTAAAATTAACCTATGGTATACAAGCTGATTAAAAAAAAAGTGGCTTTGATTTTAATGTTTAGATTTTGTTAAATACTTTTTTGCTCAACATTTAGCATATATTATTATTTGTTTTTGTTGCTATCAGATAATTGTTGTTTCTGTATAATTTAATAAAAAAAAAATCAAATATTTAACTAGGTTTATTTTATTTACTTAATCACTGGTATTATAACTCTTTCTGTAAATATATATTTTTTTATTAACTCTAAAATTATTATTAATCGTGTTGTATACGCGAACAAAACGATGTCATGTTCATATGAAAATATCAGTGAATTATTTAGTTGAAGATTGTATCCTTCTTAATCAAGTTTAAATAGAGCTTAATTAAAATACATACAAATTTTAAAACAATTGGTTCTATACAAGATCTACTTAAAATTGCATAGACTTACTGCAAAAAAGCACAAATTGTAATTGGAGAGTGTGAACTAGCTGTTAAAATTTAAAATAATGCAAGTAGGCGGCGTTGCCAAGTCTAGTAAAATTTCACTAGACTTAGATACTTTTAGCTATATAGTCATTTAATGAAAACTTTTAGAAAAGAGAATATTTCTATTGATTCATTACAAGTTGCCAATTTCAAGAAAAAAAAACTTAAAAAATAACAAAACTTTTCCTTATTTTTTTCTGCAACATCTTAATATAAACATCACTTGGGGATATACTATGGGATCCAAAACTACTGCAGTCTGTTTGAATTTGGCGCGCGGTAGAACTGCACAACCGCAATACTGTTGCGTTAAGGTTGATATTAATGTGTGATATCTGTGTCATCATTTTGACATGTATAATTTAAGGTTAACCAAATATTAGGAAAGTCTTGGCGTTAATCGCTTAATGCGATGTGGTTACAGCTTTAGTAAATGGATGGTAACGATCTCAAAGATCACTTCTAACTACACTGCGATCCAGTGGCGTAACTACGTAAGATTGCGCGCGCCTGTGAGACTTACGTTTACTTACCCTCAAATAAAAGGTGGCTGTTTTTTCATTGTTTAGGTTATATCTAAAGGTAGAGGAAAACGTTAAATAAGAGACTTGTTTAGTATAACGTGATCTATAAAATAGCGTAATAGAACTTTTTCACGGCCAATTGATTTTCCGGAAAAATATCCAACTTTAGTTTTTTAAATGGAACGTCCTTTATATTTTTACGGAATAAATTTCTCTTTACAATGATATTCCATAACTTACTTTTTACATTTAAATTACATCTTACAGTTCAAAATATAAAATTATCAGATCAGATCAAGAATAGATAAATCAGGTAACCTAGGGGGTCACAAAACGGGTCCTCTGTTACCGATCCGTTTCATAATCAAATTCATTGTTTAAACCTTTAAACAATTTGTTAATGCAGCTCCATTATGAGGTGGGGCTCTATTGTATTGAAACCACAAGTTTCGACGTATGGGATTGATGTTTTGCAAAAATAATAAATTCTGTCCTAGTTCCACAGTTCCATCGTGAAAATGAGGTCCTAGAATTTCGCTGACAAGTATCCCTTTCCATACATTAATTAAAAAACGCACTTTAGCACGAGTTTTAACAATTTTGCAAGGATTCTCGTCATCCCAATAATGCGAATTAAGCTTGTTAAAAATTCCACTTCTGTGAGAATTATGACGTTTTGGAAATGCATCAGTGGACGGTGTAGTTTAAAAGCAAAAAGTCACTTGTGACATATCATTATAAATTTATTTAGAACTTAATTCCGCAAAAATATACAGGACGTTCCATTTAAAAAATTAAAGTTGGATATTTTTCCAGAAAATAAGAAAAAAATTCTTTTGTACTATTTTATAGATCAGGTTATGCTAAACAAGTCTCTCATTAATGGTTAGCAATTGTTAAAACCGTAACTGTGACGTACGTTTGGAGGTAGTTAGCGATTTCTGTAACCAGGTAGTAAGCTGCGGTGTTGCCAGTTCTCATTACCGAAAACTAGAATTGTGCCAAAACACGGTTAATCACCACCAGCTAATAAAACTTGTTATTTGGTAAACGCCAAAACTAGCCTATTATTATCACAAGGTCGAGTGATGCCAACATTGGTAATTTACAGAAAATAAATTTGTACAAAAGTGATCGATACCGTGAGCGATACTGATACTACTTTTGGAGGTGAGTAATGATTTCTGCAACCAAGTAATAAGCTGCAAGTGCAAAATGGTGGTTACAAAATAACCGCCGGGGTCAAAAATCTAATATTTAAAATTTCAAATGAAAAACAGAACTAGGGGGTTTTTAATGTGGCAAATTGCCACGTTAAGCTAAAAAATGAGTTATTTAATTATTAATTAGTCGCTTATAGAAAAATTAATAATTTGTTAACAACAATTAAACATTCTAACATTTGGACTTCAAAATATAGTCAATTATTTACAATTTAAAAAGAATGATCAAAATCGGTGCCCAAAAGGCAAATTTCAAGGTATTTTTTCTAGGAAACCGACTAATACGTAGTGTGATAGTTCATTCGAAACGCCTTTTAGTTCTGGGTATGAATATCATTTTTTTTTATTCTACTTACATTGTTTACAGCCTTGATAATGTAGAGGTTAACGTGCTAGTCTCTCACCCAAACGGCCCGAGATCGACTCCCGGTGCCGCAAAATCTGGTTAAAGTTTTCTGCAGTTTTCTATAGCTTTAACCAAGAAGACTGTATGCAGGAGGTCAAACTCAAGCAGAGGGGGTAGAAACCTTTTCTAAGAACATACGAGTAGAATAAAACGGTAAAATGTATTTTATTAAAGGACAGAAACTGAATACTTCTACATTTTATAAGAACTGTAACATTGCAAGTTAAAACAGTTAAATTATAGATTAATAAAACAATTGCTAATTTTTGTCTACTTTAAATTGGTTCTTCCTACCGAATTCATGAGATAATGGCGACAAAAGTTTTAATACTTATCTTACCATATTATCTTATCTTGTTTCTGTTACTAATCGTAGGCATTTTCAAATTGTGACAAATCTATGGCAAATATTTTTTGTTGTAGTATATCCTTGTATATTATTGTATTAAATATATCATTTATATATTTGCTAGTACAATTTTCCAATTTTGATGATATTGTTTAAACATTGATTAAATAAAGTCTAATGCTTTTAATGATTTATACATTATTTTATAACAAAACATTGTTATATAGAACAGTTTCGAGTGCAATAATATTTATATTATTATAAACTATTATTATAAAATTATCAATTATTAAACTATTATTTGCAATGAATTTACCTAATAAGGTAGTTTGCCTGCATTTAAGGAACCTTTTACAACAACTATTGATATTTCACTAATCGTCTTCGACTAATCGACTTTCTCGAGAACGCCTACGACGGATTTTGTATTTTCCCCACTTCTGTAGTTTGGCTTCCTGTATGTAGCCTTCTTGGCTTTACACAAATGTGGGAGTTGTGCTATAACATCTGTAAGTCGGCTACAGCTGCACCATCGGCCTGCATAATAATAATAATAATCGCCCTCCCTCCTGCACACGTTTCATAGCTTCTGGGGCCTGATTTCAGGTTATGGATAGTAGTCATTATTATTATTATTATTATATACTGCGCTTTTAGAGAGTGCAAAATAAAATACCGGTATTTCAAGAAGTAATTAATTATTAACGAAACATTTAATTACAATAATCATTTCACGAGATGTTCGCAATTGACCCAATTGACCATTTAATTTTTTTAGAGAGTGGCTGCCAGAAAAACAAAAGTAAGTAGAGTCAATAAATTTTATTGTGTATTGTGTCCCCGTCAATATTAAAGTTGAGCGTTTCAGAAATTTTCTGAAAACTTACTAAGAAGAAAAGTAACTATTTGGATGTTTTTATTGAAACGCACTGTTTTGGTCCTAGTCTAAAGTAAGGGATAAAATTCCTTAGAAAATTCCGCAATTACATCAATTTGTATCTCGAAACGATCATCTGTTTCATAGTGAGACCGAACTCTACTCAATTTTAAACTACAGACTACAGGGGTCACATGTTATACAGTTTAAGGTACTGTTATTAAACAATTAAAAAAATTAAAACAAAACTTGCTGCCAATGGAAACAACACTCCCACATTTCCTTTTTGCACTCACACATAATTTAATATAAACGTAAATAGGCGTAAATTTGTTTTGTCTGTGCATATCACATATTATTACTACCTGTCAGGTTTGTTCGGATTAATCAGCTCTTTCATTCAATTTTAAACAAATTTTGTTGATTTGTTTTCAATTTCTCTAAAATATTTAATGCTGAATGCCTTCATTTAGTCATTCGAAAATTGCAACAATTAAGATTATCGTCTTTTCGTACTATCTAAAACTCTACAAATACTAGTAACTAATATTTATTACGTACTTTTAATTTTACGTGCTGTTTATTACGTAGTACATGCGTTACTATATTTATAGTCTTTTTTTACTTATCTCCCAGATTATTATGATTTCATTTATCTTGCAAATTCGTGGATCACCCGAGTTGGACATTGCTGAGACAGCATGTCAACACGAGTGCTCTTACTGACCCGTAACTTTCCTAAGCTTGGAATGAGCGTTGATGTGCGTAATTGAAGTTTCTAAGAAATTGGTTAGATAATAACTTTCGCTTATCGGGGATTCTCCTTTAACAATAAATTGTCAACTTTCCTTTCAATATTATCTCTTGATAGTTGTGCCTGAGATTTGTTGGCTCGTTACATACGAATAATTACATATGTACAATATCTCTTAAGTGAGTGCTGCCAGTCTTCACTGGTGAAAGTGAGGTTGTTATGCACCGTCTAGTATATAGCTCTCCAGTTTCGATGATTTTTTATTTTGAAGATTCTTGATCTTTGATTTTTCTGATTGGCTAATTTTGAGTCAGTCTGAGAGGGGTTTCCGGTATATATGGAGAGCAGAACTGGACAGGATATGACTATATACAGACTACTGTGTCTGGATGTATTTACATTCCAAGCCTCAAAGACGACAATTAAGATAATTTAAATTTTAAGCATACAAAGAAGTATATGCTAAGCTGCATAAGTGTCACAAAGTGTTTTTAAACTTCCTAAACCCAAACAACAAGCGTACTAAAAGACAAGTAAGGTATATCTTTTTTTGTAAGGAGGAACTGTCATTGATCTACTATTTGTGAAGCAAGTGAAATCAAATTTTAATAACAAGAAATTTATAAACACGAAGAATTTCACGCTTCATATCATATTGAGAAGAACAAAGAGATATAAAATTCCATCCCCAATTGATTAACTTTTCCAAACAAATATGATATGAGATTAAACAAAGAGAGGGAGAAAGAGTGCAACTGAGATATTTTCTTAGGGGGTTTGAAGATGGTTTTGATGTTGTGCTTTTTGAGTATCTTTTATATACGATCGGTAACATCGTGACTGTACGGTGAGAAAGCTATAGATGTAGGAACTACGAGAGATTTGCCTTTTCGATTGCCGGGTGAATCTGTAGTACTACAGTAAGTCGAAGGAGAGCATCTAGTTTGTGAATTATGGAGAGACCATGCGATCAAAATGACTTGGAATTACGTACATTATGACTACGGGTAGGTCAGACAATTTAATGACACACAGAAGCAACTTCTCGTTTAATTTCGGTTATACAGTCAAATGATAAGTGAACATATGTTCCATCTTTAAGAAGCAACTTAACCGTTGAAGCGTAATGAAGATGACCATGGAGTTACTTTTGTCGAAAGAAAGTATTGCAATGAAAAAATTAGATGGAAGATTTGCCAAAGTGGGCCTTTCCATTTTCGAAACATTGTTACGCGGTGATTTTGACCGTTTCGGGCTTTGTGTCGTTTCTATACCTAGATTTATTCTCTTAGGCGATTTCATTATTCTCTTGAAGAAGACAAATACAATTGCGGGCGAAACGTTGAATTTCTTCATTGTTCTCAGTATGACACTGTCGAAAACCATTACTTTCCCAAAAAAGCAATTCAGTTGAAGAAATCGCATATTGAAACACAGGAGGTAGAGCCAAGCTTATATATTCTTTGTTTATAATTGGATTTTGTTGAAATCGATATGGATATATTAGATGTAAATTCCAATTTTTTGACATACACATCCAAGATAACGACTTCTAGACCAGTTGCTGGTTAGTTGAAATCGGAACGAAGTCATGGTAATGGTTTTATTGCTTTAACCACTTCAGTTATGGAAATATGACTATCCTAAGTTTTCATCCTACGCCGAGAAGAGCTTCGGCAGCTACGTAGATAAAAGTGTCCTAAAATGAGGTGTTTTTCCAGTTTTTTAAAAATAACTCAAAAACAACGCACCAATCAAAAAGTGATCCAAATAAAAATTAGAGGGTTTGAAATTCTGTATAAAATAAAAACCAATAGGATGTATTTTGGTGCAGTAGGATCACTACTAGCTTTTTTTAAGTTGTAATGATTTTTTAACTTTCGAATAAATTCGCAATTATTTCAAAAAGCCACACTTTTCAAAACAAGAGTTGTAGAGCTTGAAAAGGATAGGACTAGGATAACATATTTTGGTAGTAGTCTGCTATTGGTAAAAAAGCTACATAAAATCCTACTAAAAATGCTGCTGTTACCTACTAAAAATCCGTTCAAAAAGCTACATAGTATGTGACAATGAGTAATAACAATTTCTCATAATTATATTGTTGATTTTGTTGAACTGAAACTGTATATGTATTCAAATACTCACGATTTATTTTTAAACTTAATTGCACGATAACAAGGTAATGATATTTGCACGTGCACGGTCCAGTACATAGTTCAACCATCGTCATAATAACTTGACTAATTGACTTTAATACTAATTATAATAAAATATAAGTAATATAACGTACACGTTCCATCCAGCTGTTAGAAGGATGATTATGTCCACAGGTAAATACGTAATTTCCCTCGATAAGAGACTTTACAGAGTGTTAATGATAGGAAAAAACCTAAACCTAATAGAATAAAACAAAACTAAGAACAGAACGAATAAGACCTGATTGCTCGTATAATATGACCAATGACAACAATAATTGACTTTTCTCAAGTAAAGTTTGTAAGGCAGTAAGGCAGTTTCAAGCTGTTGAGTCATTGATATCATTAACTAATGACATTCTCAACTAAGTTAGCCTGTCCTCGAATGGAAAGAACTGCACTTGATACATTATTATTTAGCATATAGAAAATCTTGAATTTGTAAAGTAGATTAAATTTATGTTTGTAACTTAACATTAACTACTGCTCCAATACCAAACTTTTAATCCTAGACTGAATAGGTAAACAGTATTTAATTAATAGTTACAGGATGATTTGTATCAAAAACATTTATTTTTCACTCTAATTAATAGACCCAACCATTCCAACCCTCTAGTCCATGTGGTTTGGGATGCGATCCGACCCACTCATTGCATTCCTCAGGTCCATGCTAAGTCTAACTATATAGTTAGTTTGTGAGTGGGATTTACAGGAGCCGGGTCTAGAAAGGGACAAAAAATTGGATTTGTGATATAGATTGTGCCTATACTGTCGTTGGTAGGTTTATTTATACATTTCGGCGTTTCTCTGTAACATTGACATACTCTGAATGTTAACGTAAAAAAGATTTATTGTAAGGGACTCGCGAAGAGAAAACTGCCCCTACGCAGTAATATTATATTTATTAGTTTTAGTCAAGTTATAGGTAGGTACTTGTGACATGGCACCCAGGGCCTGGCTTCATTTCTTTCCTCCCTTCGCACTACCTTGTTTATTGTATATTGACAAACCCCATTTTGCATGTGTGCAAGTGCCGCCTATCTAAAATGTATTCAAAATTTTGCTTTTACAATCACAATCGTAAATTCCATAACACGTCCTTTCTGCACAAAATTCGATCATACCCCGAAGGCGTATCATCCCAACAAGCTCCAAATAGACTACTATATTTGCATTCATACTTTACTTAACTTCTTAACTCTTTAATACTTAAGGAAAAGGAATAAAAATTATATTGTTAACATTTTTAACCAAACCGCAAAAAATACACGTGGTTCTTATTAACCAAGGTTGCGCGCGTGTAAAACTCGTCTAACGTCCATGTACTCTGTAAAAATTGGGTTCACAGTCAAGGTAAAAACATGTATACGTACAATCTTTATTTATTTTTCTCATCATTTCGAATGCAGTTCGGGATAATAATATTAAAACGCAGCAAAGTATTAAAGGAAGGACGTCTGGTTTTAAGTAGTAATACAAAAAACAAACCAAACAGTACCAGATACCTACCTAAGATAATAAAAACTTCCACAAACACATGTGCAAATAACACATCACCTTAAATAATGATAATAATCAACTAGTAACGTTTGTTATTGTATAGTTTTCAGCAGGCACCTATACCATAAGACTAAAAATGCTAATTTTTGAACAAATAAAAAAATTTATTTAGGCTACGGTGGCGCCGCAACGCATTTAGAAATGCTGTACAATAGGTCGAGTGACAAGAAATTATTTTTTTTAATTTTATCTATTCAAATAACGTATAGTACGAGGGCGAATTCATAATTACGTGCAGACAGTATTAAAACAAAACTTTTTATGAAAATTTCCTATTTATTTTTTAACATAGTGCCCTTTTACCTCGATATAATTATTCCAACAATGTTTATTAAATTTAATGTCTCCAGTATAGAACGCTGAGTCTTTGTCTTCAAAATAAGCTTCAGTTTCTGCTATAACTTCAGAGTCTGCTGCAAATTTTTTTTCAGCGAGGTACTTTTTTAAATTTGAAAAAAGAAAACAAGTCACACCAAGCCAGATTTGGCGAATAAGGCTCATGTGGAAGAAATTCGTAGTGCAGTTGATGTAATTTTGAGGAAACCTCATTTGGACAACCAGAACGGTGTTCATCTTCTGTGCTACTACGACCACGCTTAAATTTACTATTATTAAACTTAAGTTTATAATTATACCAATTATAAACCATACTATTGGAAGGTACACATTCGCCTAATGCTTTTATAAAGTTTCAATAATTTCTTTGGGTGTTAAACCTTTCAAGCATTGATACTTAATTACTACACGTAATTTGGTTTTTCCACTTTGCACAAATAGAAGAAGCAGCTTGTCTACTACCATGATTGCGAAACAAATACTAATTATTGATGAATCAAGCTCAAATTTGACGTGGATCTTTTAAAGGGTGCTATTTTCGAAAAAAATAGAACAGCGCCATCTCATAGTTTTTGCACGTACTTATGAATTTACCCTCGACAGTAACAGATTGAATGTTGTTTATTGGAAAATTAAATTCATTCAAAATCAAATAAACACAAATTTATTTAAGTACCTAGTGTTAATGCGCTCATTGAACTTCTTGACAGTAGAGAAATATATTTTAGAAAGCTCGTATCTTATCGTCGTCAGGTTATCGAACTTTATCTGGGGTTATGAAAAGGGCATTCAAATGAGCCGTCACTCGACCTACTGTGTGCCTATTAAAAAGATTGACACAGTATAACTTAAGTTAATCGAATTATTCTGCGACCAAATCGATTACTCTTACACAACAACGTTTTAGGTAACTTTTTCGCATTGGAGAAGATAAAATTTTTTTCTGAAGAAAACATTTTTGTATAAGAAGTTTTAAGAATGGGTAATAGCCCATAGTGGATGAAGACCAGGGCAGTGCCTCTAGTGGCAGGCAAATATATTTAATTCTAAGGTTGTTTGACAGTAATAAAAGCATTTTCATTTGATAATCATCAAAGCTATAATAGTAATGGTAACAACGAATCGGTGCACTCTCGCAAATATTTTCAGCTGCTCACGTGCGACTTTAATGTATTCTCGGGCAATTATGCTGTGATATCCGCTGCTCGTTATTACCAGCATATAATGACGATGATGATTGCAAGCCTTGGCGAGCTGATCGTGGTGTGTGCGATATTCGAAACTGGCTGAACAACTTCAAAGTGCTGGCAATCGAGTGTACCTGCAGCATATTCTTATGTATATTGTTCTATCATCTTACAGGGCACAAATCAAATAAGAAAAAAAAATTGCTTCACAGTTGGTTAAAAATAACGGATATACGAGAGAAGATAGTCGCTTCAAGAAAGTGCCTGTCTTCACTTAACATCTAAAATACAGTTTCCAGAAAGCATTCAGTAAAAATTAATTTTTGTATTTATCGTAGAAAGAGTTACAGATATTGAGATTAAATTTAGATAAATAATTGAAATGGCATTCTATAGGGTAGTGCTAAAACACTCTCCAAACAAAAACTACCACCAAAGTTCTAAAAGCTCCGAAGAGAAGCATAGGGTTGATTCGAACTCTTTCTTTTTATTTTCGTTCTGGTCAGTGCTTTAATTTAATTCCAAATCTTGTCATATTCTTCAGCCTCATTAATAGCCGATCTTATCCATGTATACATGGAGCTAATAATCTTAGAACAACCTTTGATTTTCTTTCTTATATAATCCCACTACAATGCTTTCTTCTGCAATTGTTTGTCTGTCCTTGGTATATCACCAATCTAGTTCATATCTTTTTCGAAATTTGGTTTCTTGTGTGATTTGTTTTTTTTTGCGAAAAGATTTTTTGGTTACATCTATTCATAAACGGTTACAGTTTCTTATTAGTTTCCTCATTTCACAATCATACAGAAGAACTAACTTCACTTTTGTAAAAGCCCACGTTTCATTAAATAAGTTAAACCGTATTTATTTCAAGTTTCAATATTTTCCAGAAAGTGAACAATTTCTAGACTTCAATAAATTCTTCAATAAAATTCATATTCCAGGTGCTTGAGAATTTACCATAATCATGGGTACATTTCCGACGGCTATTTAGGTACCAGTGGTAACAGAATAGTAATTGTTCCCGAATTATTCATGCAATAATGATTGGTGAAAATCAATGAGTAAGAAACCAAGAATCTCATTCATGCACACGACTTGAATATGTATATAACTCATAGGATGAGGCAAATTCTTTTGTCTGGCGCTTCTGACATTGATTTACTGGTTTTGTCATTAATGTGTAAATCATCGATCTCCATATAACATTTTTTCTAATTCCTCTGTGAGTGTCTTGACAGAGTTGCGAAACTTTAAATCTTCCTTATCCTGGTGCTTCGTATTATAAGGGATTGCTGCACGAGCATCTTTGTCTAACCGAGAAAGGGAATACGGAACATTGACATATTGAGGTTTTGGTATACTGCACTTAAAGCTATAGCCGAGCGTAAACTGATGAGTCAACTTCCCTATACTATAAGAGTCAATATACTTCGTGATGATTATGTGTTTCTCAGAGACTTGCAGCGCAACAAGAACGACAATGTCGACATGGCTTACGCAAATTAACTAAAACTGAATTAACGCAAAACTCAAATTATACTTTGGAAAGTACAAAAGGCAAAACAATCAGAATCTAAACATAATTTGAGTTTGGTTTAACTTTACCAGGTTTTAAACTTCCCATTTAATAACCACTACTAAGTTGGAGTAATTAAAAAGTTCACAGATATGGTTGGCAAAATTCGGCTCACTTGAACTTGTTCAAATTTAAACTACAAAAATACTTTAAAGAGCCACAACTGAATTAGGTTAATAACCTTTGAGCAATACGCAGGAATTTGTCTAGCTTTTAATAATTATTCCAGGCTTCAAACAGACTTTAAACAATTACCGCAGAGGAATTTAGAAATCTCAAGGCGTACAACAATACATATACTATGTCCGAACGGTATAGTAGGTCTCAGCAGAATCCTCACTTAATTCGATTTGGTTTAGACTTAACAAATCTATAAACTTCAAGTAAAATTTATTTATACAGGGTACAAAACTGCACCGTAATGATATTCCTGGCGCACTCTGATCTGACTATTCTTAACAATCACTTGATCTTTCTACATTCTGGATTTTACAGAATAAAAGATAAACACCCTTTAGCAGGGATGGGACGAAAATAGAAAGAAATTTTAATCGAAGTTTCTCGAACATTCTGCTTATGTCACAGTTCGCCAACGATAAATAAACAAGATTTACCTCTCGCGTTTAATATTTCTATCTGATTTAAATAAATTCTTAGAAAAAAACATTGTTCTCAACAAAAGTTATTTTCTCGGGCTGTTAAATTTTCATTAGAAGGGTAACTTAGACTAAATACATCCTTAATTTGTCAGATGGGCTCATAAATAAATATAAAAATCAGTTTAGCCTTAAATTTATTATAAAGGACAAGGAATAAATTCGAAATGTTGTAATGCAGAATTTGTATTAAGGTAATTATAAAACGTGAGAAATAAATTCTAGATATATAATACAGTGTCTTAGGTGTAGTTTAGCTAGCGGAAAATGAATTTGAAAAATTATAATGTTAGATTTATTTAATAAATCCTTACCTCAATACGGTTAAAAGATATTATAATATCTTGAATTTATTACCTAAAGGAACCCGAGCAGTATTTAAGGAGCTATCCTAACCAAAAAATAACTCTTTACAACGTTGCAGAGATGCCGAATAAAGCTTTCTTCCAAGTTGCTAGCGTAGTAAAATTAATTTCTGGATTTGCGGCGACTAAAATACTTCCCTTCAACCGTGATGCCTTCAGCAAGAAGATTTCCATCTTAAAAAACAAGATTGTTCAAATCCGCAGATTTCTTCCAATGCACCAGCAACATCAACTCCTACTAGGACTACAACTCCTGTTGCTTTCCGAGATATCTCACCAGTGTCGACTTTTACTACTGGCAAAATCACTAAAAGAAAAATGCACTCTAAGGTGCTGACATCCTCATCCATTAAAGACGCCCTCAAGAATAAAATTAAAAAGCACAAAGTGAAGTAGGAGAAAAAAGCCGCTTTTGCCAGACCAATACATTCCGTCAAATGGTCACTTGAATTTAATGTAGAAAACGTTAGCAAGACAAAAAGGAAGAAGAAGCCTAAAGCTGCCAAATCTAAAACAGAGAGCAGCTTGGAGTCTGAGACGGTGTTTTTTGACACATGACGAATCTGATGGTTTTAACTTTTGGATGATGACTAAGACATTGAAGTGAATCAAATAATTTGAGTTGTTAGGGGCGCCACTATGTCAAACAAACTAAAACGTTCAACTGTCAATAAATAATATTGACTGGTCAACAGGATAGCCATTGAATCAGGGAACCTATTGCTAGTTTGATATATTTACATAATCTTAATTTTTTAAAGAGTCTGGCAATTTCTCCTTAGGTGATTGTCATTCCTCCGTTCTCCCCTAAACTTTAAAGTTTGGAGATTTAAGTTTAATCCAATTCGAATTAAGTAAGGATTCCGCTAGGATCTACCGTACTGTTCGGATATATATGCACTGTGCTGCGCTTTGAGATTTTTACAAAACTATGTTAATGCAGCGATTGTTTAAAATCGGTTTATCTAGCTTAAAATAATTCTTGGATATTTTAGTGATTCTAGAATTACTCGGATTACTAGTGTTATGCTAGAGTTACCACCACGATTTTCTAGAGCCATTTTTTAGAGACAATATAGATAAGTCTCAAAAGTGTAGTCTTCATTTTTAGGCAACAAGATATTTTTGTAAGTTAATGATGAGTCATTAAAATTACTTTACAAATCGATTCCTTTTGAAGATTTCTTGTGAACAGATCAAAACGATCCAACAATAATATAATTGTCATACAAATTTTACCTTGAAAACTAAAATATATCTTCATCATCATCATAATTTTTTAATAAACGACAGAAAGAAAGAAAAAGCAAAAAAGATTCTTGTCACATTGCTGTTTATCAAAAATTTGCATCACCAAATCCCTAAAGATATTGAAAAGTATAGTAAATAGGACCTTCATGTTCAAAATTCTGTTTTAATTAGATTTTCATCCACTCGGCGTCTATTATTTTAAAAATTATGTATCTTATCAACAAAGTAATCACTTAGTAATCAGTTTTACTATCTGACAACATTGAAAAAAATAGTGAGAGTAATTCGCTCTTTTAAATATCGCTTATGCTTATATCATAAATTGTGTTCATAACTTGCTGGGTCGAAACAACTTTACTATCAAATATAAACATAAACATAAACTCTTCAATGCAATCAATGCAATTATATATTTTTTATTCGCAATCGTATTGGTAATGAGTCCATTCCTGACCATTTAGAGGTCCGAAAATGCATCATTGTTTGTAACTTTGACATTCTCATGGTCCGAAACGACCTATTTTCGCACCTCTACGTGTCTTTAAATTCAGCTACTAGGTGGCGCGCAGAAAATTACATCGCCAAATGCGGTGTATAAATGGCTGTATAAATCATGTTTGGTAATGTTGCGGACTTTGGCTGCTAAAGAACGAGTACCCAGGTATTATTATTAATTTATAAATACTCCTATTCAATAAAATCCTCGAAATATTATGCGATCGAATTTGATGATGTAAGTGGCGACATACGTTATGCCAATCCCAACCGATGACATTTTGCATCTGTCAAGAATTTTAGATAATTCGGTATTTAAAGGACGATTGCGAATAAAATAGTATACAAACCTCGGCAAAAGTACCATTCCTGTGTCTCGAGAACTAGTTCACCTCGAGGCTATCGCCTCTCGGTAAACTATATTGTTCTCTCGGCAGGAATGGAGTACTTTCGGCCTCTGTATGTAATGTACTATTACATTTTTTTAATCTAACATATTTTTCTATTTTATATATATTAGAAGATTATTTAATTCAATCAAGCCTCGGTAGCATAAACTATTTTGAGCAGAAGTTGAATTAACATTTAAGGAACATAAAAGTCATGTCTGGTACCACTGTTGTAGTTATGGATAACACAGACAAATTGCAATCTTTCCAAGACATGTTTAGGGAATTTTTTTTATCTTAAGTAATTACTGTCATCATATTAATAAATATATTCTGCCTTAAAGTGTTTCATCTATCACTACTTCCAATGCATGTAAGTTCTTTAACTTGTTCAATTATATCATAGTTTATTTTTATCCCATTATGAGTATAAGTATCTACCAAGTTATACTATTTACTTTTTAGTAGTATAAATTTTGTTTTTTTAACTATAACATTCAGACTATTACTGATTTGCGATTTAACTATTAGATATTGCATTGTAATTTTTTTATTAATTATTCCACTTCAAAACTTCAAAAACAAAATTGTATCTTCTGCGAATAGCTGAATATTACAATTTTTAATCACTTTTACGATATCGTTTACATACAACTCAAACAGGTCTGGTCCCAAAGCAGTTCCCTGTGCCACACCAGCCTATTACTATGATTTCATGAATCAGAAAGTAACTTTTTTATTTTGGTTTTAGGCTCCTGTCTTCCCTGATCCTTGGAATGATGTCCTAGACGCCACTAGAGATGGCCCAATGTGCATTCAGAAAAATTATCTATTTAACGTAACTCCCGAAGTGGAAGGAAAAGAAGACTGCCTTTACCTGAATGTGTATACACGTAAGGTACTACTAGTACTAGCCCCTTGATACATTTTCGTTTTTATGTCATAAACCTATTATAGATACCTAGCTTTACTAAAGGGCAATCTATCTCACAAAAGTACAAACAATTACTTCCCGTTATGGTATTTATTCATTATGGTGGATTTTTCGCTGGAACTGGAAATAGTGATATTATTGGTCCTGAATATTTTATGGACAAAGATGTTGTACTAGTTACATTTAATTATCGTTTAGGAGTTTTCGGTAAAGATTATTTACAATGATAACATTGCATGCATATATTTAACTTGTTTTTTGAAAAAAGGGTTTTTAAGTACAAGCGACGATGCCTCACCTGGTAATTACGGTTTGAAGGACCAAGTAGCAGCTTTAGAATGGGTCCAAAATAATATACAAGCTTTTGGCGGTAATAATAAAAGGGTGATCATTTTTGGACAAAGTGCCGGAGCAGGAAGTGTGCATTATCATTTGCTTAGTCCAAGAGCTGCCAGTAAGTAATAATCCATGCTCATTAGCGACGTAATAAATGTTAACTACTGCAATGTTTTAGATTTATTCCATGGTGCCATCGCTCAAAGTGGTTCCACTCTAGCGCAGTGGGCACGACCACATAATGAACTTCAATTGCTAGTTGCTAAACAGCAAGGCATTTTTGTAGGTTGTGCTGACTTTGTTAATAATACTCAGGAACTGATTGAATGCCTCAGGAATGTTGATGCTGAGGTACTAGCTGAGAGTATAGACTTTTTTAAAGTAAGTTATCTCTTAAGTTTTATTTTATATATAAAACAAGTAAGAAATGTGAAGAGTTTTTCAATTTAGACTATGTATATGTTTATTTCAGGTAGTTCTTCCGACTGAACCTTTTCTTATTTACGCTCCAGTAACAGAAAAAAAGACAGCAGACAATCCACACCCATATATTACACAACATCCCCTAACGATTATACAATCCAGAAAATTTAATAGAGTTCCCTGGATAACCGGTGTTGTTGCCGACGAAGGAATACTCAGAGCTGCTCGTAAGTACAACGAGGAATATTAACTGTTACTGATTATAAATCTATAAAACGTTTTAGCTATACTAAGGCATTCTAAGATACAAGAACAATTAAACGCGAACATTAGTGTTCTTGGACCAGCACTCATGGGACTTACGCTCAGTTTGGATTACCAGTATATACCTCACAACTGGAATGAGATTGCTAAGACTTTTCTTAAAGCAGATTATATCGATGTCAATAACGCTGAGAGTGTTCAAGGATTTATAGATGTAAGTATTTATCTTTAATATGTTTCTGCCCATTATATAAAATTATCATCAACCTCAATCTGAAAGTAGATGACAATCATTTTAGGTATTTTATAAAAAGATTTCAATTACGGTGTATTACTTATTCTGAACTTGCAACTTTTCAATACATAGTATTAAGCTTCAAGAATTGGTTTAAAACTAGAATTACTATTGTTTTTCAGTTTTATAGTGTTCCAAAGAAAGGCATGGTTGAAAAATACTGCCTGACAACCCACTCCACTTCGTTCACTCTCTTTACCCTTTAGACCCCTTGAAATGAAATTTGCAAGATCCCAACGCATGGTGTACCAGTAACCCTCCATGTCCTAAGGACTTCAGAAACACTAACCAACCCAAGTACCCTTCTCAACCAACCTCCAATCCCCATAACGTCCCAAGGACACTCGCGGATATTTAGCAAAATCCTTACATGTGGAATACTATTGGACTTTTCAGGAGCTAAGAAGTTCAAAAACGCCACTCAAGTCAACACTTCTACACCTACACGCTATGGCCCCTAAAATATCCATCAAAAATAAAATGAAATATGACATCATTCGACTCCAAATCACCACAGAATTCCAATAAGGCAACTTTAACTGTTCTGATTCTTACCATACCACCCCTAAATATAGCAACAATAGTCACATGCAGCAAGCACATTAATCATCTACCTTTGATGTCACAAGTAGAATGGTAACTTAGACCATTACACCTCTCCATATGGCCTTCTACCTCTAATGCTAATAACTTATACTGCAGAAGGCTGTACATTTGGTGCACATTTTTGCTTGATTACTTTTTAGGAGCAGGGGCATGGGATGGGAAACAGAGAGCATGAAGTTGCTTTATTGGACTTCTCTGATTTCAAGTCAAACGATATGTCACATTTAGTTTTGTTTTAAAGGCTCTTGGAAATAATCGGTGTGGAGGATGGTTGTTGTAAGTGATGTTTTTGAACTCCTTAGTCTACCAATATACTAACTTTTGGAGTTGAGCAGCGTAGTTGTCTTGAGTGGTATCTTTAAAGTACTTTACTCTCTTTAACTAAATTCTCTATAAGCGTCCTTGGTGAATAATAGAGGAGTGTAAGATCGCTATCTGAGGTGTATCTGAACTCCTTACGTCAGTGGTAGTCTAAGGAATAGTCTGATGGTATACTGCATGTAGGAATTCTAAGAATTTATTTTTCAAATTTGGTTAAGCAACTAACTAGAAAATGACTTATAAAATTAATTGTAGTAAGCTTAAGGATATGGATTCTTCGGGTACTTCCTTTGTTAGTATTCACATTCACTAACATCAGCTACTAAATCAGCGCACTCTGCATTTCAGTTTCACTATACGCAGATTTTTCATCAAGTTTACTGCTAATTTATTCGGATGCACTTTTAGTCTGTCGTTGAATCTTGGCGCACTATTTGAATTTCTTCCTTGACGTAAGGGCACTTTCAAATCGCCGTGGACGTTGGTAATGTACCTTGTCGCATTATCAATATTTGACTTTTGACTGTTTCTTTTTAAGTATTTTAACGTTGCCAGTGTTGGGCTTGTTTCAGATTTTTGTTGTTTGGAAACTATGGTTGGATCCTTATGCGAGGCTAATATTGAACAGTAGATCTGCTGTATATTTATAATAAGTAGAAGATCGGATCTAGAACACTTCCTTGTGAGATCATTGGTTGCAGCTCTGTATAGACACTTTGATATTTTAGTCAAAAGTGTCTGTCTTCTAAATATGACTTTAAAACTGTGTGATAGTTTACTGGCAGTGCACGCTTGAGTTTCTACAACATACCAGTAAGCTAAACTTTATCAAATGCCTACCCACAGTGCACTTGTTCGGTGGTAGCGTACTGTTATTTGCAACCAAACTAATGATTCGGGATTAGTCTCCGGTCTTCTGTAACTGGTGGCAGTCTTTGAAGCTAACATTTCTCGAACACTTTTGATACAATTGTCTTACAAAAGTCTAATTAGGCTAGACCTCTTCTCGTATAGGGATGAGTGTGATTTGGGCCATTTTCCGTTGCGTGGCTAGAAACTTGTTCTTAGTATTATGTTGAATAATTGAGTCAGAAGTACAATTCCTCTCTCTGGCAACTCCTGCAGAACTTTCTCCGTGATTATGGCATATCCAGGGTCCTGTCTGCATTGATTTCGTGTTTGATAGTGTCTCACTTCATTTTCAGAACCTTCGGTGCCTACGATTAGTGGGTTTCATTTAATACTTTTCGTATTTCTTTTTCATCTTCGGGTGTTGATTCCATTAAATTGGATATAAAGACTTCAGTGAGATATTTTTGCAAATGTCAGTGCCTTTTCGTTTTCGGTTCTGGTTTATTTGTTTGGTCCTGTCAGAACTGTGGTAGTTTTAAGTTTTTATATTCCTTTCCGTCGTTATCACATCTTTTAATTCCTTCGTTGCTTCATTTAATTTGGCTTCAATTCCGGTAATCTGGTTTGCTGCAACTGCCTTTTCAGTTTACATTTTTGAACTAGTTTGTCTCGAAGCTGGGCATAGATTTTTTTCCTCGCGAGTTGCGTTTAGAAGTGTGGAATTCTGGTAATTTCGGTACTTAAGATCATAATTGCCGGTGAGTGATCAGATGACGATTTCTGACAAGATTCTGTCTTTAGATATCTCTTGTTTAATCTTTTATCACCCAGAAGTTGATAACATCTAGGTTTTTTTTGTTCTTCCAATGACGCTGTTTCTAGGTGTACTCTTTATATTGTACGAGAAAACTCACGTTTCTTCGTTGTGATTAGTCTAGAACTCCAAAGCTGGTAACGATCGTTGAAGTCATCTCCACAAATGAATCGAGCCTCAACGTACAACCAAAGAAAATTTCAAATTCATCTATCTTGATTCGGTGCGCAGTGAATGACACTAACTAAACATGCAAACTGGACCTGCCTAATCCTCTACTACTATGTTTTGCTTGTTGCATCTACCAACTTAAAGATTGATATTCTTGATATACAAATTTATCTCAGGCTTTGAACTGAACTTTTAATTTGAGAAAGTTTCATTAAATTTTATACATACATAACTAATCTTTAACCCCTTATACCTTTCGGTGTCGAGGTGGCGGACACACCGAGCCGCAGAGTGGATATGTGGGTGTGAGACGAGGCGACAGAGGAGCAATGTAGGCAAGTACACTACGCTCACAGTTTACCCATCCAAGCAAACTTCACTTAACTCTGTTAAGCGATATAAATCCACTATAACCACTCTGTCGTAGTGCCGGCAGAGTGGCATTAAATTTTATATTGAATGTTAATTAATCAAGTTTGAACTTTCCAAACCAAGATGTTTCATTTTACTTCAATACCAATTTATAAAAACTGATAAGGTTGTTGATATTGTAACGTTCTTTTTAAATAATACTAAAGATACTGTTTTAATCGTTTATTAACAAAGGGAAATATTTACACTAACGCTAATTACAAACACAATTACAAACTATTAATGAACTTAAACTAGATTATTTACAGACTATTTGTTTAATTACAACATTTATTTTTAACATTTATCTTGTACTATTTTATATACACATTTATATTCTACTAATTCACGATGCGCGTATTCAATTCACTGGTTGCCTAACTAATTCTCCTCTACGCGGTGGATGTTTATATATTCCATATAACATTGCTAGAACACTCTTAAATAGCCCGGTGCGTTGTGTTTCGTTTAGCGGTCGATGTATCATCATTCCGCGCCAGTCTAGAATGTTTACAGGCGGCGTATAGGGGTTAATCCCGTTCATTACAATACCAAAATTGAATTAATAGCATAAAAAACTGGGATAATTCAATGTTTTACACATCCTGTATGTGTAGCTCTTCGTATGGGATAGCCTTCGTTCCATTAAACACGCTTATGTGCACCACTCGATTAAAGCTCTATAAATAAGTGCTTAGCCCCTAAACCTTAGTTAATTAGTTAAAAACTATTGTTACGTTCAGACTACGCATCTTTTTGTTATCAAGTGTTTGCAGTTGAGAATAAAGTTCCATACTTTGTTGTAACATCAGGTATCACCTAATCGTATGACATATAAACAGTCTCAATATACTAGAATTGTAAATAACCACATCGATATTGTAGTATAACTTCATTATGGTCGTGATTGCCTCGAGATTTCACTGTAAAACAATTACAGTTTTGCGCTAATATTTGTTTTCCCTAGTCTATGATAAACAAAGAACTATATGACGGTGATTGAAATACAACTCAAATACAGTTTTTTCGTTAATCGCAATCTGCGGAGATCTACTCGTCGTGGTGTCTACTCTTATCGATATTATAATTTAATTATTTTGTGCCATTTTTATTAGCTTTAAAAAAGATGTCATGATTTTGTTGTAAATAATAATTTTGAAAGTATTGGCTGCATATTCACCATGTTTGGCCGTTGCGTTTGATAAAATCACAAAACCTGTGACTTCGAACGCGGCTTTGGCCAATTATACCTCTGACCTTGAGGAGAAATTGGTTTTTGTAGTTTTTATAGAACAGTTGCTTGTAGCATAAAGACATTTCTAACAACCTCAGTTTCTCCTGCAGAGACTTACTTATTGATTTGAATCGTATTCAGAGGTCATGGGTGTTAATCTCAAAGACTTCCTGATTTCAGATCAGAGCACAAGAATAATTGAACAATATAAAGGGCGCCACCCAAATCTTTTGTTGTTGTTGTCATGATTTTGTTGTAAAGTCTTGGTTGCATCTTCACCATGGTAGGTGATTGGCCAAACTCCATAAAGACATTTCTAACAACCTCTACCTCTGTATATTTCTTTAATTTCACTTAATTTTTGTATCCAAGCCAAGATTAATACAACAAATTTACTAATAGGGTTTCATAATGATCTGGGACAGCAAGGCTAATACGATGCTATTTTTTTCAGTATACTTGCATAGGATAAAATAATAAGAAAATAGCATCATATTAGCGTTGCTGTCCTAGAACATTATGAAACCAATAGTACATGATAATGAATTCTTGGTGTAAGAATTTTATTACCCATAATCTGTCATCGAACATAGTCAATAACACCAAGCGTAAGACTTAAAGATTGATTTTGGTTTTGTTATGGACTTTATACTTTATTTTTATTGACTATAGGCAACGGGTCAGAATAGCCTTTTTAAATAAGTAGATACATTATTTTTGTTCATACTGTAAATACCTACTTATCAATTTTTTATTTTCAGATGTACAGTGATCGGATTTTTAATTACGCTGCTTATCAATCTGCCTTGCTCCATGCGAAAAATGGACACGATCCAATATGGTTTTACAGTTTTGCTTATAAAGGACAATATACGTATGGCGATCTGTTTGCAGCCACCAAAGAAAAAATACCATTTTCCTGGGGTAAATATTGCCATACGCTTTTATTTGTTTCGGCTCTTAAAACTTTTATGCTTTAGGGGTAAGCCATTGTGATGATCTTTTGTATCTATTTCCAAGCACCAAATTATTTGAGCCTTTAAAATCAAAGAATGATATTCTAATGAGCAAAATCATGATTCAATTATGGACCAATTTTGCTATTTATGGGTAAGATTATTTCTGAAATATCTGTGAACAGAATTCTAAAAACAAATTATTTTAGACATCCTACTCCTAGTCACGAACAACATGCTCCCAGATGGAATCCATTACCAAAACTAGAAGGATTAGATGTTGTCAAAAATTCCGATCTACTGTACTTAAATATTACAGGTCCTTATAAATCTGATGATGGCCCTTCAATCAAGCTAGGTTTTGACAGTCAGTTTTATCCTGAAAGGATGTCATTTTGGAACAAATTACCACTAAAAGAAAATGTGGATGATATAGAATAAGGTATTATCAATCTTCATGAAGATGTTAATGTAACTGACATTTTGTCAGAACCAGTTGTACAAATGACTCAAATGAGCATTCCAGTCTTATTATATTTAAACTGATTCTGGAACTTTTTAATGTATTCTGGAAGTTCCTGCTCTTTTACGTTTTATTTATCAGATTCAAAGTGTACGTGTGATAGGTTCATTAGTTCATCGGTTTTCGCGTTTATTCTCATTTTGTTAATTTTAAGTTTTTTCGTTGATTATGTTTATGTTTACAAATCTTTATGTGTATGAAGATTTTTGTCAATTTGTTATAACTTTGAAATGTAGTACAATCATTTAATTAAAATCTCTTTTTTACTTATGCAAACTGTATTACTTGTGCTGTTTGGTCCAGTAGGTATTTTCTAAGACTACGTGGATATATTGCCGAGTGAGCAGTTTGGGAAATAATAAAACCAAACATCAAGAGGACTATATACCACGGCCTGTGCCCTCCCTGCTTCGTATACATGAACGTTAAAAGACTATTAGGGTAGATTTAGATTTGGTAAATTTACAATTGATTTGAATAGTTTTTTTTTGTAACGTTGTGTGTAAGTTTTGTGTCTATTTATTTAAGTAAAAACTTTATATAAGGAAATCTGCCTTTTGTGATCCCATAAGCAGAAGGACTTTGTTAATGCAAATCGTAAAATTGTATTCAAAAACTTAATAACCATTTTTCTGCAAAAATGTACATACCTTCATCACTGTGAAGAAATAGTATTTAGCAAAATAAAAAAACATTCACCACTTGAACGATGATTTTTGCGACTAGAGTCATTGCACAAAAACAATACTGGACCATGTCAGTAACTCAACGTGTAAAACATGTCGAAGGTAAGCCTGTTTAGCTGAGAGGAAAAGAGGTATACAGTAACAACTGGAATCAATCGTATTGGTTGCTACAATCTTTTGCAAGACTGATTCCCAGTGTCACAACTGGGATGGAAAAATATCATTCCAAAAGAACGTGGGTTATGACAAGCTAATTTATTCAATTCATGGGCGTCAATTTGTAAAAATTAATAATCCCAATAAACAAATAAAGCATAAAAACTATACACTTACGCAAAATAGCTCCTGGCAGAGACTTACTTATTTATTTGAATTATATTCAGAGGCCGTGGTTGTTAACGCAAAGGCTTACTGATTTCAGATAGGACACAGGAATAATCGATAATCGAATAATAATATAGAGGGCGCCGCCTAAATCGTTTGTTGTTGTTGTTTAAAAGCAACGATGGAAATCAACAATCTGGGAAAATATTTCTATCTGAATTACGTTAGATTTCTTTGTTTTTTTGTTTTAGTTGATAACACCAAAATTTTTTATACCAAGCTATAAAGTCGTTATTGATATTTAACTTCTTTTATTAATTCAAATCCAAGAAGATCTGTTAGCAAAATATGAAATACAAAATTTACATAAATAAGACAGATATAACAATTAGTTACGATATAAATCACAAAAGATATTTACCTGTTTTAGATTAAAACTACCCTAGTAGAAGGTCGCCAGGAATAGGTGGTTGCGTATCGACTTCTACCCTGCCACCTACCCGTTATTGCAACAACATTTAACTCGTCGGTTTATAGACTTTCTTTGTGTTAAATTTTGGCATTATATTTCGAGACATCAACTTTCCCAAGATAAAACAATTCTAAGATAAAGCGATCTCGGAGATGTCGATATGCGGAGTCTTTTGCACGACGGCGCTCATTATGCTTGATCCGGCCCTGTACACAATCTCCTGGAATCAAATCGGTGCACAGCTGCATCAGTTAATTCTTCATTAATATTCTTAATGCTATTGTTAGGTTACTTCTTATGTATTTTCTGTTACATATTTATTAATAATAATTATTAAAATTGTTTGGCTAAAAAAGTGAAAATTCTAATAAAATAAACAAATACATAAAAATAATAGCTATTATAACAACTTTATTCCTCAGCAGAACTTTGCAATCGTGTATTAGGATAGCAAATGAGGTTGACGGTGGTATCTTGGAATTCTGGTATCTATGCATTGATATATACTGATGCACTGATAATAATGCTACTGGTTACTAGATTAAAAAATTAAAGATCAATCAATAAATCATGAGAAGTATCACGAGCAAAGGTTGTAGTCGCTAATTAGTATTACAAAGAGGAATGTTTTTATAAGTGCATTTAATAAGCATAAAGCAGAGCATAACTTTTGTTTTTGCTAATCTTCAAAATGAAACAAGCAAACGATAGTGCATCAAAAGATTTCGAATGCTTTTGATTTCCAAATTGATTTCTTATCTGAAAAGTTGTTTATAAGATTAAAATCAATAATAAATGCCATGATTAAAGTTATAAACACTCCATTTATATACCTGTATGTATTAACAATAGAAGAATGGATTTAATACTTAGGTAATTTTTATTTTGCACCTTGTACCTGTTTTTATATTGTTTTGGAACAGCATCGAAACACGTGTAAGGCGCAAATTGGATAAAAGTTACCTGTTCTGAAATAAATAATTTTAAATAATAATAATAATGATACAGAACCGAACATCTTCCTAGTGTATTATGCTAGGTATGCGTCGATATATTTTTTCAGAGTTTTGATACAATACTCCAAATCGTACATTTTATACATCCACTGATTATCCGTTGATTTATTCTTGTCAATTATTCATTGGCGCATAACTAGAATTATTAGTTTAACTTAATTATAATTTTGAATTTGTTAATGAAAATCTCAAAAAAAACTTAAGTGTCATAAATGCGCATGAATTTGTTACAATATAAACTCTCATTATAGCCATTTACATATGTTACTACTGGGATAAAAGCATCATTATACGAATGCAAAACCTTCGCAAAAATCTAACGAGTGTTATTATGCCTTTATCCCAAGTGTATCATACAAAATATTATCTACGACTGATTCATTATGTCATGTTTGTGTTACGTAATGAAATTCATTACAACACTAGTGAGGTAATTAATTCATTTTATGAATCAGTTATGTAATGAATTAATTATATCACCGGTGTTATAACGAACTTCATTATCTAACGTAAATGAATAACATAATAAGTTCTTATTCAAGCAGTCGTGGACAAACAAATAAAATCATAAAAAGATTTACACTTACGCAATCCGGCTGAAATTGCTTACTTAATCAAATGATTTTTAGGTATCGTGGGGGTTAATCACGAAAGCATACTAATTTCAGATTAGCCCCAAGAACAAATGAACAACATTATAGAGGTCGTCACCAAATTGTTTGTTATTATTACTTAAAAAAAAGTATCAACGAGAATTTACAATTTGAGAAAAGGATTTCGTCTGGTTCATGTTTTTTCTTTTAAAAGACTACAAAAATTTGTTGTGCCAATCTGTAGCAGATGGTTGTTTATGATCAAGTTCATGAATGTCAATTAGTTGTAAATAAAGTATACAATCTAGCGTATGACAAATATGCACATTTCCTTATTGTTTGAAATACAAGAAATCAACAATAATTACACAATAAACTTAATTAGGGATCCTCTTTAAAAATACAGTTTTATTACCACGTAATCAAAGAACATAAATCGAGACACTAGTGTTTTTCTTTAATTCAAGAATAATCGTAACAAAATGACTTACGTACATTCGTTTGTCACATTAATGTAAAAAGACACTTAATGGCCTTTATTTCAACAACACAAAACGCCTGTACACATTGACGCTTCTTCTGAAAGAATACAGGACAGTCATTACTGAACTCTGAACTTTCTGCATTAATAAATCTTCAAACTTAACAATCATTACCGCTTTTTAAGTTAATAACTAGCATTGTTATGACTTATCTTGTTGTTATTGCATGACGGATGCAATTGTTGTCAAAACAAAGTACTTATGTTACTTATTGGTTTGTTTTCAAATAGAAAAAATGGCGTTTATTTATGTCGTTATTAAAGCTGGGGATAATGAAAATCGCATTTTTATTATAACCATTCACGCAGAATTTCCACAAAATATACTAAGATTTAGTAAATATTAATAGGGGAAATTTTCCTACAAATTCACAGGTCTTTTACAAAAATGACGGTCAGATTACATTATTAATTCATATGGCATTAAATTATCTCAAATATTAAACTGAAAGCTTTTAAGCTGAATACAGTAACACTTGATTAGCATCTAAAGGTTTAGACTATAAATCCGGCGATACGATCATGTTACTGAAAAACTGTTACTGTAACACAAAACCAAAAATTTAAAATTTCTTTTCTGCGTTTTATTACTAAACAAGTTTCGAGAAAACAACGCGGTTGTTAGCCGCCTGCATGGCTACGCGCCCACAGGGGCATGTCAAAATGCAATCAAAAATGTTCATCCTTCTTTTAAAGTTTGAAGAAGGGCGATTATATTTAAAAAAATTTTAACCAATCACACCGTGGACATGACATCATTATCACCAATAACAAAGTTATACCAAGTTTCTTCACATATTTTTATCCAAAATACAGACAACAAAAAAAAGTCCAGGCCGAGAAAGAGGTTTGTCAGAATGTAACCTCATTTGTAAAATTATGTCTGATAAAAATCTAGAATATTGTTTGGAAAGTTATACATTTCTTTCTGAACATTTAATGTCAAATAGGTTTGGCTGAAAATAAACAATTTATTTGCCTGAAAAAGGATTACAAAATGCTATATGTTTTTGATAAAAAAAATTTATTGTGTGCTTTTAAGAATTAACTTCTATTTAGTTCGTCCTTTTCACAATACGACAAGCAAAAATGGTTCAAATACGTGACCAAAAGGGGAATTTGATATTTGTGCTTAATGCAATTATGTTTACACAAGTTATCACTTTGTTTAAATGAGTAACAAGAAATAAGTATCGTATTTAACTATTTAAAGTCGTAAATAAATAAAGTAAAATTATCCGTGATTTAGATTTAGCTACACGTACCAATACGGAAATATTTGCTCTTTTATACCACATTTGAGATGATATTGATATTGACTCGTTGCGCTAGACTAATTTAAGCAGTTCTTCAGATTTGTATATGATTTTTTATTGAATCATGTTTAGAAACATCTTCCCAATTCAATTACCGAACTGATGTTGGTAGATGATAAGTAGATTTTAAGTTAGCTTAACTCCCAAATCAGTTTCACGATGTTCTGTATCATCTGTATGCATATGAGTTCACTAACTTTCTTAAGGTGCAATTCCACTGATGCAACATCTGGCGACATGTCACATGCCACATGTCGTCTAGCGTTGTTAACGCATGCGACGGGCAAAGACAATCAACGTGTGGCATGTGACAAAGACGCAACCTTTATGCCGCTTCATATTGCTTCGGTTGAAAGACTCAATATAGCATGCGTCATTGCCGCATGCCACATGCTGCTTAAATCTTGCCTCAGTGGAATTGCGTCTTTATACATGTAATTAACGCAGGCGACGCCTACATACTTCGTATTTCAATAGTACGACTTTGAATTTGCTTATTTTCACAGTTCTGCTCGTTAACATTAACTTATGCATTAGTATAACTTTCTGTTTGAACAACAAAGTCATACCTTTTAAGAAGGTAGATAATGTCATCTCCTGGTCGCCAACAATACAGTCCAATCGGTAACCAAGTTAGTTCTTCATATGATAAGTCTTATGATATCCTCGAAAGATATTTAAAAAATACTTACGTAGAAGTAAAGTGGTCAAGTATAATTGACTACAAATCCTGCCCATACTATACTGAAAAGATAATAATTATAAGTGAAAATTGTGAACACTTAACAAAAAGTGAAATTCATCTAAAATACTGTGTGTAAAAGAAAGGGTAGTCCTTATTTCCATTTAGCACATTTGGGTGTTGGTGTAGGCAGCTGTAACTCCTCCAGTTCAAGTTCGTCATCATCAACGATGTCTTGTTAGCTGCAACAGCTTGTTACCACCTCGTCATCAAAAGTGGACTCGTCATATTTTTCTACATTGGTGCACGATGTACCCCTGCATTCGAAACAAATTGGTAAACACTTGATTTCCAGCTTTCTACAACGGTATAAACTTTTACAATCCTTAGCACATTTGCAAGAGGTTGCGTTTAAAAGTTCCTGTGGGACTTGTTCGTCCGTTGTCGTAACGGGGAATAATTCATTTTTCGACGTCTTCCAACCCTATTAAGTGGGGTCCAGCACATGCCCATTCCACAAATGTATCTGAAAAAATACCCTCAAGGAATACTGATAGGCTTCTTCTGCACTAGAGATTTTGTAAAGGTGGTGTAGCGTATTTCGTTCAGTGATGCTTGCCAACAGGAGGAGCTAGCGTACAAATAAACTGTAATGAATTTTTTACTAGCAGCAGCTAGTTCATCTGCAGTAGCACGGTAGTTTTTGAAGACCTCTACAGCCTGCCGTATGTCAAGACTTTTTCCAAGAAACTTAGCAAATTTTATTTACTCTGCCTAAACAATGCATGCGTAGAATTCGCCTTTCGACGCCTTCCCATCCGCTGAGGGCGTGTAAAAACGATAAATGTTTTTAACTTCCTTAGACATTTGGAAGTGTGTTGGGGAATAGAAGACGTTCTCTGGCTCCTTTTATTATTATTACTACATTGAGATGAAAACGCAAAAATTTGTGCATTTTTAAGCTCGAGGGTCTTCTATACCTAATTTGACATTCGATGAAAAATCTAATTTATAAAAGAACAATATTTTCTAAGGAACGCGTCGTTTCTGAGTTATATTTTTATTCGTTATAGCAAAAAACGAAAAAAAGTCCAAAAATATCGAGGTTTCGGCACACCCCTGCTAAAGCTCACGTAGGAAATTGGGGCAAACTTTAAACTCTTCTGTTTACAAATAAATAGAGAGATTAAAACAGTTTTCGGCTTCCTACGAATTATTTTTACGAGGTTTTTCTAAGATGTAAAAGAGGTAAGTACAATAAATAAATTATGCATTTTTGATAAAATTTGAAATAAGTGCCGTCAAAAGAAAACGATATAATAGATAACAGTCCTTTGATAAGAATAATCTTTTTACAATCTTCTACTTATCTATAAATTTAAAAGAAATTTTTATTTCTAAATTTTTATCAGTTTCTCAGCAGATGTAAACGAGCTCCATTGTAAGACATACTATTCACTCGTGTTGTTTCTGTGTTAGGGCCTAGTTTTCAATAATCATGTATATACCCATTTTTCTAATCGGCATTTTAACAATTTATCTTTTTAATTCAATACAAGCAAGTAGTTCGGATAATCATTTTCCTGTTGTTCAAACAAAATACGGAAAAGTCAAAGGTGATGTGCAAACGTCTAGAGAAAATAAGACCTATTATGCATTCAAAGGGATGCCTTTTGCTGCACCACCTACGGGAGACCTAAGATTCAAGGTATTTATTTTTCACTTTTATATTTTTCATTAGAAAAATACAAATTTGCAGGCACCAATTCCACCTATGTCATGGAAAGATATACGTGATGCTAGGCATGATGGCCCAGTATGCATTCAAAAGAATTATCTCTTCAGCGAACACCCTACAGTGGAAGGAAAAGAAGACTGCCTTTACCTCAATGTTTACACACCAAAAGTAGTACCAATTCCCTTTTATACTTATGTATAGGTAATTCGCTAAATATTATGATTTTTCCATTAGTTGCCAGGATATAAAAAAGAAAAGCTTCTTTCTGTTATGGTATTTATCCATTATGGTGGTTTCTTCGCTGGAACAGGAAATAGTGATTATCTAGGTCCTCATTATTTTATGGATAAAGATGTTGTGCTTGTTACATTTAATTATCGTTTAGGAGTTTTTGGTAAGCTTAATTCTATCTAGAATTATATAGAAGCCGGAATCCGTCAAGATGCTTATTGTGCAATTTTGTTTTAGGATTTTTAAGTACCAATGATGATGGATCTCCAGGAAACTACGGTTTAAAAGATCAAGTATTAGCATTGCAGTGGGTACAAGAAAATATACAGCAATTTGGAGGAGACAGGGGCAAAGTTACCATTTTTGGAGAAAGTGCTGGCGCTGGAAGTGTTCATTTACACTTATTCAGTCCAGCTACCAAAGGTAGGCTGCTACTAGAATTAGGTTATCTGCACTATACTTCTATTATCATTATTTTAGGTTTATTCCATAGTGGAATTTCTCAAAGCGGATCAGCTTTGTCGCTTTGGGCAAGACCATCAAATGTATTACAAGCAATGGTTGCTAAACAACAAGCCTTATTTGTAAAATGTGACCCAACAAGTACTTCTCATGTCATGGTGGAATGTTTAAGAAAAGTCGCAGCTAATACTCTTGCAGATAGCGCAGATCTATTTAAGGTAAATTCCATACTTCCCTTTAATCTAATAATTTAATTTTAATTTTACAGTTCTTCTCTACCGAACCTTTCGCAGTTTATGCTCCAGTAACAGAAAGGGTATCACCACTCAATCCCAAACCCTACATCACTGAGGATCCTTTGGAATTACTACAAGAAGGGAGATTTCATAGAATTCCATGGATAGCAGGTGTTGTCTCCGATGAAGGGATTTTAAGAGCTAGCCGTAAGATATTTTATTTTCCTTTATAGTAACTTGGTTATTCAGATTCTTTAATTTATCACTAGCGTTGCTTCGCAATTCCGCAACACGAGATCAGTTAAATAAGAATTTCAATATTTATGGTCCTCAAATGTTTGGTCTACCTCTTAGTGTTCCTGAAAATGATGTCCCAGCTCTATGGAAGAATATAACCGATTATTTCCTTGAAGCAAATTACATCAATGTAACTAACCCTGAAAGTGTTCAGGGATTTATAAATGTAAGTTATCTTTAAATGAATAAGAAATGTTATGAATGTTTAAGCTTTCAGCTGTATAGCGACCGTTCTTTCAATTATGGTTCGTATCAGTCAGCATTGCTTCATGCATGGAAAGGTCTCAATGATGTTTGGTTCTACAGATTTAACTATCGAGGAGAGTATTCATATGGAAATCTGTATGCAGCAACTGAAGAAAATATAAATTTCGATTGGGGTAACTACTGGCTACTTCCATTTTAAAAATAGTTTAATAACCTCTAATAATGATGTCTAGGTGTTTGCCATACTGACGATCTTCTATACTTGTTTTCATCTTCTAAACTATTTCCTCCATTGAAAATTCAAGGAGATCTACTAATGAGTAAAATTTTCATACAGATGTGGACTGATTTTGCAATAAAAGGGTAAATTAAATAACATAACTAAATAGAAAATGATGATACTTATCAAATTATTATTTCAGAGATCCTTCTCCAAGATTTGCAAATACAAAAATCGAATGGAAACCATTACCTAATCTATCAGGACAAGAAGTTGTCAAAAATTCAGATCTTTCCTACTTGGATATCGACGGTCATTACAAGACCAATAACGAAATGCCAATCAAATTCAAAATTAGAAATGACTTTTTGACTGAAAGAATGCGGTTTTGGGAAGGTTTGCCGCTGGCTGAAAATATTAAAGGTTTAGAATAAATTTAGTGTTTGTTGTAGGCAAAAGTCGTTAAATTATACAAAGATGAATATTTTTAAATTGTGACTTGTACAAAATAATAAATAATAAAATCTTATTAATTATTGTAATAATTTTTATTAACTTCTTTTTTTGCACCACATCTACATAAGCTAATGTTAAATCATCTCTTGGCATCTGTAAGGGAACGGAAGCCTGTCTTATAAACTTACAAATTTCATAGATTTATAGATGTTAAATCCATTAGCTGTACATATTTAAGCTTTAGGGATAAAGCGCTTTTAGCGCATTGGTAGTCATTGCCATTTTTCAGTACAGATAGTGAAGGCAATTCCTTGGCTTATTTTCTAGAAGTCTATAGTCTGTAGTTTGTAGTCTGTAGTCTGTAGTCTGTAGTCTGTAGTCTGTAGTCTGTAGTCTACAGTCTACAGTCTACAGTCTACAATCTACAGTCTACAGTCTACAGTCTACAGTCTACAGTTTACAGTCTACAGTCTATAGTCTATAGTCCACAAATAACCGAGTTATGGCCAAACAACCGGGCTTTGGTAGTCATTGCCATTTTTCAGTACAGATAGTGAAGGCAATTAATTCCTTGGCTTATTTTCTAGAAGTCTACAGTCTGTAGTTTGTAGTCTGTAGTCTGTAGTCTGTAGTCTGTAGTCTGTAGTCTGTAGTCTGTAGTCTGTAGTCTGTAGTCTACAGTCTACAGTCTACAGTCTACAGTCTACAGTCTACAGTCTACAGTCTACAGTCTACAGTCTACAGTCTACAGTCTACAGTCTACAGTCTACAGTCTACAGTCTACAGTCTACAGTCTATTGTCTATAGTCTATAGTCCACAAATAACCGAGTTATGGCCGATAATATGCAAAATAACAATTTCTTTTCATTATTTTAATCTGTCATTATAGTCCAGTGTCCAGTCAATCTGTACATTTTACCTTGCAAAAAGTAAAGTAGTTTTGGATATGTTTTGTATGTTGGGACCCTTAGGAATTTAAGCTGTTCTCCATCCACTTGTAAATGTACCTCTCCAGTTTTTGTACCTTGCACTGCTCTAACGACTAGAGCAGTGCAGAGATTTCCAAAATGAGACAAGAAATGGCTAATTCTTGTCTCATTTTGGAAATCTCTTTTCTACTGGGAAGGGAAGAAGTCTTACTTTACAAAAGTTGAAAAATGAGAAACCTAACCTACTATAATTATGTGATTTTGGTGTTAAGAAATTTCCATTCTCAGAATGACATTAAACAGATTTTCGAAAATTTCGGGGATTTTGCGATTAAGTCCTTTAGGTAGTGCAAAAATAGTTTATACACCACAGAACTAAAGAGCCTTTTAATCTCGTGTGTGTTTATTGCCCTGGCTTACACTTGAGAATATAAACTTCACATTCAGGATTAAAAGATGCACTTTAGTCCATTGGCATATAATATTTTCAGATTTTCCATGTTTCTGTGAAGAAGTTTGTAAAAGATACTATCAAGTATTTTTAGAAAAACCTAAATTTGTATTAATAGTCCAATCTGCCAGAAAAACAGGCCTTACCTTGCAAAAGATCGAGTAGTTCTGAATTTTGGATATGTTTTGTATGGTGGGGTCCTTATTAAAAATCCAAGTTTACGAAATTGGTGCACCACTGCCATATTGAAAAACAAATTAAAGTTGACATTTCTTTGGTTCTCGAAGAATATCTTGTAAACGATGTGCTTTACCGCGAAAGTTGTTATTTTTCATTTTAAAGTAAACTAGATTTACTACAGTTTGAGCGTTGCCGAGAAACAGCTAGGAGAGAATGACAAACTGAGCTCTTCATCGTGTTTTCGTCCAAAAAATGCTGCCGTTCTTTCATGCACTTTTTTATGTCGAGGGTACACATCTCTATTTACAAGACATGTTGACATAATTGGAAGAAAGAATGGATACTGCTAAATACAATAAATTCACAACTGAAGGATATTTCACCATCAGATACACAAAAGAGTTTTGGTCAGGTATATGGTCAGATATGACCATAGAACAAACACTGATGAAGACGATGAAAAGCTCTGGAGGACTGACCCGTGATCGTGGAATCACAAACAGTGTGTTTACTCGACAGACTCTAGATAGGATAGAAATGATACATCTTCAGAACATCTTTGATGACGTTAAGAAATACTGTGATATTAACGCAGTAACAGCAATATGCGGCTATAAAGTCTGCTCACATTACCCGAGATAATGAGAACATGGATAAACTCAGAGACTGGTTTTATCAACAACCTTCATTTCCCAAAACTGCCTTGATCATTAATGATGATCAGAATGACCAAAACTTTGAAGAGGTTGTATGTACGACCATGTTTGTCGTAAAACACATACTTTAGAAGATATTCTGCGAAAACCGAAGAAAGATCGAAATTTTCCTCGATTCTTCAATGCCCACGTGGCAAACGCCATGATTGAAAGCTTGGATTTCTAATAAATGGACCCAAATACAAAATATACCCAAAAATCAAAACTACTCGACTTTTTGCAAGTTAAAATGTACAGATTGACTGGACACTGGACTATAATGAGAGATTAAAATAATGAAAAAAAATTGTTGTTTTGCATATTATCGGCCATAACTCGGTCATTTGGTAACCAATTTAAAAAAACAAAAATTTCCTAGAAATGAAACAAAATATATCTTGAATAACTGAAGAGAAAGAAATTTTATTTGTTGAGTAAATATCATTCTGAACCGCTGAAACTTAAAAATCTCCAAAAAAAAGCTTTTTTCGTGTCTTGTTCAGGCTGTAACTCAGTCATTTCTTTACTGATTTTCATTATTTTTAAACTTTTGCAAAGCTACACTTCTTATCTTCTCAGTAGAGAAAAACAAAAAATATGCAGAAAAAATGACATTACCGAGGCTGTACGTACGTGTTAAAAATCTATATACCTACTGAAGTATGGATGTTTCCTGCTTTCAGCGCTCTAAACCTCTAAAGCTGTTAATTTTATAGTTTTGTGGCCAAGAAGACTTTCAATCAGGATAATGTAAATTTCAACATATCACAATTTCAGCCAATTTGACCATATTCAATTTCCGTAAGAAACGTGCGGGCTCCTTTGCACGACGGCACTCATTAGCTTTAGTGCGTCCCTGTACACAATCTCCAGCAATCTATGTATATCTGTTAGTTATTTAATAATATTGTTAATGCTAGTTGTTATGTTAATTCTTATGCATTTTCTCTTAGATATTTATTAAAAATAATTATTAAAATTGTATGGTTAAAAAAGTAAGAAATACTAATAAAACGAACAAACCTATAAAAATAATTTTACTATTTATAACAACTTTATTTCTCATCAAAAATTTCAAATCGTGTATTATTATAGCAGAAAAGGTTGAGGGTGGTTTGCTGATACCCTGGTAGCTAAGCATTAATTTGTTGGTGGCACCCCCGTATGCTACACATTGACGACACAAACTGCAATAGCATCATTAATAGTGCTACTGGTTATCAGATGGCGCTCAGTTTTTACAAATTTTAAATCATATTTAAAATTAAACTTATTAAGTTAATATTTATTTTAAGTTGTTTTGTAACATTTTTTAATATGTATTATTAATATTATATTATTAAAAATACAACTTAAAATAAATTAAGTTAATAAAGTTTAATTTAAAATTGCTTTAAAATTTGTTATAGTCCCTCTATTTCATATAGTAGCTTCATATAAAGTTCGTCCAATTCTGAACGAATGTAACTTTGTAGAGTTAGACCACCCACCTTACAGCCCAGATCTGGCACCCTCGGACTTCTACTTATTCCGAAATCTGAAAAAACATTTGAGAGGCCGCCATTTTGAAAGTGATGACCATTTGAAACGAACCATCAATGACTATTTTGGCAATCAGGAAGAATCATTTTTTTTAATGGTATGAATTCATTGCAAGACAAATGGCGAAAGTGCGTTGAAGTTGGGGGAGATTATATTGAAAAATAAAATTGTTTAAAAAATCATGCGTCATTTGTTTCATGCTTAGGTAGATAATTTATCTAGTTTCCCTCGTAGTAACGAAGAGTTGAACAAGGAAAGGGCTATCGGTACAGTTCCAATGAGTCAGTCGTCGGACTTTATACGTATTAGTATTGCTGCGAGGGCATACGACGACTCAGAGACCCGTCAGACCCCCTCAGAGAACTACAACAGTCGTCATAGAAAACAACTTATGATCTATATTCTTGTATTATGTTATGTATACTAAATAAATGTTTGTAAAATAACTTTATATGTTTTATTTATCACACCCATACTCTGATTTCTGGTCTAACAGGGTGGACTCAGCCATCTTTTTTTTTTGTTTTAAGACTGTTTCTAACCTAAGGATGTATAGCCCCAGGGTTAATTAATTGAGTTTGACCTGTAGAGCATATTATGTTAGCGTTCAGTTAGTATGGCTTTGATATCCCTAATTGTTATTTACGCCAAACCTGACTACCTGTATTGTTAAAGTAAAATTTAGAGGTAATATACAGGAATATATGCGCCTGTATCCGATCTCTAAAATATAAGCCTTTTAAGTCTTTTAAATATTACTTTGTAGAGCTATGTTCAACAGGTATGAAAATATCTACCTATATTTCGAAGGTATCGAAAATGGTTACAGATTATTATTAATCATACGAGTTTACTATAGATAGGTTGAATAACCTACAAGAGTATATAGTATATTATTACATATCTGCGTATTTCGAAGCTATTGAAAATGTATGATATATTGTAAAATAACGTTTAATTTAAACTGACGACAACTCATCACACAAAACATACTGTATTTATATATTCCCTTTCTCTGCTGATATGTTTTCTACATTGTGTTTTTAAATATTATACCCCAGTTCTCTCAAGAATGCATAAAATTTTCGAAATATCTGTTTATTATTTTACTTAGCACATATAAAGGTAGCAAAATGAATTTCTATTTTAACCTGTTAACTTTTATGTACTTTATTCAACTTGACCCTAATTATGAATAAATGAGAAAACATATTATCAAGCTGTTCAAAATTCGAATGTCTAGAAAAAAAAATGGGGAGCTCTTACTGAATATACGAAGAATACGTTTTAGGTATGTATTGAGATACATAACATTTCTCTCATATATGAATTTGTATACAACGATCTAGATGTTGCTACCGTATATGTTTAACATAAAAATAAATGAAAACTATAAACTTCTTTTATCGTTTTTTATTTATAAAATTTTAATAATAATAATATTAAATGTTTGCATTGTACGACATATTGATAGGGTAGGTGAATTGCAGGCATTTAGCAGGTTCGTGTTTCTAGCTGTGGATCCATAGGCTAGAAGAAGAATCAGTAGAAAAAGTATTAGACAATGTTCACTGAATAGACTACCTGTTACATTTCATACCTTATTCGTTTCGATAAACATACAGTCAGCATACGGTTGATATCTTTCTGTCTTTACTTTACCTAGGTAAACCAATCCTAGAGACAGAGTTTTATTCGCTATCTTTTGGTTGAGATCGACCACTTTATCTTCAGTAAGTTTGTCGGCGACTCTTTTGGGTAGATATGTTATAGACTTATATTTCGAAGGTATCGAAAATAATTACAAATTAGTATTAATTATACGAGTTGATATCCTACAAAAGTATATAGTAAATTATTACATATCTTCATATTTCGGAGTTGCTGAAATGTATGATATATTGTAAAATAACGTTTAAATAAGAGTTTACTTTAGATGCTACGAATATCTATATGGTGTATAAACAATAAGAACGTATATGTAGAAATCGCTTACAAGGGTAGTAGATATAACGAAAAGGGTTAAAATCTGTTCAAAATTACATTACGTCTAGCAAACTAGAAAATTAGATAATTGTAGCATACGCATGTTAAATGTACCTATTCATTCACCTCGTCTGTAGTAGATATAATGAAAGAGGATAAAAATCTGTAGTATAGGGTTTATGCTTATACTCAGGCTCGCAATCATATGTAGCGTATCTATGCTTACATAGTATAATTGTTTTCTCAACGTAGGATATATCGATATTCTTCTAGTTTGATTAAATCCTATAAGTTATATTCATTTCACCCTTTTTTATTCTGTTAAGACATTTATAATAATTTATAGATTCTAGAAAGTTCCTATCAATATTAGAACAATGAATGTAGACTGGTGTGTGTGTTATATAATACCGATTCTCGCATATACGAACTTAGGAGCTAGCTGCTAACTCTGCATGACATTAGATGATTTGATAATGATAGATGATCGTGATAAAGAATGTTGTTATTTATAGCAGTGACTTTATTACAGTTCTTACTAGAATATAATTGTATGATACCACATCATGATATGTACCTACAATTCGACTACCTACAATTTGACTACCTAAATTAGGAAATAAAATAGGTATATTTTAATAAAACTGTGAAACTTTTAATAATCTTTATTTATTTCATGATTATGGAGTTCCACAAAATAAGGCTGGAAACAATAAACAAAAAAAAACCTAAATTAGGCCTTAGTCTAAGAATAATCATGTGTTTTATCGTTATCTTATGATATCAGGAATGCATTACTTCTATTAATCTTTAGTTTAGCGTAGATATAAATCTCTTTGTGTAGCTCAATAAATGATAGTTATAGAGCTGTATTGACTTATATAACATTTCTCTCATATATGAATTCGCATATATCGAGTTAAAGTTAATGAATGAATACAACATAAATCATTACTCTACGTATTCCATGATTAAGACTTCAATAGTTGAACGAGTTATTCGTGCAATTAAGCAAAAGCTGTATATGATTTAGTTGATAGCTCTGTATGACATTCAGAGTTAGATGTTAGTAATTTAAAAGACAAGCTCCGTAATCTCGGGGTTAAGCTATGGAGTTCGTTGGCCCGTGTTTCTAACTGCAGATCTATAGGATAGAAGAAGAATCAGAAAAAGTATTAGGTAATGTTCATTGAATAGACTCCCTGCTTCATTTCATAACTTATTTGTTTTAATAAATAGACATTAGTCAAACGATGGATATCCTCAAATAGGAATGACAACATAAGATTTATTTTAAAATAAATTTATGAGAGAGGGAGATGAGAGCTGACAAATAATATATAAAAATGAGATTGTCGTCGACGTCGCTATCACCACTGTCAACTTAATAATTTTCAGCAGACATTCTATCAGATTGGAAAACTGCAGTCAGTCTATAATAAATTTCAAAATAAGTTTACACAACATCGTTAAAATAAAAGCAACTTACATGATTGATTTCAAAGAAGCAGGAAATTATACTTTGATGATCGACCTCGAACACAGGATAATGAGACGTAATCTAAAAGTTCAAATGATTAGTTTACATAAACAAATGTAGAACATTTACATATTATAGATATAGCAGGTAAACAGTAGTGGAAAGATCGTTAAACATAAAATCATAATAACTTACCTGATTAAATTAAATATACACCGTTAAACTCTGGATAGCTGTGTTGATAATAGTTGTTTTAAGTTTCTTTATGACTAACTCACTAAATTCCTTTGTCTGTCGTATTAAACAATACATTTTTACTAGATAATTGTAAATGAAAAGATGCTAAGATAATAATAATGAAATAGAGATAATCTCTAATTTTATATATGACGTTTTATATAGAGCAGGAGTAAGTAATTGTCATTTAAAACAATAATTTATGCCGGTTTTAAGATGATGATCTCTTAACAAATTATTTATAAAATCTAAATTCCTTTCAGTCAGTCATTCGTAAGAACGTTTGTTTATTTATGGTTGAAAGCAGTTTTAAAGAATGTCGAAGACAACCTGGCTAATTAGTTTGTACGTAATTTCATGCAAAAACATTTAGTTTGAAAGTTATTTCTTAACCAGTTTTAGCTATAGATAATGTTTTTGAATTTTAAAAATAATGCTCTACAGTATTCTATATTCTTAAACGTTTCATTTAAATAAAATTTTATGAAATCATAACGACCCTAATTGTTTTCTTTCAAATTAGAATTTGCTTTACCTGTAAACCGTATTTTAAATGTTTATCCGTATATTTAAACAGGTCAAAATGTACCATAGATAATCTGACAGTTGATTGACAGTAGCTTTAGAGTTACTTTTGTATAGTTGAAAATAAATTTTTATTATTACGTTTCTACATATTAAATTGTTTTCGCAGAATTACATGACGACCTATAGATAAATATCAAATAGGACTGATTTATTTTAAAATAAATTTATGAGAGAGAGGTGAGACAAATAATATATAAAAATGAGATGTACAGAATGAGATATCAGTTATGTAAATGAGAGATGAGATACGCTAATGATACCGTGAATTAATTTAATTCGAGCATGCATATGAGAAATCATATATGTAAATGAGAGAGGAGATATGTAAATGATACCGTGAATTAATTTAATTCGGGCATGTATATGATAAATGATATATGTAAATGGGGGATGAGATATGTAAATGATACCGTGAATTAATTTAATTCGGGCATGCATATGATAAATGATATATGTAAATGGGGGATGAGATATGTAAATGATACCGTGAATTAATTTAATTAGATCAATTAATTTAATTCGGGCATGTATATGATAAATGATATATGTAAATGGGGGATGAGATATGTAAATGATACCGTGAATTAATTTAATTAGATCAATTAATTTAATTCGGGCATGTATATGATAAATGATATATGTAAATGGGGGATGAGATATGTAAATGATACCGTGAATTAATTTAATTCGGGCATGTATATGAGAAATCATATATGTAAATGGGGGATGAGATATGTAAATGATACCGTGAATTAATTTAATTAGATCAATTAATTTAATTCGGGCATGTATATGAGAAATGATATATGTAAATGGGGGATGAGATATGTAAATGATACCGTGAATTAATTTAATTAGATCAATTAATTTAATTCGGGGATGTATATGAGAAATGATATATGTAAATGGGGGATGAGATATGTAAATGATACCGTAAATTAATTTAATTAGATCAATTAATTTAATTCGGGCATGTATATGAGAAATGATATATGTAAAGGGGGGGATGAGATATGTAAATGATACCGCGAATTAATTTAATTAGATCAATTAATTTAATTCGCGCATTTAATTCACGCATTTAATTAGACCACGCCTCATTTGAATATTAATTAGATCGCGGGTCATTTGAATATTAATTAGAACGCGAGTTATTTGAATATAGTAGGCGTGTCATCCAAGATGGCGTCGACCAATCAGAAGCAAGGGGAGGAGCTAGAGGAGAGGGGATAGCCAATCAGAGAGCAGCAGGCGTGGCCAAAAGTAGGAAAGGAAGGGGTCAGCTCAAGGGTCGCCATACCTACTCAGATTCTTTGTAAGTAATTACCCAGAACAAAGAGTAATCATTCATAAAACAAACCGCTAATACCAATAATATAGTTACCAATATTGAAACATATATTTATGTTAAAATGTTGAACATTGCTATTTTGTTAAAATAATTTAGTAATGATCCCATTGAGATCTCAAGTTGAAATCTGGCACACATATTTAGAAAATATGCAACTCTACGTCCAATTTTTTTAAAGTAGATCCAAATACAGCGACAGGTTATACGTACAGTTTAAGTTATCAGGAAATGGAATTAGCATGCAGTATTTTACATTAATACTGTGCATCAAAATAAAATTTTTTTTATTGTGTGTTATAGTGATTTTAATTTATTATAGTTGATAAGAATTTGTACGTGTTTTGATAATACTGAAAAATTTTCTTGATATTGGTGTACCCAGGATATTTTATTTAGGTAACGTTTCACAAATAATTTAAAGATGTTTTAAAATTAATGTTTTATCTAACCCAGATTCTTTGTAAGTAATTACCAAACAGAAAATAATCTTTTATAAAACAAAACTTCCAATGTTCCCAATATAGAAAACTTTATTAATGGTAAAATGTTGAACATTGCTATTTTGTTAAAGTAATTTAGTAACGATCCCATTGAGATCCCAAGTTGAAATCTGGCACACATATTTAAAAGATATGCAACTCTGTGTCCAATTTTTTTCAGAATTTTGATCATATGTTTTCTGAGAAATTCAAGGCCAAAGACTTCAGGGGCGCAATATAAATTATTTTTTCATATTAAAGTATACCATGCAACACATCATCTTAAAGCCCAAATGATGGACTTTAAAACAGTTTTTGCTTCATTCCTTTATCTTATTTCTATCAAAAGTTATAAAGGAAAACGTAAACGCGAACATGCTCAAAATCACTCATTTTTGTACACTTTAAAAGGGCACAACTCAAGAACCACTTGAGTTAAACATATAATATTTTAGATTTTTACTTATTATTATTTTTATATTATTATTATCTACTTATTTTTACTTAACAGTTGTGCCAAATTTGAAATAAATCAAGAAGGGTGAGTTATAACTCATTGGATCACTTGACATGGAATTACCCAGTTGTTATAATAGTAAAAGTATTTGTATTTGTTTGTTCGTTTTATTAGTGTTTCTTACTTTTTTAGCCATGCAATTTTAATAATTATTTTTAGTAAATATCTAACAGAAAATGCATAAGAATTAACATAACTAGCACTAAAAATATTAGTGAAAAATTAACTGATGCAGATATGCAAGCCTAATGGGTGCCGATGTGCAAAGGACCCCACACGTTTCTTACGGAAATTGAATACCGGTCAAATTGGGTGAAATTGTAATATGTTGTAGTTTACAAGTAGGTATTGCGGCACCTGAGGCAGACGGAAATTGACATGCCATCTGGCATGCCAATGGCATGGCTTCTCCTCTTGCTTCTGATTGGCTATCCCCACTCCTGGATGACACGCCTACTTCTCTCTGATTGGTTACCCCCACTCCTGTAGACACGCCTGCTGTTCTCTGATTGGTTGACGGCGGCCATTTTAGAACGTCTGGGGCCATTCTACCACGCCCTATGACTCCATCACGGGGATCTGTATTACCGACAACCAGTGCATCGTCAATAGATGACACCATGAAGGAATACCGGCAAACTGTGTACTACTACTACTAGATGGAGTCATGAAGAAATCTGTATTACCGGTATGTAGAGGTCGCGTAAAAAGGGAACTGTATTAGAGACCCTTCAATTAGAGTCTGGCCAAGGTAGCCATTTTATATAACAACATGTGGCGCTAAACTTGAAACTGTCAAATTACTGAATCTGTCATTTTTGCAACTGTCATTTTAAATCTGTCAATTTTGAATTTGTCATTTTAAATCTGTCAATTTTGCATCTGTCATTTTAAATCTGTCAATTTTGAATCTGTCATTCTAAATCTGTCATTTTAAATCTGTCATTTTAAATCTGTCATTTTAAATCTGTCATTTTAAATCTGTCAATTTTGCAGCTGTCATTTTGAATCTGTCATTTTAAATCTGTCAATTTTGAATTTGTCATTTTGAATCTGTCAATTTTGAATCTGTCAATTTTGCATCTGTTTTTTTAAATCTGTCAATTTTGAATCTGTCATTCTAAATCTGTCAATTTTGAATCTGTCATTTTAAATCTGTCAATTTTGCATCTGTTATTTTAAATCTGTCATTTTTCCATCTGGCATTTTAAATCTGTCAATTTTACATCTGTGATTTTATTGGATCGACCATCTTTTATCCCTTTCACTAGACGGAAATTCTCTCTCTCTCGCACACACTGTACTCTTTCTATCTTTTCTAGAAGAAATAATAATGCTAAATAGGAATTAAAATTATGTTTATTAATATTGTTATGACAACATTTAATTTATAATAAAATCGCCATCAAATGTTGATGATAGATTGTTGGTGATGAAAGCTTGAGGACTTCAGGACTGGCCTCTGTTTTCTATTTGCGGTTCCAGGGCTGTCAAAGAAACACAAAATAGAGCATTAAAAGAGAACTCAATGATGATGATGATGATGATTGTGTCATACCTTATTTGTTTCAACAAACACGCGGTCATCATAGGGTGGATCTCTGCTTGATTTCCCCAGGTACATCAGACCCAGAGAAGGTGTTTTAGCGGCAATCTTTTCGTTAAGGTCCTTAACCCTCTCGTCCGTCAGCTTATTACTGATTCGCTTAGGTAGAAATGTAACGTGGTTTTCAGCAACAATAATCACACTTTGCCGTTTATCACGGCAAACGACTCTTTTGAACTCTAGTATTTCGACGACCTCTCTGACCCCGTAGTCGCACAATTTTTTGATCGGTTTCTGGCCGCTGCTGCCTGAAGGTTTGTTCAATTGTTGTAACAACAAGTCCATTTTTCTACGTAAAAACAAAGACACACACACGCACACACATGTTAGATTTAAATAGTAGCATTTAAAATTTAAAATTTTCTACGTAATTAATAATAATAATTAGTTTTAACATACATGTTTTTAATGTTGAAGCAAACACTGCTGAGTAAAAACTAATTGACCGCTAGAAATACTTATTATCAATCGCAACGTCAACAACAATAAAACTAAAGACTGTTTAGGGAGAAGCTCGGTTTTTATAGCCAGCTCAATCTACAAGAATGAGCTTGTATGTCCCGAAGACCCAAATGCAGCTGTTCTTAACACCTGATAAAGATAATATCTAGATTTATTGCCCGAGAAAAAGCATAATGAAAGGGTTCATTTTCGTTAAATCAGCGGTGTTTTAGCCTGTTAAAGAGACCGCCGGTCACTCGCGACATATCGAAGCTAATGAATTTGTATAGTTTACCTCGATCGTATAATCCCCATTTCAAAACAATAGTAGATCATCGATATCATATCCCAGTGCGAACCCCATCATTTCGTTAAAGCTGATAAATAGATTACATCTTTCTTACAAAAAGGCTTTGTGCGCGCGCGTTTTCGACGAGTTTCTTTTCCAGCTATCTAAAAAATAATTAAATACGTAACAGTTAGGGTTAAATAACGAGGAAGATCGCTTGATAACAATCAATCTTCTACCTGTATACATAGTATGTAAGAAATGTGCAGGGGTAAAGTTGATATTTTGGGAATTCACCATTTGATCGTTTCATTAAAGACGGCTGCTCACTTGGCAGATAATTAAAGTTTACCGGGGCTTTAATGAGAAGAAGAAGAAAGCATTTTTCAAATATAACATTATTTAGCACGTTTACGAATCGTGAGAGACAGAATGGATATTAACCAAAAACTGATACTGTTTAAATCGATTATTTAACATATATATATCTAGCTTACATATCGTTCAGCACGGTATGTCTCATGTAATTAATTAGTTAAATAAACGTTAACCTCTCTCAATGTTACTACTACTACTACTAACACAATATGTACCAATAAGATTTTACTGGTACCCTCTAAAAATCACGCATAAATAATAATAAAAACAATCAAAGAGAACGACCGTTCTTAAACATCGACTCATGCAAGGATATATTCTCAAACTAAACTTATATAAGCAATCTACGTGTAAAAATCGTGTTTAGTCAAGTCTGTATCAATCAGCTTGAAACAGCCGTTAATTATAGGACACCTGTGTTAATTTAGTATTTACACAAAGAGGACGTATTACCTGAAAAGGTTGCAGGTAGGGTTCTTAAAACCGCTACACGGCAAATCTATGATCATTTGTAAAAGGCCTACAATGACAGAAAGGATTCCTATTCGAAGCTGATAATATAAAATTGTTTTACAAAGTTACAGAGTTTAGATGTTATATGACGATAAAGCGGGTATTTACTGCATTTACTTAAATAATAAATTGAAGTCATTCTCTTATTTGACTACATGTCCACGATGAATTTAACCCTAATAAAATAATACATTATCGACCGTTTTGAAAAAGGGTTTAGAAAAAGGGAAATCTTATCCTTATTCAAATCTGCGTGTAATCAATAGCGACGGCAGGTGGTAGTGTGTTGCGTAGATCATGTCATTAAACAAGATGAAACAGGCAAGAGTGACCACAACGGTTTATGACATCCAGCTGATTTATGACCTAATAAAGACTTAATTAACTGTTCGTTTGAAGGAATTCTGAAACAGGTTCATTCTTGTTTATTTCGTAATATTGCGCAATATTTCGCAATACGTAAACGATATTTTAATGACAACCAGACGGCGCTACGATTGATCTAGAGCGTATAAAAGCAAATCCTGAACTTCCATGCGTCACTTGCTTACGACCGCTATCGTTGTTAATAGTGCTTTCGCTCTTATTGTTGTTATTGTGCTTTGTTTAGTGATAAATAAAACTAATTTAAATAAAACTTTGGGTGTTTGCGTCAGACGATCCAAAGCAAAACGTAGGATTTTTATTAATTGTTTATTACGTAATTACTTTTTTTCTGTACCTTTTTGTTTGTTATTAATAATAATAATAATTAATGATATTTGCTTAAATTAGATAAACAGTTTTCGAGCAAGATTAACTTTATTCTAAATAATAATAATTTGCCAAACTGTTTTATTAACAATTTAAACTTGAATAATATTTGCTTAAATTAGACTGCTATTAAAATTTTAAAACTGGTTAATAATAATAATAATAATAATAATAATAATAATAATAATAATGGTTATTTGCTAAAAGCTTTTATTAACTTGCATTAAAACGGATCTTTGTTTAACTGTGTACCAGTATTTTTACAAATAATAATAATAATATTTCCCTTGTCATTTTAATGTTGCTAAATCGCTAACAATTTATTAACTCTGTTTACTTATAACTGTTTATTTTACACTAAGCATTGATAATATTAAAGTTTAATGTTAAAATAGTTAATTGCTAAAAGTTTTTATTAACATACGTCATTTATTAGAATTTGTTTATGCCAAACTTGTTGCATCAGGACTCAAAAATATTACGTCATTTATTAGATTTTGTTTATGCCAACGTGCTCCAGCTCTAAATAATAAATGCCCTTGTATGCTAATTTAACAAAAAATTTTGCAATCTGTTTTATTTTTACGAATAAGAATATTTTCTCAGTCAATTTTGCTAAACCATTATAATACTCCAGGTGAAACATGATTCATTGTTACATTGATAATATTAAAGTTTAATGTTAACATAGTTATTTGCTAAAAGTTTTTATTAACAATTTAAGCTTTAATAATAATTTAATAATATTTGCTTAAATTAGTGTACCCGAACGACTACATTGATTCATCATAATTAGCTAACCTGATTGGTTAATTAGTTCGTATCATTTATTCTTAAACTATTTTAGCTAAAGTTCATATTTACTTAGTTTTGCAAATCATAACTGCATTTATAATAATATATTTATTTAGGGTTGAATAAACTCAAAGATACAACTTATTAAAATTTAAAATTTAGTTTTTGCATACCTAACATGAAGAAATTGCAAAATTTAGTTTCCCACGGGAAATGGAAATTCTAAAACGTAAAACATTTTCTATTTGCTAAAACTTTGAAATTCTATATTTTATTCTTTCATATGCGATAAGGCGACTTCCTGCAAGGCGTGCAGAGTTACATTTTTTAAATATTAATCAAAAGAAAGTAAGTTTTGTCTTGGAGTTTATTAAACACACGTACACTGTTAATTTAATTAAGTTTTTTTGCCATCTATATTGTTTTCCAAATGTTTTCATTTTTACATAAGGTTTTTCTTTAATTCAGTTCTGATTAGGTCCTCAAGAAAGAAGGAACTCACTTTCGGTTTAAGTTTTATAATTTTTCAATTTTCAATTATTTAAATTCAATATATTACTTCTTTCTACGTGAAAGTAATAAAACTTCAATAATTTATGTTGGTTGTGAAAAATGTTATAAATTGACTTACTAATTTAATTAACAATAATAAATAAACTCGTTTTTAATTAATAACCATAAACTGTGTTTATATTATCTGGATTACCTCTCTCCCTGTCTGTAAAAAAGCGAAATTATAAGGTAAGTGCACTCTTTTATTGTCTAGCCCAGCACTTCAACCCCTGGCCTCTGACGACGACGCTATCAACTGTAATTTATACTTAAGTTTTCAGCTTAGGGGTACGTGCGGACAAGGGTTACAACTGGTGGCAGTGGTAACTGGAATTTTTACCAAATTTTTACATATTAAGGACAACGGAACTTCGAAGGAAAAACAACCGAATTTTTACACATTTGTGGCAGCGGAAACCGGAACGAAAAAAATCTTTTTTAGAGTTTGCACACACTTGACCAACCTACATAGTGGAAGCAGCAGTTAAAGCAGTATTATTTCCAGATTTCATTGTTTTTATTTTTCGTCACTACAGTTTTGGTGATTTATTTAAAGTTTTTTTTTAATTTTACGATATATCATTCTTTATTAAAACTAACTACTCTTTTACAGCCAACAATCAACGAAGATTTATTTTTATTATCTGTATGTAAATAATTGTATTATTTTACATTTTCTTTTACAGATTTATTTAAATCTTATGTCTGTGCTTTTGTCTTAAAACAATTTTATTTCAGCATTTACATTTACATGCACTTTTCTTTAAGCAGTGTTTAATACAAAGAGAATTTTTGTGAAAAAAATAGGAATAAGTGTATTAATTTTGTGCTAATAAATTTTAGTGTAAAAAATTTGTGAAACGAAATTTTTACACAATGGCTACACAGCAAAATCCTCCAGCAGCTCAACCTCAACAAACACATTATCAGCCCTACATGTCATTAGGAATGATTGCTATTACCGTCAAAGGTTATTCTGGCAAAACTTCGCCAAAACAATACTTCAAAGAAATTGAAGAGCGTGCAGAACTAGATGGCTGGACAGCCGATACAAGGCTTAAAATAGTGAGATACCGTTTAGAAGGTGAAGCTAGATATTTTTACGATACTGAATTAGCCAGTGATAATACTCTCACATGGGCCATTTTCAAAGATACATTAACAAACAAATTTGCTCCAAAAAAACTACCTGGTAAATCAGCACTCCACTTAGCAATATGTTATCAACGGATGAATGAACCCGTAACACAATACATTACAAGATTGAAAATTTTAGCTAAAGATATGCTAGAAGAAGATTTAAGAACGGCAACAGAGCAGCAAAAAGAAGGTATTAAAAAGAACAATAGTGATATCCTTTTAAATCAATTCCAAATGGGTATTAGACGAGATTTAAAGAAACAAATATTACCTAAATTAGTAGCCGAACAAACTTTAACAATTGACAGAGCAGATCGCATTACAGCACGAATTGTGTGACGAGATGCTAAATGGCACAACAAATAAATTATCAATGATGTCCATAAATAAGAAAAAGTGGTGCTCAAATTGCCGCATGTCAAATCACTCACGTGAAGAATGCCGAAGAACTAAACCAAAGAAGGACCTGTCAATAAATAGAAATCAGAACTCAACAAATTATGGTCAATCAAATTATAGTCATCGACCTATTATTGGAAATAATTCCAATGCTACAAGAAAGCAAACTTATACAAATACATTTTCACCTCATCAAAATCATTCTTTTCCACAAAGGAGCACAACAAATCAACACAATGTTGCAAATCGTACTTACAATCCAGGGTATCAGACTTCTAAATCTACACCCAAACCACAGCTCCGAAATGCACAGGAAAATTATCCGAAGGACATCTACATAAATAGAAGAAAAGATCAAGATAGAGTAATTGGACCAAAGAATGTCCACAGTATTCAGTTTGAAGATATAAACGTAATCGAAGAAGATTCTTTAAACGAGTACCCGCAGGTAACTGCAACCCAAGTTGCTTGCGGAATTAACAAGTTGCAGTAAAAGAAGCAAAAACAGTACAGAAAATCAAAGAGAGCATCCCACATTTACAAGATAAACTTGCAATGGCAGAAGTACCAGCAGTTATCTATTTATTCCTAAATCAACACCCTACAAAGTTTTTGGTCGATAGTGGCGCACAGGTCAGCACTCTAAAATGTGGAGTCGTCTCCGAACATATATCCAGACCACATGGCCACATAGAATTGACAGATGCTTCAGGTCATCAGATCGGGGTCATTGGTTGCATAAACGCAACAGTGGGATTTCATAAAAATGAAATTAAGTGCTCTTATGATTTTATAATATGTGATGATTCACTAAAAGTAGATGCTCAAGGCATACTTGGAAGAGATTTTCTGTACCATAATAAAGCCATACAACGATATGGAGAAAATTGCCTAGAAATGTGGGGCTATAAAATAAAAATGTATAATTTACATGAAAAAATAGAATATTTTTACAATTGTTCACATGAGGGTACCAAATCAACAAACAAAGCAAATTTTGCAGAATATACAATAATGAAGCGGGATAATGCAAGGAAAACTGAAAACTATGAAGAAATAGTTCATAAACATAAGAATAATACTTATAATAGAGTTGCTAAAATGAATAATGAAGTCATTATTCCCGAAATTACCATTATTGAAAATGGATACATCAGCGAAGATGAACCTGATGATATTCCCTTTTTAGAAATTTACAAAGAAAGGCAAAGAATACACAATGAAAATAACAAGTGTAATCTACTAGAAGAAAACTTAAACAAAGAACAGCAAAGAGTCGAGATAACTGACCTACATCAACTTGATAACGTTATAGATCAACATAATGAAAGTAGGTCAAGAACCCGCAATAAAATATTTCCAGAGAAGGAAGAAATCATAATACCAAATTGCAACAACAGCAATACTTCAACAATTTTATTAGAAGATACTATTATTCCAGCATATTCTGAAATAAACATTTCTACAACAATAAAAAAAGAAGTAAAAGGCGACCTTTTGTTACTAGAACCAAGTAGTTCACTCATCAATGGAATTTTTGTGGCAAGGACAGTAACTAAAAATCTACCTGTTATTCAATTACGAATTTTAAATTTGACATGTGAGGACATTAACCTCCATAAGAAAGAAGAACTTGCCATAGCGGAAGTCATATCGTCAGAAAGATTACAACCAGGAAATATTAATCAACTTTCAACCCGACCTTCAATACAAAGGGATAAAATCAACTTTAATAACAAATTTGATTTATCTCATTTAGATGAGCCAACACGAAAATTACTTCTACAACTACTCGCAATTACAGAGATATATTCGACGAAGGTGAAGGAGAACTATCAAGTGCTGTTGATGTTCAACATCATATAGATACGGGAAATTCTTTACCGGTATCGAAAAATCAGTACCCCATTCCCTACAGCCAAAGGGAAATACTTCAACAAAAAGTAAATGAATTACTTAAAAGTAGAACTATACGTCCTAGTACATCGGAATGGAACGCACGAACAGTTATGGTTTCAAAGAAATTGCCTGACGGTTCAATAAAACACCGGCTATGCATAGACTATAGGCAACTGAACAAAATAACCAAAAACGAAATTTTTCCTATACCTAGGCTAACAGAATCATTAGATAATTTAGGAAATTCAAATCTATTTTCAACTCAGGATATTACAAATGCTTTCAACCAAATTACTTTAACTCCAGAATCTATTCCAAAGACAGCTTTTACAGCATTAGGAAATCGCTATGAATACACTAAAATGCCATTTGGACTAAATGCTCCAAGAACATTTCAGAAATTCATGAACGCAACACTTTCAAGACTGCCGGAAGTCATGTGTATGGTGTATCTGGATGACATTATCATTCACAACGGAACAGGTGTTGAAAATCACCTACAGAAGCTCAGCATTGTTTTCGATCGTCTTCGAACTGCAAACCTTAAACTAAAACCATCAAAATGCGCTTTCCTTAAACCAGAAGTTAAATATTTAGGGCATATTATTTCAGGAAAAGGTATTCAAACAGATCCTGATAAACTACAGGCATTAAAATCATTTCCTGTACCAACAACTGTAAAGAAAATCAGAGAATTTCTAGGACCCGCTGGATGGTATAGAAGATTCATTAAAAATTACGCAGAAATATCTGAACCCTTGACGAATTTAACGAAGAAAGACGTCAAATTCGTTATGATCGATAAGTGCATAAAAGCGTTTAACAAATTAAAAGAAGCCATAGAAAACGACAGTATACTCATGTATCCAGATTTTCCTCCAGAATTTTTCATCGAGTGCGATGCATCCAAAGGAGCTATAGCAGCAATCCTTAGTCAAGAAAAAAACGGATTTCTTCAACCGATTTCATTTGCATCCAAAAAATTAAATAAAGCTCAACTCAATTATAGCGTAACAGAAAAAGAATGTTTAGCTGTAATTTTCGCAATTCAACAATTTCGATGTTATTTATATGGAAGAAAATTTACGGTCATCACCGCCCACAGAGCCTTAATTTGGCTTTTATCTATGAAAGATCCGGCTTCAAGATTAGCCAGATGGAGTTTAAAACTCTCTGAATACAAATTTACCGTCATCCATCGTAGCGGAAAGTAACATGGAAATGAAGATGCACTTTCGAAAATGTATGAAATAGAAGAAAACAAAAGTATGATCACTTATAAAGAATTTTTGCAAATCAGAAACGTTGAGAAGATAGAAAACGAAGATTTCAACGAAATCCCAGGAAATTTATGGAAGTGCAATGAAAACATCTCATTAGCCCATTGCGTCTCAGAAGATTTTCGAATGGGAAAAGGTATTGCTCTAGAATTCAAAAAGAAATTTGGCTCAACAAGACAACTATTGGCACAAAGGAAAAAATTAGGAGAAACAGCATTTTTATGTCTCTCTAAAAGAAACATTTACTACTTAATTACCAAGAAGAAATTTGATCACAAACCTTCATATGAGAATCTTTGGCAAACACTTCAAGATTTTAAAGAAAAGGCTGTTCAACTTCAGGAAAAAACCATCGCAATACCAAAAATTGCTTGTGGACTAGATTCTTTAAAGTGGGAAATTGTACGAGACATGATTAAATATATCTTTAAAAATACAAACGTAAAAATACTCGTTTACTATTTACATGAAGATCCCCAAACATTAAACACCAAAGAAAATAATCTAAGAAACCAATCGAAACAAATTTTTAAAATCACCAATAATAAACCAGATTTATTACCAATTCTAGATAAAACTGTAATTTATCAAAAGCAACAAAAGGACGATTTTTGCATTTCAGCAAAAGAAAATTTAACAGGATATGGTGAAATTAATGAATTTTATTTAGATCAAGACAAGATTCTATATAAGAAGAAAAATGGAAAGTTTTGCGACTTACTAGTAGTTCCAAAAACACTAGTTAACGAAATTTTATATAGTTTTCATGATTCAGCTTCAAAGGGGCACGTAGGCATTGAGAAAACATCACTCTACATTAAGCAAAAATGCTTTTGGCAAAACATGCAAAAAGATATTACAAATTATGTGTCTAGCTGCATTTCTTGTAATCAGCGAAAGACCAACCCACATTTAAAAAGAGCGCCTTTAAAACAATTTCCTTCATTGGACCGTCCTATGCAACGTTGTAACATGGATATTTGCGGTCCTTTCGTAACATCAATAAATGGTAATAAATATATACTTTCGTTTCAAAGTAATTTTACCAAATGGTTAGAAGTCATACCTATACCAGATCAGAAAGCAGAAACAGTTGCGAGAGTTCTGGTGAACAATGTATTTGCTCGATTTGGAATTCCAGAGCAAATTATAACAGACAAAGGAACCAACTTCGTTAGTCAACTTTTTAAATCTCTATGCGAGTTTTATTACTTATTTTTTTTATTTTATTTATTACTTACATACAGTAAGACAGAAAAACTGTTTATCAGCAAAAGATTATAATTCAGAAGATGTAGAACACGAGGAAAATTCTATATTACCAGTAGAAATTCTAATTCCATTAATGCTTACTGGTTTCTACATTTACCAACAATTTATAAATTTCGAAAACATTCGAAAACGTAAATATAGTAGTGATGAAGAATATAATGTTGATTTTAATATCTATAAAAGAAGAAAGCATGATATTGGCAGAAGGTCAGAAACATTTATAAAAGATAACTACAGAAAATTCAAACATCTAAACAAAGATGGATCATCATTTCAAGGAGGCAAAAGAAGATCTACCAGACATCAAAAATAATTCTTTTTTTTAACTTCAATCTACTAATAGTACTAATAAAAATATTTCAAAATTTCCGATGTCTATATGTTCGCCAATAATATTCAAAATTTACAATGTTTATTTATTCATTCAACATTACAAATATAAATATAATACATTCATACATTGCATGTATTCATTATATGTGTCAATTACATTTAATTACTCGTTGATTATTTATCAATTCATTTTTTTGCATTTAGCAACAAAACACTACCAGGTCTATTCGACTTTTGTTTTGAAATTAAAGAAGTCGAGTGCACCAAGTACATCTTACTACTACTTATTTTAATTTAATATTTATATAACATTATTTAAAATAGTTTCATTACGAAAAAAAAATTTTAAACCCTCCTTATTAAAAAGAAATTTGTATATAATACAAACTTCATTGGTAACTATTGGTTTCCAGCAATCAACATGTTTGCTCCCATGTTAACCATATCAATTTTCGCGACTTTTTCTTTTTCAACATATGCTTTGATTGCGTTCGATTGTATCAGCGAGAAAACAAATACCAATTCGAGATGTAGCAAAATGCTCCGATTAATCTAGTGACTTCACAACAGAAGATACACAAGTGATAATCATTTAATACAATGATTACAAGTTACAAAAAGTTTTCACATGTTTGGTGGAAATCACCAGACACATTCAGTATTGTGGTATGCACAATCACACTTCAGCAGTTACAGCAGGCTTATCAAGCGTACAAGCTATGTTACCAGTAACCTTCTATATACAGAAAAATCTACAAACAAGGCATTGGTAAACTCTATACAGACTCAGTTTACAACAAATGTCTTACTCATTCAGCCATATCAAGAAATAACTGTAAGTTACGCATAGGTTACTATACGTCGCAACAAGTCATGCTCCACATTGGAAGATTGCATCAACTCATACCATGGAAGGGTTACAATTGGATCAACCCATATCAACTTTGTTTCCAGGAAGCAAGATCCAAGACGTACCATATCAAAGATATATATATTTTTTTTTTCTTAATAATTCAGTTTTTATTTAAAAATTTCGCTATATTTTTACTAACTTTGAATAATAGGTAAACATGGGAACCAAACAGTATATTTTTACTTACTCTTAATTTTATTTAGTAAATTAGTATTTTACTAACAATTTATATTCATCTTTTTTTATTATTATTATCTAAGTAAGTTACAGTTTACTTTAAGCATTTTTACTTTGTATAGGTACCATATAAAGATAAGCCATAGAAACCTTTTGGGATCAATGTCTGCTTCATTGCTATCAGCCACTAGACCAGCCCAGCTACATGAACCAAATGATACCAGTATCAACACAACAGCCTAGTAATCTAATCATACCTAATTGATACTTTTTAACCTTACAAGATTTCCATAAACCAATCCTACTTTTTTTGAGAGGCACCTAAATCTGTGACGAAACCTCCCGCTACACAAACCTATCTCCATTAAACTTCCTCAATTATGAAAGGCTATTGGTTTCACATCTGATAGTCCAGCTCCAAACGTTCTTCGTTATCAGTAACACCTGGACATGGACGGTTCCTGTGGAGTTCCTGGCACTTTGGCAATTGAATCAAACACAACCCATTAAGGATTAATGTTTGACCTTGGTGGTGGGGTATTGTACCCGAAGGGCTACATTGATTCATCATAATTAACTAACCTGATTGGTTAATTAGTTCGTATCATTTATTCTTAAACTATTTTAGTTAAAGTTCATATTTACTTAGTTTTGCAAATCATAACTGCATTTATAATAATATATTTATTTAGGGTTGAATAAACTCAAAGATACAACTTATTAAAATTTAAAATTTAGTTTTTGCATACCTAACATGAAAAAATTGCAAAATTTAGTTTCCCACGGGAAATGGAAATTCTAAAACGTAAAACATTTCCTTTTTGCTAAAACTCTGCAATTCTATATTTTATTCTTTCATATGCGATAAGGCGACTTCCTGCAAGGCGTGCAGAGTTACATTTTTCTAATATTAATCAAAAGAAAGTAAGTTTTGTCTTGGAGTTTATTAAACACACGTACACTGTTAATTTAATGCAGTTTGTTTTGCCATCTATATTGCTTTCCAAATGTTTTCATTTTTACATAAGGTTTTTCTTTAAGTCAGTTCTGATTAGGTCCTCAAGAAAGAAGGAACTCACTTTCGGTTTAAGTTTTATAATTTTTCAATTATTTAAATTCAATATATTACTTCTTTCTATGTGAAAGTAATAAAACTTCAATAATTTATGTTGGTTGTGAAAAATGTTAGAAATTGACCTACTAATTTAATTAACAATAATAAATAAACTCGTTTTTAATTAATAGCCATAAACTGTGTTTATATTATCTGGATTACCTCTCTCTCTTTCTGTAAAAAAGCGAAATTATAAGGTAAGTGCACTCTTTTATTATCTAGCCCAGCACTTCAACCCCTGGCCTCTGACGACGACGCTATCAACTGTAATTTATACTTAAGTTTTCAGCTTAGGGGTACGTGCGGACAAGGGTTACATTAGACTGCTATTAATGTTTCGTGAAAGAAAGCAAACCCTGCGTGCATATTCGTGAGGGTTCTTAAACACTAATTGTTTATAATAATATACATATAATGCAAATAATTATTTATAATATTTAATATTACATAAAAATTTGAATAGCTTATGTTTAACGTGCTAGTTGCTTAGTAAACTAGCTTGCTTTGCATTCAGATGTTGTTATTTATTTAAAAAATTAACAACATATAATCTTTGTTTTTAGCAGTTGTTAAGTGTGCAAGTGCGATATTGTTGTTGTTGTTACGCTTACCTATACAAAATGTCTTCTCTCTACGAAGTAATTACCGAAAATGTGTCCACCATAAAGAAATTCAGCATCGAGAAACACCGAGTAGTGTTTAAAGTAAACGACGCGCCAGACGGTGAAGACCATTTGAACTTTTTTAAATCGGCTATTAATGAAATTTTACGGAATTTGTTAAGCCGTGCGCAGTCTACAGATAAGATTGGGGCCACATTTGAATTTGATAGCTTCAAGCAAAAACTTCCCGGCTACATGAACCTCAAACGAGCCGACGAGATCACCTTCAACGATGTCTGGGGCATTCTAGAATCAATTTTACAGAGCGATCCTGAAGCCTTGAGTTCAGACAACTTCAGACTCATAGCAACCATTGTAACACCACCTACCGGACAAGGTCGCAGTCGTTACCGTACGTACAGCACCTTTGCCGAAGAATGTAGCCAACGCAGAGGGATTGTCACGATTAACAACAGCAGTGACAATCTATGCCTACCCAGGGCTTTGGTGGTAGGAAAGGCTTACGTCGAAAAAAGCCGAAGACTTCCGACGGCGCCCATCCATTAGAAACATCATTTAATTCCTATCTGTCATTATTATTTCTTCTAGAAAAGGTAGAAAGAATACAGTGTGCGTGAGAGAGAAAGGTAGCAGAAGTTGTAGGTATTAGTAGTAGTGAGAAGGAGAAAAAATTCAAATCTAAGGGCGAGAAATCCAAGATGGCGACTTCAAGAATGTATATCACCCTTCTCCCTTCATCCTTCATTTAAATTATACATGCATATCACCCTTCTCCCTTTAATTCCTATTTGGCATTATTATTGCTTCTAGAAAAGGTAGAAAGAGTACAGTGTGAGTGAGAGAGAGAAAGGTAGTCAATAGCAGGACTTGTAGGTAATAGTAGTAGCGAGAGAGAGAGAGCGAGCGTGCGAGAAAGGAGAGCGAGCGTACGAGAGAGAGTTTCCGTCCAGTGAAAGGGATAAAAGATGGTCGATCCAATCCCAGAGCTAAAAAAATACAAGGGCGGGAAATCCAAGATGTCGACTTCAAAATGACAGATTCAAAATGACAGATGCAAAATGACAGATTCAAACTTAACAGATTCAAAATGACAGATTCAGAATTGACAAATTCAAAATGACAGATTTAAAATGACAGATGCAAAATTGACAGATTTAAAATAACAGATTCAAAATCAGATACAAAATTGACAGATTCAAAATGACAGATGCAAAATTGACAGATTTAAAATGACAGATTCAAAATGACAGATGCAAAATTGACAGATTTAAAATGACAAGATTCAAAATGACAGCTGCAAATTTGACAGATTTAAAATGACAGATTCAAAATTGACAGATTTAAAATGACAAATTCAAAATTGTCAGATTCAATATTGACATATTTAAAATGACAGATGCAAAATTGACAAATTTAAAATGACAAATTCAAAATTGACAGATTTAAAATGACAGATGCTAAAATGACAGATTCAGTAATTTGACAGTTTCAAATTTAGCGCCACATGTTGTGATATAAAATGGCTGCCTTGGCCAGACTCTAATACAGTACTCTTTTTACGTGACCTCTACATACCGGTAATACAGATTTCTTCATGACTTCATCTAGTAGTAGTAGTACACAGTTTGCCGGTATTCCTTCATGGCGCCATCTATTGACGATGCACTGGTTGTCGGTAATACAGATCCCCGTGATGGAGTCATAGGGCGTGGTAGAATGGCTCCAGACGTTCCAAAATGGCCGCCGTCAACCAATCAGAGAACAGCAGGCGTGTCTACAGCAGTGGGGATAACCAATCAGAGAGCAGTAGGCCTGTCATCCAAGATGGCGACGACCAATCAGAAGCAAGGGAGGAGCTACAGGAGTGGGGATAGCCAATCAGAAGCAAGGAGAGAAGCCATGCCATTGGCATGCCAGATGGCATGTCAATTTTCGTCTGCCTCAGGTGCCGCAATACCTACTTTTACATTATCCTGATCGAAAGTCTCCATGGCTACGAAACTTTAGAATTAACAGTTTTGAAGTTACAGAGCACGGAAAGCAGAAAAAATTCATACTTCGGTATATGGATTTTTAACACGCAGTACAGCCTTATATCATTGTTATTATACAGGGTGATGGTTTTATAAGCTCTTAAAATGAATACTGCATCTATTTGAAATTCTATATGACTTCTATCATTTTATTTGAAATCAAAACTTGCCCTATTCCCGTAAATACGCTATGCGATCTTCGATTGAACCGGAAGTAGACAAAAAAGAAGATATTCAGGAAAAATCCTTAAACAAAAATAAGACTAGTAAACATCGCATTTCATTATATCAATTAGCATCTGGTACCATCTAATAATGGGCAATATTTGGCCTTGAAAAGGGCCGTTTCACTCTCCATCTACACCATAAGCAATAATCAACGACATTTTTCATTTTTAAACATTTTCGATTCAAATAAATCGGCCATTATCAGAGCCAAATGATGTGCAAAATCCATTCGCGCAACCTCCCCGTGGTTAAACAAAAAAGATATGCACAAAAATGACGTTACCGAGGCGTGTTAAAAATCCATAAACCGAAATATGAATTTTTCCTGCTTTTCGTGCTCTGTAACTCCAAAACTGTTCATTTTAGAGTTTCGTGGCCATGGAGACTTGATCAAGATAATATAAACTACAACATATCACAATTTCAGCAAAGACCGGGATCCAATTTCCGCAAAATACGTGCGGAGTCCTTTAAAAGAAATGAATTTTAAATTGAGAATTGCTAAAGTAAACCTAAACTGATGGAAAATAAATAATTTAAAACAAATTTTAAAAAATTCATTTTATGTATTAATGTTCTTTCTAAATATTAAGGTCCAAGTGTACGCAAAAAAACGTGTGCTGCTTTCTTCATAAATAATATAATAATGTGATAGGGCCGGCGGTGGACGAGTGGTGTTAGTGCATCACTCGTGTTCCAAGGGTCGTGGGTTCGAATCTCACTTGGGGCGACGGGATTTTTCTAATTGGAAAATTCCGTCACCTCAACTATGGATGTGTGTATTCGTGTTGCATGTTAGATGGGGGACAGATGACCTTAGATGTTGGTTCCCCCGTAGTGTAGGCGTCAAATAATAATTTAAAAAAAAATAATGTGATAACTAACTTTGGTTTTAATACTCTGAACGTTAAATGCTTGCTTACCTAACTTGTTCTGAAAAATGATGTTTATTAATTAAATTATTTTACATTTTTTAGGTGAAAAATTAATTTTAGGGAAACTGTACGTTCAAAGTTAACCAAAGAAATACCACTTAAATTTCATAGTATTTAAACTATTTTCCCAAAATTTTAAGAAAATCGATGTTTAGGGAGTAAATTATTACCTGCTTTTTGCCAAAAAACTTGCTTTTTTTCAATAATTTAGTCCCTAGACATACGATTTTCTTAAAATTTTGGGAAAATAGTTCAAATACCATGAAATTTAAGTGGTATTTTTTTGGTTAACTTTAAATGTACAGTTTCTCTAAAATTAATTTTTCCCCTAAAAAAACGTGAAATAATTTAATTAATAAACATCGTTTTTCAAAACAAGTTAGGTAAGCAAGTCTTTACATTCCTACAGTCGTACTTATAGAGAGATTACACGCGTGTAACATAATGATAAATATTATGTTACACGCGTGTAATCTCTCTATAAGTACGGCTGCTAGAGTATTAATTTAAAACCAAAGTTATCACATTATTATATTGTGTGTAACCCCGACACTGCAAAATGCGGTAAAAGGGGAATGGATTATGTATGTATGTATGTATATTGTTTATGGAAAAAAACAACAATTATTGACCATGCGGTTAAGATTTCTGCACCGTATTTGGGTGTCTAAATGGCCCCTTTATAATGATTTTTTTTTAATTTGTATAGTTATGCACAATATAAGTAAATCCACTGTGTTTTTGTTTAGAATTTTTGAATATACCATGCTTGTGCATGTAAGATGTTTTTGCATGTAGTGACGAAGGCCAAACTGCCCGACAATTCGTTCGCCGGAAGCCTGTGGGAAAGGAGGCTAAGGAAATCGTGCTCAACGTCTAGGTATAAAATGATTATTTGATACTGTAACGGTATATTTTTACGAGCTCTGAATAAATGTGATTTTGTCGATATATTTACAAAAAAATCTTAAGTCTGGCTCTGCAGATTTGCGTTCTTCTTAAAATGCAAACTTGTGTAGCATTTGGTACAGACAACCCTATAAGAATTATTTTAAAAAAGGTCATGTTTCGAACTCTCTTAAAATTACAAAAAGCATTTGGGCAATAAATTATCTTTCTTTGTATGTTATTTATGTACGCATACATCGGTTAATGTAGTTTCTTTGTTAAAAATCCTGGAAAACTACTGAATATGGTTCGTGATAAATTTAATGTAAGCCATCTTTATCGAATTTCGTGCTTGCTATGTATAAAAAACATTTAACTTGACGCGCCTGCATGTTTACAAACATTATAACGTTGAAATTCACAACCCATTATTTGTTTGATGGTCACTGTGTAAAACCAAGCTTCTCCGTTGTTTGGTTGTCACTGGTTTTCCCTTTCCTTCGGTTTATCGTGAAGTCGCCCCTGCGCGTTTGAGCTTCCTTCTCAATAGTAGAGTGAAGTAACAAAATGGCTGGTTTTGGTACTAGAAGTTGGATGTACGAGATATTAAGAAATTGGTTTTAAATATTAATTCGCTTTAGCGGAATAAATCTCACATTCAACGGAATGATCGCTTGGTTATTTGTGTGCGATCGGTCGTCAAATTGGACGGATTAAGTTCTGGTGCTAACCATTTTAGGTAAATTATTTTCGTTAAAATCTCGTTGCGCTAAATCTCACAAATGTCTTTTTATTTTAGGTAATATTTCCCTAGTAGTCACCTTGAGGGAATTGTTTTGTAAAAGACCTTTCAGTTTATAGAAAGGTAAAAATCTTCAAATATTTAAACTTAATACAATATACAGGGTGATTTCTTTGTAGGTCTTTTTTCTTTCTTTTGGGTTTTGGGTTTTGTTGTTCGTTGTCGTATTTGTGTTCCAGCTCTCTGATCGTGGGTTCCATTTGGCCTTGGTAGTGTAATGTCTGGCGTGCCGGACTTTCACCCAAGCGGCCCGGGTTCGACTCCCGGCGCTGGCAGATCTGGTTAAGGTTTTCTGCAGTTCCCTTAGCTGTAACACAAATGTGGGATTTGCGCTGTTCCATCTATAAGTCGGCTGCAGCCGCACATTGGGCCTACATAATAATAATAATCGCCCCCTCCCTCCCGCACAAGCTTATAGCTTCTGGGGCCTTGGTTAAAAGGTTATGGGTTGTAGTAATTATTATTATTATTATTATTATTATTTAGGAGGTCCGTACCTACATCTATACAGGTATCGGGACGGAATTAAACGACAAACATCGAAGGGTGAAGTAATAACCCCTAAGCAGGGTTTTAAACATACATCCGTGGATCTTCGAATGGTGGGACGTTTGTGAAAATTTGTATGTATTATATGTCTGTGTTTTAGTTATATATATATCTATATTTATTTAATGTATTTACAATTTCGTCATGCATGTTAATTTTAAGAAACAACAATTTATTCATGCATGTTAATGTTAAGAAACGAGATCTCGACTAGTGGAATTGTAGGGTAGATTTAAGTACAACCAACTGTGATACAGATCACCATTCACCTTTTTTTTCTCTCTATTAAGCATTAAAATTGCATTTAAAGTTAACTTTTAAAATCTGTCAATAGTTAAATAAAGCCCTACTAGTTTACATTTCACTACGTGTGTTTTATTTATTTATTATTCATTTGTTTGTGTGATTTTAATATTGCTTTTCAGTTCATCATTTGTAAGTATATATGTACGGTACGGCCAAAATTGTGGAAGTTGCCCATATTTTAGTAGTAGATCTATTTCTTCGTTTGCCTGATAAGCTTGAAGCTTTAGTAATAAGCATTGTTTTTAAACGAAGTGGCGCTTGTTTTTTTTATCTTTTATATCTTGTATTACCCCGCCTCTCTCCGACTTATTGGGGGCTAGCTGGCAAAAACTAAAGCAGTGTTATTTGGATCAAGCTGATACTTCCAGCACAGCTAGATTTTGGTTGGTTAAGTATTTCTTTATATAAAAATAGCCTTTGTGTTTCTGTAGGTTATAACACCTTTGACCGTTTTACTTAATTCACCCTCAACATTGACAACGTAGGACAACGCTCCTGTCCCCACGAACTCCCATAATATATTTTCTGCATATTCATCCTTCATTTTTCCTATCACAGATTCGGTTTTAGGTATTCCAAATTGATTATCTTCCTTGAAATTTGATGTATCATACTTGTTTAGATGATTCTTTATATCTTGGTAAAAATCAGCTGTACAGGTCCTCGGGATCAGACTGTCTGTGTCTGTATAGGTTGGTTCCACATACACTCCCATGAATAGGCTTGATAAAGTTGTAATAAAACTCATACATCACGTGTTTAGCTAGGTCTAGAACGCAGAATCCAATATATATATATATATATATATATATATATATATATATATATATATATATATATATATATATATATATATATATATATATATATATATATATATATATCGATTTATCGTATTTAACCCACATTCTTTCTAGATTAATGGCTACCAGATTATCTGAGAAAACAGATACATCTTTAAATTGCGGTTTAGAAATCAACCCTTGTAAATATGTATTGTACTGATGTGTAGAATTAAAGTTATTAATTAAGTAAACTTACTCAGCTTACAATTGGAATTGCAGTTGTGGGTAGTCAGGGAAAATATGTCAAAATTAAAATAAAATAATCAAAAATTAAGCTATATGAGAAAAGACTAACCAAAAATAACATCGGCAACGCATGTAAGTAGATGTGATAGGATGTGATATACCTAATAACAATTACAAATATATAGAATAGACAATTCAGGATGTTCAGACATAATTACAAAAGTCTCTTACAGTTAAAAGCTTAAACAGGGACAACTCACGTCCGTGATTGTAAAATTAGCACACATCTTAAGCTTTGACGATTACCGGTTAAAAATGTTTTATCTACGACGACTATAGAAAGTTACACATTCCCCACAATCTAGTAACCGTGAAAACGACCAATTGCAAACTATCTTCAAACTGAACGGTATACACCGTGAGGAAGGAGTTCTCAACAATCAGTAGTTCTATTAAAACTCTATAGATGTCACCACTTGAAATATTTATAATATTTGAAATATAAAATGTTATAAATTTTAGATAATGGTTAATTTATTTTGTTTAATTAATATTTTACATTAAATTATACTTTGAATGGAAATCCATCTAGAAAAAAATACCAACGGCAGAGCGGGGAATTGAACTCCGGATCGCCTGTCTAGTAGCAGGAGCATAAATAAGCATTGAGCTACACGGACGCCTTTAAACGACTAGGTTATTTCTCATTATATAAAGTTACAAAGCTTGTTATTCAATTAAAACGTAAAATTGATTAATTTTTTACATTATTATATAATTGTTAATTTAATATTATTTATTATTATTGCTAAATTACAATAAAAACATTGAAGACATTTATAATTTGCTGTATAATGCGAGAATATGTTTACATTTCACAGCAACGGGGTAAATAACCTTGACAAATGAAATGTGATTGTTTGTATAAAATTATTTTTTGAAAACGAGTACATACGTATGATTATTTAACTGTAAGTACTAAATAGTAGATTGACTGAAATTATACAGATTGTAAACGTATTATTACTATTGTCTTCACAAATTTAATGTTTACTTTTGTCGTTTTCGAAATTCTAGATATATCATGAGTAAATCCGATGATGGGAAAATGGGGTGTGCACTTGTACACCTCCAAACATCGTGGAAGCGGCTCATATTACATCTCTTAGTTTATTGCCAGAGATTTCACGTAAAAATGCGACGAAATATGAATGCGAGTATAAATTCTAGGTTAAGAAATTTTCTTAGCTGTTGGTGGTTTATTACTTTTTTGTTGTCGTACATAAAGTATAGTGTGTAACGCGTGCAGAAACGCCAATTTCACACTCGTGTGATTGCGGCATTCGACTCCGTTTCATGCCGCTCCATCTTCACACTCGTGAGACTAGAAGTTTGAATCATTTTCTATGAAACGCTAAAGTGTCAGTTATTTGTCCCTTGTTCTTTACTTAAAATGTAAATCTGAGTTAGTATATTATATTCGTTAGTATATCCGAATTTCAGATCTGCAATTTGGTAATTTTAGTATTTTTTAAATAAGTTAATAATTGTCGGATAACTAAAACAATTTTTAAATTTGCAGATATGAAACTGAAAACTGTATGTACGGAGAAGAACGCGGAGAACTTAACAATAAAGGAGCCGATGATGAAGTAATGAGAGCAGAAGGAATCTTTTAGGTCCAGATAAAGTGAAGTATACAGTAACTTATACGGCCGATGAAAATGGTTTCGTACCCCATGGCGATCATATCCCCACACCACCACCTGTTCCTGCCGCCATACTCAGATCTTTGGAATATAAAAAATCAATAGGAGAAATATAAAAGATCCTAGTCATTATACAGTTCTAAAGTCATTTTTTTATTTATAATTTTTGTAAATTATTATTTTTTTGTAAATATAGCAATATTATAAAAATAAATAGGTATAAAGATAATATTTTTGAGGTGTTGGTGTAATGCATGTTAATAGAAGAAGAATATATATTTTTGGCACATTTTGTTTTATGTACTTAATTGCCTCGTATACTATTTCTGCATTATAATTATAAGCACTAATTTAATCAAAAATAAAATTAATAAAATCAACATAAAATTTTACTAAACACATTAGTAACAAAATAAAACCTGCACAGTATTAAAAACAAATTGAATTCATGGTTAGCCTCTCGCAACTAGTAATGCAGCTGAGATAAGAAACGCCCATCTCTCGTTTTTCAGTAAAAATAAATTATTAACAATTTCAACCAACTATCTTTTAGTTTATGAGAATGATTTTGTTTTGCCAGAGGTTTGTCATTATATGAAGTCGTTCTGTTTATATAAAAGCAACAATATTAGCAAAAGCAAATAAGAGATATTGCCTGGAAGTATTAAATTTTAATCTTGTTGCATATTTTTTAAGCACGTGATGTTAAAAGAGATGCTGCATATATTCTAAAAATTTATAAATCCATATATTTACACACATCTTTTCAATTATTATAACGAAATTTATAATTCGCCTTGTATAAAGTATTTTTATATTTTACACTATTTAATAAACGCTAATTAAGGCTTCAGATTCAGAGGCTAAAAAGTGCAGATATGCGATATTCTACATACAGTTACCAATACGCCATAGTTTCAGTTTTAAATCTTTTAGGAATTGTCATAATTATTTCCAAGTTGAGATATTATACATTCACCTTAGATTATAAAACTTTTGATGCTGTCATAGTTTTAGACTCAAAAACTTAAAGATTCGTAACTTTTAGTTTAGTAGTTTATTTATCATTTTATAAATTAATTTATTATCTGCAGCAGTTTTTAATATAGAAGAAAACAATGGCGTCCTGGGTGTATCAGACCTGGCCAGGAAAAAGCTTTACGTTCAGGCCACTTTAATTGCTATTTTCAGTAAAATTATTATTAGTATTATTTTACACCCAAAAGTAACGCCAAAATCTATTTTGAAATTGATTAGTCGTTTTAGACGTTAACACACACACGTTTAGCAACACGTTATGCCGAACTTGAATTAAAGACGCATTGCAATATGAACTTTGTGCATATCCAACATCTCTTTTCGAGTCCCCAGCAATTCTCAGAAAGGGCGAAAGTCGAAACTCTCACATTGCATCAACAGACACATTAAGAACATGACTGATGGATCACAGAGTTAGCAGACGTCAAGTGTATCTACAGAAGTATCGCAAGGGCCAACTAAGTATGTCTTAGATGGAGGATCATTACTTCATCGAATGCCTTGGAAGATTGGAATCACATTCGACTTTATCGAAAGATCTTATGCAGACATCACAGTGAAAAAGAATGACTCAGTCACAGTTGTTTTTGATGGATACAGTGTGAATATCCCAACCATCAAAGAATGCGCACATAGGAGACGAGGTATGAACTCAAAACTATCACCCACAGTGAACTTCTCTCCAGACACTATTTTTATTGGCAAGATCAAATAACTTTTGCATAATGCCGTGAACAAGACCAGGATGATACATCTCATTGGTAATCTCCTCGGTAGACAAGGATGCCATATTATTTATGCTTGACAATGTGCTAGGACAAGGTGTTACATCGTCTAAGTGTATAGATACAGTTGTGTTGGGAGAAAATGCTAACTTACTCATTCTGCTGTTGTTCCATTCTTCGGGCAGTGGTTTCCCCTTACATTTGAAAAGTGATATTTAAGTATTCGAGTCATTCTCGACAGTGTATGACATCCCTGCTATAAGAAATATTTTAGGAGTTGATATGTGCAAGTATTTGCTTTTCCTGCATGATTTTATGGGCTGTGATAGCACATCACACATACATGGAACCGGCAAGACCAATGCATTTAAAAAACTTCTTGTAGTAGTGACCTAAAACTACTAGCAGAGCTCTTCTGCTCAGAGAACAAGCCTAAGGACGAAATTGAAGAAACTGGGAAGAAATCCATGTCATTACTTTATGGAGACAAGAAAGATGAAACATTACATGCGTGCTACGTGTCATGAAGTGGATAGGAAAGCAAGAAATGGTTGATGCCTGCTCTTGGGGATGGTTTGTGCGGAACAATGAGTATTTTCCAAAATTAAGTGATTTTCCTCCAGCTCCATGGGATCTCCTAACTATTATCCGCTGCAAGTGTACAAAGGAATGTGGAACAATACGATGTAGCTGCAGAAAAAATGGTCTACCTTCTAGAGATGCTTGTGGACAGTGTCAGGAATCTAGCTACGTTAACTTCATACACGACCAATATCTTGATTCAGACGACTCCGATATTGATAGATGAGTGTTCATATTACAGACTTAACACAATTCTTTGTTGCTCATTTTACTTCATTTTGTCCTTTTTGTCATTTTGGAAAATATAAATAAAAGTTCACTATTACAGGAGATTTGTCGTTAGCATGGAAAAGTAGACTAGAAACATATGTGTCACGTTCATTTACTTGTTGAATAATTAAAGTAAATTTTAAGTAATTTCCCGTAGATGAATTCTGGCGGATTTTCGATAGATATTGTAGCACATATTATTGAGACTAACCACGAAGAATTTGCTTCTGTTACAATTTTTTCAAGGTTAGCTCTATTTTTTCATAGTTTGACCTGACTAATATAATAAAATAACCTTTAGAACTGCTGTGCACCATTTTAATTTAAGATATAGAGTAAGCATAACCCCACCTGCTCATCGCACTGCACTTTTTGAACGTGCATTTTCTTTTAACATTTATATATAAACTATACTCAAACTCATGTCTGTCTGATTGATACCTTCAAGAATTATTCGGTGAATTCCTTCACGCAGCATCTGCGTAAGATCTTTTTTTAAATGCAACCAAAGTAAAAATAGAATGACTTTCTTTTCTTTTCCTATAATCTCGCCTTATTTATGCCTTTTGTATAAAAATATTAATTTTTAAATTTCTTGTAATAACATGCTCATCATAATCAACATCATGTTCTTTTATTTAATAAAATTACTAGTAAATTGATTACAAAGTACATTAATAGTACAATTTTCCTTCAATTTGTGTTTTAATCTCAACGCATTTCTTATATATAAGATTAACTGCAGAGCTTATTATTTATCAAAAATAGAAATATTTTTAAAACTATAAAATAAAAAATTTAAATCACTTTCGAAAAATGTTTAAAAGAATCACATTAAAGAAAATTCAAAAAAACACGTTGCGATATTTCGGAGACAACAACACTTTGGTAACAGGATCACATACGCTGCTGAAGGTTTAAACTACTAGAAATCATTTTTAATTAAAAAAACGTCGATATTGCAATACGTTCGACATCTGCTGTTCACTATATAAAATCATACTTCATCTACTGCAACTGTGAAACTAAGATGATTGTGGATCCAAACCCCCCTACATTTATTTGTATTAGTTTGGCTAGTTAACAGCAGATGGCCACCGTATCGAAAATCAAAGTTTTTTTTATTAAAAATTATTTCTGTAGTTTAAATCTTCCGTAGCTTATGTGTTTCTGTTACGAAAATATTGTTCTGTCTCCAACATAGCGCAACGTATTTTTGTATTCGCTCTAATGTGATTTAACTTTTAAAAAAGTAATTTTTAAATAAATTGCATCTGCGTCATCTCCAACTGCAACTGTGAACTAGAATAATTGTAGATACAAACCCCCCTACATTTCCATGTATAAATTTATTTAACAAACAGCAGATGGCGACCGTATTGCAAAATCAAAGTTTTATTTAATAAAAATGATTTCTAGTAGTTTAAACCTTCAGCAGCTTATGTGATCCTGTTAGCAAAGAGTTGTCTCGGAAATATCGCAACTTGTTTTTGAATATTTCTTTAATGTGATTTTTTTAACTTTTAAAAAATTTTCGCTAGGATTTCAATCTTTTATGTTATAGTTTTCAAAATACTTCTATTTTTGATAAATAATAACAAGCTGTGCAGGGACGTTAAAATTAACGTAGCCCAGGCACCAGAGCTCAAGATATTGCAACCACCATCATATAAAGATTTCTTATTGGGAATCGCAGGGTCATAATTCAACTACATCAGTATTTGTAAAAAATAAAATATATAAAAATGCGCTGAGATTAACACACAAATTTAAGGAAAATTGTAGTATTAATGTACTTAATGTAATCACAATTTTCTATTAATTTTATTAGATAAAAGAACATATATTATGATCCCACGGCTAAAATTGATTGAGCAAGTTATTGTAAAACATTATTTTTTTATAAAACGGCATAATAAGGCGAAGTTATAGGCATAGAAAGGAATGTCATTATATTTTTGTTTAGTTTCCCAGCATTTTTCTAGTACATAGTTTTATTCCATAATTTACATTTAAAATTTAAAATCACTGCATCTTGAATTATTATATTTTTGTTAGGCAAGTTAGGCACATTTTATGTACAAATGTAGAATAGGTTGCCTACACATTATTATGAAATAATATAATTTTCTTGAATTATTGCATTTCAAATAGATTTATGTTACAAATTACCTTTTAAAAAATTGCAATTAAGTATATCCAATAATTAAAATTCTTCAGGTTGCTGTTAATATGTATTGGACTTCATTATAGGAACTGTGAAACCTTCTTAACCTTTTCTAAACAAGTTTACCTATTACAATAATTATGCCTCAAAAGCAGCTATAAAATAAATAATTTTGTACGTACAAGTATTACATTCATAGAATATTTCTTAAGGTAAAAAAATGTAATATTTTTTGCAAAATAAATAAGTAAAGGTAATGTATCGAATAAATAAACAGTTAGTAAATAACTCTTTTTATGTTTTATTTGATTATTTGATTAGAATATTTAAAATGTCTATAAAGTTTATAAGCTTACCTTGTGATTTTTTTATTTTTCATAATGTACCCACCATACTATAACACAAAATATAACAAGACTATTAAATGGATTTTCGGCAAGTCTGTAGGTAAGTATAAAATAAATATATTATTGTGATTAGAGTGTTATAGCTAGACCATAATATCTCTTGAAATATTAAAATACAAATTTTCAACTTCAACAAATTCTTTTAAGTACTAATTTCAAGAAGGAATTCTTGTTGCTTGGTAAATAGTAATAAAACTTAAAGCATGTAGTATGTTGCAGCTTTTAAATAGAGGTAATGGATTTATGTATTACTACAGGTACCACATCAGAATATATCAATAAAAAAATATTAACCTGACAAATTATTCATTGTTAAATTGAATCTGATTTGAATTTTTTGATTAAAATTAAATTGTCTATAGCTAACTGACAATTAGGTAATTTTGCAGTTGTTTGAATTGCTTTTCATCTTTAAACTTTCCTTTTCCACTTTTTTCCTTGTAATTTAAATCACCTAAATCGAATACAAAAAAAAGGTAAATCGCTACCTGAAAACTCCTCTTTGAATTGACTCCTTGTCTTGAATTTACTCTTATAACTTGTTCGTCGAAAAATGTGCTAATTAACTGAAACCTATTTCAAGCCTAATTTATTACAGGTTCAGTTATCCAGTTTCTGAATAATTTTTCTTGTAATCTGGATTTTTGAAGCTCTCTTTAGAAATTCAAGTTTCTTTCAAATAATTTGTATTTTTTTTTTGATAAACCATAATTTTAATAATCCGGATTTACAAAAGAAATACATTCGGTAAAGGGAAAAACCATAGCCGTTTGGTTTATATACTATGATAAATTCTTTCGAGGAAAATTTTGATGAGCAGAATAAATTTATCCATTAATTAAATGAAGTAAACGGAATCCATAAAGACAGATGACACAACTAAAGAAAATATTACGTTCCTAGTTTCTTCCTAATTTCTATGTGCTCAGACATTGTACAAAATAACACTTAAGGGGAAATACTAATCTGCTTTTCATGAACAGAAGGTAACAAAAAAGAAGTCGAACAGGAGAACCAAACTTACCTACTAATATCAGTCTATTTGTGATTCAATCAACTGAGTACATCATCTTCTGTGACAGGAAACATGACAGTGACCAATGTGGAGAAACCAAAAGAATAGCATATGGTGATTACAACAGAGAAGAAAGTAAGCTTTTGCTGTCTTGTGTACTTAAGTGTGCTTACACCTAAGTGTGCTTAAGAGTTAACATAAAAACCTGCGATGTAGAGGTTTTATTTTGTATTTACTGTGCCAAAAGTGTCACGTGACTTCGTGACTATAGTGAGTACCTCTGTATGAAGATAGATTTTCATAGAAGGCTCAGGAATTCTCAAGAGAAACAGATGTAACAGTACTGCAACTACACACAGCGTTATACACTACACCTTCACAAGATTCTTCAGTGTACAGCAACAGCAACTCAGTTCAATACCAAGTGTACTGGAGATATTGACAACAATTATAGTGAATTAAATAATATTGATAGGTCTAAATATAGAACTGTAAGTTCACTGTGTTCTGATCTCTAGTGAGTGGCAAGCAATTGTGCGATTTGATGGGTATATTTAATATATAAGATCTACAAGCTTCGAGTTTTCCTCTTCAGTTTGCATAAGTAGATTAATCTTATTCTACGAGAAAGACTCCATCTGGCGATGGAATCTCCAGGAGTTCCAGTTAGTCCATGGGTAGTCCACCTTCAGTGTCAAGGTACATATATGACTGATGTCGAACAAAGGAAATCGAAACTAAGAGACATATGTAGATATACGTATTGAAAGTGATTATCGGAATACTGGTGTCATTTAGAAATTATAAAATGGAATGGATGCAACACGAACAGTTTTTGGTTGGTCATTTGGCGGTCTAGTTCCAGATATACAAACTTATGAGGGTGAGCCTATCTAATAGAAGCTGGAAGCGATAGGCATTAACGATTCAATTACATCATACTAACAGAGAAAGGAACCGAATGCATTAGTTATTAGTTATTAGTTGTTATTTGAAGCAACGTTGATGGACGTTACTCAGTTAGGCTTTCATTGATCGATACACCTCAAAATCGCCCAACAAATTGATTTATAGCAGAAAAGAGACTTTATCCCGCCAAGTGAAGACTCGAACAAAAGGTCACTACGAAACCTACAGCAAGATTTGTTATGACTGAATGGACAAAGGAGATTCATCGTAAAAGTATCAGAGGACCATACTAATTGTTACGATCTTCCCCAGTAGCTATCTTTAAGAATAGTACTAATATACAAAGTGATAATAAAATATATGCACATTACAGACTACAATCGTAAAATATACATAGATGACTGTGAAAATAAAATATATACACATTACAAACTACAATCGTAAAATTTCCTAAATATATACATAGAGTTTAAATATTTACATGCGAGCTTGTTTCTTGTACCCATATGGAACGGAATCAAAATCTTCTATACGACGTCGTTTGCCGAACGTTATTCTATAGGCTTTTGATTCGGTCCTGGTGACGAGTTGATGCTGTGCGGTTCTTCGTATGTTGTTGGACTCAATCATAATCTTTGAGTCCATGTCGTCTAGCAGATGCAACATGGACTCAAAGTTTATTTTTTGAACCGCGGTGTGATTGAGAGTGATCCCTTTCACCTTTACGACCACGTGTAGTAGACCCGTGGCCGGACAATATACCTTATAGGCGTAATTTTTGGGACCCAAATACAAATTCTATAATGTATGCCCTGGTCCGTAATCCTCGAGTTCATCCGTGAGATCGCCCAGGAAGTTGGCGGTTGGTAGATCTTCTTCTCCGGGCCTGGACACATATATTACAGCATCTGTAACAAAAACATACTTAGTAGTTATCAAATGATAAGAGAGAAATGAATAATTGTTACCTGTATCATAGTACAGCACTCTCTCGCCTACACTCTAAAAAATTCCCCTTGAAGTTGCCTCCATTTCTTGGGGTAAATTTACTTCAAAGTGTAATTTTCATAGGAAGTGGGAAATTTCAATATTAGGTTAAATTTGCATTGTCATGTTTCCTTTTTAAATAAATTTACAAATTAAAATTACGATCTCAATGCAATCTTACATTTCATTTTAACATTAAAACACCTGCGTAAAGTTATAACTTTACCTAATATTGACCTAATATTGAAATTTCCACTTCCTATGAAAATTACATTGGAAGTAAATTTACCCCAAAAAATGGAGGTAACAAAGTATACTTTATAAAAGCTTGTGCTTGTTCTAGAGCACAATTTCACTATAAGGTCAAGTCCAATAAATATAAATATTTAAAAATAGGGTACATTCTATGTAATTATTATTGAATCATTGTTTAATTGCGTATAGAATGCATATGTTCAACAAATTCGGTATTATATGCCATGCATATATAATATGAAATTTCCCACTTCCTATGAAAATTACACTTTGAAGTAAATTTACCCCAAGAAATGGAGGCAACTTCAAGGGGAATTTTTTAGAGTGTAGCTGATCCAGATAACTATACAACTTAAGTCGAGCCTGTGCAGTGACAAATGCCGCGATGACCACGTTGACTGATGATAGAAGATCTGCTGCTTCCTCCTTATGTTGCCAGTTAACCGCAATCACCTCGTCATTTATCTCCTGCACGTTGTTGACTTCTACGCTAGGGTTGGAAAGTAAATCGAAAAACTCCTTAGGCTCATTGATAATCGAAGTTTTTGGCTAGTTTTCACGTTGACCAAATTTCCCTAGAATACAATTATTATTAAGTAAAGAAAACTACGTAAGACTATTGTACTACTTACCCCAAAATGAATTTAACATCAAATTGGCCAGCGATCTCAATCCTGGATTCTTCACGATTTTCGACGATTCCAGGAGGACTCCTTCGTTCAAGACATACTCATCAACGTAGGCTTGTTTTCGGACTTCATCAACTGCAACGTTATCGGAGCATGTTGTAGAGGGCCACCCGCTAGCTTCCTGCTTCATTTTCAGGAACTTATCTATGAATCCCGAAAACAAACCGCCGTCCATCGACTTCCTGTCATACTGGGTTACATCGTATGACCAGATCTCCTGTACATCTTGTATGATGTAACCCTTTCGTATCGCTGTGACCACCTCATCTACGACCCATGTTCCGCTAATGACTCGTTCGGCAACGGAATGATGACATTCTGTTTGGTTCAGGTCTTCAGCGCAAGTACGACATAGAGGGAACAGCAGCTTTTGATGCATTTTGACGGACAAGACCGGATGATACAGATCTTGCGGCGGTAACACGGTACATTTTGTTACGCCGTTGATGTTTTCTATACCCCCTTTATCCTTAATAAACTGTTGACATTCTTCCCTACCGACGTAGACTTTAGGATGTCCAATGGGGAACTTTCCATATTTACATACCCATGGATAAAGGGAGCATACGTCGACATACCGGATCTTTTCCCCGTCTTTTGCAACCCTCTTTAATTTTGCAGCTCCTGTACGTCCGCCGTAAAAAGCATCACGCGGATTTAGCGGTGTGTTTAAGAATATTGGATGCTTCTCTAGCTGTTTCATCTCAGGTGTTAACTTCTTCCTGAAGTCGCACTCCCATTGTTCAGTAACATCGTAACCCATGGATTTGAATTTTTCCGTTGTAGCCTGAGTTTTCTCATAACGCATATTCATAGTATCAGCAGGGTCGTTATGTAGAGGTTCATCACGCCTAGCGATGTAGCAAGTAGGACAGCCGTGATAGAAGCAACCATGGAATTGGAATATTTGTCTTTCATACAGCCCGTCTACCTTTTGACCGCCCACGATAACTTCTCGCTGTCTGCCTGCATGTTGAATTTGTACACCTCGTTGCTGTTCCTCCCACAGCAACCATTGCAGAGCTATTCCGGAGTGACTGTCTGCTCGGCGGTAACCACCTCTCGGAATGATCCCTATGGTACTTTCTTTAAGGAATTTCCTCCGGTATATGAGGTTGCAGGCTGAGGCTATGGTGATGGCTTCCGTGAACGGGTCAACATCGCATTCTTTAATAAAGAGATTCCTGAAGTGGATACAGGCTCTCTTTAAAATATCAACGTTGGTTCTGCAATACTCGACTAGGTCACGTTGCATATCGAACTCTGTGTCCCTGTTTGCATCGTACCACTTTAGGAACTCTTCACGAGCTTTTGGCTTCATAGTATCCGGGCTGTAGAATTTGACGTCGAGTAACGGACCGACATAGTTGGCGTTGGCTTCGGTGTTGAATAGGTGCGGGAAGTATCTCTTGGGAGCCGGTAGATCGAAGGCTTTAGGCAACTCTGCCAGAGCCATAGGAAAAAAGTTCAGCGAATCTATAAATTTTAGATTATCTAATTCAAGTAGGAGAATTTTTGTACCGCGCATGATGAGTTCTGGTTTTATTGAGGTGTTTGTAATAACGTGGTTTAAAATGAATTGCGTGTCAAAAGCTTGCCCGTTATGAGCAACTGCTACAACCTTTTTGAATTTTTTCCTTACCTCTAGCAGATACGTCATAAAACCCTCTATACATTTTCCTTTTAGGATTTGTTCCCTCACACCGCATCTTTTACATATCAGCATACCCGGAGAATCATAGCATTTAGGGCAAACCTGCTGGAAAACGCATAAATTTGCTTCGTGTAGTTTCACGTCGGGTGCAATTTCCTTTTCTTGACGGGTCTCCAAGTCAAAGAACACGAATAGAACGTCTTGCTTCTCAGCCATTTTACCCGATGGTCGTATGTAGCAAAAATGATTCTCCGGCATATGGCTTTGGCACATCTTACAGTAGATTTCTCCGCATACATGAGCTTCTGTTCTGGTTTTGAGGTTTATAATCCTAAAACAGTCTTCACACTTTTTAATGCTCTGACACATTTTACCTCTGTGTTTGTCAAAACATTGTTGACTTTTGAAATCTCTTCTACAGTCCTGACACTTAATCAAGAAGGCTTGTCTTACACAAGGCGGAGAACTACCGCAGCCTATACATGACTTCTCGCACCTATGGTGATTCCTAACGTTATAAGGGACGTGGCAGTGCTCGCAAAAGTAGATACAGGCAAAGGCTGAGGTCAGAGAGGTGATGACGTTGTAATGATGTTCGTGGTACAGGAGATTTATCTCTTCTCAGCATCAACAGCACCTGATTGTACACAGTGATCTTGTAGTTAGGGGCCAGGAGCTGTTGGAAGAGTCTTAACTCGTTGACCCCGGCTCCCTCTGCTGTAATAAATGCTACTCCGGCCTCCTGCATCAATTTTTCTGCAGCAACCTTTTGAGCACCTTGGTTTTGTCGAAAGGCATTGTAATTAGGAAGTTTATCTATACGAGCCTTAGCAATAATCAAAGCCCTGGGTAGGCAGAGGTTGTCATTATTGTTGATAACTACTATTCCTCGTCTCTGCTTACATTCTTCAGCGAAGGAGCTATAAAGCCCGGCACGACTGCGTGATCGCCCTTGTCCTGCAGGCGGTGTCACGATCGTGGCTATTAATCTAAACGTATCAGAACTGAGCGCTTCGGGATCGGATTGTAGGGTGCTCTCTAGTATGCCCCAGACATCGTTAAACGTGATTTCATCGGCTCTTTTGAAGCTCATGTAGCCTGGCAGTTTTTGCTTGAAGCTGTCGAATTCAAATGTAGCCCCAATTTTATCCGAAGACTGTGCTCGATTTAATAAATTCGATAAAATTTGATTAACAGCCGATTTAAAAAAGTCCAAATGGTCTTCGCCGGCTGGTGCATCGTTGACTTTAAATACCACTCTGTGTTTCTGTGTACCAAACTTCTTTATAGTGGACACACTTTCGTTGATTACTTTGTAGAGAGAAGACATTTCGGATAAGATGTATGTATATAGGAAATGTAGTCAATCTGAAACAAATTTCAGTGTATCCCCTAGTGGGGATAGGAGTGGGGAGGAGTGGGGGGTAGGAGTGGGGAGGAATGGGGAAAAAAGGGAGGGGGTCAGCTCAACCGACCCAATACCTACTTCTACATTTGAGAATACTTGAAAATTTTCTTTCTTCAATTGTTTTTGAGTTACGTCTTTCCGAAATTTCTTTTAAATGGGAACCTGTTAATTTTACGCTACCATTCGATAGAACATTTAAACTCGCCATTGCTAATTTTAACAGCAATAAATTTGCATACAATTATTGCTAATAAGATTTTATAAAAATAAATTCCTTGCAGAGTTCTCATCTATTTCTTATACACCGGTAGCAATTGTAACATTTTGACGAGTGGTTCTCTATGAAACTGTGCTTCATGATTCTTGCATTTGCGTTATAACGTTGAAATTCACAACCCATTATTTGTTTGATGGTCACTGTTTAAAACCAAGCTTCTCCGTTGTTTGGTTGTCACTGGTTTTCCCTTTCTTTCGGTTTATCGTGAAGTCGCTCCTGCGCGTTTGAGCTTCCTGCTCAATAGTAGAGGGAAGTAACAAAATGGCTGGTTTTGGTACGAGAAGTTGAATGGGCGAGATATATTAGGAAATTGGTTTTATATATAATTCGCTTTAGCGGAATAAATCTCGCTTTCAACAGAATGATCGCTTGATTAGTTATATGCAATCAATCGTCAAATTGACGGATTAAGTTCTAGTGCTAACCATTTCAGGTAATATTTCCCTAGTAGTCACCTTGAGGGAATTGTTTTGTAAAACACCTTTCAGTTTATAGAAAGGTCTTTTTTTCTTTCTTTTGGGTTTTGGGTTTGGTTGTTCGTTGTCGTATTTGTGTTCCCGCTCTCTGATCGTGGGTTCAATTTAGGAGGTCCGTACCTACATCTATACAGGTATTGGGACGGAATTAAACAACAAACATCGAAGGGTGAAGTGATAACCCCTAAGCAGGGTTTTAAACATACATCCGTGGATCTTCGAATGGTGGGACGTTTGTGAAAATTTGTATGTATTATATGTCTGTGTTTTAGTTATATATATCTATATTTATTTAATGTATTTACAATTTCGTCATGCATGTTAATTTTAAGAAACGAGATCTCGACTAGTGGAATTGTAGGGTAGATTTAAGTACAACCAACTGTGATACAGATCACCATTCACCTTTTTTTTTCTCTCTATTAAGCATTAAAATTGCATTTAAAGTTAACTTTTAAAATCTGCCAATAGTTTAAATAAAGCCCTACTTAGAAAGTTTACATTTCACTACGTGTGTTTTATTTATTTATTATTCATTTGTTTGTGTGATTTTAATATTGCTTTTCAGTTCATCATTTGTAAGTATATATGTACGGTACGGCCAAAATTGTGGAAGTTGCCCATATTTTAGTAGAAGATCGATTTCTTCGTTTGTCTGATAAGCTTGAAGCTTTAGTAATAAGCACTGTTTTTAAACGAAGTGGCGCTTGTTTTTTTTATCTTTTATATTTTGTATTACCCCGCCCCTCTCCGACTTATTGGGGGCTAGCTGGCAAAAACTAAAGCAGTGTTATTCAGATCAAGCTGATACTTCCAGCACAGCTACATTTTGGTTGGTTAAGTATTTCTTTATATAAAAATAGCCTTGGTGTTTCTGTAGGTTATAGTAAATTAGCGCCCATGCGTGAGGCCTGTTGTAAAAATTCCACTTTGTTAAAACCACTTAAGATTTGTTGTTCTTGCATGTTATGATAGTTTTGGAGAATATAGTTTGCCTGATAGATTAAGTATTTAGTAATTTAGGATAAAGAACCAACTCCAGGATTGATTTTGTAATTTGTTGTATTCTTGTTACAAGTTATTTGATTAGTATGGATTATTAATCTTATTATAAATTGGTTATTTGTTTTGTTTGCCTTGATTATTAATTAGTTCATTATGGAACGGAAGATCCATATAGATAGTAAATCAGAACTATCTTATGAGTTAGCTATTAGAGGTCTTCTAGACTCTAATGTTGATAGTATGCGAAAGTCTCTTCGACAGTTAATGAGAATGGAACAAGATCAGTCCGTGCTTGAGTTACCAGCTCATCCGTTTACTTTTGAAGAAGATTCAGATGCTATTTCTACAGCTATTATTGAACTTAATACGGCTTTGGAGTCATTTGATGATAGTGTGGATTCTAATCCGTATAAAAAATTGCAAAGTAGGTTAAGTCACCTATTAGGTAGGGCTGCGGCCATGAAAGCCAAAGATGAGGCTTCTGCATCAAAGCGGGCCGAGTTCATTCAATCCATTCTTGGATTAATGAGCGATATTCATGATAAAGCTTCAGTACCACAGGTAACTGATGAAGTAGCTATTCAGTTAGGGTTAGGTTTAAGCGTTGGGGAAGCTATTGTTAATTCTCCTGCGGGCAACCCAGCAGCTTCTTCTACACTTGCTGCTCCTGATCCTCAATGTGGTCAGCCGAAGTCTGTACCAGTCTTTAAATGGGGACTTGATAAATTTGCAGGTCATGAATCTAAGATTTCTTTAAATGCTTTTTTGCAACAAGTGGATGAGTTGTCTAATGCTCGGAATGTATCAAAGACCCAGTTATTTGCATCTGCTTTGGATCTTTTTAAAGACCAAGCACTTTTATTTTATAGGTCTAGAAGAAATGAAGTATCTGATTGGGACTCTTTGGTTAAACTTTTGAAAGAGGAATATCTCCCTTTAGATTATGATGATAAGCTTTTAGAAGAAATTCGTAGGAGGACTCAAGGTCCTAATGAACCGCTAGGGACTTATTTAGTAGCTATGGATAATTTATTTTCCCGATTATCAACAAAATTTTCTGAAGGGATTAAATTAAGATTACTGTTAAAGAGCTCCATTTTACCAATTTCATTTGTCGTTTAAGGAAATTAATTCTATCTCTGATTTACTACAATTTGGTAGGCAGCTTGAAGCTTCAAGGTTGAGGGCGGACAGTTATGTTCCTCCAACTAGAAGGAAAACCGACTTAGAGCCAGATTTAGCTTTTGTTGAGACTGCTAGTAATTCCAGTAGTGCTGCTTCAGGTGTTTCATCACGGTTGTGTTTTAATTGTAGGAAAACAGGACACGTGCGTTCTGCATGTTCTTCTCCCTTGATTAAACGTTGATTTGGTTGTGGTGAGATGGGGGTCACTAAGACTTCTTGTAAGAAATGTTCTCCTAGGGATAATAATTCGGGAAACGGTTTTAACTCGGCATTAATGGATGGTGTTAGTACCGAGTCTTCTTTTCAAGCAACCACTGTATTATTAAATTTTATCCTTGCACATGCCGAAGGAGATGAACGCCCGTATTTGTCTATAAAAGTTTTGGGTCATGATTTGTTAGGTCTTTTAGATTCCGGTGCTTCTCGGACTATAGTTGGTAAACCAGGTTGGTCGTTTTTATGTAGTTTAGGTTTTGGTGCAGGTTTATCTAAGCTTGGAGCGACTGATTGTCGTGTAGCAAATGGTCAAACTGTGAAGAGCATTGGTCAAGTTGATGTACCGATCCAACTTCAGGATCGAATGCATATTATTTCTATTTTGGTAGTTCCGGATCTTCCACAGACTTTGATCTTGGGTATTGACTTTTGGAACCTTATGGGTATTGTTCCCAATTTGAGACAAGGCAGTTGGCGATTTGTAAAAGATTCTGACAATTCGTCTGTTGAACTGGAATCTATTGAGGTTATGCATCTTAGTAATTCTACACTTAGTTTTGAACAGAAATTGGAGTTAGAGAAAATTTTGAATGAGTCTAAAGCACTTCCAAGTGAGATGTTAGGTTGTACGTCTAGGGTTGAGCATGTTATTCGTACAAATTCTGAACCGATTAAGCAGAGATATTATCCGGTTAGTCCGTTTATGCAACGTCTTATCGATGAAGAACTCGATCGTATGTTGAGCTTAGGTGTCATTGAACCGTCTTCTAGTGGCTGGTCCAACCCAGTCCTAATGGTCAAAAAGAAAGATGGGACCTACAGATTTTGCATAGATTTTCGTCGTCTTAATCGTGTGACTGAGAAGGATGCTTATCCTATTCCCTATGTTAGTGCTACTTTGGATAAACTTCGAAATGCCAAATTTTTGTCATCGTTGGATGTTAAGTCTGCCTATTGGCAAATTCCTTTATCTGAGGATTCCCGTAAATATACGGCTTTTACAATCCCCAATCGTGGCCTTTTCCAGTTTACTCGTATGCCTTTTGGGTTACATAATGCCCCTGCAACTTGGCAAAGGTTTATTGATAATGTTCTTGGTCCATCTTTGGAACCATACGTTTTGGTGTATCTGGACGATATAGTCATCGTTACAGATAGTTTTGAAAAACATATTGAAATATTAAGAGAAGTTTTTAATCGATTGTCTTTGGCTGGTATCACTTTAAGTTCGGATAAGTGCAAATTTTGTGTTCCTGAGCTACGATACTTAGGTTATGTAGTTAGTCAGAAGGGAATTCATGTGGATCCTGAGAAAGTCCAGGCCATTATGAATATTCAGCCTCCTCGGAATGTGACTGAAGTTAGAAGTCTGATAGGTTTGACTTCATGGTACCGTCGTTTTGTATCACAGTTTTCTGATATCATTCAGCCGTTGACAACCCTTCTTAAGAAAGGTGTCAAATTTTATTGGTCATCTGAGTGTGAATGTAGCTTGCGGACTTTGAAAGAAGCTTTGGTTAGGGCACCTATTTTACGTTGTCCAGATTTTGAGTTGCCATTTACTGTTCAAACCGATAGTAGTGGTTTTGGTTTAGGTGCTGTCTTGACGCAACAGATTGATGGTGAAGAAAGTGTAATATGTTACCTTAGTCGTTCTCTCACTCGTCAAGAGCGAAATTATTCTACGACTGAGAGGGAATGTTTAGGAGTTTTATGGGCCGTAGAAAAACTTAGACCACATTTAGAAGGCCGTCGTTTCACGGTGATCACCGATCACTATTCTTTGGTGTGGTTACATAATTTAAAAAACCCGACAGGTCGTTTGGCTAGGTGGTCTTTGAGACTCCAAGAATATGACTTTGAGGTGGTCCATCGTAAAGGTAAAGACCATTTGGTACCTGATGCGTTATCACGTTCCGTACCGATTCTTGACAGTATTGAGTCAGGTGATGAGCCTGTTATAGTTTCAACCGATAAGTGGTATAATAGTATGGTTGATAGGGTTCGGGCTAAACCTGCTAAGTTTTCTCAATGGCGTATTACTAATGAAGGTTTATATAAATCTATGAAAACCGAAAATGATTCTGATACCGTTTGGAAACTTGTTGTACCTAAAGAAAATAGACTTGCTATTCTTCGTCAAGCACATGATCATCCTACTTCCGGTCATGGTGGAGTATATAAAACCTATCATAGATTAACTCCCAAATACTATTGGCCAAAAATGCAAGCCGATGTAGCTCGATATATTAAAACTTGTCAAATTTGTCAAAAATGTAAACCAGATTTAAGACCTCCGGCTGGACTGTTAGTTCCGCAACCAATTGTTGATCGCCCTTGGCAGATGGTCAGTATAGATTTGATTGGTCCTCTCCCGAGGAGTACAAAAGGTTATTCATATGTCTTAGTCATAATGGACTATTTTAGTAAATTTTGTTTGCTATTTCCTCTTCGGAATAGTTCAGCGAAGATGGTTTGTTCGAGAATTGAAGATGAAGTCTTCTTAGTTTTTGGAGTACCTAGATTGGTGTTGGTAGACAATGGAGTCCAGTTTACTGGTCGTGAGTTTCGCACTCTTTGTGGTAACTATTCTGTAAAAATTCGTTTTAATGCGCATTATCACCCGCAATCAAATCCCACAGAAAGAGCGAACAGAAATGTAAAAACTATGATCCGTTCCTATGTCAAAGAGAATCAGCGTTCTTGGGCAGATGAATTAACAAAGATTGGGTGTGCCCTTAGAACTGGTCGCCATGAGACTACTGGTTACACTCCCTATTTCTTAACTTTTGGTAGGGAACATATTTTAAAAGGCACTGATCATAAAATATCTGATAAAGTTCAACATCTGCAAGTTGATCGTTCATCTGCTACTGTTATTCCTGATAAATTGCAGGGAGTTTTTGAGGTAGTGCGTAATAAAATAAAAACTTCTTTTGATCGCAATAAACGTTACTATGATCTACGTAAGCGAGATACTCAATTTGTTATTGGTGACAAAGTTTTAAGGAAAAATTTTGCTCTTTCTGATGCGAGTAAGTATTTTTCACATAAACTTGCTCCTCGTTTTATTGGTCCTTTTACCATTCACAAAAAGGTGTCTCCTTGGACTTATATTTTAGCTGATGAACTTGGTAGGGAAGCCGGTAAATTTCATGCCAAAGATTTGAAAGAGTATGTTCCGAATCATGTCGGAGATTAGGGTCATTTGGTTGTTTTTTTTGGGGGGAACCATTTGGTGGTTTGGGTTCCACAGAGTTCAGCGATGGTTGGGGCTGTCCTCATTTGGAGCGTTTAGTGATACGCTCAGTTCGACCTAATATCTGTCGACTTGTTAGGGCTTATTAGTTTTTATTTAGATCTTTGTTTTGCGAATATCTATTTTTGGCTTTTATACCAAGGGTTTTGATATAGCAATTTCGACTTTTGTTTTGGCTTAGCCAAACTATTTTTTTTGTATACCGGATTTGACAAGTTCTCTTCTCCTTTTTACCTTCTCCTTCTTTCTTATACCGATTTTGACTCCATATTTGCAATAGCACGGCTTGGGCTGGATCCCCAAGACCGTGGTTCTTTTGGGTTTCTTTGGGCTGAACTCCCTTTTTAACCCCCGGTCTCTTATTCTCTTGTTCTCTGTCTCAAACGGTACGTGTGTAGTGTCCGGGTGGTTAGTGTTGCTGAGTAGTGCTTCCGAACCTCGGATGCGGGGGTTTGGCGCTGTTCAGTCTCCTCGACGTTGGAACTGGCAGTGCCCCGCATCGTGTGTGAAGTTGTGCTCCTCGGTGGCTCTGCCATCTGCCCACTTCACATGTGTCCGGGCGAGCCCTTCTTTTTCACTCTGTTTTCTTTTTCTTCTTTTTTCCTCTACACTACCCTCTCTTGGGTGCGAGCAGAGAGTATGTCGGCGGCTCTCTGTTCAGTTCTTTTTGCTGGCCATGTTCAGTGGTTCGTGCTGGTAGGTTTTGTTGTGAGTCGTTGCCAAGCCTCGGGCACTGGGAGTTGCTCAGTGGTCCCTTCCCGACGTGGAATACCACTGTGCCCCGTACCGTGTGTGAAGCGCGTCTTTGCAGTGAACCCTGCTTGCCCGACCATTGTTCATGCTTCGGGGTGGAACATTTTGTTCCTCTGTTCTTTCCTTACCTCTACCTCCAATTTGTGTTTGTCCTTTGTTGTTTTTTTTTGGATTTTTTTGGATCACCCTTTTGGTGTCCATTGTTGGTGTCATGTTTTTTGGGTCATGGTATTTTTCATCCTGGTGGGTTGTTCTTTCAATTTATTTTGGGCAAGTTAGATTTTAGCAAGGCTAGGTTATGCTAAGCCGCGAAAGGGTTTTCGCTACTGGGAGTTGAGGGGGGAATTATAACGTTGAAATTCACAACCCATTATTTGTTTGATGGTCACTGTTTAAAACCAAGCTTCTCCGTTGTTTGGTTGTCACTGGTTTTCCCTTTCCTTCGGTTTATCGTGAAGTCGCCCCTGCGCGTTTGAGCTTCCTTCTCAATAGTAGAGTGAAGTAACAAAATGGCTGGTTTTGGTACTAGAAGTTGGATGTACGAGATATTAAGAAATTGGTTTTAAATATTAATTCGCTTTAGCGGAATAAATCTCACATTCAACGGAATGATCGCTTGGTTATTTGTGTGCGATCGGTCGTCAAATTGGACGGATTAAGTTCTGGTGCTAACCATTTTAGGTAAATTATTTTCTTTAAAATCTCGTTGCGCTAAATCTCACAAATGTCTTTTTATTTTAGGTAATATTTCCCTAGTAGTCACCTTGAGGGAATTGTTTTGTAAAAGACCTTTCAGTTTATAGAAAGGTAAAAATCTTCAAATATTTAAACTTAATACAATATACAGGGTGATTTCTTTGTAGGTCTTTTTTCTTTCTTTTGGGTTTTGGGTTTTGTTGTTCGTTGTCGTATTTGTGTTCCCACTCTCTGATCGTGGGTTCCATTTAGGAGGTCCGTACCTACATCTATACAGGTATCGGGACGGAATTAAACGACAAACATCGAAGGGTGAAGTAATAACCCCTAAGCAGGGTTTTAAACATACAGCCGTGGATCTTCGAATGGTGGGACGTTTGTGAAAATGTGTATGTATTATATGTCTGTGTTTTATATATATATATATATATATATATATATATATATATATATATATTGATTCAATGTATTTACAATTATTCATGCATGTTAATTTTAAGAATAACACGAGATCTCGAATAGTTGTAGGGTAGTTTTAAGTACAACCAACTGTGATACAGATCACCATTCACCTTTTTTTTCTCTATTAAACTAGCTTTTAAAATCTGCCAATAGTTCAAATAAAGCCCTACTTAGAAAGTTTACATTTCACTACGTGTGTTTTATTTATTTATTATTCATTTGTTTGTGTGATTTTAATATTGCTTTTCAGTTCGTCATTTGTAAGTATATATGTACGGTACGACCAAAATAGTGGAAGTTGCCCATATTTTAGTAGAAGATCTATTTCTTCATTTGTCTGATAAGCTTGAAGCTTTAGTAATAAGCATTGTTTTTAAACGAAGTGGCGCTTGTTTTTTTTATCTTTTATATTTTGTATTACCCCGCCCCTCTCCGACTTATTGGGGGCTAGCTGACAAAAACTAAAGCAGTGTTATTTGGATCAAGCTGATACTTCCAGCACAGCTACATTTTGGTTGGTTAAGTATTTCTTTATATAAAAATAGCCTTTGTGTTTCTGTAGGTTATAACATCTGCATGTACTATTCGCCCGCGAAAATACTAACTGAGTAGCGTTTGGTTCTTTAAGGCTAGAGTCCAATAGTAAAAACTAGAAAAATTCCCCTTATCGACTCCACGTGGACTAAAATGCTCTCATTTGTCAAGATGGTATCAGGCGTTCTTCTGATTGGGTATACTATTTGTATCTTACGAACTATAATAATGCAATCTGCAGCTTTTAGAAAAATCGACACTTGCTTCTAAGTTGCGGTAACGAGAACACACTTGTCGTGAAGTGAGCTTCCGATATAGTTCAGTTTCGATCTTTATAGAATACTGTTGCATATAGACCGGCTAAAGTTTTTGTTCGGCGTGCCTTGTGCCTCGGCGAGGTACAATTATACATCCCGTTAAGTGAGTTTAGTAGTTTTCCGTTTGAGTATGTTGTTAGTACCGTTCAATTTGTTTATTATAAAATAACAAATTAACTATTTAAAGTGCCGTTTAGTTTTTCGAGTTGTTCGAATAAAAATACAGTTTTACAGTACCGCTTAACTACAGTTATTTTGTGATTCTTCATTTATTGAAGAATGGTTTAGTTGCCGGACATTTGTCATTAGAACTCAGTGTTAATTCCCATGTTTAAGAAAAGGGGGTTTTCATACCATTACATTGTTCTTGCCGAATTATAATAATTTCAACAATTATTTTGAGCAACATTCAAGTAATTTCGAGTACCGTTCCAGTAAGAAGAATAATAAAGAATTTAATATTGAAGGCAGTTATTGCAAAACCGTTGTGCTGAAGTTTGATGAATCTCATTAATAACATTTAGTTCAAAATCCAGAAGACTTCTTCCCGCATCGTTACGGCCAGCAGTTTGTTATTGTAGCTTTGTTTAAGGCTTTTAAGGTGTGTGATTGTCAAGAGTTCTATCCTTCAATTTGTGAAAGGAATTTTGGTATGAACACTAATTTAGACGATGAAAAACTGTTAAGGTATCGAATTTTATTAATATTGTATTGTTAGATAAAATTTAATCATTTGGGGTCCCGAAATTTTGTTCATTTCTTGGAACAATAACTAATTTAAATTGATCTTGTTTATTGTTTCCAGCCTTACTTTGTGGAACTCCATAATCATGAAATAAATAAAGATTAGTAAAAGTTTCACAGTTTTATTAAAATACAACCTGGCAATATTGTTTCGACAGCTATGCTGTCATTATCAAATGTAATATAATTATAAACAAACACGTCGCTAAGGTAGATACAAAAATAGGTAACTAGATAAAATAATAATAATAATCATAATTTTATTAATTTTGACGTTAATTTAATTAAAACATTAATCAAACAATAAAAGATCTTGATTAGCCAAAGAAAACAAAAAACATCAGTAGTCCGTTTAGCCAAACTATGTCAAGTAATCAATTAAATTTGAAATCTGTATATTAAAACAAACGGAAATGGTACATACAATGCAAATCAAAATAGTTATACATTAATAAAAAATAGCAAATTCAAAATACAAAACACATCAAAATATAGTTATACATTAATGAAAATTTGTAAATTCAAAATATAAAACCATCAATTTAAATTTGTGAAATAAATAAAGATTAGTAAAAGTTTCACAGTTTTATTAAAATACAACTGACAATATTGTTTCGACAGCTATGCTGTCATTATCAAATGTAATATAATTATAAACAAACACGTCGCTAAGGTAGATACAAAAATAGGTAACTAGATAAAATAATAATAATAATCAGAATTTTATTTTTGTATCTACCTTAGCGACGTGTTTGTTTATAATTATATTACCTTTGATAATGACAGCATAGCTGTCGAAACAATATTGTCAGTTGTATTTTAATAACACTGTGAAACTTTTACTAATCTTTATTTATTTCACAAATTTAAATTGATGGTTTTATATTTTGAATTTACAAATTTTCATTAATGTATAACTATATTTTGATGTGTTTTGTATTTTGAATTTGCTATTTTTTATTAATGTATAACTATTTTGATTTGCATTGTATGTACCATTTCCGTTTGTTTTAATGTACAGATTTCAAATTTAATTGATTACTTGACATAGTTTGGCTAAACGGACTACTGATGTTTTTTGTTTTCTTTGGCTAATCAAGATCTTTTATTGTTTGATTAATGTTTTAATTAAATTAACGTCAAAATTAATAAGGAGGTTAGTTCCTTAGCTGATAACCTTCACTTTTTCCAAATCTTATTCATGTTTTATGAAAAACATCCTCAGCTTTGGTAGCGCCCAACATATTATTATTTATTCCTGAATCCATTATTTAATTAGAAGCTTTTAGGGTTAACACCTGCGACCTGAAAATTAAATTTGTAAGAAAGAGCTAAATCTCAAGCCGGCAATTTGAAGTTTAAACTTTGTTTATTATCGTTATTTTATCGTGCAGAAAAAAGCGTTGCTATAATAAAGCATGTTCATTTAAATTCGTAATCTAGCAACCTTTGGAATTTTAATGAAAGAAGACAGAGCGACAGATATAATACGTCGCAGATAGAGACAGGCAATAATCCAAAGGTTGCTAGATTACGAATTTAAATGACTTGCTATAATGACATTTGTCATGCACAACGATTATTAATGAAAATATCTTTAGGTCTTTGCGTACAACATTGACACAAACGGAAGCACTGAAACAATACGCAACACTGACAGGGGTGTCTGGGTCAAGCTGTTATCGCATTGTCCAAGAGCAGGAGCGCACAGGGCGGGTCGATGTGCCACAGACTCATTTACGCAGCCGAAAGACCATCGAACTGGATGAAGACAGCAGAAGGGCCATACGTCGGACGGTTCATTCGTTTTATTTTAACAACGCAATTGCCGACCCTTCAGAAAATACACGACAAGGTCAGGGAGAATGACATCACACCTGAGATGGGCCGGGAAACTCTCCACAAGGCGTTGAAGGAGCTGAAATTCTACTATGCGCCCCTAAGCAGAAATTCTGCTTTCATTGAGAAGCCCAAAATTGTCACTTGGCGGCGCAACTACCTCCGCAGCATCACCGAATTGCACACGACAACACGTAAAATTTATTATTTGGATGAGGCGTGGGTTAATGCAGGGCTCGCAGTCGGAAAAGTGTGGCAGGACACCACTGTAACCAGCGGCAAGCAGTCCTCCTTGGGCTGTCAACGGACGAGATGGCCCGTCACTGAGGAATTACAGTGTTACGTTTGCCGCCCTACCACTGCGAGTTCAACCCGATTGAACTGATTTGGGCGCAGACGAAAAACTATATTGCTCGCCACAACGTGACTTATAAATTGGCCGATGTGGAGAGATTATTTCAGGCAGCTTTGAATGAAGTAACGCCAGAGGCCTTGCAGATGGCTATAGCACATGTATGTAAAGAAGAGGAGAGGATGTGGCAGCTCGACATTCAGGTGGAGACACTGGTCGAGCCTCTTATAATCCGTGTCGGTGGCGACGACGACAGCAGTGGTCCAGATGGTTCCTTATCGTCGGACTGAGCCTACCATTTTTTTACGTAATGTAAGTACTTTGCAAATTATACAAACACCTCATGTATAAGTGTTCCAAGATGCGCGATGTTAATTTTGATTTATTCTGTTTATAGATTAATAAGTCGAGGAACAAAACGGGCACCTGTTGGTCCAGTCCAGCGGTTCTAAAGCATGCAGTGGAAGCTGTCAATGCTCCAGGAGATAAGCAGATATCTATTAGAGGGGCTTGCAGAGTCTACAATGTCATCTTTACAACTCTAGTTCGATATTTGCAACCCGTTAAAAATTCAGGGAAAGAAGAGTTTTCATATGAGGTTACATTTGATACTAAAAAGGTATTTAATGACGTTGAAGAATTGAATTTAGTGTGGTGTATATTAACTGTGGCCACAGTTAACTATGGGCTTACTAAAAACCAGTTCAGGAACTTGCATATGAATTTGCAATTGTTACCAACAAACATCGACCAGTCAAATGGGACGAGGAAAAACTCGCAGAAAAAGAATGGATGACGTTATTTTTGAAAAGGCTTGCCTTGTCAATAAAGAAGCCAGAAAAAACTAGTTTATCAAGATCCATAATCTACCAAAATTAATTTTAAGATGTTTCAAGACGAAACAGGGTTGACAACGGTTTAAAGCCCCAGTAAAATTGAAAGGGGTTAAACAGAATGGTGATATGACTTCGGGTTGACTATGAAAATTAAGTTGAAGGATGAAAATTAATTTTATTACTGAAATAGAATAATTTAACGTGGACGTAAATAATAATTATTATTATAAAAAATATTAACGTTGTTATATTGTATTTTTCTTGCTATGATACGTATCTAATTAGCTAACATTAGTTTATTAAAAACTAAAACCATTAAAGTAAGTGTAAAAACACGTTGCTCTATGTTGGAGACTGCACAACACTTTCGTAATAGGAACATAAACAGCAGTTATTGTAAAGTAAACGCTACGAATAAATGAAGGACATTTTATTTTCAGTTTGTAAATACATTTTGTGTACTAATATATATATATATATATATATATATATATATATATATATATATATATATATATATATATATATATATATATATATATATATATATATATATATATATATATATATATATATATATATATATATATATATATATATATATATATATATATATATATATATATATATATATATATATATATATATATATATATATATATATATATATATATATATATATATATATATATATATATATATATATATATATATATATATATATATATATATATATATATATATATATATATATATATATATATATATATATATATATATATATATATATATATATATATATATATATATATATATATATATATATATATATATATATATATATATATATATATATATTTACATCATTCTAACAAATGGACGTCCGTACATTACGCATTTACCATCAGTTGGACGTCCGTTGTAATTGGACGTCCGTATATCGGACGTCCGATTGTATCACCTGTTCTTTGAATTTTTTTGGGATTACTAAAGCACCCTCTATCGTTTGGTGAAAATTTGTTTTAGACGTCAAATTACTGATTTTTACCGGAGATTGTGTATATCGTAGTTCGAGCGAATTCCGCTAGATGCGCTAAATTCGACAAATATATACAGCTAAGTATATTGTAAACGGAAGGATCTACGTGTATAAGACGTCCGTGTCCATCACGAGACCTACATTCTTGCTGGCAACATCGCTTTTGTATATTTCAGGATAACTTTGGCATTATTCGTGCATTTGACGTCTCTTTGTCTCGGTAACAGAATACTGGTGACCTAACTGTTAACATATGTTTTGAAATATTTACTTTGCCGTTAAACGTAGTACGAAGAGGTAAAAAGTAAGATTGCAATAGAAACGTAAATTTTATCTAAATACAGAAAATATCTGAACTACAAATTTAGATTTAATTTTTGTTTTCGGGTTTTCGAAGAATTATCTTACATCCTGAAGTCAATAGCTTTTCGATTTTCAAGCCATACAGCTTATTTGTTTCTTGCATTGCTATTAATTACTTTTTAGTCTGAAGTTTAATTAACACTATGTTGATAAACAAAAGCAAAGATTATTATTCGCATGTGTATTTTGAATAACTACACAGTTATACACAGAAAAATATTAATAAAAACAATGTTTTTCGAGAATTTCAATCAGGGTTTTGTAAACATTATCGTTGTGAAACTACTTTATCAAAAATAACAAATGATGTTTTTTAATGGTTTAAATAAAAATAAATCTGTGTTTCTTATTCTTTTAGCATTTACAGAAGCGTTTAACACTACTAACCAAAATATAGTGCTATCGATATTGCTACTTCATTTGTTTTGGTGCATTATCTATCTCTTTAATCGGTAACAGAATGTATTAAAGATAACTATCTTAAAAAAGGTTCCAAGTTATTACTACAAATGTTTCACTCGTTCAATAAATCGTGGAGTTCAAATCAATTACAAGTAAATTGTGGTGTGCCGCAGGGCTCATTTCTCGAACCCATTTTATTCAGCATTAACACAATAATTTTCTTTAGATAGGATTTTGTAATTGTCGTTTATATGCATATGATACACAACTTTACTATTACTTTCGTAAAGAGGATAATATAAAAATTTAACAGTTGAACAAAATAAATAATCTCATAGCCACTAGGCTGCTGACCTTTTTTAATTGTCAATGATCCAACTTTGGACTTATGTAAGAAGCTTATGCTTCTCCGAATTCTCGCCAATGGTTTATGTTTTGCCCTGTTTTGAATTTGTGGTCGTCCACTCGTTCTGTGTCTGTGAATAATAGTGTTCCACCTTTCATTTTGTTGTCATGCATTGTGTTGTGTTCTGTTTCATTTTAAATGTTGTGATGTTTTCTTCAGCTTCCTGAACTCTTGTACTGTTTCTGATCCATGTGTTTATTTTCCTTTCAGTTAACTTTATTCCTAAAACTGGTCTTTTCACGAATCTTTGCGTTGTAATGATTTTATCCATGTTAACATTAATGACTGTGACAATAAAATACATACACAAATAAATAGAGGAGTTGAACATTCAACCTTTAAATATTGTGACATTTTGGGATTTCTAAAAATCAATTTTAGTTTGCTAAACATTACCCATTCCAATCGTGTTCTTCTAGTTATTTCGGTTGATTGTTTTCTTTATTCAAGGCTTCAGGATTTTCAGGATTTAGATATACGTATTCATTCACCCACTCTAAGATGCAGTCGTTTTTCGTTTTACACTTTTTAATTGGTTACTACTAGTCTTTAGTGCCAATTGTATTTTCATTGCGGGTCTTCCATAGATGTTACGGATTAATTGTCTGTGTTGAGAATCTATTTTACAGTTATTCATGGCTTGTTCCACAACCCAAACTTCAACGCAGTAGAATGCCTTTAAGGAGAGGATTTGACGTGCTATATTACTTCTTGAATCCAGCTCGTTCGACCGGTTGATACGAATCTACTTTAGCTATTAATCTGTTATTTATTCACTTTTATAAAAGAACATGTAGATTTAAGATGCATAGGAGACGATTTGACGTCCTATATTACTTCCTAAATCCAGCTTGATTGAAGGTTGATACGAAACCATTTTAGGTGTTAATCGGTTATTGATGATTTTTATGAAAAACTTGTCGATTTAAGATAGCAAAGAAATACCTCGATAGTTTTTTAATTCGTCGCTATTTCCCTTCTTGTTTAATAAAACATCTATACTTTCATGTCAATCACTCTGCTTTATGGAGACATTTATTAAACATAATTAAACATAATAATAATTAATTATTAAACATAAACAATAAGGATCTTTAATATAAAATTTTTGTCTGAGTTTCTAGAATCCCATCTAGGGCGGGTGCTTTGTTGTTTTTTATTTGTGTTATAGATATTTCCTAGATTTCTATGTCGGTATTTCTTTGGAATTTACGTTTCTGTTTCTTGTGAGTTGTTTCCTGTATATTAAGCTCCTGGTGCTTTTTGGATGCATACAATTTTTTTGTAGTTGTGTATAACTATCTCCGATATTTTACTTTTATCTCTTTCTTCCTTTCCGTTTTCATTTTTTATGGAAATTATGCTAGTTCTTCCTGACGTTCATCTAAGGCACTTCATACCTCTATTATTTTCGATTACTTCTTCATCTCCAATCTTTACTTCTTATATTTCCTTATGTCTTCTCTGATATTTTTCTTTATAATTCTATTCTGCTTTCCGCATCAACAGATTCCTTTTACTAGTAAGTTCTCATCTTTTATACGTTAATTTCTTTGTTTCATCGCTTATCCTGTCTTCCCTAAGTTTAGCTTTTCATGCTAGATATTTTTATACTTGCATCTAAAAGCTATTTTGTCTGTTGTTAGTTTTGTTGATGTTTTTTCTAGTTTTTTCTTGTTGGGCACTTTCCTCTAGAGCTTTTATAAAATTATTAGCTTTCATTCTTATTTTATATGGATCCACCTATACTGACTTTCTAAACAGTTTAAAAGTTTTGCGATTTCAATGCGATTTATCCGAAACATTAAATTGGAATACACCGCCTGGCGAGGGACACAAGCTCACGTTCTGACTTGTAGGAATATACCCATATTTCATATGTTACGTAGATTCCTTTACGTAAAATTCCTTATTCGCGAGATGCGAACAATATTTTATAGAATGCATATGACGGTCGTTGTTAAAATACAATACAATTGTATGTGATATGTCCTTATCAAAGCACGGCGTTTGAGTTTTGTTGCGGATCTACTTTTTATCATGTCGCCGCAGTAAGAGTAACATAGTATAACATAACAGACTACTGATTAAAACCAAAATAGCTATTTGTGCAACAAGCTAAGAAATTGGGATATTTTCCATTCTGGACGAGATCGAGAGAGTGGCGGAGCCCAGATCAAAAACACTTCGTGAATGGAAAAAACACTTTTTCCTAGAGAGTTAACGCAAAATAAACGTACCTACTTGATGTTTAATACAATTAATGAAACTAATGATTAAATTGGTTTAAAGTTTAAAACCCATTTTTTAACAAAATTAGAAATAAATCTTGTAGGATACACGTTAGGAAATGCGATTTTGTATAACTCCTGTAATTTTGAATATACGACTTTCATAATAACCGTAATTATCGTTCGACCAATAGAAATCAGTTTTCGTGACCTTTGACCTTGTATTACTTTCGAACCCAACATGATATCGATGGCGACTTTTTGCACGTTACTTATAAAACCTATATAAAGGTGTGCGCGAAAATTTACATTGGTGCAAATCTCTCGGAAGTAAAATGCTAATGTTACTGGGCTAATTAGAAATTCCATTCCTGCGCATTATGTAGATTCTTTTAGTGCATCATCAATTTCTTCTATAACATTTTTCTCTACTTAGAGCCAAAGGGGGTCCACAAACGAGACTGTCTAGACCGCTCGAGGGCGCCAAGAAAATTAAACAAGAATTTGGTGAATAAGTTTGTTTTCACATTGTTCTTGACAATGCACTGTTAGTATGTGATACAATGCCAAAAGTTTTTGGATTAGGAAAAGGTAAACTCACACTTTCAACAACAACAAGCAGTCGTTTTCAAACTAGGACAATCAAAGAAATTAGGAGGAAATCAGAGAAGAATTCTGGAAAACGTGTAGCTGTAGAGTCTCTGGACGGTGGATACGAGTAATAGCATAATAATATACTAAATGAGATTCGGCTTCGAAAAGTTCAAGTATCTGAAGTACTGCTCCCACAAAAGACGCATGCACATTTCGCTGCTTAACTCTTGTGTAATCAGGTTCAACAGTAAATGGGTACCCAAATGAATTTACTTAGTTGCGATTACTGTGTTCATCCGACGTTGGTGATCCCAAAAATGACAAACACGCTTTAGAGGACTCTAAAAATTCAAATAAGATTGGCCCGTTGATAAAAGAATTACAGGTGTACAGTTAACAGTAGTATTCAAGGAGATAGTGGGCGATTGTAAATAGAATGTATGTCGCATTTTTACTCTAATATTATTATGTATAGTTTTGGTTATCGATAAAATGCTAGGGGCTGGGTTTTTGATTAACAATTCAGAGAATCATTAAAAAGCTGTCATGTCAAAAAACTTTTATATAACATGTCACATAGGTTTATTATTTATTGTATATGCATTTGTTTATAATAAAATATACTTACACTAATTTTTAATTTATCTATTAGAATTTAGAATCAATTTAAGATGCTACAATACGCGTAAGAACAAATGAAAGAAATAGCGAGTCTTACTTTTCATTCTTGTGTTCCCGGGTAAGGCGTTTAAAAAAATGTTTTATTTCAGTATGGTATATCTATAGTGAACCCTGAAAAAAATAGTATTATTAATGTATTGATTTTGTTATTAGCTCTGATTATTAGATGATATTATTATTATGTGATAATATAAAATGTGATTTATTTTAAAATTCTAAAAGTTCGCTTGAAGAAATGTGTGAAAGGTAATAAATACATGTCAGAAAGGTTGTAAAACGATTTCGAGGGTTTATATTTGTTCTGACCTCTAAAGAGTAGTTGTTGCTTTCAATTTTACCCGCCTTTTCTCGTTAAGTATTATAAAGAACTATTTGAACCATGAAAATATTAATGGCATTTGATTTTTGACTTTTTATTATATTAGGGACTGTTGTTTTATATTATAAGCATAAAATAATACTTAATTATGTTGCTATTATGTTTACTAAAAGTATAGTAAATTTCTGTTTCTTACTAAGATGTAATAAATAATTATTTTAGTTTTGTATGAAATTTTATGTCATTTACACGTTAAACAATTCATATACCTACCTTCCAATCTAAAATAAGTTTTATTGCAAGCAAATATTTTAAAATTATATGAATTGTGTGTGAATTAATTTGTACTTACTTGGTTATTTAATATTAAATAATAGAGAGAAAAAAGGACTAGTTTAAATAGTCTTACCATAGTTTAATTTATAATATACCGTTTATTACTTATGTACATTACTCATCTTTAGTTTTAAATTTAAATTACATTTTTTCCTTGTTTTGATTAAAGGAGAAATAAGTTAAACAAATTCTTGAATTGCAATCAAATTTTCTTCAGTGATTTAATTTACTTACTCAAATAAAATAAAATATACAATTCTTTTAAATAGGTCCATGAACCAATTTATTACGGATGTAAACTTGGTATCAATTGAAGCAATTGAGATCTATGGTCCATTAGCAATTAATAATATATTTCCAAATATTGAGAAATTTAATTTATATCATATGAATATTCGTAGCATAAATAAAAATTTCGACGAATTAAAAATATATTTAAGTCAATTACAAACAGAATTAGATTGTTTAATTTTAACGGAAACGTGGAAAATACATCTTACGGAATTACAAGATTAATTAATTATTCCAGGATTGATTAATTTGGGTTAATAATTACGTAAAACAATTTCAAATCATTCAAAAAAATTTGTGCGTATTATTTTAAATAAAGAACCCACTTGCTCATGGGAATGTTTTTACCAAGAAGCTAAAATACTACATTCTCGTCAGATATTTTTTTAATAGTAGTCTTATATACATATCAAAATAAACAAAACTTGATCATAATTGATCATAACTATGAAACTAGAACAAAACTATTTACTTTTAAGACTCCATTATCAACTAAATCCGGAGGACAAAGAACTTATACTTATCTCACTCCTAGACTTTTATAATTACCTACCGCAAGAGATTATATAGATACATAATATTAGGAATAACGAAAAAAAATTTGTTTGAAATTGGCGTAAGAGAAATAAAAAAATTATTTTGTTGAATGAGTCATTTTGGCTGCAACATATTCTATTTAATTTAATTGGATATCAATACTTCAGATTGATACATGTATCTACTTATATTTAATAAGTACTTCTTATACATGTAGTTAATATACAGGCGTGCAATATTATAATTTTAAAAAAATACATTTGTGTTCTTGTATTCTTGTGTATTGTTTTTAAAATGCTAAAGTAAAGATGTTTTTAAGTTCTCTAAGTGATTTAAATTTCAGGTAAATTAATATTTCTTTCTTAATAATGTATCAATCAAAAAGTTTACACTTTTATTTTACAATGATTTTTTACAAACTAAATAAATGGATTATTAAGAATCAAGACCTTTTCAGGATTAACTTGAAATATAATAAGATAAGAAAGGAATTCTAACGTTTCTTCCCTACTTCCATAACAATATTACGAACACCAGATTTTTAAAGCGTCATAAATATGTCTAACGATTCGTTTCGCCTTAAATTCAATAACAGCGAAAAAGAATAAGACAACATACAGTACAACAGAGTAAGAAAGAGCCAGATGTTTCTTTCACAGCGACAACGTTGCAGGACGTCAAAATACCGAATTCCACATTAACGTATATCTCTGGGACGTCCTTTAGTCGGAAATACTTATATGGATATACAGTGGACGTTGTAAGACTGTATTATGTGCGGACGTCGAATGGCGGTGTATATTAAATTCTTTATTTTTGATTTTATTCAAAATCTAACTCGCACACGTAACACTACTATGTGAGATAGTGTATATACACGAACTAAATCTTCTCTAACGTTATTAGTTGTGGTGGACGTCCAATTACTTAGATATGAAAGGACGTCCATTTGTTAGACTGATGTAAATATATATATATATATATATATATATATATATATATACATATATATATATATATATATATATATATATATATATATATATATATATATATATATATATATATATATATATATATATATATATATATATATATATATATATATATATATATATATATATATATATATATATATATATATATATATATATATATATATATATATATATATATATATATATATATATATATATATATATATATATATATATATATATATATATATATATATATATATATATGGGTATGCAACCCACATATCATATATGTTATATCTTTTTTTTAACAAATTTATTTACATCAGTTATTGTTTGAAAATGATTGGCTCACATAAATTCATATTTTCATAACCTGTGAATATTATAACCACCTGATAGCAAAAGTATGCACGACCATCAGTTGCTGCTTAAAAGGTTTTTTACAACTCCAGTTGTTAATTATTAAACTACTATTAATAAATAACCTTCTGATAACAAAAGTGTGCACGACATTAGTTGCTGCTTAAAAGGTTTTTCACAACTCCAATTAATATTTATTAATTGTAGTTTAATAATTTTATTAATAATTGGAGTGGTGAAAAACTTTTTAAATTTGACAAATTGGAAGCAAGGCTCGTTCACAATCAACTCCGACTGATAGTCTGCGGCTGCTAGATTTGCTCCGGTTTATTTTCTTTACTTTTTGGTTGTACTATTTAGTAGTAGTATAGACTATAGAGGTAGTATATGTACTATGTATTTGACATCAGAGGGCAGAAAAAGTTTAACATAAGTAGAGATATTTCAAAGGCTCTCGAGACATAAGAGGGCAGCAAAGAAGTCTTAAATTCCCTCAAAACAAGACATTTAGAAAGCACTTTCTAATCAGGTAGACGAAAAAAATGTACTACTATTTGTAAATAATCCTTAAGTTTTTTGCAGTTTTGGTTAAAGGTAAAAAATACAGAAAAAAGTCGAGAAAATGAATATTTTTCTCATATATTCTGCCATAGCGAATAAACTATAATGATGCGATTTGGCATTTCTATAACTCAAAGATTTCGTCTCAAGTCATTCATAGTCTCCCTCCTTTATAAGTTTTATGAATTTGGATTCGATACTATGTGAAATAAAGTTTTTACATATCTATGTATATAGGCTGCATTGTCTGGTACCTATGCGAAAAAGTTGTTTTTATGCAAACATGCCAAAAATCCGAGCTTACCTAATAAAACGAGTTTGATTTTCGGAATCTGCACGAGATTCTACTTTAGAAAACGCGGTTTTCATTCGTCAAGGAACAAATTTGTTAAAATTTGTAAGTGCAATGTATCAATGCCTGTTCAGAACACAAAACAGACAGTACTGTAATGTGGGTTGCATACAAACGTAAAATTATTTTATTTCATACTGTCCGGTATATAGGGATTTACCGGCTTAATTTGAGTCCGGTAAATGACTTATTACGTTACAAGGCCGGTAAAAAATTTTACCGGACTGAAAATCCAATTTGAGTTCGGTAAAAAATTTTACCGGACTGAAAATCTAATTTGAGTCCGGTAAAAAATTTTACCGGACTGAAAATTTTAAATGCATTTTTTTAAAAAATGAACAATGTGAGGCAGTATGAAATAAAACGCCTTACGTCATACTTCCGGTAAACCATTACAGTAGCTCGTTTCAACATTCGAGACTCGGTTCCTTCGTCGCCTCGTCCCGAAACGTTTTCAACTCGCTACTGTAAACTTGGGTTTACCGGACTTATAACGTAATATACTATTATTCATGGCAATAATATAGCAAATAGCTTATCAGAAACGAAATCACTCTGCATACAGTGGCGTAACTACGTAAGATTGCGCGCCCCTGCGAATTTACGTTTGCGTCCCTCATATACAGGATGGCTGATTTTTCATTGTCCAGGTTATATTTGCTGAAATATTAAAGGTAGAATAAAAAGTTAATGAGAGACTTGTTTAGCATAACCTGATCTATAAAATAGCGCAAAAAAGTTTTTTCACGGCCAATTTATCTTCCGGAAAAATATCCAATTTTTTAAATGGAACGTCCTGTAAACTTTTACGGAATAAAGTTTGCGATAAATTTCTCTTTACAATGATATATCACACGTGGCTTTTTGCTTTTAAATCACACAGTCCCCTGATGCATTTTCAAATTCATTTAATGTCTCACTTGCATATTATTTGTTGTTTATACCTGTGATACGACCTACAGGGTGATCCAAATTGATTGAATACTGTTTGAATTTACCGCCACGTTAAATTATTGTTACGTTGGAATACAAATATTTTTCAGGAATTTTTTAACTTCTTTTATTTTACAGTGGCGCTCAAAAATAATATAGCTTATAAACTTCATTAATTTTAAATAATAAACTTATCTGACAATAAAATCGTCTAAAAAACTGTATTGTTTATTGTTTCCAGCCTTATTTTGTGGAACTCCATAATCATGAAATAAATAAAGATTATTAAAAGTTTCACAGTTTTATTAAAATATACCTGACAATATTGTTTCGACAGCTATGCTGTCATTATCAAAGGTAATATAATTATAAACAAACACGTCGCTAAGGTAGATACAAAATAGGTAACTAGATAAAATAATAATAATAATAATAATAAAAATTAATAATAAAAATCATAATTAAACATCTAATACTTCCAGTAACGGAGAATTACTGAGCTCAAGTTGTTCATTCATTAAAGGTACCCTGAGTTTGTGTTTGTATATCTCAAAGGCTTCTAAAATGTCTAATTTGCGTTTGTTATTACAAAAATGTAGGAATTTAATATTATTTTGAGGAGTCATTGTGTGATTTTGTTCTAAAAGGTGTTTGGCGTAATTCGATTTTTCAGGATGTTTATTTTTGTAATGACGTACGTGTTCTTTATATCTTATGTCAAAATTTCGAAGTGTTTGTCCAATATATACCGAACTACAAAAAGAACAATTTAAAGGGTAAATGCCCGATTTCATGATATCATGTGTTCTGTCTTTAGCATTAAATAAAAATGAAAAAGTGTTAGTGTTGGTTTTAAATGTTATTTTATAATTGTTGGTTTTTCTTAGTATATGTGCAATTTTTTCTGATATTTTGCCAAAATATGGTATAGATATTATATTGAAACAGGACAAAATGTACAACACATCTAACATATCACTTCTTCAATCTATAAAACACAAAATCACAGAGAACAATCTAATTTCTGTTAAAGCAGATAAGGGTAGCACTTTGGTAATTCTTTCAAAAGATATTTACATACAAAATGTTAATGAATTTATTAATAAAGAAAATTTTGAAACGTTAAACAAAAACCCAACCACAAAATTCCAAAAAGAAATAAAACAAGGTTTAGAAAACTGCAATATCTGCTTTTCAGAATTAGAAAAGCAACAAATCATTAATAAAAACCCACAAATACCTAAACTGTATGGATTAGTCAAGACCCACAAACAGAATATGCCAATAAGACCAGTTGTATCATACATCAATGCACCTAATCACATTTTATCCAAAAAACTTAACCAGATTATTAACACGATAGGTTACAAATCGAAATACTCTGTTAGAAATTCATTAGAATTAGTAGATAAGCTGCAAAACATACATCTTCCACCACATTCAAAACTTGTTAGTTTTGATATTTGCAACATGTTCTCCAGAATACCCCCACAAGAATGTATTCCGTTATTAGATAGTTTCTTGATCAATAGTAATATAGAATTAGTTAAAAGGTTAGAGTTAATTCAATTATTTGACCTTTGTATAAGTCAAAATTATTTCACTTTTAATAACATAATTTATTTAAAAAAAGGATGGTTTACCTATGGGTAATTCTCTAAGTCCTCTATTAGCTAACATATTTATGGACAAGTTTGAAGATCGAATATTTGAATTAAACCTCTCTAAACACATTATCTTCTGGTTTCGTTATGTTGATGACATTTTAGCTTGTTTTGACAGTTCTTTTGAGGTTATCAATGAATTTTTAATTCTTATAAACAATATCCATCCTAATATAAAATTTACACTAGAAACAGAACAAAACAGGGCTATAAACCATCTAGACTTAAATATCAAGATTAACGCAGACAATCTTTTTGAATTTTCCATATACAGAAAACCAACACAAACAGACATAACAATACCAAATGAATCTTGTCACCACAATACACATAAAATAGCAGCATACAGATCATTAGTACACAGAGCTTTAACTATTCCACTAACAAAATCAGATTTTAGCAAAGAGATATCAACCATTAAACAACTAGCACATGCAAATCATTATAATCCGAACATGATTGACACTTTAATTAAACAAAAAGATTATAGGTTAGCTATCAAAAGGATATATCCCATTGACAATCAAACAGAAGACACAAATTACATATCTATACCATATTTTGGCAAAATATCACAAAAAAAAAATTGCACATATACTAAGAAAAACCAACAATTATAAAATAACATTTAAAACCAACACTAACACTTTTTCATTTTTATTTAATGCTAAAGACAGAACACATGATATCATGAAATCGGGCATTTACCGTTTAAATTGTTCTTTTTGTAGTTCGGTATATATTGGACAAACACTTCGAAATTTTGACATAAGATATAAAGAACACGTACGTCATTACAAAAATAAACATCCTGAAAAATCGAATTACGCCAAACACCTTTTAGAACAAAATCACACAATGACTCCTCAAAATAATATTAAATTCCTACATTTTTGTAATAACAAACGCAAATTAGACATTTTAGAAGCCTTTGAGATATACAAACACAAACTCAGGGTACCTTTAATGAATGAACAACTTGAGCTCAGTAATTCTCCTTTACTGGAAGTATTAGATGTTTAATTATGATTTTTATTATTAATTTTTATTATTATTATTATTATTTTATCTAGTTACCTATTTTGTATCTACCTTAGCGACGTGTTTGTTTATAATTATATTACCTTTGATAATGACAGCATAGCTGTCGAAACAATATTGTCAGGTATATTTTAATAAAACTGTGAAACTTTTAATAATCTTTATTTATTTCATAAAAAACTGTAGTTCTGAAAAGAACTGTTTTCTAAAATATGACAACAAACAAAATAAAGCAAAAATCCAATGAAAACCTGGAACAACGATGTAAACGACAAAGTGACGAGTTGTCGCTGTAATGTGACGCAACCTACGGCGCGAAATTTAAACAGTCTTCAATCAATTTGAAAGATACAATAAATAATAATAGTTCATTACCGTAGAATAGTTCATAGAATGCTTTTTACCTCCAATGCTTGTTTTAAAATTTCTATTCCCAACGAACTAGTTTCACAAAAGTAGTCGGCACCCTTCGGATGGTTGCGCCCCCCCGCGTCGCAGGGTCTGCGGGGGCGAAAGTTACGCCACTGTCTGCAGACAAATAAATATGTTATTATTAATAAACGCAACGATTATATACATTTGATATAAGTATTTAAATTTATCAATTTCAATAGATATTAAATTGATTAGAAAAATTGTTCATATATATCTAGCTCTTAACATTTCATTTTTGTGTTTCTACTGCTATAAATATAATGATAACAAACAATAATAATACATAATGCAAAATAATAGATTTCACAATTAAAATAGTTCAAATACTTAGTGCAGCAAATGAGTAGTAGCTCTACTAAACAAAAACAAATAACCTAACTTGTCAGTAGCATTTGTTTTTGTAATGTTTAAAATAGTAAATAGGGGAAATCCCTGTTGCTGTAATTGCCTAAAATATGCAATTAGTCATCAGAAAATGCAGACATTGTTGCACTCGTTATTGCAAGTACCGCACGCTGTTAATGAATCCAGATACGCAAAAACAAACAAAAATAGTGAAAATGAGCCCTCCAGTATTGTATAAAACTCTTGAATCAGTTTTGGCTGTATTTAATGATCATAAGGTATGATTTTTAATTTGTAGTTTCCAATTTAAATAACTATTTTGTCTCTAGTTCAAAGATACAGATGCTGTGAAAAATCTAATGGGGATATACAATGAAGTTAAGGAAAAAGAGCAAATTGGGGAGGGAGAACAAAAGAAGCATCCCTTAATTGTCGTCGAAGGACTAGATGGAACAGGTAACTATTCTAATTACATAAGAGAAAAATGAACACAGCTGATATTAAAGGGTGTAGAGGTGGAGCCATAAATTTACATATTTAATTCTTCCTTTACAAAAATAGAAAATTGCATTATATTATGTGGAAGGATAATATAAGTTTTAGCTTTGCACACTTTAATTTTTACCACTCCTCAATAAATCCCAAAGGTTTTAACAATTTTGTTTAAGGGAAATCGACAATCACAAAAAAACTATCCAATACAATTGGAGGCACACTCTTTTGTACTCCACCACCCTGCATGCATTCTATCAGAAACCTATTTGACAATGATGAATTAGTCCGAACTGCCTATTATGCATTAGGCAACTATGTTGCAGCTATACAAATTTTCGAAATACTTAAAAATACACCAGTTGTTTTAGATAGGTATACACTATCTCTTTTAATAACATATAAGTATGCTTATGCTTATATTCTAATTGTTAAGGTTTTGGCATTCAACAGCTGCCTATGCATTAGCACAAGCCACTAATGACAATCCTACAGAGAATAAATTACCGCCAGCTGGAGATGATGTATATCTATGGCCGCAAGATTTATTAAAACCTGATGTAATAATCTTGCTTACTGTTGATGAACATATAAGGCTTCAAAGACACTCGAGAAGACAAAATGTCACCATACAAGAGCAGCTTTTAAAAGATGACCTTAATTTCAGAGAAAAGTAAGTATAATAAAGTATTTGGATACAAGTCCTATTATTCGATTTGTTTGTGTTTAGTGTGCTGACATGTTATAAGAACATGAGGGAACCTTCAGTGGAAATAGTCAATGGGAATCCATACCCAAGTAAAGTTGTAAAGGCTGTCATTGAAAAGATTAAGCAGGTTACACATGATTATGGGAATTAATATTTATAGGATCTGCATAATGTAGCCTAAATATATTTTTTATTTTAAATAATGAGATTTTTAAAAAAGATTTAATAAAGAAAGTGTTTGTTTGCTTTTATTAAAAGATAATTCTTGTATTTTTTCTTACAAACTTTACCTATTACCTTAATTTTTGAGCTTTGAAAATTATTTTTATGTACTATGCTAGAAATTGTAGAGATTAATGGCAAAATTTTAATTCTTGATTAGATGCTTGCAAAAGAATTTCTAAAGTAATTCTCTTAAAGTATCAATCTAAAAACACATGGTCAATTGCCTTTAATATAAATTTTTGTATCCTGTTGTGTCTTTTGTGTCAGATCCAAATTATCGCAGCTATAAAAATGTAAATTTCTAGAATTTGCTACAAAAAATAATAAAAATATAAATGGAGAAAACAGTAAAAATACATTACAATGTTATGTTAGATGATGGATTATATAACTTTCCCCTCTTTAGGTCTGAATGTCCTCTTTCAGGGATAAGTACAATTCTGGATGCTTGGTTTAGTTAGATCCTATAGTTTGCATTGCTGATATGGACTGTCCCAAGGGTTGTAAATAAATATTTTGGTGTACAGATCTTGAATGTAGACACTGCTTCCAATGACATGACTCGACGAGCTTAATAAATACACTCAGTATACTGATTTTTTTTATAATTCACCATTGCATCAGTTCTTGTGGTTGCTTGAATGTCACTATAATAGCTGGTGGTTGTGCAACGTTGACGATATTCGATATTCATTGAAGATCTTTGAAGTTGTACATTTGGAGGAAGATTGAAGGTTGCAATTTCAGAGTGGCAACAAATCATTTATGCAGAGGATGTCCTGCTTTATTGCTATGCATTCTTCGTCTGTCCAATATGCGGTCCCATTAAATTCTAGGAAATACCTTTTCCGAGGTATGATAATGACTTCTTGATAGTTTGGTATCGGATAGATATGCGAATAGTTTGCAGTGAAGGGTTGAATAATTAAGCCTTTAATAATCTTTTGAGTTTGATATACACTTGAGAGCAAAAGTATTCGGCCACCTAACCTAACCGTAATTTTAAAAGAATAAAAAGCTCGATTATTGCTCTCTCAAATGATACCAAATTAATCTCTGGTTAGCTCTTGTTTATCGTGTTAACAAAACTTTTGTTATCGTATCCAGAATAAGTAAGACGAAAAAAATTTAATAGATTCACTAATTTTAATACTGTTGGAGGCAAACTTGAAAGATACTATGCAAGCAAATTGCAAGTGTTAGTATTTGTACAAGATGCAGTTTAATATTAAAAATCACTTTTAATTGAAAAGTAATGGGTGGCCGAATACTTTTGCTCTCAAGTTTATTTCTTTTTGTAACAGAAACCTAATTTCGCTAGTATCAGGTAAATTACTAGGAGATTATTATTAAGTTATTAAAGAAAAATTCGTTCAATACTACTTTAGTACATTATTGCCAGAAATTATCATGAGATAATGTTAGAGAATTCACACACGAAGCCAAGCGATCAACTCTTCCAGTAGCTTTGACTAATGTTCAAATTAATCTAACTGAACGTTGAACGAATAATAGCTATTTATGTAAATAGCACAGTGCATAATGTTTACTGTACTTGTACTTTATGGATGAGTGCAATTACTGACCAAGCAAGCAAGGCCAATAAAAAGCATGAGTCTATAACATCCGATTATGTACAAGTGGCATAGAAAGTTTTAAACTGCTGAAATTGACTTATTATCAAAAAAAGTTCAGAAGAAGATTGGACATGTAATAGTTGACATTGGAAAACTACTTTGCTATTACTTCAGCTGATGTACAGGTACTTTATAGTACTAGTAAAATAAAGTACTACATACTTTATTTTACTACTACTATAAAGAGCTACTCTATAGCCGCAAAACTATGTCATATACAGTACTTTATAAGGGTGGCCAGCCTGAACCTAGAAACCTTAAGGTAGTACCGTAGCTACCACGCTAGTCAAGCATATACAAACTCTCGTTTGATTCGGTGAGTAGGTAGAATTCGCGTTTTATCTACGACCATAACTCTTTACTAGAGTATTCATTTTACTTAATATTTTTAAAATTTGTGACTTATGTCATGTATATCACCGTGCATTGATTTTTACGTGCTAAGTTGTTTAGCAACTAGTTTGTAAAATATTCATAAATCATTTATCATACATACATCTCTTGTTGACATTAGCGTGCAATAAAAATTTTATAACACTATCTCACTAAACGTTAACTTTTTACACGAAAATCAGTGTAAAATCTAGTCAATTTTTGTATGATCGTAGATAAAGTTTTTTTTAAACGATTACAAATTAACGTTAATAGAAAAAATGGTATAAAGTATTCGCTTCATAAGACACGTTTTTAGTGCACGCGTCCAAGTTTAGAAAACGACCTGCGTAGTGGGAAGTTTTCTAAAAGACAAATAGAAAAAAATATATATAGAGTATTCATTTCATAAGGCATTTTAATGTCTCTAGAGCGTCTAAACTCGAATGCGTGCGCTAAAAACGTCTGTTATGAAACTAATACTTGAATATACTATGATCTATTTGCGTGTACAAAAGAATACTCGAAACGGCAACATTTTATTTTTTGATTGTTGTTGAGGCACTGTTCTTAAAACGTCAAACCTATTTACGCGGTACATTTGAAAAACAAATGCAGAATTGGAATTTTCAGTGTTAACTTTAAAAAGCAGCTGTTTAAATGTCAAACTTATTTACGCGTATGCTGAATCTGAATTTTACCAATTTTGCCAACTAACAAAAAACAAGTTTTTTCTTAACAAATTTTATTTAAAACTAAAAGTAAGTTATTTTTTAAATGATTAAAGAATAATGCAAATATGTAGTGAAAATTGTATAAAATATTCGTTTCGTAAGACGTTTTAGCGCCTTTGTTCTTGGACGCGTGCGCTAAAAACGTTTCTTAAGAAACTAATACTTTAGTACACTAATTTTACAGAGTCCAGCTAAACTGATCCCTCGATCATTATTTAGGCTTCTCCGGCCATAAAAAACGGCGTGAAGTTTTATATTCCGTTATCATTAATTCTAAACTAATGATTTGATCATCAATTTGGGTATGCGTATACTATTGAAGAAAAAAAACCGGAAAAATGATATTTTACGAACTGGAAAACCGGGAAAAAACCTTGAATTTAAAAGTACCACTTTTGCTGGCCACCCTATATTATGCAGTCTCACATAATATACATTATAGTATTAGCATTAGTGCAGTCAATGAATGTATTGTAGAGTGCATGGAATAAGCGAGAATTTTTTACTTCAGGACTTTGTTAAGCTAAGGTCACACACGGCTACTTTTGCAGCGCAGTTTTAGAGTTGCGGCTGCAAAAGTTTCGCGTGGTGTTCACACATATCCTAAAAGTAGCGCGCAGCATGCAAGTTTTTCTACTGCAGCTACCCTCTAAAACTGCAAGCCTAATAAAAGGCTGCAATAGTGTTCACACACAACACGCTTTTCCAGCGTGCAACCAACAGCTGCAACATAGGTGCAGTATTCTATTATTATTATATTTTATGATTCCTTGGTGTTTCGTCTTGTGCTTATCGGTTTTTAACAAGTTTGAATTAATAAGAAACATTAATTTGTGTCCAATATGGGTGTAATTATAATAACAAAACAAAGCTAACTGCAACAGTTTATTAGCTGTTCTCTTATTAAGGGGATGCATTAAAATACAGACTTAAATTTGTTACAAAATCTTTAAAGTTAAAAACAAATACTGACATTTTTCTGAAAGAAAATGATCTGCTCTGTTGAACGAGGGTATTTGTTTTTGAAATTTTATTTAATTCTTTAAATAAATGAAAGTAAATAAAGTAATAAATTGCATTAAATTATTTCGCTATACTATCTATATACAGGGTCTTCATTAAGTTTGGAACCGGCTTAATATCTTCAAAACTATTAACTGGATTAAATTGAAATTTGGGGTGTGCATTTTATAAATTAATATCTATTGTACCTAATTTTTTCACCTGCTTTGCATCGTTACTTTACGAGATACACAGCCAACTTGATTTTTTTTAAATAGCAATGGGGGTCAAATTTGACATCATTTGAAAGCTTATTTTTTTCTGAGTACCATTATGTAATACACGTGTTGTATCATTTTGACAAAACTCGCCAAAAAAATTAAAATCAACGAAACATGTTTTATCCACAAAATTAAATTTATTACTTAAAATTTACTTTTACTTAAAATTACTTAAATATTTACTGTCAATGTGTAACTTTTGACATTTCTATGAATTTTGTAAGATCACTAGATATTTTAATTTTTAATTTATTCAACACTTTTGATTTTGTGGATAAAACATGTTTCGTTGATTTTAATTTTTTTTTGCGATTTTTGTCAAAATGATACAACACGTGTATTACATAATGGTACTCAGAAAAAAATAAGCTTTCAAATGATGTCAAATTTGACCCCCATTGCTATTTAAAAAAAATCAAGTTGGCTGTGTATCTCGTAAAGTAACGATGCAAAGCAGGTGAAAAAATTAGGTACAATAGATATTAATTTATAAAATGCACACCCCAAATTTCAATTTAATCCAGTTAATAGTTTTGAAGATATTAAGCCGGTTCCAAACTTAATGAAGACCCTGTATATATAAAAGGGAAAGATTGTTTGTATATATGTATGCGATTTTCTCCGTAACCACTGGACCGATTTGGATGAAATTGGTATCATTGGAAAGGTCTTGGCCCAGAATAGAAAATAAGACCAAATTGGACTCTGATCGGCCATCGTGGTCCGAAATAACAGCGAAAAACCCATATATGGAAGTTAAAAATGGGTACTGAGATTGATGTGACAAGAAAATATATATAGATATGTTGTCAATTGTCAAATTTGGTAATTTTTGAAATTTGGAAAATAAAAAGCGAAGCGAAGCGCGCCGGGTATTTGCTAGTTTATTATAAAAATGACATTTCAAGATCCACATGCTAAAAGGATAACATCTTTATAACGTAATTACGTTTAGAAAAACACATAACAAAGTAATTTTTGCGTGATTGAGAAAGGTGACACCTTTAATAAAAAACAAAACACACACTCCACATCAGAAGTCGATTGATACTGCAGGCGCAGCCGCTGCAAAAGTTTCAACCAAATATATATTTTTTGCAGCCATCGCAACTCTTAAAAACTCCATTCACACACGGCTACTTTTTGGACTGCGCGCAGCAAACAAATACTGCATGCAACCGACTTGCATGCGCTACTTTTAAGGTTGCAGGGGATGATCTTAGCTTTAGGAGTAGTTAGTAGGTAAACATACTAAAAGTCCCCGCCCCTGGGAGGTGAGGTAAAGGCGGGAGGGGGGTCGAAAGGTCCCATTTTATGGTTTCTCGCTTATATCGCCTTTAGCTCACCTCCCAGGGGCGGGGACTTTTAGTATGTTTATGTCAAAAATTCTATGTATTAGTATGTTTAAGTCAAAAATTCTCGGATATGCCATGCACTCTACACCCCTCTTTTGAGCACTCATTGACTGAACTATATGTCTATATTATAAATAGCTTTTGCAACGTCTCTTATCATAGATGACATCAAAAATACAAAGGTAGTTAACTAATCAATTATGTATTTTGATAAATCAAAAACATAATTTTTTTTTAATTTGTTAAATGTCATCAATTGTCAAAAATTAATTAGAAGAAACATTGTATGGAGGCGTGCTAAAACGCATTGTTCGTAGGGTTGCAAACTCAGCCGCAAACCTCCCTACTCACATTGTAAAATTCTTTATTTAGTACTTATATCAAAGAATATTAACCTTAACGGAACAAGAAGCGACACTTAAGGCGGTTCGTTTAATGTTTCCACTTCCCTTTTTCGTGACCTTCAAGCACGTCAGCCATTTTGCCAGGGTGCTATACAGCGCGCGAATTTAAAATTGATAAATATGGGTAGAGGTAGAAGTTGGTACAACCACACGTAAGATTTATTAATGATAATATAAATTGGAGTAGGTAATCAACATAAGCAAATTATACAGGTTTTTTTTTATTCATAGGTAATTACATCGACTGTTAATAAAATATTACAAATGTAAAATATGAGCAAGTTTCCGTTGCTTTCGAGGCGTGTTTTTCAATTCGAGATTGAAACGTTTCAATGTATGAAATATCTTCATTCGACAAAAAAGCTTCATCAAAAAGTCCAGCAGAAATTGTGGGCATTTTGGTGTATATTTAATCAATTTAAACAAATTTAACAGGTTATGCCCAACACGTGATTGAATAGCGATGTTTTTAAAGTTACTTTCAAACACAATACGCCCCGGTTCACATGCGAACAGCTGACTGACCGTTCATCTGGCCCTCAGCTGCTGTTCAACTGACACTTCCAGTAAACATGCGCATTAGAAAACACTTTCACCCCATTCGCATTAGTGTCGCTTCTTGTTCCGTTAGGTTAATATTCTTTGGTTATATCATAAATACTCATCGAATGCATGTTATTATCAGGCATTAGACACCAACAAGACATCATTGCCCAGGTTTCGGTTTGCAATATTTTTTTGTCCTGAACACGTAAACAACAAGTTTAATCTTGTTTATTGTTTCTATCCTTACTTTGTGAAACTCCTTAATCATGAAATAAAGATTTCATGATTATTATTGGTACACTTAAAGTTATCTTCCTAATCTAATAAACAATTGATGAAACGGATTTGAGCGGGTTTCCTCCTTTAAGTAACGAATAGGCGGGCATGTTTCGTTACAGTGCTGGTGGCGCCCGTTGCTTATTAATATTAACTAAATCTTTGTAGCTAATTAAATTTTTTGCAATTTTTTGACTATGTTACTTAATAAGCTTCTTAGGCAATTAATCATATGACATTACTGTCGAGTAGTGCGCAACGCCTGCAACCTGCCATTCAGTAAAAGTTCTAAAACTAATATTGAAACAGGCTTCCCGGTTGCCCGTGCCCGGCCGTACCCATGCAGGGGAGTCGGAAGTATGATTCAGAGAGGGCGGACAGCCGCCTCTGTCTTAAAACAGGAGGGGTCGTCGCCCTCCCTAGAAACGAGGATAAAAGAATGAATATATTTATTTATTTTAATTAAATATGCGATTAATTTGTGTTTAGTAATACAATTATTATTAATAAATTCAGTTGCATTCTCGTTTATTTATTTTTTCTTAGTTACTTATTCTTACTAAATTAAAAACTATTATCTTAATTTCCCACTCAATCGTTTGACTCATAAAAGCAGGAATGGGAAAATGGTTCCAACTTTTTATAAAGATACTCGTCATTAAATTCTTTGTTTGCGTTTGTTAGATGGTAAATCTGTTTGCAGATATTCGTTAGTTCGCCCATCGTTTATTGCAGTGGTTCTTAACCTGTGGACCGCGGACATCCGGAGGTCCGTAATAGCCTAATAGATGGTCTGGGAAGACTTATTATCAGAGACGAGCAAAATAGTAAAGCACAAAACCACATTTGCTAGGGAGCGTAAAGTTTTATTCATTACTACTTATTAATAATATAAACTTCGAATTGAAACCGCTTTAAAATGTGGCGGCTCGATTGTATTTGAGGTATAAACTAAATATAATTCCATATATTTTTCATGATTTGTAACGACTACCTGCGTTAAAATAAATAAATATTCACTGGCGTGGCTACGATTTTAATAAATTTAATTCAAATATCAATACTAAATTTTACCTTATTGAAATCGACAAGAAATATTAAAGTAACATCAATAAAAATGATGTCATAAAAGGGTTTCAATGACAAGGCTAACTATTTTGCTCGTCTTTGGTAATATTATATTATTTAATTATTTCTATTATCATGTTATTATTATTATTGTTATATTATTTAAAATAATAAATACGAAGAAAAGATTGCGACGAACATTCTATCTTTACGTTGTCAAAAATTACAAACATTGTCAAAATGTTCAAAGTTGGTGATTTCACAAATTATTAAAAAATGAGAAGCCTCACACGCTTGATGATTTTCCTAAATCACGGCGAAAAAGAGGCCTTGTAAATGCAAGAGCTGAGAAGAATGTTGTGATGCTGTTAAAGTCAGAAAAATGTTTGCTGTACGTAAAATAGCAAAAAAGAAAGGCGTTAGCGTAGGTACTGTACAAAATATCAAAGAGAGATATACGGACTTACAGAAAGCAAATTGGGATATTTTGTAGGTGGTTCTAACGAGCCGCGCTGCGAACCATGGACCTTAGACAAGATCGAGCTCATCCGAATCATTAAAATCTGCGTAAAAACCGATTGATCCGGCGGCACACATGTTTTCTAAAATGCACTGACTAACACGTGGTTGATGAATGATGAAAGAGAAATTCACCGAACTGTAGGAACACCGCTGTTAATGCAAATTCACTGGCTTGTTCGAACTCGCGTCTATATCCCAACAGTAATGATTCCTTTTGCGCGTGCGTTATTTGTTACCACGTGTTCTCGAATCCAAAATTCCTAAATAAAATAGATTGTTGTTTTGGTTCCAAGAACTTCCATTCCACATAACAAAAAAAATAGAGCATCAGGCACGTTGGTTGCCTCCCTTACATAAACGAAAAAACAAAAAAAGAAGACTGAAACATCGTCATGTAATAAATTCTCACCTAATTTACTTCTTGAGATTCAAAATAATGACTGATTAAATTTCTTCACTGCAATAATAATTAAATGATAGAATTTTTTTATTTTTAGTCAATAAAATCTTAAGGAAATTATAGGATTTCAGTTTTCACCAAGGCGCCTACTACTTCAGGACGGCTCTGCAAGTCTTAGAACTTTCATGACAATACTGTATAACTAGTATGTAGAAAACTATGTGAAAATCGTACTTTGTATAACAGTAAACAATGTTAATATTGTAACGAATAATAAACCCACATATGACGTCATCAAACATTCTAGATGAATGAGTCATCAACTGTATGACTCATCAATAACACCTGCGTGTATGACTCATCAACACGCCTCATCGACGTCATTTATCAACAGCTGCATGCATGACTCATCAACACGTCATCGAGCATTCTAGATGTATGAGTCATCGTATGAAAGATATAAATTGAGTCGCGAGTAGAAGGGGGCAGTTAATGTTTGACCAGCATAGTGAAATGTACTGTGAATAAATAATGTTAATAATTATTGTAATACATAAATAGCTTTTATATAAATAGTCCTCATATAAATTTGTAAATACCTAGCATTAAAATAGTTGTTAAATACTTTATAGTTATAGTGTTTTTAATTAAGTGTATGTAAATTCATATTTCTCTTATTAATAACGATTTAAACAGCATTTTTGTTATTATTTTAAAAAGAACGTTACAGTGGTGTCAAGTGTGGGGGATTTAAAATAAATAAAATTACGTAATAAACAAAGTGCTGTGAGAATAAACTGTTAGTGTTAAAAACAATTACAACTAATAATTAAAATGGCGATGAAATTGTTAAAAGATCTGAAGGTGATAGACTTAAAACATGAACTGGAAGAACGAGATTTGGATACAACGGCCCTTAAAAGCGTATTAATACATCGGCTAAGAGAATGGCTTTTGGAACAGAAGGAAGACCCTGAAAGTTTCTTCTTCGAAATACCTGGACCCGCAATTGATACTAGCTTGTTGTTAAGTAAGATGGAAGAGAATTCGAGAATGTTAAAAAAAGATTTACTGGAAAACTCTAGATTGCTCAAGGAAGAATTATTAGAAAAGTCTGAAGAAAGTTCTAGAAAGCTAATGGAAAACACTAAAGCACTGGAAGAAAAAGTCTTGGAAAATTCTAGAAAGTCCGAAGAAAATGTTAGAATGCTAAAGGAAGAAGTACTGGAGAATTCCAGGAAATCTGAAGAAAATTCCAGAAGGCTTAAAGAACATTGCAGGACAATGTCAAAGCGTTAGAAGATAAAGTTTTCGAAGAATTTTTTGAGAATGCCAGTGCGTTAGGACGGTTAGAAGGTAGATTGGCGGAACAAGATAGGGTAATAAAGATGGTAGAAGAGAAAATAGCCCAAATGCAATTACCACCAACAGATAACAAAGACGACATAACCGAAATGTTGGAAGATAGAATGAATCAACTACGGTTTCCCTCAACTTCTGAGTGGCCGTTTAATGAAGTAAAGAAACAGTTTAAAGAAGAAAAGGGTCCTGTCGTAGGGATAAAAGTAAAACCACCCACGTTCGATGGAAATATACCTTGGTCCACCTACTACAAACAATTTGAGGCGGCCGCTGGGGCCAACGGATGGACAGGCAAGGAAAAAGTCGTTTCTTTAACTGTGGCTTTGCGTGGAGACGCGTTGAATGTTCTGCAAACAATCCCAGCAGGACAGGAAAATAATTACCAATTGTTAGTGTCTAGATTGGAGATGAGATATGGAGACGCGCATCTTCAACAAGTGTATCACGAGCAAGTGAAGAATCGTATCCAGAATAATGGAGAAAGCCTTCAGGAGTTTGAAGCCGATGTTGCGCGGCTTGTCCGATTGGCGTACCCTACGGCACCCGATTCATTTCTGGGACAACTCGCTGTGCAGACCTTCATTGATGGGTTAAGAGACGGGGAAACACAACAATCACTGAGCTGGCACGACCAAGAACAACTGATGATGCGATTGCTCAAGCCTTAGAATTTGAAGCTGCAAAACAAGCGTCCCGAGGTCAAGGGTGTGTTCGGGCCGTTGTGGAAGAAGAAGAAGGTTCTAAAGATCACCTAGAGGAGTTAGTACTGAGAGTTCTTCGGAAGGAAGAAAGCCGTAAGAAGAATCATCAAGAAGTTAGAGGGCCTCGTTGTTGGAATTGCGGCGAACAAGGGCACATACGACGTCGTTGCCCTAAAACGGGTTCAGCAGCCGGAAAACTAAAGGAGGTCGACGAGAGGGGGCGAACGTTGACCTTGAGTAAAGATGCCCCGAAGATGCCTTGATTACTTGGTAACCAAGCAGTTTTACTACCAGAAACCGAGTTACGCCGACTTGTGGAGGGCATTATGGAATTTGAGGATCGAGTTGCTTACCAGAAGAATTAACAAATTGGCAGTTCCCAAACTCGGCTGTGGGCGGGGCCAGCTGGATTGGAGAATCGTTAGAAACATGCTGGAAGTTGTCTTTAGAAGTACGGACGTCAAGATCTTCGTCTGCAGTTTTGACCCACAGCCCGCATTAAGGCCAACGAAGAATGTAGACTGTTACTTCTACCGTAATGGAACGTGTAGTCGAGGTGAAGACTGTCGATATCGTCATGACCCGTTCTACAGGAACCAGAGCATAAAACCTGTTCTGGGACAGAACAGACGAAGAGGGGGGCAGTGTAACAAGAGAGAAAAAGAAAGAACCTCTTCTTCACACAACAAATGGAATATTCTACAGCATTCGAGAGAATGACGCATCGCACCAAGTATGTATACCAGACGCGGTTTATCTAGCGCCTTCGAGAAATACATAGTAGGTTCTAGCGGCTTCTGGTACGATTATATGAGGGTATAAAATCGACTTCGCGGATAAAATAGGATCAGTCAACAGCGAGTAATTAACTGTGTATCACGAAATAAATAGTAAATGTAAAGATAAATGTTGTATTAGAAATTCATAGTCTGTAAATAATAGTTTTAATGGTTTATAATCATAGCGTTAATTTATAATGTATTCATTAGTGTTTGTAAATAAATATTTCTTTGTGAATAGACGATTTAAACAGCACTTGTGTTATTATTTTAAAAAGTACGTTACAATACGGATGTGAAGATCTTAGTCTGTAGCTTCGATCCCCAGCCCGCATCAAGGCCAACAAAGAGTGTAGACTGTTATTTCTACCGTAATGGAACATGCACTCGAGGTGAAGACTGTCGATACCGTCACGACCCTTTCTACAGAAACCAGAGGATAAAACCTGTTCTGGAACAGAACAGACTTGAAGAGGGGGGCAGTGTAACGAATAGTAAACCCACATATGACGTCATCAAACATTCTAGATGTATGATTCATCAACTGTATGACTCATCAATAACACCTGCGTGTATGACTCAACACGCCTCATCGACGTCATTTATCAACAGCTGCATGCATGACTCATCAACACGTCATCGAACATTCTAGATGTATGAGTCATCGTATGAAAGATATAAATTGAGTCGCGAGTAGAAGGAGTCAGTTAATGTTTGACCAGCACAGTGAAATGTACTGTGAATAAATAATGTTAATAATTATTGTAATACCTAAATAGTTTTTATATAAATAGTCCTCAAATAAATTTGTAAATACCTAGCATTAAAATAGTTGTTAAATACTTTATAGTTATAGTGTTTTTAATTAAGTGTATGTAAGTTAATATTTCTCTTATTAATAGACGATTTAAACAGCATTTTTGTTATTATTTTAAAAAGAACGTTACAATATGCTACCTGGACTCTGTATAATATCTATAGAGATGAAGAAAGAAATATAATAAATTATTTACAAAACATAAATCAGTCCCAAACTCATTTTAAAACAATTAAACAATTTACAGAACTACACAAGTCAAATATCAACGCGGGCAAAGCCGTGGACAAAGATTATCGAGCGATATACATAGTTATCTTATTATAGAAGAGTTTTATTTAACCAGAAAGTGCCCTTCAGTTTCGTTGGGCATACCTTGTAAAAAGTACCACCCTAGCTCATGTTGTAGTTTATCCTTAAGTTAAGCAGAATTTACTTGTCGCCAAAAAAAATAACTGTGCGGGGTTGCGGGAGAGGGGGTTTTAGGAAAAAGGGATGAAATTGAATTTTTATGTTATTTGTTGCGGAACATCATTCGCTATGTTGTGACAAAACTGTAAATGGTTACATTTATATTTAAGTTGTCAAAAAAGCATTTAAGATATTTATTTACATTGTTTCTTACGCGAACTCCTACTTTTAAAGTCGATTTTCTCGAAACAGCGCTTTTAAGGTTTAACAAAATTACATTTAACACTTAATATCTTCAAATCTAGTACATATTAAGAAAACACTACTGGAATAAACGTTTTGCGTTGATTTTCTGTGAACACAATGGTGCTTTTATTTTTGTCATAGATATAATAAAAGCGAAGATATCTGCAAAACAACGGAAAGAGTACCGCGTCTCGTTTTTGCTGTTGGTTAACGAAAAAGTATTTTAGCACGGTAATAATGCCTAGTTGAAGTTATGTCTTACCCACGGTAAATAAAATATTTAATTTAATTTAATTTATTTATTTCATTCCAACAGAACAAAGTTCCACTTACAGGAAATATACAATAAATATCATTAATAATATAGAACCTAAAACATAAAACGTGATACGTGATTCAATAATAACACAAAAATATTAATACATATACATCATAATTAATTCTAGAATTCAAATAAATTACATAGATATTACGAATGATTAAATCTGTAAAATAAGTTAAATTCAAAATTAATAACAACAAATAATTAATAAAATTTAGTTAGTAGTTAAGTAATATAAGATAGATGAAAAACAGAAGTTAATATGATAAAGTATGTCAGAAATGAACAAGATACTGGTACAATTAATAAATAATTGAAATAAATTTACCTAATTACTATATCGTGTTACCGAAACATATGTTTAAGAATTTAATGTAAAGAAATATCTGTTAAAAGTAATTGTAACGAAAGTACACCTATGTGAATATTATAATAGAAATATTACATAATTCTTCTAAATAATTAAAATAAATAAAATAAACATCATTAATTTTATTAACGTATACTAACAGGATGATTATTATGCAAATTGCGAAGGCAATACCTACACTGCCTGTATGTAACATTAAAGAGGTCTAATTCAATGCTTATGCTATTATATGCTCTCATCATTGCTATTACAGGCGATATCATCAATATATTTGTTCTTGGGCAATTATGTACAAAATCACTTGAAAATCGAGTGCGCATGTCTGGAACATGAAAATTAACTTTTGCTAGTAAGTTAGGTACATGCACCAAATAATTGATAATTTTGTATAAAAATAAAATTAATTGGTGTTGTCTTCGAGTTGCCAATGACTCGATTTTAAAATGATCTAAGAGAGAATTGTAGTCATTACTGCTAATTATTATTTGAAATTTGAAAGCACAATATTTTAGAAATTTTTTCTGAATCTTTTCAATACGTAGACTATAACTTACATACAAAGGGTTCCAAATAACTGACGCATATTCTAGTTTCGATCTAACTAAAGCATTAAACAGAGTAATTAAGGTTTGACAGTTATTAAAGGATCTTGTGTTTCGAATAACAAACCCAAGCTGTTTGGATGCTGCACTGATTATCAATTCATAGTGATTATTGAATCTAAGAGCCTCGTCAAAGCATACTCCCAAATCAGTACATCCATTAACCCTACTAATTGTTACGTTATTCATACTATAATTATATATAGTGTTAACCTTTTTACGACAAAACGTCATGCATTGACACTTATTGATATTAAACAAAAGTTTATTATTTATTGACCATAAACAAATTCTATTCAAGTCTTCCTGTAAGCGATGACAGTCACTTACCGAATTTACAATGTTAAATATTTTAAGGTCATCCGCAAAAAGAAGTACTTGAGAAGACTGTATGCATTCAACTATGTCGTTTATAAAAATTATGAATAGCAATGGTCCTAGTGTACTTCCCTGAGGTACACCAGACGAAGCTAGAAAGGGCTCAGATTTGTATCCGTTACAACATACAACTTGTGTTCGACAATTCAAGTAACTTTTAAAAAATATATGTTCTTATGCGTTTTACACATTGCATATCATACACAGTGGCGTAGTTATTTATTATTTCTTTCTTAAATTCATACAAGCAAAGATATTCATCAATAACTAAAAGCCGTCCTAGGATATAATCTGTGGTTTTACAGACTTACAATTAGTAAGCTACAACTATATTACACCAGTACTTTGTATGTAACCACAGAAAATTTGTATAGTTGTTAAATAATGTTGACTAAAAAAAGGCAAAATTAAAAAAATCACATGTTGGATTTAAAATTATTTCTTAATAAAATCATGAAAATATTTTGGTACTTACACCTCTTTTCATGGATTCTTTATAAAATTACAAAGACAACTCAATTCAAATTAAAAATGCATATTGTGTAATTATTTATTAACTATTAGAAATGAAAAAATTAAGAAAGAAAAACTGAGTAAACGAATTTACTATGAATACTTGGAATTCCGAATCTGCTTCGATGTCTGCTTTTGGTAAATCATTTTTTATGTTTTTGCATCTTCCAGGTCGTTGGAATGCAATAAAATTTATTTTTCATGCTGCAACAAATTATCGTCAAGCAATCGCAAAAAAATTAAATGTGTTATGTAATTAGTTTCAATTTAGTTTTTTACAATTGCTCGACGAAAATTTGTTCCTGTTGAAAAAATTGCATGAAAACTAAATTGTCTACTAGAACTACCAGTCAATTTACTGGTATAGGAAAACAAACAGAAGATAGCAATTTGATTACGAGTACATTACCAAACTAAAGAGTGGTTGAATAGTTTATTAGTCAAACCCAATTTAGAAAGCTTTTGTAAATTACGGATGTCAAAAAGTAGAAACTGGAATAGTTCAAGTTCTCGCAACCCAGGAATTAGTATCTAAAAATGTTATATCTCTGAATACTTGCATTGTGTAGCAATTGGTTGTAATTTAATTTTTTTGCGATTGCTTGACGATAATTTGTTGCAGCATGAAAAATAAATTTTATTGCATTCCAACGTCCTGGAAGATGCAAAAACATAAAAAATGGTTTACCAAAAGCAGACATCGAAGCAGATTCGGAATTCCAAGTATTCATAGTAAATGCGTTTACTCAGTTTTTCTTTCTTAATTTTTTCATTTCTAATAGTTAATAAATAATTACACAATATGTATTTTTAATTTGAATTGAGTTGTCTTTGTAATTTTATAAAGAATCCATGAAAAGAGGTGTAAGTACCAAAATATTTCCATGATTTTATTAAGAAATAATTTTAAATCCAAGATGTTATTTTTTTAATTTTGCCTTTTTTTAGTCAACATTATTTAACAACTATACAAATTTTCGGTGGTTACATACAAAGTATTGGTGTAATATAGTTGTAGCTTACTGATTGTAAGTGTGTAAAACCACAGATTATATCCTAGGACGGCTTTTAGTTATTGATGAATATCTTTGCTTGTATGAATTTAAGAAAGAAATAATAGATAACTACGCCACTGTGTATAATATGCAATGTGTAAAACGCATAAGAACATATATTTTATATTATATACGTTGATTCTCTATATTCTTTCTTACTTTCTTGGCGTGACTATTTCGCTTATGCAACACTTTATACACATTTGTGTTTAGATTGTGGAAATTTTACACTAAACTAATTTTAGAAAAAAGTTTTGTTTTCAGAGCCTTACTCCATGTGATTATTTTCAATGCTACAGAATGGCTGGGACGTTATTTTTTGCTTTTTTTATTTACGTTTTTAATGGTTTCTAAAATATTCTAAAGTCATTTTTAGATGTTTCCTAAAGTTTTTTGGTACTGATATAAAAAATCGTCGATTTTTTAAGCAAATTTTTTAACTTTATTAAAAATGATGAAATTACATAAAATTATTTTTTCAAATATGGGATTTTCAAAATAATTTTTTTATAAAATTTGGCAAATTTAAAGAAATGACTGTAAATTTTTTAGCAAAAACACAATAATTGAAATCAAAATAATTTTGTAAGAACTCCGATAAGTGCTAAAGTTAAAATTGTAGTATTCTCGAATACATACAGAAAGGCGGAAAATTAATTTTAAAACGACTACGGTAAAAATATAAAAACTTTTGTGTGAACTCCGATAAAGCTAAAATAAAATTTACTGTAATAAAAAATGGCCCATTTTGAATAATGGGGTGGGGACCATCAGCAACAAAACTTTATACCCGCATAGCGGGTATTACAACCTAGTATTTTATTTACCGTGGGTAAGACATAACTTCAACTAAGCATTATTACCGTGCTAAAATACTTTTTCGTTAACCAACAGCAAAAACGAGACGCGGTACTCTTTACGTTGTTTTGCAGATATCTTCGCTTTTATTATACCTATGACAAAAATAAAAGCACCATTGTGTTCACAGAAAATCAACGCAAAACGTTTATTTCAGTCGTTTTTTCTTAATATGTACTAGATTTGAAGATATTAAGTGTTAAATGTAATTTTGTTAAACCTTAAAAGCGCTGTTTCGAGAAAATCGACTTTAAAAGTAGGAGTTCGCGTAAGAAACAATGTAAATAAATATCTTAAATGCTTTTTTTGACAACTTAAATATAAATGTAACCATTTACAGTTTTGTCACAACATAGTGAATGATGTTCCGCAACAAATAACATAAAAATTCAATTTCACCCCTTTTTCCTAAAATCCCCTCTCCCGCAACCCCGCACAGTTATTTTTTAAGTAACTTTTTTAAGTAAATTCATAAACTACAACATGAGCTAGGGTGGTACTTTTTACAAGGTATGCCCAACGGAATGAACGATTTCAGCCTAATAAAACTCTACTATTAGCCTGGTTTAATTTTCGAAGACGGTACATTGCTGATAGTATGCAACATAATTAACTAAAAAATACGGCCTAGGTATTACAAAGAGTATGATTTAACTAACAGGGCATCCAGTATTAAAAATTAAAAACCCTATGCCTATGATAATCTTTCCGTAATTCCTAGATATGAGCCGATGATATAGATCAAGATACCTTTAATTAGCTGAATAGTGACGATCTTGTACCCGTATATTTAATAATACATTCCAAAACAAAAAGAAAAGACTATTTATTTTTCTTTACAATACATGCAATAGGACCAACCAATGAATTTCGAGTAAAAATAAATTTGGGTGAGGTTGGCCCAAAGAATACTCATTATTAGTGAGTGGACCGCGATATATGTAAGAGTTAAAAGTAGCATTTTATTTTGTGAATAGGAAAAGTTTGTGAAACGAGGCATAGCCGAATTAAGCAACCCTACGGTTAAAAAAAGTGAAACACATACATTTTTTCTACAACCGCTGTAAATTTATTTAAACAGGAATATAAAGAGTTTTTAATTGTATTAAATATTTGATGACCCTTTTTTTAAACGTGAAAAACAGTTGACAAGGATTTTTAACACTAGTAGTAAAAATGGTTTACTTTTTTTTGGTACACTTTTAATACACTACGCCACAATATGGCATTTTTAATTAATCCAACTACAAGCTGTTAAAAGAGCTACTGTTAATACTATCAGTTGTACAAAAATAATTAATTGTTAATTGATAATTTATAAAAAAAGAAAATACAGATTGTACTGAAAGTTCAATGCCTTTCTATGTTTGTATATAAGTAAAACCTTTAAAAACGAGGGACATAAAACACCATCCTGTTATTCCCGTCACCTTGTTATTGAATTATTAGAGTAATTCTGAACAGGATGTAAGAGGGACACATAGCGAATTTAAAACGTGTAACAACCATTGTAGTTTATCAACGATTTAAGACCACTCGACTCTACTCAACAGAAAGCACCTTCCATTCTTCCAAGAGCGTACCCGAACAAGTGGGGAGAAAACCGGTACTCGTCGTGTGGTGCTCTCGTATCGGAAAAGGTTTCCGTGGCGCGAATGCTAAATTCTCACCCATTTCATATAGACTGTATTGCATTTTCAACACGTGGTGCGCGTCCGGCATGGTTTATTGCTGATTTCAATTAATATAAAAAGTAAAAGTTTTCACTTAAATTAAAACGGTTTCACCTAATTGAATTTGTTAAATAACTTATTAAAAATGGGTAAGAAGGAAAATAGTGAGACATCATCGGCGAATTCTTCTCCTGGTGTGAAAATGAAGAAAGAATTGACACTGGTTGATGGGGTTGCTATTATAGTCGGGATAATAATTGGAGCTGGAATTTTTGTGTCGCCAAAAGGAGTTTTGCGATATTCTGGATCCATAGGGCAAGCTCTAATTGTATGGGTACTATCAGGATTATTATCAATGATAGGAGCGTTATGCTATGCAGAACTGGGTACGTATTGACTATTATTTATAGAGGTAGAAAGAACGCGTGTATGTTGCGTCATACTTTTTTCGCCAGTCAAGGATGAGATAGTTTATACCAGCTGCTGATTTAAAGCCTTTTTTCTGCTAATGTTTAAATAATTCTTATGTAATGTTATTTTATATCAAACAGTTTTTCATTTTTTTTAAATAATGTTATGCTGATACATAGGTAGTATACTGTAAAATTGACGGCCTCATTAATGTGCTTACACAATAGCGTACTATATTCATTTAATAAATGTAACCGCTGATAAGGGAACAATCTACTTTTATGATAATTCTGTAAGCGAGAAATTCATTATGTAGGACGTAGACACTGTTTATAAATTATTTATAATTTTATCGCTCTCTTGTATTACGTCTGACGATGGAGCTACAAAAGTATAATCAATTTTTGATGCTATGGAAAAGTAGTATTTGAAGCTCGAAGAATTGCAAAAAAAATTTATTGTTGCTATTATGCCATAAACCATGTTGCGTTTGTGTAGACGATTTTCAACAGAGATAAGTTTTATTGTTGTTTCTCAATAATAACAATTTATTATGCTAACGCTAACCATTAAAAACTTTAATTGTATGGCTTTAACGATTTTAAAAATATATTGGACAAACTGTAACAATTTATAAATGTAATTTTATTCATTATTTGACCTATATAAATATTATCAAATTGATTGTGTAATTTAAATATTTTCTCTAAAGATTCGAGCAATGCCCTTTTCTTGAGCTGTCTATGTGTAATTGTGTACTATTAATTGCAATGTGCATTCTGCAGTATATTTGCAACAAGGTGTATTTTCTTTCCTTTTTCTTTGTCAGCAGCGACAAGTTGCACTGTGCATGCACTGTGGGCAGGTATAATAAGGAGGCATTCGCCGTTATTATTACGAAGATGATTGCTGACAAGTGGTAAAAGGAAACCTTAAAAGAAGTGTCAATAAATTAGATAATATTGCATTTGTAGGGTTCTACCATAGAATGGTTCTACCCAACGCACTTAATTATTAAAAATGGAATCTATTTTAGTTGGACAAAAATCAAATTTTGATTTCTTTCACTTAATTATATTAGTGGCAGTGGCGTAACTACAGCCCCCGCAGACCCTGCGATGCGAGGGCGCAACTTTCCGAAGGGCGCCGCTTTCGTAAAATTTTATTTCGTTGGGAATAGAAATTTTGAAACAAGCATTGGAAGTAAACAAACATGGCAATGAATTATTATTAATTATTGCATATTTTATTTTAACAAAAGTTACCTACGTATTATAACTGTATCCAGAGTCACAGAAGGTAAAAAAAGTATCAAACAATGACTGTAACTTTTTAATGTGAATAGTTACAAACAAATGTTTGAGTTACAAACAAATGTTAAATACAAAATTGTTTCGGTTATCCCGATGCATATATTGTCGAGGGGTCTCTCACTCCCAAAAATTCTGTACACCTATTGCCGCTTTTCGGCAATAACTGTCTTTATTCCCGTATTGCTGCATTAATTTCCCTATTACCGTATTTATTTCCGAATTCCAGGCATGATCTTAGCAGTGGGTGTATTTAAATGAAAGGTGTTTTATTGTTACTGACTGAATTTTGCAAAAGGCCGTAGCTCAACTAAGAAAAATGTAAACAAAATTCCTCACAAATAAAAATGATCTGTAAAAAATAGTTTTGTATTCAATCATAACATACAGGGTGTTCCAAAAAGGTTTTGCCAAACTTGAGGGGGTTATAGGGGGCATTGAGGTGAAAATGTTTTGCATAAAAAAAACCCTAGTCGGAAATGAGCCGTTTTGGCCCTGGGGTATTTTTTATTGAATATAACGCAAAAATATAAAATTATAATAATGGTTCTAAATGGCGACCCCCAACCAGGTTATATAAATTTGTCCGTCGAATCATGGAATCGCGCACCCGTTGAAACGTGTGGATCTTGCTGCACGAAAAGACAGGCTGCCATCACTCTCCCCAACAGTTCCTCTTGGGTGGTTTCAGGAGTTTCATAGACCAAAAACTTAATGTAACCCCAGAGGAAAAAATCCAAAGGAGTTAAATCGGGACTTCGCGGTGGCCACCTGATAGGTCCCCCCTTCCGATCCATCGCCACCTGATAGGTCCCCCCTTCCGATCCATCGCCCAGGAAATTGTTGGTTAAGGTGATCCTGCACAGTACGGGCAAAATGTGCAGGTGCACCGTCATGCTGGAACCACATCCTGTCCCGTGTACCCATAGGAACGTTTGCATTGTTCAATAGCTCAGGAAGTACGTCTTGCAAGAAATTTAGGTAGATGTTACCATTGAGCTGAGGTGGAAGCAGGAACGGACCAATTAAAAAGTCGCCAATGCCGGCCCACATGTTAATAGCGAATTGGTTTTGATGTGCTCTGCTCCATGCGGTGTGAGGATTGTGATCGTTCCATATGGGGCTTGGTAAAACAAGCCTCATCGGTAAATAAAATGAGCGAACCAAAATTCGGTTGGTTTGCAATACGTTTCAAAAACCATTCGCAAAATTGTACCCGTGGCTGATATAATCATGCGGACCTAGTGCTTGCATTTTTTGAGAGTGGTAAGGGTGCAATAGCTGCTCTTGAAGTACCCGCCACACTGTTTGATGAGCAGCATTTATTCGATGCGCTATTGCACGCGTGCTGGTGGTAGCTTGTTCATCAATTCGATGCAAAACTTCTTCCTCAAAAACCACTGTCCGTGCAGTTCGTGGATGTCCGGTTCCTCCATCTGGTTTAAAGTTGCCTGTTGCTTTTAATCGACGATGGATTGCCGAAAATGTTGTTCGGCAAGGATGTCGGAGATTCAAAAAACGCTCAGCGTAAAGACGCTCAGCTTCTCTAGCGTAACATCTCGTTTCGCCATAAATAAGATGCATGTCTGCATACTCTTCAAACGTAAATTCGACCATTTTGACAGTTTAATCCCAAAAGTTTGTCACACACGAAACAAATGTGAAGCAATTACTTATCTGCGACCACGAACAACTACAATCAATTTTTAACAACATCGTGTGTAGGAAATCCAGTTGATAAACGCTTATCAACCGAGACTTAGCTTAAGACACAAAATTGTTTATTTTGTTTCTAATCATTGTTTGCGTTATCTTCAATAAAAAATAATTGGATATCGAAGTCTATTATCAACAAGTTGACATTACGTTTTTTAACAAAAAATAGTCCAGGGCCAAAACGGCTCATTTTAGAGTAGGGGTTTATATGCAAAAGATTTTCACCGCAATGTCCCCTATAACCCCCTCAAGTTTGGCAACACCTTTTTGGAACACCCTGTATATACATTACATCTTTAAGTGTTGTTAGAGTAACTGAGAACCGAATACGTGAAAAGAAGAACATATATCATCAGATAGATCGACTCTAAGAAATACAAAAAAGACACAATGAAAGAAATAACAAAAATTGATTTGAAAAGTAAGAATCCCAATGTAAATAAAGTAAGTAAATAAAATTCAAAAATAATTAAAAAGACTGATAAGTTTTAATTAAAATAGAAACTCCTTCAAATCTTTTCAAGTCTTTGTATAACTCGTTAATGGAGACCCCATTCGAACGACTGATTTTGAATGGGTAAATTCTAGTAAAACTTACAGGATCATAAAATATAAATTCCGAATCTACTTTCTGAATGTCGTCTTCTTCGGCTATATGAACTTTCCAGATCTTATTTCAAGAGTCTTTATCAATATCCAAAATTCGTCAAATGTAACAACGGGTGTCCTAAAATATTACATAATATTTTTCTAATTCCAGCTTTACCTTCCATTTTGTTTCTTGCATGTTTCCTTCCTCTAAGTCTGCAAGTCTCGATTTCGCTGTACGTGAACAATCGGTCTCGAGCGTATAGAAATGCATCGATTACAAATAACATAATATTATGTTATTTATATTATTAAAAATATAAATAATTAAAAACTCGCAAAACTAAAAATACCTGGAAAATCATCATAAAACCTTTAACTTGGAATTGCGTAGATCGGCCCAGTAGAACTCTCAAACGAAGCGTAACAAAAATAAGTCTTGTGTTTAAATAGGTATAAAATAGTTTAAAATTATATTATTTTAGGTATTTACGTAAAGTGAGCTAACCTAAAAATTAAGTGATTGTTTTTTTAAATTTTCTATAACTTCACATTTCAGAAAATAATTATTCTTAGCTAATTCCATGCCAAATCACATAATTTAAAAACATAATCGTGCTTCGATATCTCACATTTTGTTCAGTTTTTTTCTTTGCTTAGATACATATGAAATTACATTAATTTTTCAGATTTTTTGGATGAAGAATGGCTGAACTAAAGGTTGTTTACGTTAACCAGTCGCAACGCATAAATAAACTTGAAGTTGGCTCGCCCTTGAAGCTTCATTTACGATGATGCGCATTTGCGTACCGTGTGTGCTTAACTAGCTCTTACGGTGTCAGCGTAATATGGAATTACGGAAGTACTCTCTCTACAGAACGTACAGAAAGCCCAACAATTTCTCCAACTAAACCTTTAATAGCTGTTAGAGTCATTTCTGGATGCTGTTCACACAACTTCATATAGTTATTAACTATGATCTCCTTTTCGCGTCTGGAAATTGCGACTTGTTTCTTTTTTAAAGGAGTGTTTTCTTGATTTTCCGCCATTCTTGAACACTTACACAAACCCAACACTTACGAAACTAATGCAACTGCACAGTACAAACATTAACGAGAACTGATTGTATATACGTGTTTCCGCATTTATGTGAAGTAGTTTAAGCACAATGAAACCACGTGCGCGCCGACCAATAGCATTGCTTATGGCTGTTTACGTCATTGCGACAGGTTATTTTGGACAAGGTTTAGAAATTTTGATACAAATTCTGTTACCCGACACTCTACATCATCTAACTAAAATTGTCAACTCCCTTATCTCTTGTCCGTTTCTTGATATACCCTAAAAGATCCAAAAACTAGCTTTAATCTGACACCTGGATGAGCCAGATAACTGAAAAAATAAGGGAGTTATGACAAGATTAGTTAGATGATGTAGAGTGACGGATAGAAGAATTTGCCAAAAATCGAAATTTTCAAAAACTTCTACTTTGGCCATTTTTAATCCAAAAAAAATCAGGAAAAAATAATTAATATCATTTCTTATGTATCTATGCGAGGAAAAGAATTGAACACAATCTGAGACATTCTTATCGTTCATTTACCACATGATCTAGTAAAATTATCATGATCTTAGTAAAATATTAAATTATATCCACATCCGTGATAAAAAGTCGGATCCTTAATACAGAAATAATAACTATTTTACCTATTTTGAATTTATTTTTGTTTCCTACAAGATTAGAAATGTCAACTTCTGTTTTGTTAATAAATATAATCTAATGCTCCTTGAAAATATAGGTAAAATTGCAGTGTTGCTTTTTTTACAGTTCCTGCCCGGTACACTAAAGTCTGCCATGTGGAAACGGTTTGTCTATTAAGCGCAATTGCAAAAGTTAACACGCTGGGAACCGATAAGAGGGCGCTGCAAGTAAGTGGCTTTTCTCAAGCGTCTCGAAATAATGTTTTTAATTTTTGGATTAAAAAAATAAATTAGAAAATATAAAAAATACTAATCTACACACCGAAAGCTTTAATATAAAAAAAAGTATCACGTAAATCGGCTCAGTAATATTCGTATTGTTCTGATGTATAGACAAACCCTTGCATGCCTCCATAGTTTACGAGTTCTACAAGACCGATTTGCTAATAGGGTCGTTTCACAATTTTGAAACTTAACGTTTTTATATTCTATAGAGTTAGTAATAACTCGACGTATTTTTTTCAAAATTTTTAACGCAGCCGTTAGCGAGATGCAATTTACAATTTTAAATTTTTCTGTCCTTTTCTAGTACAACAACGTTATAGTCCTCGTATACGCTGTATTGTAACAAATATGTAAGACGAAAGTATTATGCCGTCAGCGGAGTAGAAAAGAACGGAAAATATTTAAACTTTAAATTTGTTTTATTAAGTTATCGATTTTATGTGGACCTATACATTAGATAACAGTTATACTAATAAAATATACAAATTATATCAAAATTTAAATTCCATGCAACGACCCTATTGTTTATTATAAGCTTTGACATTATATTTTCTTTAGTCTAGATTTTGAATAAGAGTTTAAAAATTAATTATTATTATTTTCGTGAAAGTTATCACATTAGGTCCTGCAAATTAAAAAAAAATACTAATTTTAAATACCACATACTGAACTTACAAAAAAATATACTTTTCATTTCTAGCAAAAAATAAGGGGGTTCTATTTAAAAAAAAAGTCGATGGCATCATAGACTCCACAGCAGTAAAAAAATTAAGATTGACATCCATAAAATTGACGTGTCCAACCTTTTCTTCCAAACAGTGATAATACAAAAAATATGAAATATTTTATTCCTTACTTTATTTACACACTGTATAGTACAATCAATTAGCTTTTAACCTGCTTTAACCGTCACATATTGATGGGGTAAGTGTCAAATCACGATTCTTAAAAACAGTGAATGATTGTCAATGTTCAAACAAATAATAATTAGTTGCCGTTAGTATTTTTCTGCTCACACTACAACATACACCCGCTTCTCCAGAAGACCACCTAGACTTTTAAACGCATTTGAGATCTTTAACAACCAGTTGTTTTCAATAGGTAAAAGGGTTCCAAGAAGATTTTGATAGTTTTCATTTACTTTAAATTTATAAACAAAATGTTTTCTGTTTAGCTTCAAGATGAAAATAAACCAAATCGTAGTTTCGAAACATTTTAAAAATGTAGAAACAGCCCAATGTAATTATTGCCTCAAACAAATTTCGAATTCTATTAGACCAAGAGGCAGCAACGTATTTCGAGTTGTCATTTCAACAGTCGTGGAAATTTGGGTACTAAATCTTATATACCTGCTGAACACTAAAAGTCAATTCTGGCAGCCCCCTGCGGCCGGGTTATACTACCCCAAAATTACTAAGAGGGTGAGAAATAAGATTCTCTCTCTAACCCGCAGGCCGCTATATAACTGTCTCACTTGCACTAACATGTAAACCTACATATACCTACCTTATTTATCGTGTCAAAATTTCAAGACTTTTAAAATTAAAAAATGTCACTTTTTAAATCAACATTTACAGCATTCTGGCAACATTTAGAAGGGGAGGAAATGTTCTGAGAATATTTTTTATAAATAAAGAATACTATCGAAAGTAACCTCCTGAAATTTCATGACTGTTACTTTAAATAAATTGAATCTTATTTCTCACCTTCTTAGTAATTTTGTAGTATAACCCGGCCGCAGGGGTTGCGAGAATTGACTTTTAGTGTTCAGCAGGTATATAAGATTTAGTACCCAAATTTTCACGACTGTTGAAATGACAACTCGAAATACGTTGTTGGCTCTCCGTCTATATAAAAATATCGAAAAAAAAATTGAAATATTGAATTAACAATCGATTTTAAAATTTTGCAAAACAACGAATTTGGGTGAAATTGTATGTATCTCAATAGGTGGCAGGAGATGCAATATCAATTCGAACTATTGCTAATAATATTTATCATGTTCATATTCGGAAAAAATATTTTATAAAAGCTATGAGTAACCTAAAACTTACCAACAAACAATACAACACTAAATAGAAAAGGTCTTTGGCATAAAAACGAGAAAAGTAATTTTATAATCGAAGAATTTATTTATGTACTGCTGTGCTTTTCATTAAATAATTGCAATCATTTTCCAATGGGAACTTCTGGGAGAAAGTGATTAGAGGATTAATTAAAGCAATTTTAAAAACAAATATTTGGATTTTTGTGTTAGGTGCCTATGTAAAATTACTATCATAAAATTCCCGGAACTTCCGGAAAAAACAGTCGGAAGTCCCGGGAATAACAAAGTTGTCGAGACCCAGAAACCCTAATTTACACAAATACTTCAAGCCATATAGCATGGGAATTTTTGAAAAATTATGGTTCAGAAGATCTGTATTTTAAGATGATTACTTAGTAACAATTTTTAAGGAATACCTAAGAACAATTGGCTGTATACATAAAATGTAGCAAATGCTTCTACTATAAGTCGATCTCACTCTTGTTAATTAAAAATCATATTTTTCCCTTTTACTAATAGAAGTAAAAGCATTTACTTCACTTTATGCATACGGCCTATTGAATATTTGTTCAGAACAAGATTCTGCAGTTTCACATATATTGTAAAATGGCAGAGATGGTGTGAATGTATTAATTTAGATTTTGAAATCTTCCTTAATTATTTGTTTATTATATTGTTAATAAGACAATTTTTTTAATAATGTCTGGTTTAGACTAAATTTATGTGATAAGGACATTTAACTAACAAAACATGATATTTCAATAGTACGTAGGATATCTTACAATATAGATCTTATTGTGTACAATTATCGAACTTTGAACAATGTTTTGCGTAGATATCCTAAAATACATTTATTTTTAGGAAATTTGTTAAACATTCCATAACAGAATAATCCAGACTTTATTATCAAAATGGAGCGCTTAATACCATAAACAATTAATTGCTTTTTAAATTGGAAATAATTTTAATATGTCTAGCATGGAATAAAGATAAGATATAATAAGAACTTACAAGAAAATTAACAAAATCATCTCAAGAAAGTTCTAACTTTAAAATGGATAATATGTGTCTGTAAATACAGAATTAGAATTAAATCGATAAAAATAATTAAAGTTTAATCAAAGATTAAATAATTAATTTAATTTAACTACAGTAATAACATTTAGAATTTATTCAAATCTTCTAATCCATAATTTTAATAAACATAAGTTTATAATAGTTCAAATAATTCATTCCTTAAATAAAGTAATTTTGTTAATTTTTGAATAAATTGATTCTTTATTGTTACTAAGTAGTAGAAAAGGTTGGGGGTTACCACAGGTTTTCATAAAGCGATATGAATTATTTCCTGTTTATGTTTGATATCTCCTAAAAATTGATATTATCACTTGCTTAGCATTAAATAAAATAAATAGTATGTTGATCTTCCAATTTTGTTTCCCCACATACTGATTAGATTATAACTTGTGATAACTTTCAAAGTTGTTGTGTTGCATATCCACTGCTGTTTAAATTTCTAGGATGACTGTTTATGTACATTAGCTGCAGCAGTGTAGCAGGGCCTTAATAACCAGAACCTCAAATATTGGGCCCCCAAACTTTAGCAAAAAATAGATTTTTATAAGCTTCAAGAAAAGTCTTTTTTCAGGCTTGAACTTATATTGACTTGACTTGATTTACTTTGTTTGATTAAATTGTGGTGTGAACACTTGAAGTTTTAGAAAACATGTATTTATCCCAGCCAGCACACTGAGGTCATAATGTCGCCGTTTCTCAGCAGTAACAACGTAAAACTGACATCATTCTGTCATAGCCCAAAGACGTGAATATAAGACGTCATTAAAACGTCCTACACTGTAAAAAATGAGGTAAAATTACCTTGGGAAAGAGGTAAATTTTCGCTATTATTTGCGGTATTTTTACCCTAAAATTAATTTTACCTATACATTTAGTAGTTTTACTATTTGTGGTAAAATGCCCTGTAATTATGTAAAATTATACAAATATAAGTAATTCTACTACATTGAACTGGTTAAAATCACTATCCATAATATAAATTTACATAACTCAGACAATTTTTTCCTTACAAATGTATAATTGCTCAATAACTTAATTCATTTTTAGTGTAATATTAAAGATAAGATGAACTTGAACAAGAATAGTGTAATTTTACCCTTAATATGTTTTTAACCGTTGAGATGCTATTTCGCAGATCGCACTTGTTTGTGACCTTCGTTTCGTGAAAGAATTCAGGAATCCATTATGGACAGTCCAAATAGGCTTTTTGGGGAATGGTCGGAATGGTGTGTACCATTCTTTTATGATTTCGGCGAGGCGTACTCTATCGATATCGAACGAAGTGTTCATTGCTCATTAATATTTTGTTTTTCGTTGTAGTGTAGTGCGCATTTATTAAAGGCAAATATTTACACGTATGACCGAAGATGGGAAGAATTTTATTTTATAGTAGAAGTTAAAAAATACTAATCGGTAAGTACCTATATGTTAAAATTACAAATTTAAACCAATAAAATAAAAATATTTAATTTAATGTTTTTCTAGGATGAATCAAAAATTGAAGAATTCGAAATAAACTAGCATAACTGTAATTGAGAAAGGTACTCGTGTATAATTGTTTATATAATTTATAATTTTTTAATTTTCTAGGTGGAATCGAAACTTTATCTGAATGTCTTTGAGAGACCAAATATTTCCGAAAGCCCCTGAAAAGAAGTTCTGTTAATGTCTTATATTTTATATAAGTACATACGTTCAATAAAAATTACTTTGATTTTATTTTGTTTCATACAATTCCCAGAGGAACGATTGAATTTGCAAGTACTTTCGCAAGTCATCGTTACATTCAAGAAGTATTTTCACATTTGTATTTTAACCCTGAAAAGTACTATTGCCATGAAATATTAACTTTGTCATGTAACTTTACACAGGTGTTTTAATGTTAAAATGTAAAATTACATTGAGATTGTAATTTTAATCTGTAAATTTACTTAAAAAGGAAACATTACAATGCAAACTTAACCTAATGTTGAAATTTTTCACTTCCTATGAAAATTACACTTTGAAGTAAATTTACCCCAAAAAATGGAGGTAACATAGTTGCCTCCATTTTTTAGGGTATAATTCACCGGTAATTTTTTAGAGTGTATACTAGAGCTAAAAAAGGAATTATAAATAAATAGTCGAATATTGGACATAACATTTATTATATACCACAATCAAAACATCTCTATATTGTGACCACCTGCTTAATATGATCATTATTCCTTAACTCCTGCTAAAATAATATCTTTCTAATGAAACTTGTACGTATTGTATTGTACGTCCAAAAGACTTCGTTTTAAAGACGTCTACGTACGTCCCATTATATGACGTCTTATGGACATCATTTATTAGTCATATGACGTCGTCGACCAATAATAACTTAGAAAAACGTCATTATAACCTCAGTGTGCTGGCTGGGATATTATTCTTTGCTAAGTTTCATTGTGTCAGAATATCGCTACCTATAATAGTACTTTAAAATCAAAATGTAACTTGGAAAAATAGAATAAAACATGAGCTTATAATTATTAGATTTAACTAAGTGACTCAATTGCACTTGGAAAATTGTTACAAAATAAATAATGCGTGCTAAATATTTTTATTAGTATGTAATTGCAAGTTACGTGAATGAAGAATTTATAATTCACTGTAATTATTTTAAATTACCATCTACAATGCGATACTTAAAAACACCTTGAAAGTAAAATGTTGCAATTACATTATTGATATGTAATTTCAATAGGTAGTTTTCTAAAATGTTACAATCTTTTTAATTGATATATACTCCAAAATACGATAGATATGTATGAAAGGAAGTGTATTAAGTCTTCTTCAGATAGGATTACGAATTCTCCATAAATATTCTGACCTGGACTTTCCAAAAACCACATAGTATGTATTGACCTGATTGATTTTTCTGGATAATACTCATTGTCAATTTACAAATTACTGAATTAAAACATAAGTTAATATGATTTCATTAATTTCAATTAGTTTATTACAAATTGTATTTACAATCAAATCCTTATTGGAATTATTAAGCTCAATATATGGTTTTTTTCTACTTTAAAAAAGATCTTCATAGTATTTATTTTGTGCATGATTTACATCGCCCAACCACACATACGCTGAGTCGTATGTGGAAAATTGGGTTTTGTGGGCTCTATACAGATATAAAAGATACTTAAGTGTATGTAATGAAAAGAAGAAAGTTTTGTTTAGAACTTTGGTATTTAATCAGTGCACACAATACATGGTGATTTAAAACCTAATTGAATTATACCGTCTGATTTACTGCCTAACTACGTCAGTTTTTACTTATAAAGTTTTAAATTATGTAGTGATTCCTTTTTACGCATTTTTATAAAGAGTAGCTATCGTAAGCTGACTCGCATCATTATGATCCGTCACTGATATTTCATTACAGTTTGTTCTTGGTTCGTATTGTTTTTGTAGGTGCTGGATCACACAGATGATTAATTTCACAATTTTTTGTTAGACTTTATAGTAACCTTAGGTTACTGTCAATATAGCAACTTTGTTTTATCTCCACATAACCATAAACTTTATTTCACATACCCCAGGCTACGCATACCCTAGAAAATGCTTGCTATAGTGATTTCTAAATTGGATGTAAAAACAATTGGTTTAAAATAACATTTTAGCAGCCTCAAAGTATTTATAAGAAATAAACTACATAAATACTATATGAAAATGTCATAGTCTTCCATTCGCATTACTAATTTAATTTTAATTATTGTTTCTTATTACAGGTACAATGATACCCAAATCTGGAGGAGATTACGCATACATCATGGAAGCATTTGGTTCTTTACCAGCATTTCTGTATCTTTGGGTAGCACTTTTTATTTTAGTACCAACTGGAAATGCAATAACAGCTATTACATTTGCACAATACATTTTGCAACCAATGTGGCCTACCTGTGAACCTCCTTATGAAGCTGTACGACTTTTAGCTGCAGTTACTACATGCCTTTTAACTGTTATCAATTGTTATAATGTAAAATGGGTAACTAGAGTGCAAGACATATTTACAGCAACTAAAATATTTGCCTTGTTCATCATTGTGGTTGCTGGTATCTGGCACCTTTGCAATGGAAATGTTAAACATTTCGAACAACCAATGGCTGGGACACAATCAGAACCAGGTTACATAGCTTTAGCATTTTATTCAGGATTATTCTCCTATTCTGGGTGGAATTACCTAAATTTTGTTACCGAAGAACTTAAAGAGCCCTATAGGTAAGCTAAAACAATAAAAGTAACAAATATCAAATCTACTCCTGCTTTATTACAGAAATCTTCCAAGAGCAATTTGTATATCAATGCCTCTTGTTACTACTATCTATGTAGTAACAAATATTGCTTACTTCGTGGTATTAAACCGTGATGAAATCTTAGCCTCACAAGCTGTTGCAGTTACCTTTGGAAGTAAGATGTTGGGAGCATTTTCATTTATAATGCCCTTTTTTGTAGCATGTTCAACATTTGGCTCACTTAATGGGGCAATCTTTGCTTCATCTCGGCTGTTCTTTGTTGGTGCAAGGGACGGACATTTACCAAGAGCAATAGCTTTGATTAATGTTAAGAGGCTTACACCAGTGCCTTCATTAGTATTCATGGTAAGTAAATAATATCTAATAGTAAAAAATCTATATCAAAAGGTTTTAGTAAGAATTGCAATGATATTACACTTTGTTTACTAATTATATGATGATACATTAAGCTAGCGTAATTAACTTCAAAATTACATAGAGTAATTTAATTTTTCAATTTGTAATACTGTTTTTTAAATCAAATAACTGTTTAAATACTGCTTAACAGCCTGACTCTTGAATACCAATGTGGATTTATTTTGAGATGATTTTCTTGTTTGAAGATTAAAAAGTAGATTTTTGTAAGTCTTTAGAGATTATTTTTTTGTACCAAAAGGGAGCGAGAAGGCAAACTCTCATTGTTGCTGCCACATTGGAAATATAATTTTGCAAAGTTCAAATATTTTTTTCAAAGGAATTTAGTTTTATACAGCAAGAGTGCTGTAATTATCTGGTAAAAACCTCCAGTACAGCTTCTCTTATTCCATATTTATCAATTGAAACTTAAATTTCTTAAGTAAAAAAATTACTAGTTATTAGACCCCGTTTAGTGTTAGATCTACACTTTTGGTTGGCCACATCGCCATGTTAAATACTGGAAGCACAGCCTTCAATGTGCACAAAAATTGTATCTGAAAACTACTGCTACTGACTTGCAACACTAGCTGTAAACACACATGCCATTGACCAGAAGCGTCCCTAAGACCGGTCAGCCGGGCGTATGCCCGGGGCCCCGGGAGCTAGTGGAGTCCGCACCGAGCTACCTTATTTTATTCAACAACCCAATATATAATTCTGACCCTTGAGTTTGAATGCGCATAGCAAAAAAAAACTAACAGCTCAAATTAATTCAAACAAAAATATGTAGTTAAATAGACAATTTATTTTTGTATAAAATAGTAAAGTTGTAAAATTATCTGATTGTAGGATTTTGAATTTTCACGAATTATATTACAAAAAGTTCGGGTTTTTTGGAGTTTTGGCGTAAATCGTGTCTTTAATAATTAATATTACAGTAACTACTTGACAGAATTGAATGCAATTAGAAGAATTATTTATTAATTAATTCGTGAATATTTGACGGGGACGCGTTGCACCACCAGTTGTCTGAGGCCAACAATCATTTATATAACGCTTTCATTTTAACACATACATTTTATGTACGAAAAACTACCATTTTAATTGTGTTCTTTGTTGACCTTCAGTCCCAATTAACTAAAATTTTATGGATTTGTATGCAAAATTGTACCTCGAATTCGACTTACGCAATCTTTGCCGGTCCCACCTATCGCGTAACTTCGGGGTATTACTGTATTAAAAATTAATGATTTGATTTAGTTATTCACTTTTTTATTTACTGGGTTCCCACTTCATATTTGTGCCCAGGGCTTCAAAATCCAAGGGTGGCACTGCCATTGACAAATCGGGCTTATTTTCGTTTTTGTGCATTCTCTGTTCCCTGTTCATCTGTAGGTAAAGGGTGATCTGAGAAGCACAGTACGACCATAAAGATCTTGTATTTCCTTCACACCTACAGACCAGCAGTAGCAACATACAAAAAGTGTAACTATCTAACCCAATCATATTATATTATAAAAGATTTCAATTACCTAATACCAATACGATGCCATTGCCAATGGCAATACCTAAAGATTCTTGGAATGCTTCATAGCCTCATACATAGCTATACACAATTATGACCAAAGCAAGTGACTTATTATGAGCTGTTGCCTCTCTGCTGCACACTTTGCTTTAGATGTAATCATGTATTGCTATGAATATAACACACAAATACTAATAATTTTTTCTATTACGTTTCAGTGCCTCATCACATTGGCATTAGTAATAATAGAAGATGTCTACGTTCTCATCAACTACGTCTCATTTGTAGAAGCACTCTTCACCACGATAAGTGTCACTGGTTTACTGTGGATGCGTTACAAGATGCCTCATGTTCAAAGGCCAATAAAAGTGTCGTTGGCGCTTCCTGTGATATTTTTATGTATTTGTGCATTTTTAGTAACTTTCCCGTGTTATGTTAGTCCTTGGGAAGTTAGTATTGGATTAGGGTTTGTTTTGTGTGGTATTCCTGTTTATTTAGTCACGATAGCATGGCGTTCGAAACCAGAATGGCTAAATAGGGCATTTAATTCATTTAATAAATTTTGTGCTATATTGTTTGTATGTGTACCTGAACGTCAGGAAAAGCATTCCATGTAATAAATAGTTAGTTTTGATAATGTTATGAAAACACAAAACCAAATCGAATAAGGCTGTGTTCAAGAGAAGCAAATGATTAGGAATTAGTTTTGAATTAATTAAAATTAGTAGATATGTTTTTAATTTGGTGAGATATCTAAAATAGGTATTGTTTAAGTTTAGTGAGACAGGATTTTGCACCAAATGCTAAGTATGCAAACTCTTTTGGAGACTACAATCATTTCACAAATTTATTTCGAAAGTTTCGGAACTTTCAGCATTTTCATCTTGAATTTTATATGATAAGGCAGTTTCATAGTTTCCATTATTAACAGTTTATAAAGTCTTGTGCAAAATCTTGTATCACTTAATAGTACGAAAGCTAGCAGACAAGAAACCGAACGATAATGATCAAAATTTTCACTGATGGGAATTATTTTATTGGTGTTTGGGCATGCCAAAATCAATCGTCTACCGTTTCAATGTGGTGGAATTAACTTGAGGAGTGTATTAAAAAAAGGATGGTTTTAAGAATTTGGTGAACCACATTTATTAAAGAAAATTATGTGGGGCATAATTAGTATGACTGGTTTAGATATGGTGATTTTTTTTTGTTTACTTTATGTATAACAGACGCCTGTCAAAATGGCAAAACTCATCTTTTAGTAAACCATATTGACCAAAACAATTTTTTTGCGTCTTTCCAACTTCGTGATAGATTTTCTCAAAATAATAGGTTTAGGGTAGCTTTTGATTAATGTTGCTAAGTGAAGAATTTCAAGGGCCGTTGAAAAAAAGCGGGCGAAGTCTTTAATTCCATTTAAATTGTTTATTTGTTTGTAGTTTTACATTTAACAATATATAGATATTACAGACATATATAGACGTGAAGACAGCGGGAGCCTGCGAACTCCCTAATGCCGCAAGGATATCGTCATCTAATCAGCCTCTGGTTCTACATGGCGACGTTGATCTCGAATTCTGGCCGTCATCTGGTTGAAATGAGTCCAATTTGTGTGTGAACCCTGAAGTACCCTGGTAGTTAGGCTGGATAGGAGGGCGTCGGAGATACCCATCCTTTGTAGGTCTTGATGGGATTTATTACACCATCCCTCTCCAGGAGATTGTGTATGCTGTTGTAGTTATTTGTGTAGGTGGGACTTTACATAGGCATGCTACTACTGCGACAACCTCCATATCTTCTCCATAATATCTTCGTTTTTCATTATATTTCTGGATTAGTGGTTAAGAGGCTGATACAACTTGTATGTCAGATATTACGGCTTTGCCTTCCTTAAAAGCAATTATATCTGGTTTTCTTTTTCCTCGTGTTGTTTGTATTATCAGCTGTCTGATTGTTGCCCATCCTTTATCAGTCAGTTATACTGCATCATGGCGTTTTATTTATTATTAATCTCTTTGCTGAACCTACTGCAAAACGTCCCACTCTACTAAAACATCTACACAACCAGATTCTTCAATAAATTTATCAACTGCTTTAAAGTACGTCATTTGTATAAGAAAGCTCTTAATTTTATAAGTCTGTTACTGTAAGTCAATATTACAAGTCTGAAATGCGATTTTGATTATGGCCAAGTCATATGTAACAGTGATTACTTCTTGCTTTGTTTCTTAATCAATTTTATGCCATACGTAACGGTGATTACTTCTTGCTTTGTTTCTTAATCAATTTTATGCCATACTTAAGTTTTTTTTTACAACAGCCTACGAAGTAAGAAACATGTAAATAAATTTTTATGACGAAGAGAACCATCGACACATATTTCCAAATTCCAGCCAATCCTCATCGTTCGGTCTAATTTTACAATAGTATGCAATATTATAAGCATCTTTCTACTGTCAGTTAACTGTTAAACATAGTTTTAAATGTTTAGAGGGCTTAACACTTTTAACAAATGGAACTGATTTGTCAGCAATAGAATTTACTTTTACATCTTTTAAAAACATTTTTAGGTTCTCATATTACATTCTCCACTAAAACTGTGTTCTAACTGGAGGTCTTCCAGAAGAGAATGTTTTTGAATACAGTATTTCCCGGGGTAAGCGACTCTGCAATTCATACTCTTTGTTATTTTCATTTGTTAATTGTAGAAAGACACCATCGGATAATACAGTGGAAGCACTTTCAGCGGAGCCATGTAGGCAAGTACAGTGCGCTTGTGGTTTACCCATCCGAGTACTTTCCAGAGCAAACTCGAATTAATCGATATAAATCCACTATAACCATCCTACCGTACTGCTGGTTTCTTCAGATTGTAATTTTTCAATTCTGTTTTTGCTAGATTTACTCCTTGCTCTGTTGTGGTATCTGGTATGACATATTTGATGATATTTCACACCTTTTGCAATAAAATCAATGTTGTCCGCTTTTGTGGGCATGTCTTGATCATTTAAAATATTAAACGAGAAATAATACTTTCTTGAAAATTGCATGTTACTACGTGTATAAATCCATATCTATTTTTCTTGTAATCCCAAAACTTTTTATTTGCAATACTTTTGAATAACATGGTTTCTGTTGACGGAAGAGGTATAATTATACCTTGTCTTTTTTCCTCATCCTTAGACTTGTCAGAATTCTGAATATTTGATTGAAATCCTATTCAGGAAGAGGCTCAGGAGGATCAGGAAGACTTCTATAGATGGCCGTGTAAATTCTGTAAGATGCAGTGATGAGTGATATCCCTGGACTTGGTCTGTAACCAAGGCCGTATTCAAGGGGGGTGGGGTTAGGGGGTCTGAACCGCCCCCGAAACTAAACCTAATACTAATAAATGACAACAAAATAAAATTATTTTTCTATTCTGCTTCCCCCGAAAATAAATTCTCCCAGAACCCCCCCGGAAATAAATTTCTGGCTACTGTCTGGTCTGTAACGTCTGGTATACGAAAGGCTCTATATTTTAGTGATGATTTTTTACATACGGAATAAAGATTCTCACGAGTTTGTTGTGTAAATAATTTAAACGTTTTGCCTTAATTCTTAGACATTCATGTGAATCACACGATGTTGTTTTTTTACTGCTTGAGGAATCACGGGTTGTTTTTGCTCCAAAAACTTTTATTGGGACATTTAATCATGTAATTGAAATGACTTTCCTAGGATTTCTTTCAGATAACTACCGTAAGCATTTTACTACATAACATTTTATAATTTAAAACTCACTATCTTAGATACGTTGCGATCATTTTTGCTAAGAATGATGTATATAATTAAATTTAAAAAATGGTAGGTAAACAAGAACATTCTATTTTTGCACATAAGAATTGTCTAATCTATAAATCAGGTCGGATTATAGGGTACATTGTACAAAAATCTGAAAAACCGAGAAAACCACTCCTTTTTAATACACTCCCCAAGTTAATGGGGAGACTACCACTTTGAGATGGCAGACGATTCATTTTGGCATACCCAAACACCAATAAAATAATACCCATTAGTGAAAATTTTGATCATTTTCGTTCAGTTTCTTGTCTACTAGCTCTTGTACTATAATCAGTTAACATTTTTAAGCCAATAAATTTTGCTAAAATAAACTTGAACTAAAAGATTATAAACATAAGAGTGAGATTTTTGTAGTAGAACAATAACTGCACATCTAATGTAGAACATTTTATGAATAGATTCTGGAAAATTTTTCTCTAAAAGAAAATCTATACTATCACACACTCTCTTAAGGTCTGATTTGCTCGAATTGATATCTGATTTTAGTAGTTATTTTTCCAGAATCTTTTCATACATTTTATCCTCTGTAACTGTACATGCAGCAGTAAATAAGGTCAGAGAAAGACAACATTCCTATGTAGATAATAAAACTTAAGGACACTCTATAAGACAATTCTTTTGTATCTAATTTATTTATATTTATTTAAACTCATTGTTTCATGCGTATTGTATTAGTTGCTTCGGTTAACATTATGGGGGAATCTATGACGAGATGCCATTTTAAAGAACTTACTGTATGGTTTTTTAATGTCAGATTCTGGTTTTAAACCTTTATTAAAATTGTTTTTTCCAGTTGTTGGGGTTATGCCATTTTCAAGAATCCTAATAACTGCACATACTATTGTTTATTTTTACATTTAAAACGATAGTATGAATATTATCTTAACAAATTAAGTATTTTGCTACATTATATTATTGCTGTTATTTCATCATTTTATAAAATAATATTTCAAATTTCGCGGTATTCGGGACATTCATTTCCGTTAACGTCATAGAATTTCAGAGTTTACATGCTTTTTAAAATTATTCACCCGGGGGGGTGGCTGGATAGTAGCAGTATCTAATTATCGGTAGGGGGAGAGTAGCATAGTAGTATTCAGTTATGTGGCGTTACAAGGGGGAGGGGGGTACTAAGTTTTTCTAAATATGCATTACGTAGTTTAAGGACGACCCTTGTACTTTTTTTATTCAATAATCAATATTATGCAGGCATTCGTGGCAGCTCCTGGCATTCGATATGTTGCCATGGTTGCGATGAGTCACAAGTATCTTTTAATAGCTAATGTTGAGAATTGGTAACTTATTTGAATAAAATAATTAAAAACGGTAATAACTACATGAGTAAAAAATTTAAATTTAGAAAACTTGATTGTGGTTGTTCAACATATCAAACAATTTCAACGAAAGTTTTAATATTGTTTATGATCCAAGAATATGCTCTTTTTAAACTCTAACTAATCTTTGACTTAGGAAAACGAATTAAAATCTCAATAGAAATATTATTTTATATTGTTTATAATATCATCTGGTCATAGTTTCCCTATAATTTATATCTTGTATGTATTTAATTCATAACATTAAACACTGATTTAAGAATTCTTAGTAGTTGTCTCAAAAAATAGTTAATAAAACAGGAGCCTCCATAGGTTAGATATTTTTGTGTAATCTGAGTGATCACTTTAGAAGTGAAAATAATAAACTTTCATTTCCCAATTAGGATTCTGTACCAGAATGTCATAATTAAGTTTCTGCATTATATACTATAAGTCAGTTAATTTGACTTTTCAGTTTTAACAGTATAAAAGACGCCTGGTGCTGTTGTACTGATAAATCTGCTTACTATAGGTCACAATTATTATACTCTAATGTAAGTTTTTTTACATTTATTGATTGTTATTAAACGAAATAAACATTGGTTGTATTTAGTATTGTTGTTTTAAGCCTACTATACCTTAACCCACATTGCAAAAACTTGAATTGCCTCAAGTATGTTCATGTTTCGCGTCGTATAACTAGATCGTGTCGTCAATAGTTTTAGTAGTGTCCTTTATAATATAAGAATAGCTAATATTTATTATAGAGGGATCTCTATCGCCTAGTATTTGTTCCTTGTGGTTTTATTAGTTTGCTGAATCGCTGTTGCTGAGCACACAACAGCTGTCAAAAGATTTGAGTATTTAAAAGAAGTTGAAGAAGGTCCAGTTTTAAATATTAAACATATATTATTTCATAGTATAGATAATTCAAAGTTTTACTTCTCTCGAAAAATTGCTTGTATTTTTAAACGACTTTCGCCTTTTTGGGACGAGGTTCATCGGGTCGCCGTCTTTCCATCGATTCCCTTTTGGATAGAGGATCATAATACAGAACCATTGTTTCATCTTCAGTGACAATGGACTCCAAAATCGGCTTTGGGTCTTCTCCACACAAGTTTAAAAACGAGCGCGCACATTAGACGCGACGTTGACGTAGAACAGCAGAAAGAAGACGCGGTTCCCATCTTGCACTAATTTTATTCATATCCAAATGGTCATGAAAAATTTGGCGAACACTTGTCTCCAAAATGTCAGACATCACTGCTAACTCATTAACTTTCAAACGACGATCTTCTAATCCACTTTTTCAATGATTGCGCAGCTTTTTCAGGTGTTACCGCTTCAATTGGCCGACCATCTTCAATCAAGAATCTTCAAGAGATTCTTGCCCCAAACGGAAACATTTTGACCACTATCTTACAGTGGAATATGAAGGAGATAAATCACCATAAACGCCGTCTAAACAGTGTTTGATTTGATTAGGCGTGTGCCCTTCTTTTGTTAAAAATTTAATGACCGCACAGTACTTAATTTTTGTTAGCTGCAACATTTTCATGCACTCGTCACGATTGCTGAGTGGCTACTAAAATCTATTACACTTCTAGCCGTAATATATATATAGTGTAAGCCTCTTACATGTTCAACTATGACGCAACCGAGTTTGAACATGTTGACACGTGTAGAAGCCTGCCGGGGCGAGAATTTATGGTGCTTACCTAGTATGTATTCAAGTAAACTAAACATAATGCAAAGTGACGTTTACTAAACAATATTATTAAATCATTTTTAGGAATAGGTAGGTCCCCATACGAGGCAATGTTTGGGTGCCCTGCTAAGTTTGGTTTAAAGTCTTGTGGTATTCCACAAGACGAAATTGCTAGGATTAATTCAGAAGAAAGTATAGCAACGTTAATACAAGGCTCTGGAGAAAATACGGACGGTACTGTTAACGACAAAATACCAAAAAATGTTTTCCATCCAAAGTACAGATGAGCCAGAGTCAAGGGAAAGTAAAATTATTGTCCAAATTGATGAAAATATAACAGAGATCTGCCCGAAGATTTTTCTCAATTAAATATTGTAATGGCTTGCGGTGTTTGCTCAATGTAATTTCAACGCGAAGATGTGAATCAAGATGGAATATGTGCAAATTGCAACTAACAAGATTACATAATGACTGCTAGGAAACGAGCAAGGGAATATTTGGAAAAACAAGCAAACAAAATGATAAAATTGTCTAATGAGAAGTTTTCTGAAGTTGACGCAGGAACAACTATTCGTATTCCAATTCTGGACGTGGATCGTGATCGAGGTAGTTTAAGAAACATTCTGGCAGTAGTTACCAATAAAGAGGATACCTTATAATTATGAGCTGTGTCAGCGGCGGTTCGTACGTACCCTTTAGGAGGTTCTGTCAGCGAGCGGCAAGCGTTGTATCCTGCTAAGTGCAGCAAAGCAACCGGTTAATTCACTTGCCGCTCGCAGATAGATCTAAACGTACATATAAACCGCCACTGATAGAAACGTATATCAATCAATCAATTTGCAAATACGCTATTTAGGTGTATACTGATATATTTTTTAAATCAAACTAACTAATATTCGCAGAGGGATATAATTAAAAAAATCATAATATTTTGATATAAAAAGTTTGCAGTCCTTAAATTGAGAGTCTGCCAACATATAATTTACTTGTTAAATATCTTCTGTAACCATCTATAAATTTAGATGTATGATGAGTCTACAGCTCTAGAAAAAATATTTATTGAAAGCATCCAGACATAACTAGAATTTTAAATTACACTTAATAAATTGAAGAAGAGTGGGGAAGAGAATAAAAACAGTCTCATTCACACATATATTTAGTGCTAATTAAAACTTCAGAAAACACTTTTGAATTTGTTAATAGTTTTTGCATTCGAGTATTATTGCACGGTAAAAATGAGACAAAAGCGTTGCGTCTACAATCGCGTATTTTACAATTCCCAACTTGAAAATATAATCGATGATATAGAAAATGAAGAGACTACACTACAGACTCTGTAGTCTCTTCATTTTCTATATCATCGATTATATTTTCAAGTTGGGAATTGTAAAATACGCGATTGTAGACGCAACGCTTTTGTCTCATTTTTACCGTGCAATAATACTCGAATGCAAAAACTATTAACAAATTCAAAAGTGTTTTCTGAAGTTTTAATTAGCACTAAATATATGTGTAAATGAGACTGTTTTTATTCTCTTCCCCACTCTTCTTCAATTTATTAAGTGTAATTTAAAATTCTAGTTATGTCTGGATGCTTTCAATAAATATTTTTTCTAGAGCTGTAGACTCATCATACATCTAAATTTATAGATGGTTACAGAAGATATTTAACAAGTAAATTATATGTTGGCAGACTCTCAATTTAAGGACTGCAAACTTTTTATATCAAAATATTATGATTTTTTTAATTATATCCCTCTGCGAATATTAGTTAGTTTGATTTAAAAAATATATCAGTATACACCTAAATAGCGTATTTGCAAATTGATTGATTGATATACGTTTCTATCAGTGGCGGTTTATATGTACGTTTAGATCTATCTGCGAGCGGCAAGTGAATTAACCGGTTGCTTTGCTGCACTTAGCAGGATACAACGCTTGCCGCTCGCTGACAGAACCTCCTAAAGGGTACGTACGAACCGCCGCTGAGCTGTGTACTGACAAAGGGCTTCTGCAGCACCAATCCACCCGAGCTGAAATTAATTATTGTACAGAAAATTTACTCCAATTGGAGAATATACCTGCTTTGTAAGAGAAAAAAGTTTAAGGGAAGCAGCAGCAAGCAGTAACATATTAGGAGGCCTAGTTACAAGCTTTGCCAATGCAACAACAAAAAATGTGCTTGTTGCAATGATGGCATTATGTGTAACTCTAAATGACACACAAACCTTACATGTAGTAACAAAAATGTTTAAACAGAATTATTCTTATTGTTAGTAAAGTCCTAATAAACGCATATTTAAATGTATCATCTTCTGTTTTTATTTTCAACATTTCCTACTTTATAAATGGCCATTGACGATAATAACCGGTCAATGTTATTTTCAGTATTAAAATTAAACAACAGTGTCCACATTCATTGGATATTTACGTCACTGACCGGCTTTTAACGTCTTAACCAACCTAAATGCACAATAATGATAATGGCCAGTTATTAGCGACATTGACCAGTTTACCACACTAACCGTAACATATACATTAGGTAGGATATTAATATTTTCAATGCAAAACGCATGCATGTGTGCAGTAATAATAAAAAATCCATTTTAACTATTATTGAATTGAGCGTTAAATAAAAAAAAATGTTAATTAAATAAATAAACATTCGCCAGGGGTCGAACGATAAAAGTTAGAACATGTCTTCTTTTCAAATAAGGAAGTAGAACACATAGAAGGAAGTATAGCAATCTCTACTGTCAATTGAATACTGAATTCCTCCAATCAAAACAATTGGTGCCATGAGGTACAAGGGATGATGATCCACCACCCCGGTTCCTCATCCAAAAATAAACAAACATTTGCTGAATCAGTAGGCGAACGAGGCGAGACTGAACTTTGCACTTCTGTACCAAAACACTAATTTGCGCATTTCCTTCAAAGGATCCAAAAATTTAAAGATTTTGATTGCCAAGATTTAAATATTTCAGTTTAAAAAATTAAATTTTTTAATGTTTTAAGGCTCACGCGTTCATCTTTTTAAAATGTTGAGGTTTCAAACACTTCAATAAGTACAGAACTACAGAATTTTGAAATTAGATTAATCAATTTTTTAGAACTTTACACACTTTCTATTTTTCTTTCTTCTATTTTCGTACTTTTGCAGTACAAGATTTCAATGTCTCGGAGTTCGTAGTTTCAAAAGTTCAGAGTTTCCGAAAATTTAGTATTCAAAAGGTTTAAGTGTAGTATATTTTGGTTTTAAAGTTTTTACAGTTTCAGAGATTTTTCGACATTTCAAAGACCTACAGTTCCTAAATTCAAGAATTTTATTTATAATTTATAAGTTTATTGTAATTATTTCTGTCTGAAAATAGTTAGGAAAATTAAAGCTTTAACTATTAATAGTTTCAAGTTAATAATTAATTCAAAGTGTTATTGTATTAGATTTCAGTATTTGTAAGAGCTTTTAAAATAGTCGAAAATAGAGGCGTCTGGCGAGACATGTATTATAGAAACACAACGAGAGCGCAGCTCGAGTTAAAATTACAAGTTTGAATTAAGTCGAAAACCCCTTTGGAAATGTATCAGTTTAATAGTTTCCAACCATTTGGAAAATGAGTGATATAAGCTGTTGATATCCTTGTCTTCTCATTATAATTCTTATAAGTGTTATAAAAAAGGCGATAAGGAAAGTTAATTTAACTATTTAGAATTTATTACGTATTATCTAAAAAATCAATACAAAATTGCTAATATATTTTTCTTTGTTGACCTATTGAAGACACATTTAAAAGTGTTATGTGCTCGTAAATAAATTTTTTGCTACTTTTTTTTATCAAGATCAACTTTCACAACAAGATGTTTATTGGTCTGTTGTTATATTACTAATTGTGGGATGCGCAGAAATCTGCAAAAATAAAGTTGGCTTTAGGGTCTGTATTTTATACGTTTATATTTAATACCAAAACAACAATTAATTATTCAATCTAAACTAGATAAATAACATTTTGTTTTGCAATGTTCAACCTACCTTTTTGTTGTTGTTTTCTCTACATTCTTATGAATCAGGCACGTGTATTCCAGTTAGCTATAGTACATGTATATTAATAATGTTATAAAGTTTGAAATGTTTTCAAAGAAAACAACAACCACTAACGTCAAAGATTTATTCTATTTCTAAAAAGTCACAAAATCAAATATATACTTACATATTTTTTACATTTTTTAAAATATGCATCAAAACCCGTTTCCAAAAACTGCTACTCATCGAATAATACCTAACTTGATAATAGATTAAAAAAATAGCATTTTTTACGTATAAAAAACTGGTTTTAACTAAAAAGATTCACGTGTAATAACGACCACAAAATTCAGACATGCGAATACAGGCCTCTTGAATTAATTCAGAAGGGATGGTTATTACAAGTCGCATGAAACCAGGGATTCCAAAACACTGAAACAATAAAATTAAAAATTTACCTTTTTCTAACCAATTTCATCTGAACACCTTACCTCTCCAGGCAAACAGAATACTGATTCTTCTTCCATTAATCTTTGCATAAAGTCTAATCCACTGTGGAATTGTGGAAAATGTTCCAATTCAATCTTCACCATCATGTACATGGTACCTTCAGGCATATATGGAACCAGACCTTCGATCTTATCAACGGCCTCATAAGTCAGCTTAGCATTATCATACAAAACACTAATCAGATCATCATAAAAGCTTTGTGGGGTCAATTTAAGTATAGCCGGTAAAGCACCCTGAGCTAAACTATTGCTTCCAATAGTTTTCTGACTCAAACTCGCTAGACCTTTTCTGATTTCCGGATCGAAAGCTCCTATGGGATCGTGAAACACGATCCAGCCCATCCTCCACCCAGGTATTAAAAATCGTTTTGCCAAACCGCCACATATTAATATAGGAACGTCCGAATCAATAGATGCTGCAGAAACGAAACGGGTTTCCGGGAAAATTAAACGTTCGTATATCTCATCAGCAATTACAGGGATCTTATGCTTGGAAGCAATTTCTAATATATCCCTGAGATGATTTTCATCGAAAACAGAACCACAGGGGTTAGATGGATTATTGATAACAATTACAGCAGTATTATTATCGATTTGTGCCTCTAAATGGCGCAAGTCTATATTCCATCCTTCTTCAGGAAGAAGATTATAGCTCCTTACTTCAACACCAAGACTTTCCGCTAGAGTTCTATAAATGGGAAAGCCCGGCTTTGGGATGATAATATTATGACCCTTATTAGGATCAGCCAGGACAGTGATGGCTAAATCTAAAGATGAAGAACAGCCGCTGCAGAGGATTACATCTTTAGAATCGAATTTTACACCATCAAATGAGAGATAGTTGGCAACTGCTCTCCTCGCATCTTCGGTGCCAACGCACGGCCCATATCCATTACAAGCGCCACTTTGGACAGCATCTAATACAGCTTGAACAGTTTCCGTAGACGGCTTTAAGTTGCCATATACCGTAGGATCGCCTGTAATAAATAAGAATATTTCACTTCAAGAACGTTTAGAATTTCTTAATCATATGTTAATTATTTATAAATGCAAATGAAGTAAACGCGACGGATAAACAGTTGATTTACAAGAAGTATTGGAAACGTGCAGAATTTCTTCCTTGGCGACCGACTTGTTTTGTATAATTTAGTTTTTCTATTGATATTTATTTGCATATATTTAAAAATCACCTGATGTATTTTCTCTGAGGGGAAATACTTACGAAATCTGTTAAGATGAAGTAGATAATCAAGTTAAATGAGAATGAAGAAAAATTATAATGGAAATTAATGAATGAAATTATAATTACTAATGAGTAATGAATCATTTTAAATAATTGTAACATAACAATTATATTTCACTTTTAATCAGTTTTTTATCATATCGATTTTATTTTTCTTTTCTGAAATTCGCAACATCCTGTTGTTAAAAATTGTTAAAAAACAATTTTGTTGTAATTAATATATCTACATTTTAATATTGGAAAATTTTATTGGAACAAACTACGTATGAATTCACGTAAAATTTCCAAAATATTGTCTCAAAAGTTAAACTGCTACTCGATTGGCGTAGTGGTTTGAATATTATCCTCTTAACCGGAAGGTCGCGGGTTCAATCCTAGCTCGCGGTAATTTTATAATAATTGTTAAAAGCTTTGTAGAATTTCAAATCAAATGTTATGAAGACTAGATATGTAAAATCTTCATTTTTATTACCAAGAAGTGATTTAAAAGAAGATAACGATCCCTCAAAATCTCCTTTTTCAAAGGAGGGTAGCTTTAATGGTAGTTTTAGTAGCAGCAATAGGGGTCCCATTAAAGAATTTTGTGTCTACTTACACTATAAGAATTGAATTGAAAAAAGATAACTATAAATATTACGTACCAAATGGTACGTTAAGACTTTCTTAAGAAATTTTTAGAATAGTACGTCAACTATTATTGTTCCTTTAGAAGCTACAACTACAACAGCAATTAGAAAGTGCATATTATTTTCCAAAACAGCATAAGACTAATCGCTAAAGATTTATTTAAAAAACGTAAACATGCAAAGAAACTGATATAACCGACAAACCCCTGACACACCTCCGACACACCTACTCTAGTTTCTTCTTTCATTGACGTGAGGAGTCTTTATATTGAATGCGCAGAAACATACGTGGTTAAGAAGGTCATGGAAATTTTTGGAAGGCTTGTAATGTGGTGCATTGACCACTCGACACACATGATTACATATCTTCCTGTACACCCTATAGTTAAATACATATAAATAAATAAATTGACGAAAGAAGAATTAAAAGAAAAATTGAAAGTAAATACTGATTTTTACATTTTCAAAGTTTCAGAAATTTAGAGTTTGAAATATCTGCTTCAGTGTTTCTCAATATTAGATTTTTCTAGAATCTTCCAATTCTTATGGTTTAGAGTTCAAATTTTAAAACAGTTTATTTATAAGATTTCGAGTTCTTCATATTTTAAACCACCGAATTTTTTGAGTTTCATACTTTAAACTGCAAAGTTAAAGTTTTAAAAATACTAAAGCTTCAGAATTTTAAAGTTTTAACATCTTAGAGTTTAGAATTTCCATTTAGTTTCGCACTTCAAGGGTTTAGATTTTAAAAATGAAGTAATTTAAATTGTACATGCTTTCCAATTTCTAAATAGCAAAGATTAATTTTTACATCTAGAACAATAAAGTTTTAACAAGTGTCAGATTTTCCACTTTAGAAGATATGGAGTTTTTAAGTTTATGGCTTCAAAATCTAATTTCGCAATTTTAAGATTGCAAATATGTTAAGTTTTAAATATCGAAAGCTCTAGGGAAAACTTTAAGTTTCCGATATTCAACGTTTTGAAAGATTAGAGTACCAAATTACCGAAATGACGAATATGAAAAGTTTAAGAAACTTTTTCTCAAGACAAGAAGAGATTTCTCAAGACTTTCAAACTTTAAGTTTTCATCATTCAAAAGTGTTAAAGAATTTAGAACTAGAAGTTTAAATCCTTCAGAATTACAGGATTTTGGGATTTCGGAATCCTTTAGATAATCAATGATAGATTTGTATAAAAATATTCTTAATACTTAAACAGTATTAAAACTCTAGATTTTAACTAAAGGTTTACAGAAGCAAGACTCTAAATCTCGGGGATTTGTAGTGTCAAATTTGTAGTTTTTAGGGGTTCTAAGAATCGATTTTTAAAAGACTCAGACTTGACAGACTTAGATCTTGAATGCTTTGATTTACAGAGATTGGGAGTCTGAATTTTTCTGAATGTCTTGCTACATCATTTTTGTCATCTTTTTTAGATCAAATAACCCAGGTGACTTATATCTGAATATGTGCGTTAAATCTTAGCCTAATTTCCTACTAAACAATGTTTAGTACTAAAAAATTTTGGACTCTCATATATCTATACAAACTTAATTTTGATACGTTCAGTTCTCTAACATAATTCTTATCAAAATGTTTTGACCGAAATCGAGGTGTTCTTCGAAAGAATTCTTAAAGATGATTCAACATCCCAAAAAATTTAATGCATAATAATTAAAATGCGTTGTACATCGAGATTTCAATGATTTTTTTACCTTACCAGTGGCGTAACACTGCTGTCATGGTGCAAATCATTTCTGATTTGAAGCAAATGTAATTCTTGGATGTAGCAAGCGTTTCCTGAATCGTTTACTATGGCACGACGTAATGCGAGTTGAAGACGGCGCCGTTTATTTAGTACTAAATGTCTTGTAATGCACAGGGCTAGATATGATGTGAATAACAAATATATTACTTTTCAGATGCATTTTATGGTAGTGCCTTATTTAAATCGAATAGTGTTTGAAAGTACCATTTTAGCCGTTATAGTCATAATAATTCCGACCATTTTGAGTACGTGACGCTTTAGAGAGAAAAGCTAAGATTCTTTAAAAGAGAGATTTTAAATAACTAATTTCGACAAATTAAAACTGAAAACGATTCAAGGCGTTTTCATTTATTTTCTGCTAAAGCATCATAATTAGACGGTTGCCTGTTTTATGGCAACAATTTTTGATGAGACATTGGATATAAAACTTAGCTAACGACACTACAAAATTGTAAATACACGGAGTAGGTGAATTGGCGGTGAAGGTATTTTGGGAATTTTGAAATTTAGTTTTTTATTATAAATTATTATTAGTTATCCTGTTTTAAATGTACCTTTTAGTCTTTCTAAAATGCCCATGAACTGTGAAATAAAATTGTATATTAGGAAAAATGTGTTGCGATTGCGATATTATACTACATTAAATTAGTTGCCACTGAACCAAAGTCTATTGATGTAAATATAATATAACTACAGTTTCTAGTTTTCTAAGACTATCATGAAACTATCAAAGTGCTCCAAAATAGATCGCCGCTTTTTAATTTGAGGAAGGGGGATTAGATTTCGAAGAAATAGGTTTCTGTACCTTTAGTGCAGCATTCAAACTTTCCACTTGCCCCTTCGAACCCAACCCAAGTTACCCAATAGTCAGCTAGTCTTCGACAATTTGCCTACCGCAATTTATCAATTAAAAGTCTGGTGTGCCCTGCGACTACATAAAGAGGATACCTAGCAGTTACCGCGTGGAGGTGGAGTTGCCTTATAGTGGTAAGAAGCTAGACATATGTCGCGTCAAGATTCCTAAAAGTCGTGTCCAAAATAGCCTTACTTAGTTCTGCCGTGCTGGTATGCGTTCCAGTAATGTGTTCGAGCTAACCAGTAAAGTCCAGAGTAGCAGATCCACCGTTCTGACTATACCGTCCCACTAAATATCTGGTAACATAACATATAGGCCAGCGGTCCGGAGGGTACTGACTGGAATAGACCTGGCTAGTCTTCGTACTGGCCCGTCAGTACGAAGAGTACTAAAGAGTACCGTCAGTAATCTCAAACATTATAAGTATACCGTAATTGTTGAAACAAATTTTGAGATCTTAGAGAGAGCATATTTACAGAGTTTAGAGTTGTGAGTATTATGACTTTTTAATTTCAGAGTTATAAATTTTGACTTAAGTCGATATTAGCTTTGCGTTATACGTCGCTTGCTTCTAATTAGCTAAGAAATTGAAGTTTTCAGACATGTGTAGATCCAACGGTGATGGACTTTAATTCTATTTTTGGAAAGTTCATTCTCTCCACTCATAAAAAAATTTACCAATCAAGCTCTGAAACTTATGTTAGAAAAGACATAAATCCCATGGCAAAATTGTTTAATGTTGTTTTTGCTCAGCTGTAATAAAATTCACCAAATTCCAATCAACCTGAAACCCTGAAACTGAAATACGATTTTTGGGGCCCCTCTCATACTCCCCATCTATAAGAAAATTTGCCAAATTCCAATCAACTGAATCGTTATTATCTGAAATTTACTAAACTGACTGAAACAGACTGAACTGCGTACTTGTGTTGAACGTACTACTTTGAAGTAATGTACATTGCAGACTTAAGATAGGTCTGATTAATCGTTGGAGAATTAAGTTGTTAGAAACTCAACTGATAAATAATAGCTTTTCTGGGGCTTGGAATAATAAATATCCACGTTGCAAATTAAAATTAAAACATTTTTTAATGAACAAAACGTCTTTAGTAGACGGATACGAACATACAGTATACAGTAATTATTCCTAGAACCTTGTGGTAGTATTCCGCAATTTAGATTATTCATTTTTGTACCTTAAGGGTACATTTAAGCTACCAGACTACAAAAATTCGCATTTTAAATTCAAATGACGTTGACTATGCGTTCTTTGGTGTCTTTTGAGCTGAGGATTGTGGTGGGCACAATTCTGGTACCTAAAGGTTCCTGGGCACCACTGGCCTTTTTTCTTCAAAAGTTTGTAATTTGGATCACAATTGTTCAAATAAAATAAATTCTGCATAATGTTATTTTGATCTTCTTTCGGTTACCTCCCCCGGCCTCCGTGTGAACGAACCCCTTATATCAAAAACTTATCCTTTCAAATGTTCTGTAAATTTCAAATTTGTGTTTAAAATGAATCAGATGATTTGTAGATTCAAACGCAGTTGTCACCCTAATAATTCACACCCTAGACAAATTGATTCTGCTAGCAAATGGATAGTCGAGAGTAAATTCGTGCAAAGTCAAACTATTTCTAACTTTACAGTTTAGAAAAGTTTACAGTGCTTTTACAGGCCGCAAATTAGTAATTTTTCCATTCAATTTCTTCAAAGTGTGGCCTGCGGAGCTCGATTCATTTATATTACGTATCTTTAAGAAATTATGTTGTAATAAAAAAGTTTAGTATTTCCTAGTGACTAACTAACGAGCCCGAAATTGCTTTATTCGGATCTAAATAAAAGTTCGTCTCTGAATTCGTGAAGTCTGTTGTCTGTCTGTCTGTCGGTCTGTCTGACGGTCTGTCTGTCTGTCTGTCTGTCTGTCGCCTTTTTCCATGTTGACTTTTTTTTCTTTTTGGAATCTTATAGTACATCAAATTCTAAGAAAGTTTTGGTTGAAACAGTTTTTGTATCTCTACGGGAAAGTGGTCAAAATGACCACCGAAAATTTCTGTAAATTTTTTAAAAATGCAAAATTTTGTATTTTTTAAAAATTTACGAAAAAGTAAACATTTTTAGCAACAAAAAAATTTTTAGGATTTTTAGTTTTTATGACAACTAATGTGTTACGTCAACATTAGTTTTCAAAAATAAATTACATAGTTTATTAAGTATACAGTTGTTTTTGTTCGTCATGGCAATGCTAGCTCTGCGCATTCTCACTAGTTTTTGATAGATAGAAAACTAATCACACGTTTAAAAATAGTATATTACATGTTGAGTTGGTAAAGGATATCTTTACAAGCTAAGCGATAATTGTTTGACCGAGACGGTACGTCGAGGTCAAACAATATCGCGAGGCGTGGAAACTTTACCAACGAAACATGTATACTATTTTATTCACAATAATTAGACTTAAGATAATCAAAATAAAAAGTAATTTTAAATTTTAAAATAAATTTTTTATAACCTGTCATAATTTCAATCAGAGCCATCTATCGACCAAAAGAGATTTTAAGTAAGGTTTCATTCTTCGCCGCTAGATGGCGATGTATGCGCTCAGTATTTTAAAATTAGAAATTAATTAATTCCATTGTAATTATTAAATATAAAATACGGAAAAATAAAAATAAAACTAATATTAAATAAAAAATATGTTTTTAGCGTTAAATATATTTATAAAAACTTAAATTTAAATCGGATAAAACGTCCTGTTTTAAGTAATAAATTATTCAGAAAAAAAAGTTGGCCATAACTTTACATGTCAGTTTTACAGACATGTAAAGGAAATTGTTAACCACTTTGGTGTTACTATAGCAATAGCTTACTTTCCAAGGTTTTTACAACATATGAAATGTACATATTGCAATATGATTGTGAATAAACACTTTTTTCGAATTTAGTGATTCCCTACGTGACAAAAGTTGCTTTTTCTAAGGTTTAACTAAGGTATGCAAAATTTTATTGGAAAATATTTGAGTACTTTACTATACTGAGTAACTTAATGAATAAGTGTTCGAAATTATCCTCAACTTTTGACATGTGAGGAATGTCAGAAATTGAGGAAAAGTGTTTTTTGGTCCAGTATAATATGCATGTCAACTTACTCCGATCTAGTGTCTAATAATTATAATTGCCTACAAAAATCACCATGGTAAAGCTTATTTTTTCATTGCAATCCCAAAAAGATCTATTTGATGGCTTAGGTGGAAATTGTCAGAAATAGTCGTTAGTTTATTTAGAGATAAGGGTGTAGCTGTTAACTTGCTGACATTTTCGGAATCCTGTGCCAGAGTTTATTTGTAATCCAGAATTATATTAGAAAAACAAAAAGATGACTTCTAAAATTAGCACTGCACGGTTGGTCGTTATTCCGTAGTACAATTTAAGTGCTCTGACGTGCAGTGGAATATATCTCCTTTGATAAAACTATGTTATAAAATCTCGAATAGCATCAGATCAATAAAATAAATACAATTTGTAAAATAGCAATTTAGTCTAAATGGCGAGGAAATGGCCGGGCATTTCTTTTCGAAACTTGCTACCTCTATGACCTACCCCCACAACAAATCGTAAAGCATTTTCAAAGGGTATGAGCAATAAATATCGGAAAACTAGTAAGTAGGAAGTATTCTTTATCATCCCGGATCTCTTTGCTTGATAAGTAATATATTTAATATTAAAAAGTTTATACATTCAGATTTTGAATTATCAAACCATCTCACCTCCTACTTAGGGTATATGTCGGTGTTTTGGCCACTACTACCAATATTTCAATAATTATGAAATTTGTACCGTTTTGCTTATTTAGTGTTATTCTATTGGTTATTTCAAATAAAATACAAACAATTGTCTATAATGGAGAGTCTCCATTTGGACTAACGATAAGTTTGGCCAAAACAGTGTCTCATACGCTAATTAATATATAAAATTAAATCATTAAAGTAATTATTAATGAAAATTTAAAACAATATCAATAAAAAAGAAAACAAAAAATACACTGACCTAATGAGAGAGCAATAACCGCCTTGTCTTTATTTGGCTCTAATGCAAGATTATCAACAATATCTCGGATATAGTTCTTGCAGTTTTTGGCCGCTTCAGAAGCAACCACTTTCCAGGTCTTGTCTTCACACCCGTTGGCAGTTAAAGATTTATCTTTAGGTAAGGAATCTAGCATTATCACACAAGACGACGATTTAAATTCTTTCCTTGATTAAAATCAATTCCCTTCTTCTGAGGATTGGTGAATGCACTGTTTTGTTCTTTAGTTCTTGAACGAGAAGATCAGCTAAAGATACTACAAGATCAACTTCAGCAATGGTAACCACTAGGTTGGTCTACTTCGTTTGAAATATTCCGCAAAACTGAACGACCTTCGTTAGTATCAAAGAATTTAAATATGTACGCCATTATTAATGAAATTATTAAACTTTTAGAGCTCTCACTTTTATCCTTTTTTGCGACGTCATCGATACTACAAAATAATAGCTGCAGGATCTTTCTAGCAAATCTTCATAATACACAAGGCTAATTAGGTAGGTGTTTTTGAACGAATTAAAGCTTCCTAATTTCTTAAGCTTTTTTCAATAATTTGTTAAAATAATCTCTCATTTAGTATATGTATTGCTCATTAGGTAACCGATTCATTTTTTAAAATCAAAATTCTTAATTGATAATATTTTTTATTAAATTGTAATAAGAAAAGGAAAACCCAGATATAAAATTATATAATTAAATGCCTCTGTTAGAAAATGAATGTCGTAAATAAAATTTTGTATGTAGAAAGAGTGAAACACAGGCACACGTGCCTAAACCCGCAGGCTCTAGACAAGACAAAGTGACAAAGTCCTACACAGAAAAATAAAATAAGGCAAAATCAGATGATAAGTTCGTTTTTTGCGTTTTTAACTTTTATACGTAATTTAATATATATAAAAATGCTTCTTCGTGATCTGTACTTCAGGCCCTAGAATTATTCAACCTTAAACCTAAATAATAGACATTCAGCTAAAGGATTATAATATATTTACAAAAAGGGCTAACAGCTGAGATTATAGTAAGGGTGAATCTGTAAGAGTCCTGTCGAATTCCACTGGAAATCGACTAATTATGACTAATTAATAATAACGCGAAGAAATAAATTATAATTATGGAAAACTAACTTACTAACAGTTTAACCTACTACTAAAAGGGAACGCGCCCGCACCCATATTAGGGCCCTCGATGTTAGTTGTAACTTAAGTAACTTAGTTAACTCTAATTAGTCTAATTGGTTAAATGGATTTTTGATTTATGCATTAACCAATCATAGTTACTCAATTCACAGAAGAATTAGACCAAACCCTTATACAGTTACCCTTACTGAGATTTTTGCTGTTATATCGTCATACCCATAACCGCTTCAAAAAGGTACGCAAGTGATGCACTGTTAGCAGAGCGCCTGTTATATGGCATACCCTAACCAAAAATAAAAAATAAAGATACATAGTACTATATTCTGCTACAGACAGATTCCTCCGATCTTCTTTTTTTTCATCCTTTCTCCACCAAATGAAGAATAAGGCACCATTATGGGTTATCATCAGCAGTATTTTAGAGATAGCCGGGTTGCTAGTCCTTCGCATCCTGGTCATCTGGTATTATTTCCCTTACTAACGCCTTCCATTCTGTTTTGATCTTGCAGAGCTGCGTCTTCGCATTGTTCCATGTGATGTTTTGTTTTTGTAATACGCGAACTATGGCTTCTACTGCATATGTTCCGAATCTTTCTACTTTCTTTTTCTCAGACGTTTTGTAGTACAAATCGTGTTATCTTTTTTTGCAGTTTATATTAATTATAAATATTTTTTTCATATTTTATTAAAGAAATTTTTTATTAAAAATATAATTAAAGAAGGCGCGTTGTTATTTTTTTACCTACATCATCACAGTTAACAGAAAAGTTGCAGTGGTTTATAATTTTGGTATGCTGGAATGACAAAATAATCAAACATCTCATCGCTCTTTGTATTATCTATTATTAAGTACGTATTACAAATCAAATAGTAATAATCTTGTGACACGATAGCAGCATTAGTATAAAAAATGACAGAATATTTGTTAAGTTGCAAGAGTAAGAGAGAGCAACCACGCGACAGGATGTGTCAAGAGAAAAGAAGCTCCACGAAAATAGCAATTACTACGCCGCCACGTGTACCTGCTACCCAAAAATTGTTCTCCATTTTGGTTCCAGGCTCGTAATGAAACCGTAGCAATTACGTGCTTGTGACTGGTGGCAAAAACTTAATAGTTCCACCAGGCAGTTGCTGGTACTAGCAATGACTAAAAATGCTGCTTGAGTTGTCTGTTATTTTCTATATGCTTGCTAGCCTATCTGTTATTATCTAGCGTTGGTATTATATCCTTAGGTATTTTTTAGGTATTCCATATTGTTGTAGTATTGCTCAAATTCTTGCTCTGAAGGTTGCGTTTTGATCAATGTACGAGCTTGGACTTTAAAACCTACCTGGTTTTCCCTTAATTTCCATTTTTTTTCATTGTTTCTAGCATGATTCTCATCATTACCCTGCTGATAACCTTAATTACCTGTAAAGTATTCTATCCACCTGTTTTTATATTTTCTTTTGTATGACATTTTTCTCGCAGTTCCTCGTAATTTTGCATTTTGCGTATACTTTCTGGCCGCTAGTTTCCTTATTTCATACACTTTAGTTTTTTCGTATCGTGTTATTTTGCCTCTTGGGTCTATTGTTCTACAAACAGCTTTTTTTTCTCTTCTTGCACTCTTTTCTATTTCTATGTTATTATTGTTCTTTCAGGACTTCTCTGTACTCTTGATCCGCAGTGCCGGGATTTTTAATTTTAACTTGTTTCCTCTAATAACCATATATTATCTATTTTTTTTCTTGTAACCCTGCTTTTCCACTGCTGTTGTCAAGAGTATTTTTATATTTCTGCCATAAACCTTGAATATTGCGTTTATATAGATCCTCTATTTTACCAAATTTTCCATTCACTGCATTTTCAACGCCTTTACCTGCTTTTCCGTTCTCTAGCAATATTCTCGTGTTATATTTTGATTTTATGACTTGTTATATTTGGTTTCTTATGTTCCCTCTGGTGCTGTCTACGTTGTTTTATGGATGTCCTGTTGCAGTTGAGGTGTGCAACTAAACTATTTCTTTAGAGATACTTTGGCTATGTTTGATAAATTTTTGAAAAAAAAAACATTGGGACCTTTATTATCCAGATCTTTCTCAAAAGTGTCTCCGATTTCTTTTCAGTTTTAAAGTTTGATCGTAGGTTGATTTTATCTTTATGTATCTAGAAAATTATAAGGCCGTATAGTGGAAGAACTAAAAAAGTAAAATAGGAGGTTTCATGCGCTGCAATCGAATACTTTGGCTGCGAAAACCTAAGAAACAAGATTTTATTTATTTATTTTTTTTTATTTTTGATCCTTCGTACCTCATGGCACCGATTACTATGATCATTTGGCTGACCCTACTAGAATTTGACCGAATCTGGGGGAATTCCACCCCCAGTAGGGATCTTTATCGTGCCAAACATCGCATTGACACGGGACCTACAGTTTTACTTCCTATCCGAAAAGAAGGCATGTTTTAAATTTTTCTCCGCTATGAAGAATTACCAGCTCGGCCGGGGATCGAACCTGCGATCTTTGGATTATGAAGCAAACATGCAAACCACTAATCCACCGAGACTGGCGAGAAACAAGATTTACTTGCAATCTAAATTCTACCCAAGAAAATGCGGAAATGACTTTTTATAGAAATCTCTGTGTGCTGAAAAACGTGTTAGTTGGGCAAACTGTTTTGAACCAACCAAAGTTTTTGCAGTAGAAGAAGCTCTACCTTCAATACTCAATTACCCTTGAAAAAGAGAAGACAAAGAAATGATGAAAGGTCGTCTAGCATAATATGTTTTTGAATAGACCAGGATGAATTAACAGGAATGGTTTTCTACTGGTTTTGAGGGATGTTGAAGAACATCCTTTAGCTTCAAAAGATAATCCAATACTTTTCAGAAATATAGTAGCATTTGACCAACCCAAGACGTCCAGATTCATTCTAGACTTTGAAGAAGAAAGTAGCCAAAATTTCCCTTTTCTTATGATACTTGATCTGGCGTCACAAACAATTTTGGAGAAATACATCGAGGGCAAGAGAACAATAAAAAAAATTCCAAAGAACTTTTGAAAAATATTACGATTCGGATTCCAATTGTATCCTGGATCAAGGAAGCGACAGCAGTTCTAACTTTGATGGCTCTTATCAGGATAATGATCAAATCGATTTAAAGAAACAGTCTAGACCTCAAGAAGAGACGCTACGTCAAAGTACTTAAAATAGGACAATAACTTCTACCCATGGCGGATTGTTGCATAAGGAATATGCGAAGACTCGCGGCAAAGACGATGTGGAAAAAAATCGAATAGTGGAAACATTATACGAAAGTAACAAGAGAGGACCGATGTTTTAAGATACAGCCTCGCAAAACATAGAAAAGAAATATAATCTCCTATTTATCATCACAAGATGGGTGTATTTGTTGTTCGGTAGATGTTCTTGTCTGTTTAGGATCTTTTCTCTTCAAACAGACCAATTTAAAAAAATATGTTACAAGCTTTTTTACCTGAATGTTCAAAAGTCATTCAAAAAGTCAAAAAGTGGAGATAAAGAAAGCACGAGTCGACTTCATGAATTCGTAGATATTTGGAAATACCTGACATCAGTAGATTTCTTATGCTAGGCTAACATCATTGGGTAGAAAAATAATAGTACTTCTAATGCAAGAGAAAAGTGTAATTGCTATTGTACTTATGCTATAATACGAAGAATTTGATTAATTTCAACATGTTTTTACGCACTATTTAAGTTTGTAATTAAGGCCCCCCGTGGTCAAGTGGTAGAAATTCTGCCTTTCATCAGATGGCCATGACTTCAAATCTTCGATACAACTAAATTTAAAAAAATTGGTACAATCATATTTGAACTCATTAGGATAAGGTACGAAAGTTGTATGAATGATAAAGTATGGGAGAGCGTAATGTACTAGCTATAAAATCTCCATTGCACTCCCATAAGATTATGTGTGGAAAACCTGACACTGCAAATGCGGTAAAAGGGGAAATCATTATGTATGTAAGCTTGTAAGTAAGTAATTAAATTATAATGACTTTAACCGACAAAAACAGTGACGGGCGAGAACAGTGTTTTTGACAAGTAATGACAGGTATGAAACGTACAATAACAAATAATTGTAGCTTTCTCTATAAATGGCTAATAACCCGACTTCAGATCGAACGGTTTGTTAATCGACATGATAAACTGGAAGTGATTTGTTCCGACAACGGAACTCGCGTAAAAGGTGTTGGTACAGATAAGGAACTCAAGGAATCACTCAAGGTATGGATGGAATAATAAGGTTGGTATAAAGCAAAACAAAGCGATACCTATGGTCGATGCAGTTTTATAAACAGATAAGAGTTTGTTTTTTATGTCAAACTTATCAAAATTGGGTAGTTTGGCAAATAAAATTAAAATTTATTCGGCGCTCTTGGGGCATTGGCGTCCTGGGTTTTTAATCATTCTGCACTCCTGTATAGGCATAACCTGTTTATATCTTGATTCTGTGTCATTTCTATGGAGAGTTTATGTGGGATTTTTGCCTCTTTCTCAAGATGGCAGTTCAAACACATCTCTCTTTCAACTGGTAATTTCAAGCGCGGGTGGAACTATCTGTGACCTCTTAGGGCACATTTTTGTCCTACCAAAGTACATATTGTGCATAGGTACATATGTACGATTGTGATTCGATGATCATCACTTGACGGAGTTCCTGATAAGTAATCATCAAGAAGTTTACTACCAACTATAAGCAGCCATTGTAGATCTTAGCATCAATTTCATCCCCTTTGGCCATCTTTGATTATTATTCATGCAAAATGCAATAGATGCATATGTATACAGATTTAGTTTAGAAAGTCAGCTTTCGACAATTGTCGTTATGAACAAAGAAGATTAAACATTAATCTAGATCATGGATTGTAGTCGTATAAAAAGTCAGTAAAGCAAATATCAGTGATTATTCTTGAATCTATTCAGAATATACAAACACTTGTTTAAAATGTTAATTCGTTTTTGCGGAACTGACGATACTAAACAAATACCTACCTGAATTTTATTTAACTTTACGAACTAGCCATGTTATTTAGCAATATAGGCAACACATACTACTCTACATTTATTAACAGCGAGCTACAGTAAATTCGTCGAGTGATTCAGTAATATCCGCAACCTAATTCGCAAACATCAGCATTCTTCGCATTTTTTCTCGCGTGCCATGAAATCCTGAAACGACTCTACTACCATTTCATATTCGTGTAGAAATGAATTTCTTGCCTCGCTTGTATTACACTATATTATTGTCAAATTTGATATATTAAGCAGCAAGCCAACTTCACACAACAATAGTCTTTGTAAGATATATTAGATTAGATATAGTAGTCTTTTGTGAAGTTGTAAAATTGTTGCAAAACTACAAAGTCTAGCTCGAGGAAATCTGCTGACAGTGATCTAACGCCAAATTCGCCTTTTAGAAAGCGTATATGAAATAGTATTTGATATACTCAATATGTACTAACTATACATGCCAACTTTTAGTCAGATACAAAAAGAAGAAATTATAGTGAAGAAGTACAAGACTCTTATACAATATTAATAATTGTTCAATATATATGTTACCGAAGTAAAAGTGTTGTTGAGATATTAGATAGAACTTTGAAAGAAAAAAATGCGGAAAAATTTATTAAACAGGGTAATTTATAAATGGACCGATATACTTCCCTAACTTATAAACGATTACAAAAATAACAAAACACGATACTATAGGAATAAAATAGTAGAAGTTAATAAAGATAATAAGCAATTAGTATTTGATAAAATATTTAAACCGAAGAAAACAACGAGAACAACTATTCAGGTAAGCGGACAAATACTTCGGGGATCTAGGATACGAGAACTTTATATAAATAACGAGAAATATCACAGGAAGGACCGGTTTTACTAAAGGCAGAAAAGGCATCCCACTCAAATCAGAGATGAGCCGAGTGGCTCATTTCAGTTACAGCAACTCGCTATTACTGAAAATGAAAACGACACAGAAGTGGGAGAGTTAAATATTAAATATGGAAGATACATCTAAAGAAGAAGTAGTAAGGCCATAAAACAGCTAAAAAATAGCAAAATATGCCATACAGACGATAAGCAAATTACCTTATTAATGCAAGAGCTGCAACAAGCGTTAAAATATTGCAACTTTTGCTTAATAACAGAGGAAATACTACCAGAATAATGAGCACAAATAATCATGACAAAACTAATGCCAAAGAAAGGAAATAGAACAGAATGCCAGAGCTGGAGAGCCATAATAATCTTAAACTCAGCAAGTAAAATTCTGACATAGATAATTTAAGAAATTAAGAGCAAAGTAGGAAAATTGGCACTGGCCAAATTAAATTACTAGTAAAGAGCTGTGAAAGACTACCAAACGAAACCCAATATGTCATCATAAGAAGAAGAAAACGGAAATAGCATGGACTTACTCTACGGAAATCAACAACAGACATAACCAGACTATTAGAGGCAAAAGTAAAAAGGAAGACCAGTAATTACCTGGAGAAGGGATGTATGTTAAATACTAAAATTAGAATACAAAACAAAACATACAGCCAAGTCAAAGAGCAAAAATAAGAAAATGTGCAAAACAATTCATGGAACCACTATATAGTCTAGAAGAGGATTGAAGTGATTGGGACGCGTCGTATCAGTGGCGACGGTAAGGAGTTGGGGCACCCCGCGACAAGTCTTCGGGACCTTCCCTATACCGCAGTTTTTGTCCCTCTCATCCCGCGAAAATGTGATGTTATAAATATTTCTGATATATAGTTGAATGGCCTTCACGAAATCCAAATTGATATTAAGGCTATTGTGTGAATATATCTGAATTATCTACAGGCTAGTCGGTTTGGTAAGAGGTGTCACATTTACTGGTTCTTTTCCAGGCTTAGGTACCATTAATATGTGTGCGTACTTCCATATAACTGGATAGTATGAGAGACTTAGCATGCGATTACAAATCGTTATTGTTAGTAGTATGACGGCTTTTGTAGGTAGCATCTTTAGTAGTACTTTACCCGTTATCAAGTCATATTCTGGTGCCTTATGTTGGTTCAACTTGAGTAGCTCAAACTGTACCTCGATTGATGAAAAAGGCGTTACTGATAATAACATTTGGCACCATTAAAAGTTTAGAGTTGGTGTGGATTCAAAGGAATTAAACACATTGAGGAAATGTTCTGGAAATGCATCTACTTAATTATTCCTTATTAAATTTTATTCATAGGCCATCTAACTTCCGTATGGATCGTGTGGTATTTTGGGGTCTCTTGGATTTCTTTCTCTAATTTTCTTGATTTAAATTTGAAATATATTCGATGAAGTTCGCAACTGAAGCATTTTCTACTTGTCGTTGTAATTTACAGAGTGTTGGCGAAAGTTTGTCAGCAGCACTACAAGTTCTTTGTTAGTTTTTTAGAGATGAAATCTTTAATATGAAGGTCATGAAAGAGTATGCTTAGAGCTGTGCGATTATGAAAAGCAATAATCGAAAATTGAATTAAAGAAATAATCGATTAAGGGCCGGTATTATAAAACTTTTTACTTCCTAGATAAAATTTACTTTGCGAGTAAATTAATTTATTCTGTCAATTTGCATATTAAATTGACAAAATAAATTAATTTATCTACGACCACCATAGAAAGTTACATATTCCGCACAATCTAGTAACCGTGAAAACGACCAATTGCAAACAATCTCCAAACTCAACGGTAAAGTATGTGAGGAAGGAGTTCTCAATAATCCGTAGCTCTATTAAAACGCCATAGATGTCACCACTTGCAATATTTATAATATTATTAATTATTTGAAATATAAAATGTTATAAATTTTAAATAAAGGTTAATTTATTTTGTTTAATTAATGTTTTACATTAAATTATATTTCGAATGGAAATCCATCTAGAAGAAAAACTAAGGTCACACCCGGGGAATTGAACCGGGATCGCTCGGTTAGTAGCTACAGCATAAGCATTGAGCTATCGAGACGCCTTTCAATGATGTTTTATTCTCATTATATAAAGTTACAATGATTGTTATTCAATTAAAACGTAAAATTAATTAATGTTTTACATTATTATATAATTTTTAATGTAATTTTATTTATTATTATTGCTAAACTACAATAAAAACATTGAAAACATTTATAATTTGCTACATAATGCGAGACTATTTGACATTTTGCACAGAGGTTAATAACCTTGATATTTGAATTGTGATTTTTGTACATAATATAAATTATTTTTTGAAAACGAGTACATACGTATGATTATTTAGCTGTAAATACTAAATAGTAGATTGACTGATATTATACAAATTGTAAACGTATTATTACTATTGTCTTTACAAATTTAATGTTTACTTTTGTCGTTTTTAAAATTCTAGATGTATCATGAGTGAATCCGATGAAGGAAAATTGGGATGTACACTCGTACACCTCCAAACATCGTGGAAGCGGCCCACATTACATCTCTTAATTTAAGTAAAAAATATTAATGCGAGTATAAATTCTAGGTTAAAAAACTTTCTTAGCTGTTGGTGGTTTATTACTTTTTTTTGTTGTCGTAGATAAAGTATAGTGTGTAACGCGTGCAAAAACACCAATTTTCACTCGTGTGATTGGCGGCATTGGACTACGTCTCATGCCGCAAAATCTTCACACTCGTGAGAAATTGGCACTTTTCTGCACTTGTAACACAATATACTATTATTCTTATTTGGTTTTTACTATAGTGTATTTTACTTTCGGCTGTGCAATTTACTTTCGCAAATCTCACGGTCGAAATCTATGCAGTAAATAGCAAATTATATAAGTAATAAGAACCTGCTTATATTTTTTGACTATTTTGATACATTAATCATCTACTAACGCAATAATTAATTAATTCTAGCTGTATTTATTTCATGAAAAACTATTGATTAGATTACGGGGGACTCAACTGAGGAGACGAAACGAGTCAAATAAAGCGTCCCCGACCTTGAACGTTAATTCAAGTTTGAACGTTACTTCTAGATGGCGCTACGATTCTGGACAACGCTGACAGTGTTGACAGATTATGCGATTTATCGCAAATTTTATCGCAAATCTGGCTAATTTTTATGAAACATTGCGACCCATATGGCACTCCAGCGAACTGTCAACAATGGCCAGCGTGGTCTGAGCGTTGTCAAGGACCGAAGCGCCCTCTAACGAAAATTTTTTAAAATACAGGTCATTGGGTACGCAAATGTTTGGAACGCCCATTGCCGATTCGTCTCCTCAGTTGAGTCCCCCGTAGATTAGATATATTGAGGGATATTTGACATATTTTCACTGCACCAATTCTCATTACACCAAAACAACTTTTCACTGCAAAATAATAATTCTAATCTTGTTTTCCATTTCCAACAATATATTTTAATTTAAATTGCTAATAAGTTTTAATTCATATTTTATAGATTTATTGTTAAAAAGTTTTAATAATTACTTAGAGTATAATTAATTTCTAAAATATTTTAAATAAATAAATAATCAGAGACGGCTTTGTATAATGTTCAATATGCGGATGATAGTCTTTTGTTTAAAGACGCCATAAGTATAAAGGCTAATTTATCATTGTTAGTAGTTAACCGTAAATTTTTCTTTGGTTTAAATGTTTTAAATGTTTAAAATGGTTAAAATATTGAAAACTCATTTTTACAAACACCTTTTCACAACTCTCAAATTCCAAGAAATTTAACTAATTGTTATAATAATCCCTTTACGGATAAAACAATAATACTGACAATATTTAAAACGCACTTACACACACGCTTTCCCCAATTAACTTCAAAAATTGTTACAATAATCATATAGTTATAAACTTTATTGGTACTGAAAATAATGATAAAAATAAAATTACTAAATAAAATGTAAATTGTTTTTTGTTAGCATTAAAATAATTTTTTCTTTGAAAAACTGTATTTTTCTGGTCGTAGGAAAAATAGTGTACATAACTCGGTGGAAAGTGTGTTTCTTACTCGTGTGATTTCCGCACTCGGCTGACGTCTCGTGCGTAAATTTCACACTCGTACGAAAAATGCCACTTTCCACTCTCGTTATGTAATATACTATTACTGTCAAAGTAAATTTTATCTAGGAAGTAAAAAGTTTTATAATACCGGCCCTAAATCGATTATTTGTTTTAAGCGTTTTTTGATTTCTATAATCGTATTATTTAATCGATCAATCAATTTAACCGATTGTTTGATTAATCGATTAACCGGTATACGATTAGCCGATTAATCGGTATACGATTAATCGATCAATCGAAGAAATCTAATAAGTAGGGTTAATTGTTTGCTCGGGTCTGACCACGAGTAGATTTTGGCGAAGGTTATAAGTAGATTTCGATTTTTTGCTGTAATATAACAGCCTTGGTAGTGTAATGCCTGGCGTGCCGGACTTTCACCCAAGCGGCCCGCGATCGACTCCCGGCGCCGGCAGATCTGGTTAAGGTTTTCTGCAGTTTTCCTGAGCTGTGACACAAATGTGGGATTTGCGCTGTTCCATCTGTAAGTCGGCTGCAGCCGCACATTGGGCCTACATAATAATAATAATCGCCCCCTCCCTCCCGCACAAGCTTATATCTTCTGGGGCCTTGGTTTAGGCTATGGGTTGTAGTAGTTATTATTATTATTATTATATATATATGCCTAGACCCCAAATGGGAATGTTTGGCATTCCAAATTCTCTTTATCTCAATATCCCAGCGAGAACAATGAATAGCTGATACTACCAAAAATCAAGAGGTTACTTTAATATTTGTGACCTAAATTTGTTCAGTTATATTTATCACATTGATATTTATCTACCTCATATTGTGTGATGGGATTTTTGGTAATTACTGAAGCTCCTGCAAGAGCTATGCCGTCTGATGATTGTTCGATAGTAGCTATTCTGGTGGATTGAAAACATAGTGATACAATTAATGAAACATAAAGCAAATATTTCAATCAAAATCAGTGGTGATAGGACCTTTGAGATACTTTTGGTAGCATAAAGCTAGTTTTCCTTAGAAGCTATAACAATATTAGGAATAAGTTTTGGATCGCGTATTATTATTGTTATTATTTCTTTTAAAACCCAACAGTTAAGAAGCAACTACCCTAACTACCCTAATTTTATAGTAGCTGTAGCTTATAACTAGCTACTTCTTTCTAGTAGTTTACCCAACTCTAGATTGCCCCCGACTGCGACGCATATTAGTTCGTCTATGTTACATTAATTTTTGTTAAAAGTCACCCCACAATCTTCACTCCGAAGTTCTTTTCTGATCTAAAAAGTGACTCATTCTATTAAATTCTATCAATGAGTTTTCTTACACCGTTTCTTGCAAAGTTTTTGGGTGCTTTTGTCAATCTCGAGACGTGAACAAGCGGTGTGAGGAAACTTCCCTGCAGAATTCCACGAAACTTGGCATAGAGTGGGTGCAGGAGTAATACTTCACTCTAGCTATACAAAGTAAGAAATTTAGTGTAAAATTCAAATACTAGACCGCTCTAAAATGTGTGTGATCAGGTCCAATACATTTAAAATAAAATATCTAATCTGTACTTTCGTGTAGACCATGGAGTTAACTTCAATACAATGTTAGTGTAAATTTATTACATTCTAAAACAATTATATCTTTTTTACACTAAAACAGTCAAATTTCTAATCGTTTCGGAGTAAGATCTTTCTCTACATGGGAAAAATATTACCTCTTCAGAGTGGATTGTTATAAAACTTTTGTATAATTTGTTTTATATTTAGATTGAAATTTTGAAAGAACGTATTGAAGAAAATGTATATGAGTCCAGTTGGGACACTTCTATTTTGGTTAAAGAACACCCCGAAATTGTTTTTGTTGATCCATGGTATGGTTGTTAATTGTTGCTACAGTGAACTGATGTTCCTGCTCCCTGCCAACTCTCATGAAATTTCTATTAGAAGATTCCCTTGCAGCACTCAGTGAACTCCGCTAAAGTGCAAAATCACTACAATTATGATGTAATTACTTTTTTGTTCTGCGAATTAAATACAATTATACTTATTGCTGTTACTTACCTAATTTCTTAATATCTATGTTTATTGTTTGGAAATAAAACACTGAATATGAATTATTTAAAAACAGTACAACTTCGTTGGATATCAATATTAAATAGTTTACTGATGAACATGTCAAGTTTCCAAGTGCTCCCGTCTTACTTTCTTAAAGTAAAATTTTTTAAATTACCGTATGTTAATTATTAAAAAAAACTGTGAAGTTTCACATTCAGACGCAGTAAAGAAACGTGAATATATTTGCACTATTAACAGGTGTCTATTAACTCTAAAAACTTTGCAATTTGAATATCTTACAAATCTAAGGTACTATCTAGGTACTATTTTCAAATCAAATCTAGGTACTGTTTTTATGTACAGATACCTGTTTTAGTCTAGTCAATACAATTTTAATCTTTAAATTTTGCTTAGTTGTTCATTACGTTTTAAATTGTACAGCTACATTTAGTTAGTGAAAGATTTGTAAAATTTTGAAATTCCCAACAATTTTAGTAACTTTTGAAATTGCAAAGATTCAGCAGCTATAACTAGTCGAAGTCAAATACAGCAGACAACTGTTTGTTGCCATTTTTTGTTAGTGTCGTTAATGTGCGCACGGTTCTCTTGCCAAATACACTGTCAAGTGTCAAATACATATATATTGGTACTAATTGGTTTTATTTACTCTAACTGGAGTAACATCAATACTAAAAAACATCTTTTTGCCAACTTAGATCACTTTTTAATGTTTTTTTTTTCTCTTAAAAAGATTAAAATTAGATTGGATTTTGTTATACTTTTCTCATATGCAATCTATGTAGAGTTAATTAATAATATAGAGAGAAAATAGATTTCAGTAGTGAAGAATTATTTTTCTTATAAAAATAGAGTGAAATAAAAAGTTTTTTTACTCTAGATTTTAACTCTAAAATCTTTACCCAGTACTCAGTACTAAAAATTGTTCACGGTGCTGATTTTTTACTGTGTAGGAAACATTTACCTCAACTCAAAGAACAAAATAAGAATGCTGGATAAAGATTGCTAGGACCCTTTAATTTATAATATAAAAAAGAATACCCCACAAAATATATAGTATAATGAACATAATTATCTTATAATATAGGATGGTTTAAACATTAAATGATTGTATCTGATGTATACTAAAATGTGATGTTAGGTTAAGAACTATCCTATATTGTAAAAAATATATTCATTGTTTATATATTTTGTCATGTATTTACTTTTCATATTTTAAATCAATGAACTCCCCGTCATTTTTACCCCGAGATCCTTCTTTTGGTCTACGGGGTAATAGTTTCTTATTGCTAGTGTATTATTATTATTCATGATGGAATTTTGTAGAAAACTTTGTTCTTCATACCGTCTCGATATTGACAAAAGTACCCAAAAACCTTGCAAAAAGTGGTGTAAGAAAACCCCCTGATATAATTTTATTACACGTCGCATGGTGTAGATATGGAGACGTAGTCCTTCACTTCTGGCAACAAGAAAGAGTCACTTTCTAGACCAGAAGATAATTTCGGAGTAAAGATTGCAAGGAGACTTTTAACAAAAATGAATGTTAGTTAATATTCGTCGAGGCTCGTAGATGTAACCACTTGTTACAAAAGCCATTTCGATATATAAAAGACGAAAATAGTGATAAGATATAACAAATAGTAGATGAATAATAGGTGAATACTGTTTTATAATAAAATACCGTTTACCCGACTGACAGTTACTACTAAACAAAATGCAGGGTAATAAAGTGTAATAATTTATTTTTTAGACACCCATCATGAAAACTATGCATTACTGTACAATTCTTAGGCCAAACAAATTAAAGAAAAAAGAATTAAAGAAATCCGCAACTCCAAGTAGGATTCGATTCCACGACCTTTGGAATACGAGTAATACTCTCATACCACCCCTCTGCCGCTGATCCATTTGTAATTAATTACAGTTTCCATATTTAGGTAAAATTAATACTATGCTAAAGACTCAAAATTTTGACCGAGCGCCAACTATGGCGAAATACTGAAAATAGTGATCAATAGAAAATTCAAAAATTTGTTTTATTATTTTAACATTAATTCGCCAGGGGTTCGAACTTCAGAACACACAAGGAGTCGGCACCACTGAATAAATCGAAATCGCCCTTTGCAAGACTTGTGGGCTTTTCAGCATTGACATGAAATGTGTTGTAAAGATGCTTTTCCCACACTTGTTACGTCAACTACCGTTATCAGTGTCAGTTCAGAAAATAAATTCTATCAGTAGCATCTTTAGTCCAGAAAGTGTACGCCCGGTACTACATAGTTACATAAATAGCTATTTGTTATCTACCTTCTGTTTATGATACCATGTAAAAGTTTGAACGACTTGTATGAAACATCGAAATATTTAAATAATTAAATAACCTTCAAAAGAACTGTGAGCATAACTAACGATTTATGTGCTGTAAACTCTCAAAAAAGCAAATCGCCCAAACAATTGCCAGTTGGCTTTCGATTACTGTTAATGAATTCTTTATTTATCAATCTAGATGCATATGATCTCTGACGATCTGCCTTTGCATAGTATGAAGCAACAAAATCTTTTGGCTTAAGACAAAAACCCATGGGATTACTAATAGTGTTGTCGTAACTATAAACGCGTAAGCGTTGAAGTTCTATAAAATCTATTTAGTCTACATTAAGGTATTATCTAATAAGTTATTGAATTATTTACCTGCACATCGATGTAATTTTCAGACGCCCGAAAAGCCGATATATAGTAGTCTTAATAGAATTCCCATGTTGGAACGACTGTCTTAGCTACGAAGCTGAACAAAAAAAATTATGCCTTCCATAAATGAAATTTATTCAATATTAAGAATTCTCAATTTAACACAATTTAATACATTTATCGAATTTTTCATTTTGGCTTTCTGATCGGTCGAATGTATGCACATGCACGTATTACGTGGAAAAAGAGCGACCATCTTGCATCTCTATCACTCCATACCTATTCAAAAAACGAATGAGTCAGAGCAACTGGGTCACAAGTTCGCAATATAATGAACATCGTACTTCGCACACAAAGTAATTAGTAAGGAACATCTTCCACTCTTTTATGTAGATTTAGAACCTGACATACATAACCAATAAAAGGATCTATGAAATAGAATTCCTCTGCAATTATAAAATAAATGTTGAAGCTCCACATAAAAAGAAGGATATCATGCAATGTGTACAACAAGGCGTTACCACCTACCGGTACCGGTATTCTAAAACATTGTACTTGTGTACTTTGCAACTTGTACCAGAAATTATGTGTGCGTCAAAGTGGTGGCGAATACCATACAAAAATCTGTACACAATCAAGAAGTACTTCGACCAAATGCACCTTATTATGCGATAGCAGTCATCCTGTCAATTATAAAGGCTGCACTGCATACAGTGATCTAACAAACGCAAGAAATAGAACAAACAATAAAATTACAAATCGAACTCGAAGTTGAAATTGAATACTAAAAATGTGTTTCAAGAAAGAAGTGATATTTCGAGTAGATTTTACGAATTTGATTACGCGATTTGCATTATTGCATATTACACTTCAAGAACTTTCTAAAAGAGTACCTGTTCTGACATTATCAAACCATAGGTTAGGTAAACTCCACAACCCTAAAGCACGAGTTTCCATTACAAGGACTTTTCAAAATATTTTTAAAGTGTGAAGATTAGAAAAAGAATGTTAAGAATTTAGTAATACTCTAAAGAAGGAAATTGAAGTATTAATACTCCTACGCAGCTATTACGCTATTAACCTTTATAAAAAGACAATATTTATTGTTTTAAACGCAGACAAAAATTGTTACTATGACGAGGTGATACACCGTTAAAATTTTTAATTGTGACTAACTTAAAATGGACAAAGCCCAATTAGAATACAATTCATTGTTACTTTCGTTTATTTACTTCCTGAATTGCATCACTTCCAAAACATTTGTGCATAAAAATAAATATATTAATAAATTCTATACCCTGAATTATAAATGCGTTAGATGAAAGATGTATTTGTAAGAAAACGCATAATTTATCTACGTCACTATAGTAGAAGCACTAGAAGTAGCAAAAGGTAATATGAAAATGTTTCTATGACTAAAGATTGTGATGTTGATGATTTCACTAATAATTATGTTTATTCGTTCATAAAAACAAATATTGTTCTATAAAAAGCTTATGACAATATTGACTATAGCAGTAGTAGACAGAGAAATAACATTAAGTACTTTGATGAATTTTAAATAGTCAAATAATAGTCATTTATTCAAAATGATTAACGTTTTACCGCGTTCAAAGCCAAAATTAAATAATTCATTATTTTTACTTACATTTTTATATTTTCCTCTTTTTATACCACACACTTAACACAACACTATTAATAAGCACTGCGTATGTGCATTCGGAAGCACAAATATAATGTTCTATAAATACGGCAAGCCCCGCGCCAACATACAACACGGTAAATGTGTCGATATCAACTGTAGTGTTCTTTAACCTTTTTTTTAAGTGATTGTCCGTGATGGCCTTTAATTTAAACAAAACAAATTAGAAGAAATTATGTCAACGACATCCTCGCAACACTTTCGTTTAAATTATTCCGGTATCTTATCGACGCCTCCGAGAACCTTGTGAATCCAAATCTGGCAATCGCGTGGTAGGCATTAGTCAAAGTTAAAAGTATTTGCAACATTTCAGTGTGTCAAGTGTATTCTTAAAAACAACAATAAAAATGCACGGAAATCAGTTAAAACGTAGTCATAAAACCGAATTTTCTTCTTCCGCGACTACAATTACCCGAGAGAGAAGTTTCATAAAACCGAATAAAGATCCTCAAAAAAGAAGAAGTCAAACTATGGCAACAATGAAGGGTAAGCCAACAATGGAAATCTATAGGCCACCTAACGTAAGGTCGGACTTAATTCAATCTCAAAATTCTTCAGCTAAACTCAACGTACACGCTAAGGAATTTACAATGAATCACGAACTGCAGAATTCTAAATCAAGCAACAATTTAATGCATGCCTTCGAAACCATTCCTCTGCAGCATTCGAAGTCCAGCGGAAATGTTCTACGATCAGTACCTGGTGCACCACCTGGTTTAATTTCGATTGTTCCTGCCCCTTTGGTGTTACCGCTTCTGCATTCAACTTCCACACACGCAATGCTCAATCACCTTCCCAGGGTTAACTTTCAAATTTCGAACGATGGTATACATCCATCAATGTATCAAAGTCACACCGCAACCCCTACATTCGCAGGTTGGAATCAACAATCTAGTTTAGGTTCAAGTATGAAAAGATCCAAGAGCCTTGGAGCCGCTGACTCGAGGGAGCTAGCGGCAAAATTAAAAGGGTTATCGAATGAAGACGCCGATCTCGGGCAATTTCCTCCTGAGGAGCAAGCTAATTTAAAATTAGCATTTGAAGATCCTAATCAGTTACCTTCAAGAACTCTCATGGATCTGGTTAAAACAATTATGGAAAGAGTAGTGGAAGGCATACGTTATTCAGAGGCAGGCGCGAAACTTTGCATGTCCATTATAGAAAAGGAGAAAAATCAAACTTTTATTGAATCTTTAATAAATACTTGTCAACAATGGTTTCAAGAGCGCGATAAAGTCTTAAGAGGTGTTAAGGCTGGCGATGGTACGCGATTTACCGCTTTTATGTGGTTCCTTACGGAAATGTGTGGGCAACTTAAAAGGCACAAACATCAGTGTCAGTATGAAAATATTCAGCCAGATTTAGTGTTACTCTCAATTTTAGCAAAGTGTTGTCAGGCTTGTGTTAGTTTGCCTATTAAATGTTTACCAGAAACGGAATGTCTCTTTTTTGTCTTAACTTCAATAGGAAGAGATTTAGAAAATGAGCTGCCGCAGCAACTAGAACAACTTCTAGGAAGTGTCCGTGATGGATTCTTAGCAACTGCTGGATCACCTGCTATCAGACGCACTCTTTTGCAATTGATCGAATTGCATGCATCGAATTGGCAGTTACCTGGATCCTCGGTTTTATATTATTATCCCAGAATAAAGTGATGATTTATAAAGAAAGGACGTTGTGGACCAAGTGAAAAAAGAAGTAGTGAGAGATATTATTATTTACAATATTTATTGTAAATTTAGAAATGATCAATATTAACACTATCGATAAGAAATGTGTATGTTAGAGCTTTATTGGCTTTCACTTATATGAAAGTTATAACTATCAAGAAAAGCCTAATCAGAACCATCATGTGATTTTTATCTTGTATATTCTATCTAAAAAGGCTGCAGTATATAATATTTATCCATTTTTGAAAAATAATTAAATTAGATTTTAATCGTAAGCCAGATTGTTTTGTATAATTTAATAAGTTCGTGTAATTTATTTCTAGATTTTTATTATATTGTGTGTACAAAGTTGTGTGTAAGGATAATATTTATTAAATAAATTACTGTTTTTGTTTGTGGTGTAGCAATGCATTTAAATAATGTCCTTTCTATTAATAAAATTATTTTTTTTAAAAGACGCAACTTTTACAAAAATCAATCTCTGAAATAAATTGTGTACTATCTTGAATTAGTCTAGTTGCAAACCGTATATTAGAATTAATAAATTAAACGGTGTTGCCAATTCTATGAATTTGTAAGTCTCTACAAACTTTTAGAATAAACTAGAAATTTCCAATTTTTAAATGAGTACCTTACATTACAAATGAAATATAATATTACGATAACAAGACACGCTTAATAATTTGGTAGACCTTGATGTTAAAAGAACAACTTAGTATATTGCTAATAAGAGAAAAAATAAGCTTACATTGAAATGCTTGAAAAACTAAGTTTCTGTTATTGGGTTTATAATCATATATTATACAACAAGACGCAACAAGACGATCGAAAATACTCGATTATACGAGACATATTGCCTGAAACACCACGACACGGAACGTCGAGTGGTGTTTTATTAGGCAATATGTCGAGTCTCGAGTATTTTAGATCGTCGAGTTGTATACAGGTAGACTATTTCATGAATAAAAAATATACTAACAACTTTAACATTTATTTATTATTTATATTGAACGTACAATTATTGTAGCCATTGTGAATAGAGCCTGATGAGGTTTGTGGATCATTGTGTTGTTTACTAATCCATTATTTGACTGTTATGGAGTTTTCATGGATATCTTGAAATTTAAGAATTGAATTTCATGCGGGTGAATATACAAAGGTTTGTATTACAGCGATAATATAATTCACGTGTCACATGGTACATTTTTTATTAATTTCATTGGTGAAAGTACAAAAACAAACTCGCAGAATAGGCTATCAAATCGATGATAATTCTATCACCGCATGTTGTAATTATTTACTGTCAAACTGGCAGATCGTTTAAAATTTTTGACTTTTTTAAGAGGGCGAGAAAATTTATTTTCTGTCAACGTTCATTATATTCTCTCATCAAATATAACACGTGTTATGATTAATCAACGATGATACCACTCGTTAAAACCTTTAGAAAATTGAACTCGTGCTTCGCACTCGGTCAATTTTCGTCGGTTTTAACTCGGGCTATCACCGATGATAATCATAACACTAGTTATATTATCCCCGAGAATATAATACATTGAATAATGAGCCAATCGTTGCTCCTTAAATTTAAAATATTGACCAATAGGACCTTGTACCGTAGTGACAATAAGCGACTAACAATTATTATCGATTAGGTATTAGTTAACTTGCGTTTGTTTCACTTGTCAAATAAAATAATTTAGAAACGTCAGATACATTTTTTAAGTGTGTTACGCGCAATGACTAATTTTGTGATGAGTTGCGTTGATTTAAAAGAGGAATATTATGTACTTAATTAAATAAAGCTTTTTCTCTTAAATGTGCATTTGTGGTCCTCATTTTAATTTATTATATTCTCTTTCTAAATATAATTCGTGGCACGCTTAAGAATCGATAATTTTTTTACAAATGTCAACTCATGCCAGCCCCATTCTTTGGAAAATACAACTCGTGCTTCGCACTCGTTATATTTTCGTCGTTGGGATTGGCATTCGTAACATTAAAAAAAATTATCGATAATAAGCGTACCACTTATTATATTATCCCTGAAAATATGATCAGTTACTCATAACAGTATTATTGAGTAAATCAGTTTTTTCTTCCAAAATCCAGCGACAGAATTCTAAAGTATTTTTGTAATTTGAAAGGAGCTTTCAAGAAGTGTAAAGCTTTCTTTAATGCTGTTCTTTTGGTACTCGTGTGAAGTTTTTACTTGTTAAGATAAATGGAATTCACAAGGATTCATTCTAATTTTCCTTAATAAAATTTCTAACTTCTAAGGTATTCGATTCCGTTCTTGCTTGTTTTATGTTCTTCAAAAGTTTAAAATTTTCTAAAAGACTTGTTTGATCTTCCACGCTTGAAATTCTGCTCAATTTGAAAGTGTTGTGATTTTTTATTGGACCTTCTCGATTTTGATCTGAAACCATCACCTCCTCCCCTGTTCAAAATTAAACGGATGCAAAAAATGGATCAGTATCGATTCATAAATAAAAATTCGGAACTGAAAACAGGATTAACTTTTGTTAGGTGACCCCTTCAGAAATCTTACTTCCTCTATCTTTAATTCATCTATTTCAAAGAAGCTACGTATTTGAAAGGTTATCCAAAAAGCCGACTTACTTCTAATTTTAGTTGCACAAAATGAATTATCGGCTGCTGTGTCTCTGGTGTAACTCTATGTTGGTCTCAACTAAAACTCTACAACAGTAGAATAAAATGATTATAATCAATATCAATAATAATAATTATTATAATAATTATTACTACCCCATTACCTAGAAAACAAAGCACCAGAAGCTATGAAGCTTGTGCGAGAAGGAGGGGCGATTATTATTATTATTACTCAGACCCATCGTGCGGCTGCAACCGACTAATAAATGATATAGCACAAATCCCATATTTATGTTAACCTAATTATTATGTTAATTATTTAACAATTGCACTTTTGGGTAAACTTTAGTATTAAGATCCTGATATTGTCACAAACGGAAATATTTACAATTCAATATTACATACAAAACTCAACTTCTCTTCCGTTCGTACAATATATCGTGCAAGGCCACACTCAGTTGCCCACGTTAGTCCAGCAGCCGCTGCCACGCCGCTAACGACTTGGAGCCAGCTGCGATATTCCTTCGAAGAAACGCTTCCGTTTCACCCACGACGAATCTCAACTGCAAGTTGCATTAGTTGGCATGCAACATATCTGCCTGCGTTACTCCCGTATATGCTGGGCAACCTACGTAATTCACAACCAGCTGCACATTCCTTCAGAAGAAACCAGCACACTGTCGCTCAACCCACAGGTTGGTGCCTGGTACAGTCGCACTGTGGGGCGAACCTTAACAAAAACCGCGCAAAGAGGTAAAAATCCAACTTGTGTAATGAATAAAAACATTTTGGCGTTTGATCATAAAATGTTCAGGGCATTTAGCACCGGTGGTAAAAATCTTTATTATTGATGAAGATTTTGATGGTTAAAGTTGTCACTACTTTGAACTAACATTTTCTCGACATTTCCAGGCTTAAGTTTAAAATTAAATTACTTTTGTTGTATGGAACTTATATGGAACCTGTAGGAATACCTTGTGACGATCCAAGGGATCAATAAAAAAAACACATAATATAGCAGATTACGATAATAAGTTTATTATACTAAGCACAACCTTAATTAAGGAACAATTGCTTTTTCTCTTTGCAGCATAACTGCGCTGGATGACTTTTATATATTTTTTTACAACATTCACATAAACAACCTCATAAAATTACACAAATCCACAATAATCACGGCTTCTTCGCCAGGAAGTGGAGCGGAACGAGCCTTTGATCTCTACTCTCTTCCTTTTCTTTCTTCCTTTAGATGACAGCCTAGGTATACCCAGTTGTAAGCCATAGTTTACGACAAATTCATTAACATGTAATTATAAATTCTTTAACATTTAATTATAAATTCATTAACATGTAATTATAAATTCTTTAACATTTAATTATAAATTCATTCTTTTAGAATGAAGCGCACCGGCCGAATGCCCATGCATCAATCCCCTCGAATCGAACAATCAAATTCACCAAAGCCTATCTTAAGATAATATAACCATATTTTTACTAAGAAATACACATAAAACAAGCTAAATATAAATACAGTATGGTTTTAAAATTATTGCCTAAAATTCAACATAGTAGAAAACCTATATAAAAATATACAGTGAAGTTGGAGCCGGCATAACAAAAAAAGAATGAGTAGTAATTGAAGATCACTAGCATTGTTGAGGGCAAAGATCATAAAAATGAAATCTACTATATTGTATTTGCACATCGTTTGAAAACACGTTAATATTTGGCAACAACTATGTCGTTGCAACCTGTTGTATATGGAACTATAGTATTTGTAGCTACACAACTTAAAAAAACATGAAAATATGTTGTAAATTGTAATAGCGTTTATTTTGCTAAAATTCAAATTTTGCTCGAGTTATAAAAAAAACGCCCGCATATGACCGCTTTAAAATATATATCAAAGAAAGAGCTAAAGCTTCCTGGTTATTTTCATACAAAAACCAAATCCAACTCGATCCAACTTAAAAAGTTAAAAACCGTTATTGCCACTGCAAGAAATATTTACCGGTATTATTTGTATTATTCCATGCATAGTTGTTGATGATGCAACATTGTGTTTTGCACCTTATATCTTAACTGTTAGAAACAACTAAATACCACCCCTTAAGAAGTTGGTTTTTTTTAAGTTTTACCATGATCCCTACCTACGCAGAATGGGGTTTTCTAATAACTGCAATAAAAATTTAACAAAGCAAAAAGCATCATAACAAACAGCGTGATTGAAGCCTTTTAGTAAAATGGAGACTATGAATGAAATATTGGCAATTATTGTAAAAAGTTACAAGTACTGTTATTTCGTAAGGGATAGTAATTCCTTTATACATACCGACTTAAAAATATTTTCTAAGTTCTTTCTTAAATATTTAAATCTCTCATTGTAGTATAAAATTCATAGAGAAGTGATTGAAAATTGAATTACGTACCTTGAAAAACTCATGTCGCCCTTATTAATTTTAGAACGTCTGCTCATATATTTACTTCTAAAAATATTACAACAGAGATATTATAGAATATCTTTGCTGGAATAACATAAATCCTCTCACTTTTTCTAATAAGCTGCAGGTATAATCAAGAAAATAGATAAACTTCCCTAACTAATATGAAGCATAACGCTATGAACTATTAATTGCACTTATTAATGAATAATGCTCTAACATTGTTATATCAATTCCTATAACTTAATAAGTACATATGAACAACAAAAATCGGTAAAAAATATTTATTTTGCTTCATTTAAGGGCTTGCGCGCTCTTCTCTGTCTTTCGCCCCACAGTGGGTCGGCTCGAATGCAAACTACCCACAAGCCTGCAACCAGGAAACGTGAGCTTCCTTAGTTTCATACTTGGAACACCAACCTACTGATTCCCACTACGATGCTAATATCTTCTGCGTTCAACAGTATATAAGCCCGCTTGTTTGGCTTAAAAGGCAGTCTGTGCCAAGACTCGGAGAAGAAGTCTCTTCAAGAAACAAGCGGATAAGTGATCTTTTCATTAATTAATAGTAGAAGGTCTAGATTCTGGCATCCTAGGATGCTGAATACCTGACCCTCTACTGCTTAGTTCTGCTTAGTTATGAGGGGGTTGCGCTAGAGCCCTTTCTCGCTTAGTTATGGGGAGTTGTGACCAGGCTCTCCTAAGCTTAGTTTGTAGATTTAATGCTAGAGCAGGGTGGTTCTGACCACCCTCATGATTAGATTTAGGAGGACATGTACTTGTATGTCCTCACACTGTATATCCAATGTGTGTAACTATTTTTTTGTTTTGTATTCTATTTTTTGTTGTTAGTATATAGTTGTTTCCATGTCTTGTGTTTATTTTCCTTTCTACCTCTGACTACGTCCTCCAGTCACGAAAACCCCACGTTACAATATGACGGGCCACTGCAGTAAATTTCGTCTCTGTCTCTCTCTCTCTCTCGTTCTTTCTCGCACGCTAGATTAGTTATAGTTATCACTGCCCCCCCCTCCGAGGCGCACCATATGCAGGACCTTATGTCCTTTTTCTAAAGTTTTACCGCACTTTCTTGTGCGTTAAAAACGGGTACATTGTATGTACTGCAAACTGGTAATGGACCAAAGAAATTTCTGTGCTGTTTTAGCCATTTCTGATTTTAGCGCAAGTCTTTGGACCTATTTTTATAGGTGTTGAAAGCGACACAGCTCCCACTTTATACAGGAGTCTTGAGTTTGCTTCGATCTCAACCAGTTTAGCCCGAAATTATTATGTGCTTTATGGAATTAAAAATGCTTTGTGTAAATGTATAATAGATAGATTCTACAATAGAATAATATTCTGTAGAATCTTGAACCTGGCAACACTGTATCGAAATCCAAATCAAAACATAACTTTTGACATTTATTTGACAAGATTGATGTATAGGTTAGGAATTGTGATTTTGTTATTTATATTTATGTATATTTGAATGTAATTATAAGCAAATTGGCAGATCTATTTACTAAAAGCAATAAATAATACAGAATCTATACTAATTACTTTCAAAGGTTATTTTCTGTTTTTTTTGTTGGTTAATCATCAAATAAGCGATGGCTGTCCGTTGGAGTTCTGAATTCTATACTGCTATGGAACATAAAGACCTGCAAGCTAATGCAATGGCTGTAGATAATACCGGCACATACGTCTTATTAGCTGGGTAATAATTTAGATTTAATTACAATTTCTATACAATTTTAATAATAAATATATTATAGTCGACGATATATAGCAATTAAGAATTTAGACGATACAGATTTGGAGAATGTTAGGAAATTTCCTAGGCAAAGTAAATATGATGTAAGTGCAGCCGAATGGAATCCAATCTCTCATCAAAGCGAATTGTGTGTCATTTCAGTAAGTGCAAATACTAGTAAACTTCAAGGTTTACTTTTATATTTTATTACAGAGTAATCAACGTTTAGAAGTATTAACATGGCGGTTAGGCGAATTAACACAAATGCATTCATTACGAGCCCACACTCGAGTTATAACTGACTTAAATTGGCATCAATCAAACCCAAATCTATTAGCATCCTGTTCAGTTGACACATTCATACATATTTGGGATATGAGAGATCCCCGACGTCCAGCTTCCTCATTATCAGCTATTGCTGAAGCATCGCAAGTTCGTTGGAATCGAATATCTTCTAATTTATTAGCAACAGCACATGATGGTGATGTAAAATTATGGGATCAGCGTAAAGGTAGTGCACCAGTTCAATATATAGCTGCTCATTTATCAAAGATATATGGATTAGATTGGAGTCAACAATCTGAAACACAACTAGCAACTTCTAGTCAAGATAACACAATTAAATTTTTTGATACTAATAATCCTAGACGAGCAGAATTTGTTTTAACAACAAATGCACCTGTTTGGCGTGCACGTTATACACCTTTTGGAAATGGTTTGGTTACTGTAGTTGTACCTCAGTTGAGGAGAGGTGAAAATAGCTTATTGTTATGGAACACAACTAGTCGAGCGACACCTGTACATACATTTGTTGGACATAGAGATGTAGTTTTAGAATTCGAATGGCGAAAACAAAAGCCTGGTGAAACTGATTTTCAATTAGTTACATGGTCTAAAGATCAAACTCTTTTAGTATGGCGAATCGAACCATTTTTACAAAAATTATGTGGCTATGACCCTGATAATCATGGAAAGAATGAACGCATACAGAATGAGATTGTCGATGTTGCCTCAGAAAAGAAAACTATATCGAAAGTGCAACCGTTACAGCAGGAATTCTCTTTACTAAATGTTCAAATTCCTAATTTAGAAGTTTTAAAAATGGATCCAGTTCGAAGGTGTTGTACAGCCATGTCAAGTACTAACAATTATTCTGTGATCCTAAATGTAACTTTCCCAAACTCTTATCCTAATGGTGTTCCACCAATCTTCCAAATAGGCGAAGGTTCAACTGTTGATGAAACAATTGCAGGGAAGCTCTTAAACACATTAACGTCTACAGCTCAACAAAGAGTCTCAAAAAATCGCACCTGCCTCGAACCATGTTTGAGACAATTTGTTATAACCTTAGAGCAACTTGTTGATCCCTCAGAGAGTCATCGACATCATCAACATGTTTACTTGGAAAACGATGTTTTGGGTTCATTCAATGATGCTTGCATTCCATTTCCACGAACTTCAGGTGCTAAATTCTGTTCCGTTAGTATTTTAGTATGTTTTACACGACAACCATCAGCTCGTAGAGCTTCTGTTAAAATAGATGCAACAACTCCTAGGGCATTATCTGCTTTGGGCAATGTGTTTAGTAACAGACGAGCAAGCGATTATATGACGGTGTATTCATATTATCTACAAAAACAGAGATCTAGAATAAAACAAAACAATCGAGTATTACAGAAAGCTGTTATTAATGTTTATGATGCAGCTGCACTATTTAATGTAAATAAGAAACTGGCAGAGAAGTATATTCTCGATGGTGATACAAGTAAAATTTGCAAACATAATGCTTTAATGGCCGAGAGTGTGGGAAGATGGGATTTAGTTCAAGCTTGGACATTGGCAAGATTAATTATTAATCCACAGCAAGTAGAACAGGAAGATATGATTGAACATCCATTTGGGAATCAACTAATACAATCTTTGTAAGTAGTACACTGTAGTAAATGTTCCAAATTAGTGTAGAACATGACTACGTTCAGTGCACACAACTGTTATACCTAAACCAAAAAATGAAGAAACTAAACCGAGTGAATCTAGCAGGCGCACACTAGCAGTCGGAGTTGATTGTGAACGAGCCTTGCTCCCAAATTCTCAAATTTAGACAGTTTGAAATTAAAAATTGTCATTGCAATCTGTCAAAGTTTTAAAAGATTTTTCACAACTCCAATTGTTAATTATTAAACTATTAATAAATATTAATTGGAGTTGTGAAAAATCTTTTAAGCAGCAACTAATGTCGTGCACACTTTTGCTATCAGAAGGTTATTTATTAATAGTAGTTTAATAATTAACAATTGGAGTTATGAAAAACCTTTTAAAACTTTGAAAGATTGCAATGACAATTTTTAATTTCAAACTGTCTAAATTTGACAATTTAGGAGCAAGGCTCGTTTACAATCAACTCCGACTGCTAGTCTGTGCCTGCTAGATTCACTAGGTTTAGTTTATTCATTTTTTGGTGATAGTATAGTATGTTTATGTTTACAAAACGGTTGCTTGTATGCTCGGATGACGTGTTACAAGGTTTTTGTTTAATTTATAAGATAATTCCATGTCAAATCAACACAGTGATTTGCATCACCACCTCAGATTTTAATGAGATTTGGTATGTAAAGTTTTCAAAATTGCACAAAAACATAAAACCAATATATCTTTGAATTACGTTTGCAGCTCACCTAATTGAGCTAGAATCTCGTTTCTTAGAATTTTTCATGAGCTTTCTTATGATATACAACACAAGAGGGCTTGAGGGGAAAAATGCTTCTCTAATTCAAAATCAAAATTTTGATTTTGAATTTCTCAAAAAGTGCATCTTTGAAAATTTTCAGAAAATTCTAGACAATAGTTCGCACTGTTGTTAATTGATTTCCTAAGTTTAAAAGTGGGATGATAACGGGTTCATGACTTATTAATTATGACTTATGATTTCTGATGTCAAACACTGGTTACTGTAATTGCTCGATATGACCTCCATTTTGTTGTTGTAAAATTGCCAGCCGTTCCTCGAAATTGTATACAGCACAATTCAACATTTCTGGTTGAATTGCACGAATTTGCTTCCTGATACTGTCCTTTAATTCCTCCAGCGTTGTTGGATGTGTTCTAAAGACCAAATTTTTTAAATAACCCCACAGCCAGTAATCCACTGGGTGATAACACGATCTTGAAAAACCGCAGTTAACAATTCTTTAACTGGTCGGTAAATGTGTGAAGGTGCTCCATCCTGCATAAGAATCATGTTTTCAATTCCTTCGTGCTCGTTTTGCAACTGTGGAATTGCATAATCACTTAACACTTGCAGGTATCGTTCACCAATAACAGTTACAGATATGGCCTCCCCATTCTGTATTTCCTCGAAAAAGTATGGACCAATGATGAAATTAGCTGTGAAACCGCACCAAACAGTGACTTTTTTGTCATGAAGACCTTGCAGAACGATTTCATGTGGATTTTCTGTTGACCATGTTTGACAGTTTTGAGTATTAACTCCAGCGTTAAGAGAGAAATGGGCCTCATCTGTCCATAAAGTAATGAAGAATCGTACCTGAGAGCAAAATCTGCATCCTTTAATTCAAACAGCAGTTGCAGTTTATAGTGATACATTTTTTGGATTTTCCGTAAAATTTTCCAAACTGTGGTGTGTAGCATTTGTAATCGTTTTGATATCGCATTCACACTACTGATTGCTAGCGAATTAGTATTGGCTACGTTTTAATTTTCCTCGGAAGGTCAGTTACAGACCCTGTTCTTTTGGATTTGCTAATCAAATTACGGTACGCCTTCATTTGGCATGGCCCTGCTCTCAAACCCATTTTTGTACGAAATCTTTGTAATCCAGCAGTGTAATTTTTACCGCATTCATAATAACATTGTACTAAACCAATTCTTGTTTGCAGATCCATGTTCAAATTGTTACAATTTACATTTACACGAGTTTTATTTTGAGAACAATTATCTAAATTACGATACTTTCGTTTGACACTTGTATCAATAGTTGTCACGACAATTCTTTTGTTTTCCATAGATACACTCAAATCTCATTATGTAAGCAACTACTATCCATTTTTTTTCTAGAGTCCTCTGACTTTGAAAGCGTATTGCTCGTAAACTAAAGAGCCAAATTAAATGTTTTAAAAACGAGCAAATAGTAAATTTATTTCTACATGTAATAGTAAAATATTACATTTCTAAGTACTATACTTTTGTTTTTATCAGGCGATATGTAATAAAAGGTACCCGTTTTTACGGCCATTTCCTTTACGTGTTAATTAAACAATTTTTTTCTCAGAAAGTATATGCAATATATCTATGGAATTTTTATAGGAGTTAGAAGAAAACTTTGCCTTTCATATGCTACTAATTTCCAGACAAAGAAACATTTTATTGGAGATTTATATGAAAAAATAACGAACTATGTTTTCTTGTTTATTAATAGAGATAGCGTCAAAAAATTTTCACTAATAGAAAATATTTCATATCTAAATGACCCTTCTTGAAAAATAATTTCAAAAATCTAATTACAAAAATATTAAAAAAAAAATATATAAAATCGACCAAATAAGAGTGAGATAAAATACCATAATAGCAGATTTCCTCCTGCCAGTATTTATACGGAGCGTTGTTATTTTATTACGTTCTGTCGTACATAAATTGCAACGGTTATTAATAATCTTTTTTCCATTCAGTACTTATTCCTAATTAGATTAAGATAATTTTTGCATTGTAAATTAGACATCTATTTATTTTTCAAATCAATAGGTACACATATTATTATAATGTCTACATAAAATTAGAACGATATCGTTTATAATAATAGTAAGTTTTGCGGTTGTGGTTTTTGTTATTTTGTTTAATTTGCGTTTATTGCAAAATATTTTCTGGGGAACTGAGATAAAGGTTAAAAGGAAATCTTTCATAAATAATCTTACGTATGTACTTGTCTTGCGTATTGTACGACAAATAATATTGCAGAAAATATTTATTTCGGAATCAAGGTAATGAAGTTTTGTTTTTACTAAAATATTTTTGAAGGAAATTAGATAAAGGTTGAAACACCACTTTATATAAATAATATGTACATACAAATAAGCCAAAAATATTTTTTGTTGTCATGTGTTTTTGTAACTTCAATCAATGTACTAGTTATTATAAATAGGAATGCTACCCAAAATTACAATCATTGTGAAAAAGAAACCGGCGTCAACTATTATAATTCAGTTGTTCAACATGCCAACGCATTGTGATGAGTCACTCAAGCAAATAATATTAAAAACTAGAAATTACTTTGAAGAAGAAAGAAGAAATGGTCTGGAGAAGATTAATATTAATCAAGTGGTGGAAAGAACAGCTGATTGTTTGGGTATTAACGTACGTACAGTGACACGAGTAACAGCAGAAGAATTAAATACCGGCACTTTAGCTCCGCCAAAACCCATGGGGGGTAGAAAGAAAATTAAACTCGATGAGGTTCTGCAACGTGTCTTGCGAAGAACGATTTTGAATTTTTATTTGGAACACAAATTTCCAACCATCAAAGAAGTTTATCAGATATTTAAAGGGGATGTGGAAGATTTGCCAGAATTTTCCGTATCAATGTTGTACAAATGGATGAAAGAAATTAATTTCTCTTATAAAAAATTAAGCAGCAAGCCGATTCTAATGGAACAAAACAGTGTAGCTGCAAAGCGATCAGAGTTTTTGAATGCTATTAAGTACTATCGACAGACTGATTGGAATATCTTTCACACCGATGAGACGTGGTGTGGCGCAAACCATTCAAAAAAGTTTGGATGGGTTGAACGCATTAATCCGGAAGTACGTGCAAATTTTGACCAGTATCGTGGGGGCATACAAGAAATCAATGGTTTTAGGGGCGGAATAAAACGTCCGTCTGGATCTGGACAAAGAGTTATAATTTTGCATATTGAAAATGAAAATGGATTTTTGGAAGGCTGCTTAAAGTACTTTGTTGGGAATAAGAAAGCTGCTACTTTAGATTACCATAACGAAATGAACAAAGAACATTACGAGGAATGGTTTCGTTTTGTACTATCTGTAATACCAGAAAAATCAGTAATTGTAATTGATCAAGCTCCATACCATACAATGCTGGATCCCAACTTTAGAAATCCAACATCAGCATGGAGGAAGCAAAGAATTATTGATTGGATGGCAAAAAGGAATGTCGCATTGCCTGATGAAATCAATCGTTTCGAAGATTTAACTAAACCAAGACCTTTGGAAATAAGTAGAGCCTACCATTTTGAGAAAGTATATCTACTGGAAACGATAACCAAAGAGCTCCGAGGGGATGATGTGAAGCTTTTATGGTTACCAGTGGCACATTGCGAATTTAATGCCATAGAGCTAATTTGGGCGTATGTGAAAAACAGTGTTGCTAAATTAAACACAACATTTAAAATAGCAGACGTTTTGCGACTTTGTCAAGAAACTATACAAAATGTTCCTACATCAGTGTGGAAGAATTGTATTGAACATGCTAAAAAACTTGAGGAAACATATCGAGAAAAAGATCATCTCGTTGATGTTGCGGTGGAACCGTTAATAATCAATCTCGGTGAAGACAGCGACGAAGAATCTGATTTTTCTGATGCACCCAGTGATATGGATGATGTATCAAACGATTTGTAAAGATTCGTTGAATTATAATAACTACTATGTACATTTTATGCTAATTACATTTTAAACTATTTAGAATAATACGTTGGGAGATATATTTAATAAATCTCTATTTAAAGAAAAAAACCCGACTTGCTTTATTTTAAAGCATTTTAGTTTACATACACATAATAATATGATATGTATTAACATGCTTCTTTTAGCAAAACTCTGGCTGGTTACATGAATAATTTTACTTTTCTCTTCAATACTTATTACTTCTATTTATCAGATTGTAGGTTATTGCACTCACTCCATCTTAATTAGTAAGATTATCAATATAATGCAATTTAAAACAGCAAGTGACTAATACAAAAGTTTGGAGGTTACATATATACTATCATAAAGAAAGCATATAATAATAAACAAACGCCGCTACATTCTTAGCATGGTTAGGCTCACAGGACACTCCGCGCGTCTTGACCCCCTTGACGCTTTTGCATCGGATCTCACTAACAATCGTTTTCTTCTTAATACATTTTTATTGTTAAAATTAGGAAAACTCTTTTGATGAAAATAATGCCTACATATGAAAAGTGTTCATTTAGCGAAAAAATCTTGACGCTATCTCTATTAATAAACAAGAAAACATAGTTCGGTATTTTTTCATATAAATCTCATATAAAGTAAAATGTTTCTTTGTCTGGAAATTAGTAGCATATGAAAGGCAAAGTTTTCTTCTAACCCCTACAGAAATTTCATAAGATATATTGCATATACTTTCTGAGAAAAAAATTGTTTAATTAACACATTAAGGAAATGTCCGTAAAAACGGGTACCTTTTATTGCATATCGCCCGATAAAAACAAAACTATAGCACTTAGAATTGCAATATTTTACTATTGCGTGTAGAAATAAATTTACTATTTGCTCGTTTTTAAAACATTTAATTTGGCTCGTTAGTTTCCGAGCAATACGCTTTCAAAGTCAGAGGACTCTAGAAAAAAAATGGATAGTAGATTCCATTTACTTTTTGTCATTAATTTGATTTGTTAAAAATATATAATAAATTGAAATATATCCCTTACTTTATGATAACCTGTTATGTTAGGACAAGCTTTTAACTTGTTGGTACAGGGTTTCAGCTGCTGGTCTTGTTTATTTTATTACTTTTGTCTCAGCCTCCTGAAATATTCAGTGGTGTTTAGTTGCGAGTGTTTAGATCATAGTGTTGTGTTTTATGCAATTGTGAACACTTTTGGCAGTAAAATAAATAAATATAAGTAAATCGATTTATTCCCACACTTGTTACAAATGAAAAATTACTTGATACCATAAATATATACACTGATACAAAAAGACGAACACAAATAAATGTTATATATAATAGGGTGGCCCTTATTTTGCAAAAATTAAAATTTTCTAGGTCCCCCACCCACCTTGATCTCTTTAGAATGTCAAAAAAATAACATATTAGATTACCTTGCACTCAGCACAGTTTCAAAGCTGTGAAAAGCATTTTCATTAGCTGCAAAATGATGTTTTTGTTGCATATTTTTTATTAAATGGACATTATTCCATCGATCTTGAAGATATTGTCAGATCTCATCAACTATACCTGCACATATAGCATATTATATTACTTAAATTTTGCTTTGCGCATTCATAAAATTGAAATGCTGAGGTAACATGTGCACCTTTTCCTTTCATCTGATTTCAAACAGTTCTTTTTACAGTTACACCTATTTTATCAACAGTTCCTTTTCCGTGGGCACTTGCAGAAAATAACCACTTCATTCTTACTTTCAAATCAGCTGAAGATTCAGCAAAATCAAATGAAGAAGGTTGGCCATCATATAACAATTTTTAAATTTCGAAGCAGTCCCATCTGAAAACATTGATATGAAATTTATATCTGGAAAACGTTTGTGTGGTTTTACTGCGTAAAACCACACATGGTTTAAGTTGGCGTAATAGAGTACCGCTATCGACGCCACATTGGGGGCAAAGAAAGTCTGAAATCTAGTTATTTGTAAATTGCAATCACATCTTACGTATCTGGTATATTACAACTTCAGGCTGTCAGAATGAAAAGTATGTAGAAAAACCTTTTAAACTAAACGTAAATTTAATTAAATTCAATGGGGATAATAATATTTAACAATTTGGTAACACTGCTTGGTAAAATATAATAATTTTTATTTTTCAATATAATCCCCCCTTGTAAAAATAACTTGAAGTTTTTCCTTCAAAATGTTCAATTATAGCTGCTTGCAACTCGTTCTCGTCCTTAAAACGACGTCCCCTAATGTCTTTCTTTAAATTGGAAAATAAATAATAGTCACTATGAGCCATATCCGGACTGTACAGTGGATGATCCAATGCTTCAAAGCCGCAGGTGCATTGTCGTGTAATAATTGAACACCTCTTATAGGAGGATAGGATACAACCTTGCCTTACTCCGCTTTCAATTGGAATTGATTCCGTTAATATTCCTTCATGTTCTATTTTTGCCATATATCCATTATACAGCAATTTTATTATTCTAATGAATTTATTTGGTACTCCGTAATGCTCTAGAGTTTTCCACATTTTTGTTCTATTAATTAAGTCGAATGCTTTTTCGAAGTCTATGCAATTTATTTGTATATGTATTTTGTTCCATTTCATTATCTTCTTCTAGGATTATTCTTAATGTATTAATAGGTCTATACATGACCTTCTAGGTCTAAAACCGGCTTGATTATCTCATAGAATTCCATCTACAGCCTCTTTAATTCTATCTATAATTAATCTCGTCATAACCTTACTGGCAGTGCTCAGTAGCGTTATAGGCCTCCAGTTCTCGCATCTTGACAGGTCTCCTTTTTTTGGTATTTTGATTATTATCCCTGTGGCCCAATCTTTTGGGATTTGTTCTTCTTTCCAAATCTTTTTGAGCAGTATATTATCAATTCCTGTTGATTTTCCATTTTTTAGGGTTGTTATAGCCTTCTTAATTTCTTCTTTTGTAAACTCTTCTTCATTTATATCTAATTGTTCAATATACGGTTCTTCTTCTTCATTCACTTGCTCTCTCTCTCTATTAACGTATATATTCTTAAAGTACTCCACCCATCTCTTTGCTATTTCTGTTTTTGTTCTGTAGATTTCATCTTGTTTTCCTCTCATTTTGTTTGTTTGTATATATTTCCTTCCAATTAGCTTTTTAGCAATTTCATATAGTTTTTTCATATCATATTTACTGGCTGCTTCTTCGGCCTGTTGCGCTAAGTTTCCTATATACTGTCTTTTTTCCCTTCTAGCTGCCTTTTTAATTTCCTTATTTTTGTCCCAATATGCTTCTTTGAGTTTTGCTATTTCATTTTCTCGTTTGGTTCGGATCATTTTTGCCTTGATTTCTCTCCTTTCTTCTATTTTTTTATTCGTTTCTCTGGATAACCATATTTTGTTTTCGGTTTTCTTATATTCAACCACTTCTCTTGCTGTATTCTCTAATGTTTGTCGGTATGCTTGCCATATTTGTTCAATTTGTAGATGTTCTAAATTTTCAATGTTTCGAATATTATGTTCTATTTGATTTTGATAGTTTTCTAAACACTGATTGTTGTTGCTTAGTACTTCAACGTCATATTTACTTTTATTTGCAATTTGGCTCGTATTAGTTCGTGATCCGAACCTACATCAGCTCCCCTTAATGCTTTAATGTCTTGTAGCGAGTTCTTCCATTTTCTTTCTATAATTCTGTGGTCTATTTGATTTTTTGTTCTTCCATCCGGCGAGGACCATGATGTTTTATGTATGTCCTTGTGTTTAAACAAAGTGCCACCTATTACTAAGTTCTTTTACACTGCTTTAGAATTAACAGCCATCAATTTCTCTAATTGTCATTAATTTCTTATAATTTTTATTATCCTTGCATAAGTACCTCCTTAAATAGCATAATATGCATGGTCATATCTCCAAAAATTCTAATACCTTTCCTTTTTTTTCAGAATAAACTTTTACGCAACACATTCAGACTTACAAATGGCAGCAATGTTATGTTGTGTCTTTGGAAAAGGGGAGGACGAGAACGTTAGAAGGAAGTCGTTTTTAAAATATCTCACTTCTGGGGTAAGAATGATTTTTATTATGCAAATTGCCTGATATTATAATTTTTATATAATGTACCATGTTGAATTATTTTTGTTTTGTAGCAACTTGCATCGGGAAAAAAATGGCTTAAGGTAATTAACTTAGTTTATGAAATGGCTTTTATTAACCGCATGCAAAATATTTTGCATGATCAGGTTCTTTTCTACTGGTATGTGTGCATTTTTTTATTTAATTTTTATGTTATTAATTTATTATTATCATTAAAAAGAGTTTAGTTATTGTTAGGGAAAGAATGCTACATGATCATGACATCACTAACAACTATAAAATTTAATATGGTAAGGAACACCTAAATAATAATATATATTATGTAATTAGGAGATCAAGCGATACTTTAAATCCGAGAAGATGTATTATAACGCTGAGGCGCCAGCCGAGGCGTTATAACATCTTCAAGGATTTAAAGAAGCTTGATCTCCGTATTGCATAAGTTGTTTTATTTTATTTCGTATTTCAATCTTAATTATTCCCTTTTGAAATTCATCCGACTTTATTGTATAATGAAGCAAGTTGCCTTGTCTGTGTCATCATACGCGTAACCAAGGAGATAAAAAACAGCATGTCACGTGTGGCTGTTATGCAACATCAAATGATTTTTACGTTGCCAACAACAACGGAGATCAAGAACGTCTTGAACTCCGGTGTCATTGACAACGGAGATCAAGTTATACTTTATTTTACTAATTGTAGTATATAAACAATTGTTTAAAATACGAAATGAAATAAAAATAATTATAGTCCAGAAAAAAATGTTGAAGTTTTGCAACTTTGGGAGTTTGTAGATTTTTATATTCTGAATGAAATGAAAAATGGCATCAAAAGTTGTCATTTTGGAAATATTTCAATGGGGGTGTTCTACTTAAAAAAAAGGCTGAATGAAATTGAAAGAGCATTAAACTTCCACAAACTATATCCTATACATTTTTTTCTTAAAGCGAATAATTTCACTAGTTTAAATTTTCACTTTTTTACAATTGCTTACAAGAGGACTTTACAGCTGAGGAGTTGCCGTTTTTTTCTTGTGTGAAAGTAGTGCCAAAATAAGGAAGTACGTGTCTTGGCATTTGATCTAACACAGCTTATTTTCAGAGATAACAAGCTGTAAAATGTCATACTTTCTATTTTATGTATTGACAGTCTCAGGCTAGTTATGAGTCAAAAAAACTTCATAATTGAATCGAAATTAGAGAAAATCACAATCGGAATGAACATCTTTTCCTATTTCATTTGGGACATTAAAACCTACAAACTCCAAAGTTGCAAAATTCCCACATCAGACCCCTTTTTAAATCTCCATCTACTGAACCTAAAAATTGATTCGATTAGATTTACCAAAAATATTTGAAGATTCAGCTTTTCATTTTGTATACTTCTAGCTCTCATATACCATATGTGTAATAGTCAATAAAACTGAAATATCTTAATTTTTGACTTTAAAAACAGGGTTGATGACTTGACAAAATAAGATTATTCATTAAATATTTTTTGTGAATTTATTAAAGAGTAAACTGTGCATGTTTTTAATTTTTACAATTTTTTGTATTCTTCATGATGAAATTAGATGAAATAATCAATATCAAACACAATTGTTCCAAAATCAGAATTTCCATCAAACATATTCCTTATTGGAACGCGCGAAAGACTGACTTGCATTCTAGCACAATTTTATAAAAACCGATTGCATGATAGGATAATTGTCAAATTGGAAGGTTTGAATGTTATGTTATGTTCATCATCTACCGCATATCAAAATCATTTTATTTCGTTTTTTTGCTGTGCAACACCATCTATATTTATTGGCTCATCCCAATAGTTTTATCTTAGATCATATATATTCCATAGGTAAAGCATTCTGCATCTGGCCAATGTATTATTTTGTGCTAACATTCATGTAATAAACGTTATTGTGACGCATGCGCGCTAGCCACAAACATAGTAGCGTGGAAATGTATGCAATTTTATAACATAGATCTAAAAGAAAAAAATGTGTTCTAGAGGCTTGAGGTGGACGGACGATTGCCGCATAAAATAATAAATAAATTTTATTTACATTAGTAGAATTAGCTTTAAAAATTTAAAACTTTATGAAACAGTAATAAACAACATAAACTGCAGAAAATGCGCATGCGCTACAATGATTCGTGGCTGAATCTTGGCACAGGTTTGTGGTCAAAAGCGTTATCTATGGAATATATATGCTCTAAGAGTTTTATATATTTTTTTGATGACTCTTTGGTTGGTAATAATGTTTCTTCCCACTTCTCCCAAAAAAGAAATCCAATTTCTCCCAAAGAGAACACCCTTTTCCCCCAATCCCATTTCTTCAAATGAGTTTTTCACTCCCATTTGTCCCAAAAAAATTTGTTGTTCTCATTTCTTCCAAACTAAAGGATTTTCAAAGAAAAACGAATTTTTTTTTAAGAAAAAAAATATTCCAAACTTTCGGACCGAAAGTTTGAAATATTTACGGACCGTCAGTCTTCAGAGAGACAGAGGAGAATATACAGGGTGTTCAAATAGAAGTCGGCACTATTGCCAACTTTGTTACTATTAAAGATACGATGTTGGTTAAATTACCAAAGTAGTAGCGTTTTTTCCTCCGATTATGATGGTAAAATTTTAGAACAATTGAACTTCGCGTTTTCCAGATATTAAGATGGCAGATTTTTAAAAATCTTTGATTCCTTACCTAGAGATGTCGCATCGTTCGTTTTAGCTCCATTGCAAGGAGGCGGCATAAAACCAAATTGTTTCGTCATATTTGCAGCACAAATGGGAATAGAGATTATAGAAAATAGTTTTGATATTGTGCAGATTTGCACGTGAATATAAAATATCAAGTAGCGGCATAACAGAGTCTAACTTTCTAATGTTTTTACAAATTGATAATAACAATTAAATTGTTTCGCATCATGACTTTTTATTGTGTTCATTAAAAGCGAAAAGATAAAATACCTTCAAAACAACTGAATCGGTCAAAGCAGAAACTGAATATGTCCCAACCACCTTGTTTTGAGAAAAACTGAATTACTCAATGTTGCTTTTATGGACTTTCATGACTTTTTGGGATATGAAAGAAGGGTATCTGTTAGGTAAGATCACATGGTTCAATTTACTTAAAGTTTTATATTCTAAGAGAAAAAAATAAATATAAGACGTGGACATGTTCAGTTTCTGCATTGATTGCAAATAAAATGCAAAGAATACGCAAGAAACTATTTTGTGACCAGTGCTCGACCTTTGAGGGGGTGCGAGGTCAGGGGCCGCATGAGGGCGCTAGGCTGTTTGGGGCACCAAAGTTGGTAAAATCATTCAATAATAGTTACTTTTTAAAGTTAAAAAGGGCGCTCTGAAGGACTCTGCCCGAGGGTGCCGAGAGTCCTAAGACCAGCACTGTTTGTGACAAAAGAACAACTGAACTTAATATTAACAAAAGAAATCTGAAAATCCTAAATACAAATAAAAATATTTTTAAACATTGTCTGCTTTCACTGCGCTGCGCTGTCTTTCTCTTTCTCTTTCATAGGCCATTTTAGGATAAAATTGCTGGTAAAATTCGTCAAGTTCTTTCTCAATGTACTTCATAAATCTTTCAGTTTTGGAGAGGTTGTGGAGTCAAATAACAGATTTCTTTAGTAACTGGATAAATAAAATTAAATAAAATTGAAGTGAAATCGAAAAGGCATTTGCTTCTTATGTTTTATGTTTGACATTTAGTTATTAAATCATAAAATCTGAACAACATCAAGTTTGACAAATTTCCTTAACCACAAACAATTTTATGACATAAGAGTCAAACACCCATCACTCTTTGATCTATATTTCTTTAATTTTGTTTTATTTATCCAGTTACTAAAGAAATTTGTTATTTGGGTTGCATATTTTACTCTAGCTTGAAATTGAATACACTTTACGTGAAAAGCAAATTGACACCTTTTAGCTCTAATGAGATTATTTCTTGCCAAATAATATTGATGTTCTGTTGAAAATACTTTCGATATACATATGCGTTTTGTATGTATTTTTGTATTTGTATTGTGTATTTTATGTGTGTTTATTTTTTACTAAATGTTTGAAAGCTGCATCCCTAATCAAAACACAGAAAAATAGATGTTTCCAGTATTTCTTAGCATTGTCAGATTTTTATAGTCTGGCCAAAGAGTAGTATATTATAAGAGGCGAAACTTCGCGCGGCGTCTTTGATCTCACGTCATCAGTTTCAATGACCTTGGAACGCTTGGCCCTTGAACTTGGTTGAACAGAAGCGTGCGAAATTTAAATATCCACCACGTCTCAACTCAACCAGCTAGCGTCCAGGGTTGTTAATTTCGTATGTATACTAGTTGGGCAGTATATAAGGGATGATTTTAATAAAACTATACACCAATTGTTGTCTTTATTCAATTTAATTCAAATCTTTATTGTATATAAAGTTTTACAAACATAAAAAGCTTATTACAAGTGATTGGTAGATACATATTTGGTATTCTCTCTCAACAATATAAAATATTTTATCGGCGACTAGTATTAGAATGCTGTGATTATGAATGTCAAAATCGTTTATAATCCTTCACTTTGAAGCATCCGTTCCATAATGTTGTGCCAGAAAGTGCACTTTATGGCACAGAAGTGTTAGTGCTTACCATAGTAACCACTAAAGTAGGTACTGAATTATTAGTGATTTTATCAAGAAAATAACACAAATTTTTCCAAACATTATTTATTAACTAAACAGGAAACAATAACTTATTTATTAATATTAATTGTAATTGTACAGTCATAGTTTCCCGAAATTGAAAGCCCCGAATTGGGAGGAAACAGCTTGTAGAAACAGAAATTTCTTTATTAATCGTGGTTTCAATTCTATTCATGACAGAACCCAGCCTCTTGGCAATTTTATTTTTATTTGATCGGGAATCGGCAATATACCCTTCGGCAACAGCATCACTCTTCCAATCACCGTGTCTCTTTAGAGTTCGAAGATCGGCACCACTACCCGCCAAAATTGTGGCAGGAGTTCTGCGAAATGAGTGTCCCGTAAATTCATCGGCGTTAGGAAGTTTTAAATATTTAGCGATATTACGTGGAATTTGCACAAAAGTATTAATTCCTACAGGATTACAACTACATTTACCCGAACCGTAAAATAAAAAAAACTTTTGAATTTTGACGTGTTTTGGTCTCAACTTCATATAGTTTTTAATGACATGATATATGCACCATAATGAAGATTTGTAATTTTTCGACTAATAAAGAAAGATACAATTAACATATCTTAATAACAATAAAACATTAAGTAACGTACCTGGTCGAGAAAATACGCCAACAAAACTTGTTCATTAACAATTTCCGCATTATTGTTTCTCATCCATTCGAAAAATGTGTCCAGTTCTTTCTTATAAGCAAATTCAGATTTCTTAGGAATAAGACTTAATTCAGCTTTGTTAAGAATTTCCTCGGATAAATTAGCGTTTTCTTCACAATTCATTTTCTGTCAAACTGTTTGATGTCGTTGTCAAAGTAACCACACAATCGTTCAAGGATTGCTTTTGAACAATTTTAATGTTTAATGAAATGAATTTGAATAATTTTTAATAATCCTGATTTTTAAGTTAAAACTCAAAACGCTAGTCGCCGATAAAATATCGTATAAAATTCGTTTATAATGTAAGGGATTATGGGGGCGGGCCGCTTGGGTGAAAGTACGGCATGCCAGACATTACACTACCAAGGCTCATGGTACTGGTAAATTTGACTAGTTTTTGACAAAAACCTTTCTAGGCACTTTTATTAGTACAAAAAGGCCAAACAACGTGAGATACATAATTAATTAAATGCACTTTATGAAATTGCAAAAATACTTCTTAAAAGATTAAGGTTTTGCAAATACTGCTGCTTTTATATTACAGAGTTCCATCATTTTCTGAAGATTGCAAAATAATTTCATAACCAAATTCTACAATGAATATGTAGCATTGGGCCTGAGATTTTTACGTTAATAACATTCTAACAATTAATAAGAAAGTGCCATATTTGGAGATTCGCGGATCAATGGAGACTCTGCAGGAATTATAAATTTTGTGGATCTGTCTGTATGTACATTTTTGTATGAAGATGTAAAAAACAGCACTCTTTTCAAAATATTCAAATATTCTTCTGGCATTTCTACCATCTGATAAATGAAACATCTAAGCTTCAAAATATTTTCAATAACCATTAATTACTGGTGTCACTGCAAACATTCTACTTCGGCTACCCACAGCCAACAGATAGCACTGTAACCTACACTAAAAGTACCACCACTTTATCGGAAAGTGTTATTAAATCTTTTCTATATTAGGTGGCATTGTAGCTATTTATCTTTTGTTTATCTTAGTTACCTTCTGTTGCAGTTTGACATTTGCTTTATTTGAAAGTTCATACAATGTCTGTTCATTAATGATGGATAAATTAAAATTAAAATAATACATAATAATAATATTTTATGTATTATCCCATCCATGTATTAGGATAATTTTCCACTTTTATACCATTTAATAATATGTTTTCTTATTTTTAAATTTATACGATTATAAGATATCCGAGTGACCCATGAAAAATGCAACTTATGATCTAATAAAAAGCCAGAAGAAATTTGAAGGATATTCTTTATATTTCACAGAACATTCTCAAAAGTTATACTGGTAGATATCTACCGTTTACCAACTGATAGTCAGCTAATTTCATGGTAGATGTATTGGGTTGAACAATTTAACAATGTAACGTCTTAAGAAATTGATTAACTTGTTGTGTGTTAGCTGCAAATGTGGCCAGCCCAGTATTCAACAGTTGCATGTGTAGCTCCAGAAAGATGATCTAGGCACATATGCATTAACAAAATGCATGATATTGTTATATTAGGCATTTACGAAAATTGGATCGGGTTGATGAGATTACTATTTCTGTCATTGTTATTGACATTAAAAAGAAAAAGATAGAAATAGTGATCTGGGCGAGCTGATCCAATTTTCGTAAACGACTATTGAAACCAGTCATTAACACATTGACATCAGCATCTATCAGTTAATGATCATTTTATATTAAGTTGAAATATTTTACAAAGAAAATTTGTTACAGATGAATTATTTTGTGTTTTGGCTCATTAGTCCAGTCAATAGAGATGTGAAGAGTGTATTTTCGTGTTAACAACTATTTTATTGCACAAACCTATTCAGAATAGTGTGTAGAATAATATATGTAGTTGCGTACTAAATCATAGTGACAGCAGAAAAGTTATTAAGAACTTAAGAAGCCATCAACCGTTTTTCAGGAGTTTTTCTTCCGTAGATCATCAGGATGGCTTACTACGAAAAAAAGTTCAGTATATGATTTGTTTATAATAAAAATAGCTACAAAATGGCACCAGTCTGATTGTTATAACTGGAATAATTAGGTTGCAAAATCGAAGAAACTGCCAAAATCGCTTATGTTTTTTAAGTTGCCATAAAAATTTAAATAGTCAACCCAATATTGATGACACTTACGTTAAGTATAGTTTAGATTATGTACAATAAGCACCCTAAACTTGTATGCCAGGTATTTAAGATTTTTTGTTTAACAAGGTTTTATAAATCTACAGTGCCTAAAACTTTGGAAGTTTGCAAAAGTTGTTTGAAGCTTTGCATACTATTGCAAATGTGCATATATATAGCTTGTCATTAGCAATCGAACGCAATTTGTAAAATTCGATTGCGTTTATTTTTGCAATTTTGGTGACGTTTTACACCTCTTCATAGTTTTGCTACGTTTATAAATAATTAGTTTTTTGGTTTGTATATGTGGTCATTTATGAAATATTCCATTGGGTTCAAATAGACGGCAAAAAAATACCCGCGTCTCACTCTATTGCAATAATTTCTATTAGAAATATGTAACTAATAATTTTGGGAAATTGTATACTTATTCTACAAGGTTCGCACTATACACTCGATTTTGATTCATTTCAATATGGTAAATAATATACAAGTAGTGCATACTTACGCAAAATGTTTAATATCTCAGGATCCAAGCATCGAAACTTGAATTTCTTTTTTTTAAATTGCGTGTTTTCTTGCCGTCCATTTCATCGAACCCGATGAAATATTTCATAAATGACCAAGTATACGTACCAAAAAAATTAATTATTTATAAACGTAACAAAACTATGAAGAGATGTAAAACGTCGCCAAAATTGTAAAAATAAACGCAATCGAATTTTACAAATTGCATTCGATTGCTAATGACTTAAGCTATTTATATGCGCATTTGCAATAGTATGCAAAGCTTCAAACAGCTTTTGCAAACTTCCAAAGTTTTAGGCGCAGTAGATTTATAAAACCTTGTTAAACAGATAGCTTTGCATACTTGGTATATGGGCTTTGAGTGCTTATTGTACATAATCTAAACTATACTTAACGTAAGTTTCATCAGTATTGGTTGACTCTTTAAATTTTTATGGCAACTTAAAAAACATATGCGATTTTGGCAGTTTCTTCGATTTTGCAACTTAATTATTTCAGTTATAATAATCGAACTGGTGCCATTTTGTAGTTATTTCTATTATAAACAAATCATATACTAAACATTTTTTCGTAGGAAATCGTCCTGATGAGCTACGGAATAAAAACTCCTCGAAAACGGTTGATGGCGTCTTAAATTGTTAATAACTTTTATGCTGTCACTAGGATTTAGTACGCAACTACATATATTGCTCTACCCACTATTCTGAACAAGTTTGTGCAATAAAATAGCTGTTAACACGAAAGAACCAAAAACAGATACTTTTGGTTCCCTGCCGACTGGACTACATATGGTTGTCTTACAGTTGATGAATGCATCTGTATACCAAAATGCACTCTTATCCCTTGAAAGAATGTAATTAAAATCACTTTTTTATCAATGCCTATGAAATTGTTAGGAGGAAGTATTTAGAAGTTATTTGATAATTTTTGTTGGTGGTTGTGCGGTTTTTAATGAAGTTGAACTATACTAGATGATAAAAACACTTAAAAGATTCAATTCAGTAACTTATTGTTAAATGATTTAATGACAATATATATCACTTTGACATATTGTCGGCTTCATATGAAAAGTGCATAAGTACCAAAATTGAAATTTTAACGTCATTTGGTTAACTATTACATTTTCTATGAAATAAATGTCAGAGATTCTGGAAATAATTAGTAGATGTCGCTTAAATAACAAAAATAAAATCATGCACAAGCATTGATAGTAACATGAAAAGTGTTACATTTCCTGTAAACAGTTCAGACTTATGCACTTTTCATGTGAAGCCGACAATATATTCCATTTGCACACTGAAAGAGTAACTGTTAGGGTATTTTGATTTTTAATGTTTTTAAACATTTAAAACTAACTATTTGAGACTTTTCATAATTTTCTTGAAGTTGGCATTAGCATGGTATTGTTTGGAAATTTAAAAAACAAATTCTAATCAAATGTCAAACATTTATTAATATTTTATACACATTAAAAACGAAATAAATTATTAAAAATAAACCATTAAATCATCCTGAATATGACATTTATTTTGATATTGACGTGCAGAACACAAAACAAATGAATTTCAATAGGCTTTCACCACTTTATTATTAGACAGACAAAAGTTTGACAGAAATCAACATAACCTAGTTGCAGAGTATGATTCACACTACAACAATTTTGCAATTGTTACACGACTTCTTAGTACTCCTACACTAGAAAAGTCACTAAATGTGGTTGTTTTAGTTACTCTTCCTGAGTGTGAATAGATAAGATCAATTTTGTTTTAATAGTATTTTTGATCATATTGGTCTGTAAAAATGGAATGTGCTAAGAATTTATTCATTTAAATGGAACACTCTGCATATCTTCTTCCCAGGGTGGCCAGCAAACCTGGAAACCTTGAAAACCAGGTTGTATTTGCACAACTGGGAAAATCCCAGGAAAGAACCTTGAATTAGTGATCAAAGTCAGGAATTCTTTTTCAGGGAAAAATTGAAAAATGTTTGCAAAAATAATAGTACTTTCAAAAATAATTAATATTTTACGTTATCTTTTTTTTTCTATTTGCGTGTCCAAAACAGATTTTGTTAAATACGGCAAACAGTATCATTTTATTTGTTAAAGTTGATATTGTTGAACAGCACTGTTCTTAAAATGTCAAACTTAAGACACGCAAATAGAAAAAAAAAGATAACGTAAAATATTAATTATTTTTGAAGTACATACTATTAAAATTATTTTATTTTTTAATCCTTTCCCGGTTTTTCCCAATTGTGCAAATTCCCAGTTTTCAAGGTTTCCAGGTTCGCCGGCCACCGTGTAGACTTAAAGATAACTTATTGAATTTTCTTTACAGCAATAAAGATCCCAACCCGATAATTTTCATAACAATTTACCAGAAAACAATTGAATTTTGACTAAACAGTAAAATTTAGATCTGCATAATGGATGTGGTGGTAATCAACATCCAAGAAGAAATTATATAAGACAGAAATATACACGGTGTCCCATCATTAAAAAATCGTTCACCCCAAAAATCTCAAACCCCTTACCCTGTGTTTACACCTCTATATAATTGAAAATAGTTTCAAAATATGCCCAAGATTAAAACAAAATTGACATATATTCAAGTATTTTTACTAAAACTTAAGTTACCAAATTTACTCAATTTCAAATCTCCACTCTGTAAAATATTTAAGCAATGACATTTTAAATGAAAGTTCAAGACCTCATATTATTTGTACTGTATTAAAAATTGTATTTTTTATTATTTTAAACCTTATAGCCAGGTGTATATGCTTGAAAATCCAACAGATTTATCACAGAAATAAAACTTCACAAAACAAAAGATTGCAAGGTAAGAATATCACAAAACACAAAATGTTGCAAAAAGGAAACCTAAACTTTAAGCTGATTCTGCTCACCAATCATCACAGAGTCCAACATACGAGGGTGGGTTGAAAACTTCTCAGCCTGACCCAGAGGGGGCGCTCTGAGTGCATAATTTTTTTGACAGCCGTAAAGTTCTAACCTTCATAAAGTCGAATCTCCAATGTCAAAACGATTGCTTCATAACTTCATGTGTATCTGCCTGCTCAAGTTTTTGTTGCAAGTTATTTGTGAAGAATGGAAAAACACGAACATCGTGTTGTTATAAAATATTTGTTTTGAAAGGCTTAACTGCCACAGAAATTAAAAAAGAGCTGGATTCTACTCTGAGAGAATCTGCTCCTTCATTTTCCGCTGTAAAAAGGTGAAGATCCAAATCTGCTACCACTGAAGAAATGGTTGAAAAAGTGCACGCTATTGTTTTAAACGACCGTCGATTAAAACTGCAGGAAATAGCTGATACTGTAGGCACATCTAAAGAACGCGTGCATTCAATTTTACACTTCAATGTTCCATCGGCCGACAAGGTGATGGCCACGGTATTCTGGGATTCCCGGGGCATACTTTTTATTGATTACCTGGAAAAGGGAAGAAGTATCGCAGGTGAATACTACGCTAACTTACTAGATCGTTTAAAAGAAGAAATCGCTAAAAAACGTCCACACGTTTCATCAAGACAATGTTCCCCCTCACCGGTCGGCAATAATTGCAATGGCGAAAATCCATGAACTTGGTTTCTAATTGTTAAATCACGCACCGTACTCGCCTGATCTAGCTCCCAGCGATTTCTTCTTGTTTCCAAATTTGAAAAAATGGCTTGGAGGGCGCAGATTTTCGTCTAATCTTGAAATCATTGATGCTGTAAACGCATATTTGAAGACCTTAACGTTTCCTTTTACGCAAATGGTTTGAAGGTTTTTCTTCTGTAGCATTTATCAAAATGCCAATCTGAGCTCTTGCACTTTCACTAATGTCATTTAACCATTCACACAGTGAGATTAAATTTATAACATACCATATAACCGATTGTTTTATCCAAAAATAGTGAATAGGAAATAAAATTCTTTTAAAATGCAATTATGTTGAGAAGGCCAAGTAAACGAGAAAAACAAGAAGCACTGCCGTGCTAAACAAGAACGTCATATCTGTTAAACTGCAGTCTAGAAATATGTCACATAGTATTTTAGTGCGTGCTAAAAAATAATATGGTATATTTCTAAGCTGCTGTTCTGTAGATATTGCATTGTTACTTAGCACAGCAGTATAACTAGGTATAATCTGTTGTACCTATTATTCCTTCAAAATAGATATATACAAACCTGATCTACTCTTCATAGGACACACTGTGTGCATATAATAATAAAATCACTTAAATTCTCTTTCATTATCTTTTGCAGTCTGGAGGTTCACCATACCATACGATTCCTCCAGCAGATGTCGTAGCGGATGGATGGGTGTTCCCCTTATTAAGAACAGCACGTTCCAATTCTTTAGACAATTTACGTATGGAAGAACTTCCCCAACTAGTTCCACAAAGAACATCAACGAGTACTCTTTATGAATACTATAAATTAGCATATGCAGAAATACTACACAGATGGGGCTTATTATACCATAGAGCTGAAGTGCTAAAATACCTGAGTACTCCAGCAGAAATACACAGGGGTGTAGAGTTCTTAACAGATTGTCAAAAATGTAAACAACCGGCTAGAGGAAGCAGTTGCTTGAGTTGTAAACAATTATCACTTGAATGTGTTGTTTGTCACATTTCAGTGAGAGGTTCAGCTAATTGTTGTCTTGTTTGTGGACATGGAGGGCATACTAAACATATGCAACAATGGTTTGAAGGAAATAATGTATGTCCTACTGGATGTGGATGTAAATGTTTATTGGAGACTGTTGGAATGTTTAATTTTTAAATATATAAATATGTTGTGTACATAGGTAACAAAAGTGATAGCAAAATATCAGAACAAATAAAGTGCAGTATATAATACTCTTCACAAAATCTCAATTGAAAAGCTTTACTAGTTGCAATATAATTGATCCAACTTTTGGTTTGTTGTTTTACCGATTCTAAATGTTGTATTTTATATAGTTTCTTTATTAGTATTTGAAGAATCACCAGCTATTACTTGAATTAAGATATGTAAAATGTAGTTGGAAAGTATACTCTATTGGGATATACTTTGTCTAATATGAAATTCATCCAATCATGCAATTTTGCAAGTTTCAGTTATTGGTTTAATACTACAAAAACATATGCATACATAATAAAGGCTTAATGTATAATAGATACATATACTGCTAAAATATTTTTCTATCCAAATATTCATGAATGAAACTGTATATTTTTGTTGATTTTCTCATGATATTTTGCAATTAATGTAAGATCTTTCAGATAAGATATAACTATTGATAAAAAGACTGTATAACAGCTGTTAATCATAAATACTTAAGGCCTGCCATAAATACTACCTCTTGTCAATTGTTTTATATTTGAAAAGTTGTTTTATGAATAAAAAGTGAAATACCGCACAATTTCAATATCCACAACAATTTGATGAGAAGGAGCATCCATGACAGTGCAAAATTACTTTTATAAGAATTTTTATAAAAATAATAGCAAATCGTACTTTATTTATTAAATAAATCATTACATAATAATTATAAAGTATTTTAGTTAAGCAAGCAGAATAAAAAATTATATATAAGCAGTGATGATAGTCTTTTCTCATAATCCAAGGACCACAAATTTGATCTCTGATTCGAGCTGATAATTTTTCATCAGAAGTAAAGAAAGTCAATAGAGAAGAGAAATTCAAAAGTATGTCTTTTAATTGGATAAGGAAGTAAAACCCTAGACCCTGTGTCAAAACAATGTTTGGAACTGTAGGTGAAATTTTCCAGGTTCCAGCCACATGATTATAGCAGTTAGTATCAAGGTAACATAGATATTGCGTTACTCTGATGCTTCACCAATACAAACAAACTAATCTGAAATTGTATAGTGTCCCCTCAAATGTTCGAAATATAAATCTTTCTGTTATTTAATCTAGAGAAAAACAGCTATTGATATGTGGGAAAGATCCATCTGCACTCTAGATGAATTTTGTTAATGGTAATAATGGGGTAATCATTTGAGTTAGAGAAGACACAATCTTATGATTGTGGTATTGTCCTCGTATCTTTTCCCTCTCTCACCTCTTCTCTTTCCGTTATCAGCCCTATTTCCAATACCATATATGTAAAAACAGCACAAGTATTAAATTCACATCTATTAAAATTATAATCATCATTAAGATATTGGCTAAAGAAGCCATTTTGACATACAATGCCATTTATATTTACTGGTGTGTCCCAATTAGAATGAAGAAAATCTTAGATTTAGCCTAAATCTAACCTAATCTGAAAATTATATTTCTGATAGTTAAATGATTTATAACAGCGTACATAAGCCGCCAAGAGTAAATTAAATGAATTAAGACAGAATTAGAATATGGAAAAATTATTATCTCGGACCAGGAGTCAAACCAGGGACTTCCCGGAGTGTCCCGGGTTCGACTCCTGGAAAAAACAGTTTTTCAAAATATGCTTTAGTTATTGATAAAACGACGATGCAAAATTACCATCTGTTAAATAAATTTTATCAATAACTAAAGCATATTTTTACAAACTGTTTTTTCTATTACAAAGCAAATGTTAAACCTTCGGGAATGTGTTATTCTGGAATGTTACGGTTTCGAAATAAAATGGAAATAAATTAAAACACGGACAATATTGACCCGCACAATTCACGTGACATTTAACAATGCATATCTACGTAAATATCTTTCAGATTGTGCTGAAAATAACTAACAACCTATAGCCAAACATGTAGATTAGAAATGATCAAGAATTTTTCAAATATACTCAATACTTACTACATAAATGATTACAAACTGGCAGTATGTTTTCCCTATCCGTGACCACATACCAGACAAGGTACAGACGTCAATCTTCTGTCTCATAAATCCCACCCTTAAGTTATCATAATACATTTATCGATTTTATGTGGACCTGTTCATTAGATAACTATTATACTAATAAAATATACAAGTTATGTCAAAATTTAAATTCCCATGCAACAACCCTATTATGCCAAACACCTTTTAGAACAGAATCACACAATGACTCCTCAAAATAATATTAAATTCATACATTTTTGTAATAACAAACGCAAATTAGACATTTTAGAAGCTCTTGAGATATACAAACTCAGGGTACCTATAATGAATGCACAGATTGAGCTCAATAATTCTCCGTTACTAGAAGTGTTAGATATTTAATTCTGATTATTTTTATCTTTTTATCTAGTTACCTATTTTTTTTATTTACCTTAGCGACGTGTTTGTTTATAGTTATATTATCTTTCATAAAGACAGCTTAGCTGTCGAAACAATATTGTCATGTTATAATTTAGTAAATACTGTGAAACTTTTTATTAATCTTTTTTTATTTCATAATATTTTATAATATTACTATTTAAACCTCTTTATAAAATTAAAAGCTTAAATCCACTCAAGATCTAGAAAGCATATGATATATCCTTGACAACTCCTATTAAAAACAAATTCCCTCCAAAAAATTCAAACTTTTAATTTATATTTTAAACTCTAAATTATTATTTTTGGTATTTATTGTTTTTTGGATTTGAGATTTTAGGCTTTTATTCTATACATTTCTAGAAAGTGAAATTTTTCTTATAATAAATCTTTGCATATTTTATACCTTTTAGATGATCCCTGATGATGTAGAAAACAAATCTACGAAATATTGGCCATTGAAAAAAAAATAGAATAGAAAAAACAAGAGAAATTGTAAGTTAAATATAAAAACACAACACATTCTAATGCACTTACGTTATTACATTTACTTTAAAGTAAATAATATAACGAATTAATACAATGTTTAATCCATAAAATTAACCAAGTCTCCCCACTTCAACTCTTTAACCATTACAGTACATTTACAAATATTTAAAATCCTTGAAAAATAGTAAAGGGAGTATCATCTGAAATATAATTTTCAGATTAGGTTAGATTTAGGGCTGGTTGTATAAACACAGATTAACTTTAAGGGGGGAAGTGACTGTATAAAAATACGCTATGCAGAGCCTCTGAATTTACATTATTTTAAGAAAGAATATATCATAGATTGTGTATCCAACATTAGAATCTTGTAGATCAAAGTATGAACTAAATTTTAACAAAAGAATTATTAAAATTTGTTCGACAATAACTAAATAAACATAAAAACTGTAACAATAAGTATAAATATTTTTTTTCTTAAAACTAAAATATCTCTTTATAATAATTTGAAAGTACTCGAGTAGTTCACAGATGAACAAATTTAATTGACAAAAGTTTATTTATAACAACAATAATCATGTTACAGTTTCGGTTAGCATTATTATCATTTTGGTGGACAATAGTTCAGTTACTCTGAAAGGGATGGCGCTGTAGCATGATTTTACTGTATTTTTGTATTATTCTTAAATTGAATTCACATTAATTATTAATCTTCGAATACACATTAAAATTTTTAAATTGTTTTACATTTAAACGTATGCATTACCATAACTAGCTTACAAAGATAACTTTAAGTATCTGTAAATCAATTATGTAATGCAAAACATAATATCTCTAGTATTTTTTTTCATAAATCCTAACTATGTAAAAATTACAGCGATCGGCCTAGTATTTGTTCTAAAATTGAGGCGATACCGACGTTTTAATATGAATTCTGTAATATTTATACAAAAATATTATTATTACAAATCATTGTACTTTCCGACGCGAGGGCCACCTATGGTTTTGTAGTATAATCTAAAAAGGTTTGAAACTGAACTAAATGAATTAATGTTTTGTACCAGTAGCGATGCCAACGGCAATTTTTCCGGAGTTTCTCAATTTCCAACCTTAAACTAGGGTCAATATCCCAGGCAACGATTTTTCCGACAATCGTTACTGTGGCAACTAAACCTTGTCCAAAATAACCTGTCGCAATGACGTAAACAGCCATAAGCAATGCTATTGGTCGGTACGCACGTGGTCTCATTAATGCTTAAACTACTTCATATAAATGCGGAAACATGTACAATGAAAACCTGTAAATCTGACCACCTGTTTAAACTGACCCTCTGGTCATATTGACCACTTTTCCTCAGTCCCTGCAAAAATCCCATTACTTTAATTAATTTATACTGTATAAACTGACCACTTGTCTTTTGTGACCATTGACCACATTTACCTCAAATATTTGTTTAAAAATGTTTGTGTAATGTGACAAATTAGCCAAGGGATTACTTTACTTACAGTTATAACTATTATAATCTTCTAAAAGTTTAAATAGCCATGTACATGTAAATTGCATTCAAAGAATATTTCTAAGAATGCATCTAATCCCTTAATAGTGACCAGTTGGGTTCAGGTATTTCCAAGTTTTAAGACTATTTCTGCTTCTGAGAAATTCATTACCTGCAAACGTTCACATTAGTAACCTTTGGATAGTTTTAAAATTGTTTTATAAAATCAGTCTTGTTTCATCTATTGATTGAAACCCTTGTGTAATTAGTGTGATCAAGATGACTTCAAAAAAGTTTACAAAGAACTAAATTTGAAAGAAAAACAAAAGGTGTTAGTTTTTAGAAAACCACAGTGAAAGAAAAACAGCGGAACATTTTACTATTCAGAACTGCCCTGCAATCCTAACAGAACTGTACCATGCTAAAGATAATATTAATGAACTAATCTGTGCTAAACATATGATCTTGAGACAATCTACGTTACATGATTTTTAAATAAATATGTACATATAATATGTACATAACACATATCTATCGCATGTAATAAGTAGGGTAAGTGGTCTGTTGAATAAATATATATTGTACATATACATTTTTTTAACATTTAACTATAAGCATAAAAACTCAAAATACCTACCTATGTAATGAATATCGCACGAAAATAAAAATTGTCGTGTATAAAAAATTCACACTTTTACAAAGTGACCACCTGCTTAAATTGACCATTTTGGGTCAGTCCCAAAGGTGGTCACTTTAGGCAGTTTCTACTGTATATGCAATCAGTTCTCGTTAACGTTTGTACTGTGCGGTTGCATTTGTTTCGTAAGAGTGTTGGATTTGTGTAAGTATTCAAGAATGGCGGAAAATCAAGAAAACACTCCTTTAAGAAGGAAACAAGTCGCAATTTCCAGACGCGAAAAGGAGATCATAGTTAATAACTATATGAGGTTGTGTGAACAGCATCCAGAAATGACTAACAGCTATTAAAGTTTTAGTTGGAGAAATTGTTGGGCTTTCTGTACATTCTGTAGAGAGAGTACTGAAAGAGTCGAAAGAAAACGAAAACCTTTCATCTCCCAAAAAAACTAAAATTAAAACTTCTATTATAGACCAAGTTGATGATGCAGATTTATTTGCTATTAGAAAGAAGGTACGGCATAATATTTTTTTTCTTCTATTTTAATTCCAATCAGAGTATTCCTCAGGTTCATGAATTTTTTATGCGGAATGATCCTCCAACACTAAGGAAGCTACTGAAAGCCGTAATTGATGATGAAACCTTACCAAATTTTAAATTAGGCACTTTTTCTAAAATATTAAAGAAAAAGTTAAAATTTAAATAGCACGTCGATCAAAGAATGCCATGCTTGTTGATTGTAAAGACATTGTCCTGTGGTGGTGAAACTTTTTAAAAACCATTAAAAAGTATCGGGAAGAAAGTCGACAGATTTTTTTTACCGATGAATCTTGGGCTAACGCTTCTCATATACTCTATACCATTCTCGTCAAGTGGAGCGACTCCCTACATCCGGTTGGCGCAAAGCCGATTTAAAACACTGGCTTATTGAAAAAGACATTCCATTTGAAGATGCCAGTACCAAAATTGAGCTATTAGAGATTATACGGCAACATCGCAATACTTATAAATCATATTACATTGAAAGAATTGCCCAAGAGCATCAAATTACAATTTTACGCCAACCTCCGTACCATTGTGATTTAAACCCGATAGAATTAATTTGGGTCCAAATTAAAGGATTTGTGGCAGTAAATAATACTACATTTAAGCTAAAGGATGTAGAAAATTTATTAAAGGAAGGAATCGCCAATGTAAGCGCAGAAGATTGGGAAAAGTGTGTGAGGCACGCCCAAGAAATTGAACAAGAAATGTGGAACCTTGACCATATAATTGATGTTCTTATGGAAAACGTAGTTTTCACTGTAAATACAGGGGCGTCGTCCGATTCAGACATGATTATACATTAGAAGACTCTGATAGTGATGCCTGGTAAGTTGATTTATTAAAAAAACTTCTTTCGTTTGCTGATGTAATTTTTTTCGGTTCGCAGAATGAAAAGATTATTTGCTGCGAATGCTGTTCAAAAATTGCTCTTTTTAGAGCAAACATCTTTTAAACTAGGCTTTGTTATGTTTAAGTAGCAAGTGACGAGTCTGATTTAATTGTGTTGTATTTAATTTTCATCAATATCATTTTCCATTCCATATTACGCTGACACCTTAAGGGCGAGTTAAGCACACACGGTACGCAAACGCGCTTCTTCGTAAATGAAGCTTCAAGGGTGAGCCAACTTCAAGTTTATTTATGCGTTGCGACTGGTTAACATAAACGGACTTTAAATCAAGTTTAAAGTTAAACCACATTTATACAACTCGCCCTTAGGTTAATTCCAGGATTTTCTTCATTCTAATTGCGACACACTAGTAAAAGACGATTCATAAAATAAGTGGTCAGAGAAGTAAGTTATTGTTTAAACATTTATTTTTCTAAATGTTTATGTCACTTGTATTATTTATTTAAATAACAATACAACAACAATGAGGTTAGAAAAGATGTTTACAGTAACTTTAGCGTGTACCAACTACTTCTAGTGATAACTATATATAGTAATAAATAGAAAATTTAGAGATTTTGTTCCTGCTATATTGGTGCTTTGCAAAAAAAGGTAACAGCTAGGGTAGAACTTTTCTTTCACTTCATTTAAGGTTATATTTCGATAGAAGTCCCCTATTAATTTCTAATAGTATCTGTGATCTAATACTCCTTAAAAAAATTAATAGTGACAGATGTTGACATTATTCTAAAACAAAGAATTGGATGAGAAATTTTGTTTTGCATTTTGTTAAACAAATATAATAATACTCCTTGAAGATTACAGTGTTGCCTTTTTACAGCTTCTGCCTGGTACACTAGTCTCCCATGCAAATATTTCTTGCAGTGTGAGAAAAATACTGTTGAATTAAAACTTGAATGACACAGGATGTACAGTTGCGATCATTCGCTAAGGAACGATGAGAAAATCGTGGTAGCCGGTTTTTCAGTTTTTTGTACAATGTAAATGTGGGTTAAAAGACAGTTACATATGTTTGGTTATGTATTAATTCAAACAAATAACAATAAAATAATATTTAGATTTTATAAAGTTTTAAGTTATTACTGTTATTTAATATTTAATTGCAGCACCATATGCTAAAATTACTTTTTGCAGGCGAGACCTCATTGATAATACTGTACGGTTTATAACATCCTGATCCAAATTTTCCCATTCATTGTTTATTGCTTCCCATAATTCTTCAACATTACGAGGTTCAAATCTTTTAATCGTAAACTATTTACGATAATTGCCCAGACATTTTCAATAGGGTTAAGATCTGGACTTCGCGCTGGAAATGGTAACACTTCAACATCATTTGCATTGAGAAACGCTGTAATTCGACCAGCTTTATGAACTGGACAATTGTCATGTTGAAAAATGAAATGATCACCATATAATAAATTTACAGATGGTAACATCAGATTTTGTAAAATCTTCATACCCTATGAACTGGTTAGCAAATTCTAGTCTGCGTGCTTTATGATCGTCACTGAGCTCACATTTTGCAGCAGCTCTTCTGCATCTCAAACCGCTTTCCTTAATACGTCGTCTTGGTACTGCAATGGTACCTGGATAATTTGTTTCTGCTACAGCCTTTACTGCTGAATGAAAGGGATTTTGTTGAATTTAATAATTTATTAAATTGTTAGTAGCTTCTTCATCCCCAACTCTTCTTCTAAAGTGAATTCTTCTATTTAGGTGTCCTTCTCTCCATTTTTTATAGTTATTAAAAATAGAAGCTTTGCTTATATGAAAATAATCTGCGACCCTTTTCAAAGACCATCCATTCTCCAACAATGTTATTGTAGAAATTTTTTCAAAATTATTTAAGTGTCTTCGCATTGTGACAGATTTGCAAATGTCATCTATAAAAATAATAAGGTGACACTGATGTCAAGGAAAAATGCAAATTTACAGCATGTTATATTCATCGTTCCTTAGCGAATGATCGCAACTGTACATGTCTTCCGTATATAGTCTGCATAAGGCGTTCTCCACAGCAGAAGTGTTAAGATATTTCTCTCCTGCAGACCTTTCTTACAATAATTATGAAAAAAAACTTATGAAAGAATGAAAGATTAAGTAACCATATATACATTAATTTATTTTCTCTGATGACATCTACATAACAATAGTTTTAACTTGTGGGAATAATGACATGTACATAATAATTTGGATATGTAACAGCACTAAATATTTATAATCAGTTTTGAAAAGATCTACCCAATCTACATTTTATAGTTTAAATTGTTTCACTACGTTTGTGTGTATCTAGAAACTATAAATTTATCGTTTAGGTACCTTTTCCCAAAACCATTCACATTTATTATAGAAACAACAAATTTTATAACAGTAAAATGATATGATTCTTCATGATAAAACACAACTTTATTGCTTCTATTCTTCGGGATGCATTTACTTTGTTTTATTTGCTTCAATAATTGTAGTGTCTTTAGATGTGAACGAGCTTTCAACAGTATGGGAAGTTTCAGCTTTAGAAGTATTACCACTTTTAGTTGTAGTGTTAGTGTCAATAGTTTTAGAAACTTTGGAAGATTTGGTAGCACGGGAAGTTCCAGTGATATTAGACGTTTCAGTTACACGTGAAGCTTTAGATGCTTCAGTAACACGAGAAACTTTTGAAACTTTAGATGTATGACTTAGAAGTGATTTCTTGTCTTCTTTATCTGCTTCATGGAAACTATCATCTTCCTCCCGAGCCTTAAGTGTAATTCCATCTAACTTTAAAATCTTCTGAACCTCTCTATCAATTTCAGGACTATTTAATATTTCCAATGATCCAAGTTCACCCTTTTTGTAGATCTTGTTAAAAATAGGTTTACAGACCTCCCAACATTTCATATGTCGTTTTATTGTGTTTACTAAATCAATGCCTTCAGAAAAGAGTTCAGATAACGTGCTAAATACATAAAAGCACTGTGGTAAACATAAAGATATTAATTAACAATCATTTAGAACTTACGTAAAAGCTGGCAAGCAGATATGGGTTAAAAAGTCAATTTGCAAATCAGGAATGGAGGCTTGCTCTCTATCCATCATAGCCAAGGGTTTTTTACCCATGGATTTCTCTAGATCACCTTGATGAAAGAATTCGTTGTAAATCTGATTCGCTACTACTTTAATTACGTCCCACTCCTAAAATTGAGATAACTTCGAATGAAAAAACATGTAATTAACATATTCTACAATCAATTACCTTTATCTGGTCAGAAAGATCAGCACAAGTCATCAAAAGGCATATGAATACATATTTGTGGTCTTTAATAGATGGATTAAATCCAACCTGTTAAAAGAGGAATATGTAAAGTAAATAAATTTACTCAATTAGTCAATACAATCGACAAGGTCGTCAAGATGGTGTTGGCTGGCACACAAAGGGTTGTGGCAGCATTTATCTATGTGTTTTATTTGATTTTACTTTTTTTATATAGTTCTGGTATTTTATATGTTTAGTAGTGTGGTGCAAGTAGTATTTTGCAATTTGTTTACGAAAATTACAATAATAATTAGCCAGTTGAAAATGCTAAGCCTGCCATTGTCGGATGAACTCCTGAATGTGTTATTAGTTAACAAACACTCCCAACTTACCTCTCCACCTGATTTAAGTATCCATATTTCCAAATTTTGTCAGTTATTTTGTTCATGTTCCATAAAAGATAATTCAAACCTGAAGTCAAAATTTAAAAATTCCAAAAAAACGGACAGATGGACAAACATAATATCGAATCCAGATATGTACTCCTTTCAGGAGTTCATGACAACCTTTGCTTGCCATCTGCACCATATTGGATTTTGCATTTGACAGGTCGTTGTATTGCCTAATAGTGTATAATTATACAGGGTGTCTCAAAATATCTAGCAATATTTTAATATGTGATAGTTGATGATGTGTAGATAAAATTTTTCTTATAACATTTTTTATAAATGCTGCATGTTATGTTGGACTAGTAACATAAGAACTTAACACTAGTAAAATTTTACAAAATGCTGATTCAACTTTGTGAGGGAACTGTTTCAATGAATTCTTACCAATATTTACCTCCTGTACATGGCCATAACTAAAAAGGCTAGGTATTGTTTGTACCTCTGAACGGTACTCTACATTAAGCATTCAGCCTTCGAAGACTGCATCATTAGCAAAATCTTCTTTGTTTTACTGATCATTCTGGAGTTATTCCATTTCCGTTCAACTATTTTCCACCTTAAAAAAGAGGGTGAGGTTCGCCCTAGAATTTTTAAATGGCATGGAATGACAAAAGACATACCATTTGAAAGCTTAATGAATTTGCTGTGAATTAGTATTTTTATTTTTTGGATTTTCCAAGTATTAGTTTCCGCGAAAATGCAATTCAAGGATACAGTAGAAATTCAAATTTAATTTCATATTTGGAGCATTTGTCGAGTGATAACATGGCATTCGTTGACCATACATTGTCGTAAACATTTGAACGCTTTTTATTTTGATTTTAGTATGACAGTTAAGCGCCATATTTCGTAATTGTTCCTTGTAACTATACATTCAACATTTCAAATAATTTGTTTGATTGCAGAAAGAGCTGATACGATTGTACTTTTCTTTGCAAATAATTAAAATGCCAAAAGAAGCGTCCAGTTGTTCAACAACGACATCCAGATGAGCATGTGAATCGCAAGTGTGTCCTGGGGTTAGTAAGAAAACTTCAGTGGCGGTTCTGGACCACATTTTTATCGATCCTTTATTGAATACAAGGCAAATGGCTATTGTATGGGGTATTAATCGAACCAGTATTCACCAAATTTTAAAACACAAATTTTATCCCTACAAGATTCATTTGCTACAAGAACTCAATGAAGACAAGTTTGATCACCGTTTGCAATTTTGTGAAGCTTTAAGTGAATGAGCAAAATATAATTTAAATTTACTTTTTAACATCTGCTTTTCCGACGAATGCAATTTTTTTGTAAATGGTACAGTCAATCGCCATAATTGTCGCTATTGATCAGATTCTAATAGGGTCGTTGCATGGAATTTAAATTTTGACATAACTTGTATATTTTATTAGTATAACAGTTATCTAATGAACAGGTTCACATAAAATCGATAAATGTATTACGAGAACTTAATAATACGAATTTAAAGTTTAAATATTTTCCGTCCTTTTCTACACCGCTGACGTCATTGTACTATTCAAGATGGAACGCGATTTGCATTCATAACATTGGCAATACTGGAAATCTTTGCCAGCGACGAGGAGATAAACTGAACGTGAGACGTGACGGGACCCGATCAAATCAGCTGCTGTACTTTAAACAAAGCGTGCGTGTTCCACGTTTTCTCTTAAAAGAAAAAGGGATAACGAAGACCGTCTTTAGTCAAACTACAAGCAAAAACATGCACGAAATAAATTATTTAAGCGTTCAGATAATATACTGTACTGTACTAGGATTGCAGAATAAAATGTTAGTTCTTCCAACGACCGACCACCACGTTTCTTCCGATCCGAGTAAAAAATTAAAAATATTAAAATAAAATAAAACTTTAGTACTGTTCAAAGACGCGTTTGTATATGACAGCACAAAACACTTCTTGAAATCCATATTAAATATTAATAAACCTTGAATAAAACATGCTAACTTGTTTAATCATTTACGTATATTAATAAAATTCACATTTTCGCTTTTCTGTTAATTAATAAATACGGCCGTCACTTGTTTTACTGAACATGTATAATAAAACAACAGCTGATTCAAACGTATCAAGTCATCAACACATGAACATAAATATAAACACAACACAGTTGTCAAATGATTTCATATTGCCGACTTACATATTTAGTTTTAATACAGCGCATGCGAGGACGATGATGTTGTTGTACTAGAAAACTAGATTACTAATTATATAGAATGTAAAAATGTTAAGTTTCAAAATTGTGAAACGACCCTATAGTGAGTTAAGTGAATGTTAATTTTAAAAACTGTGAAAGACACTAAGAAAAGCAGACTTGTGCTGAACTAGTGACCATCATTATTAAACAAAAAAAACTACAAATGCTCCAGAATGTGTGACAACATTTTGATCAGAACCGTTACTAGTGTATGGACGCCGGAGGTGGTCATTTCGAGCTTTTAATACAATGAACTAAGTTTACAACAAGGTATGGTCAACAAATTCCATCTTATCACTTGACAAATGCTTCAAATGTGAAATTACATTTGAATCTGTACTGTTTCCTTGAATTGCATTTCCCTGGAAACTAATACTCGGAATCCTGAGTAAGTCATTTGCCACCCCAAGCCATTTAAAGATTTTAAGGTGAACCTCACCTCTTATTTCAGGATTGAAAATGGCTGAACGGAAACAGCCATATGACATCTCCCCCTTCCTAATAAATTTGAAGTGTCCGGCCGTTTTTCAACAAATTGCAGTTTAGTGTTTCAAAATGAGCTTGTTTCGTTTTTTGGTGGGCCACTCTGTATGTACACAACAATTATTGTAGTATGTCGAGCATTATCCTAATCGTAGGCAACATTCATGTGATGCAATTTTACGAACAATGTAAAGATTTAGAAAACTGGAAATGTTTGGGATATATTTGAAAGCTGAAGATGTGAGGACAGTTGAACAAACAGGTACTAACTATTCTTTGAAGAAGTTTTAGAATAGCAATGGAAGCTGTTTTAAATCATTAACTAATTGAATGTGCTGGATGCCTCTTCTTGCAATGTTAGTGAAAGGTTCCGACAGAAAGTGCCAAAATTCGTCCATGAACAGCATCATGGACGAATGTTGTTTCACCTGCGAAGGGCTGATTAATTTCCCTAATAATCACTTTTGAGATGGCAAAAAACCCATCAAATACAAGGGGCTCAATTTCAGTAAACATATGGACAATATGTTATTAGAACAATTGTCTGGAACTCTAAATGAATCGACATATTTAATTTTTTACAAACCACTTTGGAAGATATGATTGATGATACCTTTAGCAGTGCATCGTTCCATGTGGTTTATGCATGATGATGCTCCACTGCATGTTACTGTACCTGTTACTATAATCGATTAATATGCACATCCCTAATCACGATATTATTTATATTTTTTTCTTTTAGATTCTATCCTCGACATTCTTTAACCATTTAAATTATTGCTGGGTATTTTTGAGACATCCTGTAGGAAAGTTTACCTTAACCATTTCCTTTTGCCGTTTCATCAATGTAAAATGATTAGCAAGATCAGTTGCAAGGATCATGTCTTTTATTAAACCTATGCAATGCATGTACTCATCACTTCCTAGGCACTCCAGGAAATTGCAATCCTACAAATTATTTCTGTAGTATTTAATGCTGTACACAACTGAATAAGAAATTTACAAATTTAAAAGAGTTTTAAATCTGAAAATGAAAATCCGAGCTTATTTCTAATTATTATAAAGTGCGTTTGAAAGAAGCTGTCGCAAGGACGTAGATAACCATAAGCGACGCTATTGGTCGGCGCGCACGTGTTCTCTTTAATGCTTAAGCTACTTTACCTACATGTGGAAACACGTATACTATGCAATCAGTTCTCGTTAACGTTTATTTATTTCGTTAAATTTATTTTGTAATTGCCCTTTTTAGGGCATACACCTCTTTTAAACTAGGCTGTTATGTTTGAATAATGAGTGACAAGTCCGATTTAATTGTGGCGTATTTAATTTTCATCAGTATCATTTTCCATTCCATATTATGCTGAAACCGTAAGAGGAAATTAAGCGCACACGGTACGCAAATGCGCATCATTGTAAATGAACTTTCAAGGTTCAGCTAACTTCAAGTTTATTTACGCGTTCCGACACCTTATTTCAGATAAAGTTTAGCAGATTTTTATGATAGGTAGTTTTGAGAAACGTCATTTGAGAATACATTTTTCAATTCAGTTTTAAATCTTAAATATTTTAACACCAACCTGTGGTACAAAATACAATTAACTTTAAACTTGTGGGCTGGTCTTTTTATCTCCTATTATTGTTTCTAATCAGTTACAAGGAGGTGCAAAGATTGACCGTTAGATTATACACGTGTACATTCAGATTTTTAGATTATAATAACTTAAGCTTAAGGCATCTCTTCAATAAATTACCTCAGTATTTAAAATACACAAGGACTGTGAAAGATGATGATGTTCCATAACAGATCCTTCACTCGAATATAGATTTGCTAACAAACTATCCGACTGTAACTGAAACGAATTAGTTGTACCTCTGTGATCAATATCATGGCACATACATGATACTATATAAGCCAGTGCATCCAAAGGACTATAACAAGTTCAAAATCTTAATATTTGTTTAAATTTTGAAATTTGCAAATCTTATATAATACTTACGTAAAAATACCTTTCTCAAGTAGCTTCAACTGTTTAATTGCAACATATGCAAAATGTGTAACAGAAAAAGCATGCATCCAATTATGATATGGAGTGTCTCGATATCCTTTTCTTACATATAAAGTAAACCTTGTTAATAAAGGCCGTTTAATGTGGAATACTTCAAAGAATCTAAGATCTTCAAACATTCTTAAAATATGGCATGGGGATTCTATCTCGTTGACACGTTTTGGTGAAAAGTTAAAATGATCATAGTCTAGATATGCATGCCTATGCGTACACAATAATACTCTATTTATATCGTTAGTGTTTACCTAAAACAAAACATAAGTTGTTAATGTAATCAAATTTACATTACTGACTGAAGAGTCTAAAATTTGCATGCTTAGCAATAATCTGAATAGGAAGAAATAATGTATTTAAAAGATATAGTATTAAGATACACGTAATTATTATGTTATGGACACTCACTATCAAGGCATTCTATATTGCAACTAGTCTGGATCATACATAACTAGCTTTAATAAAATTCCACTAGAGCACACATCTTTCATACGTATCAATAGGAATGATATGAAAATAAGTTTTGAGATTAAAACTGTATTAACTGCGCTGCCAACCTAATCATGATGCATTCTAATATATTGTAATCATGATTAGGTTATACTTTAAAGCATGAAAAAGTCAGCAATAATTAGTTACTTACTTTCATATGATAAAGCATTAATTCATTGGATAATTTACTTCGATTTTGTGCTTCCAATAACCTTTTGTACATTAAACTATGCATAATAGATATTCCACAATAAATGCTAAAAGCAAGGGCAATTTCTTCATCAAAAAAATCAAAATCACCTTGCATCTTGTTACAAAGCTGCGCTACTCCAACTATACCATACTCATCTCGAATTGGAAAGCATAATATATTTCTTGTTCGGAAACCAGTTGCTTCATCTATGCCTCTATAAAATAATGGATGACTATATGCATCTCTTATATTTAATAATTTTCCTGTAGCTGCGACATGCCCTAAAAAAAGGGAACTACCAAGTTAATATCTTTTTTTTTCTAAGTTAAATTATTATTCATTCAAGATATTTGTGGATAAATATTTATTAGCTTGATATTAATGTTGACCAGTTAAAACACATTTTAATCAAAAGAAAAACGATGTAATTATTGTGATGCTAAGTATGATTTTAATCAGTAAGGGCTCCATGTGGTCATTTTTGAAGTAAAATATTGACAAATGGTCAAAAATTACGAAATAAACAAAGCAGCCCATCATTTAAGAGTAGGCTGCTATTGTATACTAAGAATTACAGATCCAACCCAGTGTAGTAATTGCTACTTTCGTGGAATTTCTTTTCTCTTTGATACATCGTGTCATGTGATCGCTCTATCTTTCTCTTTCAACTTAAAAAAGATTCTACTATCATTTTCTGTACTAATGCTGTGATTGTGTCACAAAATGAATTACTATATTATTTGTAATATGTACTTAATAATACAAAGAGAGATGAAATGTTTGATTATTTTGCCATTTCAGTTATATAAAAATTATAAACCATCGCAACTTGTCTGTTAATATGTGATGATGATAAATCGATAATAATGTGCCTTCTTTAAATATATTTTTTAATAAAAAATGCCTTTTATAAAATATGACAAAAATTCTTATAAGTTGATATACATGATAGAAACCATTTTTATATTATTCCTAATAAGGCACAATTTGGCATAACTTTGTTATTTTTACTGAAGGTTACAGTAAAACATCTATTAACAATTATAACAAATTGCAAATTGATTAATAGCCTCCATTTTACTAGTAAATATGGAGGAGTTTTTAAAAAATCACCTTCAAGTAGTATTCACTGTAAAATGCGTGTCTAAAGTTTGTGTCGCTTAATTACCAGTAACAGGAACTAAACAAATTCTACTTCAAACGACATCAACGTTTTCGTAAGCACTTTCCCATTGGAAATTTAAGAATGTTTAAGTTTAACCTCACATTTAACCATGAACATTATATTTTTTATATTGCTACGTAATAATTATATATGGCATACTTTGAAGGTTGTGGCAACCAAAGAAATAAGGGGAATATAATTTACCTTTGTTCCTTGTAAATGAGAGCAAAACAATATTTCGTATTGTTTCCAACAACTACCAATGCAAAAACACAATTACCCTCCAAATTCCAAACTAATCTACAGCAGATATGCTTCTATTAGGCAATCCAACTACCAATAAAATGGTGTTTTTGTGGTGCTGACGGAAATGTTTGCCCACAGTGGCCATCATCATTTGGATGAATTAGGCTAATTTATTTGGTAATCCAATAGTCTGTTAAATGGTGATTTTATGGTGCCGACGGGAATGTTTGCCCACATCAACCATATTGGTTTGGATTGCCTAATAAGAGTTACTGTCACTTCATGGTAATTTTTAATAGGAACTGGAACTTTGTAGTAATTCAAATAAAAAACAAGTAGTAAAAATCACTGTGATGTGATTTTCCTGGGTAGCAAAAAACGCAAGTTTTACTTACAATACTACTGTAAGGTTTCGTTACTTTAAAGGTTAAGCAATAGTTTTAGACAGGCGGCAAGAACTTTCAGAATTACTTTAAAGTTTTAGAAACTTTAAAGTAGCTTTCGGGCAAGTTACTACTACAATCATAATACCACTTTGAAGTTGCAATGATTTTAAAGTAATTATACTAAGTGGCAATACCGTTCCTCATACTTTAAAAGCTACTTAGAAATAATGGAGCTACATAGTTAAAAATAAATAGAAACAATTACATAATTACTAAAATATTCAAAACTGAAGAAATTAAACCTATAAAGTCATAAATTTAGTTGTGGTTACGTAATAACTACTCAAAGTTCTGATCTCGGTTACTGCTACTTGGATGCTGCTTGGGAAGTGTTTATGAAATGTGAAGATACAGTGAAGGCTCACTAATTCGGACTAATTAAAACAGGGTCAATCCGAATCATCGCTATTTTCGGATTACCGCATCTGTAGAGTTACAATGTTTTATTTGTAAATAATAGTTATTTATGGTACAAGTGAGTTAAGTAAGATATTATCCACGAACGAAAAATTTACTATTTCTATTTATTTATTTTTATTTATTTATTTAAATTTAGAGTTAATTTTTCTGAGTGGATAATAAACTCACACGTGTCATACAAAATTTTATCCAACACCGCTTTATTTAAGTTTCAACATCGAATTTGCAATGTATAGTTATTCTGTAGTTTTGACGGTAATAAATTCAATACTCTAGCACGATGACTGGATTTTAATAATATTAAATAACGTAAGCTGGTGATTGGTTGTTATCTTTGAAGGAGTGAGTTTTTTAAAAATCATTTATTTTATCTACAACGGTAGTTTTGTATCAAATTACACATCTGAATACCCATTGCATTCGTTACTATAAACAAAACTTGAGGAATAATAGTATATTGTGTTACAAGTGCAGAAAAGTGCCAATTTCTCACGAGTGTGAAGATTTTCTCAATCACACGAGTGAGAAATTGGTGTTTTGCACGCGTTACACACTATATCTACGACAACAAAAAAAAGTAATAAACCACCAACAGCTAAGAAAGTTTTTTAACCTAGAATTTATACTCGCATTCATATTTTTTACGTGAAATATTTGGCAATAAATTAAGAGATGTAATGTGAGCCGCTTCCACGATGTTTGGGGTGTACGAGTGTACACTCCAATTTTCCTTCATCGGATTCACTCATGATACATCTAGAATTTTAAAAACGACAAAAGTAAACATTAAATTTGTAAAGACAATAGTAATAATACGTTTACAATTTGTATAATTTCAGTCAATCTACTATTTAGTATTTACAGCTAAATAATCATACGTATGTACTCGTAAAATAATTTATATTATGTACAAAAATCACAATTCAATTGTCAAGGTTATTAACCTCTGCGCAAAATGTCAAATATTCTCGCATTATGTAGCAAATTATAAATGTTTTCAATGTTTTTATTGTAATTTAGCAATAATAATAAATAAAATTACATTAAAAATTATATAATAATGTAAAACATTAATTAATTTTACATTTTCATTGAATAACAATCATTGTAACTTTATATAATGAGAAAAAAACATGATTGAAAGGCGTCTCGGTAGCTCAATGCTTACGCTCTAGCTACTAACCGAGCGATCCGGGTTCAATTCCCCGGGTCTGACCTTAGTTTTTTTCTAGATGGATTTCCATTCGAAATATAATTTAATGTAAAATATTAATTAAACAAAATAAATTAACCTTTATCTAAAATTTATAACATTTTATATTTCAAATAATTAATAATATTATAAATATTGCAAGTGGTGACATCTATGGAGTTTTAATAGAACTACGGATTATTGAGAACTCCTTCCTCACATACTTTACCGTTGAGTTTGGAGATTGTTTGCAATTGGTCATTTTCACGGTTACTAGATTGTGCGGAATATGTAACTTTCTATGGTGGTCGTAGATAAAAACAATTAATTCTAAAGTTCGGATTATCAAAACCTTTAAATCCGGATTACAATAAACCCAATGTAAATAAATTTCTGGTCCGGATTATAGTGGTATTCGGATTAACGTAGATTCGGATCAACGAGGCTTTACTGTAATTAAAAATAGAATTAACAAGCATTTACAGTAACAATTTATTATTATTACTGTAATGAACTTCATTACCTAACTCAAAGGAATGTCATAATGAGTTCTTATCCAAGCTGACATAGCTATAGTATATTATTATACAAGTTGTATAAGACGGTCTATTGCAGCACAAGTTGTATGGGACATGACGACACAAAAAAACGTTTCATTACAATCTAGCAATTTTTGTATGTAATACATATGTGGTAACGCTCTCAAATGATACTTGACATTTTGTGAGGTTAAGCTTATATGTAGTGTAAAACAAATGTTATCAATCTTACAAAACAAATAGTTTCCAAAAACGATTTAGGAGTAGTTTCTACTATATTATAGTATATTAAAGAACGAGTTTCATAAAGCAAGAATTATTGCACGAGCCCAAAGAACGAGTGCAATAATGACCTATGAAACGAGTTTTTTATGCTATTTTTTATATTTTACCCCTTTTATTCCCTTTTTAAATAAAGAAATTGCAATTTAAAATGCAAAAACACTGATGTGACATTTGAAGATTCAAATTTCAAGTTTTTGTCAATTTTCTGTTTTTTTCAATGCTACCAACTTTCAACTTTCAGTATCACAAATTCACAATGACCCTATTGTTAATGCAGAGTAGAAAAGCTTAATTTATCTTTTTCACGATTCGATATTACTAAATTTATATTGGTACAATCGGAATTGGTGTTTTTGAGAATAACATTTTTCTATTTTGCGTCTATAATAAAGCTGTTAAAGCACCCAAAACAGGGTGTTAAGCTCATTTGAGTGCTTTAATAGCCCACCTTTTTCAAAGTTGGTAGCATTGAAAAAAACAGAAAATTGACAAAAACTTCACTCAATTTTCTGTGTCAATCAATGAATTTTCAAATGTCACATCAGTGTTCTCAACTACCACAAAAAAATTCCTAAATTTTGAAATCGCGATTTTTTATTTCAAAAGGGAATAAAAGACGCAAAATAGAAAAAATAGCATAAAAAAAGTCGTTTCATAAGCCATTATTGCACTCGTCCTTTAGAAAACTCGCTGCATGGACTCGTGCAATAAATCTTGCCTTATGAAACTCGGCCTTTAATTATACTATTTAAGTTAAGGTCACAGCAAACTCTTATCTTATTAAATTTTTCTCAATTTAATTTCAGTATGTTCTAGAGTCTAGACGGCTTTTGTCTACCTATATTACCTATATACAGTGAAGTCTCGATGATCCGAATCTACGTTAATCCTAATATCACTATAATCCGGACCAGCAATTTATTTACATTGGTTTCATTGTAATCCGGATTTAAGGTTCTGATAATCTGAACTTTAGAATTAATTGTTTTTATTCATCAAGTTTTGTTTATAGTAACTACTGCAATGGGTATTCAGATGTGTAATTTGATACAAAACTATCGTTGTAGATAAGATAAATAAGATTTTATTTTATCGACGAACAAAAAGTTCGTCTAAATTCGTGAAGTCTGTCTGTCTGTCGGTCTGTCGCCTTTTTCCCTGTTGACTTTTTTGAATTTTTCTTTTTGGAATGTTATAGTACATCAAATTCTAATAAACTTTTGGTTGAAACATTTTTTTGTATCTCTTCGGGATAGTGGTCATAATGACCACCGAAAATTTCGGTAAATTCTTGAAAAATGAAAAATTTTGTATTTTTTAAAAATTTACAAAAAAATAAACATTTTTAGCAACAAAAGAAAATTCGAAAAATTTTGGGGCTTAGAATTTTAGTTTTTATGACAACTAATGTGTTACGTCAACATTAGTTTTAAAAATAAATTAGTTCATTAAGTATACAGTTGTTTTTGTTCGTCATGGCAATGCTAGCTCTGCGCATTCTCAACTGGTTTATGTTTACGTTATATTTATGTCTGACAAGTTCTTATTATAAAAAGTCACGCATTTTTTAAAAGTGGTTACATTGCAACTTCACAATTCATATTAGTTACAAAGGTTCAAAGTTAAAAAAGAATTGATACTTCTTTTATGAATTACGACTTTATGTACCTCCGGCTTACATAAAAAGATTTTTTGCTAAATTTAAAAAGACCGCATTGTAGCTTTAAATGTTACACATTACCGATATCTTCCGAAATTTTGACCGAAAAGGCAAAGCATCTTTATCCAGCACCGTGCGGTGCATACGAAACAGTGGAAGCAGTCACGATACGACGTATGCGCTATCACGCTCGTACACATACGTCGTCTAATGACTGGTTCCACTGTGTCGTATACTCTGCACGCTGCTGTGACTTTAAAAGATGTTTTCAAAACGATGATGTCAGAACAAGTAAAGATTGGATACTTAATTTTAAAAAAGATACAATTTGCGAGTGCTAAAAATCGCGGGAGAAAAGCTAAGCTATTCAGTGATTCGCACGCAGTGAAGCCATTTAAGAAATAGTTGCAAAGCGGTGGCTTTGCACTGGGCGGTAGAAAACTTGAAACAATTGTGATGCCGGAAGATTTAAAAGAAAATCATATCTAACGTATTCAAGTTCAAAAAACACCAAAAACAAGCAAAAATCACCGCCTTTTTTGGTTAACGACATATTAATGGGGAATATTATTTTTTGTGGTTTTAAAATAGAATTTTTGAGTAAATATTTTTTTAGTTTTACTTATCTTTAAATAAATGTTTTTGCAGAATGTTTTAATTGCATTTATTTACAAATAAAACATAGTAACCCAACAGACGCGGTAATCCGGAAACCGCGATGATTCGGATTGCCCCTATTTTAATTAGTCCGAATTAGCGAGACTTCGCTGTATAAGCAAATTAGAAATATTTAAAAACATTCTATACATAAATTTTAAACCTGTTAATAATAATTATACAGGGTGTCCCACAATGCTGTTTACACGCAATATCTCCCTTATTTGAAAAGATAAAGAAATCAACCAAAAACTATCGTGAATGACTCAAAATGGACCTTCAGAAAACATCTTCAAACGCTGGTTGCACAGCAACGTTAAGAGATCATGCCAACTTGATTAATTTTTGGAATTGCACCTGTTTTTTATTCACGGAAATGTGTTCTTAACTTCATTCTGCATATGGTAGTATGCCTTACTTAATTATCTAATGTGCATTTAGGAGTTGAAAAAAATATTTTTTATAAATTGAATTTATCTTAAACTTCAAGCAAATACTCAAAATGCCCTCCTATGGACTCTACATGGTCTTTAAAGTGCCTTAGTAGTTCCCTTGTAGACATGGCTCTAATCATATTTTTTCAATAAATAATTTAGTTAGTGAATATGAAGTGTACAATTTATAAAAAATATTTTTTTCAATCCCTAAATGTACATTAGATAATTAAGTAAGGCATACTACCATATGGAGAATGAAGTGAAGAATACATTTCAGTGAAAAAAAACAGAGGTGCAATTTGAAAAATTAATCAAGTTGGCATGATCTCTTAAACGTTGCTGTGCAACCAGCGGTTAAGGATGTTTTCTGAAGGTCCATTTTGAGTTATTCACAATAGTTTTTGGTTGATTTCTTTATCTTTTCAAATAAGGGAGATATTGCATATAAACAGCATTGTGGGACACTCTGTATACACCATCTTCATCTAGATTTTCAACAAATGTAATTCTGATGTTAAAATATTTGGTTCCCTAACCATTTTACACCAAAAACACAAATACAAAAGTTGTTCAAAATTAAAAATCCATATTTCAAAAAATTATTTTTGATTAATGTATATGTAAAATATTAACAAAAACCTTCATAAACACTGAATTTCTAAATATGTTCTGTTTCATTAAACTATACTGCATTCGTTTTGCAGGATTAAAAAAAAATTAACGTCTTCTACCTCTAAAGAGCCATCAAATTTGCAAATTTTTAAAAATTATGTTATTGGAAAATTCAACATAACAAGAACAAATCAGGACCAATCTTCATCCAAAAATATCCTGAATGGCTTTATACAGGTCAGTCAGCATTTCGCAGAAAGCAGGAATTATATAAGTTGAAAAGTAAGGAAAATGTATCTCTAGTAAAAGCGACAGAGATGGGAGGTGTAATGTTTTATTGATAGGTGTAGTACTCTATTCACACAATGACTATGACTTGAATTCAAAATCTAGAGAGAACCATGCTAGTTGGTTTTTTCATTCTCTCTCTCAATTTGATAGTTCTCCCATCTCTGTCGCTCTTATGAAAAACATATTTCCTTCCCTTTTCAACTTATACAATTTCTGTTTTCCCCAAAAAGATGTATGTAAATATATACCTGCAATTCCCTGATCCTTTGCAATTTTCACTTCGGTTGACACATCATTGTGAACAACACCATCAAAAACCTTTGCTACCAAGTGTATATGATCTGGGTCTAATAAAAATAATGAACACCTTTCAGCATGTGTTAATCTTCTGGCTTCCGCCATAATCTCCTTCAGCAAATCACTCAGATCATCTAAATGATTAAACAAACGTCGAGCAACATGTAAAAGTGACTGGCATTGCCTTTTAATTCTAGCTTCCTCTTCCAATTTAGAAGTATTTACAATAACAGGCAGACAAAATCTAAACACTTCAGTTACAAGTTTAGTAATAAATTCTTGAGTTTTAGGACTGTTAACTACACAAACTAACAGAGGTAAACCTGGACGTTTTCCTTTTTTCAATTTAGAGAAAACTGGGACGGTAACTATTTGATAAGATTTACATTCTTCTGTGCTAAGAACTTGGTTTAAAATATTTCGTAAAGCTAAATCAAATTCTTCCACTGTTTTTGTAACCGTACTCTTTTTATTTGCAGCTTCCATAAATACTTGATTTTTTATGGGGGTTCGAAACTCATTTTCGAGCACATTTTGTCCTACAACTTGAACAACTGCCTCTTCTGATATTCCAATTAATGTAATTATAAAAATTGTTTCTGCATCTGCTTCTGTTGCTACCTACAATAAAACTAGTTGAATACTACTTTTAGATAATAGTTATCTCAAATTTACTACTCACATAATAATTAATTTTTTTTTCCAAATCTTGTGTATTATTATCAAAAAGGGATTCGACGAGAAGTAAAATTTTTCCAGGATCACTAACTTCGAGACCTTTTATTTTAGGACTTTCCAATTCTTCAGCTTCAGTGTTAAATCTTCTGCAATAAGAAGGAGGAGGTAAAGGATTGTGCGGGAGTTTCCTTTGCAATTTATAATGTGTAAGACTATCCATCTCAGAAGATAGTATTTAAAAGGAAACAGCAAATTTTGACCGCAAACATTAAAGTGGTAGATTAGATAATCGTCAGAGGATATTCATACTTATCACGATACTGTCATCATCATCAACAGCATAATATACAACTACCAACGCCAACTGTATTAACTTATGGTAATGTTTACTTTATTATTATTACTATTAGTAGTGCTTTTTTATTTGCTGCCACTTTATTAAATTCAACCACTTGAATAGAATGTTGATTAAGATTAATAATATTAGATAACATTATACTACGTTAAAAGATTATAGGTAGCTTTATTAATAATTACTGCCATTAATAATTTATTTTGTTAATACTTATTCTAGACATAAGTTTTTTTTAAACAGTAATTGATAGCAGCAATTAAAAATTATCTTTTTGCTAATCTTAAAACAATAATTTCAAATAAAAATGACAAGACGAAAGGCGACGTTTAAGTTCTGATGAAAACAAATCGTATTGCCATGTTGCCGAACTATTTGCTTTCATAATAAGACGAACAGGGCCGGCGTTAGCAGGTGTATTTAGTAAGGAGCCATGAGTTGTGAGCCATCCTATTTTGTTTTTTATTTCAACGATTAATTACAATCTGTCCTATTTTATACAGTAAACATCCTTTAATCGTCATAACCAGAGGCAAGCACGACTCTTCTGAATGGGTAATTAAGTACAGAATTTAAAAACTAAACTACCTGTTCCATAACTCCTTGTCATAAAATAAACTACTCAAGAAATTAGTGCATAAGGTTTAATATACAGGATGATTCGTTTTTATTTCGGGAAATTCAGCAGCGTATTTTAAGTACTAACCAAACAAATGAAAAAAACATTATATAAACAAATATCCGAAAAGGCACCAATTTCAAAATACGGTGATTTTAGATTTTAATAGAAGAATTTCAAAAAACAATGTTAATTATAACTGAATGCAAATAATGAACAGATTGTAAATGAGGAAACTCTGTTATCTATATGTAACATACTTAACATGCGAACTGCATACCAGGTAAGTTTTAGACATTAATAATCTAATGCAATAATTGTACTGATACGTGAGTAGCGTAAATACGCCTTCGATTCGCAATGATTAAAAAGTGCTCTAAATAAACAAGATAAGTACGATTTTAAATGAAAAGTGAAGAAAGAATTAACAAGGGCCGTGGAATATTATAGCTCAGAAGCTCATAATAAAATAATAAACCTGTACTTATTTTGTAGTTTTGGGAACGTTCAAGTATTACGTAAGCATCATTTTGTCGATTTTAAAGCTCCACCCCGACCCCCCTTTGTAAGGAAAAGTAAGAAAATCACAAAGCCCCCCCCCCCCCAAAGGATAAGATGTAAGGAGTTTTTTTGTGGTTTATAGTAGATGTCAAAATTAAAATAAAAATCATAGAAATAAAATTTCATTTCATAAAATAATTGGTTAATGAACTACTTATTTATTTATCTTTCAAATTGAATAAATAAAACTTATAAAACGATATTTTATTCAAGCTAAAAGAACAAAGCAATCAATAGAAAATTATAACAAATGACATTTGACTCATATTCGTTTGTTTCAGTTTGTTTTGTGTTGATATATCGGGGATTCCCCAAATATCGTGCACCAGCCCGGAGAATTCCCGGAACGCGTGTTTTACTATATAAATGTTATTGATTTCAAGTAAGTATTTGAATATTATTTCAAAAATTTCATAATCATTTCGTAATTTTTATTTTACGTAAGATTCTTTTGTCTCTCCCCGTTCCCTTTGTCAACAAAAATAAGGAAAATTGAACCCCCCACTCCCTAAGCGTGCTTACGTAATACTAGAAGGCCCCCTTTGGCCAAGTGAGTTCGTAGAATTAACAGATAAACTTGAACAATATTGAGGACGACCTTCCGCTTAATGTTATTTAGGTTTTAAAAACGGTATTTTTGTTTTATAATTTGTAAGACAATTTCAAATTCTTTTAATAAGCACTTTAACCCCATGTGTAATACATGTCTGTAGGTCTGTGAATAAAAATATCTTTTCATATTAATTTTAAGTAAATCGGATAAGTGGAATTTTATTTAGTATAGAGCGCGACGAAATATTCGATCTAGTATAACAGGCGAACGAACTACAAATACAACTTTCATAAACAAGAATCGGCACTTTTAGCTAATAAGACAGGCCTACAAAAATAAAACAAAAGTCTCGTAGTTGAAAGTTGAGATACCATAACCTCAAAAAATGTATAAAAATACATCTAAAAAAATCCTTGGGTGATTGGTCAATTCTGACCCCGGATTCGTTTTCGGCACACCAAAAAGCATACGGTATGGTACCTCACCTTTCAACTACAAGACTTTTTTGATTTTTGTGGGCTTGTGTAATTATAAAGGTGCGTAAAAAACATAAGTATAAAGCATGAGCAGTGATTACGATATCAAAAACAGAAGACGACGAAGCGGAGAAGAGAAAGAACAAATGTCCGCAAGGAAAGAAAAAGTAATCAGATCACCGGATTAATATAAAAAAAGAGGCAGAGCAAAATTGGCCTTAAAAGGAAAGGATCAAAGTATATTTACATGGAGCAAAAAACTACTAGAACACCAGAACATAAAACAACGGTAGAAGCTAACATTAAGTGAAACTGAAGAGGAAACAAGAGTAGAACTAAAAGAAACATTAATAGAAGTAAGAAATTTGCTATTGAACAAAAACGATCTGAGAAATAAATTGCAAAATAAGGTAAGCTTATTATTTAAAACTAATAAAGTTTATAAGCTATATTATTTTTGAGACGCCACTGTAAAATAAAAGAAGGATATAAAAATGCCTGGAAAGTATCCATGTTGCCAACGTGACAATAAACCGTAAATTCAAACCGTCCTCAATCATTTTGGACCACCCTGTACACACTATCAACATAAGGGTACATGGACATCCCCAGAAGTCAATAATACCTAATAGGCAATCATAAACAGGCAAGGAACATTATACCATCATAGAAACTAGCGTCTTGCTTTTGCAGATGATTTAGTACCTAATTATGACAAGATCAAAAGAAGACAATAAATAAATGTATATTAGCTTTGGCGGATTAGTGGTTTGTATGTTTGCTTCATAATCCAAGGGTCGCAGATTCAATCCTCCGACGAACTGGTAATTTTCCATAGCGGTGAAAGTCTAAAACATGCCTTCTTTTCGGATAGGAAGCAAAACTGTAGGCCCTGTCGGAGAATAAAAAGATAAGAGATTCCTAGATCTAGGATGAGTTAAAAATCCACATGTTTAGTCTTTTCAGTTCCAAAATCTTGACAAACAACTAAAGACGTTAAAGAGTCAACGTTCTATAAATGAGCATTCACATGTTCATTCAATATTCAAATTCTCATAGTCATTTGTATCAGTCGGTTTTAACTAACTGACACGACTTTCGGCTTCCATCCATCTCCACAGTCCACGATCCTTTCCCCATGCTCCAGAATCCCCCAAGCAAGTCAAAAATAAGATGATCGATGAGATATCGTGTAGATGAAACTACGCGGTAAACTATGGAGAGTTTGGGAGTCTAAGGGAAGGTGTTGGGAAGGGTGGATATGGGTCAAGCGACTCATGATGCCAAACTGAATAGAATAAATACGCCTGTATCGAAAGTGTGTGAGTACAAACCGCACCTGAGGAATTTGAGAGTGTTAATCTGTTATAGGCGGTCGTCGACAGGATGTAATCTATTCTCACTATTAAGTATAGTACAGCCTAATAAAGCGATAAACCTACAAATATCTAGGTCAAAGTCTACCTCCAGCAGGATACAGCCTCTAAAATACACATTGACAAGAAAGTTTTAAGAGATTTGGAATTTATCTCTGCTATTCACTACTTCCAATTCTGGCACGCAAAATGAAAATATCATATTAAGCTAGTGTTGTTAACTTACTTTGTCCGCCAGTTGTACGGATCCTCTAGATTCTGAGTTGAATACAAAATTCTGTGAAGAACCATGATTTAAATTTATAATAAAATTCTGGTAAACACTCCTAAAAAACAAATATCGACAAAACAGTAAAAAAATCGTTATTTACTTCTGTCACACTTTCCACTTCCACAAAATCCTTGGATTTTCTGACATCGGCATGTATCTGCCAACGTGATTCTAACCCCAAACAATTTACTACTTTAGATTTCCATACTTTATTACAAGGATTTCAATCTTGGCGCGGTTGCTGTGTTGCCCCCCCCTTGAGTTCACAACGCTGAATTTTTTATTTCTTGCTATCAGAACAATATTATCTGTGCCTTAGATTCTACTACATCAGGCTTCATCCTAACTATGTAGACCTAATTGAATACATTCTTATCTGGACTGTTGCACGTTTATTCTTATGTTAGCTACTATTATGTATAGGGCACTCTAAGGGATGGACGGCTGAGACCGATCAAGTTATGAAAGAAAAGAGTCATAGCCGTCAGTCTGCCTATTATATCTCAATTAGAGATCAAACCTTAGAAGCTAGAAAACATAAGCAAATCAAAACTTGCAGGTTGGCGGGCAAAACACAACTTTTTACTGGGTACTTTAAACCACTCTAAACCAGTGTTTCTTAAACGCCGGTTCGCGGACCGTCACGAGTCCGCGTCAAATTCTTACCGGTCCGCGAGATGTAGCGTTTAGCACATAAACCCCATCAAAATTCGGTTCTGATTAGTTTTAAAATGTTTTCGACATCCGCTGAACGATTATTAAAGAAATGTTATGTACACCTAACAAAACAGACGACAAATTATCTTGAATCGCAATGCGTTTCGCTAAAGTAGCGTAGTTTGCAACTTGTCCATAAAATGGCATCCGCTACCGCAGCAAGTTGCATGATAGGAAACGTTCGACAGAAAATCAAAAAGCGCTATTGAAACTGTTGTATCTGCTGAACGCACCCATTACAACTACGGTCAGTAAAGAGCAAACACTCGTTTGATCGGTTTTGTTTTCTTGATCGGTCAAATAGTTGTCGGGTGAAGCAGCGAGAGCTTTTTTCTGCGTTAAGTTTGTGCTTATTACCGTCCATAGTATATTTTAAAATAAGCACAAAAATAGTTCAGGCTACGTTACCTGTTTTTTTTTGCAAACTTGATGCTACAATGGACTCATCGAGTTCGTTCACAACTGATAATAATAAAAATAAGCAGTCATAATTGTATCATCCATTCTTTAAGCCGATTTATTAATACGCTTTTGTTACCCGTTATTCCAATTTCATTTTTTTCCAATTTTCTCTTTAAGTCGACATTCTTATTGAATTTGTTTCAAATTATCTTAACACTAAAAGTTTATTCTCACAACACTTTATTTAATACACGAGTTTATTTATTTATTTTACTACTGTACATTCTTTTTAAATACATAATACTAAAGATGCAGTTTTAAAGGTATAATAAGGAAGAGGAATATTAATAATAACTAAGATTTAAACTTAAGGTGGCCGATTTGCATGCTATTTCTCCATAAGAACAAAGAACGGTTAAAATCATAATGTATTGCAGACCAAGTGTTCAGAATTTAACAGTATAATACTTGATCCATTCCGAACAACATATTATAATTTAACAACAAAAGAACAAACATAAATTATGTTAAAATACAATTAACTAAGCATTGTAAATTTCGCTGTAAATTTCGTTGTAATTATTGTATTTTTCGTAGAAATGAAATTGATTACACTGCTCATATTGTAATATGACAAGCACTGTAGGTCATATTAATGATTTATATTCATCCGATATAAATATGGGGTTTTATTAATTTAATTAACCGTTGTTTGTATTTTATCCATATAAAGCAATGTAAATCGATAATTTGAAATGAATTAGACAGATGGCGCATCGATTCAATAAATGATAGAGTCACTACATCTAGTTACCTAGGCCGCGCTAGTCGATCAGAGTACCGCAAACGCCGCCACATTGGGTCAAAAGAAGCACGAAATTGTTTATTATTTGTATCTGTATAGCATTTAATTAAATCCACGTTTACTTTAAAAGGTTTTTCTTATTCTGACAGATCAAACCTCTAATATGTCAAATACGTAAAATGTGGTTTTAATTTGTCGATTATTAAAAATCACTCTTCTCTGACCCAATATGGCGGCGTTTTGCGGTACTCTGATCGACCAGCGCGGCCTAGGTGACTAGATGTAGTGACTCTAATAAATGAAGATTTAAATTCATTTACTCAATATTACTTTCTAATAGCGACTTATATCCTTCTAAATAATGAGTAAAAGCATCAGTAATGTTGGCCACATTGGAAGTTACCAGATTTGACATTCCGTTTATAATAAATCTTAGGTTTAATAATAACAATGCACAAAATTATTGAAAATCTAATATTAATTTGATAATATGCATTCATATTATGTAAACACGATCACATTAATATAATATACACCTACGAAATTATAATCTTGATACAACTTTTTATTAAATTTACGTAACAAAATGCATATAGTAATTTTTTCTTTATTAAAGTTTGTGTCAGGTTTGCTCCACATCGCACATTTTTTTTCTACTCATGACATTGAAATCACTCATTTTTCAATCGCTAACAATGGTTGAAATCGCATTTCAACCTCTATAGAGGTTGAAATTATCGGACTACTGCGATTTTGAATTTCAAATTGTTCGACATTCAATTGCTGACAAGAGAAATGTCACTTTAACGTCATGTTTTGTCACTTAAATGTAATATTTTTTTCTAAAGTGCATTAATTTACTAAAAATTCGAAGAAAAAATAGTATATGGAACGCGTGGCTGATAAAATTTCAACGTCTCGAGTTACTTTTTTCCACTCTTCCTACTAAAAAAAAACACTCTCAACGTTGTTTATTTCTACCACTTGTCCCATAATATACTATTAGATATACTATGTAAATGTTAAAAATTCAATATTTTGATTTTTTAATAATTACTTATAACTGAATATTTAAATGTTGCATGACTAGTTTTTCCAAATAAAAATAATAACTGCTTTAACAAATTACTGCGTGAAATTAAAGTAAATAAAAAATTTCCTCCATAGCCACCGAAGGAGGAAATGTTCTCAGGCCGCGTTCCCTCTTTGAATTGCAATGCTTATTTTCTGAATTAGGTAGGCTTTGGGGGCGGTTCTACTGAAATTGTAGCCAGCCGTCTTCCGATAGAATCCACAAAATCTAAAGCTTCTATGCTCAAAGGACACATAGTTTCCACTGCAAATGGCACGAAATAATAGTTTTGATTTATTATATTCTTATACTTATTTAACTTCTTCAAAGCTACATTAGCTGCAAATTTTCTAGCTGATATGAAGGAAAAATTTAAATATGACGGAGCTAAGGTATCACTGCATGTGCTATCCCAAATAAGAATTTGTCCATTTATCCATGTGATAAGAGTCATTCCATCAGGTCTCTTCCCCTCGTCCGTTGTAAGTCCAGTTGGTGCCAGGACAGAAGGAAATTCGACTGATGCCAAGCTCAGCCATGCCAAGTTGAAATGACGGGCTTGTCGACCAGTACTTTTGGAGCAATTAAGTCCATGGGTACCTTGACTACCTACTTCTGATCCACAAATACATGTGTGCGGAACACATACGTATGTTACATTCAAGCCTTAAGGCAATATATATTCGGAAAGCATTGTTAGCTAGTAATGTTCCAATAGTTTTTGAGTGGATGACCTTCAACCATGCACGGGATTCATTTTCCCAAGAAGCTAAATATCTAGCGTTATCAATTTTATTTTCAAAATTAAAAGTTGAACGGGTAGTTTTAATATTCATGAGATCCCAATTATTCTGAAAAAGGGACAACTGGAATAAAAGTAGCCTCGTCAGGGCATTTAAGTTTTTTATTATTCCAAATCATCCTTGTAGTACGCGATTTTTAATTGGTCGGTGGGTATATTCGGTAGTTCGACCAAATTAAAAGTCGCATTTCACAGAGCAAGAAAGCTTGGGAGAACAATATTTGCTACTTTACGAACACCAATTCTTCCGAAACCAATTGGTAAAGAAGCTATTTCCATTGCGTTCCGTCCAGATTGACGTTGGCAATGTGTGTATCGATTTCACAAATAGTGCCAGGAAAGCTGCAAACAGGACAAGTTCGGAAAAGGTAGATTAATTTAGGAATTGCAAAGCATTAACGGAGTAAAAAATACGACATGTGATTATTTAATTTTTTTAGACGCGTGAACAAAACCTCAAGTTCCTCAATTTTGCTAGCTAGCAGTGGCTGACAGGCAGGTTTCTGAATTGAAGCCCCTAACAAACAAAGGGTATCGTCAGATAATAATTTTATTCCAGGTGATATTTTCTTTGAATTTCTTTTTGATTGTGTCATCCTTACCAGAACAAAAGTAAATCTCGCACTTTGACGGGTCTATTTTCAATCCCAACTGTTTGCAATGTTCAATTATGAGTTGAAAGTCCGACAAGACATCTTGAGGTAAATCTCCAGTGTTTCGTCGTCTAAATAGCAGGTATTAAATTCAGATTTAAGACACTCAATTATAGATTGAATAGCTAAACCGAATGCCATCGGACCAGCCGAGTCTCCCTGTTGAGCTCCAACTGCAGAATGGTGTCTTTTCCGAAGAAAAACAAGGATGGCTCAGCGTAACACTGGAACATGACAGTCTTTTGATACAGCAACTTGTCAAAGAAGTCCATTACTGGCGCACTGCGTTACTGAGGGTTGTAGAAACTATCAAAATGTTGCCCTCACGTGGCCTAGAAATACGCGGACATAGTGAAACAATTGGCAACGTGTCGAATGGAAATTTCTTCGGCGTAATATAGTTAATCGCCCAATTCGACATATTCATGGCAGACGATATTGTAAAATTTGGGGTAAAGGTATTCCTTCCTACCTTTCCCATCACATTATCGATGAATTAATTGTTCAGATGGTACAACAAGTACAGGATAAAATTGTAGATGAAATAAAGATGCTAAATATTATTCGATAATAATCGATTCAACACCTGATACCAGCCACAACGACCAAGTAACTGTTGTTTTGAGATACGTCAATAAAATTGGGTCTCCAATGGAACGATTCCTGATATTTTTGCCGAACACAGGTCATATAGGCCAACAGCTTGTTGATGCTCTTTGTGCCTTTTTGAACATAATGGGAATTGACCTTGCAAACTACCGTGGCTAGAGTTATGACAACGCTGCCAATATGTCAGGACAGTACTCGGGTGTGAAAGCCAGAATACGAGAACTCAATCAAAAAGAAATTCAAAGAAAATATCACCTGCAATAAAATTATTATCTGACGATACCCTTTGTTTGTTAGGGGCTTCAATTCAGAAACCTGCCTGTCAGCCACTACTAGCTAGCAAAATTGAGGAACTTGAGGTTTTGTTCACGCGTCTAAAAAAATTAAATAATCACATGTCGTATTTTTTACTCCGTTAATGCTTTGCAATTCCTAAATTAACCTACCTTTTCCGAACTTGTCCTGTTTGCAGCTTTCCTGGCACTATTTGTGAAATCGATACACACATTGCCAACGTCAATCTGGACGGAACGCAATGGAAATAGCTTCTTTACCAATTGGTTTCGGAAGAATTGGTGTTCGTAAAGTAGCAAATATTGTTCTCCCAAGCTTTCTTGCTTTGTGAAATGCGACTTTTAATTTGGTCGAACTACCGAATATACCCACCGACCAATTAAAAATCGCGTACTACAAGGATGATTTGGAATAATAAAAAACTTAAATGCCCTGACGAGGCTACTTTTATTCCAGTTGTCCCTTTTTCAGAATAATTGGGATCTCATGAATATTAAAACTACTCGTTCAACTTTTAATTTTGAAAATAAAATTGATAACGCTAGATATTTAGCTTCTTGGGAAAATGAATCCCGTGCATGGTTGAAGGTCATCCACTCAAAAACTATTGGAACATTACTAGCTAACAATGCTTTCCGAATATATATTGCCTTAAGGCTTGAATGTAACATACGTATGCGTTCCGCACACAGGTATTTGTGGATCAGAAGTAGGTAGTCAAGGTACCCATGGACTTAATTGCTCCAAAAGTACTGGTCGACAAGCCCGTCATTTCAACTTGGCATGGCTGAGCTTGGCATCAGTCGAATTTCCTTCTGTCCTGGCACCAACTGGACTTACAACGGACGAGGGGAAGAGACCTGATGGAATGACTCTTATCACATGGATAAATGGACAAATTCTTATTTGGGATAGCACATGCAGTGATACCTTAGCTCCGTCATATTTAAATTTTTCCTTCATATCAGCTAGAAAATTTGCAGCTAATGTAGCTTTGAAGAAGTTAAATAAGTATAAGAATATAATAAATCAAAACTATTATTTCGTGCCATTTGCAGTGGAAACTATGTGCCCTTTGAGCATAGAAGCTTTAGATTTTGTGGATTCTATCGGAAGACGGCTGGCTACAATTTCAGTAGAACAAAAAAGTAGATTTTCCTTCATCGTGCGATTTAAATACATCATCAGTAATGTTAACAACAAATAATATGCAAGTGAGACATAATAGTTATTTACGTGCCAAACTTTGTAAATTAATCTTTACGGGTGAGTTGGAAAGTTTGTGGGGCGAGCGACGAAGGAGCGAGCCTCCATAATCCAGTGAGCCCAGTGAATATTAATTGCAAAGCGTGTCGCGTACAATGTTTTATTTCCACCTTTACCGGTTTTTTATAAATTGTATATTTTTTATAAAAAGACATTTTGTAATCAAAGGCGGTTGCACAATTTATAGCTAAACGACAGACAGACGTTGTCATGGTGTTGTGGTTAAGCAACAAAGTAGTTTCCATAACTTTTTGTTAATGAGCATTGTAAAATTTGCAAGTCTCTTTTAGGACTGTAGTTGTAACTACTCATTTACTTAGTTACCATAAATGCCTGTAGTGTGATTTACATAAGAAGTGGAAATAATAGTATGTTATGTATTAAGGGCTTAATTGAGTGTGTTAGAGTCCGCAGAGTCAGTTATCTAAGACGATAAAGGGATCTAAAACACTAATTAAGCCCTAAATGCATACGTTAGTTTATGTCCGGCCTAAGTTTAAATTAATATTTAATTTTAAAATTAAAATAATTTGAAAAGTGCAAAACTTCAAGTAGGTAGGTGCAGCGATAAAACTTCAAGTAGGTAGGTGCAATGGTATATAATTATTGTTATTACTATGGAGACGGCGTAAACGAGGGCAGCTATTTTTCTAGCGGGCTCTAAAAGCTTTAGAGCTCTAATTTAGCAACTAACGCTATAAAAACAGGCCGCTAAATAGGTCATAATCGCCCGATCGGACATAAAATATTAAATACATCCTCTATTACAGAGTGATTATATTATTGTTTATTTTCAGTTGATCTTTAGCATTCTTTTAAGTATCAGAAAAGTTTCATAACTGTCTGAAATATGGCACCACCGCTTAACCTAAAGTGGACATAACCTAAAAACTATGTTTACAACTACTATTTAGAATTTAAAACTTTATATTATAAGTAGAAATTAGTTATTAATTTTTAAAGATTCGTAATGAATCTCCTAAGAAATAATTTGAATCAAGCACTGTTAATTAAGCAGTTCTTTTATGATTCTGTTAGGCATAAGTCCACATCAACTGCAGAATACTGCCTCGAGTCTGTAAAGTATATCATATTTCTTTTTTAACTGTACACAAGCAAATAAATAATTATATATTTTTTATTTATAGACGTTACGACTATGAAAATTTCATGTGCACGCTGTTGCTAAAAGATGCAGCTAGAGCATGTGCTTTTGCTGTTCGAGGATTTAACGTTGAAGTAGCAAGAGTAGGTGAACAAGTATCTGATTCTAATATTGGTTTAATGAGGTTACAGTTCTGGGAAGACACAATAAATAGTTGCTTTTCAAACGATGTTAAGAGAATACCACAACATCCTGTAGCAGCGGAACTTTATAAAGTTAGTTTCATTATTATTTTTTAAGTGTGCAATGTAAGAATGAGTTTACATCAATTTTAGTGATTATAGGCCATAACAAAATCGAAGCTTACTAAACGATATTTTAATACTTTAATTGCAAGCCGACGAAATCGTTTGAAACTTAATGGATTTGGAAGTCTGGAAGATTTAGAAACATATTCAGAAAAATCTGTGTCGAATGTATTTTATTTAATATTGGAAGGCAGCAACTGTAGGAATGTTAATGCTGATCATGCAGCGTCACATTTAGGAAAAGCGCAAGGTTTAGTGCAACAATTGCGGTAAAGTTATACATTTTTTTTATTCATTATTAAGACAATAATTTACATTTTGTCTAATTGCAGAAGTACTTCAGTTTCGAAAAAATTGCAATCTGTGCCAATTCCACAAGATATATTAGTTAAGAATAAAGTGAGTCAAGAAGAACTTTTAAGAGGAATTCCTAGTGAGCGTTTAAATGAATGCGTATTTGAAGTTGCAAGTAGGGCTTATCAGCATTTGCAAAAAGCTCGTAACATTTTGAAAGACGTACCTGATGAAGCAAGATGTGTTCTGCTGCCAGCCGTTGCAGTAGGGAATTATTTAGAAAAATTACAGAAAGTAAATTATAATGTATTGCATCCACAATTGCAACAGAGGTCTTGGACTTGGTTAATTAAATTATGGTTGGCGAACTTTCAAAATAAATACTAGTTTAATGATGAAACTTTGTAGTTTGTATTGGACATAATGTTTTATATTCCATAAGATAGGGAGGTTCAAGGTGTGTACCGAATTTGTGATGCAATGAATACGATTTGTAATCGTAATATTAATGTGATCAAAAGTTGTAAGACAGCAGTAAGGCTATGTTTTGTATATTACAGATTAAAATATGTGAAGATAATAAAATTTGATTTGTAAAATTGAAGCATTTCTATTTCAATGAACAATTAATGAAGTCAAAAGTTTGGTAGTTTATATGGCTGCCTACTAAGAATTCAATAATCATAACACATTTACGTATTTCTAATTTTTGTATATATATTATGAAAAATAAAAGAAATGATAAATAAATAAATAAAAAGAAATCATAGTTTCATTATCACATAGACAGCTACTCAATAACAAATTTTCTTATCTACAGTTAAAACATCAGCCCACGGGCAATAAGGTTTGCCTGTGATCCATAAAATAGGATAAATAATAATAATAATTGCTACAACCCATAACCTGGAAACCAGTCCCCAGAAGCTATAAACCTTAACCAGATCTGCCGGTAACAGGAGTCGAATCTGGCCCGCTTGGGTGAAAGTCCAGTACGCTAGACATTACACTACCAAGGCTCATGGTACTGGTACATAAATGGATATGGCAAAGTGGGCGCAGATACAATTTGGCGCGGAGACAAGTGGACGCAAAGACAACTGGGCGCGAAAATCTATTAAGTATACATGCTATCTTAAAATGTTTCTAATAAAAAAAATAGTTATATATTAATAGACATAGAATCAAAATAACACCATTGCAGCCGAATATGTATTTAGACAGCAGATGTATGAAATATTACAAGCCTTGTCATTACAAAATACAGTGCGAGTGTAAAGTTTGAAATTATCAAAATAAATCTTTTTGAAAAAATCCTCAAATATGTCAATTTTTATCTTAAAGAGTTATAGCGATAGCAAATTTTTTTAATGAAAACCTTAATTTCTATGATAAATTTGGAAAGAACATGAAATTCTAAGACCAAACGTGCTAAAAAATATGATACTGTATTTTGAAATTTATGAAGAGTGTTAAAACAAAAATGGAATAACGATCAGGAGATCAAAGTTTTACTAAAAGAATTTTGCGAAGAACTGTCATAATTGTAACGCCAAAGGCGCAATACCACTGGTGCAGCACTACACGACATATAACATGCCCCACATGTCTAGTGTTGTGTTGCCTGTTTTTGATGTGAGACTTCATGTGCTCTCTGTCATTGGTGTTTGTACTTTTGTAGCATGCGGCTTAAACAATTCCATTGAAGCAATATCAGTATTTTATGTCATTAAATCAACAAACAATAACAAAATCAATAAAACACCTTTAATTATGTATTTGGAAACGGTCGCGGCTGCTGCATATTTAGTAATAACCTTAAGTTATAGAAGAAGAAAGCCAAGTTGCCGGAGAAGAGAATTATAATAATATGCTGATGGTCAAAAACCTAGGAAAGACTTTTTAATGGCTGACGAAGCTTTATTTAATACTTGACGCGAATGAGCAGAGATCCCAGTCAGTACACTTACGTTCTTTTTAAGTCAATATCAAAAAGACGTCTTTTGGACGTACAATACAATACGTATAAGTTTAATGAAAAATATATTATTTTAACAGGGGCAAAGGAATACTGGTCATATTCAGCAGGTGATCACAATATGTTTTGACTGTAGTATATAATAAATGTTATTTCCAATATTCAAGTATTTATTTATAATTCCTGTCTTTTAGTCCTCGTATAGGATGTTTTAATGACTTCTTATATTGACGTCATTGACAATTTGACGTCGTTACTGTCGAAAAACGGCGACATTATGACGTCAGTGTGCTGGCTGGGGAAGCCTTTGAATACTTGCTAGAAAAGGTCTTACCGATTATAAGGAAATTAGACACCAACTTTCGTGACACAATATCAGCTTATGTAAGGCTATTACTCACATTAAGATATTTAGCTACCGGCGACGGTTATTCTTCACTTCTGTATCTGTTCCAGATATCTGAGCCAAGCATTTCACGAATTATTCCAAAGGTGTGCAGAGCTTTCAACAACGTTGTACATGATTTTGTAAAGGTAGCTGTGACATGGGATGAGAATCTAAGCAAGGGAAGCAACAATGATTTTACTATATTATGTATTAGGTGCAGTAAAAACAGTATCATAATTATTAGGCTTATAAAAGATTTTTAAATAAGAACTTCGCTTCGCTTTATATTCTATGAAATTTGTGATAGCAGATTATAATCTTTATTAAAAAAGGTATTTATAATCCCTCAATATGTGGATAAACTGGAAAATTCAAACTTATTCCAAACACCTTTTTCATAATTAAAAAGAAGGTAAGAACAACAGAATTGTAACATTGTTTTTTATGTTGTGGTTTGCTCTTCTCCGGAAACCATCGTTCGTACAAAGTGCACCGATTACTAAATTTATTTAATACATTTATGATTAATTACTGAATTTATTTATTAGATTTCATTTTTTAATTTTCGTTTATTACAATTTGATTGTTCATGTTCATTAAGTAGTTTTGAATAATTGGTTAAAAAGATATTAGCCAAAATAGATGGAGTTTTATTTTTTAAATAAAATTTATGTTATCAATACAATCCTCACATTTTAGAATATTCAAATATGATAGGGGGCCACTTTTAGCTTGTCAGAAAACGGTTTTTAATATACAAAAAAAAATTGTTAAAGTTTGGTAAGAATTTTACACAAAATTTTATTTTGAGAATATCTGTTCGACTTAAATCAAATTGTCGCGAAAATTGTATAACCGTATTCTATGTGCTTACCATGTTTGGTACCTATATAATTCATTTTATAAAAAGAAATCATCAGCGATTTGCAGTATGGTTTTCGTATGTTGTTTATTCATTCATTGCAGTAAATTGGAAAATAAAAAATATTAAATTGTTATAATAAAGTCAGTGTGAATAATTTTAATTAAAAAGTACCCTTTATCAAATATTAAAAACAATAAGCTCCTCCAAGTTAAATTTCTGGATACACCACTGTATGAATGTGTGGCACTGTACCTACAAAATATTGAAATAACTTGACAGTATTGTTGAAGTTGAAGAAAGAAGATAGGTAATGCTAAAGGAGTTTCTAGTAAAATACTCACTGGGTCATATTCAGGAAACATTTGACATTATTATTAAAATTAATTATTATTATGAAAAGAAATAATTAACCGCAATGTCGACTCAATAATCTAACATTGCACTTGGCAGTTTATATGAAACAGGTTAAATGTCTGCTTCACTAGCACAGTAACACCCAGTACTGATACTGGGGACTGATGCAGCAAAAGTGTATTTTGAAATCTGCGTTGCTTGTTGATATTTCTTATGCGAGAGTTGCGTGCGTGGCTTGCCATTTCTTTCTGTGATATGTCGGTACTTAATAAATGTATTTTTTGCATGGATTATTTATTTTAAAAATGTTTAGTTAGTTTAGTAATTCGTTTTTTATTTTTTTCTGGTTCATAAAATTAATAAAATAAGGATTCTAATATTTACGTGTTTACGAGTTAACCGCCACTGTACTATTGATTTCATAATGATCTAGATCATTATCAAACCAATAGTACGTTAGTCAACAAGAACGGGTCAGTGTTATTTTTACGAGGCGCACCCAGATACCTAATCACCACGGTCCCTCTTTCGGGACACGAACTGGCATACGCCTAATTAACGCACATAAGCTCTCAAATCGACAAAAACAGTGCTACCAGTAACTCACTAGTGGGAGCGTATTTACTATCCATCATCTACTAGCTCTCCAGGCTAGTACCGGAGCAGACGCGCTTACCCGTCGGCGCCTTCTCCTAGGAAATGGCCCCTTGTCTAACGTAAGACTTTTCCCCAACTCTTTCAAGTTGGTGTCCACTGTCCGATCGAATCCAACCTTAATTGTGGCGGGACTTGGTTTTTAATGGTTTTGCCACCCCGATCTCCCAGTTATATAAGCCTGGTGTGCCATTGACAGAGCTTCGTTCGTAAGTCTACACGTTCTAAACTTCCGGTATGTACCTCGATGAGGTGAAGTTGTCTTGAGTGTGAGAAGCTATGCAGGATTTAATCAAACAGAGGGTACGCTAGGCACCATAAGAGACCTTGTTCCAGGTAAGAATCAAACCCACCCAAACCGCTCATGTTACCAGAGCTCCCTCTGCTCGTTGATGAGTAACCGTCGAGAATTTGTTAACCGTACTTTCTCTATCACACATTTCTTTTATTGTATCATCCGTTGCCCTGTCATGTTTCCATGCCTCGTTACCAGGTTCCAGGAATTGGGTAAATTACAGACAGTTTTATGGGTGAACGCCGGATTCTAATAACCTAAAACAGTAGTAATTAGTAAAAATGGAGATTTTACAAGGAAACGTTGGTGAAGCAACGCGCCACCTGCGTCATGTGATTAGCCGCCCCTGCATTTTTGTTATTTTTTCGCTTGATTTAATAACCTTTATATCTGACAAGCATGCTGTTAATCCACCATTCTAAGATTCTATTTGACATCAAAGGCAGATTTAACTTAGAAGAACTATAAACATTATTTTTAAGCATATCTCAACTACATAAGCAGGTGGTGGGTTACGATGTATAGGAAATGGCATCGAAAAAGGTATAAGATTATTATTAGTCTTCAAGCTATCTAAATGAGGTTGAAGGGCAGATTCCAAGTCGTACTTATACTGGTTTTGGTCCATTGTTCCCGTTGCAAAGTATATTGGACCTAGGAAATTCTTGGATATGTAGTTCTAAATCATTAAGTAGTTCTAGTGAATGTTTCACCGTTTCAAATAAACAATCTATCTATAATTTTTGAATTATTTTTTAATGTTAAGTATACAATAAATTAAAACTTGTACAAGTTTTTAACATTCACATGCTGGACTGTGTCTTTCAACTTTAATTAGAAGTCTAACAGTATATTATGCCTTTATGCAAGCCAAAGTGTCATACCACAAAATTCACAAAGAAATATTTTCCTTGTTGTGGCAATTCGCAGGGTGGAAATTTGAATTAAGTTAAATTGAAACGGTTACAATTAAAAAATATATATTAAAGCTGAGAAAGGAATAGCAAGATTTTAATGATAACTGTTTATTTCTTAGAAATAGATTATATTTGAAATAAGGCCCAATAACTAAAAATATATATTATAAACGAAAATAATGCCAAATTATCAAAAATTCTAAAATGTTTCTAATTCGATGGCCACCAACCTCAAAGATTCAAGAAATTTTGGATGAAATAAAACAGCTAGATTATATTTTAAAATTAGTACATTAAATATCTCGTAGAAAAATATTTGTTAGGCCACTGTCACGGTGTTGGCGCGAAAACGACGCGCAACTTTGATGATGACAACAGGCTTTTCACATTTTGCGAGTACTCTAAAGATAACACTGCCTTATAATTTAGGTGGAAACGATTTTTATTAGATTAAATTCACATAGATCTAGTGCAAAATCTCTAATAACAGTCAACCCTTTAATTGAAGTTTTACTACCTTTTGTGTATGCTATTCAAATTCCAAAATAGTAATAAAAAACATTATTAATTAAAACCGATTATGAATACAAATTCCCGCCAGAAAGATAAAACAGTAATATTATCTATTTTGATTTATTTTATGGCTATCGAGAAATAACCATCAAATTAAACGTGTACGTAACTATAAGTCTCGTTTCTACCTGAACTTTGTTTATTAAATTATTTATTAGTTTATTAATTAAAACCTATAATGCATAGAATTTCCTGCGAAAATAATAAAACAGTAAATAATATCTATCTATTTTGATTTATTTTAATTTTGAGTATCAACCAAATGTTTTGCAGTCTTCTAATAGGACAGCATAAGAGGTTGATGGTGATCATGATGCTGATATTCCTTCATCCAGAATATATTCATCAAATGTTTGAAATCTTGTATCAGGACAGCAGAAGAGAGTGGTAGTGATATTCCTTCATTCATTCAAGGTTTTGGTGACAAACCATAAATAAACTGACAGCAACCGCTGATACATAAACCATTAGTAATAATTACGCTACCGATTACTAGAAGGCGCGTGTCATCAATTTTATTTAGAGTCACTGCATCTAGTTACCTAGGCCAGCTGGTCGACCAGAGTACCGCAAACCGCCGCCATATTGAAGCAAACGAAGCACGAAATTGTTCATTATTTGTTCTGTATTGAATTTAATCAAATCCACTTTTACTTTAAAAGGTTTTTCTTATTCTGAAAGATCAAACCTCTAATATGTCAAACACGTAGAACGTGGTTTTAATTTGTCCATTATTAAAAATCACCCTTCTCTGCCCCAATATGGGGGCGGTTTGCGTTATTCTGATCGACCAGCTAGCCTAGGTGAGTAGATGCAGTGACTCTAATTTTATTTCCAGCTGTTATTACGTTATTTAGAAAACTATTAAATTACTTTATTATTTATTAATTAAAACTCATTATGAATACAAATTCCCGCGAGAAAGATAAAACAGTAATAAATAATGTATATCTATTTTGATTTATTCTATCACCTTCGAGAAAAAACTATCAAGTTAAACGTGTGCTAATAACTGAGTCTGGTTTATATCTAAAGTTTGCTTATTAAATTATTTAGTTTATTAATTAAAACGTATAATGCATACAATTTCCTGCGAGAATAATAAAACAGTAAATAAAATCTATAATATTATAACCTCTTTGAATACATAACCACCAATAGCGAAAATGTGCACATCAGTTTGATGCTTAAAAGGTTTTTCACCATTTCACCACTTTAGTTGTTAATTATTAATCAATTAAACTATACTACTATATAATAAATATCCTTCTAACAGGACAACTGTTGGAGGGCATTTTTTGACTTATTTTAACTATGAGTCTCATAGTCTCAACTAAATGCTTGAAGCGCTTGCAATCTTGTAGTAGGACAGCATATAAGAGGTAAGAGGTTGATGGTAATCTTCCTTCATCCAGAATGTTTATTCATCAAATGTTTGAAATCTTGTATTAGGACAGCAGAAGATGCTGTTGGTTAATGAATACAAATTCATGTGAAAAAGATAAAACAGTAAATAATATCTGTTTTGACTTATTTTATGGCCTTCGAGAAAAAACCTATTAAATTAAACATGCAGCTACTATAACACTTCATCTAATGTCTGAAATCTGCATCCAGTGTCGTATCCAGAAATTTAACTCTGGGGGAAGATATTATTTCAGTATTTGATACAGGATACTTTTTAACTTAAATTATTCACACTGACTTTATTATAATGATTTACTTATTATTTTTCAATTTACTGCAATGAATGAATAAACAACATTCGAAAACCATTCTGCAAATCGCTGATAATTGGTTTTTATAAAATAAACTATACGAGGTCTGGCTATTAAATAACAAGACTGCGCGCACAGAAGACGTCCTAGAGGGGAAGGGGGAAAAACGAATACAGCGTTGGATAGCTGGAAATGTCTACTATGCCAGTACGAAAACACGTTTTTGTCGCTGTAGTAGTATTTTTTCTATAGAGGTTAGAAACGTGTTTTTTTCTCGTGCCGATAAAAATGTGTGACGAAAAACACGAGCAACGGATCAATGTGAAATTTCTCGTTAAATTAAAAAAAACTCCGACTGAGTGCTATAAGTTGTTGAAAGAGGCCTATGCTGAGAATTCTCTATCTCGTGCGCGTGTTTTCGAATGGTACAAACGGTTTTCTGAAAGCCGAGAGAGCACCGAAGATGACAAACGTCCAGGTCGACCTGTCTTTGTTTCAACTCCGCAAACAGTGACCAAAATCAATGAAATTGTGCACGGAGATCGTCGTATGAGCATTCGGATGATTGCTGAGACTGTAAACGCCGATAAAGAAACTGACAGAAAAATTTTACATGACGAGTTGAACATGAAGAAAGTTTTTGCGAAATTGGTCCCAAAAAATTTGACCCCTGAACAAAAGCTCGTCTGTCAACAGATCTGCTCAGATTTTCTTGAGAGGTTAGATGAAGAGCCTGAATTGACGGAAAACATCATCACTTGCGATGAAACATGGATATTTCAATACGATGTTGGCACTAAGCGGCACACCATGCACTGGAAAACTCCTGCATCGCCAAGAATGAAAAAAGCAAGGATGTCGAAATCAAAATTTAAAGCCATGCTAATCGTTTTTTTCGACATCAACGGCATCGTGATGACTGAATGGGTGCCACAGGGTCAAACTGTAAACCAAACTTACTATTTGAAAGTTTTGGCAACACTGCGAGAGCGAGTTCGTAAGAAACGGCCGGAGTTGTGGAAAAACAAGTCATGGATCTTGCACCAGGACAACGCACCTGCCCATAACGCGCTGTCTGTGGAGCGTTATTTAGCCGCTAGAGGCACTCCAGTGCTCGAACATGCGCCGTACTTGCCTGATTTAGCACCCTGCGATTTTTTCCTGTTTCCGAAAATCAAGTCTGCCTTAAAAGGAATCCGGTTCGAGTCGATCGAAGTGGTGAAGCGAACATCGGCGGAGCTCCTAAATGTTCTTACAAAAGAAGACTTCCAGCATTGCTTTGACCAATGGAAAAAACGAACGGAACGGTGTGTGGCGAGGGGAGGGGAGTACATTGAAGGGGAGCATTCGATTGTAGAATAATTTTTAAAATAAAACTCTTTTTCATAAGCAGTCTCGTTATTTTATAGCCAGACCTCGTAGGTACCAAAAATAACTGATGGTAACTAGGTACATAGAATACAGGTATACAATTTCAACAATTTGATTTAACTCAAACAAATATTGTCAAAATAAAATTGTGTGTAAGATTAACGTTACCAGACTACTAAAATTTCTGAAAAGAAGTAAAAAAGAGATGGATCAAAGGTTAGTCAAAAGCGAGGTAAAGAGATGCCAAAGAAAGATAAGAAAGATGCTTAAAAAAATAAAAGGGACGCCAAAGATTAAAGAGTTGAAAAAGAATGATGTAAAAGCGGAGGTCAAAAAGAGATGACACGGAGGTGAAAATAGGTAATAAAAGAAATCGGAAAATGTCGAAAAGAGTTATAGTTGCGGCTTTTTTAATTTCTTTTAAACTTGTTTTTGACTTCTTCTTCAACCTCTGGTTTTTTTCCTGGCTTCTTCTTTGTCCTCTTTTTCCCTCTGTTGGGCCTGTAAGCCTCTTTCTGTTTCTTGATAACTTTTGACTTCTGTGGCTTTTATGACCTGGTTTTAATCTTTTTTTTAGCCTCTTTTAGACTTCTTTAAACTTTTTTGATTTCTTTAGTATCTATTTCTTTAACTCTTTTTCAACACTTTCGAAGCTCTTTTCGGTCTCTTTCTGTCGACTTTAACATGTTCCTAACCCGTTCTTAAATTCTTTTCTACCGCCTTTTGATCTTTTTTCGGTCACTTTTTCAATTTTGTTTTGAATTTTATTTTAACTCCGTTAAATGACCTCTTTCTTGCAGGTGCTGTCTAGCTATATAATTTTTTGATCTTGTAAAGAACTATCTTTCAACCTCTTTTTTCCATCTTTTGGCCCTTTTTACAATCCTATGGATCCCATTTGCATGGGGTTACGACCGCTGGACACCACTTGCCGAGCATGATATCTTTATCACAATAAATGTAGTAAATTAATAAGTAAATTATTTATCTTCGCCTTGCACTTTATGAAACGCGATAACCGTAATAGCAATGCGTCCTTCCTTTACGAAAGTCAGCTACTTTCAGAATAAATCTATAGAAATCTATTAAGATATCAGTCACATTAAGAACAATAGAACAACTAAATGAGGAGGTACAATTGCTCGTTACTAACATACAGCAAGCCGTATGGAATAACACCCCACCTACTACTCAACGAACAAAGGGAAATAACTACCATAAAGAAGGAAACTCAGACGGAAATGGCACCAGACCAGAGCTCCAGCAGACAACACTAAACTTAACAATGCCACGCAGCAGCTAAAAAGAGAACTACAAAGAATTAAAAATGAATCATTAGTGATTACCTGAACGGGCTAACAAGTGATGTATCTACTGATTATTACCCCTGGAAGGCCACCAGGAGATTTAAAAGGCCGATAGTTCAGAACCCTCCAATCAGAAATGCAGATGGCAGTTGGGCAAAAAATAATACACATAATACCAACAGGTTTGCAGAACACCTTGAAAACACCTTCCAATCAAACGAAGTAGAAGAATTACCGAACTCGGTCCTCTATAACAGAGATAACACAAACATTAGATCAAGCTCCCCAAAGGAAATTACAAATGAAATAAGAACAAACATTAACTCTAAGAAAGCAGCTGGTTTTGATTTAATTATTGGAGAAGTGCTGAAACAACTCCCAAAGAAAGCAATAATCAAACTGACACATCTCATTAGCGCATCATTTAGATTGAGATATGTACCGAGGGTGTGGAAAATCTCTGAAGTCATTATGATCCCTAAACTGGGAAAACCCCATCATGAAGTCATCGTATAGGCCAATCTCTCTTTTGCCTGTGATATCGAAACTGTTTCAAAAATACTTTTAAAAAGACTGGAAACCCATTATCGAAGAAAGGAATTTAATAACAAATCATCAGTTTGGTTACAGGCAGTCCCACTCAACGATAGATCAGGTACACAGAATTACGGTTGTAATTGAAAAATCACAAAAATACAAAGAAGTCTGCTCAGCCATCTTCCTAGATGTTACGCAGGCTTTTGACAAAGTATGACATGACGGCCTAAAATATAAACTGAATATGCTCCTTGCGCCTTCCTCAAGAATATTTGGAACTACTGAAATCCTATATCTCAGATAGCTTCTTCAGAGTGAAGCAGGAGGAAGTGTACACTGACTTGAAGAAGATCGAAGCGGAAGTGCCTCAGGGAAGTGTTCTGAGACCTATCTTGTACCTGATTTACACTAGTGATATACCACACCTAGAACAAGACACACTAGCCACCTATTGCGGACTATATGGCTGTAGGAAAAACCCATGAAGAGTCGGCAAATAAATTACAAATATCAGTTAACCAAATAAACAACTGGACTAAAACATGCCGCATTAAATTGGACGGAAGTAAATCTGTTCATATTAACTACACAAATAAAAGGAGCCAACAAATTCCAATTAACATAAATAATGCCCAGATCCCTTATGCCGATACAGTTAAATATCTAAGCATTATATTAGATGCAAGACTTTGCTGGAAAGTTCTTGTTAAAAAGAAAAGAGAAGAGCTCAACATAAGATATAAGAAAATGTACTGGCTACTTGGTATGCACTCCAATCTATCAACATACAACAAACAACTCTTGTATAAACAACTCCTCAAACCAGTGTGGACTTACGGCATACAGCTCTGAGGTTGTGCCAGCAAGAGTAACATTCTAACCATCTAGAGATCCCACAACAAAGTACTGAGGAACATTGTCAATGCGCCTTGGTATATCAAGATTAGCGATCTTCATGGAGACCTTCAGATAGACACTGTTGGCCAGACAATTTCCAGATTCGCAAAGAGTCACGATCAACGGCTCCATCAACACGTGAATGTTGAGGCAATCCAGCTCCTCAACAACTCCAACTTGGCGAGAAGACTCAAGAGAGTGAAGCCTTTTGAGTTAGCTAAATGATTGTGATAGTGCAAAGCAGAGATTGTGCAGCTTCGTGATGCACGTTAGTTTAGTGTAAATATGTCATCAGACTCTAAGGTTAACTAATGAGTAAGACTTTAGTTTTTAAGATTTCATTCTAATTAAGTTAGGACAGATTAAAATTACCCATTAATCAACATACTGATCAGATTGTAATTCTAGTAAATACCCGTAAGGCTGTTTGATAATAATAATAATAAAAATAGAATAGCCTAAAATGTTTCTTTTGGTCTACGAAGTGGGTGTTGCTTGTTGCTCAAGTATTATTCCTACACCTACTGTATGCCGAGTGTCATGAAGTTCAGTTGAGAAGTTCCCTCACTTGTTATTCTAAGAAATCTAATCACGTGCACAGAGCTTAGTAGCTCGCGAGTCTCTTCTCATTGGTTGTAGTAGAATAAAGATTTTACAAGTCTAAACGCTTTTTATTACTTGAGCTATTCTTACAAGAATCTACTCTTAAAATAGTGTATCTAAAGGTAAACCAACACCTAGTACGCTATAATGGTGATGCCGACATGAAAATAATTAAAAAAATAAAAAGATTCTATCTTTTTCTTGGGAAATGCATTGAATGCTCTTCTAAGTTATTCTTTTTGCCATGTGTTTCTACCATAGATTTTGCCATAGCCTTTCTTTAACGAGGAGTGTTATTTAATGATCTTATCTTGCCATATAAATGATCACCACGGTATTATTACGTTAATAACTTCCATCAGGAAAGCATTGAAGTTGCCATAGCAACAATAATAAATAACCAGAAATAAATAATAAAGATTGTATATAAGTCTACACGCTTTTTATTGCTTGAGCTATTCTCAAGAATCGACTCTTAAAATAGTCTATCTAAAAGTAAACAACTAACACCTTGTATGCTATAGTAGTAAGCTCTAGGTACACACAACTGAAATAGTATATTGTACAACTAGTGTTACAATGACGATGTTTGTAATACGAGTATAAGTTTGCTTAACGAGCCGCGAAGCGGCGAGTTAAGCTATATACGAGTATTACAAAAAGGAATTGTAACACGTGTTTTACATACTACTTTGTCTATTTCGCCTTAATTTACAATTTACTTTAAAGAAATGGGAAAATGTACACGCGGGTATTTTTGATGTGGTAATGTTGGTAATAACTGATAACTCATACAATGACATCCACTGTCATTTTGAAAAAATCACGTAGGCAGGAAAAAATTCAAGTTTAAAAAAAGGTGACAGCTTAGTTGTTTCTTCTGATATAAGATAAAAATGTATTTTTATTATAAATAATTATTTTGATAAGACAATCATGTACTCAATCAAGGTTTTACTGTTTCTATTACAATAAACATTTTAATACATCCAAACTGCTTAACATACAACAATAGAAAATAACTAACCTAACCTCTAAATCTAAACAATGAAAATGAAATTTGAGTAGGGACGGACACGGGATTCACGACCATCAACTTGATCCGGAAAACCAACAAGCTTTTCAGCGCATTTTCGTAGGAAATCCGCTATTAACCGCGCTTTGTTTTAATTCAAAGCTTCTTAAAATGAAATATGTTTCATTATTCTCGCTGTTATTTCTGAGCATCATAACATTCAAATTTTCAAAACGGCGCCAGTTAATGAATACTTATTAGTACCTATCACGGGAAAGTGCTTTTATTTTGGATAATGTGCCCCCAAAATACTTCCGCGGGTTGGTTGTCGAGCATTATTCCTTTCCTTTTTATATTCTTCCTAACACCTTGGTTATGTTTCCATTAGTAGGTAAAAACTGAAAAAAATATTTGATGAAATGGAGGTGTACATCATTCAACTCAATTAAACTTACCTCAATATCGACAAGCGATATACGTTTTGGCTTTTTAATCTAATTTTGATCTTGAAATCAGAATATAGCTGTGTTATTGCTTATTACGCATTTACGTCTGACACTGGACTTCGTTGACAGAATGACATGACAGAGTAGGCTGGCAGCAAAATTTACTTACTGCTGCCAGCCTTACAAATAAAAAAATCACTACTTTCAGTTGCACAAAGTAGCACTTTGTGTAACTGTTTTTCGCAAAAACAGTGTCACAAAGTAATCTTTGTATACGCGAAATAGACAAAATAATTTATTTGACATTATGATAACTCGTTCTATTAGGTTTTAATTTACTTTTTATACAGTATTGTATTTATTTACAATGATCCTATTTAGATAGCAGACTTACCGGTCACACCGGTCTGGGTCATTGATAGTTGTTTTGCTCAACACATTTTAAATACGGTTTGTTTACATACCGTATCGGTACAATTAAAGTGCGGTTACAACAGCGCCCCTTGACGTTTATTTTGTTGTGATTAGTAGATATTTTTACGAACGCTTCCGAAAAAACTGTTGATTTTTACAATTTAGATTTAAATTATCTTCATCTAATATTAGCTGCTCCATTATTATTATTATTATTATTACAAATATCGAATTAGGTTATTCCACTCTATATTTGACAACTAAATTTAAATATAGAAAAATTACAACCTTCTAAAAACTCGACTGGAAGGAAATTCTTTGTTAATAACTTCGACGAACACGACATGAACTTAATTCGCCAAACAATACATGGGTTTTTTCGTGTGGATTGAAAGTGCGGGCAGATGAGAATATAAAGTGTAAAAAACAAGGTTTTATTCGGGGGCTTACCACAGGTTTAAAAAATGCTATAGGTAAACGACTTCCACATTATGAAGCAAATACTTAAACCAACTAATCCATCGAAGCTGGCGACAGTTTTTTAATTAAAAATAATGTTATTTAATACAATTAATGCTGCCATATTGTTAATAAATAATATAATTTCAATAAAGTTATCAATTATATACTATATACTATGTTTGCTTTGTAAACTTTTGCTAAAGCGCGTAAAAACATGTTTGACTTAGATGACATAAATAGGAGTTCAAGATTTGCATGGGCCACAAACACCGTACGACAAATGTATAGAAGTTTTGTGCAACGTGATAAGGGCTTGTGTTAACTCCCTCCATGAAAAGATACTTTAAGAGTAACTAAACTATTTCAATTACTTTTTCATTACGGTAATCGTTACTTTTTCACAATAATCCAATTAATTCCAGATACTCGGATGACCTTGTAGTTATAGAATTACTTTCTGGTATTCGGATTATTCTTTGGTAATCATTATTTTCCGGTAATCGGAGTACTATATGGTAGTCGAATTACTTTAAGAAAATTGATTACTTTAGAGTACCGTAGAACGGGGTGAATAGGATCACTTTTGAACTTTGAAACTGTGTAACTCCCTAGGTAATAAGCATAGAATTTTGACATGCATATCAAAACATCAGTTTGTACCTGGCCTATTCATTTCCGATGCTATTTTTTTATGTCTAGTGGCGTGCCATATATTTTTTTTTATTCACTGATCCTATTCACCTGCCATTGGGGTGAATAGAATCAGCCATGCTTTTATAATGTTTAATCGTATTCACCTTCCTTTGGGGTGAATAGGATCAGAGAATTTCGTCAACTATGAATAAAAAATCTAGAAGGTACCATTTTATTCAAAAGCAAAGTTAAATAGAAACATTTATTGTTACAATCTATTTCGTTTGTTTATTATATTCATGTAAATTAATTTTAAATCTAAAGAGACCTCTTCCATATCTTCCGGGAGTTTCTAGTTTCCCGGCAATTTCTTGAAATGTAAACTCATACTCATCTTTTACATCAGGAAATGTATAAACATAACCAGAATAATCTCGAGTAGTTTTTTCGCGTAAGAAATTTCCTTCGTACCCGTCTTTATTTATTTTCACAACTTGTACTATATAAAATCTATTGAAAGACCTGGATGTACCTTCTCTTTTATCGTTAGTGGAATAAGGTAAATTTATAAGTAGCCAGTCATCAATATTGATGTCTTCTCCATTAATAGGAAGCAGGCCACTAGAAACAGATTCTTGGTGTAATTTAATAGAGACGTCAGAGTTGATAGGCGACGGCTGAGAAAACTCTTCATTTCCGACAGTAACGTGCTCTTCATTTTCTTCTTCATAGTCAGACATGGGATCCATATCTGAATTTGAATCATGAGTGCTAAAATGTTGGCTACTGTTATCAGAAGATTCAACATCGTCAATTGCCACACTTTTACCAGCAGGAACGTTGATTTTTCTTTTCCGCTGTTTGGGCTGATTCTCATCATACCGCATAGACTTTAAAATATGAACAAAGGAGTTGTTGATGTCATTCTCTTGGGTTTCATTTACTGGATCTTCTACAGGCAGCATGCGCAACACACGATCAGCATTCAAGGGTAATATTCCGCATTTATCAAACCCAGCAATTATATTGTTAGACCTGTTAGAGTCAATAGATTCAAGCAGCTTTTTCAATAAACCGGGAAAGACATTTTTAGGAATACCACACTCCTTCCTTCCTGGTCCCTTTTTATACAATTCAACTATTTTTCTCCATGCAACCTTCAATGGTTTGAAGAAAGCAACGTCTAAAGGTTGCGTCAAATGGGTGGAGTTGCTAGGTAAAAATATAAAACTAATATTGTTCTCTGAGCAGTCTTTTATCGATTGTACTGAAAGATGGAACGATAAATTGTCACCTATTAATATCTTCTTGTCAGGTAACTTCTTCAGATATGCTATGGCAATGGAATGTATCCAATCCTCGAAGCAGTAACTATCGAACCATCCCGATTTGCTACGATTGTACCTAGTACGGGATGGTCCTCCAGTTGTCCAAGAGTCATACATGTTTAAGGCTTTGTACACCACATAACATGGCAGTAATTTTCCACTACCAGAAGCAGCGAACATGATTGAGGTGGACGATTCGGGATACTTACATCCCCGCCTCGCAATTATTTTTTTGCGACCCGGGTCATCGCAAAGGTTTGTTTCATCGTAGTTTACGATGTGGCTAGGGGAATACCTTCTAATTCTGCAGAAAGACGTTCAAAATATTCTGTAATAGTTACCCTAGTAACACCAGCACGGGCTCGTTTTATATTTTGGCACATTCTTTCAGATAACATATTTGAATGTCGTTTTAAAAAGCTATATGTAAACTCTTTACCCGGAAGGTTATCTCTAAAACGGGGAACAACTCTACCAACTCTATTTCAATATTGTTGGACAAGCAATCTTAAATCATATGTATCAAAGGGGTAACCCCACTCGCTGCATATGAGTAACTTTTCTGCAATATATCTTTCTTCTGCTTCACTCAGCACTGTCTGACCTCCTTGTTTTTTAACATTTTCATTTTTGAGATGTCTTTGAAGCACGGTGTAAGCAAGATTGTGTCTTTTAGCGGCTTGTCTTATACTGTAACCATTATTGACATCATTTATGGCCTCTTGAATGATATCTTGGTTTTGTTTCTTGTAATGTTTCCCCCCTACTTTAGGCTTATAATCTCTAGGCATTTTATAGGTATTACTCCTATTAACTCCAGTTCATGATCCTATTGACCCCAGCTATTGATCCTATTCACCCCACCTATTGATCCGATTCACCCCAGTAACCTAAAAACGTGCAGCGAATTAGAAATATTTTTCCTAGATTGTTTTTACATACAAATGAACTAAAACTATTTCGTGTGCCTTAATTACTAACCTGTTGGAGTCACTACTACTAATTACTTCGAGTCTATGACTCCTAAGCTCGGAATTTCAGACAAAGTTTTTGCACCCACAAAACAGCTGACTAACAATGCTTTTAGATTATGTATTGGTTTTCAATACTACCAACTGCTGGTAACGAGATATTACCAACCTTTATGTGACATTGATATACGGAGCCCACCAAGGTCAAATAGAAGGGTTTTCTTGAGTTATTTGGATTTTGTGATTTTTATTAACAAATTCCCACTTTTCGATCCTATTCACCTCAACGATCCTATTCACCCCATTCTACGGTAATTGCTTTACTTTCTTGAAATGAAATTATTCGATAGAGTTAAATTTCTGAACGTATCTATTCCGCGATTCAACTAATTAACTCCTATTTCATAATTGTTTTTTTTATTTTTCGATATTGTTATAACTTATAACTAACACCAAAAATGTCTAAAACATTATTTGCAATGAAGTAATAACATGTAATGTGAAGCAGCACAACCATTGAAGCAGTGGTTAACAAAGTCATGCTTTAAATGCGGCTATTATGCAAACGTATAAGCAACTATTTGATTTCTATTGTACCAACATCTAAAGTCCGCACGAAGTCATCAACATAGACGGCGCCTCGGTGGTGTCGAGACATAAATCAATAGTAATCGAAATCGTAACTGAAATTATCGTGTACTCGATTACAGTAAACGGTAATCGATTACGTTACGTTACGGATATCGTTTACTTTTCTTGTTGAGTAATCCGGTTACTTAGCAATCCAATTACTTTTGGACATTGTAATTGACTTTTTAAAGGTAATCGACCCATCTTTGTGTATAAATTATATGTCTATGATTATAAATAGCTAAACTGGCAAATCTCTGCTTTTATACCTAGTTTAGGGAACAGAAAAGAGCGTCTATTGATGATAACAAAATACGCATTCTATGTGCCCCACCGACAAAGGCTATCATTCTTTTTATTTTGCTGATCAGAAAGCTTGAAAAGCATCCTTATATACAATGAAGATTTACAGGCTGAAGACTGAAGTATTAATATTTTGTATTGTTTTGAACCTGTACCATAAATACCCATATATTTTAACCAAACATTCCATTTTGTTGTGTGATTGATTATCATTTTTTTTTATTATAATATTTAGTTATGGGCGACCTGGAAACTTTAAACGCCCCCTGTGGAATCGCTTAGCCAAACTACCAGTTATGACTCGATTCCTAGCCCGTGAACATGAAGACTGAACGTATTTTTTTCTAGAATGTTTCTATAAAAGCTATAAAATTGTCTCGCAAAACATGAATTATGTTTTTAAAAGCAATTCATTATTTTATAAACCTTTGAAACTCAAAGAAACTTGACTCAATATAAGGCATTATGTCTGACTAGAGTAAATCATAAAATATATTATATTCCTGCTTTTAACTTAAATTTATTGCTGCAATACATTTTATTCGCTTTTTAGATGAATTTAAACAGAATGGGAGTGGATACGTGATTAGAAACAAAGTGCTATCTCCTGGGAAATAGTTGTGTTAATTTAAGTGTTAATTTGATTTTAAATGAATACCATGAATTTATTCATTAAGTTTATTAAATTTATTTGTAATTATAAATTCTTTTTTTTTCTAGATTTCGCGAGGCATCTTATATTCGCCTCGCGAATCTATCTAGAAATCAACACAAGTTCTGTAAGAACAAGTTTTTGTTTTAGTGTCTGTTAAAGTAAGCATTAATCATAGTAATAATGGTGTAACATCCACTTCAATGTAACTAACAATTAAATTTTTGTACTCCTGTAAGGATCTTTAGTAACACGTTCACTATACATACATATATGTGTTGACCCGTGAGTAATGGTATTGATTATATCCGACACGGGTCGTGGGTAATAATTTAGTATATGCTTTTTCAACTAAAAAGGCAGTAAAAACTGAATCCTGATAGTAAAAATGATAAAATCTGTACGCCACCGGACTATTTAAAATAGGTAAACGTAACCTCTATAAACTTACAGTACAAAATTTCCTTTTGAATAATTCCAAATTTGCGGTCTGGACATTCGTGAACTAATTTTCATAGGTTCACAGATTCCACCCCTTTCTACATACGCACCCTGTCTATACACCATGTCTTTTACTCCCGGCTCCTTAAACCATGTCTATACACACATGTACCTCAAAATTATAAACGTTTGTTACAATATATTTGTTACCTATTTTCAAAATTATCGAAAAATTATAGAAATTAAATATTTCATCTAGGGTAGGTTATTTCGGCTTTCTGGTTGATAATACTACTTAATTTTTATTTATATTTTTAAATGCGCAAATTATAAACATTCAATTTAAGACAATCGAAATCGGCCATCCACTTGGAGCGCCCAAGCAGATTTCAGCGTGTTAACTTTTTAGAATTGCTAATGCTTATAGTAGATACTAGACAGGCCACTTTAATCACAAATAGCGTCTAGGGATTGAAGCTGTCGGTATGAGCTGTAACTATTTTTAGTAGTTGTAATTTTATATTTTAGTAAAGTAAGGCTGGAGACAGTAAACGTTATATTTTAGTGTTCATAATAATCAAAAAAATAAATAAAAATCTTAAAATAGTAGACAAAAATCAATTCAAAATTGGAAAAATAGTTATTTCTGTAGTAAGGCACTGGAAGTTCGACTTTTTATCAAGAATGTGGATATAATTTAACATTTTAATAAGATTATCACATGAATGATAAGAAAAAAATTACTTTTTTTTAATTGTGAACTAATAGAAAATTTAATACAACAATATTTAACTTTTAGATTAGTGCACTCAACGTAAATAACTAAAAAGATCAATAAACGTATCTATAAAAAGTATTTGCAATAAAATTCATTAATTTTATATTATGAACATACTATTTATTACATTACATAAAATGACGCTATAAAAACCCACAATTATAATGAGATGTGTGTAATTCTCATTATAATTGTGGGTTTTTATAGTGTCATTTTATGTAATGTAATATTTATCCCACTTAATTTTATTTTTATAATGCAAAATTATTTTGTATTATATTGTATGTTTTTATACTAATTATTAATATTTATTGTAATTAAACAATTTTAGTTTCAAGTAATAGCTTCAACTTAAAATTAAAATGTACAATAATAGATTATCGGATTCTACTGCCGATTGCAGAAAAATATTTTTCATAAGTCGAAAGTTTTTGGTAGACGTGTTCAAGAATTTTTTTTAAACTAGATCGATTCTAGATTTTATTCTTATCGTTTCTAAATTTATACGGGTTCCGTATTTAAATGTGCTACCATAGATTAAATACAAATGCTAGAAATAGTCATAGCGCATGACGGGCTGCAGTCCCTAGAATCTAGCTTTCTATCAGTCTTCATTGAGTGTTTAGAAATATTCGAATTGTTCTAATGTATACACAAACCCTTGCATGCCGCCATAATTCTTCTTTATGAATTATACAAGACCGATTTGCTAATTATTTTTTATTTATAAAGCTTTGACTTTATACTTTTTTTAGTGTTTATATTTTTAAAACCATAAATTTAAAATTCTTTATAATACTATTTAAAACACAGGGCCTATTAATTTTTGTTATGTTCTGTTTGAAAGTTCTACTGGGACGATCTACGCAATTCAGTGGCGTGCGGTCCATGGAAGCAATGGAAGCAATGCTTGCCTTGAGAATTTATTAAAAATAAAAACAATGCTAACAAAAATACTTTTGTAAAATTATGGTTATCGTTTATTTAAATTGAAATATTTATCAAATTAAAGCTCAATATCAACTCTGTACAGCAAAAGGTATAATTATTTAGAGTACTATTTTAAATTAGGCTCATTAAACTTGCACGGAAAGGTAATACCGATTCAAATGTGATACATACACTTCATATAAGCACTGCTTACAAATGCTCTTCTCTTAACCTTGGCGTGAATCAGCGAGCGCGGGGTGTTATAATAGACGGATGCTGTTTGGCTGGTTAACATTGTTTGGTCGTAATTTTTATTGTGCTTCGTTCCCAAATGTTTATTTATTATAATTTGGTTATTTGTTCGATTTAGTGTTACTTAAGTAATGTAAATCTGCGAATGAGACTGTATTTTGTCGCATTTTATTATTTTAATTTATAAGTTGTATTTTTTTAAAGACAAATAGTTCTATTAGTTTGCCTGTATGCAAATTTAAAATTGCATTATCGTCACGACTGCAAATTCAACTGCTTCGGTGAAAGGTTCGAGTACCTTCGATATAGCCGAATCGGGGCGATTTTTTGTTCAGTTTGTAAATTATTAATAAGGAATTCTCCGCATACAGTTTTGGAGAGAAATTACAAATTATTAAAAAAGGCAGATCAAAACCAGATCTTTCAAATTTAACAACAAAGATTAAAACCTGTACCGGTATTTTGCTAAGACCGGTAAGCTCACTCAGCTTACTTGAACAATTTAGCCATTAAACTTAATTTAGATTTCAATTTTAAAAAGTGATTTCAATTTCAATTTGTATATTTTTAAAACCTACAGGAATCCACATTCACCCTGAGATGAGTTATTTTTATAAAATTTAATTCTGTTATTTTAAGTTATTTAACTAGCGCCCAACTCTATTACGTAAACTTGATTTAGTCAGAATTCACGTAACATTGTTATGTAACTAGTGCATTATTTAAAACTATTAAAAAGTATTTTTGAATCATATAAGAATTTACAAATGAGGAAAGTTGAAAAGCATTTCCAAAGTACAGTCTTTTTAACAATCAATTTATAAATCAATTTTCTACAATTTAACAGCAATTATTCGTTATTTGAAAGTATTTTGAATATAAAAACAATATTTTATTGTTAATTAGCCAAATTCATCTCGTATATTTTTATTTTTGCTAGCCGAGGTGGGAGAAAATCAAAACTTATTCTGTTTATGCGAAGTCACCGCATATAAATTTGGCGCCCAACGTGGGGCTTTTGAATTTTAATAGGCTTTTGTAGGTTATAATAAATGATTTGGCATTTGATTAAAATTAACTTTGATTACATATATGGCATTTGATTATTAATAGGCTTTGATAGGTTATTTGGCTTTTATTAGCTTATTAGGTTTATATTAGAATTTTGTAGGCATATTACTGCGTATTATAGTAAATTTTTAAAAAAAGATTAGGCTTATACTAGCATATTTAAATATTATTAGAGTAAATTTTGTTTAGTGATTAATGTATGACGTCGGTTAAAAATATTTATTCTGCCGCGGAAAGTAATTTAGTATTAAAAAAGAAGTATACAGATAAAGAATTAGTAGTGTCTGAGAAGCAGAAAGCTGTAACCAGTTCAGTGATGGAGGGGAACGGCGAAGAAGGCAAGCCAGCGAGATCTGAACTATCACAACTTATAGCACTTGTGCAGGATATGAATGTTAAATTCGATGCTAGATTCGATAAACAGTCTGAAGACATGAATACTAAATTTGACAAACAGTCTGAAGACATGAATACTAAATTTAACAAACAGTCTGAAGACATGAATACTAAATTTAACAAACTGTCTGAAGACATGAAAGAAATGAAAGAAGAGGTGAATACTAAATTTGACAAACAGTCTGAAGACTTGAAAAAAATGAAAGAAGATGTGAATACTAAATTTGACAGACAATCTGAAGAGATATCAAAATATAATATAAAAATGGATGAAATAACAAGCAGTATAATAAATCTAAAAGAGGCAATAATTAGCAAATTAGAATTTAGCAAAGAATATAAGAAAGATCAGGAAGTTAAACAATATAATAACGAAGAAGTACATTCAACAGAATTAGGAAAAGTAGATGGATGGAATACTGATGAAAAAACTATAGAAGATGAGTTAGAAATGGTAGATGTAAATTGTAATAGTAATGAAGGTGAAATTTTAAAAAAGGGAAGTTTTGTTAAGGTAGATTATAGTAGAAGAGATGATAAAGAGGTTATTATAGGTAAACTAATTAGGAATAAAAAAGTGAATTCAAAAGGCAAGCTAAAGAAAGACGGGAATAAAATTATATTGTGTAATTTCAAGACAGAGGGGAAAAATAGAAAGTTTGTTACAGGCAGTAGGGAAAAGATTAAAATTATAGATAAATTTTGTAAAAGACAAATATTACCATTTAGTAATTTCCATCTATTAAATTTTAAAAGCAGACGAAAGAAATACAGATCTTTTTAGGATAATTATATTAAAGTAAAATTATATAACCGATAGTGACAATGAACCCAAAAGTATGATAAATTGCACTGATTTAAACTTTATGTAACGATTTGACATTTATATAATAAACAGGCTTATGGAATTTTATACCCAATTTGGACTTATGTTTATGTATTATGTTATTGAAAATAAAGAAGGGAATAGTTTGAATATGATTGAAGAAAGATAATTGAAATATTTATTAAAATAGGGGAAAATGGGGTTTAAATTATGATAATTATATGTTGAAATAATGAATGAAGAGGGAAATAATGATAGGATATAAAAGTTTATTGAATAATGATTTTTAGATTAATTAAAGATAATTGGATAATGAGAAGATAAAAGATTAGGAAGTAAATGAAGGTGAATTTGATTATGATTAGTATGTTTATTAAAAATGAAAATAAAATAGAATTGTGGTTAGAAGAAGTTAGAGGGTTAGAAGTATTTTTAGAAATGAATAATATTGAAAATTATGATGAACTATTGATATTGATGAGGAAAAGATTAGTAAATTAGTTAAGAGGACATTCATTAATAAAAATGAGTATGGAAACTTAATAATTGTGATAGAATGAATTAAGATTTGTGAATATACAGAGAAAAAGGATTATAGAATAAATAGAGATTTTTGATAAATAAGATGAGGATAAGATGTTATTATTATTGTAAATTTTGTAAATAGCTTGTTATGATAGATTAGACTAAGGAAATTTATTGGGGATAAAATATAAAATACAAAAAAATGAATTGGTGTTTAAGAATAAAATTATTTTAACATTTGTTGTGTTTAAAAGTAAAATTGCATTTACAATTTTATTTCAAACAGGAGGGGATAAATGCTGTGGATTTTAGTGTCAAAATTTTGGAAATTTTGGAAAATTTTGGAAAATTCTAAAATCATTGTTAAATACTAACACTTTTGAAATATTTTTATCAACTTTTCCTGTTAAAAATAAATTTAAGTTATTTAATGGAGTGTCATTGATTTTGAAATCAATGTGTATACTTTTTAATAAGGTTAAATAATACATGTTTCTATTTATTATCAAACAGCTTACTCACCGATTACTTAAGTATACGTAACATCCAGTTGTGCGCAAGTTATTGTTGTGATGTAATTCAATTATGTATAATTTCAAATGAGTATATCGACGGGTTATGTGATTCTTTAAGGTTTTGTTTTTGTAAATAGTTCGTTATTATTGCGTAAAAGTATTGTATAATAATCTGTAATAGACGTGTCACTTTTATATAAGAATTTTAATCTGCTATTATGTATTATATGAGTGTACAGTTTGTATTAGTTCGTAAGTCAAATTGTGTAATATAATTATGTAAATAAGAAATAGTATATAAGCTTAGAAAATTATAATTATAGGGGAGTCAGTAAAATAAAGCGAGGTAGTAAAGTCGTGTTAAAGACAATAATAAAATGTAAATAGACACTTCATGGTAAACAACGACGCAGTAAAGTCGTGTAAGAAATACAGTACAAATGTAAATAGATAATTAAGCTGGTTGGTGAATGGAATACAGCGAAAGTATTAAAAAGGTTATAAATTTACGTTTATAAAGAACCTTTTAAAGTTAATTTACTTGCTAAGTAAGCAAGATAATAAATCTTCAATTAAAACCATCAATCGGTGTTTTATTTAATTAAACACAAAAAGCAAATACAAGTTCTTCGAAAAAGGGATATAGTACCCGTTATTAAAATAAAAAGTGAGTAACCAAAACCAAGAGTGTGGATGGTGTTATGTGGGAAAGCCATGCAAAAGGAAGGAAGTCAACCGGAATTGGAAATCGGCACTGAGACAACATAAGTGACTTGCTCTGCCAATTGGTTTTGGAAAGAGGACATCTATAGAAAAAGGAAGAAGCATCGCTTTATAAAAAGGTAGGAAGTTATTTCCTTTGGTATCTGATGAAGAAAAGACTATCGTTTGTGAGGTGTAATTAAGTGGTTTGAACAATTTAGCCATTAAACTTAATTTAGATTTCAATTTTAAAAAGTGATTTCAATTTCAATTTGTATATTTTTAAAACCTACAGGAATCCACATTCACCCTGAGATGAGTTATTTTTATAAAATTTAATTCTGTTATTTTAAGTTATTTAACTAGCGCCCAACTCTATTACGTAAACTTGATTTAGTCAGAATTCACGTAACATTGTTATGTAACTAGTGCATTATTTAAAACTATTAAAAAGTATTTTTGAATCATATAAGAATTTACAAATGAGGAAAGTTGAAAAGCATTTCCAAAGTACAGTCTTTTTAACAATCAATTTATAAATCAATTTTCTACAATTTAACAGCAATTATTCGTTATTTGAAAGTATTTTGAATATAAAAACAATATTTTATTGTTAATTAGCCAAATTCATCTCGTATATTTTTATTTTTGCTAGCCGAGGTGGGAGAAAATCAAAACTTATTCTGTTTATGCGAAGTCACCGCAATATATATATATATATATATATATATATATATAGACTTATAAAATGACTTATACGCACCCAAACGACATATGAAATATACAAAGTGGCACCCGGATTTTTCAATGCAGCACCCGTTTTGGGTGCCATAGTGTTTTATACCTTTTTCTACGGTTTCCGCATGTACAAGTTGTGAAACGCCTAGAAACGAATTTTTGTATGGGTGCCTTAAGGACGTTATATACCGAGTGATATACAAAAAAGTTCAGCGTATCACCACGAGTGGCGCTGCGGTCGATTTCTGTATATACAGAAGTATATGCCGCCTCGCAGTACTGGCACCCATCATAATTATTGTTCTACTGGCACCCGTAGCACATGTTTTACCGGCAACATCGCATTACTACGCGTTTTGTTTCTGATTTGCGTTTCGGTTTATTCTTTGGCCGCCGGTTTCGATGGCTGGCGACTGGCCGAAGTTATAATACAGGGCGGTCATGCTGGTCAGAATAATTTTAACACTAATTTAAAGTAAAAAGCTCAATTATAAAGCATTTCGTTACACTGAAAGAAATTTCAGTTTTTATAACAAAAATCTTTACGTTTGACGTTCAAATAAATGCATTTACTTTAAAATTGAAAAAATGCAGGTAGATTTAAATGAAAAGGCTATATTCTGCTTTTGTTTATTACTTTCAACTGATTTTTTAATTTGAAACACATTTTACTTTTATGTTAATTATAAATTTCTTGTTTGAAGTGCAAATGCGTTCTTTTATATGCCGAATCTTTTAAATGCTGGTTTATTAAATTTCAAGAAGGGTGGTATTTAAAATAAATAAAGACATTTTTATTTTAAGGAGAAGGAATTACTTCTGAAACAAAATAATATGTTTTTAAAACAATGTATGTAGTATTTGCTTTTGCTTTGAAATCAAGACTGAGAATCCTTGAATTGAAGTGTACATGCTCTTTTTGTACATGTACATAAATGATTAATACTTTTAAAGTAAATAGAGGTTTTTAATTCAAGTGCGTGTGGTTTTAAAATAAAAGTATGTATAAGTTGTTACATGCAGAAATAAATGTATTACAAGTGCTAAGTTCTCAATAAGAACGATTTAAACGAAATTCCAAATATTCCATATAAGGATTCCATATATAAAATAATAAGTTATTATTTTATTTCAATAATAAAAGATTTTTACCTTTTATTTTTGTACTACTTAAGTGTGATGTCAATAAAGCATTAATAACAGTAAGTTGTTTTTTACTGAAAGAATATAATACATTCAATTCAACATGTGTGTTCTGCATTTAACGTCATTAACTTAAAAGAATGTTGCATTTAAAAAGAAAACAGCATATTATTAAATTAAAAACAAAACCTTACATTCATATAAAAAGCACTGCATTTAATATTAAATATTTGTACTTTATGCTTGAAAGCAGCAGATTTTTTAAAATAATTACAATTTACCATTCAAATAATGTTTATTTTACTTTTAAATTAACAATAAAACTATTTAAATCAACCTCCGAAATAAGCTTTGTATTTAAATGCACACTACATTGAATTAAAAATTCGAAACACTCTCAAAAGTAGAGCTATTTTTAAATTGAAAAAAATATTTTGTTGGAGCATTTTGAAAGTAAAAAATTTTGATGTTACCTGCAATTTTTTCAATTTGAAACAAAATTTTTTCAGTGTATAAACAATGAAGTACTTAAATCGTTTCCACAGTCTTAATATTAAATTACATTTATTTTTAAAAATACAAAAAGATTTATAAGCAAAAGTTGTTGAGGTCAAAAAGTTAAGCCCGATTACAAATAAAATTAATATACTATCGCAACGTTTTTAAAGTTTGCCCCTAAAATCATACAATTTCTAATGCCCACAGAAGCAATAAACATAGTTACAGTTGAAATTAAATTAGTTACGGAGGTTCAGACAAAAAACGCTAATTAAAAAAGTACATTATGCTAATAAATAACTGCAATTTTTGTGTATAATGTAGATATTGTTTGGAGTATCCTTCTGTCCCTTGCATGCCATCTTTATTGCATGGTCGGGGCGGTCAGGTAAGAGCCTTTTTCAGGCTAGAGGCTCATGTTGCCGCCTGCCTTCGGTAGTCAGTAAAAAGTTTTGTTAAGTAAAATAATTGCAACTTTACATAGGCATTTATTTGTTCTTTCTTATAAATAAATGCTATAACTGTTTCATTAGGTATTGATTGAATTTCTTTTTCTTCCTATGTGGGGCGTAGTAATAAGCTTTGATTACTTTCTTGAGGAATATTTCACATTTCTTAAACTGAATACACATTTTAAAAGAAAACAAAATAAACATGACCGGTAACAGCCCAGATATAATTCAATAGAAAACCTGGGGATGTTTTTGACCCTTCGTAATAACCTAATAACTATTGCCATTCGCAATTTTGCGTATGATTCTTTGAAATATTTACCGTGATATAGTGATATCCCACCAAACAATTGACATTTAATATAACATTATTTGTTTTGTATTTCGGTTGTGTTGTAATTGTTAGACGTTATAAAACATTAAATTAATAAAAGAAATACAATTGGGTTCAACTTGTAACATAATAGTAGTTTTTTAGTGGTATTAAATAGTATATTATATATCTGTACATAATTTATTGTTTATTAGGTATATTATTTTAACTGTTAATATATGTTGACTATTAAATATTCTAAAACATTAAATGAAATATTTCACGTTGCTTCGTAACTTGCTTTTTACGTCTAGGTAGACCATTGATTTTTGATAGGTACATAATTTGTTGTTTTTGATTGAGTAAGTACTTATATTATTTTAATTGTTAAACAGTTAAAACATTAACTTCAATCAATAAATAAAATCTTGCAATTGGCTCCAACTTGTACGTTCTTTTCTTTCAGTTTATTACTTTCTTTCAAGCGGAGTACGCATTCTGGTTGGAAATTTTGAAGCGGCTCGTACACGCGGTCAGCTTCAGTCAAACCTTATTTCATACAATTTTGCCTTTACCGTTCGTCCCTTGTAGAGTGCTCGAAGCCTCGAAACTTGCAAAAAAAACACATTTTGTGGGACTTCGATGTAAAAATGTATAAATTCGAATTGTAGCTTTGGTTCTGTGGATTCTAAAACTGCAACTTGTCAAAAAATTGTGTGGTGCAAAAGGGCACTATTTAAAAATTTAGAGTTGAGTACTATATGGAAAATTGAAGATATAAGCTACCTCTGTGATATTCGACTGATTTTCTAATTCTGCATTCTTTTTAGAGGTTTGAAGACGCATTTAAAAAGAATAATGATCCTTTTATTTATAAATTACAAAGAGTTGACTTAATAATATTTAACACTTTTGTTTTGACGAGAATCGAAGTAGATTTTTGATTACTGTATTTTTTATTTAAGTTACTCTTACTAGGAAGTCGTAAAATTAAAAAAGTACTGATAAGAATAAGAACTTTTATTATTGTTTCAGGCATGCATAATCAGGATTCATGATGATAATTTGTATCTGAATTTAATATCTTTCTTAAAAGCTTTTATTAGAATATTTCAAAATCTTTATTAGTTTAAAACATGAAATATAATATAAATACAAAGATTAATTAAAGTTCCACAAGTTTTATTAATATCTTAACCTGACAATATTGTTTCGACACTTTGTGTCATTATCAAAGGTAGATAAGATTGATAAACAAACACGTTGCTAAAGATAAATACATACAGAAAATAGGTAATTAGATACAATACATAATAAAACTAAATATCTAACACTTCTAATAAAGGAGAATTACTAAGCTCAGTTTGTTCATTCATTAAAGGTACTGTGCGTTTGTGTCTGTATATTTCAAAAGCTTCTAAAATGTCTAATTTGTGTTTGTTGTTTGTTGTTTTTTGTTTATGTTGCAAAAATGTAAGAATTTAATGTTGTTTTGAGGTGTTGTTTAAAACAGTTTAAAATCATGTTTCAAATGTTTTTTTTATATATGGGGTGTCTTACACTCATTTTCGATAAAAAAGCATGTTTTATTTAAAAAAAACAACCGCTTTTGATTTATAAAACATGATTTTTGCCAACCCTGCCAGAGACGTTCCAGTTTGATCTTGATACATATCAACATTATGACTTTAGAATTCCCTAGGGATCAAATCTTAGACCCCTGCGTGTTTTATTGCTAATAAATGATTTTTCTTCGGTAGTAACAAACTCTAAATGTTTTCTATTTTCTAACGATATAAAATTTACACTCCTGAAGATGGACAGAATATATAGTGGATTGTAAAAAGTCATATTTCAATATTAATAAATGCGTTGTTATAACGTTTTCCAGAACGAGAAACTAACTACGTATGGCTTACCTAATTGTAAACAGTAAATTGAAAAAAAGACAAATATACGAAATCTAGGAATATTAGTATCATAGCATATCTAGGAATATTACTATACCCAAGCAAACAAATGAATAATCCAGGCCACCGAAATCACGAGGGTGAAAATACTTAACGCATCGCAAAACACGCGGCGATCACGAGGCGAGATGCGGTTAACACATGCTCGAAATTCTAAAAAGTACAATCCTAACATACGTTGCTTACTTTCTTTAACAGTCGAGAGTAACACAAGATGCAGGTTACTCTCTTATATTAACTTAATGTATTTCACAACTGTTGATCACGCGTTGACCGAGATCCTTAATTTGTTTGTTTGGGTATAGGAATACCATTAACTTGGTTTTATGTATTCAATACAAATTCTAAATTGAAAATCTAAGGAGGTGAGCCTACGCACTTATCCAACTGGGATATTTTTGCCTTTTTGGTATTTTTTGCATAAAGAGCAAAAAGATATTTAGAGTTCATTACATTTTTGATGGCTATACCTACATCCACATGTATGACTGAAAGATTAGATGGACGTTATTTTGTTGCTGTACAACCAGTACAACGCCGTTTATATTTATTGACGTGTCTCAATGCCTACATATTCCTAGTTTTCAGTGTTCCTGTCAGAATATATTTTCTGTTTTTAATGCCGTATAACTCATTTGGAAATCGAATATAAGGAATATTATTCCAACAATAAAGTCGCAACAGAAAATTGTGGAACAACTGAATAAGATCATACTCGTTAGTTTAACAATTAGATTAAACTGATTATTGCATAAACCCGTTGTGCGCCTCAAACAAGCACAAAAATATTGTTTACTATATTATACAGTGATTTGTGCCTGGTTTCTCCACAAGCCTGGCATACACGTTCATTTTTAATTCCTACTCACAATCAGTATATATATTTCATTACCTGATTGTCTACTGATTACCTGTCAAACCTTTTAAAACTTACGAATAAACTTTTGCACCGGAAATTAAAATACTACTATAAGTAAGTGATATTATAGAGTAAATCTACTATACATATATATGTTACGTACCTACCAAGTCAGAAATTGTACAATTCGCGCATTAAACAGTGATTTTTGTACCGAGCGCGAAGTGCACAGACTACTTTGCACGTAATGCGATTTAACAGACTTGGTACTATACGAATTTTGTTCTGTTCGGGTTCTGAACAACATATTTGTACTGAGCTATTAGTTTTAAGCTTTCAGTTAACTTGGTACAATTTAATTTTGTACAAATCCCGATAGAGGAGTCGCCTGAATAACTAGAGGGTTTTTATGGTCCGAAATGCGGTTTACATCCTTGGTATTGTAATGTCTAGAGTGCTGGACTTTCACCCAAGCGCCCGAGGTCGATTCACGTTGCCGGCAGATCTGGTTAAGGTTTTCTGCAGTTTTCCTTAGCTGTGACACAAATGTGGGATTTGCGCTGTTCCATCTGTAAGTCGGCTGCAGCCGCACTTAGGGCCTACGTAATAATAATAATAGCCCCCTCCTTCCCGCACAAGCTTATAGCCTGGGGAACTAGGCTATGGGTTAGCAATTATTATATATATTATTATTATAAATATTATTGTTGAGCCTCGTACCTACTATGAACAAGAAGAGCTAAAATAGTAATAACAAGAAAAGAAAAATAGATATTTTGAAATACAGACTATTCTAGTTTATTTATTATATAAATATAAATAATAAATAAATAAATATAATTTTTGTGCTGTCTAATTTATAGTAATAAATAAATAAAAATATTTATTATAAATTCGAAAGCACAAAAATACGTATTGGCTGATCGCTAATTGCAAGGTTATGGAGAACAGGGGAGCTCCTTTTTGTCACTAACTTTTGTACCTGCAAACTCGTACGCTGTCATTCCATGAAACATGAAACTTTATTCTTTCGTTTTTACCTTCACTTTCTATTATTCGTGCTTTGCACAAAAAGTGCTGTACGAAGTAGACTGAAAAGTTCAAACTAACAACTCGGTACAAATAGACAGAACCCGAACAGTACAAAACTCATAATACCAAGTCCGGTAAATCCCACTTCGTACAAAGTAGTCTGTAGAGTAGTAGCAAAATGTCAAAAGCCTGTTGACGTCATAAAAGCTGCGCATTGTGTTCGCGCTAACACCTAACAACTTGACAAGTAAAACATACCCCTATTAAAATAATAAACTAAGTTCGAACGTAGTTTCGTCTAGTACGCATGTGACGTCAACAGGCTTTTCTCATTTTGCGATTACTTTGCAGTTCGCGCTCGGTACAAAAATCACTGTACAAAGCACGCATTGTACAATTTCCGGCTTGGTAGGTAACATACTAAGAAAACACTAGAATACTATAAACCAAGTAACACATAAATAGGAAAAAGTTTAATTTCTTCAATATTTTAAATCCCTTCAATATATAATATTGTTAATATTATGTTTTTTACAGAAACGGGTACAGAAAAGGGTGATTCTTATACTTTTCGTTTTCAAACGAATTCGTTATTTAAATATTCTTTCGGCAGTTAAAGAAAGTTGGTGAAACATTTTTACGATTAGAAGTCTTAAAATTCTTGTGCTTTGTTTTTCTCTTTGACTAATGCCGACGTAATTTAGTCATAAAAATTGTAACAACTAATTCATTATTCAAATCGTTGTAAAGGTAACTTAATCGTTCATATATCGCTTGCTAAGTTTTATACATTTTCATTAGTCGTACGTAGTGTCAAACATTAAGCCCAGTGTCGATAATTGGATAACATTTAAAAAAATAGTTGAAAACCTAACAATTTAGAAAATGTATTTTCCTATTTTTGATTATACATAGAGTTAATTATTTTTATATTGCATTCTATTGGGTAATTCTCAATGATAAAAATTAACCTATAAAGAAGCGACTACTTACTATCAAATTTCTATGAAGCATTTTAGAATGTTTCTTAAAATATTTATACTTGTTTATAGTTTACATGTTCTTTTTAATGCCTATTCTTGCAGGTTTTGAACCATTCCTTGGAATGTATTTTGATTGATATTTTTGTTTATATAGTTATTTAAAATAGAATGTACATTAGGGCTCATTAGACAATTTTTGATATTGCAGATTTTTAGTGGTAATTGCTGATGTTGGATTATTTACAAAATTCAAAATATGTTTCCAAAATATGATTAATACTACTCAAACTCAATACCCAACATGCACTTTCGTTCTCTGCTGCCTGTAGAAATCCCATTGATTAAGATCTACACAATAGTTCTTTCTATTCACGCTGAATCGTTGAGTCTTTTATCTCACTATTTATACCCTCTAATAGTTAGTAGTGCATGCGTATTTGAATTTGTTTATAAGTAAACTACTGCCGGACAATTTATAGGATGCAATAATTAAACAGTTTATACCATTGTTTCAATTTACATAATAGGTATGCACCTATCTGTTAAGAACTTAAACAGGAAATATAGATAACAACAAAACATTTAATTTTATTTTACAAACTAATGCAAAATATTTAATGTTACCATGTAACTTGTTACGTGTTTTCAGTCATTAAATCAAAATCAGGTTTTAGTTAGTAGTTCTATACTTTAATTTCAATAAAATTGCAAAGAATATTTGTTGTTACAAAAAACACATTATTTATTTTGTTTTTATAACATTCGATTCTGAGTTTTCTAAAAAAATATCTGCCTTTTATTTCAATTCAATCATTAAAACTTTTATCCCTAGATGAAAACATTCCTAATTACCTAATTCCTAATTTCCAGGAGTCAAAGAAACTTTATTAAACATAGATGAAATATAACTATACCTACATATATACAAATATTACGTTATGGACATTTAATAAAACGCTGGTTTTAAAATATACATTGAAGTAGCTTTAAACAAAATCATGGACAAACAGATTAAGAAATGCCAAAATGTGCAACTAAAAGTAACAAAGCAATAAAACAATAAAATTTTATTACCAATCGGTAAGCAAATCTGTAAATATCGGAACTATTAGATTTTGCGAAAAAGATTTTTGCTTTCGTGAGGATGCATAAACAGAAATATTAAGAACTCCAACATCTACTTATTTTAATAACCGTTAATTTGCTTTTGTTAGATAGTCATTGGCATAAAATAAAGCTAAGCAAAATATCTTGAAATGTTTAGAATTCTTTTTGTTTTTGGTTTATATCTATAATTAACTGAATTGAGAATAATTTGTTGTTTTTAGTAAAATCATACGATTTTTAAAACTGCCTTTTATTTTATTAGTAGCGCACAATGTTTGGTTATGATGTTCACAAGTATGGAGTATATAGTTCTTTTATTGTTAATATGTCAATAATATAAAGTCTTATTAATGTAAGCTCCAAAATATCAAATAAATTATATTAATCATGCAATAATGGCAATTGCACTAGATGTTTGATTAGAACATGCCAATGACTAGAAAGTTTACACATTTTTCCTTAATCCCCGTAGGTATTTCATAATTAACGAAGATTGGAAAGGTTTATTATAACATCTAAAAGTATTTGTGGTTAGACATTAGGCAAAGCAAATGCAATAATGCGAGGTAAACAATAAAAAGTTAAAAACTAGCGTCCAAAAGTGTAAAATTAGAAAGTGAATTATTCAAAAAATGTTGCATAAGCTTCCGTACTGTATATAAATAATAAAGCAAAAGGTAAAAGGGCACCCATAAATATGGCATCACTGGAGTGGTGCCACTTGGTAGAAGTATATATAATTATTATACAAATGGGTGCCAGTTAACCAGTTAGTATGTTGGGTGCGAGTTTAACATTATATATCTTTTAGAAAGTATAAAAGAATATTGTAGTTTTTCAACTTACTTTTTCTTCACTACTTGCGATGAGTCAATTGGTGTAAAATATACACCATTATCTCAACTCTATCAAGTGGGTGCTACTTTACCGGAATATGGGTTGGGTGCCACACTGATAGCTTGGCACGTATATATATATATATATATATATATATATATATATATATATATATATATATATATATATATATATATATATATATATATGTGTAGAGATGATAAATTTACATTCACTATTTTTCCTTTCTGAATTATTATGACTTTCGATTTGGAAGAGTTGATTTTCAAACCCATCTAGATTATCTACTCGTCTTTTCATCCATATGCAGAAGATTTACTGCTGTTTTTTTTATTGTAGTGAGATATTACACAGCATTGGCTGGGCTTTTCCATTCTCAGCTTTTCGGTGAAAACGGTTGATTTTATCCCTTTTCAATTATTTATATCTCATGGAATTTTGTTCAATTTTGTTAAAGTCATAATTTTATTTATATTAATAGTATCGATCGGAGTTTGTTACGTAAGTATCATCTTATTCGAAAATATTTTATTTCTGTTATTCATAGTAATGAAAATACTAATAAGCATCATTTATTTTTTATAAACTGAAAAATCGTTTGACAAAATGTCACACGGGGGCTACGGACAGCTCCTGAATTTCGGTTTATTCGATTTAGAAATTATTTGAAAAGTTTTTTTAAATGGATCATTCCAAGTCAAATCATCTAATGGTCTGAACCTTCACATCTTAGATTTTTATAATTTTTGATACACTTATGGAACCACCAAGAAGACAAAAAATAAAAAATTTCAGATTTTTTGGCTTATGGTTTATGAGTTACAGTCTTCCAAAAATCCAGAAAACATCCAATTTTGACCGTGTTTTTAAAGTTTTAAACGGTCGTAAGTTGAAAACTATTTGTCCTAGAGAGCTGAAATGAGCTTGGTGTCGTTCTCTTCAGTATTTAATGGGCTTTCATTTGATATGCACCATGAGTACCATTAGAAAATTTTTTTGTTATTTTGAAGAATCCAAAAAAGTCTTTTTAAAAACCCAAAATACGATCCCTCTAATTTTTTTGAAAAAATATATGTTTTTCGTACACTGATTGACTACTTGTATGCATAGTTTTAGAATGGGATGACAATGGGTTCTTGCAGAGAAAGATATTTTAGTATCACCGTGCAAGCTGTTTCAGGATAGGTTGGTATAACAACCCTGAATATTAACCTATCCGATAGAATTTGGCTGGGACAAATTTGTTTTAGAGACAAAACTGGGATAAAACTAACTATAATAATAATAAGTGTAATTTTAATATATAATATAATAAAAATAAAAATATTAAAATAAATATTATCAATTTTATTGTTTTACTGCGTGAAGAAGTCTAATTTATCTTAATGTCAGTTATGTTGCTTTTTTGTTTTAAAATTTTCTAATTTTTTTTAAACAACTTCTAGTATTTTATTTGCTAGTTTTTTTAAAATAGTATCAGTTGATTTTCAAGTACAAGAATATAGACTGTATACAACATATATATATATATATATATATATATATATATATACAATTTTAGGTCTACATGCAATCTTTCAAATGTCAAATAATAAGAAAAACTGGACTTTAATTTCTGAAAAGTTTTGTAACCCATACAAAGAGGAAAAACATTAATTTTGTCTTTATTTTTCCAATAATACGTTTATTCTTAGGTAAGGAATGTACAAAAGAATATTTATTTTATACACAATTTTATTTGTAGCTAGACTATACTGTTAAAATAAATAAAACAAATCGCAGTGGTACATAAAAAGAAGTTGCAGCAGATTTTTAATTTATATCTGCTGTTGTGACGAGCATTGCCGACATAGTTACCTACACATGTAGAAAGGATATTTTATTGAATTTGTTTGCGCGAAGATATTAAAAATATTTTTTTCTACAAGAACCCATTGTTATCCCACTCTAAAATTTTGCGTACAAGTAGTCAATCAGTGCATGAACAACATACATTTTTTTCAAAAAAATTAGAAGGGACGTATTTTGGGTTTTTAAAAAACTGTGTTGATTTCTTCAAAAAATCTTTCTAGAAGAGAATGACACTAATTTCAGCTCTCTAGGATAAATAGTTTTCAATTTACGACCGTTTAAACATTAAAAATGTGGTCAAGATTGGGCGTTTTTTGAATTTTTGGAAGTCCATAACTCATAAACTAAAAGTAAGAAATCTGAAATTTTTTATTTTTTGTCTTCCTGGTGGGTACTATGAGTGTACCAAAAATCATAAAAATCTGAAAGGTCAAGGTCCAAATTAATTAATTCTTTGGTTGAGTTGATATGGAATGACCCAAATCTAACGTAGCACAAGCGATTGTATATGAACCAATACTATAATAAAATAGCAAATGTGCTTTCAAATTAGTTTTTGTTGGTACTATCTTGGACAATAGGACTTTACTTTTATTTAAAAGGAAAATTTTAAATAAAAGTAGAATCCTATTATCCAAGATAGCACATACAAAAAATAATTTGAAAGGGCGTTTGCTATTTTATTATAATATTGGTTGGTATACAATCGCTTGTGCTACGTTAGATTTAAAAAAACTTATTAATTAAACAAATAATTTATAAATCGAATAAAGCGAAATTCACGAGCTGTCCCTAACCCCCTTAAGACACATCCATTTTCTATAGCTATCTCGAAAATGCTGTCGAAATTCAGCACAGTTTTTAAAAACAATTTTATAAAACTTTGACAATCTGTCATAAATAGAGTACTTGTAAAGTGATATGTGTAACGGTATGTGTTTACTAGCCTTGAAATAATGAAATTTTGGTGCATAAGTTATTAAAAACCTTAAATGCGGTCCTGTAAATTTGCGTTCTTCTTGTAATTTAGAAGTACATCGGCATATTCTATAAATAAACCCCATAAAAATATACTAAAGGTTATCTTTCCAGACTAGTGGAACCGTCTTGTACAATAAAATAACAAAAATTATAGCTTCTATTGTAAATAAAAGGTACGGCTGACACACGTGTTTGCAGTGTTAAATGATTCCGTTGCAAAAACTTGCCATTTTGGTTAGTGTGAATTCATGTTTTCAAACTTTCTCATATACGTTTCAGTGTTTTCATTCCCCGAAAATATTATAAAAATCTATTTTGTTTTGTGGAATAATCGCCTGTACGTGCTAAATGATATTTTTTCAAATAAAAACATCTGCGTTTTAAAATACATTCCGTCTGCAACTTTCGTTGTGAGAAGTACTGCGTTCTGGATTCCTTTGTGTGAAAAACATTAATTTTAATTTGCTTAAACGAGATCATGCGATTCTTTCGTTGGTCTATGTAGAAGTGCACCCCTCTAAAAAACATTTTCGTCTACAAGAAAATAACCGAGAGTTGATATTAAGTCTTCAGCTAGTACAATTGATATTAGGTATTCAGATAGTAAAGTTAACGTTCTGTCTCGAGTTAGTGGACAGAAGCCAAGTAATAGACACATTCCGATATCGTTCGCATGAGTTTGAAACTGCGTTTAGTAAAAGTATCGTTGTGTTTATAATTTTCCGGACTTATGTGTATTTTTAAATAGTAGGAAATTCATTTCTTTACCGAAAGTATCGTTTATTTTTTTACAGTTTAACGACAAAGTTATTTCCGTACCGTATTTCGACAATAACAATTAATAACTACAGACTTTATTCTAAGTGATTCAACTCTTTAGTAATAAAGAAATTCTGATCGAAGTAAAGACTAAAATTACAATTAACTACCGAATTTAAGTTAAAACATTTATTAAAATTCTAGTGTTTTATAAATTCAGTCCGGATTTAAATAATAAATGGATCATATTAAAAATAATAATGAAAAGAAGTGGATTGTTTCCAATAATAATTTAATAACCAATGTTATCTAAGTTACATGGTTGTATTAGCAATTTTGTTAGGGTGAATTTCATCATAAGCAGTTCATCTTGACATAGTGTTATGAAGGTTAATTCATCGTGAGTTCGAATTACGTGACTGCCGCCTTATACGAACTTGTTCCAGTTTCTATCATTCAACATTAATGGTTCCTGTGTGGTGCAAAAGGCAATATTGTGCAATTTATTACTGGTTTTGTTTGCAATTTACCAATATAACTAAGGTGTTGTGAAATATGAATTCTTTTCTTTCTACTTTGTAACATTTATGTTAGTCTATCTTTACTTTTATTATGTTGATTATATATATTTTTTGTACGTATATGAACGTCCCCAATAGCTAAGAGCTCTTACGCAGGGTACTAATACCAGAACTTTTACGTTCAATAAATGTATTTCTATGTTTTATTTTTTTTATATATTCGCCGAATAAATATGTTTTCAAAAAGGTGGCGTTTCATTGGCGTTCATCGCGGGGTTTGGTTTTCGTTCCGGTACGAAAAAGTAACGTTTCATATGTGAAGACTTGATTTACCTGGGTCGTCAAATTTCGTCCTTGGGCGTTCAAAGTGATAAATTTAAAAAAGGATAATAATAACGATATTGCAATTGTTCATCATCCGCTATGCTATATTTTAAATGACCCACTAAAATATGAACCCAAACAAATTTCAATATAAAATCTTATTAAACAACGTTTAATGGTATTCTTAACTAATTATAGAATGTTCTCCTTAATGAGATAATTAATTTAATGGACGAGTTAAAACCTAAATATTTAAAAATACAACAATGTTTGTAATGTGTACAATGACTAGAGAAATAATTACCATATATACAAGATCTGCACTACTAAATACTTAGTAACTATATAACAATTTAAATCTTATAGTTATTTACTATTGCATAAAACATTTTCAATTGTTATTTTCTACAACAGACCTGGCATATTTTGGAATATATTTGTACTTATAAATTTAAACGATTATAAGTTATAGTTATAAATGTTTAAATTTATGACAGCCTCATAAATAAAAATCTACTTGTCCCAAGAATCGTCGTCCTTTTATCCAAAATAAGAGAGGTAAAATGTGAAGAATAGGTTACATCTAAGATCCCCTTATTTTAAAAATTTTAACATCTTTCATCATTTAGGGCTAATATATGTTGACTTTTTAAAATTAAAAATGCTAATTAAAAACAATACATTCAAAATCAGCTTCATTAAGTCCCTGTGGAAAAACGTAAATAAATTGCAAAATCTAAATTTCAAATTACCGAAGCGTCTTCGAGTTATTCTGTTAAAACTTAACATTGGTTTTCCCTTTCAGGCGAATGGGTAGATGAGCAAATTTCTACTCATAAAAACATAAATCTTGTTTTTTTCGTTTATCTACTAACATAACATTCAATAAAAGAAAACCAGTTTACCTACCTATCTTTTATATTATGACCCATAGTGTTCATAAAAAAATGCGAATAACCAGGTACCATAAATATATAATATCTTATTGTGTTCCAAGTCTAAAGTAACATTTCCATTCAATAGCTTGTTGCTACTTTTGAAACAGCAATAAAAAGTGGTGGATAACTATTAGTGCATTCCCTATTGCAAAAATTGTGTAAGATTTGCACCTATGCAGATCGTAATAGATAAGGAATCAAGTGATATTTGTTGGAGATTCGGCAATTACCAGGTTAGTCCACATCATTGTATCTTGTTACTCTTATCAGTATTAGGATCAACTAATACCTAGTTTGAAATATGAATCTACGAGGGTGGTTCCAGAAGTACCCGGCCCAACAAAGAAAACACAAAAATTTTAGAAAAAGATTTATTTATTTTTCACTTGTAATTACACGAGTGCTTCGAAATTATCGATTTGTAATACGAACGTTGATTAGCAACCACGAGTGTCATTTTTTGACGTTTTAATTTCCCGACGTGCAACGGAGGGAAATTTGTCAAAAAATGACACGAGTGTTGCGTTTTAATCAACTTGAGTATTACAAAAGATAATTTCAGAAGCACGAGCGTGTAATTCGGTAAGATTATTTCATGATACAGTTGTTTATTTAAGCATCTACTTATTAACATAAAGATTAGTATTTGACATGAAGGTAAAAAATTATCGAAGATAAAAACAGTCGAAAAGGACAATAAAAAATTATCGAATTATCGCTGTAATCCAAAAAATAAAGCCTTGCGATTGGTCAAAAACGAAGTAGAATGAAATAATCAACGTAATCTCCTTTCAGCTCTATACACTTTTCCCAGACGTCAATAAAGCTAGCACCCCCACTTCAAAAAAATTAAAAAAAATTTGCCTATAATTTAGTACTAATTAAGGACAAATTTGTACCAAAAAAATTAAATTTGTACCAAGCACCGTTTGGGCGCAATTCGCATTTGAAAAGTGGGGGTGCTGGCTTGAGCTCAAGCTAGCACCCCCACTTTAACAAAACTGAAAATTTTCTGCACTACCATTTAGTTCTAATTAAGGACAAATTTGGACCAATTTTTTTTCTCGTAATTACAACCATATGGCCGCTATTCGCATATAAAGACTCGCAGCGTTAATTGGCAATCAAGCTAGCACCGCCACTTTAATAAAAATAAAACATTTTTACACTACCATTTAGTTCTAATTAAGAACAAATTTGGACCAAATTTTTTTTCTCGTAATTACAACCATATAATAATAATAATAATAATAATAATAATGTTTATTGAATGCAAAAATTAAAAACTTATATATTCATAATACATTTATAATAGATAGCTAACTCTAAATTACATTCAAAGGGAGAAAGTTCGGCAAAGCCGTTTTTCACAACTCCCAAAAAAAAAAAGATCTTAAGAGTTGCCTCCTGTATTGTTCTGATCATCTAACAATAACTTCTTATACCTGTTTTTGAACTGAGTAAATGATAGGTTTGTATCAAATAGATCAATATTATTATTAAGTAATGCAGGAGCAATATACTGGAAACAACTCTCAAATTTACTTGTTTTGTGTCGTGGAACGTTAAATGTATTTACATTTCTTAAATTAACATCATGCACAGTTGATCGCCTAATTAATAAATTATACAGATAAGATGGTTCTTTGGTTTCTAAGACTTTGAATAACAAAGATGCATATAACAAAATAAACCTGTTTTCTAATTTCAAAATTCTAAAGTTATTATAATAGGGTGTTATATGCTCCCTGCGATTGATTTCGTACGAAAAACGCATACAAGCGTTTTGTAAAATCTGCAACTTATTTTTCAAGTATGTAGTTAGGAAATAGAAATAGACAGAACTCCCAAAATCTAGAATGCTTAAGATAAGAACATTGACTAAATTCCACTTTACATCTCGGGGTAAAACATTTTTAAATTTCCACAGCAGTTTTAATTTCGCATAGCCTTCACTACACTTCTTCACAACGTGATTTTCAAAATTTAAATTTTTGTCAATAATTATACCTAAGTTTCGGACATTATCACTTATTTCCACTACAGTATTATTTAATTGAACCGATATTTGAGTACACTGATTCATTTTACTGATGGTTCCACTAGAACCAATACGTAGAACAACAGTTTTTTGAGGATTCAATCGTAGGCCGTTTTTCTCAGACCACACCCTAATTTGTTCAAGATTTTCATTTAGTTCACTAATTAGATTGTTAACTAGATGTGGAACACATGATTTGTAGATTTGTGTATCGTCTGCATATTGGTGGATATTCCATTGCTGTAATAAGATGTCAGAAAGATCAGCCGTAAAGAGTGCAAATAAAGTAGGACCTAGGATGCTTCCTTGAGGTACTCCATATTCAACTTGTAGTTCACGAGAAATGTCACTATCGATCTTAACGGCTTGAAATCGATTTGATAAATAAACAGAGAACCACTGCAGCATCTCAATTGAGAAACCATAGTATTGAAGTTTAGCTAGTAGTAGCTGTCGATGTATCACATCAAACGCTTTACTATAATCTAATAATGTCAAATAGGTTATTTCGCCATTATCAATATTTGCAGTTATGTCACTAGTTATTTTAAGCATAGCAGTAGTCGTGCTATGATTTTTGCGAAATCCTGACTGCGTATTGGGTAATATTTTGTTGGCGGAAATGTAATTGATTAAATGAACATTCACAATTTTCTCCAATACTTTAGACATAGTGGGCAATATGCTAATTGGCCGAATATCTTTTAAATCGGTTGCTTTACTTTTCTTAGGTAATGGATTGATCAGCGCTTTTTTCCAGAGAGATGGCACAATCCCATTAGATAGTGAGAAGTTAATTATGTGAGTCAAACTATATTTGCAAAAAGGTAATACCAATTTTAACATTTTCAAATTAATGTTATGTATACCGCTTGCATTAGACGTTAGTGAATTAACAATTTTTTCAACGTCATCACCTGTTACTTGGCTGAAATTCGGAGTCTGCAGATCAGCAATTACACTATTGTGAAGATAGTAATTTAGTGTTTCATTGTCGATAATCACATTTTGGACACCGTTTGTTACGAAGCTATTTATTAAATTAGCATCTTTGATTTGCTCCGAAATTTGAGACTTAGGTTTTGAATGAATATTCCACGAAGCAAAGTTTTTCCACAACATACGGGGGTGTCTTTTATTGCAGTGTAGTTGATGTTTAATGTAGGCCGATTTTTCACTTTTTATAGCGGTTGACAAATAATTTCGCAGCTGTTTGTAATAATCTAAATCAGTTTGTAGTTTACTTTTCTTGTATTTAGCGTACGCTTTGTTTTTCATTCGTATAATCATTTTCAGGGTATCTGTAATATAAGGACGATAATTATGCCGTATCATTGTAGTTTTTAATGGAGCATGAACCTCGAACAAAGCCAGGATATTAGAGTTAAGATAGTCTACTTTATTGTCAATTCCCTCCAAATCCTCTACATACCTCCAGTTAATCATAGCTGCGTCTATGTCAAAGTTAATTAAATTGAAGTTTTTATAATCGCGATATGTTATTCTTTCCGGTTCAGGCTTTTTTACTGAGTAGTTTAGTTTGCAGTATGTTAACATATGATCTGTAGTATTAAGTAAGTCCATATTGCCATATTCAAGAACTTCAATATCTTTACTAACACACATAACATCTATTAATGTCGCAGACGTATTTGTAATTCTCGATGGTTCTTTTATTATTTGTTCTAAGTTGAAAGAGCTTAAAAGATTTTTAAAATGTCTGGTATACGCAGTATATTCGTTTAAATTTATGTTTAGGTCACCTACTAAAATAAGATCATCTACTTCCATTATTATGTTTGAAATTAAAGACTCCATCTCATCAAAGCATGTATTACATATCCTGGGAACGTATATCGCACCCAGACCAATTTTCCTATTTCCCAATTTTAATGAGATCCACAATTGTTCGGTATTATTTAAAATTACAAATTCTGTATTGATAGATTTAAAGTTCAAACTACTTCTTATACTTCTTATATACCAACACAGACCTCCGCTCCGGGTTGTTGTTATTCTGTCCGCTCTAGCTAGTTCATATCCGGTAATACTAATTAAATTTGATGGAATATCAGGAGATAACCAGCTTTCAGAAACGGCAATTAAATCGAAATTGTTTTCTTTGACAAATTCGAAAAATAAATCAAAACTAGAAACTAATGATCTAATATTTACATGAGCAACATGCAGTCCTTTGTTTACATAAATATTTTTAATCAGTGTACTATCGCGTTTTTTTGGCTATCATCTCTAACTATCTTTGGACACCCATTTATGTATTTGATCTTCAAATTTGTTTCTCCGTTTTCTATTCGTGTACTTAACAAGTTTCGTAAATTTTGCAAGTATTTATATAGCCGCTATTCGCATATCAAGACTGGCAGCGCGAACTGGCAATCAAGCTATCACCCCCACTTTAATAAAAATAAAAATTTTCTACGCTATCATTTAGTTCTAATTAAGGACAAATTTGGACCAATTTTTTTTCTCGTAATTACCATGTACTTGTCAGCGCGAACTAATAATCAAACGCGCTTGTTTAAGCCCCCATTTTAATAAAAATAAAAATTTTCTACACTACCATTTAGTTCCAATTAAGGACAAATTTGGACCAAATTTTTCTTCTCATAATTACAACCATATGGCCGCTATTCCCATATCAAGACTTGCAGCGTTAATTTTTCAATCAAGCTATCACCCCCACTTTAATAAAAATAAAAATTTCCTTCGCTATCATTTAGTTCTAATTAAGGACAAATTTGGACCAATTTTTTTTTCTCGTAAGGTAATGGTTTCTGACAACCATTTACTTGTCAGCGCGAACTAATAATCAAACGCGCTTGTTTAATCCCCCACTTTAATAAAAATAAAAATTTTCTACACTACCATTTAGTTCTAATTAAGGACAAATTTGAATCAAATTTTTTTTTCTCATAATTACAACCATATAGCCGCTATTCGCATATCAAGACTGGTAGCGCGAACTGGCATGCAAGTTATCACTCCCACTTTAATAAAAATAAAAATTTTCTACGCTATCATTTAGTTCTAATTAAGGACAAATTTGGACCAATTTTTTTTCTCGTAATTACAACCATTTACTTGTCAGCTCGAACTAATAATCAAACGCGCTTGTTTAAGCCCCCACTTTAATAAAAATAAAAATGTTCTACACTACCATTTAGTTCTAATTAAGGACAAATTTGGACCAAATTTTTTTTCTCGTAATTACAACCATATAGCCGCTATTCGCATATCAAGACTGGCAGCGCGAACTGGCAATCAAGCTATCATATTATTTAATAAAAATAAAAATTTTCTACGCTATCATTTAGTTCAAATTAAGGACAAATTTGGACCAAATTTTTTTCTCGTAATTACAACCATATAGCGGCTATTCGCATATCAAGACTGGCAGCGCGAACTGGCAATCAAGCTATCACTCCCACTTTAATAAAAATAAAAATTTTCTACGCTATCATTTAGTTCAAATTAAGGACAAATTTGGACCAATTCTTTTTCTCGTAATTACAACCAGTTACTTGTCAGCGCGAACTAATAATCAAACGCGCTTGTTTAAGCCCCCACTTTAATAAAAATAAAAATTTTCTACACTACCATTTAGTTCTAATTAAGGACAAATTTGGACCAAATTTTTTTTCTCGTAATTACAACCATATAGCCGCTATTCGCATATCAAGACTGGCAGCGCGAACTGGCAATCAAGCTATCATATTATTTAATAAAAATAAAAATTTTCTACGCTATCATTTAGTTCAAATTAAGGACAAATTTGGACCAAATTTTTTTTTCTCGAAATTACAACCATATAACCGCTATTCGCATATCAAGACTGGTAGCGCGAACTGGCATGCAAGTTATCACTCCCACTTTAATAAAAATAAAAATTTTCTACACTATCATTTAGTTCTAATTAAGGACAAATTTGGACCAATTCTTTTTCTCGTAATTACAACCAACCAGTTACTTGTCAGCGCGAACTAATAATCAAACGCGCTTGTTTAAGCCCCCACTTTAATAAAAATAAAAATTTTCTACACTACCATTTAGTTCTAATTAAGGACAAATTTGGACCAAATTTTTTTTCTCGTAATTACAACCATATAGCCGCTATTCGCATATCAAGACTGCTAGCGCGACCTAGTAATCAAGCTATCACCCCCACTTTAATAAAAATAAAAATTTTCTACGCTATCATTTAGTTCAAAGTAAGGACAAATTTGGACCAAATATTTTTCTCGTAATTACAACCATATAGCCGCTATTCGCATATCAAGACTGGCAGCGCGAACTGGCAATCAAGCTATCATATTATTTAATAAAAATACAAATTTTACAAAAATACAAACCTATACATATACATAATCATAATGATGTAAATACCTAAAACTATTCCAATGTTAACCACATCCTCAGGATTTGAAACCGTATGTATGTCTAATACTAATAGTTGTGCTGTATAACATTTTTAATATTATTTTAAGAAAGATAAATCTTTAGTAGGTATTTCTATTTTTTGTAAATTCCTTAGCTACATTTAATAAAGGCAAGCTTTTTGTATTCTTTTTATATTTTATATTCAAGGGCGTTTGGTCTGTTAGATCCAACCCGTCTATTTATGTTTTTCAAATTTGCTAAAATAAACCTTTTCATATAAAATGTTAATTTTTGTAAATTTAAAAATGTAACGTTTTCTGTAATAAAAGATAACTTGATAACTTCTAAAACAATATTTTCTTGGGTACATTGTTTATTTCATCAGTGTAGTGTTAACTATATTGAAGTGTTGAGGTATAAAAGAGTGTAGCAAATTCATTCAAAACATTATACATATAGTGTATTACCACTTACAAACAAACGAATGATGGTTGCTTAATATTACGATAGTTTTCGTACTATACCGGTTGAAAACGCGTGGGCTTGGTATACGGATATAAACGCGTTCATAAAAATAGGAAAACGGTGCGATAAAGAAGAGGAATATTATATAATATAATATTTATGATATTCCCCTTCCTTATCGCTTCGTTTCACTATTTTTATGGGCGGCTTTATATCCCTATACCAAGCCCAAGCCAATAATTAAAATATTATTTTCATATATAATATAACAAGTGGTCTAATTTTTTCCGACAAAATTTGTCATTTCAGATATGAGTAGCTTTCGCAACGAAAACTACACGAGTCGACGCAGGAGATGAGTGTAATTTTCCAAAAGCAAAAGCTACGAATGTCTTAAATGATAAATTTTGCAAGAAAAACATAGACCACGAGTTGAATTCGGCTTAACAATCCATCGAGCAAATTTTTATTTAGCGTGTGTAGTTAATATTAATTTAATTAAATTTGACATTTCATTTTGACATAAATTTTTTCACTAAGAAAAAACCACTAGTGGTTTTTTCACTATAAAACTAATTTCATTGGTCCCAATTTGAAAAATTCTGTAATTTGATTGGTTAAAAATTTTCGAGTTGGATTGTCTAATTAAAACTAATAAAATTATTTCAAATTGTAGCAGGTTATAGTAGTTGTTCATAATATTTGTAATTGATAAATAAAAAACTAAATGTATATTTTACTTAATAATAACATTAAATAAATGCATATGGAATGAACTTATGTGAAGTTTTAATTTAATTTTAAAATTTAAATTCGATTTTAATTTAAAACAAAAGCTTTTTGACATAATACTCTTTTTAAAAAGTATCACTACTAAATATATAATATTGATTATGTGTACTTTCTCGTTTACATCGTTGTGCTTTGCCACGTTGTTCTGGATTTTCATTGAATTTTTGCTTTATTTCGATTGTTTTCTTATTTTACAAAACAGTTCTTTTCAGAAGTACGGTTCGTTAGACGATTTTATTATCAAATAAGCTTCTTATTATCACGTGGGGGTTTTCGTGGCTGGAGGACGTAGTCAGAGGTAGAGAGAAAATAAACACAAGTCGTAAAAAACAACTATATACTAATAACAATAAAGAGAGTACAAAGGTTCACATACATAAAGAGTACACATCGTGAGGACGTCCTCCTAAACTAATGTCCTCCTAAACTAATACAATCAAGAGGGTGGTCGGAACCAACCCTGCTCTAGCGCTAGGTCTATAAACTAAGCGTAGGAGTTAAACTCCTAGTGATCTACAACTAAGCGTGGGAGCCTGGACACAACTCCCATAACAAAAGCAGAGAGTGGGCGTTTAGCGCAACCCACTCATACTAGGCACAAAGCATTAGATAATTTAAAAAGTACTCACCAGCTTGCTTGTAGATGTAGTGTTCGAACCATCTTCACTGACTGAATTTAATAGCTCAAGCAAGCTGGTTATATACTGCTGAACGCGGAAAAAATTAGCATCGTAGTGGGAATCAGTGGGTTGGAGTTCCTAGTATGAAACTAAGGAAATTCACGCTTCCTGGTTGCAGGCTTGTGAGTAGTTGGCATTCGAGCTGCTGGTGCCTGGCACCAATCTGTAGGTTGTGCGGAAGTGTGGTAAATTCTTTTTAAGGAATGTGCACCTGTTTGTAAATCGTGTAGGTTGTCCCGCATATACGGATTAAGTAGGCGGATACGTTGCATGCCAACTAATGCAGTTGTGGGCGATAAAAGTATCCGAAAAGTATTCATGTTGCCAACGTGACAATAATTTACCGTGGTGGTAAATTCAAACAGTCCTCAGTCAATTTGGATCACCCTGTATTAAAAAATTTCACATTTTGATTTCAGTTGAAGTCAAATTCTTTTTCAGAAACATTTCCATTGACAAAGTAAAAGAAATTATTTCTTCTAATTGGAGCCAAATATCTAATTACACCAGCCTTCCAGAAAATGAATTTTTGAAGGGATTAGAGTCGATGTTTGAATATAACACCTTTAGATATGATGATAAGTAGTGATGGACTCGAGCCCGAGCCAAGCTCGACTCGACTCGATTTCGAGCCGAGTTTCGAGTCGAGTTCGACAATTCTTTATTCGGGTCGAGTCGAGCTTCACGTATGTCGAGCCCGAGTCGAGTTGAGTTTTTGAAGTCGAGTTTTTCGAGCTTTTCGAGCCGGCTTGAGAAAATTGTACAGTTTACAGTATTTCCCCTATTTTGTACTTTAACGGATTATAACTAAGAATTTGCGCAATTATTTTTCTTTAAATGGCTTCATTACACTATAACACTTAAAACATAATGAAATTTTTAATTATTATATAATTATTTTATCCCGTTATTAGGGTGTAATGATTCATCAATGACAAACAAAATGTTAAAAAATAAAACTCCCGAACGCCACTTTATAAGTTTTTAACAGCTGAAGTAACAAGAGTTGCTGCTTGCAATCTGATCTTATCTTTTATGTTCAAAACGTGTTCATAACGTCTTGGATTTATTAACTTATATTAAAAAAATTAGTAATTTTAGTTTGTTTTGTTTTTTTATTAAGATTAATGATGACTTTTAATTTATTAATATAATCAAACACTTCACTTTCAGTGGACCCTTAATTTCAAAATATTGTTGCAATATAAGGATTGCATTGTTTGCTCCATTATTTGATGGTGGGATTCTGACTTCATCTTCTAATTCATCTTCAGACAATGAGTTTTTGTTAGTTGTTTTAACTTCTGAAACGATATCATTTTCGTCAAGTGTACCGCAAATAACAGCGTTATTGTCTATTTCTATGTATTCATTGAAGGAAATCTCAGAGTTTATTGTATTTCGCTTTGCTAGCTCCTCATCAGAAAAACATTCTTCCAAATGATTTTTCTTAAATTCTGTGTAAAAACCCAATTTCTTAAAACAATTCCTAATTGTTTCTGGTTTAATCTGACTCCATGACAAACGTATCAAACGCACAGCATCGAGAACATTTATTGCTTTAAGCTGTTGGTTTTTGTCCACTTGCTCTATCATTTGCAGTACAATTTGTTGTAAGTACACGGACAAGATCAAAGAAACAAACCGGATTCCAGAATCTTCTTCAACAACAAATCAGTTAAACACTTTATAGGTTTACACTAAAAAGGTTTACCTACTTATTTCGGGATTTTCTAAAAATTTGTTTAACATTTGGTTTTAAACCGGATGGGTAATGAAAAGGAGCCGTAATGAATCATCCCTTAATCCTTTCTTTGAAACCTGTTTACTATCACCGGCTACTTACTGACACATTTATTGTTTATTTAGGCACCTTAAATACATAATCACAAGAAAACTCCCTGCTGAGAGATTATTCTAACAATAAGGAAACATAGGAACAGACTTAACCATGAATCTGCCAAGAGTCTGTTATGTCTAAACTCTTGGGTTAGGGACAGTTTCTTAAAAACACTTGAGTCTTTGACCAAATGATATTCAGTAGTTTTAGTTTTTTGTGAACATTTTTGTTGTTTTTATGTATTATAAGAAATTAAAATAAAATGTATTTTTTAATAAAAAATTGCATTGATTTACTTAAATTTGCAATTCTTGATGTCAATGTAACTTTCATTGCTTCCATTATTAAAGCGTTTAAAATAAAAAATATAAAAATTGCAAATACATTTATTATCTTAATTACCTTTAACCTGCTGACAAGTTATTAAATATGATTTTTTTGTCATCAAATTTTTTTAATCCATTAGGAAAAAAAAAATAAGTCTATCCATAACTACATTTTTCTATTTTGCGTCTATAATAAGGCTGTTAAAGCACCCAAAACAGTGCGTTAATAGCTCAGTTGAGTGCTTTAATAGCCCGACTTTGGATACTATTTGTCCTATAAAAGAAATTCGAATACCAATTAAATATTATCAAAACAAATGGATGACTAGAGAAATTAGTCAAAATATAAAAGAAAGAGATATAAGATACAAAAGAGCGGTTCTTACAAATAATGAAGAAGATTGGAATTTATTTAAAAAACAAAGGAACATGGTGGTGAAGTTAATCAGAAGAAATAAAGAAAATTACTGCAAAGACATTATAAAAAATTTAAAAAGTAAGGAATTATGGAAGAAGTTAAAAATATTATTACCGAACAGCAAAGTATTAACAAAAAATTATATTTCATTTGGACAAAACACAGAAACGGAAGATAGCATAATTGCTGAAGAATTTAATACATAATTTGTTAAAAGCATAGAAGACATATGCAATTCAATAGATTCAAGCGATAATATGGATTATATTTGGGAGCATATCGAATACAAAGCAAACTTTGATAGATTTACTCCAGTAACAATGCCAGGCTTAAGGAAGATCATTTCCAACCTGAAAAACACATCAGATAGTGACACCCTTATAAGTGTGAACATCATAAAGGACTCATTTGAGGTGATAGGAAATCAGTTTTTAGATTTAATTAATACTTCTTTAAATTATGGTGTGTTTCCAGACAAATTAAAAGTTTCTTATGTGACTCCAGTACAAAAGGTTGTGGGTTCATGTAAATGTGAAGATTACAGGCCAATTAATACAGTGTCAGTGTTGGAAAAAATTATTGAATCAGAAGTAAAAAAATCAAATTGTCAAGTATTGCGATGAAACTTCGGTTATTGTAAGCAATCAATCTGGCTTTAGGAAGGGGCATTCATGTGAAGCAGTAGTTTTGATCGTGTGTGATGAATGGTACAAGCAAATCGAAGATAACAAATATATTATAGCTGTATTTTTAGATTTTAAGCGAGCATTTGAAACTATCAATAGAAATGTATTGATAGAGAAGTTGAAAAGAATTGGTTTTGGGGGAGTTGTCCTTGAATGGATAAAAAATTACTTATTTGACCGAAAACAAAAAGTTAAATATAATAACAGTACATCAACGGGAAAAAACAATAATCTTAGTGTTCCGCAAGGAACAATCCTGGGGCCAATTTTTTTCAATTTATATATTAATGATATTGTTAAACATGTAGAAAACTGTGAAATTACTATGTTTACAGATGACACTATCTTATATATTGCTGGAAACGATATTGTAGCGATGTGCCAAAACTTAAACAATGAATTGGTAAAAATCCATAAATGGCTATGTGATAATAAATTATGTTTAAACCTTCAAAAATCAAAATGTATGGTGGTTTCTAAGCCATATAATTTACAAAAACTTATAAATACTGATGTCATGGTAGTTATTAATAATCATGTTCTTGATAACGTCACAGAAATAAAGTACTTAGGTATACAAATTGATAACAATTTAAATTTTAAGAAACATATTAATTACATTTTAAATAAACTTTCTAAAAAGATTTATCTTTTCAGGAGAATTCATAGAAACCTAAACATGAACAATAGGATACTAATTTACAACACAATCAGAAATCCACATTTTCAATACTGTGTATCTATATTATTTCACTGTAATGCAAACCAATTCGGTATGTTACAAAAAATACAAAATAAAGCTATGAGACTGATATTAAAATGTAATAGGTACACACCAATACAAAATATGCTTGAAGCTCTTGGTTTCATGAATGTAAAACAACTTATAACTTTCAAAATGTTAATCTTGATATTTAAAATAAAAAACAAAATGACACCGGCATATCTATGTGATAAACTAAATTATGTATATAACACTCACCAACATAATACGAGAAAAAACCAAGATTTTTATGTAGAAAGAGCTGTTTCCGCATGCAGGGCTAAAACAATTTTTTGTGATGGTCTTATATTATACAATAACCTGTACTATAAAATACTGTGCTAATTATAATGATTTAAAAGAAAAGGTTAAATTCTATGTTAGTAATTGTATGTAATCGTAAATGTATTATTTTTATTCATTATGTTTTTATGATAAATGTAAATGTAAATAGCTAACTGCTAATAAAGATACATTATTATATTATTACTTTTCCAAAGTTGGTAGCATTGAAAATAAAATTGAAAAAAACAGAAAATTGACAAAAACTTTACCCTAAAAATTTGAATTTTCAAATGTCACATTAGTATTGTCAACTACCACAAAATTTCCTAAATTTTGAAATAGCGATTTTTTTTGTTTAAAAGGGGAATAAAAGAAGCAAAATAGAAAAAAAAATAGCATAAAGAGCTCGTTTCATAAGTCATTATTGCACTCGTCTTTTAGAAAACTCGCCGCAAGCGGCTCGTTTTCTGACTAAGAGGAGAAAAAAGTTTTCGCGACTGCTATATGAATTTGTTAAATAACTATGATTCCAAAACGAGCCCGCTCGACTCGACTCGATTTCGAGCCGAGTTTCGAGTCGAGTTTCGAGTCGAGCTTGAATATTTGTTTTCGAGTAGAGTCGAGCTTTCTAGGAAAGCTCGGCTCGACTCGGCTCGAGTCCATCACTAATGATAAGATATATGAACAGAAATTTGGCACTCCTATGGGAGCTCCTCTTTCTCCAGTTCTAGCTGTATTTATTATGGATGATTTGGAAGATGTTTATTCCAAGTTAGTTTTTAAATTCCTTTCTGTTACAGATATGTAGATGATATCATAACTTGTGTACCTGAAGAGAAAGAAAACTGAGAGAAGTTTTAAAGGTGTTTGATAATTATCATCCTCGCTTACAATTTACAGTTAAAAAAGAAAACATAAGTTGACAAATCAGTTTTTTGGATGTTTTGATGATAGTAATTGATAACAATATAATTATAACAAACTGGCATAAAACACCAACGTGGTTGGGTAGAATCTTGAATTTCAACTCTCCTCACAAAAATAGTCAAAAAATTGTTATGATTTACAATTTAGTAGTAGATAAAGCTATAGACTTATCACATAAAAAAAATCCATAATAATAATTTAGAACTGATTGAAACGACGTTGATTAATAATTCTTATCCCTTAAAATGTATATAAAAATATATAAAAATTATATCAATAACAAAAGAAACAATAACAGGGAGATAATATCACCGGAGAATAATAGAATCAACTTCACACTACCGTGTGTGAATAAATTGTCTCAATATTAATACCGTTTTTCATAACGAACATAAGAATAGTAATTTTTTTGACAAACAAAAGGATAAGGATAATCAAATGATCATAATCAAATGTGATATATAAAATACCTTGTCAGGATTGCAACAAAGTATATATAGGGCAAACAAAGAGATACTTAAAAACGAGATTATATGAACACCGTTACAATGTAAAGCAAAAGTAAAATTCTTCTTCTTCTTTAACGAAACATAGGGTAGGAATAGGATTACTAATGATCACGCCATTAATTATGATGGTATAGAAGTTCTAAAAACTGAACCTAATTAAAAAAAAACGAATCGCTAATGAGATGATTAATATAGTATTGAAGGATAAGAATCTTATGAATGAGAGAAGTGATATTGAAGGGTTAAGCCTAATTTATCATAACCTCTGTAAAAAAGATGATTGATTATGAAGAAACCGGCATGATTTGTGTTTATAGGTATTATAAATGCTAACGGTTTCTTTACAACTATTACGCAGATAGGTAACAATAAATACTTTAGACAGGTTTCTGTACAAAATGGAAATGAGTTTTTCAAATCTATACTTAATTTTAATGATTATTTATAATAATAGGTAATTTTATTTTCATTGTTTTATTCCTGTAGTTGTTAGAGTTAATAGTTATATTTTTTATGTAAATTTTTTTGTTTGCAATTGATATTTGTGAAATAATTTAAGCCGTGCAATTTACATTCTTTTGTTTATTTTGGTTTTAGCTCTGATAAGGCAAACACTTTTGTTTTTCTTGTTCTCCATGGTCATGAAATTTGGATACAATATATCTATTAAAATATAACATTTGACTTAATTTTTCAGATTATTCCGTGGCAAAAAGACTTGGCAAGTCTAATGCCAACCTTACTTAAAAATATTTTAATTTTATTTTCGGCTTGGTTAGGAAATTGGCTAGAAGTGAATCCGAAGATACCAAAAATAAGTTGACAATACCCTCTCTGATTTGTTCTCTCAAAGATCTTCGCCAATGAGCTCTACGGAAGAGCTTGAAATCTTTATTTCTCGACTCCTGTGCTTTTTCGCTCAGCTGGCTGCCAGGCTCAGGGAAACGAATAATTTGCAATAATATCTCTTCCATGAAACACTTGAATTTTTTAACATTTACTTCATATTCGCATGCAATTGTTTGCATAATGATACCAATAAGTCAAGTCATAGCTTAAATTCATTTTGAATTTGATGTTTCTTACTCTCAATATTTTTTTGGCTTTTGTTCTGCGTGTCTGTCATATTTTTATTGGTAACTTGTAGGTCAGATGTAAAAGACATTAAAAAAACGGATCCACCCTTGTAAAATAGACAATCTGAATTCATAAGTTGATGGTTTCACGGGGACTGTAAAAGTTTTTTGAATATTGTTGAAATCTTTCAACGAAAGACCGCAAACATAGCACCTCTGTGTTAATTTTGGAAGCACTTGTTTAACTTCAGCTAGTGAAAAAGGCAAAGTCATTGGATATGGGGTAAGAACTGTCGTTTGCCGTATAATTTACATCTGGTACATTGGATGATAACTTTTTGCTAGCAGGTTCATCAGTTACGCTTATATTATTCAAAAGCTGTAGACGTCTTTGTTATTTTGTTTAGGCACAAGATCAACAAGACACAGCAATAATGGCTGTTTGTTAATTATATGCTTAATATTTTTGATGTTACGTACAGAATGCTCCTTTTGCAATTCTTGTTTTATTTCTGTGTTTGGTATCGAGTAATATAGGTTTCGAATGACTACTCTGACTACAAACTCCATAAATGAAAATAGAAGGGGATTTTGGTATTTTTTGGTTTGGTAACTTTATTTAGTGTTTATATGTTCCGTTTAATTTAAAAAAAATCAAATCTTTGTTTTGTTATTATTTGCCGTTTTTGGGGTACATTTATTTTTTGCGCATGTTGTCCCTACCATTTGTATTAATTATTTATATGTCATTTATGCTCGTTCTGTGTGAATTCATTATTATCACTATTAGAATTACGTCCTGCGAGTTTGGTGGTTACTGCATAATATAGTTAGGCTGTGGGAATTTTATTGCTGTCAGTAATAGATTTGTTATCAGCTATTGGGCAATTGAGCAAAATTCGAGGGCAATTGGGTGAAAATCTATTGGAATCTGCGGGAGTGGTAGCGTTGGGAATGCTATTTGGAACACCATTTGTTATTGGTGTAAAGGGAACTAGGCAGACGCTGTTTGTTGTAACTGACCATAATGAGTAATAAATGCGAATTTTGAGTTGTAAAAAAAACTCATTTGATATCACGAGGCTGAAAACCTTGAAGTGCTTGTGATAAATTATAACTACACTTGTTTATTTATTTATATTCATTCACCCTTTGGGCGCACTATCTCACTATATCACACTTTATCACTTGACTTTTCGACCTCTTTATCGCATACTTGTACCTTACCGGGATATGAATGTTCTTACTCGCCAAAAGTCAAGCGGCGAATTCACATTTCTCAGGATCATTTGTGAAATAATTGTGATATCTTTATCGGGATCATTGTATGTATCTTCACGTATTCCGTGTCCAAATATACACCGAAAATCAAGGTAGGCAATTTATAATCGGTTACCTCTGTTAACTGTTTTGAAAGAATGTTGATAGGTCACCAAAACTTTTTTGTAGTGTTGCTAACATAGAAAGTATAGAAAGCAGTGACAAGTAGTCCTAAACGTGTCTAATTAGAATGTATCTGGAACGTTTGGCATAGGTACCTGTGGTTCAGGAAAGGGCCACAAAACATAGCATTATAAAGCATGTACCTGTAAATAACGCCTTAACACGTTTGTCTAATGTAAGATAATACATAATTAAAAAACATTCTCAGTGAATGCTCTAAGGAAATATCCAGAGAACTTTTAGGACATATAGTCGTACAGGTTACAAGAACATTTCTGGTACGTAAGTCAAAACCATATGAAATGTCTTAAAATAATTTCAAGTACATTTCTGTGTTATATTAAAAGTGTTACGATCAGTAAAAGAGAAATCCTTAGGCAGTTTGAGAAGAGCCGAATTAGAAAATTAAATCCTGAATGAAGATTTTGGGCAAGAAAAAGTCCTTCCGAAGTATGATTGATATCCTTATAAAAATTATAGAAAATTTAAACAATAACATTCCTAACATTTATTTTGTTTTCGCATACATACGACGTTTCCAGTTTGATTTAAGTTTTTTTTTGCAATAGAACCAACTTTTCTGACGTATTTCTTTAATTAGCATCAACTTTTCGTTATTTGTTTATTTCACACTTTCAATAAAATTTTAATTCAAATGAGATCTCTTTCCAAAAGGTTTTCAGTACGTGTACTTACTCCTTTGTGTTAAAAATTAAAAAGTTGTCGAGAAAATCTAGCAAAAAATGTAGATGCATTTAAATTCGTAATTCAATAATTATCTGCAATTATTTTTATACTATAGGTAAACTAATTATATACAATTTTAAATATTCTCTTAACACATAGAAAAAGATCGTTGGAACCGCACAATGTGTAATTATGTAGATTTATTTTTGCTGAAATTACCTAACATAGAATTTTTTTCTAGAAATCAGAAATGCCAATGTCAATTCGCTTACTATCAACCGAACTACAGGAATTAGCGAAACTAGAACTGAATGAAGTACCTACCCGATTAGAAGATGACATAAATCATATATTGGAATGGTTACGTCAACAACCACATCTGAATCCTCGAACAGGTAATAGTATATTATTCAATGAGCATGCCATGATTTGGATGATCATTAATGAGTGGAGAAGTCAGTCGAGTTGCATTGAACAGTAACCGTTTTAAAAACTAAAAGAGCTCATAATTTAGCAACCAACTTCAATAAAAACAGAACTGGGCAGTAATCGATTACTAAGTAATTGGATTACAAATTAAATTATTTTTTTCAGCAAATAATTAATAATCGGATTCCATTTATGACAAGAGTTACCTGAATTATTTCAATTACTTTTTCATTACAGTAAACGATAATTAATCATTACTTTTTTACGATAATGGAATTACTTTCTGGTATTTAGATTTATTTCATTCTTCGGTAGTCATTATTTTCCGATAGTGATGGACTCGAACCCGTGCCAGGCTCGACTCGACTCGATTGCGAGTCAAGTTCAACAATTCTTTATTCGAGTCGAGTCGAGCTTTTCGAGTCGGCTAGAAGAATGGTACACTTTACACGGATTTTTAGACACAAAGATAGATGAAAAGGGACCCTAATTTTACTAAGGTTTTACTAAGTAAAAATTTTGACTGTATCTCAAATAGAAAACCATCTGTTCCGAATTCAATGATTTAGCAATGATTGAATTAAATGTGGATTTAACAACTGGTTGTTCCAAATCTATTCCTTAAAAACAATCTCGCCTATTAGCTGGTAATTAACTAGTATTAAGAGCGCTCTTGATTGATTCGTGATTTGATTCTACATCTTATATTTACTACGTGTCATACTGTAAGGGATTTGTAAAGAAATCGCTTCGAAGAAATTTTATACTGATTCCGAAACTGTATGTAAATCATTTTTGGAGCAAACACCCAGAAGGCTCCAAATTGTTTGCTACAATGTAACCTCCACAAAAACGCCACTACCTTACCAAAACGCTAAAAAAGCAAATTTGAATTTTTTCAACCTAACCTAACCTAAACCAAATCTAACCTAACTTAGCCTAATCTAAACCTAAACCTAACCTAACTAAATTGTGTAATTGTAAATTACACAATTTAGCAATCATAGAAACTTAATATATATAATTATTATTTATTGTTATGGAGATTGAGCGTTGTTTTACTTTTGATTTCCAAACTTGGGGCCTTTGGGGCGTTTACATATTAAAATAATTTACATATTCAGAATCAGCATAAAAGCATAAATGACACCAGTTTGGCCAAAAAATGTTTGGTGGGAAAATTCATTAATTATACTTAAAATTTAATTTAGAAAATGCCCTTTTTCCCATTTGGGTATTATAAATCACAAAAGAATGATTAGTAATCGCTAACAATTACACTAACATAGAGACCCTTCAATTGGAGTCTGGCCAATGAGTCGTCATGGTTCCTGCCATTTTATATCACAATAGGATCAATAATATACATTTTGACGTTTTACTGCTAAATAATGTTTTATATACTTATCCCATTATTACGTGTTTTTTAATTGAGTCAAATACCATTCACATGCCTGCCAATATTTGCCCGTGTAACCATTTCTCCACTTTTCAAATTTGTGATATAAAATGACTGCCTAGACCAGATTCTAATTGAAGGGTCTCTACACTAACAAATGTGCGAGCGGCATCTATTTGCAGCAAGAGAATGCTATTGTACTGGGTTCACGGCCTCCTCGATTTGAGAGACGAACGTCTCTTAGACGGCCGGTCGCATTGAAAAAATTTCTGTTTTTGACAGGTTACGTATTGTGGCGCCATCTGTCGAGTCCTGTAGTGATTAAGCAATATTGGCGCGCAATCTAGATTGCCCCTTGTTTATTTTTAATAAACCTTAGCATTAATAATTTACTAATTGTTAGTGGTAGAATATATTGTAATTTTCTATAAACGATATTAAAATTATTAAAAATGCCTTGAAAGTGTTGTGTTACGAACTGTAGCTCGTATGAATTAGAAAATGTATCTCTCCATAGTTTTCCTGCAAATGTAGAATTAAATTTTAAACGGAAGGAGGCTCTAATTAATCATACTGGTACATAGTATATAAATTATTTTATTCATTTTTCAAAGATTTTTGGAGAAATGATATTGGTCGACAGTTTGAAATATTGGTTGAATCGCCCATTGTGAGTGTGGATATTTCTAACAATAGTTTCAGTAGTACATCAGCGAAACATCCAAATGTAGATAATATGTACTTTGATTTATAAGTTTATAAGAGGATAAATTATAATCACCAATTTCCCAATCACTTTTAATAATAGTTTAGAAGTGTGATCGTATATCAGCACTTTTCTTATTTTTGTAGTGAGTTAATAAGGTACAATGATTTTTACAGTGGATATAATTTATTATTATTTGATGAACCAACCGGTTTCATTGCATTTATTCGTTTGCTTTTTGGTCAATTTATTTATAACCATAATAAATTAATAAATAAGAAGGATTTAAACATAATATTCCTCACAATTAAAATATTAGGTACTGAATTGTTACTTTAATTCATCAGATTCTACAGAAAGCTTTGTTTGTTTCTTTTGTTGAATTTTCTGTACGAATTTTCATTTTTATAATCGAATTTCGACATTAATATTAACTTATTACAATATGCAAGTGCGAATTTTAAGAGAGGTTATGTCTTATTAACAACTTTTAGAATTTGCAACCGGGTAGTAATGTAATATTTCGAAAGAAAGTTTGATAATACGCAACCTGGATGGTCTGTATTGTGGCGCCCCCTTCAAAACAGAAATAATGCCTGGAACTACAAATGGGAAGGGCCGTGTAAGAGACTTTTGTCTCTCACAAATCGAGGAGGCCGTGACTAGGTTTTATTAGGGTTCCTGAATGAAAACTTTAACTGTTATTTTAGAGTTAGGACACGGATGTCAAAATCTATCTTTTTCTAGGTCAAAACTAAGCTGCCTGAAACAGAGATATATTTTTGTCTCTTTTTACTTTAGTGACAAAATTCAGCAGCTGTCAGTTATAAATTTTAGGTTATGCTTTATGTCATATTTATTTTTATGCATGTAAAAGTTTTTAATGTACACATTATCATTTATTTATTGTTTGTAGAGAATTTTTAAAACTACTATAGAACATATATCAATTTTATATCTAATAATTTACGACAGCTTTTATTAAAGTACAACCTGTACCCAATTGATATTTATATAAATATAAGATTTATGGTAATTGTCATATTGACAGTTTAATTTATTTTTCATGATAACCAACCTTCTAGTAAATAGTCTCAAAATATGAAATGTCACTAGGAAACTTTGACATGCGTGACTTAACTCTAAATAACGCAGAGCTCAGTTTATATTTAGGAACTCTAGGTTTTATGTTTATTTTGAATTCGAAACAATATTACAGATTTTGGTTACTTATGTTTATGTTTATTGTTAAAGTTCGTTTCTAAAAACTTGCAAAATTCTATGCGCGAGTCATCTTCAACGCATTCGTGCAAATAAATTATTCGCTCTTTCGTCGCTCGTGCTTCAAAAATGCGCTCATGCGCGAATAAAGACTTCGTAAGTAATTATAATGATAATCCATGATCCTATTATAATATGTAATAATGTGCGGATTATGTGCGCAAGCGCACTTTTGATTCCATGAGACATGATATTAATAATAATGGAAATAGTAACTGAAGTTTTCGTTTACTCTATTGCAGTAACCGATAATCGATTACGTTACGTTTCGGATATTGTTTACTTTTCTTGTTAAGTAATCCAGTTACTTAGCAATCCAGTTACTTCTGGTCATTTGTTTTTGTTTAATATTGGTGACTTTGATGTTGCACGACTTTTTGACGCGTTTATGTTCGTCGTGCTACAGTGTGTCAGAATTTTTTCTTGCCAAAAAAAGTTGGGTTTCGACCAAATAATTTACAGGCTTAAGACTGAAGTGCTAATGTTTTGTATTATTTTGAACTTGTAAGTACAATAAATATATTTTTTCGCCTACCTGATCAGAAAGTGCTTTCTAAATGTCCTGTTTTGAGGGCAGTTAAGGCTTCTTTGCGGGCCTCTTATGTCAAACTTTTTACTGCCCTCTTATGTCAAATACATAACCTCTATACTACTACTGTACTAGATGAAAGCACGATTTATTTATGTTAAGTTGGAGATACTGTAAAAATTGTAATTGTTTTTTAAATTGTCATACTTTGACCACTCCTGTGCATTATCCTAAAAAGATTTTAATCAAAAAATGAAATCATTAGTTTTTAACATTAAAAATATAACTCATTCGTAAAACTTTTAGCAACAGAATATGACGGAAAATGTAATCTCAAACATATTTTTACATAACCTTTAAAAATATAAAAAACATACGTCAAATTTTTCTAGGCTTCTTAGATCATAACTTTGATTTTAATGTCTTCGTCGATAAATTTGTCGTTTGTTTTTTTCTTTTCACAGTGTCATTGTATGTATAAATGGAGGTTGTGACAATTAATTAATAAAAAAAAATTGTAATTTCAATAAATTATACAATGATAGATTAATTACTCATCCTAATTAAAAGTCCTATCCTGTTCCTTTTATTTACCAATAATAATAAAAACATGTCCTATACGGCCGTGTTGTATGTAGTGTAATGATTATTAGGTTAATTTAGTTAATAAATTACTAAAAACGTCTGGCGTTATTTTCATTTTTATTCATACCCTCTAACATATGCCTATTTAATTTACTAATAAGTTACGTTACTGTTTAACTTTTGGAATTTTTTTTAAACTTTCAAACAGGTAGGCGAAAAACTTTTGTATGTCACTCGGACCGGAAAGCATTTGTAGCCCTAAGTTGTCCGCTGCCCTCGCTACGCTACGCTTTGCTCGGGCATCATACAACTGCAGGCTACAAATGCTAATTTTCGGCCCTTGAGACACAAAATACTATTTTGATCAATCACTCTATTTTATTCTGTGATACTTTTTGACTGTCACATTTTATTATAATACTTGGGTAAAGCTCCAGCACTTGACGGCCTTGCCAGGACATGCAAGCAGACTACTTTTTTAAGACTATTTAATAAGAAGTAATTTTTTAATCTTGGCATTGTACGCCGTTTCGTACTTATTTCCTAATTTGAAGTAGTTAAAAGACATGTATAACAATAAGGGGTTATAAATACCGGGTGATTTTTTAAATTTCTGATCTAGTAAGCCGTGATTTTTACGCCGTATCGAAGGTCACCGAAACGTAGGGCGTAGCGTTGATCACACTGCTATTCCAAATGTCATTTATGTGACAAATTGACTACTTACTTTTACATTTATTAAACAAATTGATAAATATTTAAACAGTGATCATTTGCGAAACATGCTTTTACCAAAGTGTGCATTTTATTGCGAGTTTAAGTGCAATTTCGATGTGATTATTGACTTGAGAAGTTTAGGTTATGGTTACAACTCGCTTCAATTTTTATTCCTTGGATTTAAGAAATAGCAAGATTTATTCACAATTATAACAATTTACATTGTTAACACAATATTTATTCAAAATTTACAACAACTGTTGGAAATGTTGACCTTCAGCATCTATACACAAATTAACTGTTTATGTCAACATTTTTGAAATCTGACAGTTGTGACAAATCGAACGATTCAAACTACGCCCTACGTTTTCCGCATCTTTTGTTTTAAAATTATGTCATGGCTTTCTAGATCAGAAATTTAAAAAATCACCCGGTATTAATTTGTATTTGTATGTGTATTTGTATGTTTATGCACTATGATCAACTAATGATTATTATTGATAATGAATGTATTAATTGTATGTTTTGTCACGAATGGATGTTCGAATTATTACAATTATCAAAGCGCAATTTAGACAGAAACGGAATCAACTTTAAACATAATGAAAAGTTGATCTTGGCACATGCATGCATTACGTGACAAAAGTCTAAAATAAATCAAGATTATATGCTCTAGTGTAAACTGTTATTTTTAATGAAGGCTAGTTTCGTCTTTCTGGCTTTTTAATTTATGAGAATATGGAACTTTTAGGATGCAACTCCAATGCATTCACATAAAGTTGGTGTATGCTTAGCAATTTCTCAAAGGCAAATGGTTATGACCGGTTTGATTGATGCCATACTATACTCCACTTCCTATTTCACTCCATTTTCAATAAGATTTCATAACCCATAATAAGATATAAAACTCTGGTCTCTTAAAGGAGTTCTCAGATGATAGAATTGTCACTATTGATTACTACTAAACTATTGCAAAAATCATTCGACTATATGAAAAGAAGAGTGGAACTTTGAAGTAAAGGCGCTTTGAAAAGTTATCCTTTGTTTGATTCCAAATCATTTTCTATAAACTAGTTTTTGTCTTATTAAATGTGCCACTGTTGTAATTTGAGGATGCCACATTCTGTATGTTATTGACATTTTTTTAAGTTCTACCATCCATTCCTGCCTTAGCCAAGACTGCCTTAATTCAGTAGCTTAACTGAAGATTTTAGATCCTCCAGCGATTAGAAGGGATCAAGGATCCCCGGTTTTGGTTTATATCCATGGTCATCCTTGGCTTTTGAGCTCCCATACCTAATTACGCCACTGCTTTGATTTATTTTATTTTTTAGCGTCCAGTATAACACTCTATTCTACGATTTAACGAAATAGGTTTCATGAAGTCTAACGGAATAGCTATAGCATATACCTTATAGCCTATGCTAACTTTGAATCAAACTGGAAATTTAATTTTAGCATATTTTAGAGCTACAGATACTCGTGTGTTACATTTGTATTTACGTTTCAGACCCACAATGGATCATCGCGTTTCTACGTGGTTGTAAATTTAGTCTACAGAGAACCAAAGAAAAACTTGATTTATATTACACCATGCGCTCTATTGCTCCATTTTATTTTACAGATAGAAACCCATTATTACCTGAACTACAGCAACTCTACAAACTAAAGTAATAGTTTTTCTAATAATCTACTTTGAAGACTGATCTTTTAAATGCTTTTCAGTATGTTTACGTTATTACCTAGAGAATCACCAACAGCTCCTACAAGAGTACTAATTATCGCTAAAAATGGCGATCCAGACAAATGTACAATCAAGAACTGTATGAAAGCAATCTTAATGTTATCGGACGTAATGATTTACGAAGACGATGGACTAACAGTGACTAGACAAGAAGTTATTATAGATTGTAAAGATGTGTCCAAAAAGTATATGGCGCAATGGACTCCAATTGTGTTAAAAACAATAGTAACTCTACTTCAGAAGGCTTATCCTTCAAGAGTTAAAGGAATCCATTTTCTAAATATTCCTTCGTATACACAATTTGCTATAAATATCTTTTCATCATTTCTTTCAAGTAAATTTCGCAATAGGGTAAGTTTTCTCTACTAAAAATATTTTTTGTGCAACTGTACGCGATGTGTCAATTAGTGTCAGTATCTCCACCTATTTTTACGATTTTTTACAAAATTAATTGTTTTATTTATGTCATTTTCATAGAAATGCTGCAACATGAAAGCCGCCTTATATTTCTAATGAATTAATCTGTTGGTTTTTAAAAGCATAAAAGCAAGAGAATTTGTAATTAACATATTTTTTACGGTTGCGTAAAAATGTTGTGTATACCTTGTCCGCGAAATTCTTTAGCGTCCACGAGTTTGTCCTGCCTCTGCGGCAATTATTCTCTCGATACGATCGAAAGAGATTTCACGACCTTGGTATACAAATAACAACTTTTTAACATTTAATTTTTTTTAAATTTTAACAACTGTATTTTCTTTTTGTGATTATTATGTAATTATTTAGATACATACTTATTCAAGCGATGAACACCTTTTTAAAGTCATTCCTCAAACTATATTTCCCGAGGAGTATGGTGGAGATGCAGGTCCGTTAACTAAATTAACAGGTATGCTATAAATTGTAATTCCATTTATTGTTATTGAGTTTGAAAAGCTTCGGAATTTCGCAACTAAAAAATAATTGTTACGTAATCTTGAATTTAGATTATTTTTCAAAATCTTTGCAACTATCGAGCATGCATTGAAAGGTAATTTGAAACTTGTGGAACCTTTGGTGAAAACGCATAATTATTATGGTGGGATAAAAAATGTTTGTACATATAGGGTGACCCAGGGGTGCGTACAAGCTCCATAACTTTGTTTCTATCCAAGCTATCGAGTTCATCTTTTTTTAAACGATAGAGCCGACAATGCGGCGCATTCTAAAAATATTTCTATTTATATACAGCATGTTCCAAAATAAAATACACAAATAGATTCTGTTTTTTTAAATAACCCCCCATTTTTGTTACATTTTTGGATTTGCCACTAGATTTTGGATAAACGCATCCAGTTTTTTTAGACCTATCTGCAATAGTTTTTGACTTATCTCAATTTAATGTGTCAAAATAGTGTCGTGCATAGACCCATAGAAAAATTCATAACTTCAGAACCATTCACAATTAATTAACCAACTTTTTTTAGTCGATTCCTTAAACGTTAGCGCATCGTTAGAGATCTAGGCGAACTCATAGGCGACGTTCCAACGCCTACTACGATTTTTTGAAAATGGCAAATTACAAATATCAATAACTCGCTTTTTTCAAATGGAACACCCTATATTTTATTGCACCATTGCATGGCATTTTTTAAGAGCTTTTTGCCAATATAGGGTTTGTAGGGTCTACATTGTAACATTGCACGAGATTTGTTGCAAAATAAGAATTATTGATGGTTTTTCGAAAAAAAAAAGGGAATCGAGTAGGCCGCTGTCATAAAATTTGACACATCCGTGTAATTTCAATAATTGTACACGTCTAATTGTTGATAATGAATTTCACTCGCGAAGAATTAGTGAATATGGTCTACTGTATTGGCGAAGTTGACAGTAATCCTGTATTAGCAACCAGAATCTACCATCAAAAATATTCAGAAGCAAGAACTCCACAAGCGTCTTCATTCAAAAAGTTAAGAGATCGGTTTGAACTTACTGGTAGTGTGTCTTATACCAAAAAGGAAATTGTTGGTGGTCGAGTCCCTGAGGAAAATGAGTTGCAAGTTTTATTGATGCTACAGGAAAATCCTCACTTAAGCACTAGGGAAGTATCAGCGGAAACGGGTATTTCTCAAAGTAGTGTGAACAGAATAATATTGAAACATAAGTTTCACCCTTATCATCTGAACCTACATCAAGAATTGTATGGCGACGATTTTGTGAGTAGAGTTGCGTTTTGTATTCAAATGAATGGCTTAATTGAGTAGGATTTTAATACTTTAAACAAAATTCTGTTTTCTGATGAAGCAACGTTTAAGAGCAACGGGTCGGTCAACCGACATAATATGCATTATTATGCAACCGAGAATCCTCACTGGATGAGGACTGTTGATCACCAAAATCGATGGTCGCTTAATGTTTGGAGAGGAATTATTGGAAATCACACTATTGGTCCCTACTTTTTCGACAATGTCCTGAATGGTGAAAGGTATTTATATTTTCTTGGCGAAGATCTTCCCAGAATGTTAGAAGAAGTGGATTTGGGCACCAGAAAGACCATGTGGTTGCAGCACGATGGTGCTCCAGTGCATAACCACAGGATAGTGCGAGGATTTTTAGCTCAATCCTATCCTAATCGTTGGATAGGCAGAGGAAATACTATTCTTTGGCCCGCGCGATCCCCAGACCTTACTCCTATAGATTTCTTTCTTTGGGGGTACGTGAAGGAAAGGGTTTTCAGAGATCGCCCAACAACTGCAAAACATATGAAAAACAGGATCACGGAAGCCGTTCAGTTGATGGAGCAATGCTTGCGAGAGTTCAGGGCTCATTTACTAGAAGACTAGCAACTTGTGTGGTACATGATGGTGGCCTATTTGAGCATTTGTTATAAGTAGCCATTCTTCAAAATTTTTACATTGTTTCCTATTAATCATCCTTTCCTGTTCTTGTAAAGATTACTAATAAATAATTGTTTCCTTGGTGATGTACTCCTGTTTCTATTACAATTTATTTTTTTAAACATAGTTCTTTTTAGAATTGTATGGATGTGTCAGATTTTATGACAGCGGCCTACTCGATTCCTGTTTTTTTCGAAAACCATCAATAATTCTTATTTTGCAACAAATCTTGGTAATGTTACAATGTAGACTCTACAAACCCTATATTGGCAAAAAGCTCTTAGAAAATGCCATGCAATGGTGCAATAAAATATAGGGTGTTCCATTTGAAAAAAGCGAGTTATTGATATTTGTAATTTGCCATTTTCAAGAAATCGTAGTAGGCGTTGGAACGTCGCCTACGAGTTCGCCTAGATCTCAAAAGATGCGCTAAAGTTTAAGGAATCGACTAGAAAAAAGTTGGTTAATTAATTGTGAATGGTTCTGAAGTTATGAATTCTTTTATGGGTCTATGCAGGACACCATTTTGACACATTAAATTGACATAAGTGAAAAACTATTGCAGATAGGTCTAAAAAAACTGGATGCGTTATATCCAAAATCTAGTGGCGAATCCAAAAATGTAACAAAGATTAAGATGCCATTTAAAAAATCTATTTGTGTATTTTATTTTGGAACATGCTGTATATAAATAGAAATATTTTTAGAATGCGCCGCATTGTCGGCTTTATCGTTTAAAAAAAGATCAACTCGATAGCTTAGATAGAAACAAAGTTATGGAGCTTGTACGCATCCCTGGGTCACCCTGTATGTTTGAATAGTGCTTACAGAAGGTATAGATCTGGTATTACAATTAACGGCAAATAATAATTTCTAAGAGTTTCTAACCCGCAAACTAACGCCACTGTAAAAGGTTTTTATCATTATTTTTTATTAATTATTTTTTCATTGGTATAATTATACATTTTTTCATAAATAATCTTTATTTCATACTGTCCGGTAAAAGGGTATTTACCGGACTCATTTGAGTCCGGTAAATGAATTATTACGTTACAAGGCCGGTAAAAAAAATTACTGGACTGAAAATCCAATTTGAGTCCGGTAAAAAATTTTACCGGACTGAAAATCTAATTTGAGTCCGGTAATAGTATATTACGTTATAAGTCCGGTAAACCCAAGTTTACAGTAGCGAGTTGAAAACGTTTCGGGACGAGGCGACGAAGGAGCCGAGTCTCGAATGTTGAAACGAGCTACTGTAATGGTTTACCGGACGTATGACGTAAGGCGTTTTATTTCATACTGCCTCACATTGTTCATTTTTTAAAAAAATGCATTTAAAATTTTCAGTCCGGTAAAATTTTTTACCGGACTCAAATTAGATTTTCAGTCCGGTAAAATTTTTTACCGGACTCAAATTGGATTTTCAGTCCGGTAATTTTTTTTACCGGCCTTGTAACGTAATAATTCATTTACCGGACTCAAATGAGTCCGGTAAATACCCTTTTACCGGACAGTATGAAATAAAAAATTTTACCGGACTGAAAATTTTAAATGCATTTTTATAAAAAATGAACAATGTGAGGCAGTATGAAATAAAACGCCTTACGTCATACGTCCGGTAAACCATTACAGTAGCTCGTTTCAACATTCGAGACTCGGCTCCTTCGTCGCCTCGTCCCGAAACGTTTTCAACTCGCTACTGTAAACTTGGGTTTACCGGACTTATAACGTAATATACTATTACAGTATTTGACAACTATACTTTCGAATCATGGCTGATCATATTTAACTTTTTTAACAGTCAACTTTTAAATTATTATTTTAAAAGAAAAATCGCACCCTTAATATTATTATTATACTCTAACAAACAATTGAAGGATTTAGGTCGCCGCTTGATCACCACCTGGTAAACACATAAAATCTAAGATCAGACTTTAAGCAACATAGTCCAGTGCATTTAGGAGTTGACCCAGCGATTTTGTATACATTTTTCTTTTATCCCCCGATCGAAACGGTCTTCCATGGAGAGTTTAACCCTGAGTTTGCGCACCCCTAAAATTAACCCTTTTGCCGCCATCTTGGATTTAGTTTTTTTTAAATGCTCATATCTCGCGTTCTAATTATCGTACAGTGACGAATCCGGCGTGGTTGGATTCGTCTTGACTTATATTTCCTGCAATCTTAGGTGATCAAAAACTGTCCGATCAACTGGAAGAAAGATATTGCCGTTCAAAGTCAACAATACGACCAAAAAAAATTTGTTTTTCCTTTTCGCTCGTATCTTTTTTCCAGTTCACCTGACACTTTTCGGTCATAAGAGTTTTTTGAAATGGAACGGATTTCGAGCATTTAGAAAAAACGCATCCCGATACAGCCATTCCTCGCTCGCCAATCCACGCGCAAAGTTGCTCTGTTTTGAGCGGGGCTATTTTGAAGACGTTAAATCGCGCTCGCATCGTTTAAAATCCATCGTTAAAACGCGTCAAAACGTTGATTTTTTTAATAAAAACCCACCTGAAATAGACTTAAATACATTAATATTTAACAAACAGGCACATTTACACAATAAATAATGTATATTAATCGTTTATTTAAATAAATAAACAACCGAGAAGACGCAATACGAAGAAACGCAGCGCGGAGCGCGAGCGCATCGAAGCGCTGCGAGCGCGATTTAACGTCTTCAAAATAGCCCCGCTCAAAACAGGCGAGGAATGGCCTTATCGGGATGCTTTTTTTAATGCTCGAAATCCGTTCATTTTCAAAAAAGTTTTATGACCGAAAAGTGTCAGGTGAACTGGAAAAAAGATACGCGCCGAAAAGGAAAAATAAATTTTTTTTGGTCGTATTGTCGACTTTGAACGGCAATATCTTTTTTCCAGTTGATCGGACAGTTTTTGATTGCAGGGAATATAGGTCAAGACGAATCCAACCACGCCAGATTCGTCACTGTACGATAATTAGAACGCGAGATATGAGCATTTCAAAAAAAAAGTTAAATCCAAGATGGCGGCGAAAGGGTTAATTTTAGGGGTGCGCAAACTCAATATTAAACTCTCCATGGGAGACCCTTTCGATCGGGGGATAAAAGAAAAAATGTATACAAAATCGCTGGGTCCCTATATAAAAATTTCCTAAATGCACTGGACTAACACTGATATTATATAAGCTGTTAAAACTGTCAGTGACGTACGTTGTCCGCGTGATTCGCGATACGGTATACAAGTTAGCCCTCGTGATTTCGCCGACCTAGATCCTTCATTTGTATGTTAGAGTATAGTATCATTTGATGCGCGATAATTCCCCTTTCTATCAATGCCATTCTTTTTTTTGTTAAAATTGGTGAGCAGGAATCGCCTAAAATGCCCAATACAATGTTAAATGCATATGTTCGAGTTTGAGAACGAACAGACTGTATAGTAAACTGCTCTAGTTGTTATTGCAAATGGTTTTTAAATGCGATTTTAACAAATGCAAGTTAAAAGTATGCTCATAATTCGTCGTGCGGGGTTAGTTATACTACATATTTAACAATAAGCAATTTAATAAACTCTATTTTTGCTATTACTATTTTCAGAAAAGCTGAATAGTTACATGGAAGCACATTATGAATGGTTCCAAAATGACTCCCAATATGGTACAGATGAGTCGAAACGGCCTGGAAAATCTACAACATACGATGAATATTTTAACCTAGAAGGTTCCTTTAGAAAACTAGAAATAGATTAATAAAATGATTTGACTAATCTTGTTGCCCAATAAAGATTTACAAAGTTTTATTTCCACCTTCACCAGCATTTTTTTTTATTAATTTATTGTATATTTCATATAAAAAGAGCTTTTGTAATCAAACGTTGTCATGGTGTTGTTCACAAATTAGTTCTCATTTTGCTCGGTGAAGTTGAAAAGAAGATCTTGCTGGGGTATTACCTTACAAATACAGAAAAGGGAAAATTGATGGTGTATCGATCTATTAATAGGGCCTTTCGTAGCAACGAGTGCGCATGCTCAGTTGTTGAAACTGCATAGTTATCTAAACGGTTCATAGAGCGCGTTTGAGTCAAAAAAATGATCTGGCAACATTGTCCAGCAGGACATCGTCAACTGTCATTTGAAACAAACACAACAACAAAAAGATGGCTACTTCCTTGCCTTTTTATAGTGTTACTTTAAATGAAAATGACGTGCCTGGTCCTTCATTGGGAAATAAGAGATCATCAGAACTGACAAAATTGCAGCTTCAACGGTTTTTAAAGTGTAGAAATGTTTGTACAAGGGGAAATAAAAACGAACTGATTGTGAGGTTAATATAAAATTGTTGCTTCTTATTAAACATTACTAATGCACATTTTTCTTATGTAACTGCCGAGAATCGCGAATTACTAATGCATGTGCAAGAGCAAGTGCAATATTATTTTTATTATTTTAACCGTTTTCACCATTTAACCTAATACGTTTGACAGTTGTCAGTTAATCGCAATCGCCAATGTTGCCACATTTCTGCAAACATTCATAAAATTCACTTTCGCGCGGCGCATGCGCCACTAATATTTCTGTAACGAAAGGCCTTATTCCCCATTTTCTACACGGAGGAATACTTCATTTTGTACCCTTATAAGGTGGGAGCACCCTTACTGGCAGTAGTATTGGAAGATTGAAGTACAAGAGAGAGAGAGAGAGAGAGAGAGAGAGAGAGAGAGAGAGAGAGAGAGAGAGAGAGAGAGAGAGAGAACATAGCCTATGAATACTCAGTTGAACGATTTATAGTCTACTACATTAATAATTAATTTACTATTACAACCAATAATTAAAACGGTAGCCTTTGTTCTAACCATCTACCAGATAATAATAACGCCATTGATCTTACTTCAGGATATTCTCAATCTATAGTTGTAATCATAATAAATAATTCTCATTCCAACAATTCCAGTAACAATATTTACACAATATACAGATTGTCTACTAATTTGTTAATTATTACGAAATAAATAATCATTCCTATATATGTATGTGTATACGTCATGTGCTCTGTTGTTTCTTCTTCGAGCTTGGACTGGTAAGAGACCAGTGAAGATTAGAGGTAAGTGAATTTTGAGCTCGTGGCGCCCTTTGAAGATCTACCTTTAGTTGAACCCCTGTCTTCACTGTAGGTAACCGGCGGGTACTGCTAATTTCCTGGCCTGTTGGATACAGGAGTTGAAGTTCAAGAGGATTGCGTTGAAAATAAAATGAAATAAAATACTTGAATCACTTTTATTTTGTTTTCATTGTTATTCCTGAAGCTTTTCAATCAACTTAGTAGAAATATAAATAGGTTTAGGTTAACTATATATTAAATATTGTAATGAACGCAATTAGCCCTCTAAACGCCGCCGTCGAATGTTCAAGACTGCATGAGTCATCAACATCTGCCAGTGTGGTTCGCCGGCACCTGCATGTGTGATTCATCAGCGTGAGTCATCGACGGCGCGGCAAACAATAGACCATCTAGAAAAATCTAGTGCATTTTCTAGAAGATTGTATGCTGTATATAAACGCGGTCTTACACGGAACGAAGGATTAGTCAACTGCGAGCAATTAGACGCAAGTGGTAATAGATAAATATCTAAATAGAATATAAATGTGTGTGTAAATAGCACAAAATAAATATTGTGATTAAATATAAATAGTTTGTTAATAGTTAGTTTATACTTGTGTTTTGTAATTAGTGAAGATTAAATTAGTGTGTGTTAAGTGTAAATATTTTCTCTTGTGAATAGACGATTTAAACAGCATTTTGTTATTATTTTAAAAAGAACGTAACAATATGGTATGATTTAGTGACTTTATTCTTAAATGGAAAAATCAAAATTTGTAGATGGCAGGGAATGAAACAACCACAGTTAATGAACCACATTAAGCCATAATATTGCATTTTTAATTCAACAAGTACTGTTAAAAGGTCTACTTTTAATTAAGGGTTGTAGAAAAAATATATTATTACTTAAAAATAAAGAATGTTTTTAAAGCACCAGTAATATCACAAAATGGGGGGTGGCGGGGTGAAACGAACCTTGCATCCACCTAGCCTGATCTGATATTCAGGCCTTTCTTTCTAATGAGGTCGTTAAGTATATAAAATCAAAGAATGCTTTTGAGATAAACCTCGTATATTTCGCGAGGCTAGACAAATAGGTAACAAAAGTTACGGTTTTCGAGAACAGTAGGAATAACCAAATGCATTAAGGCTGTCGAGAAGATAAATCTGACTAAAGTGATCGTCAATTGAACCGTCGTGCATAAGCTACATGCGTGCGTAAGCTACATGCAACAGCTTACCTTCGCCTATTGCCAGAGCAGGCAGAGGTGTTAATCCTTAAATAATCGACCACCAACAAAAAAGTTGTAGATAAGCGAACTTGTATCTGTGAGGGAAAGTGTAGAGACATGTGACCACGTAGCAAAGTACGGAAATCCATTCTTTTACTTTTTATATTTCTATTTGTTTGTTAGTTAGTTGTAGTTAGAAAAAAATTGAGATGGCGGACAATTCCTCGTACCTAAGAATAATAATAATAATAATACCGTGCAGTACAAAGCAATTTACAGTACACACTGCTTGGTTAAAAGGCTATAATTCAGTCTGAACGGTTCTTCCATTAGGTGGGACTACGGGGGACTCAACTGAGGAGACGAAACGAGTCAAATAAAGCGTCCCCGACCTTGAACGTTAATTCAAGTTTGAACGTTACTTCTAGATGGCGCTACGATTCTGGACAACGCTGACAGTGTTGACAGATTATGCGATTTATCGCAAATTTTATCGCAAATCTGGCTAATTTTTATGAAACATTGCGACCCATATGGCACTCCAGCGAACTGTCAACAATGGCCAGCGTGGTCTGAGCGTTGTCAAGGACCGAAGCGCCCTCTAACGAAAATTTTTTAAAATACAGGCCATTGGGTACGCAAATGTTTGGAACGCCCATTGCCGATTCGTCTCCTCAGTTGAGTCCCCCGTAGGTGGGACCAAATAGGAATTAATAAGATAAAATCCATATTCCAGTGGCATTTCCATTTGACTAGTTAATCACTATTAAAAAGAATAAATAAAAAAGTAACACTTTTTCCAACCAACAGTTCAAAGTTTTATTTAAACTAACTAAATATAAAAAAAAATAATGTAGATTTCTTATTGGTTGGCATTGTTCTTCAAATACTTTTTTAAACATATACTTTTTTAAACTCGCCAGACGTACTCCTTTATAATTATGAGAGTGCGAACATTATAATCAACATTGTCGAATACCGTTTGTATATAAGACTCGATGTCCACTGTAGCAGGTGCTCATTTCGTCACAGACATTTCAAATTTCATTACTTCCTTATAGGAAGCGCGCTTTCCAAGATTGTGCAGAGTATCCACAAACGATTTAGAGGCAAATCTCAAGTGATCTTCAAGTACTCCTATTTTCAGCTGCAAAAGGAAATATGAAGGACCGTGGGCGAAAAGCTGACATTAAGGCTTGCTCAAAAGTTACAACCTTTCGCAGCACTTGATCAGTTAGTTGCTTCTTTGGTAACAATAGCTCTTTCATGAAGGTTCGCAGTGATTCTGATACCTAGATCTTGTCCGTCCCTTGCCATTTTTTCAGAAGGATAAAAGCTTGTTTCGTAAACCTTTGCGCAAGTCTTAATGTAAGAGCTGCTGCTGTCTTAATTATTCTTAGCGTTTCACTTTTTCCACCTGTCTAAGTACCATTTATCAATCAATATCTTCTAAGCGAGTCCTGTGAAACAGACGATAGTCCTGCACCCAGATAATTCAGTGAAAGTTAGAGTCTCCGTAACTTTCTTATAATTTTCTCTTTAGGTACAGTTCTTTATACAGCTCTTGGGAATGATTGTAGTATCTAATTATTGCTGTTAGTTGTGACACAGTGTACTGGCACTCATCTTCCATAGCACTCTATAGATGATGGAATAGCATTTCAAAGCCTGCCTGCTTTCCAGGGTCTTCCTACCTGCCGCTTGCATTCATCTTCCTTCTGCAGCCACAAGATCCGTCAGTTTTCAGCTTTAAATTAAAATTTACAGTATCTCCAACAAGGACCGGAAAGAAAGAGTCGAGAAATACCCCCGTTACAATCACTTTCAATATGCTCGTCCGAAGATCCCCTCCCCACGTTATGTTACGTAATATTTAAATATTCCAGAGTATATCTCGTAGTATTATTTACATTAAGATGAGTAAAATTAAAAAAAGATTAACTACCTAGCTCAATTTTCAACAGTTTTAAAAGTATCTTATATCTGGGCTATCTAACTTTCGGTGAGGTCATCTACGAACATTCCTGAAAACACTGGAAAAGGTCCCGCTTTGTTATTATAAATGTTCGGGTTGCAGTAGAAAATCAGCTGTTTGCACTAGACTAAATATGCTTGAATTACACCGTGGATACGAGTTCTTGCAAGGATTATACGTCTTACTGAGGTTAAGATTTTTCATCTATGAAAACAGTTCTAGCTATTGCTCACAACACAGGTTATGAAGTTTATTAAATAATAATCCCATTAAGGTATTTAAATAATCTGATGAGAATATGCAGCCAAACTAATAGGGTACTTGCACAAAAAATAAATATTTCCATCAAAAATAAATATTTTATCAATTTTTTCTTTTTCTTTAAATGTGCGTAAAGTAGGACGACGTTGAATAGCTTTGCACACTCCTCGCGTGATACTGGCATAAATGGATTTTTTTATTTTTTAGATGTAGGTATATGTGTAAAATGTCTAGCCGAAAAATTTTCAAGATTCCTGTGTGTGTTAATTACTTTATTTTTGAAGTAGCAGAATAATTGCTCGAAATTGGTTTTTCTAATGTAATGGGTTTAAGATAATAATAACAATATCGATAGTGATGCCTTCCGTATTACTCGACCTTAGACAGTTAACACCTCAATATCGTTAGAAGATTCTACGAAAATTATGGCTGAATTACATTTTTAATTGTTATTAAACGACCTTAATGGTATATATTATTTTCGATTTTCTAATAATCGGCAATGCAATCAACACTCTCAAAGCAGTAAGCTGAAGATTCATCAAGAGTATTTTAATTGGTAGAAAAGTTTTTAGTCTATGTACTTATTTATTTTGTTTTTAAATTGTGTTCTTTTTTCAGATAAAATGGCTTTGGCAGGAATTGAGCTTTTAAAGCTGCCATGTTCATGAAGCTCGCTGGGGATGCCGGTCTTGAGGGTCTATAAGCCTTCAACGAGATTTTGCTACAAAGCGGAGGAGTGGGCCTTGCCGAAGAGGTGCGTGATCGGCTCGAGCTCGTTATTCAGCAAGGGCTCGCTGTTGTGGAGTTGGTCCACGATTTTTCCAGACTTGTAGAGATACCCCTCGGAGGAGAGCAGCTTGCATATACCCGCATAGAGATTCGAGCTCCTCAACATACGGAGGCCGACGACCCTGAGCAGTCCGATGATGAGGGGTATGGCTCGTTGAGCGACTCAGATGATGAGGATATGGACATACTCGTAGATGATTATGAGTGGGACGTAGGGTGCGCGGAGCAGACCACACGGCGCTCACCCGAAGAAACTGGCTGGACTCTACCCAATCCCAGATATCCTGGGTAAAGGGCGATATAGTCACAATAAAATGTGTGGTAGAGTGTCACGTAAGTGCTCTCGACGGGGACTCATGAACGTTGAGGAGGAAGCTCTTCTAACATGAGTACCGGTGTGGGTGGATTGGATACTCGCCTGAAGGGGAAGCCAATTATGGAGCACCGCTGGTCGCCCGCTGTTTGGACAAGCCTGATGGAAGGGAATTCAAGTGAGGTTTATCCTGGTCGGAGGGGGTAATCTTCGGCCGATAGGAAACTGCATGCCACCAGCCAGAAGGATTCAGAGACGAAAGTAAGAGGATCACGCTTTGACTGTCAGATCCAGTCCAGTGATCCAAAGAAATTGTCTCGAGCCGCTGGACTTAAGGAGTATTGAAGCGAATACATAGACCCTCAATGCTCAAGACAACTTCACCTTCCAAAAAGGTACACACCGGGGTTCGATATAGTTAGTTTGCTAGAGGAACCAAACGAAGCTCTGACGAGGGCACACTAGGCCTATAACTGGTAGACCGGGGTGACATAACGGTTCAAAGCCTGCCACATTGAGGTTGGTTTCGGTCGGGCAGTGGTCCCATAAAAGTATGGGGAAAGTCCGAAGCTGGACCAGAGGCCGTCTCCTATGCCGAGAGAAGGGGTCCCGACGAGTGAGTACGTTTATAACTCCGGTACTAGCCTGGAGAGCTAGTAGAGGTCTGGATAGGTATACCTCGCTCCCACCAGTGTGTACTGGTAGCTTCTGCAATAGCATTAGCGCGCTAATTGAGCGTATCTCAATTCGTGTCTCCGAAAGGGGGACCGTGGTTTTTAGCTTCTAGGTAAGCCACGTTAAAATAACGCTGCCCGCTACAGTTAGTTCTGGGCACAGTGCAGTTATATACAGTTATGAGTGGGACGATGATGACGTCTAGGGAGACTCTCTTTTTGGAAGTATTGGAACTTTTGGTATTGTGGGAAGTTTTTGTTTTGTGAAAAAAAATAAATTTAATTAAAAAACGTTATAAGCAATGTAACTGTTTTTAATGATTTTTTTTAATTTTTAGTTTAAAATAGGGTTGCTCTACCTTCGAGAAAACGGTTTTTTTCAAAAAAAAAAAAAAGCTACTGTAACGCATCATTTTATGTAAACCCTCGTTGATAAATTAAAAATTGACGGAGATTTTAATTATTAAATAGCAGAAAGGTTCTATGAAACATTATAATGAGAGGTTTCCAGTGTGCGACGTTTCAATTGGCGATAGTCACTTTAGTCAGCTTTAGGTTCTCGACAGCCTTAATGCATTTGGTTATTCCTACTGTGTTATCGAAAACCCTAACTTATATTTACCTATTTATCTAGCCTCGCGGAATATATGAGGTCTATATCAAATAACAGACATTCTTTGATTTTATATACTTAACGGCCTCATTAGAAAGAAAGTCCTGAATATCCGATCAGGCTAGGTGGATGCAAGGTCCTTTTCACCCCCTCCCCCATTTTGTGACATACTGGTTCTTTTAAAACAATCTATTTTTAAGTAGTAATATTTTTTTACAGCCCTTATTAAAAGTAGGCCTTTTAACAGTACTTGTTGAATTAAAAATGCAATATTATGGCTTAATGTGGTTCATTACTTGTGGTTGTTTCATTCCCTGCCATCTACAAACTTTGATTTGTTTCCATTAGAAAATAAACTTACTAAATCATACCATATTTAATATATAGTGTAACGTTCTTTTTAAAATAATAACAAAAATGCTGTTTAAATCGTCTATTAATAAAGAAAAGATTATTTACAATGCACTTAATTAAAAACACTATAACTATAAACTATTTAACGAACTATTATCTAAATGCTAGGTATTTACAAATTTATTTGAGGACTATTTATATGAAAACTATTTATGATTACAACAATTATTAACTAATTATTCAGAGTACATTTCAACACAACGCCGGTCAAACATTAATTGCCCCCTTCTACTCGCGACTCAATTTATATCTTTCATACGATGACTCATACATCTAGAATGTTCGATGACGTGTTGATGAGTCATACATGCAGCTGTTGATAAGTCACGTCGATGAGGCGTGTCGATGAGTCATACTTGCAAGTGTTGATTGATGAGTCATACATGCAGGTGTTATTGATGAGTATACAGTTGATGACTCATACATCTAGAATGTTTGATGACGTCATATGTGGGTTTACTATTCGTTACAATAGTTAATCTAAACCTCTTTATATTTCTACTAGGTTGATTGAAAAACTTCAGGAATGACAATGAAAACAAAATAAATGTGATTCAAATATTTTATTGCATTTTATTGTCAACGTAATCCTCTTGAACTCCAACTCACTTGGTCCGACGTTGCTCCAGCTTCTCGATTCTGTGACTTGAGTGACTTTTTTCACGATCGTCAAAATAACCATTTACAGTCTCAATCACTTCTTTATTCCACCGAAATATCTTATACCAACCTGAATTATTTTGAGTGTTGGGAATAGGTGGCAAAAGAGCAAAATAAGGCGAATAAGGTGGATGCTTTTCAAAAACAAACTGTTTGACGGATTCATTGAATACCAATAGTCAATAAAAGTATTTGGGGAAAAGTCACCCGCTAGTGGTGATTTCGGAAACTATTCAGACTATCCTCTCATTTAAATAAATTTACAGTGGTTGTAAAAAAGAAAGCGTATAAGGTACGTGTAAGTTATTTTGTCCTTTACGTAAGGTTGCTTCACTCGGTTATGCCCCGTTTCGCAAACTTTCGTACTCCAAAAATACTACTTTTATCTCTCACTTACATATATGTATATCATAAATAACTATTAAATTTATGGCTCTACTAGGATTTTGATAGAACTTTTGTTTCCACTTTCTATGTAAATGACACTTTATAGGCATTTATGGTAACTAAGTAATAGTGTATTACATTACAAGTCATGAAAGTGAAACTTTGCAGAAGAGGAGGCTTATTGAAGAGTACGAGGATGCGTAGCATCCGAGTATCTCTTTAAAGCCTCCGAGTCAAGCAGAGACACTTTCATGACCAGTGATGTATTATATTTTTTCTGAAATCGTTTTTCAAAACTAAAAATAGATTTAAACTGAAAAAATATATCAACATCAGAGTCGTATGAGAAGTTTATTAACTTCTATCCAACTTAACTTATAATCCATGACAATGAATCAACAACAAATCAAAAATATTTTGTTGTATTTGATTGTTAGTGTTTTTAATTATATTAAATAAACGTTTCATAAGATAAGTGACGATTTCTAATTCAATTGCAGTCTAAAAATGACAGATGAGTCTTGTAAAGTGACAGGAGTCTTGTAAAAATCATGAAAGTGACTAGTCTTTAAAGTGACACTTTCCTGACCAACCTGAGTTCTGTCATGACAAGCTTTCTTGACGATTTCAGAAAAATGAGTAATTACAGCTACAGCTACACTTTTACGGGATCCTAAAAGCGACTTGTAAAATTCTACAATGCTCATCAACAAAAAGCTAATGAAAACTAAGTTTAGTTAAACTCTAGCTATAGTTGTCCCACCACATTTTATTACAAAAGGTCTTTTTATATGAAATATACAATAAATTAATAAAAAAATGCTGATGAAGGTGGAAATAAAACTTTGTAAATCTGTACTGGGCTCACTGAATTATGGAGGCTCGCTCCTTCGTCGCTCGCCCCCACAAATTTTCTAGGTCGCCCATAAAGATTCATTTACCAATTTTATTGCTTACAAAGAAATAAAATTAGAATTTTGTCTTTTATGTGCTTAAAATAACACAAGAAAGAGTAGAACAAGATTAGTCAAATCATTTTATTAATCTATTTCTAGTTTTCTAAAGGAACCTTCTAGGTTAAAATATTCATCGTATGTTGTAGATTTTCCAGGCCGTTTCGACTCATCTGTACCATATTGGGAGTCATTTTGGAACCATTCATAATGTGCTTCCATGTAACTATTCAGCTTTTCTGAAAATAGTAATAGTAAGAATAGTGTTTTTTAAATTGCTTATTCTTAAATATGTGGTATAACTACCCTGGACGACGAGTTATGAGCATACTTTTGTCCTGCATTTCGTATTTAAAAACCATTTGCAATAACAACAGTCGATAAATGTTAAAACTAAACTAGAGTAGTTTACTATACAGTCTGTTCGTTCTCAAACTCGAACATATGCATTTAACTTTGTATTGGGCGTTTTTGGCGATTCCTGCTCGCCAATTTTAACAAAAAAAAAGATAATGGCATTGACAGAAAGGTGAATTATTGCGCATCAAATGATACTAATAATAATAATAATATTAAGGGTTCGACTTTTCTTTTAAAATACTAATTTAAAAGTTGACTGTTAAAAAAAAGTTAAATATGATAAGTCGTGAATCGAAAGTAGTTATCAAATACTGTAAAACTTATTTATGAAAAAATGAATAATTACACCAATCAAAAAAATAATTGTTATGGTAAAAACCTTTTACAGTGGCGTTAGATTGCGGAGTGTTAGAAACTCCTAGAAATTGTTGTTTGCCGTTAATTGTAATACCAGACCTGTACCTTCTGTAAGCAAAAAATATGTACAAACATTTGAACGATCTCCGATGTCATTACTTTAATATTTATTGATTTAGTATATTTAGATGTTCTGCAAAATACATAAAAGTAAAATGTACAATGTTAATTGCCTATGATCGACTTTGAGAGTGGACACTCGGTATATGACTTAATTATCAGTGGCGTAACAACCACCCCGCAACGCCTGCAATGCGGGAGACAAAAGGAGCCCTCACACGATCAAAATTGTTTTTTGTTTAACTTGATTATTTTCTTATGATTTTACGTTGATACAATGAATAGAAAGTAATGTCAATTTTATGAAACCATAATACAAACTTGTTAAAGAATCTCAGGTCTCATTATACGAACCAGAATGAATTAATTCCCATTTTAGACCGTCTTATAAGCATATTCGGACTTCATTGCGAGGTTCTTCAAACGGCCTTCTTAGATACCCTAATTGTCATCTTAAACAGCCCCAAATCTAGTTATTTTCTTAGAATCTAAATGGAAATATAGGTTACACGTACGACTATACGTGCTTTTTGTAATTTTGTAAAACAATAACATCAATATATGAAATTTCATTTCTGTATGTAAGAATGAAGTGCACCCATCCGATATCATTTTTATTCCTGCGTTGTTAGAAAGGTTGTGTGGATATTCTAAGTTTATTTTATGATTTCTATTTTGTTCTTTTTGTAAGAATGCATAACAAACGGGAACATCCATGTGGCAGTCAATAACGAAAATTACAAAGAGGCTCATTATATTTTTCAGCCCTTATTTTTGTTATTGTTAGAGACGTTTCGTATAAAAGTTGTATTGTGGTACCCATGCCATGCAGACTCATCAAACAATCACGATGCGCGAAAGAACTATATTTTAAATTTCCAAATGTATTAAGTTGTTACTTTGTGGTTGGAGTGACCCAGAGAAAAATTTGAAATATTGAAATTGAAAACTTGTATGAAAAATTGTATTATGATTATAATATTTATACTGACTCATACTTATTTCAGAATGTAGTCAGCTACACATTTACATTTTTTTACAAACAAGCATTGTCTTGTGCGGTATCCAAAATTAAATTTACAATGCTGATTAACGAATGTTTCTTGTGGTTCTGATGAATATCAGCTGTACATTTTCTATGAAAGTCATTTCTGTCCAACCAACCGACATCCTTTTTCTTATAATAACCGTGCGACGATACTTTATAGAAAATCCCTGTCGACCTCAGTTCAACAAATCAATGAAATTATTTTTATCTCACCAGAAGAATTATGCGTCTTCACCAAAAGTCCCACAACTCACAAATCACCTTTCGAAGCATGCTCGATAGTTGCGAAAATTTTGAAAAATAATGTAAATTCAAGATTACGTAACAATTATTTTAATTCAAAGTTTTTCAAACTTAATAACAATAAATGGAATTACAATTTATAGCATACCTGTTAATTTAGTTAACGGACCTGCATCTCCACCATAGTCATCGGGAAATATAGTTTGAGGAATGACTTTAAAAAGCTGTTCATCACTTGAATAAGTATGTATCTAAATAATTAAATAATAATCACAAAAAGAAAATGCAGTTGTTAAAAGTTATTTGTATGCCAAGGCCGGGAAATCTCTTTCTAACGTATCGAGGGAATAATTGTCGCCGAGGCAGGACAATCTCGAGGACGCTAAAGAATCTCGCGTACAAGCATAAAAAATATGTTAATTACAAATTCTACTGCTTTTAAAAACCAACAGTTCTATTCATTGGAAATAGAAGGTGGCCTTCATGTTGCAGCATTTCTATGAAAATGACATAAATAATAGTTATCTATGGTACAAGTGAGTTAAGTAAGATATTAACCACGAACGAAAAACACCCTCGAGGGCCGGTAGGCCCGAGTTGGATAATTTTTCTGAGTGAATAATATCCTTAACTCACGTGTGCCTTACAAAGTTTTATCCAACACCTCTTTATTTAAGTTTAAAAGTTTTAATATCGAATTTGCAATGTATAGTTAGTCTGTAGTACGGTAATAAATTTAATACTCTAGCGCGATGACTGGATTTTAATAATAGTAAGCTGGTGATTGGTTGCTACCTATAATAGCAGCCAATAACCATTCTAAAGTGGGTAACAATGTTTTTCTACCCACAAGTTAGTAAACTTCAACTTTAATTGCTTACAAACATCAAGATTTAGCCCTCTTTATTTAGAGGTATTGGATAAAACAATTAATTTTATAAAAAATTGTAAAAATATGTGGAGATACTGACACTAACTGACACATCGCGTACAGTTGCACAAAAAATATTTTTAGTAGAGAAAACTTACCCTATTGCGAAATTTACTTGAAAGAAATGATGAAAAGATATTTATAGCAAATTGCGCATACGAAGGAATATTTAGAAAATGGATTCCTTTAACTCTTGAAGGATAAGCCTTCTGAAGTAAAGTTACTATTGTTTTTAAAACAATTGGAGTCCATTGCGCCATATACTTTTTGGACACATCTTTACAATCCATAATAACTTCTTGTCTAGTCACTGTCAGTCCATCGTCTTCGTAAATCATTACGTCTGATAACATTAGGATTGCTTTCATACAGTTCTTGATTGTGCATTTGTCTGGATCGCTATTTTTAGCGATAATTAGTACTCTTGTAGGAGTTATTGGTGATTCTCTTGGTAACAACGTAAAAAGACTGAAAAGCATTTAAAAGATTAGTCTTCAAAGTAGATTATTATAAAAACTATTACTTTAGTTTGTAGAGTTGCTGGAGTTCAGGTAATAATGGGTTTCTATCTGTAAAATAAAATGAAGCAATAGAGCGCATGGTGTAATATAAATCGAGTTTTTCTTTGGTTCTCTGTAGACTAAATTTACAACCGCGTAGAAACGCGATGATCCATTGTGGGTCTGAAACGTGAATACAAATGAAATACACGAGTATATGTAGCTCTAGAATATGCATAAATTAAATTCCCAGTTTGATTTAAAGTTAGCATAGGTATATAAGGTATATGCTATAGCTATTACGTATCTTGACCAAAATTGCTGCACTAAAAACTTCATATGCCTATATTTGTGAACATGGGTGTTTCGATCATCAAGAACTGTAGGATCAGGTAGATTCATCACGATCTTCCGATTAAGTAGTGTCCAGGGGTTAACACTTCCAGATCTTCTGGGTCCTCCGTAAGAGAATACAAAGGCCGCGAATTTAAAATTGACTCTATTTGTACAACGACTGAATAAAAGTCTTCGTAAGACAATTTACTATCATGCATAATTCTTTTAAGATGATATTTCATCAAACGAACTGCCGATTCCCACAAGCCACCGAAGTGTGGTGAACGTGGGGGAATAAAATGCCAAGTAATTTTATTATCAAGTAAGAAATTTTTAAATTGTGGATCGTTGACTCGTTTTACAAATCCACTCAGCTCTTTGTTTGAGTTGTCGGGATATACATGTGAACAAAGGCCACGTCGAGAAATAAATCTTTTGAATGCATTTAAGAAACTGTCAGTAGATAAATCAGACACTACTTCCACGTGTACAGCCTTTACAGATAAACAAATGAAAATGCAAATATAGACCTTGACAAACCTTCTATTGCGTAACTTAGTTTCTTTGATTAGGAAAGGTCCTGCGTAATCTACCCCCACATACTACAAACGGTTGTGATGGTGTTACCCTATGAGTGGGTAAATTACCCATTTTCTGAATTCCTCTCTTGGGGTTCGCGCGAAAACAAGTAACGCATTTTCTCAGAATGCTTCTTATGGTACGTCGACCACTTAAGGGCCAATAATGGTTTCTAATATTGGACAAAATGGTTTGTGTACCAGCGTGTAAATCCTTTAAATGTTGGTGTCTAACTATTAAAGTAGTTATATAATGTTTAGCTGGGATTATCACTGGATATTTAGCATCAAAACTGAGATTTGAGTTTTTAAGTCTACCGCCTACTCGAACGAGGTCATTATCATCCACAAACGGATGTAAATCAAGAAGTTTGCTATTTCGTGGAAGAGGAACACAATCCATTAAACATTTAATTTCAGCATGAAATTCTTTAGCTTGCACCACTTTAAGAATGCATGACAACTATGGTTAATTTCATCAACCGTTAAGTCGCCTAATTTACGTAATTCTGCTTTGACCCTAGTATTTTTTGTAAAACGTAAGAGGTAAGCGACTATTCGTAATAATTTCGTAAAAGGCGAATATTTAAACAATATGTTGTCATCTAGTATCTCGGTAGTAACTAGTGAAACATTATTTAGCTTTATTTCAGGAATAGTGTCATTTTTATTTTAAACTTTGTATTTAGGCCAAAAACATTCATCTAAATATAGCCAGTTCGGACCATCGAACCATGCAGCAGATGATAAAATTTCATCGGGATTAATACCGCGAGATATCAGATCGGCAGGATTAGAATCAATAGGCACATGACGCCACTGGCTAACATTTGAAAGTGATTGGATCTGAGATTTGCGATTTGATACAAATGTTTTTAGCCGACTTGGATCACAAGCTGCCATGACAGTACTATGGTGGAATCACACCAATAATGAATCGCATTTGCTTCAATCTTAATAGCTTTGACAACTGTCTGACATAACTGCGTTGCTAATAGAGCACCGCAAAGTTCTAATCGAGGCAGCGATACCGTCTTCAAAGGGGCTACACGTGATTTTGCGCATGCTAGTCTAACCAAAGTATCGCCGCTTTGGTTCCGTGACCTTACATAAACACATGTGCCATAAGCAACTTGCGAAGCGTCAGAAAAACAATGAAATTCCACAGTAATGAAATCCCGTATCAAAATATGTCGTGGAATATGAACACTGTTTATAGCTCCAATTTTATTATAAAACTTAAGGCACATATCAAGTAAGGGATCTGGAATTTGATCATCCCCACCCAATTTTAGTTTGCCACAATTTTTGTAAAATAATCTTGGCTCTTACAATAATACGACCTAATAATCCCAGGGGGTCAGAAATTCGACTTACTATTGATAGTATAATGCGCTTTGTAAAGAAGCCCACTTTATTTGAATTATGAGTAAATAAAAATTTATCAGTTTTAGAACTCTGGTTATCTTTAACGGCATATTTATCGCTTGTCAGCTCACCGTTATCTTGAAAATAATTTAAAACTCTTTCGTCGTTAGAAGCCGATTGCCTCAGAATGAAGCCGGCGGAACATAAAATACTATTAACGTTTTTTAGTAGCTCAAAAGCAATGCCTATAGTTTCACATCCCGATAACCAATCATCCATATAAAAATCGGATGCTAAAGATTCACAAGCATAAGATAATTTGCCATATTTTCTAACGAGAGCTGTTTTAGACAACGTGTCGCGAGAAAGCTAGCGGGTGCAGTGTAGTATGTGGCGGTATTCAATCTATAATGGGTTAACTCACTAGTTGGATCTGATCGCCAAACAATTCTTTGATATTCTCGGTCAGTTTCTTGTACATTGACACATCTATACATTTTTGCGATATCAGCAGTAAAAACAATTGAATGAGTTCTAAATCTTAAAAGTATCCAGAATATAGGTTCCTGTATACAAGGCCCGACTTTAAGGACATCGTTAAGTGATAAATTTGAACTTGTCTTCGATGACGCGTAAAAACTACACGCAATTTAGTTGTCACCGAAGATTCTTTAATTACACAATGATGTGGTAAATAACAACTTCTTTTATTTAGTATTTCGTTTGAATTAATTTGTGACATATGCCCTAGTGTTATATATTCGTCGATAAATTCTTGATATTTTTTCTTTAAATCTGGATTCTTAGATAATTTCCGCTCTAAACCTTGAAATCTTTGAATAGCTATTTCACGAGATTCACCTAACTCTAAGAAGTTATCTTTGACGATTTAACTTCCCATGGACATCCATAGAACGTCCGACCCAGTATAATCAAAAGTCTATTACGTCTGTTGGACGTATAATGGATGCTTTTAAAACGTCCGCCCGGGACATTTTAAAAACGTCGCAAGTTCGTGACATTTGGACTGCCAGTGGACGTCCATGTAACGTCCCACGTTGTATAAATCGAACGTCTATTACCACCCTTGGACGTTTTTAAAACGTTCGTCAATTTCTTGGAAGACGTACGCAAAACGTCCATCTGGAAAGTTTTAACAATGTCCAACTTTGTGACATTTGGACTTCCCATGGACGTTCATATAACGTCTCACGGACTATAACCGATCGTCCGTTGGAAGTTCATTAAGTCCTCCGAGGACATACAAAGACGTACGCAAAACGTCCGCCCGGGACATTTTAAGAACGTCGCAAGTTCATGACATTTGGACTTCCCGTGGACGTCCATATAACGTCTCACGTAGTATAAATCGAACGTTTATTACGTCCCTTGGACATAATATGGACGTTTTTAAAACGTTCGTCAAGTTCTTGGAAGACGTACGCAAAACGTCCGTCTGGAACGTTTTAATAATGTCCAACTTTGTGACATTTGGGCTTCCCATGGACGTTCATATAACACCCCACGGACTATATCCGATCGTCCGTTGGACGTTTATTAAGTCCGCCGAGGACATTGCTCAAACGTCCATCGGACGTCGGTGTGCTATTAGGGAAGTAGACGATACCAGAACGGTTTTGATATTAACTAATGTTAAATAGCCATAGACCATAAGGTCGATCTACATTCAGGTTGCTAACATTAATCTTTTGTTTTCTAAGCTTACTAATATTTATTAAGCATTAATCCTACAGTTGCCAGTAAGCGAAAATCCCATAACGTTAACTTTCGCTTCGAAAATTTGAAGCCATGGCTTCAAATTTTCCAACAATTTTGCAAAATATGCAAGCAGCACAGTTTCCGAATATGAATTTACCCGATTATCAGCCAGCCCTCTATTCCATGAATTTTGCATAGATTTCTTCATACTTCGTTTTCGATTTTTTTGGCAATAAGTCCGCAGAGGTTGTCTCAGCTTGATTTACTATTTCTGGTGGAGTATTGGGAAGATCTAAATCACAGCAGGCAAAGAGGTTAAAATTAGTAGATAATTTTCGTCTGTGGAGCGAAAGTTAACGTTATATGGGATTTTCTCGTACTGGCAACTGTAGGATTAATGCTTAATAAATATTAGTGATCTTAGAAAACAAAAGATTAATGTTAGCAACCTGAATGTAGAGTAGTTGGAAAATAAATAATAATTGAAAAGTCAAATATTTATTCTTTAAGATCAATTACAAGGTACATGGTTAAAGAATAACATAACAGTAACGGAAATCAAATTTTTGCTGGAGTATTCGGTAACGAAAAATGTCTTTTTATAAAGGGTCGTAGAAAAATAACTTTAAGTACTACATGCCACTAGATATGACACCGCATAGAAAGGGAAAAATCGTGTGAGATTTTCCTGTTGGAATAGTCGTACATACTTAAAACCTACCTTTAAAAGATAAATGTGAAACAATAAATTGTGCTTAAGACTAAAAGTAGCTGAAAGATTCTATGTGAGCTGTTTTAAAAGTATATACCTAAGATTAAACATTTAAGGAAATTTTGGATGCAGAAAAATATGATGAAAATGTAAAAGTTGATAGATTTTAATGTACAAAATTATTTGCAACGATAACCTCAAAACTTGACTCAACGTCCATTTACTGCATTAATTTGTTTTCATTCGAACAACAAACGAAATACTGGTACCAACTTAAGACAACGTTGTCACTTTTTCGCTACTCTAGAACCGTATAATTTATTTATATTCTAGAGAGATTTTTTTTTATTATTTAGTGTTGACATAGTAATATTATTTTATTTTTACTAATAAAAAGTAAACTTGAATAAGATTTCTGATTAGAAACATAGTTTTTTTTCGTCATTTATTACGTTCTTAAATTTGGACTAGACATTCAAAAGTTAATCTCTGACTTAAAAAGACTAATAATTAATTAAAAACATATATAAATAATAACTAAACTGCTTTCACATGCATTCTAATAAAACTAGTATCGTTAGAGCCATTATTTGAAGCAAAACTATGTAATTACCTTAGGTAATTACTTATATTTGTCAAAATAGCACAGCTCCATAACTTTTGACACAGACTATTCCACCACACACTTCCTTAATAATATAAAATAGGAGTTTTAGTTTCCCTTCTTTCTGTGAACATGTTTAAGAATATGTTATTTATGAAATAAGAATATATTAATGTGTAATATATTGTAGAATATATAAGAATTTTAAAAGTACGCTATTCTGCATTGTTTTAAATCGGTCTCTATTTTAAATTTGGCGGATAATTTTGCCCCAAAATGGTGGACCTTTGCGGTACATACTTTACATTTGGATGTTGTACAGCGCATCTATATTTATTGGTGTGTGTCAATAATCTAGTTATAGACCTATTTTTATCGATTTATATAGCACCATCTAGTAATTTCTACAACTCTGTTATTGCACTCCGTGCCCTACCGACATCGAATGCTAGTAAGCGTAAGCGTAAGCGTCGACAATTACAAGTGAATATCTATCTTTTATCACTTTCTATTCGTTAAAGTTCGGGAACCTTACTAATAACTCTTCTAAATATATCGGACAACTTTTTAGTAATTGTTGTTGCGTTAATTCCTTGGAATTACATAACAAACAGTTTATTAATTTATTTAAGCTCGCCATTTATTCGACAATCAAATTTTAAAAAATACGAATGATAGAGACCCTTCAATTAGAGTCTGGCCAATGCGTTGCCACGGTACCCGCCATTTTATATCACAATATTTTTAATATAAAATTTTGATTTTGACATCCTAATTATGTAATTTTACTGCTAAATAATATTTTATATAAAAAATCCACTGTTTCCTGATTTTTAATTGAGTCAAATACCGTTTCTGTACTTATTTATACGTATTTCTCTACTTTTCAGATTTGGCGCCGCGTGTTGTGATATAAAATGGCTGCCTTGCGCCACCTTTCTTTCCTTTTTCTCTCTCTTACTAATGTAGGCTAGATTTTCTATTTCAAAAACGACAGCTTTCGAATGATCGCGTAGAGGCAACACTTCTTTTATGGCAACAAAACAAAAGGGTGCATAAGTTTTTGTGTCGTAACGAAGCGATATTCGATATCTACAGCAGTGGCGTGCGGTCCATGGAAGCAATGCTTCCTTTGAGAATTTATTAAAAATAAAAACCAATGCTAACAAAAATATTTTTATAAAATTATGGTTATCGTTTAATTAAATTTGTAATATTTAATTAACTTAAAGCTCAATATCAATTCCGTACAGCAAAAAGTAGAATTATTTAGAGTACTATTTTAAATTAGGCTTATTAAACTTGCACGGAAAGGTAATACCAATTCAAATGTGTTACATACACTGCATATAAGCACTGATTTCGTTGCTTATAACTGCTCTTCTCCTAGCCTTGGCGTGGATCAGTGGGCGTGATGATACAGACGATGATGTCAACATTGTTTGGCCGTTATTTTTATAGTGCTTCATGTCCAAATGTTTATTTTAATTTGGTTATTTGTTCGATTTAGTGTTTAAATTTAATGGTACTTAAGTAATGTAAATCTGCGAATGAGACTGTATTTTGTCACATTTTATTATTTCAATTTATATAAGTTGGATTTTTTTTAAAGACAAATAATTCTATTTAGTTTGCCTGTATGCAAATTTAAAATTGCATTATCGTCACGACTGCAAATTCAACTGCTTCGGTGAAAGGCTCGAGTAGTTTCGATACATCCGAATCGGGACATTTTTTTGTGAAGTTTGTAAATTATTAATAACGAATTTTCCGCATACAGTTTTGGAAAGAAATTACAAATTATTAAGAAAGGCAGATCAAAACCAGAACTTTCAAAATTTAACAACAAAGATTAAAACCTGCATCGGTATTTTGCTAAGACCGGAAAATCGAGTTGAATTATAAATATATAGGTAGTAGTAGTTTTTTTTAAATAAAGAATAATAGTCAACAAATTCCATAAGTATAAAGTGTAAAAGTTCTTTTACTTAATAATTATAACACTGTTTTTTATTGTACCTAACAAGGGCGGATCCATAGAATTACTTTGTGGGGGAATTCTTTGGAAAAATTATTGTTTTAATAAATAATTAAACAAATATTATTTGTTTCTATTCTATGTATACTTATTTCTAAATTTGGCGGAGGGAATTATTCCCCCCGTGAATCCGCACCTGTACCTAGGTATATTAAAATTAAAATCGTGATTGCTTCCCTAGCCTAAATTCTCACCGCACGCCACTGATCTATAGTACACCACTCCTGACCTAGCATCACTACTGTAAAAAAGAAAACCTGGCAACGCTGTCGCTGTCGCCCGTCTCACAACAATAATAATAATAATAATAAATATCTCTCCGCCATCAATTAAATTACCAAATGTCATGTGAGTACTCTACCAGCTGATCCTAATTATTATTAATATTGTGAACAGTAATAATACCTACATTTTCTATTAGTAATAGTATACTCAATTTTCAAGTAATAAGATTCTCTTGATCCAACTGAAACAAAAGAAGAATGTGTGAAACTACCAATTCCCCTGACGAAAACAACAAAACCAACAATTCAATGGAAGCTACTGATGAGAATAGTATAGAAATAGATGCTGGGGACATTTATGAGGACGAAGAAATTGATGATGATGATGATGATGAAGACGATGATGATTTAAGTATTGAAGGTTTGTTGAAGACTTTTATTCTATTTAGGGTAATCTTGAAGTTTAGGCAACCAGAAGGTAACAGTTGTAGGTATGAGCATTCTTCTCCAGTCTAACAGGGGCGGATTAAGCGTCTGGCAGGGGCCCTGAGCTCGATAGGTTCTAGTCAAAAAGTGACACAACAGAAAAAGCGAAAGATGTAATATTAAATAGTACATTGTTAAAAAAGTCTAAGGAACAAATGTATTTTGACTCGTAAGAATACTTTTATTGTTATAATTTAATAAATGTGGGCCACTAATTATTTGTCATAATTATACTCATTTGTTTTATGTTTTGTTTGTTACTAATCACAATTATTTCAATATTGAGCGAAGTTTTAAGATTTTTCCTACATTTCTACATGATTATTGTACATTACTTGTTATGTTTTCAAAAAAACCTCAAATTGGTGTCCGAACCCGAACTCATCGCAGATGACTGTATATACAATTATAATAATAGTAAATTGCCAGTAATACGAATATATTGGGTGACATAGAAAGTATTGCCTACTACATACTTCAGTTATTAAAAAAAAGAGACGCTTCAAATTCTGATGAAGTAACAATGTCACTTTAAAAAGGGTTGTAAATATCAACTAAATCATAGCAACCAGAATCATAAATGCTGGTAACTTAAGCAATTGTTTTGGAAACAAAAGCTTAAGTTAGTAAATTGTTCAGTTATCAAAATGTCGACACGTGAATTAGACATATGAAAAAAGATTGTGAATACATTCCTTGAAGATTCTGATTCATCATGTAGGACTATAAGTAAACAATTGGGTCTCCCGGAATCTACAGTTATCAATGTACAGTTGTGATCATGCACTAAGGAACAATGAAAGAACCATGACACCAATTTTGCAGTTTTTTTGTACAATGTAAATGTAAGTTTATTATATGGTAATCAAAAACGATTCATTTTGCAAGTTTATAATTGCTCAGTTAATAAATCAAGTCAAATTACTATTACTCAACAATGTTTACATAAGACTATCACCGAAAGTGTTATTATAGTGTATGATATAGCATTGTGCCTCCTACCAAGTATTTATGATAGATCTATCTAGGAAATATTTCGTAGTCAATACTTTCTGTGTTACCCAGTATAACTGAAATGTTAATATTTAACAAAATATAAATAGTTATAACTAGAACATGTACAGTCATTAGCAAATATCTTGTCCCGAGTAAGGATGTTGCTGCTTTAAGAATCGAAATACCCCTTATACTGTGTACGAAAGAGACCAAATTAAACAGAGATGGACAACTACCTGGGCAAGATATTTAAATTCTTTAAAGCTTGTTTGGAAAACACGCTTGTAAAAACTCTTGTTACTCATTCTATTCAAAATTTCTTTGACACACTTTATAAAATAGTCCTTTTAAATAGAAGCATCTACTAGTTAAACAAAGTTATATAGCGTGTTTATGTTTCATTCTTTACCTTTAATAAAAAATAACTAAACGAAAATAATAATGAAAACAATCATCAAAAAATAGAGGCTTAGGAGTATTTTAGATAATTAAGAATCACAGAAATTAATGTAAGCGATAAATAAAGTAATAATACAGGCATTTATTTATGTAAATACGTTAAAATTTTAAAAAGTTATTAAATATTCAGTTGTTTTAATAAAAATACCACAAACTAAGAAAAAACTAGAAACAGATATAGTCAGTACTAAAAACAAAACACTCACAAAACAAAAATTAAGAAACACCCTTGACAAAGCATAGAACCTTAGATCATATATATCATTAATATCTGTTTACCTAAAATTTTTAGAAAATATTTGTGAAAGATTACAGATTTTTTTAAATCCCGCCTCCTTTTAAGTAGATTAGTCAATGGGTTTAATTTTTCTCTCTAACACATTATTCTGTCAATTACCCATCTCGCTCTTGCATGTATTAGCTGAGTGCAAATGTTGGACCCTTTCGCATAAACATTCCACTAACTACTTTCAAGATATAATCCTGTGAATATACCCAAACTGTATTTATTATTAAACTTAATTTATTTGACCGGCAACTACTGGGAATTTTACCTGAAGATTAATAAACCGGCCCTTAATGTTTAAATATGCCTTGTTAGTATGCCCAATCTGATTCTACTTTGGAAACTCGGGGAATGATTATTAGTTTAGATTATTTATTATTTTTACTAATTTTTGCAATAAAAACTGATTACAGTTAGTACTAAAAATTTAGTTTTTTTTAGTGTTTACAAAATAATTAAACTTTGTAAATAAACAAATCAAACTCGTAAATAAATTAATAGAGGTTATAATAAAGTAGAAAAAAGTATACGATATTTATTTCTTAAAATAGAAGAAACGATAGTATAAGTGAAACGGAATACGTTTTGTATTCCAGTAAAATAAGAATCTCACTTGAAAATAGCAATTTCTATTACTCTATTGTTGTTATAGAAAGCCACTCTAGGTAGGGTAGCAACCTTTAAAACTGGTTAGATTTGCTGTGTTGTTTGTAAACAAAAGAAACTATGCACCGAAACGTACGTCGTTTCTTTTACCAGAACTGTTAAATGTGTTGCCTACTCGGGACAAGACATTTGCTAATGACTGTACATACAGTGTGTTTTTTGTAAACGATAATATAGGATATCCAATGGAATTTTATCATTTTCCTCGTAAGTTTGTACCCTTGCAAATGTAATTAGAAATCTTGGTATCAATCGAAAGAAGAATTCATTTTACGTCAAAAGAATATTAAAGTTTATGAAGAAAACCAAAATCGATTTAGAAAAAGACTTACTAATGATTATTTTTAGAACTTTATTACAACGATTATTAATTTTTTTTATTGTTAGATATTTTTGCTACGGGGGTTTACCGTTACTTTTTGTACAATTTTAACTACCTATCAGAAAGGCAAATGAAAAAAGGGCATAAAACTAATAATCCTTGTAATAAAGTTCTAAAAATAATAATTAGTAAGCAATACAATTTAAAAAAAATTATACGATGACGGGGTTTGAACTCGCGATTTTTGATTAGGAATCTGAAGCGTTATCCGCTACACCAATCGGCGTTCAGCTTCCAGCTTTTTTTTAATAACTTATTACCAAAAGCAGTAAATCAATAAGCTTTTTAAGTCTTTTTCTAAATCGATTTTGGTTTTCTTCATAAAGTTTAATATTTTTTTGACGTAAAATGAATTCTTCTTTAGATTGATACCAAGATTTCTAATTACATTTGCAAGGGTACAAACTTACGAGGATAATGATAAAATTCCATTGGATTTCCTATATTATCGTTTACAAAAAACACACTGTATGTATATTTTAATTAAACAAATAGTGATGGTTAACACATGTGTTGCTTCTGGCTACCTAAACAAAGTATTGTCAAATTTGTCTTTATAATAATTTTTCTTTTAAAGAGTTTCAGGCTATTGACAGCAAACTAGATGAAATAAACACAGCATTAGATACAATGGAGAATCAGAGGGATAAAATTCATGAACAATTAATAGAATTGTTAAGATCTAGTCGGGAAATAAGGAAAGAACTACAAGAAGAGCAAGTAATGAATACAGATCCCTAAACGAAAAAAGTTATATCATTAAGAATGATCTATAAAAACAGTATTTACATTCCTAACAGTTGAGAGTTGTATATAGATATATTAGTTATGTTTGTATATATACTACATATGTATATGTATTATGTTTTAACTTATAAATAAATATTTTTGTTTCAATTTGTATTGTGAATCAATTGTTTTAATTTAATTAAACTCCCTTAATTTCTAAATAAATTCAGGTACAGGTTTTTGTGTAAGTAAATGTTAAGATGTTATAATAATGTAGAAAGATTATCAATTATCACCCCGACTGGGAATCGAACCCAGGACTTCCTGGAGATTCCCCAATATTTACCTTTCTCATCTACATATGAGACAATCCATGCTGAATTGAACAAGTTTTAATAAAATTGAACTATCACATGTTAGTCCAAATTGGTATGTACAACTGAACCAAAAAAGCCCTCTCAATATCAGAGGCGTCCACAGCGCCCTCATTAATTCATTAAAAATGAATTTAAAATTGATACCCTGTATGGCGTCGGACAGTGATAAATTTATTTCAAATTAAAATTGTCAGAAAAATAATATATGATGTTATTAAGATATTTGAGGGTAGAAATGCCAAATAAGTGTAGACTGTAGACATCAATTAAAAAAATAAAATTCTCATTATTATTACTTGTTCATGCGGTATTGGACAACAAGTTCAATAGCAGCAAAATTTGGGTAACCAAGACATTAGCAATTTCGTATAATGACTTCGAACAACACAAAATAAAGTGAGGTTAAGATAAGATAAAATAAAATTCTAAAGTTGAAGGCTAAACAACAAATTTCGACGTTGCCACGTTTAAGATAAATATCTAAAAGTAAAGAATAGACTGATAAGCTAAATTGCAGATATGGAACAGATGGAAGCAATAATAGAAGAACTAAAACTAGTAGCAGAAGAAATAAAAGCAGAAAATGAAGAATTAAAAAGAAAAAGTGAGGAATTAAACCAAGTAAAAATGTATGTTCAAGAATTGCAACAGATGACAACTATAAGAGAAGAGAAAAGGAATAGAGAAAGAGAGAAGCTCCGACAACAGATAACAAACTTAAGGAAAGTAGAAGGAAATGGAAAATTCATGGGAAAGAAGACAAACAAACAAAAAAAGAAAGTCAAAAATGGAAACTGGGAACGTAAGAGGTTTAAACTACGAAGGAGCCCTAAAACAATTAATACAACAAGTGAAGGAATATAGAATTGATATATTAACAATACAAGACTGGAAGAAAGGTGTGATACTTACAATTCACCAAAAAGGAAATTTAGAAGACTGCTCAAATTACCGAGGAATAACACTACTAAATGTTACATATAAAGTGTTATCAAAAATGATTAAAGACAAATTACAAGTATATGCAGAAAATAATATAGGAGATTATCAACAAGGCTTTCAAAAAGGAAGATCAACCACAGATGCATTACATATTATACAACAGATATTAGAAAAAGCAAAAGAATATGACACAACTTTTCATATCCTATTTTGAGATTTTAAACAAGCCTTCGACAAGGTGGCAAGAGAAAAGATTCTAAAGGAAATTAATTACATGGAGATCCCACAAAAATTGTGAACCTTGTTGAAATGACTCTAAAAGACACGACGGCAGTGGTGAAAATTGGAAGCGAATTAACAGACCGCTTTAAAGTACAAGAAGGCGTCAGACAAGGAGACATGCTGTCGGCCACCCTTTTCAATATAGCTCTAGAAGGTGCAATAAGAAATTCCGAGTTGGTAGGTACAATAAACATTAAAAACACACAAATTATTGCCTATGCAGACGACGTTACAATCATTAGTAGAACAAGAGATGGGCTAATAAACAATTTCGTGAGATTAGAAGAAGCAAAAAAAATGGGTTTGAAAATTAGTGAAAATAAAACAAAATACTTAAAATATAGTAACGACAGTAAAGAAGAATACTTAAAAATTAATAACTAGAAATTTGAAGCAGTCCAAAATTTTAAATACTTAGGCATAACACTCTATAATAAAAAATATAATGTAAATGAAAAAACAAAACAAAAAATACAAGCAGGGTACAAAACATATTATGCAAATAAATCTTATTTAAACTCTAAATATTTAACTAATAAAGTAAAACTACAGTTATATAAAACCATTATAAGGCCTATGTTAACTTATGGGACAGAAACGTGTACTTGAACAAAAAAAGAAGAAGAAGACCTAAAAGTGTTCGAAAGGAAAACACTACGGAGAATACTGGGCCCAATTCGAATAGACGAACACGAAGTCAGGCCAAGAATGAACTTTGAATTAAGAGCTCTAATGAAAGGGGCAGATATCGTCACATATATAAAGCCACAAACAATGAAATGGCTAGGACACGTAATAAGAGCAGAACAAAATAGAGCAATAAGAATAATAACAGAATGGACTCCAATAGAAACAAGAAAAAAAGGAAGACCAAATCTGAGATGGCTCGATAATGTAGTAGAAGATCTAAATAAGCTGGGAATTAAAAATTGGAAAAATAAATGTAGAGACAGAAAGGAATGCGCAAAGATTGCAGAAAACGCCAAAACGAGCCAAAAATTAACAAAATAAAGAACACGGGAACTAATCCCTCCCAAAGTAGGATTTTGTAAACTTATCTAAATAAGTAGCCATAACTGCATGCGGTTGAAAAGCTGTTTATATATATATTAACATTACAAGAAACCAACCTTAAAGACGAAACTATATCGAATTTAGAAGATTTCATATTCTTTAATGGAGGAGGCCCACAAAATAGATTAGGCACAGGTTTTCTGATTAACAAAGAAAGAATGGTCAATTTAATAAATTATAAGAAAGTAAACAAGAGAGTAAGTCACTTGCGAATACGAGGAACGCAAAGAAAAATAAGTATCATTAACGTACACTCCCCTACAGAAGAGGCAGAGGAAGAAGAAAAGAACAAATTTTACGAAGAATTAGATGAGCTATATGAATCCTTGCCGAAATATGACATTAAAATCGTCATAGGAGACTATAATGCCAAGGTAGGCCAAGAGCACAGAAACAGACTAGTAGTAGGGAAACACAGCAAACACCACAGAACTAATAAAAACGGACAGAGATTAGTAAATTTTGCTATGAACAAAAAATTGAAAATCAAAGCGACATGTTTAATGAATAAAGAGATACACAAAGGAACGTGGGTAAGCCCAGATAGAAAGACAGTTAATCAAATAGACCATGTCCTGATAGAAGAAAGACATAGTACCATTGTTGATGATATCAAAAGTAAAAGGGGTGCAGAGATTGATTCAGACCACTACTTGATATGTGCAAAAATTAATCAAGAAATTACAAAGGAAAAGCAGCATAGAAAACAAGAGAGAAAATGGAACATCGATGCCCTGCAAAATGAAAAAGATAGAAATAAGTATAAACAAGAAATAGAAACAGCATTAATGGCAATAACTAAAACATCAGAAGAAATAAATAAAAAGTGGAATGAAATCAAAGAAATAGTCCAAAACACAGCGAGGAAAACATTACCACAAAAGAAAAGAACTAAAAATACGTGATACGATGAAGAGTGTAAAGAAATGACAGCAAAAGTGAGTACAGCAAAGATGGAAATGCTTAGTGGGAAAACAGCGAGGAAAAATTCAAAGAGTTAAGGAAAGAAGCGAAAAAGTTATATAGAAATAAGAAACGGAAAAACCAAGAGGATATATTAAAAGAAGTAGAAGAAAGCTATAGAAGAAATAATATCAAAACGTTTCTATAGGAAAATCGGAATTACAAGGAAAGGTCATCAACCAAGGCTAGATATACGTAAGAACAAAAATGGAGATATAATAGGTGGAAGGGAAAACGTAATAAGAAGATGGGAAGAATACTATCAAGAAACGATGGGAGGGGAGGAAGAACAGCAAAATAGCAATAACATAACAGAAAAGGAAGCAACACAACAAGAAGAAGAGGACCTACCAACAATAGAAGATTGTATGGAGATAATAAACAATATGAAAAATAACAAAAATCCAGGGAAAGATAATATACAAAGCGAATTAATAAAATACGGAGGCCAACAATTTATAGAAAAAATTTACAAATTGATAAGCGAGATTTGGGTAATCAAAGAAATGCCAGCACATTGGAAAGAAGCAGTAATTAACCCAATACATAAAAAAGGAGATCCTCTGATATGTAATAATTACAGATCAATTGCTCTACTTAATATTGCTTATAAAATCTTTGCAACATTAATAAACAGAAGACTTCGAAAGGTTGTCGAAACAAAGATAGGTGAATTGATATTCACAATTGATAACCACATTGATATGTGGTTTCCGGGAAGGAAGATCTGTAACAGACCAAATATTTACACTGAGACAAATACATGAGAAAACAAGAAAGAAAGCTATAGTACTGCATATTCTTTTCATAGATTTCAAGCAAGCTTATGACAACATTAAGAGGTCAAAACTAATGCAAGCAATGGAAAAATTAAAAATCCCAAAAAACCTAGTAGAGTTAGTGGAAACTACCTTAAAAGAAACTTGGAATCAAGTGAAAATTTGTCGCAAAAATTTGAAACAAAAAGAGGACAACGACAAGGGGACCCATTATCATCCACCCATTTTAACATAGTACTAGAAAACATAATACAGAACTGTAAAATAGATGGCAACAAAAATATACTACAGGGTCCATACCAAATAATGGCCTATGCGAACGATCTGACAATTATTACAAGGACCCAGCAGGAACTAAAAGAAAAATTCAAGAAAATGGAAAACGAAGCAAGACAACACGGCCTGGAAATAAACGAAACAAAGACAAAATACCTAATAATCTCCACAAAGAAGATAGAGAATATGACAAAGCTATTTATTTATTTATTAATCTTTGCTATTTATGATCGAATCAATTCCAAATTTTTATCAGGTATAGAAAGCCATAGAAGAGATTTGTGTGTCATTAGAAACTCCATTTAGTATAATCCACCAGCCTACTACAATCAAAAACAAATGCAAATCATTATTTATTTGCATTTTAATTATAATTGAAGAAACATAGTAGCAAATACTTTAATATTATTAATACTGGAAACTTATTTCGAAAAACGGGAGACAAAATTTAATAGCGCCCCTTGCGGTGTGGTGTGCAAATAAACCTGACATTTCTCAAATATTGGGAAAGTAATTAAAAAATCGTCATTGTAATGAAAGATTGAATAGTTTAGATAAATTGTAAAATTTTATATATTTTAGCATAACAGTAATAAACCATCGTTTAACATAAATAGTGCTATTTTTTAATTAGATGCAGGATTCTCACCGAAAAACCATTTGTTAGTTGTACACCCATCTGCGAAGATGGCGCCACAAAAATGTCGCCTATTTTCATATGGTAAAGTATATGGAGTTTCCGGTATTAATAATATTAAAGTATTTGATAGTAGTAAGCCTTGTTTAATCAGAAAAGTTGTTACTGAAAATCATAAAACCAGATTTTGGTTAAAGAGTTTTGAATAATAAATTATTAGAATTGAATGCATTATTAGTATGAAAAATTCTATTTTTATTTAAGCGATTGCCATGGAAATTGACAACAAAACTTTGTTTACTAAAAGTGGAAATTCATTTAAGTAAGTGTCATAGTAAGTTGTATTGGTATTTTATTTAACAAAATGGCTGATATTGTTCATCGTTAAAAGGGATATAAACAGTTCTAAACGAACTGTTTAAAAGAACTCCTCAACCAAACGATAAGTAAATAATGTTTGATCTGTTTTATTACTACGAGTATGATCAATCAAAGGGGGGGGGGCAGTGTAGGGCATCAATCAATTAATCAGTTGATTGAAGATTTAATTGTGACATTTCAATTGCAATTATATTAAATTGCAACTAACCTCTTAATTGCAGACTGCAACTAAAATATTTAACTAAATGCTATTTATGCAAGTTTTAATTTTAATAAAAAAATAACTATGAAGGTCATTCTAGTATTTTGTAATAACAGCAGTTCGCATTTCAACATTGTCGCAGACTTTTTAAACAATCTCTAAAATAAATAAGAAGAGTAAATCAGTGGCATGCGGTCCATGGAAGCAATGGAAGCAATGCTTGCCTTGAGAATTTATTAAAAATAAAAACAATGCTAACAAAAATACTTTTGTAAAATTATGGTTATCGTTTATTTAAATTGAAATATTTATCAAATTAAAGCTTAGTATCAACTCTGTACAGCAAAAAGTATAATTATTTAGAGTACTATTTTAAATTAGGCTCATTAAACTTGCACGGAAAGGTAATACTGATTCAAATGTGATACATAATTTATATTTTGTCGCATTTTATTATTTTAATTTATAAGTTATATTTTTTTAAAGACAAATAGTTCTATTTAGTTTGCCTGTATGCAAATTTAAAATTGCATTATCGTCACGACTGCAAATTCAACTGCTTCGGTGAAAGGTTCGAGTACCTTCGATATAGCCAAATCGGGACGATTTTTTGTTCAGTTTGTAAATTATTAATAAGGAATTTTTCGCATACAGTTTTGGAGAGAAATTACAAATTATTAAGAAAGGCAGATCAAAACCAGATCTTTCAAATTTAACAACAAAGATTAAAACCTGTACCGGTATTTTACTAAGACCGGAGAATTGATACGTAGTAGTAGTTTTTTTTTAAATAAAGAATGATAGTCAACAAATTCCATAAGTATAAAGTGTAAAAGTGCTTCTTTGAAAAACTTTTAAGCTTAATAATTATAACACTGTTTTTTATTGTACCTAGCAGGGGCGGATCCAGAGAAGTATTTTGAAGGGAAAATCTTTTGAATAATAGTTTTAATAAATAATAATTAAACAAACATTATTTGTTTCTATTCTATGTAAACTTATTTCTAAATGGGGGGGGATTATTCCCTCCCCTTTAAATGAAATATCTTTATGCATCTATTGTAATATTGGGTGCACAAACAAACTTTGTAAACTATTAAAAATGTATTATCTGCACAATCTTTATAAAAATATAAATCGTAAAATGCTTTTAATAAGAAATAGCAAAATATATTGGTTGTTGCCTGAAAATGTAATGTCTCAGCTGTAATTACAAATAAAAAACATCCGATTTCTTAAGGGATGCATTTTATACAGCAATATCCCAGCTTTTTAATAAATGAAGGGTCGGCCGCAACAACATTGTATGTAACATTTTATTGAAATGAGGTATTGGCGAAAAAGGGCGTTAGTATATCCCTATTGGAAGGTGTTGGCGTCATATAGATATAAAATATTCTTAAACAGATTCCCAGAAACAGAATGATAGTTTTTAAAGCTTGAATTTCTAATATGCCATTTAACAACGTGGTACGTCTGCTGTCAGTTCGTGTTGCTGTTCAATCTATTTGTTACATACAACGTTGTTAAGGCCGACCCTTCAAATATCAGGTTAATTGTCATCATAATGAAAATCAATTGTTAATTGTAATGACAATCACGATGAATAATTTTAACTAACAATTAATTAATTGTGAATTGTCAGAGCAACTAACAATTAATTAATTTTGTTTATTGTTTCCAGCCTTACTTTGTGGAACTCCATAATCATGAAATAAATAAAGATTAGTAAAAGTTTCACAGTTTTATTAAAATACAACCTGACAATATTGTTTCGACAGCTATGCTGTCATTATCAAAGGTAATATAATTATAAACAAACATGTCGCTAAGGTAGATACAAAAATAGGTAACTAGATAAAATAATAATAATCAGAATGATTACAATTAATTAATTGTAATCATGCAAAATAAAAAATATTCATAATTAATTTGTCAATTATTGCAATTAACAATTAAAATTTTGTCAATTGTTAATTGCTAGTAAGATTTAATTTTGCCCAACATTGAGGGAGGGGGGTCAACATATATGAGGGCAGCAGTAGTAATCTTTGCACAAGGGCAGCCAAGTGTGTAGGGACGCCTCTGATCAATATTATCCACTTGGACTTTTTGTAGAATCCTACACAAGCCAGAACATTTACAGGTATGTGGAAAATTTCTAGAATGGTTAGAATTGCATCTTACAATTGTAAATTCTACGTAGGGAGTTGGTCATAGTATGTCTCAGCAAATTGAAGTTGTGTTTCTCGGGATCAGTGCTCAGGTCTACTTTGTTTCTTTACACATTGAATTTACTGTATTAACTAAGATCTACTGTTTCAGTGTACACAGATGACACTAAATTGTACAGTAATCCAATTGACTATCGCCAAACTATTCAGAACAACCTACAAACCTTGTCTTGCTGTGAGCAAGAACAATCCAAATATTCCTTACCTATTGGGCAACACTCCACTGGCAATCATTGACACATAATAAGAAAAGAAAAGCAAACAGACTTAAAGAAAACATTGAAGTTAATTTATATAAAGTTCTTACCTTGGTATCTCTGTCACTGTAATCATAGCATGTTGACAAATTTAGAAGATTTTCCCAGAACTTCAATTATATAGGTTGTAATTGAATCTCACATTAAAATAACAGGTATTATAATTAGTGTTTCGGAAGAAAACAGATGAAGATATACTGGGTGTTCAATTTAAAAAGTTTACTCTTACAGAATATGCTGTATAGCCAAAATTAGTTGCAGAATATGAATAACATTAAAACAAAATCAATGAGTGTAAGCATTTTTCTAAAACATTTAATGGTAAGTTACAAAATTTATTTCAATTCAGATTTCCGCTCTGTATATTAAACTTTTTCGATTTTCTCTGCTTTTATATTGTTTATTTAAAAATATAACAGTGCATAACACTTTCAGTAAATATAATAACTCATGATAAATATTAATACATTATTGGGAGTTTAACTAACTTAAATTGTGACAATACTACATAAAATATATAATTTCTTATACAAATATCCTACGTCTTGGAAGTATAAAGTTTTAATTCTGAATATCAATTATCATTTACCAGTTAATCATTCTATCAGGAAACACAAGTTGACTAAAAACACTGGATTGGATTGGGCTTTTTGGTTTTGATGTTTTAACCACAAAATTTACCTTCTCTTTAAGATCAGATCGTGGTAGATCGCCCCGCAAACTCAAAAGTCGATGTAAATGATCTTCTGTGATATCCCTATACTTTTCTACAATCCTATGCAGATCAAAAGAAATCATATCATCTTCGCATTTTAATATTTCTGACAACATAATAATTATATCGAGTGAATCTTCTATATCTACAGTATTAGGAGCAGCAGACAAGAAAACCTTACGTAGTTGCTCAGTTTCTTTGAATATCTTTTTAGCAGCAGCTTGACATTCTTCGTAAGATTTAAATGATACTTTTCTAGATAGCATGGCGGTTATGTATCTTTTTGTAATAGATTCTCGCGCTTCTGCTATTATATATTCAAAGTTTGCTTCTACTAAACGACTGTAATCCTGAAAATAATCTTCTAGAGTTGCACAAATTGTATCAATAGGTAATGAAGATTGAAGCCATCGTCCTGATACAAATAATTCTTCAAAATGTTTATCTAGATCTAAAAAGACTTCTTCGAGCAAGTATTTTCCTGATTCATTCCTCAATTGCTAATAATAAAAAAAATATATATGTTTTATTCCTAACTATAGCATAAATAATTACTTACAATATAAACTTCTTTCAGTCTTCTAAAACTATCAATTAATTGATGAGGTGAAGTGTATACTACATACTGTTTTTCAAATTGAGCACCCAACTCAGTAAACTGCAGGCAATTGTTTACAATAGTAATCATGTATTGTGTAAAGAAGGGTACCTACAAAAAGAAAAGGATTATTACATGTATAGGGTTTATTATGGGCCTACACCTTAAGTTTCTGAGATAAGTTGTTTCTATTAATTATTTATCTATCTCATTACGTATTTTACAACATATTTGAATAGCGTTTTTAAAGACGAATCTAACAATATATAACTATATAAGAATATGGGCTGATGACCCAACATTTTGAATTTACTGATTATTTATTATTATCTTCTGCAGGCAGCCAATATTCAATAATGTCGGTCAATATTCAAATAAATGACAAAACATATTTCTTTGGTGGTTCAAGAGGCCTAAAAATTGATTAAAAACCATTCTAGCCCAATTTTGAATATAGACCGTTTATTTTCGGTGATAGTTATAACAAGTCTAAAATGGTGGGTAACCAACCCATGTTCCTACATATCATTAGACTTGTATTCAAAAGTGGTATTTTAAGTTGTGCAATAATGTATTTATAACAACATATTATATTTAAATTAATGGCTTAATACACAAAATGTACATACATTAGTATACAGCATGTCCTATTTAAAAAAATAAACTATTTCATCACCCTGTGTACAGGGTGTAAAATCACTTTACCCACAATACAGTTTTATGTGCCATTTTTTCAAACCTTATTAAAATTATCTTTCCTAACTATTTTACAGTAAAGATATTCCAGAGTGCTGTAAAGAAAAAAAAATTCATTGTCAACAGTATATTACATGTAGAGTTGGTATTATGGTATAAAGGATATCTTTACAAACCAAGCGATAATTGTTTGACCGAGACGGTACATGGAGGTCAAACAATATCGCGAGGCTTGGAAACTTTACCAACGAAACATGTATACTATTTTATTCACAATAATTAGACTTAAATAATCAAAATAAAAAGTAATTTTAAAATAAATTTTCAATAAACTGTCATAATCTAGTTACCTAGGCCGCGCTGGTCACAGTACCGCAAAACAACGCCATATTGAGGCAAAAGAAGCACAAAATTGTTCATTATTTGTATCTAATTGCATTTAATCAAATCCACGTTTACTTCAAAAGGTTTTTCTTATTCTGAAAGATCAAACCTCTATGTGAAATACGTAAAACGTGGTTTTAATTTGTCCATTAGTAAAAATTACCCTTCCTGCCCCAATATGGCGGCGTTTTGCGGTACTCTGATCGAACCTAGGTGACTAGATGTAGTGACTCTATGTCATAATTCCAATTAGCGATCAAAAGAAATTTTAAGTAAAGTTTCATTCTTCGCCGAAGGCAAAATATGCTCTCAGTATTTTAGAATTAGAAATAAATTAATTCAATCGTAATTATTAAATGTAAAATATGGAAAAATAAAAATAAAACTAATATTAAATAAAATAGTATATTATATACCTAGGGACTAAAGTGCATCTTTTAATCCTGAATGTGAGTTTATTTTCCGAGAGTTAGTGAGGAAAATAAACACATGATAATCTTAAAAATGGCCACAGTTTGATATAATTTGAAAATGGCAAAAAAATTGCCCAGGCTTGGAATCATTTTTAATCACTTTTTTAAACCTAAACTAGTGATAAAATATTAATTTCATAATAATCCATCAGCAATTTTTATTTTATTTTGTAATTGTGTGTCTACTAAAATATATGATAATAATTTTTATTTTACATGACGCAGTGCGACGTTACATTAAAAAATTGTTCGAAAGTAAATCTAAGAATGCTGTGGAAAACTGTCATTTAAGTTTTTAATTTTGTTTATGTCATTAACATTAAATTTGTGAAACCTGCTTTAAACTTGACTTCGTGTAGATAATAAAAAAATAAAATGGCCTCTTGTCGTCGATTTATTCACCAAAGTTTTACGGCACCTAGGGCCGGCAGTGGACGAGTGGTGTCAGTGCATTACTCGTGTTCCAAGGGTCGTCGGTTTGAATCCCACTTGGGGCGGCGGGATCTTTCTAATTGGAAAATTCCGCCACCTCAACTATGGATGTGTGTATTCGTGTTGCATGTTAGATGGGGGACAGATGACCTTAGCTGTTGGTTCTCCTGTAGTGTAAGCGTGAAATAAAAAAAAAATAGGCACCTTCTACTATAATATTGTTGATGCAATACTTCTAAAGAAGGATTTTTTGAGTCTTTAAAAAGGTTTTCATTGGTTTGCAACTTATTTGAAATAATAACGAAATATATTCTATTTGGATTTTTCTTGGATTAAACCCTCAATCAGAGGGTTTACGTAACTGGCTTGACATTTACTTTCCTACTCCTGGTTATCTCACCTGCCTGATTTAATTAAATATTTACCTGACGCATGCGCTTTGAAGTCTTGGGTTTTTCGTCTCTTACTGTTCTCGATACTGCACCATTACAGATAAGTGGGAAATACTGGTGACCAAGCTATGTGGACATTCTAATAACCTTATTATAAATCTTCCCTCTCTCTTGAAGATTAACTTAACCTAATTTAGATAACTAGTAAAAATTGTTATTGTGATCAAGTTCCTTCTGTTATAACTTATAACATTAATATTTCTCTTTTACATTTATTAACCATATTTGAGTTTAAGTCAAGTTCTGGAAGCATCTATTATTTAAAGTTAATCATTTACCAGAGCCTGTAATCGTAATGCCTTCTTTTGATATCAGTAGATGATTTATAATGTTTACGCATATGATTGTGTGAGCTCACAGAATTCTATTAATTTTACAGAAATAATCTTGAATTATTTAGTGCAGAATTAGTCAGGAAAGTATTACGATCCATTTAGTTTGTGTGTATACACCTTAGTTCCAGCTCAGCCTTAAACAACAATACTACCCGTTTTCTTTGTACAATTAAATGTATAATAAATATTGGTACATCCAACGGCATTTCAGGATTACATTATTTTCTTTTATGGTAAACGTAATCGTTTAATATATTGTTATGTTGCATCGTAATATCTTTACTTTCTTGAGCAAGAGTGTCTAGTATACCAGGAGGTTCTGCTGTTCGAACTGCTTAGGATGCCTTAGAAATTAAATATTTAGAACCCACGTCCCCGCCGGACTTTTGTCACCTTATTGCGATCCTTGCTCAGGAGGTTACTGAATTTACCCGCGATTGGTAAATACCACATCTCCTTTTAAGAAAGGTGACAGACACTACACAGTTCCAATGCTTATTTAGTTATCATGTTGCCAAGATCTACAATTTGATTGAAAAAAATTATAAAAGACTGGCTAGTTTCAAAAAATATTTGAAGAGCAATGCCAATCAATAAGAAACCTATATTAATTTTTTATATATATATTTAGTTGTTTAAATAAAACACCTCATTTTTTTGAACCGTTGGTTGGAAAAAGTATCACTTTTTAATTTGTTTTTTTTTAAATAATGGTTACTTCCTACGCTTACTACTGGTAAACAACTTCAACTGGAAACAAAAAAAATTAAATTTTTTCATAATGGACGAAGTGATTTATTTTTACAAGATGAAAGATTTTAGCAATATGATGTGAAATAAAAATATAAAAAAAAGGTATTACTCTAAGGCAACATTTAGGTCTCCCGCACTTGGCCTAAAGTTGAGTAATGTTAACAAATTTAGCTTATTTTCGTAGTCCGTGTAAATTAATATCTGGTGCTGGGAATGACAAATCTAATAATTGGTTTTTTCAAGTCTCAAATATCTTTAATACGATCTGAAAGAAAAAAGAACGTACTGACAACAAAGCATAAGTAGGCGGGGCTTAGTTTCAGTGCAAGTCACACCACGCAGTGGCCTGAGCTGTTCCATTTGTCATTTGGCTCGCAGTAGCTGTTATAAGACATCTGCTTTGTACATAAGCTCATGAATAACAGAATAGATTGTCCCCAATTATTGGCTTTGGTGCGTTTGTACATACCAGCGCATCGATCACGGCCTCGAACTAATTTAAGACTACACTCTTCATTAATAAGACTGGCGACATCTTTAATTGCTGTTAGATATGAAATAGATATTGATTTGTTTGATTTTTCCGCATAGCATTTAAACGATCACTGTTTAAATTATTCTTCTGACAAAATGCACTTGAAACAGTATGTTATTGCTTTGTTGCTTATTATTATTACTTAAGCTTTAGGTGTTTTTTTTTTCTTATGTTTGTACTATGTGTAACTGAATCTAATGTATATAATTGAATGTATTTTAATTTAAAATCTCGGGATTCCTCAACAATGTAATTGGGCATTGCCCTTTTGTTTGGGTGATAATAAATAAGTGATTCGTGTGTACTACCGCTGCTTTATGTACTTATTAATGCCCTTTGTTATGTTAGCAATTATAATTAGTGTTCTTTAATCTTTAGTGAATTTACGGAAATGCCCATTATCGGTCAACCCAAAGATATTATAAGTGATTTTAGTGTACTGCCAACTAAATTAGATGTTTTGAAGTATTTTGAGTGTGTTCAAAAGCAGTTGAAATCAGAGGGGTGTCATCAGCCAGCAAAAAAGTAATAATTATGCGAGTGTCTTAGAAGCTTGAAGAGTTATGGAAGAAAGCTTTCTATTCCTGTTTCTACTACGAACAACATCCTATATATGATTTTGAGATTCTACGACGAGGGTGAAAAAATAAAAAACTATCAGGAAACATTCAAACACCTACAAAGCATCTGTAGATAAGTTCAAATCCAATATTGTAAATAGGCTGTTAGATATTTGTTCTTGTAAATGTGTTTTTGTTTTGTTTCATTTTTATCACAACCTCCAATTTTCATAAATCCAAGACTACGTTGATCATTTAAAAATTCACACTCTACTGGCGGAACCTTCTTTAAGATCACATTTACACGAACAAATATCGAACAGACTATTTACAATATTGGATTTGAACTTATCTACAGACGCTTTGTAGGTGTTTGAATGTTTCCTGATATCCCCTGAAGATTTTTTAGTTTTTCATTTTTGACCTGTTGACCGATAATCGGCATTTCCTTAGATTTTTTTGTTTTACAGACAATATAACCTTAAAAATGACATTTAGGTAGCAAATATTTTCCCTTGTTTCCAAAGCATAACTGATTTTTCATAAACAGAAGTGTCTGTCCTTTACTTTTTCTGGTTACAATCAAATATCTGTAATCAACGGCATCATTCGATTCATAATTTCTTTCTTTATAGCATTCCTTAATATCTTTATTGTAAAGTAATTAGGGGAGATAATATTAAGGTTTGAGCAAAATGCACGTAAAGCTGTTTGGTGCGTGAAGCTATTCTACACCCTGTATATGTATACCCATAATCAAAATAGAAAATCTTTCAAGGTGCAATAAAACAATACACTACCTGACTCCGATCTTCAAAATGCTTATTCTTAAATTCTATAACACCGTCTTTGCAGTCCTGGGCATATTTTATTAGCTGTTCTATACTCAGTAATAAAGCATCATTTGTAAGTTCCTGGCTAAAAATGTAATGAATATAAAGAAGAAAACTTTTCATAACAAACATACCTAATTGTTTTAGTAACTTGTAAGTTCTGATCAATCATTTCAAATACAATTACAGGAGCAGCTGTACGCAGATAATTGTCAAGACGTGGCTCTTCAGGTGGATTATTTGAACGCCATTCTTGCTTCTCTGTTTTTAATGTATTTTGCATCCATTCAGTATAATTTTTGGCCATATTCTATATAAACATAAAAATTATCACAGTGCAGAAGACCAAACCTTATCTGCATTCTTACTTTCAAGTACTGATCCTGTAAGTTATTTAAAGCAGCTACCGGCAATAAAGAATCGACGTTAACTGTATGCTGTTTAAGATCAGGATGGCCCATTAATTCTTCTCCTTTATATGTATTTAGAATCCATGACAAAATAGATACATATTCATTACCCTCTAAGCCATTTTGAATAACCTCTTGTAACTACAACAACAACAGTGGAAATTCTTGAAACAATCAATGTTTGTTAACTACATACATGCTTTGACAAACAGCCATGATACATGTGTATATACTTATTCATTATGTTGTATCTTGGAGGAAAGCACGGCACACAAAGTGTCTTCACTACTCGTAAATCTTCTAAAATCAACTGCCGAATCAATTCTAAAAATCTAACCAACCATAACTTATCATCTTGTCTTTCTTCTATTTGAGTTCCTTCAATTCGAGTGGCAACAGCCCTTTCCATTACTTCAAACGCCATCGTCTTCCATCGCTTCGGTCTACCTGGTGGCATAAACCCAGTTTGCTTTTCATGTTTGATTGCTTCTTCATCTGCTTTCTCTTCTCTCTCAATTATTCTTAAAGCTGTTACAATCACAGTAGGCTCTTTACGGACTGTATTTAGTGTACGACCCATTAGTAAACGTAACTGTTTTTCTAAAAGATCCGATAGCATTTCTACATCAGCAAAGTAAGCTTTTAGCATTGCTTTATCATGGGCAGATTGATTTGGTAACTTGTGCAATTCAAATAATAAATCATCTCTGGAATTTTCCAAGTCCCGTAAGCACTGTAATATTTCTTTTAATAATTAAAAGCAGCATTACAATATAATTATTATACCTGATGTGTGTGAAGAAGTTTTCCTTCATTAATCCACTGCTTTGTTTTCTGCACACTTTCAGGAACAGTAAATATGTGCTTAAGATTTTCTTTTGCTGTTACATATTGTGAGTGTCGCATGTTTTCATCCCTAACTTCACTTAATTTCTTATAGAGAACTGGTACATCGGTAAATAGGCTATTTATTGATTTTAAACTGAGAATATTTAAACATTAGATTAAATTATGATAATTGTATACAAAATAAAACACCTTGACTCGATTTCTTTTACGTCTTGCAGACATGTATTTAATTGATTTAATCCAATTCTTACACCGTCTAATTGGCTTTGCATTGCAGATTTTAATAAAGCTTCTACTGAAGCTTTTTTTCTAACCAGTCTACGTTTATATTGTTCTACTTTTTCTAACTGACCTGGTCGTTGCAACATATTTATAACAGAATTTGTGGCAGAGATCTTTGCATCCGCCTCTAGTTGGCGTATATTTATTTTGGCTATTGCTAAAAATAGATCATAATTTTATATGTACATTATGTAAAAAAAGCCAATTACTAACATTCGTCCATTTTCGAATTATGAGAACCTGCTGTAAAATTATTCTTGTGAAAGGACTTCTAATAACCCTTTTATTAATAATTTCTGTTGAAGGTGTAAACTGTAAACCAAAACACCAAAACACATAACATAACCAATAAACTGTCAAACTTCTGTCAAGTGCATATCGCTGTCAAGTCTAGTTCTGACAGTGTTGTCAGATGTGCTTTTTTAAGGCATGTCTCCACAATCTGAACCGGGGTAGATTATTATTGACATCTTACATAATATGTAATCATCATATTATGAAGATAATGTTAAATTTGAAATTTTTTGTGCATGATTATTATGAAGCCTAAGATTTATTTCAATACAGAATATCAAATCTGGTAACTTTCAATGTCGCCAACTATGGTGAGGAGTTTTTGGTCAGCTTTGCGGCGAGATCGGTCGTCGCTACAATTTAAAATAGCAGCTATACCTAGAGCTATACTCCAGTGGTGGCGAACCTATGACCCGCGGGTCAGACACTGGCCCACGAAGGATTTTTAAATGACCCACACGTTGATTTCTATAAACTTATTTTTTATATCATAAAAGAGAGAACAGACACTCGAAAATATTAAAAATTTAAAGTATAAATATCTAATGTCGAATTTATAAAAAATATATTTTCAAGCGGATCTTGGCTAACTGATTTTCTATCGTATCACTGCACCTGTGTATAACTCATGATGATCGGTCATAAATTTAGGGTTCATATTGGATGCATCATAGAACGGGGATGTACAGGCATGACCAACTACTATTAAATGTACGGGGGACTCAACTGAGGAGACGAAACGAGTCAAATAAAGCGTCCCCGACCTTGAACGTTAATTCAAGTTTGAACGTTACTTCTAGATGGCGCTACGATTCTGGACAACGCTGACAGTGTTGACAGATTATGCGATTTATCGCAAATTTTATCGCAAATCTGGCTAATTTTTATGAAACATTGCGACCCATATGGCACTCCAGCGAACTGTCAACAATGGCCAGCGTGGTCTGAGCGTTGTCAAGGGCCGAAGCGCCCTCTAACGAAAATTTTTTAAATTACAGGCCATTGGGTAGCGAGTATTGAAACAACGCACACTTGAGCACGCAAATGTTTGGAACGCCCATTGCCGATTCGTCTCCTCAGTTGAGTCCCCCGTAATTAAATGTAAACATTATGGCCATCTCAAAGGGTCCGGACCGTGGCGTCCTCTATCAGATTTATCTGAGCTTAGAACCTTTTAGAGTTCCTGTATAATAATAATATGTTATATTATTATTATTTAATATTATTATAGAGGGACTCTAGAACCTTTGGTCTTGGCATGTATTTAAAAATTTAGAATTGTCACTCTGTCGTTGTTGAGGTTATTGTAGTAGAGCGAATGAGCCATATCAGAAGAAAACGAAGAAGAGCAGTGAATGCAATAAGCTAAGTTTAAGCGCAAGTTTAACAACGGTTATTAAATAATTTTTAAATTTTTATTTTCTACAAATCCGTAAATAAAAAAGTATAGTAAGGTACAATTGCGTTTTTAAAACTGTACTGCTAAGAATGAAATAAATTAAGATTATTAAAAGTTTCACAGTTTTATTAAAATATACCTGACAATATTGTTTCGACAGCTATGCTGTCATTATCAAAGGTAATATAATTATAAACAAACACGTCGCTAAGGTAGATACAAAATAGGTAACTAGATAAAATAATAATAATAATAATAAAAATTAATAATAAAAATCATAATTAAACATCTAATACTTCCAGTAACGGAGAATTACTGAGCTCAAGTTGTTCATTCATTAAAGGTACCCTGAGTTTGTGTTTGTATATCTCAAAGGCTTCTAAAATGTCTAATTTGCGTTTGTTATTACAAAAATGTAGGAATTTAATATTATTTTGAGGAGTCATTGTGTGATTTTGTTCTAAAAGGTGTTTGGCGTAATTCGATTTTTCAGGATGTTTATTTTTGTAATGACGTACGTGTTCTTTATATCTTATGTCAAAATTTCGAAGTGTTTGTCCAATATATACCGAACTACAAAAAGAACAATTTAAACGGTAAATGCCCGATTTCATGATATCATGTGTTCTGTCTTTAGCATTAAATAAAAATGAAAAAGTGTTAGTGTTGGTTTTAAATGTTATTTTATAATTGTTGGTTTTTCTTAGTATATGTGCAATTTTTTCTGATATTTTGCCAAACTATGGTATAGATATGTAATTTGTGTCTTCTGTTTGATTGTCAATGGGATATATTTTTCATTTTTATTTAATGCTAAAGACAGAACACATGATATCATGAAATCGGGCATTTACCGTTTAAATTGTTCTTTTTGTAGTTCGGTATATATTGGACAAACACTTCGAAATTTTGACATAAGATAAGAAAGAACACGTACGTCATTACAAAAATAAACATCCTGAAAAATCGAATTACGCCAAACACCTTTTAGAACAAAATCACACAATGACTCCTCAAAATAATATTAAATTCCTACATTTTTGTAATAACAAACGCAAATTAGACATTTTAGAAGCCTTTGAGATATACAAACACAAACTCAGGGTACCTTTAATGAATGAACAACTTGAGCTCAGTAATTCTCCGATACTGGAAGTATTAGATGTTTAATTATGATTTTTATTATTAATTTTTATTATTATTATTATTATTTTATCTAGTTACCTATTTTGTATCTACCTTAGCGACGTGTTTGTTTATAATTATATTACCTTTGATAATGACAGCATAGCTGTCGAAACAATATTGTCAGGTATATTTTAATAAAACTGTGAAACTTTTAATAATCTTAATTTATTTCATGATTATGGAGTTCCACAAAATAAGGCTGGAAACAATAAACAAGTACTGCTAAGAGCTTATATGTATCGAGTGTTTTTTAAATTTGACGTCAACGTAGGCTGTGAATAGTCGATTGTGAATTATTGGACAGAGGTTGGATGCGAGATTTCTAAACCTAATGGACTTTCTTACGGACGTGTATTGTGGCGCCGTGATTGGTCAGCTTCTGTGGCGCACAAATATGAAATGAAAACTATCATAACAACTGACGTGTTTAGATAAATTCAATGTTGTTTTATAGTAGAGTGCATATTAATCCTGTTTGTGACTTAATAATAGTTTAATTAATAAGTCGTTTTAATTAATTAGAATTAATTAAAACGATAGATGTTTAAAGGTTTAACTATTAAAAGAAGCTTTGATATTTTAAATAAATAATATAATCGATTTCGTGCTGTCGAATACTGTGTCACAATAATTTAAACAGCAGGGTCGACTAAACTTTTTGCAAGAATTATCAGAACCCATCATCTCTTTCAAATGATTATGAAGATTGTGGTCATTCACATTTTTAGAAATTTATTATGTAAATAGGACTAATTTTAATATTAAATGTGACATAAATATCAATATTTTAAATAATTTTCGAAGTTAATCACCACTGCTTGCAAGGAAAAAGCCTTTAAACTTGCAGAATATATCAAAAAATATAAATGTCATCAGTACATTATTAAGGATTTTAAATTAAAAAAGAAGGAAATCTAATGTAAAGCTCTTTAAAATAAATTATAGTTCGTGTGTGAGATAATATGTACAGGAAACTATTAAATCTATCGAATTGTTTCAAACTAGTAACAAGTTTCTTAATTCAAATCTGACGATTAATTAAGTTGAATAAAAAATTAAATTAAAAAGAAATCATGATACATATTTTCGGAGAATTGGAGAAAAACCATTTAAATGCATCTACAGATAAAGTAGTCATCTAATTACTCAATAAATACCCATTTAATCCAAAAAACTAATTATAATCCACAGAAATATATAAAGCACAAGCACTTGTTATAAAAAATATTAATAAGGGGTAGCATCTAGCAAAGCATAAAACTGGAAATCACGTACCATTATTATTACGTACGATTAACACTATCATTAACACACAACAATCATAGCGCAACAACACGACAGTATTTAATAAATACTAGACACCAATTATTGTGACTTTTATATTGTAAAGATGAAGGCAAGCCGGTTATGAAACTTCTCGAAGCGCCGAAGGCCGTCCACTAGTGGGAACGTAAACAGCCAATCACGGCGCTACAATGTAGATCCATAAGAAAGTCCATTAGGTTTAGAAATCTCGCAGGTTGGATTTGAACGTTTTGACAATGACATTTAGGTAGGAATCACACTGCTCGATCGACCAGCATCGACCGTCCACCATCGGCTTAAAAAAATCGGTCAACCGCTGATCATTAAAATATTCAAATCACACTGGCCGACCTCGAGCGGTTTTTTCTTCCTAACCTCACTTTTATTAATTTTCTAATAAAATTTTCAAAATGAGTAGCAGTGGTGATAGCGATTCCGAAAATGTAATTGTTAATTATATGATTTTTGAGGAGATTAAGCAGAGGAGAAAGAAAAATATGAGCCCGAGAAATGTATTTAAAGCGGGAACAAGGAGAATTTTTTGTATTGTATCCGCTATTCATCAATGTTTTAGTGCAGCTTATAAGACCAAATTTCATCATGGGCTATTATACTAACTGCGGAAAAACAAAATCGCAATATTTTACATCCATGCCTATAAACTTTATACATAAGTTATGTTCTGATACACAAACTTTGCAAACACGCCCACGTGTTTGGAAATGCAAAGTAATAACGCGCATGCGATCGTCGACCTCAATCGGTCAAAATTCCAAGATTCCAACCCGTTTGAATTTCAGGCTGGACGATCGAGCATGGTCGACGGTGGACGGCCGATGGTCTAACAGTGTGACGTTGCGCATACAGTTATATGTGTTCGAAATTTAGGTCGGTCTCGGACGATCGACGTGGTCGAGCAGTGTGATTCCTGCCTTATTAATACGATCAAGATCCGTTCACAATCAACTACCCATAGCCGCCTTCGACGTCAAATTTAAAAAAACACTCGATACTATGTATCATAAAGCTTTTTTTACGGTGTCTGTTTATTCTAAAAAGATATTAAGTATTTACTACTGGTCTAATAGTTGTTTTGATTATTTGTTTTGTAACAAGGTAATAAGGTAACATTCAGCCATATGACATAGCAATAGAACCGAAGCCTCAACGTTCCATGTTTTCTATCGCCGGATAGAAAGATTCTGAAGAAGTAACAGTTAGAGAGAACGTAAAGGCGAAAGAAAAGCATGTTCAATGTAGATTCTGATTGAAATCCTGCCACTTAGAAGTTAAAAAGCCTAGTATTGGATGAAAAACTATCTGTTATCAATATCAAGTAACTAAACTCACACTCGGTTAAAAGCTGCAATACCTGCATTGTTAACGAGTGGAAAACATCTCGAGTTATTAAAGACGTACACATATAATTACGTACGTATACATATAATTTTTTAGTATATTATGGGACAAGTGGTTGAAATAAAACTTTTAAAATTTTATCAGCCACGCGTTCCATATACTATTTTTTCTTCGAATTTTTAGTATATGAATGCACTTTAGAAAAAAATATTACATTTAAGTGACAAAATATGACATTAAAGTGACATTTCTCTTGTCAGCAATTGAATATCGAACAGTTTGAAATTCAAAATCGCGGTAGTCCGATTATTTCAACCTCTAGAGGTTGAAATGCGATTTCAACCATTGTTATCGATTGCAAAATGAGTGATTTCAATGTCATTAGTAGAAAATAGTATATTATATACCCAGGCACTTTAGACCAGTAGTATATACGCTCTTTCACGTCCTTAAGGACATAATCGCAAAAATTCAAAATTTCAAAAGTTTTTTCCGATAATTTCGTTACATGTCATTCTGACAATTAAACTCTGTAAACGCCAAAATAACATAGTCTTAGGATAATAAATACTAACATTAACCCCGATTACTTTTTTTGTTATTTACCTGTTGTTGTTGTTATGGAAACACTTTACTCCCTCAGGCAGTAAAAGTGCTACTTTACTCCCTCTTTTGGGGGACTAAAGTAGAGCCTTATATATAGGACGTGCAAAAAATGCTTAAAGCGTTGACAAGTAACACTAGACGACTGATTTACTAAATGTCAATCATTAAAATGTCAGAGCATTTCGACAGTAGATAAAAGATATAATAAAAAGCTAAAAATTTTAAACGTTGGTTTTCAAATCTAAGACGGTTGTGAAAGTTGCAGAAGCGCACTCATTGGATGCGTCCAACACACCCCGCTGGAAATGCAGCGTTGCAGGAGCTTTAACAGCCGTCTTTTAACCATTTAAAATTTCTATTTTTTTATTATGTTTCTTCTCAAGCAGCATTTTAGTCATCGCTACGTACCAGTAACTACCGGTGGAACTATTATGTTTTTGCCACTAGTAGCAAGCACGTAATTGCTACGGTTTTGGTACGTGCCTCGAACCAAAATGGGGAACAATTTTTAGCTAGCAGATACGTTGCAGTACCCTCTCTGGAACTTGTCCAGCTACGTAGCTGAAACGTGGCGGCGTAGTAATTGCTACTTTCGTGGAACTTCTTTTCTCTTTGACACATCGTGCCGCGTGGTCGCTCTCTTACTCTTGTAACTTAGCAAATATTGTATGAATTTCTATACTAATGCTGCGATCGTCTCACAAAATGGATTACTATTTTATTTGTAATACGTACCTGATAATACAAAAGGCGATGAAATTTTTAATTATTTTGTCAATCCAGTATATCAAAATTATAAACCATTGCAACTTTTCTGTTAAACGTGATAATGATAGATCGAAAAGTAACAACGTGCCTTCTTTAATTATATTTTTTTTAATAAAAAATGTCTAATAAAATATGACAAAAATATTTATAAGTTGATACACATGATAGAAACCATTTTTATATTATTCCCAAGGCACAATTTGGCACCAATTTGTTATTTTTATTGAAGGTTATATAGTAAAACATCTATTAACAATCATAACAAATTGCAAATTGATTAATGGCTTCCAACATTTTACAAGTAAATATGGAGATAGAGTAGTTTACGAAAAATCACTTTCAAGTGATTCTCCTGTGTAGCAAAAAGGGCTAAGCAATGGTTTTAGACTGGTGGTAGGAACTTTCAGTACTACTTTAAAGTAGTACTTTAAATGATTTAGATGATTGTCACTTTAGTTGAACAAAAATATATACTTTAAAGTTATTATACTAACAATGGAAGCTTACAGCTGACGTGTCGGTCGTATCAAAAATTCTTTTTTTAAATAAAAGTAAATCATAAGTAAATCCATAGTTAATCAAAAGTAAAGAAAAAATAAGGAAATACGTGTTTCTGCATTTAATCTCATACGGCTTATTTAAAAAAATAACAAATTAACACAAGCAAGACGCAACGTATTTACTTGGAATAAAAACGTTATTTTTATACGATTTTATTGTTTCAGTAATTTTTTAAATTTAAGACGGTTGTGAAAGTTGCTGCAGCGATGCATTTCCAGCGGTGTGTTGGACGCATCCAATGGTATTACATCTATTGTTCCAAATCATGCCAAGGCTTTTGCTGGCGTCTTTGTTTTTTTAGTTCCTATTCGCACTTTTCGTTTATAGACAGTCTGACTCCAGATCGGTTTCCAAGAGACTTCTCCCACTGCCTCAAGTCCATCCTTACTTTGTGCATAATTCGAATAGCTTTAGTCTTAAAATCTTCAAATTCGCATTTTTATTGATTGAAGTAACACGATTGCGACGAAAGACTAGTATATTTTGGTATTTCTTCTTCCACCATAAGCACTTCAGGTAGTTTTTATCCCCTTGCTTTACTCCCATCATCTAGAAAGTTTTGCGAATGTTCACAAAAACTCCAACCTGTCCTCTGTCCCCAAATGTCATTATCGTTGAGGAAAGCAATTAAATATAAGTTAAGCCCCTTGTTTAATAAATCGTTTAGTAAGAGATGCCTGCCTGTCGTATAATAGTCGTCAAAGACCAGTTTAATAGGAGTGCTCACTATTCTTAAAGATAGCTACTGGGGAAGATCGTAACAATTAGTATGGTCCTCTGATACTTTTACGATGAATCTCCTTTGTCCATTCAGTCATAACAAATCTTGCTGTAGGTTTCGTAGTGACCTTTTGTTCGAGTCTTCAGTTGGTGGGATAAAGTCTCTTTTCTGCTATAAATCAATTTGTTGGGCGATTTTGAGGTGTATCGATCAATGAAAGCCTAACTGAGTAACGTCCATCAACGTTGCTTCAAATAACAACTAATAACTAATAACTAATGCATTATGCATTCGGTTCCTCTTCTTTCTCTGTTAGTATGATGTAATTGAATCGTTAATGCCTATCGCTTCCAGCTTCTATTAGATAGGCTCACCCTCATAAGTTTGTATATCTGGAACTAGACCGCCAAATGACCAACCAAAAACTGTTCGTGTTGCATCCATTCCATTTTATAATTTCTAAATGACACCAGTATTCCGATAATCACTTTCAATACGTATATCTACATATGTCTCTTAGTTTCGATTTCCTTTGTTCGACATCAGTCATATATGTACCTTGACACTGAAGGTGGACTACCCATGGACTAACTGGAACTCCTGGAGATTCCATCGCCAGATGGAGTCTTTCTCGTAGAATAAGATTGATCTACTTATGCAAACTGAAGAGGAAAACTCGAAGCTTGTAGATCTTATATATTAAATATACCCATCAAATCGCACAATTGCTTGCCACTCACTAGAGATCAGAACACAGTGAACTTACAGTTCTATATTTAGACCTATCAATATTATTTAATTCACTATAATTGTTGTCAATATCTCCAGTACACTTGGTATTGAACTGAGTTGCTGTTGCTGTACACTGAAGAATCTTGTGAAGGTGTAGTGTATAACGCTGTGTGTAGTTGCAGTACTGTTACATCTGTTTCTCTTGAGAATTCCTGAGCCTTCTATGAAAATCTATCTTCATACAGAGGTACTCACTATAGTCACGAAGTCACGTGACACTTTTGGCACAGTAAATACAAAATAAAACCTCTACATCGCAGGTTTTTATGTTAACTCTTAAGCACACTTAGGTGTAAGCACACTTAAGTACACAAGGCAGCAAAAGCTTACTTTCTTCTCTGTTGTAATCACCATATGCTATTCTTTTGGTTTCTCCACATTGGTCACTGTCATGTTTCCTGTCACAGAAGACGATGTACTCAGTTGATTGAATCACAAATAGACTGGTATTAGTAGGTAAGTTTGGTTCTCCTGTTCGACTTCTTTTTTGTTACCTTCTGTTCATGAAAACCAGATTAGTATTTCCCCTTAAGTGTTATTTTGTACAATGTCTGAGCACATAGAAATTAGGAAGAAACTAGGAACGTAATATTTTCTTTAGTTGTGTCATCTGTCTTTATGGATTCCGTTTACTTCATTTAATTAATGGATAAATTTATTCTGCTCATCAAAATTTTCCTCGAAAGAATTTATCATAGTATATAAACCAAACGGCTACGGTTTTTCCCTTTACCGAATGTATTTCTTTTGTAAATCCGGATTATTAAAATTATGGTTTATCAAAAAAAAAATACAAATTATTTGAAAGAAACTTGAATTTCTAAAGAGAGCTTCAAAAATCCAGATTACAAGAAAAATTATTCAGAAACTGGATAACTGAACCTGTAATAAATTAGGCTTGAAATAGGTTTCAGTTAATTAGCACATTTTTCGACGAACAAGTTATAAGAGTAAATTCAAGACAAGGAGTCAATTCAAAGAGGAGTTTTCAGGTAGCGATTTACCTTTTTTTTGTATTCGATTCAGGTGATTTAAATTACAAGAAAAAAAGTGGAAAAGGAAAGTTTAAAGATGAAAAGTAATTCAAACAACTGCAAAATTACCTAATTGTTAGTTAGCTATAGACAATTTAATTTTAATCAAAAAATTCAAATCAGATTTAATTTAACAATGAATAATTTGTCAGGTTAATATTTTTTTATTGATATATTCTGATGTGGTACCTGTAGTAGTACATAAATCCATTACCTCTGTTTAAAAGCTGCAACATACTACATGCTTTAAGCTTTATTACTATTTACCAAGCAACAAGAATTCCTTCTTGAAATTAGTACTTAAAAGAATTTGTTGAAGTTGAAAATTTGTATTTTAATATTTCAAGAGATATTATGGTCTAGCTATAACACTCTAATCACAATAATATATTTATTTTATACTTACCTACAGACTTGCCGAAAATCCATTTAATAGTCTTGTTATATTTTGTGTTATAGTATGGTGGGTACATTATGAAAAATAAAAAAATCACAAGGTAAGCTTATAAACTTTATAGACATTTTAAATATTCTAATCAAATAAAACATAAAAAGAGTTATTTACTAACTGTTTATTTATTCGATACATTACCTTTACTTATTTATTTTGCAAAAAATATTACATTTTTTTACCTTAAGAAATATTCTATGAATGTAATACTTGTACGTACAAAATTATTTATTTTATAGCTGCTTTTGAGGCATAATTATTGTAATAGGTAAACTTGTTTAGAAAAGGTTAAGAAGGTTTCACAGTTCCTATAATGAAGTCCAATACATATTAACAGCAACCTGAAGAATTTTAATTATTGGATATACTTAATTGCAATTTTTTAAAAGGTAATTTGTAACATAAATCTATTTGAAATGCAATAATTCAAGAAAATTATATTATTTGATAATAATGTGTAGGCAACCTATTCTACATTTGTACATAAAATGTGCCTAACATGCCTAACAAAAATATAATAATTCAAGATGCAGTGATTTGTAATTTTAAATGTAAATTATGGAATAAAACTACGTACTAGAAAAATGCTGGGAAACTAAACAAAAATATAATGACATTCCTTTCTATGCCTATAACTTCGCCTTATTATGCCGTTTTATAAAAAAATAATGTTTTACAATAACTTGCTCAATCAATTTTAGCCGTGGGATCATAATATATGTTCTTTTATCTAATAAAATTAATAGAAAATTGTGATTACATTAAGTACATTAATACTACAATTTTCCTTAAATTTGTGTGTTAATCTCAGCGCATTTTTATATATTTTATTTTTTACAAATACTGATGTAGTTGAATTATGACCCTGCGATTCCCAATAAGAAATCTTTATATGATGGTGGTTGCAAAATCTTGAGCTCTGGTGCCTGGGCTACGTTAATTTTAACGTCCCTGCACAGCTTGTTATTATTTATCAAAAATAGAAGTATTTTGAAAACTATAACATAAAAGATTGAAATCCTAGCGAAAATTTTTTAAAAGTTAAAAAAATCACATTAAAGAAATATTCAAAAACAAGTTGCGATATTTCCGAGACAACAACTCTTTGCTAACAGGATCACATAAGCTGCTGAAGGTTTAAACTACTAGAAATCATTTTTATTAAATAAAGCTTTGATTTTGCAATACGGTCGCCATCTGCTGCCTGTTAAATAAATTTATACATGGAAATGTAGGGGGGTTTGTATCTACAATTATTCTAGTTCACAGTTGCAGTTGGAGATGACGCAGATGCAATTTATTTAAAAATTACTTTTTTAAAAGTTAAATCACATTAGAGCGAATACAAAAATACGTTGCGCTATGTTGGAGACAGAACAATATTTTCGTAACAAGAAACACATAAGCTACGGAAGATTTAAACTACAGAAATAATTTTTAATAAAAAAAACTTTGATTTTCGATACGGTGGCCATCTGCTGTTAACTAGCCAAACTAATACAAATAAATGTAGGGGGGTTTGGATCCACAATCATCTTAGTTTCACAGTTGCAGTAGATGAAGTATGATTTTATATAGTGAACAGCAGATGGCGAACGTATTGCAATATCGACGTTTTTTTAATTAAAAATTATTTCTAGTAGTTTAAACCTTCAGCAGCGTATGTGATCCTGTTACCAAAGTGTTGTTGTCTCCGAAATATCGCAACGTGTTTTTTTGAATTTTCTTTAATGTGATTCTTTTAAACATTTTTCGAAAGTGATTTAAATTTTTTATTTTATAGTTTTAAAAATATTTCTATTTTTGATAAATAATAAGCTCTGCAGTTAATCTTATATATAAGAAATGCGTTGAGATTAAAACACAAATTGAAGGAAAATTGTACTATTAATGTACTTTGTAATCAATTTACTAGTAATTTTATTAAATAAAAGAACATGATGTTGATTATGATGAGCATGTTATTACAAGAAATTTAAAAATTAATATTTTTATACAAAAGGCATAAATAAGGCGAGATTATAGGAAAAGAAAAGAAAGTCATTCTATTTTTACTTTGATTGCATTTAAAAAAAGATCTTACGCAGATGCTGCGTGAAGGAATTCACCGAATAATTCTTGAAGGTATCAATCAGACAGACATGAGTTTGAGTATAGTTTATATATAAATGTTAAAAGAAAATGCACGTTCAAAAAGTGCAGTGCGATGAGCAGGTGGGGTTATGCTTACTCTATATCTTAAATTAAAATACATTAAATAAAATAAAATAAAAAACAGCAGTTCTAAAGGTTATTTTATTATATTAGTCAGGTCAAACTATGAAAAAATAGAGCTAACCTTGAAAAAATTGTAACAGAAGCAAATTCTTCGTGGTTAGTCTCAATAATATGTGCTACAATATCTATCGAAAATCCGCCAGAATTCATCTACGGGAAATTACTTAAAATTTACTTTAATTATTCAACAAGTAAATGAACGTGACACATATGTTTCTAGTCTACTTTTCCATGCTAACGACAAATCTCCTGTAATAGTGAACTTTTATTTATATTTTCCAAAATGACAAAAAGGACAAAATGAAGTAAAATGAGCAACAAAGAATTGTGTTAAGTCTGTAATATGAACACTCATCCATCAATATCGGAGTCTTCTGAATCAAGATATTGGTCGTGTATGAAGTTAACGTAGCTAGATTCCTGACACTGTCCACAAGCATCTCTAGAAGGTAGACCATTTTTTCTGCAGCTACATCGTATTGTTCCACATTCCTTTGTACACTTGCAGCGGATAATAGTTAGGAGATCCCATGGAGCTGGAGGAAAATCACTTAATTTTGGAAAATACTCATTGTTCCGCACAAACCATCCCCAAGAGCAGGCATCAACCATTTCTTGCTTTCCTATCCACTTCATGACACGTAGCACATGTAATGTTTCATCTTTCTTGTCTCCATAAAGTAATGACATGGATTTCTTCCCAGTTTCTTCAATTTCGTCCTTAGGTTTGTTCTCTGAGCAGAAGAGCTCTGCTAGTAGTTTTAGGTCATTACTACAAGAAGTTTTTTAAATGCAGTGGTCTTGCCGGTTCCATGTATGTGTGATGTGCTATCACAGCCCATAAAATCATGCAGGAAAAGCAAATACTTGCACATATCAACTCCTAAAATATTTCTTATAGCAGGGATGTCATACACTGTCGAAAATGACTCGAATACTTAAATATCACTTTTCAAATGTAAGGGGAAACCACTGCCCGAAGAATGCAACAACAGCAGAATGAGTAAGTTAGCATTTTCTCCCAACACAACTGTATCTATACACTTAGACGATGTAACACCTTGTCCTAGCACATTGTCAAGCATAAATAATATGGCATCCTTGTCTACCGAGGAGATTACCAATGAGATGTATCATCCTGGTCTTGTTCACGGCATTATGCAAAAGTTATTTGTTCTTGCCAATAAAAATAGTGTCTGGAGAGAAGTTCACTGTGGGTGATAGTTTTGAGTTCATACCTCGTCTCCTATGTGCGCATGTGGCAACCCGAGGTACCCTAGCTGGGCCTGTCTATACTTCAACTAGCCTTACGGACAGGTCTCTTTCTGTCTTTCTTTTCTATCTGGTCTCCCTTGACCAACTCTTCTTCTTTTCAGGCCCCGATGCTATTAGAGTATTCGAGGCCTAGGGGACCTTTTAAGTTTCCTTCTTTCTTCTATGACGACCTATGCAATGGACTGACTGGAGCAAATGATTATGGTTTTGGATTTGACATATGAGCTGGAGCTGCGGGGTGTAGCTTCACTTCGCCTGAAGTGGAGTAAAGCTTCCGCAGGCCCCTGGCCTGGCAAGCGCTTAGGGGGGTGCCCACGTCGTTGGAGGCGTGGGATCCCCGAAAGTTTTCAATCATTAAGGGACTGGAGCCCTAGGGAGATGTTTTTTCCTCCCAACAGGGCATATTCCCGGTGCAGCAGGGGAACTTGCTGGTGTCGGCGGTGATCCCACTGACATGGGTATACCCCACGGGGGCAGCTCCCCTAAGTTAGGGATTCTTTTATATGACAAGTATAATTGAAAATATTTTAAATTTGGAGCTTTTCGGCTCTACCCCATTAACCACTCCTTTAGCTTCCCCTTTACCCTCTCCCAACCATTCCACTTTCTTAATCCCTGTAAATCCTATTCTGATACGCGTAAAAATAAAAGAAAAAAGTCTGGTGAATCATCACCGGAAATTGAGATTGTGGAGCCATTAACAGGAACGGTAGCGATGAGCTACTCCAAGATTAATTATTTAGAAGTAGAACACGAAAATGGTAAAGACTTTTCTAATGCTAGTCCGTTCATTATTAGTAGAACTCTAAAACAGTTAGTTGGAGATGTAAGGAACACTAGAAAAATCAAGGAAGGCCTTTTAGTAGAATTAGAAAATAATGAACAAACAAAACGTCTTTTTAAATTTACAGTGTTTGATAAATTTAAGGTCAAAGTTTACGCTCACAGAACCCTAAATTTCGTCAAGGGTATAATAACATGCAAAGATCTGAATAATTGTTCGATCGATGAAATTAAAGATGAACTGAAATCTCAGAAAGTCGTCGAGGTAAAACGTATGACAGTTAGGCGACAAGGTGAAGTGCAAAACACAGCGTCATATCTCCTCACGTTTATTGGTACTAGTCTACCTGATAGAATAAAGGTCGCTTTTTACTCCTTGACGGTGCGAGCATACATCCCCGCTCCCCTGCGATGTTTCCGGTGTCAAAGATTCGGACATACAGCGGTAAATTGCCGTAGGGAACAGATCTGTGTATGTGGTAAAGCTGAACATCAAGGGAGACCTTGCGAAATCCCTTTCAAATGCATTCACTGCGACGGGCTGTACTCGGCCCGATCTTTTAATTGTCCTGTCTATAAACAGGAAGTTGCGATCCAAAAGATTAAAACTCTTAAGAGACTTAGTTACTTTGAAACGAAACAGGAATACTTGCGGATATCTCCACGAGTACAACAGGTCACTTATGTCAGAGTAGCTCAGCAACAGCAACAACCTTCCGTCTCCGTATTGTTACCGGAGATCAAAAGAATGCTTGAAGAAGCGGTGAAAAGCACAATTGAGAGCTACAAAGTTGTTTAGTCCAAACAACCTACCATTCTACACTTTACACTCCAAACTTCATCCCAAATCAATCATCCTTTTCTCCCTCCCCCAACCGTCACTCAGATGTCTCAACCTACAACCGACACTGAGAACCCATCCCTAACTGAAAAGTTTTCTTTCCCCTTTTCCCAAAATTCCCAAAAATCGGAATCTGCATCCCACGCCGAGAATCCACCTCTAATTGAAAAGTTTTCTTTCCCCATTCCCCAAAATTCCCAAAAATCGGAATCTGCATCCCATACCGATTCGGAGTCTTCAGTTGGAGGACTCGCCAAAGCGAAGAAGAAAGGATGGCCTAAAGGCAAACCGAGCAGTCGGCCGTCTTCTTCATGTTCGGGTGAAAAATGATTCTTAATTCTTAATTCTTAAATCACGCTTTATTTTTCCTTTTATTTTTTTGTATACTCGTATTAATTTAATAGTTCTTTTTCTTGTCCTACAATGATCGTAGATAAATATACCCTTGTAAACAAATATAATTTTATTTGATGGATAATTACAACAATTTTCTAATCCAAGCTAATTGTAATGGTCTTACTTTCCATTATCCAGAAATTAAAAAGATCATTGTGGACAAAAAACCTTTTGGCTTATGTCTTCAGGAGACAAGGTTGAAAGCCAATCAGAATTTTAATCTCCGAGGATATAAATGTTTCCGATGCGATGGAATAGATGGTCCAAGAGCAAATGGCGGCGTGGCTGTCTTCGTTCGAACAGACATTGCTGCTGAGGAGGTTGTCCTCAATTATGTCGTTCAAGTCATTAAGTATTGATTGATTGATTTAAGTGTATTACTGACTGATGATACTCTGTTAATATTATTGTAATAAAAATGGAATTTATAATTAAATAGCGTCTTTTATTTACGATGAACCTATACTTTCCATATTGGTGACCCCGGCAAAGAAGAATTTGGACAGATTCAGCGTTGTGTTTGCGAGGACTTTTATTTATTTAATTTGGGTGACATTTTACGCACATTGTGACATATTTAGATTTTGACTTTTCTATTTTGTGCCGCGTGTTGTTTCATACTAAACCATCATAATATTAATTGTTCCGATAGTTTCACAATTTCGTTCGCATATCGAGGAACTACAAGAGTAACTGAAACAGTTACAGCTACAAAATTAGCAGCTGAAAGAACAATTAAACAAAAACGACCCTCGTACAGAGGCAAAGCAACCCGTAGAGATTCAACCTTTATCCGCTTGCCGAGTAAGTTTAAAATTACCTCCTTTCTGGCCAGAACAACCAAATGTATGGTTTGCCCAAATAGAGTCGCAGTTCACACTGTCTGGCATCACCCAAGATGCCACGAAATTTCATTATGTAGTAGCAAACCTCGACAATAGGCACGCAGCTGAAGTGAATGATATAATAACAAATCCACCTACTGACCATCGCTATCAACATTTGAAAAACGAACTGATACGTCGGATTTCTCAGACCGAAGATCAACGCGTTCGTCAATTATTAGGCGATGCTGAACTGGGTGACCGTAGGCCTACCCAGTTTCTGCGATATCTTCGAACGTTAGCTGGTAACACACAAGTTCAAGACACTATTCTTAGAAGTTTATGGTTGCAACGTCTCCCCACAAACGTTCAAGTAGTCCTACAAGTGCAGCCTAAGCTAACTCTGGACAAGCTGGCGGAGATCGCAGACAAAGTTATTGAAGTGTCTACTCCGTCAATGCCTCCTGCCATACATGCTACAGCATTATCAGATCACAGTCTTACTCAGCGCATAGACGACCTTACTCAAAAACTGTCCGAAATGCAAGAAGCTGTATTCAGCAATAGGCGAAGATACCGCCGCAGCAGGAGTTCCCATCGAGACAATTCCGCAGAGTCTGGGCAACGTTTATGTTGATATCACCACAATTTCAACTAGTAGAGACGGCGAATGGTTGCCTTCGGGGAGGAAGCCGTCTATTAGTTGTAGATCGAAGTCATAAGGTACAATTTTTAATTGACACGGGTTCTGATCTCTGCTGTTATCCACAGGCTTTACTCAAACAAAAACGTCATTGCACGGATTACGAACTTTGTGCTGCCAATGCTACCGCCATCAAGACATATGGAACTATACAGCTGTCTTTTCATCTGGGTCTACGTCGTAGATTTTTATGGCAGTTTGTAGTGGCTGATGTTTCTATACCTATAATAGGTGCAGATTTTTTAGCACACTATAATTTACTACCCGACTGTTGCAATAATCGTTTAATTGATGGAATAACAGGCTTATCTGTCCATGGCCAGATTTCAAGTAGTATGACACAGTCTAGTATTAAAGTTTTATCCGAGCAAACTGAGCAATCCTTTTTCAACGTTATTTTGACTGATTTCCCTGAACTGGTACGCCCCGCGGGAACTTCATGTCCAACAGCACAACATTCGACATTGCACTATATTCGTACATCTCCAGGACCACCTGTGTTTTCCCGACCACGCCGCCTGGCTCCTGATCGTCTTCAAATCGCCAAGGCAGAATTTTAAACTATGATGCAGGAAGGAATCGCACGTCGCTCTGAAAGCCCCTGGGCATTTCCGTTGCATCTAGTACCTAAGAAATCAGATGGTTGGCGTCCATGTGAAGACTATAGAGTCTTAAATGCTCTTACCATCCCTGATAGATATCCCGTGCGACATATTCATGATTTTGCCCATCGACTTTGTGGATCTACCATATTTTCTACGATAGATCTTGTCAACGCATATACACAAATACTAGTGAACCCGGATGATGTACCCAAAACTGCAATTACAACACCATTCGAATTATTTGAATTCCCGTTTATGACGTTTGGTCTTAGAAATGCTGGTCAAACATTCCAACGGTTTATCGATGAAGTTCTTCAAGGATTGGATTTCTGCTTTGCCTACATAGATGATATTCTGGTTTCCAGTTCCAACCCTAAAGAACATGAAGCGCATCTCCGTATCCTTTTTACTCGACTGACAAAGTATGGAATTTTAGTAAATGCAAACAAATGTGTTCTAGGTGTATCTAAGGTCATATTTCTGGGTTACGAAGTATCCGCTGAAGGAACCCGCCCAGTTCCCGATCGTGTCGCTGCCCTGCAGGACTATCCTCTGCCTCAAACTGCCCGAGGTCTCCGAAGATTCTTGGGAATGATCAATTTTTACAGGCGTTTTCTACCTTCGGCAGCAGAATATCAAGCTTTACTTCATGCTTTAATCACAGGTTTGCGTGGTTCTCAATCTGTACCCTGGACCTCCGCCTTAAAAGCCGACTTTGATGCATGTAAGCAAAACCTAAGTAAAGTCGCACTTCTAGCACATCCACAGGTGAACGCCCCTTTAGGTCTCTTCACCGATGCTTCGGCAACTTAGATTGGAGCGTGCTTGCAACAGCGTGTTAGCAACGCCTGGCAACCATTGGCTTTCTTTTCTAAAAAGCTATCTGCAAAACAGACAGAGTGGCCTGCATACTATCGAGAGCTACTAGCCGTTTATGAAGCTGTACAGCATTTCAGGCATATACTTGTAGCTCAACATTGTACGATTTACACAGACCACAAACCTCTAACTTATGCATTCCAACAAAAACGAGAGAAGAACCAGCTCTCTTTTATCGCCCAATCTACAACTGACATACAGTATATCGACGGTGCTTCCAACGTGGTCGCAGATGCAATGTCCCGCATTGAAGCGATAAATATGAATCAACAGCCACTGGATCTGAAAGTACTCACGCAATCACAAACTGACGATGTTGAACTCCGCAATCTTCTAGATGACGGCTCATCACTTCAACTTGAAAATATTCAGATTCCTGGCATCGACATCACGATTATCTGTGACACTTCTACAGGTAAGGATCGACCTTTTGTCACAGCTCCGTATCGACGTCTAGTTTTTGACACCCTTCATGGTCTTAGCCACCCCAGTGCCAGAGCAACAACTAGACTTATTTCAGAACGATTTGTCTGGCCACATATGAAACAAGATTGCCATTCCTGGTGCCGAAAATGCCAACAGTGCCAGCTTGCTAAGGTATCAAGGCACGTCTCAACACCGATAGGAACTTTTCAGTTACCTTCAGCTCGGTTCCAGCATGTGCACCTGGATATCATCGGTCCGCTACCTACAGTTAAGAATTACAAATACTGTCTTACAATCGTAGATAGATATACCCGATGGCCGGAAGTCTGGCCACTCGAGCGCATTACAGCTCAAGATATCGCTGAAGCTCTCCTGTCGTGTTGGATATCCCGATTTGGTTCTCCGGCTCAAATAACGACTGACCAAGGCAGACAGTTTGAATCCGAGTTATTCAAGGTCTTGGGCATAACTGTGGGATTCAAGAGATCTAAAACGACAAGTTATCACCCTTGTGCGAATGGTACAGTGGAACGTTTCCATCGGCATTTAAAAGCCGCTCTAATGTGCCACCCGGAACTCACATGGTTACAAGCTCTTCCTCTAGTACTTCTTGGCATACGTAGCGCTTTTAAAGAAGATCTTCATACATCTGCAGCAGAACTAGTTTATGGAGAACCTATACGCCTTCCAGGAGAACTAATTAGCAGCCCATGTACTGATTCAAAACAAGCTAGCGATGTTTCCGATTTTTTGAATAACCTCCGAAAACAAATGGCATGTTTAAGACCAGTCCCTGCATCTCGGCATGGAAGATCTGCAACTTTTGTCTTTAAAGAACTCAAAACATGTTCTCATGCTTTCTTAAGAGAAGATCGACTTCGTCCTTCACTACAACCTCCTTACAAAGGTCCGTATAGGATAGTTTCTCGAGATGACAAAACAGTAGTTTTACGTCTTATGGACAAAGATGTACGAGTGAGCCTTGACAGAATAAAACCTGCGTACATAGAAGAAGACAAAAGCAGTGTAGTCTTAAGTCCTGCTCCTCTGCCTGTACCTCGTTCTGATACCACCGCTAGGGAATATGTCACTCGCCGCGGACGTCACCTTCGTTTTAGGATGGACAACTCTTCTCCGCAGGGGGGTGATGTAGGAAACTACATATAGTATGCGGTGGTTGCCATGCCAAACACATAGTATTAAGTATTGATTGATTGATTTAAGTGTATTACTGACTGATGATACTCTGTTAATATTATTGTAATAAAAATGGAATTTATAATTAAATAGCGTCTTTTATTTACGATGAACCTATACTTTCCATATTGGTATTACTGTCAAATATGTGACATTCGTTTTTACTTAATTTTGTATGCGACGCACATTGAAACGCATAAGTTCTATTTTGTAACAATCTTAATAAAGAAACATAAAAATTGTGAAACTGGTCTTTTAAATCAAAAGGTTGCGGGCCCAGGACACGTTGGGCAATTTTGATTCTGTTGATAATTGTCGGATTTGGGTTTGGAGGCGGATTTTTGTGAGTCAAAAATCATAATCTCAAACACATTTTTTTTTCAACTTGGTGAAATCAGTTACACGTATGTTTATTTTATAGTTTCTTTTTGAAGTTATGCTAGAGATAAAGGTTTGTTTTTGAACTTTTGAACTATTGTGTGTGTCACTTGGTTTAGGAAGGTTTTGTCCAGATACTGACAAAAAAAATAAAAACAAAAATATAAATGGAGGTTGTGACAATTAATTAATAAAAAAGTAGGGGGGATAGGGGGATTCTGGCGCCTCACTTCCTCACTTCTGAAATAACCTTGAAATGGTATGCTAACTCTCTCTAACCCATTAGTTTTGTATGCGACTATCTCCCTCACACAGCAGTATTGCCAACTATTCATAGGCGTGCAAGACAAATTTTCATAGGGGGCTATCATTTTAACCATTTTTCTACCCACAGTGGCGTACAGGATCGGATAAAAAGGGGTCGAGAAATAGCCATTACGGGAATCTGTATTACCGACAAGAAATAGCTATTACGGGAATCTGTATTACCGACAACCAACATATCGTCAATAGAGGGCGTCATGAAGAAATCCGTATTATCGATTATGTATATTAATAAATCTCACCGACTTCTCAAAATAATTACCGTTAGTAATAAGTTAATTACATATAATAATAGTAATTTAAGATAACTGAACCAGCATTAAAAAATTTTAAATTCAGCTTTAAACACAAACCGCGGACCTGCGCGATATAAACGAATTTATCCCAACTACTACTCATCTTGAAACCCCTACCCCTAGCGTTTAATGTCTTGTGTTCCTTTGTTATCTCTCTTTCTCGCTACTAATACTTGCAAGTTCTGCTGCTACCTTTCTCTCTCTCACGCACACACCTTTTTTAGAAGAAGAAATAATAATGCCAGGAATTAAATTATGTTTCTACTTTTCGTGTACCCTCTCTCGCGGATAACGATCTACCTTTTTATATAGTCGCCCTTCCCCCTTTGCTAGTAAATGAGATATCAATGTTTAAATATATTATTTATTTAGCTATCCCTCTCTCGGTAACTTTTTCGTAGACGACGACAGCTCGATAAAACGTTTAAAATTTTGAATTTGTCATTCTTGAAGTCACCATCATGGATTTCCCGCCCTAGAATTTTATATTTCACGGATGACTAACCACCACGTGATCAAGACCGCCGTATTCTAATGAAGCTTTCTACACCAAAGAGATCATGAAATTTAAAGGAACCGACAATCCTTGATACCACTGCGAGGTTTGCAAGCTCGTCTAACCGTCGTATCTATGTCAGTAACTACCCTACGTGAAGGGCTTTCTTCGGATCTCAATGTTAAGAAAATTACGTTAAGACTCTTGATTCACGTTCAGGGATCGGCCTGGATTCTAACACTAATATGTATCTACTAATCTTGAATTAACTATTTAAAAAAGAGAGAAAAAAACTAGTTCTAATGCAGAAAAATAACTTACCAGCTCCAACAGATATCACTTCAAATTAAAACACCTCCCACCAAAGAAGGAATATTACAACACTAATCATCTTTCAACTGAAAACACGACTATACTGTAGAAGGTACCGCGTTAAACTGAACTCAAATATATGAAACTCGACGACGACAAAAAAAAAGGGAAACACCCTGAGGCATTATACATTCTTTTAAAAAGGCACGCTCCGACCTCCAAATCACTAGAAATTTGCGGTTTTTTATACCTGCTTCAAACTTAAAACAGGTTTGAATGATTCTTTTCTGTAAAAATTCTCTCCCTTTTTTTTCATCATCAATATATAATCTTTTCAATCTTCCTTAAAGACGTGTGGACTTGTCGAGATAAATATCAGATTAAAATGCAGCACTATACCCCAAAAAGGTCGGTTTGGCTACCTGGATAGCAGACAGTTGAAGTATAAACCTAGACATCATCATCATCACTTATAATAATAATTACACCAAACCGAAGGTCGATCTCTTGTGATATTCAGTGTAAACAGACACTTTTTTAAATTTAAAACCAGTTATTATTAATCTTTCAAGCCACTGTTATATACCACACGCATACAACGTATCGAAAGCGACTGACGTGAAAAAATATTATTTCAAATATTTAGCTCTCTCTACGAGACAAAAGGGAAACATTTCATTGGTCGCTTAAAATATAATGCCTTAGGCTATATACATTCCTTTAGACATTTTGAGGGTGAAAATCAAGATTCTACTTGTCCGTTGCCGTCATCAGGTTTTATCAGCTGAGGGATCTCTCTACCTGCCCCAGAACCCAAAACCAGGTATAATTGTTTTACCCTTTTTCTTAATTTGGTTCTTTCTGTAAAAAATATTATCTTTTTATAAAGATAAAAATATTACATTTAATTTATATTAAAATCAACATCAAATGACGTCAAATTGCTTTGCAAAACTGCCAGCAGACATCATCGCTAGAAAGATGCATCAGTAAAGGTAAAACAGAGAATGAATTGAATTTTGTATCATTTAAGTCAGGTATATATATATTTTAAAAAAGCTATTATTATTATTTTTTACATGTAGATTTTACTGTAATACACTATAAACTTTATCTTTCATGAATTTTAATTCGTTATTAATAAAAATTATATCAATTATCTTAAATTATTATTGGTAGAACATTAGGTAATTACTTTTATCAATAAAATTCCGTAGTTACTAAGTCGACTCATGTCATGTAACAGCGTGAAGTTAGCAGCGTTAATTCACATGCCGTTCTACTTTGTTTCTAGTAAGATATGACGGCAATGTCGCATAATCTAGGTTTTTCTTCTTCTTCTTCAGAAAATAAACATTCACTATTATAGTAATTGGGATTGATATAATTCAAAACTATCTACCTGTTTAAATATTAACATACATGAAGGTGTCGCCCATTAAAACAGATGTTGTAACACTATAATAGCATTACACTATAAACGTTATCTTATTTATTCTCACATATTATATTTTGAGTTTATATAGTCGAAATGCAAACTGACTGCGAATTAACTGCGTTCGTTATTCTACCTAAAACAGACGGTTATCTATTCCAGGTAAAAAACACCCTTTTCTAAAGGCCAAAACTGAATGCGAGATTTTAACTAAAGAAAATTATACCCTTGCAAATAACATTGATATAATATTTTAAAACATTCCAATAGACTGATTCGGACTGATTCAAAAAGGGATACAATGTTTATATTAAATTTTCCGTATTCTGTTAAAACAATAATTTAGCGTACCCCTTCTTTTACTACTGTAACAAGAGAGAAAAAGAAAGAACCCCTTCTCGAGCAGCGGATGGAGTATTCTGCGGCATTCGAGAGAATGACGCATAGCACCAACAATGTAAACGAGGCACTGTTTATCTAGCACCTTCCAGAAATACATGGTAGTTTCTACCGGCTTCTAGTACGATTGTAGGAAGGTATAAAAGCGACTTCGCGGATAAAAGGGGATGAGTCAACAGCGAGTCGTTAACTGTGTTTCACGAAATAAATAGTAACTGTATAGATAAATGTTATATTAAAAATTCATAGTCTGTAAATAATAGTTTTAATGGTTTATAATCATAGCGTTAATTTATAGTGTATTCATTAGTGTTTGTAAATAAATATTTCTTATTAATAGACGATTTAAACAGCACTTTTGTTATTATTTTGAAAAAGAACGTTACAGTGGTGTCAGGTGTGGGAATTTAAAATAAATAAAATCTCGTAATAATTAATTAAAGTGCTGTGAGAATAAAATTTTTGGTGTTAAAACATAATTTCAACAAACAATTAAAATGGTGATGAAAATGTTAAAAGATCTCAAAGTAATAGACTTGAAACATGAACTTGAAGAACGAGATTTAGACACAACGGTCCTTAAAAGTGTGTTAATAAATCGGCTAAGAGAATGGCTTTTGGAGCAGCAAGAAGACCCTGAAAGTTTCCTCTTCGAAATACCTGGACCCGCAATTGATACTAATTTGTTATTAAGTAAAATAGAAGAGAATTCTAGAATGCTTAAAGAAGAATTATTGGAAAAGTCCGAAGAGAATTCTAGAAAGTCTGAAGAGAATTCTAGAATGTTAAAAGAGGAATTACTGGAAAAGTCGGAAGAGAATTCTAGAATGCTTAAAGAAGAATTATTGGAAAAGTCCGAAGAGAATTCTAGAAAGTCTGAAGAGAATTCTAGAATGTTAAAAGAGGAATTACTGGAAAAGTCAGAAGAGAATTCCAGAATGTTAAAAGAGGAACTATTGGAAAAGTCTGAAGAAAATTCTAAAATGCTTAAACAAGAATTACTTGAAAATACTAAAGCGCTGGAAGAAAAAGTACTGGAAAAACACGAAGAGAATTCTAGAAGGTTTGCAGAATTACTAGAAAAGGCCGAAGAAAATGTTAGAATGCTAAAGGAAGAAATACTGGAGAATTCCAGGAAATCCGAAGACAGTTCTAGAAGGCTTAAAGGAGAATTGTTGGAAAATGTCAAAGCGTTGGAAGATAAAGTTTTCGAAGAATTTTTGGAGAATGCCAGCGCGTTAGGACTATTGGAAGGTAGATTGGCGGAACAAGATAGGGTAATAAAGATGGTAGAAGAGAAAATAGCCCAAATGCAATTACCATCAACAGCTAAGAAAGACGACATAACCGATATGTTGGAAGATAGAATGAGGCAACTACGGTTTCCCTCAACTTCTGAGTTTAATGAAGTAAAGAAGCAAATTAAAGAAGAAAAGGGTCCTGCCGTAAGGATAAAAGTAAAACCACCCACGTTCGATGGAAAGATACCTTGGTCCACCTACTACAAACAATTTGAGGCGGCCGCTGGGGCCAACGGATGGACAGGCAAGGAAAAGGCCGTTTCTTTAACTGTGGCTTTGCGTGGAGACGCGTTGAACGTCCTGCAAACAATCCCAGCAGGACAGGAAAATGATTATCAATTGTTAGTGTCTAGATTGGAGATGAGATATGGAGACGCACATCTTCAACAAGTGTATCACGCGCAAGTGAAGAATCGTATCCAGAAGAATGGAGAAAGCCTGCAGGAGTTTGAAGCCGATGTTGCGCGGCTTGTCCGATTGGCGTACCCTACGGCACCCGATTCATTTCTGGGACAGCTCGCTGTGCAGACCTTCATTGATGGGTTAAGAGACGGGGAAACACAACAATCATTGAGGCTGGCACGACCAAGAACAACTGATGATGCGCTTGCTCACGCTTTAGAGTTTGAAGCCGCAAAACAAGCGTCCCGAGGCCACGGGCGAGTTCGAACCGTTGCGGAAGAAGAGGAAGGTTCCAGTTCCAAAGATCGCCTAGAAGAATTATTAATGAGAGTTCTTCAGAAGGAAGATAGTCGTAAGAGGAATCCTCAAGAAGTTCGAGGACCCCATTGCTGGAACTGCGGTGAACAAGGGCACATACGACGCCGCTGCCCTAAACCCAAACAAGTTCAGCCGTCGGAAAACTAAAGGGGGTCGACGAGAGGGGGCGAACGTCGACTTTGAGTGAAGATGCCCCGAAGATCACCATCCATGCCGTAACATCAAACAATAGTACCAGCAGTTTGTTCGTAGATGGGAAAATTGCTAATCGTACTGTTCCACTACTCATTGATACGGGGGCGACAAAGTCCATCATACGCCCTAACGTTCTACGAACAAGTATGAAGCTGTTACCAACAACTACTCAACTCCGTACAGCAACAGGTGAAGTGACACCAACACACGGAGTGGTGAAGATGAAGATTGGCATTGGAAGTGAAGAACGTGATCATGAGGTGCTGGTAGCCGATATCACTGATGACCTCATCTTGGGAATGGACCTCCTGAGAAAATTTGGTTTTACGTTGGATTTGAAAGAGGGTGTTCTGAAGGTCGGTAACGAAGAACTTCCGTTGCACCCACGAGAAGATCCGGTTGTAAGGGTTTTGCTGACTGAAGATGTGATATTGCCGGGACAAAGCGAGATGGTTGTCGAGGCAGGTTTGGATGGAGATCTTCGGGTAGGATGTGTGCGAATGATGGAGCCTGTTTGTGATAAGAAGATCCATAGTGGCATACTGGTGGGAAAAGCGCTGATCAAGGTTGGAAAGACAGTACCGGTGAGGCTTATGAACGTTAATGTGGATCCGGTGACATTGAAGAAGAGTACCCTTGTGGGACAGTGTGTGCCAGTATTCCGAGTAGTCAGGTGTATGGCTGATGTTCCAAAACCAGCGCCCAAAGACCATGGTGGAAAATTAGTGGGCATGGTTACTAGTTCGTGCGAAGACCTTAACAGAACAGAAGTGAAAGAGGTACAGGGTTTGGTTCACCGATACCAAGATATCTTCGCTCTTGACGATAGCCAGAAGGGACGAACAGATATAATAAAACATAAAATCAATACAGGCAACTCTATGCCTGTCCGTCAGCAGCCGAGGCGTCTACCTCTAGCAAGGCGAGCAGAAGCCGAGAAGATTATTATCGATATGGGAGAACAAGGGGTCATCGAGCCATCCAGCAGTCCCAATAAAAGCATAACCGTAAACTGCCATAGTCCGGAACCAATAGTAAACGCGGTCTTCTCTCGGTGGCTTCTCTTCTCTCGCATCACCGGTGGTCCTGGTCAGTAAGAAGGACGGGTCAACGAGATTTTGTGTGGACTATCGGCAGCTCAATGACGTGACCAAGAAAGACAGCTATCCCTTACCACGCATCGACGACACGTTAGATACCCTGTCTGGCTCACGATGGTTTTCGACTTTGGACTTGAAGAGTGGTTATTGGCAAGTTGAAATGGAACCTGAAGACCGAGAGAAGACCGCGTTTACTATTGGTTCCGGACTATGGCAGTTTACGGTTATGCCTTTCGGTCTATGTAACGCTCCGGCCACCTTTGAGCGTCTAATGGAGACCATCCTGAGGGGGCTGTCGTGGAAGACTTGCCTGGTATACCTAGATGATGTGATTGTAGTCGGAAAATCATTCAACGAACATTTGAAAAATCTAGAGGAAGTGTTCCGAAGACTACGTGGAGCCAATCTGAAACTGAGTCCGAAAAAGTGCCACATATTCAGAAAGGAAGTGAAATATCTCGGGCACGTCGTATCACAAAATGGAGTGGCAGCCGACCCCGATAAGATTCGTGCAGTTCAGGAGTGGCCAACACCGAAAGATAAACACCAAGTCCGTAGTTTTCTTGGGTTATGTACCTACTACAGGCGTTTCGTTCCTGGGTTTGCCAATATAGCGAAGCCTCTGACAAGGTTAACTGAAGATGGGCGCGAGTATGTTTGGAGCGGAGAGTGTGAAACAGCTTTCCAACAGTTGAAGCGTGCCCTGACAACAGCACCAATATTGAGCTATCCACGGACAGAAGAGAAATTCATACTTGACACAGATGCAAGTAATCTGGCCATTGGGGGTGTACTTTCTCAGATACAGGATGGACAAGAAAAGGTCATCGGCTATTTTAGTAAGGTTTTGTCGAAAGCCGAAAGGAATTATTGTGTGACCAGAAAAGAACTATTGGCTGTCGTGAAGTCCGTTGAGCACTTCTACAAATACTTGTACGGACGGAAGTTTTTATTGAGGACGGACCATGCAGCGTTGAAATGGCTTCTACAATTCCGTAATCCTGAAGGCCAGGTCGCAAGGTGGATCGAACGATTACAAGGATACGACTTTGACACCGAACATCGAGCGGGCACTAGTCATCGAAATGCCGATGCTCTTTCAAGAAGACCCTGTCCAACGGATTGCCGTCATTGCTCTCGCTTGGAAGAGAGGGTTTGCCAAGTATTAAGAACTACCATCGTCAACGACAATTGGTTGCCGGAAGAATTGCAACGACAGCAGAAGGATGATCCCTAACTAAAAATGGTACTGGAATGGAAGCGCGTGGGAGAAAGGCCTACCTGGGAGGCCGTCAGCCCTTTCAACAGAACGCTCAAAGCATATTGGGCCCAATGGGAGTCCTTGAAGGTGGAAGACGATCTCCTGAAGCGACTACTGGAGAGTGAAGATGGCACCACCATTAGGTCTCAGTTCGTGGTTCCAAGAAGCCGAGTGGCTACAGTATTGCGACATCTCCATGACGGTGCCTCAGGAGGACACTTCGGTGTGAAAAAGACTTTGGAGAAAGTTAGGGAGCGTTTTTATTGGGTCAACTGTAAAGAAGACGTGAAGTAGTGGTGCCGGAAATGTGAACTATGTGCCACTGGTAACGGACCCTTGGGGAAACGAAGAGCACCTATGAGGCAGTACAATGTGGGTAGTCCTCTGGAAAGAATAGCTATAGATATTGCCGGACCATTTCCCGAAACCGACGATGGGAATAAATACATATTAGTGGCAATGGACTATTTTACCAAATGGCCAGAAGCCTATGCCCTACCAAACCAAGAAGCTGCGACTGTTGTTGACGTACTAGTCAAAAAGTTTTTCAGTCGCTTCGGAGTGCCCATGGAGATGCATTCGGATCAAGGCCGCAACTTTGAGTCTGTACTATTTGGAGAAGTCTGTCGATTGTTGGGCATTCGCAAGACTCGGACTACACCGTTATATCCGCAGTCCGATGGAATGGTAGAACGCATGAATCGGACAATGGGCAAATATTTGGCCAAGGTCGTCTCCGATCATCAACGAGACTGGGACCAATACCTGCATCTGTTCCTGATGGCTTATCGTGCATCGGTCCACGAAACAACCGGTCAGTCACCAGCGTCTGTGATGTTTGGACGCGAGTTACGGTTACCGTGTGATCTGGAATTTGGGTCTCCACCTATAGAGCAGGAGGTAGCCGGGAATGATTATGTCATCAACTTAAAGAAGAAGTTGGAGGATATTCACGACCGAACCCGAAATAATAGTCGAATCGCGAGTGACCGGATGAAGGCTACGTACGATGTGAGAGCCCAAGAAGGAGGGTTTCAACCTGGAAAGCTTGTCTGGTTATACAACCCGCAAAGGCGTCGTGGCTATTTTCCAAAGTTACAGCGAAATTGGGAGGGTCCATACCAGGTGAAGAAACGAATAAATGACTTGATTTATCGCATCCAGAAATTGCCAAGGGGGAAACCAAACGTGGTACACTCCAATCGTCTGGCGCACTATGAGGGAAATAATGACGCAGTCCCGGATCGGGAAGATGAGGCTGAGGTGGCTATCAATACCGTAAGGCTTGAAGATGATCAGCCAACCTTTAGAGAATTTATGGCTGCGTTCTCTGGAACTAGAAAAGCGCGATTCGGAGTCACGACTGAGATGCAACAAGATCTCTTCCGGGTCCCTGGTGATTATTCCATTGCCCACTGTGTCTCCGAGGATCTCCGTATGTCCAGGGGGATCGCAGTAGTGTTTAGAAATAAATTTGGACGGCTGAATGAACTTCGAGAACAAAATCCCTCTGTTGGTAAATCCTTACGCTTGCCTGATCATGACCGATCCATTTACTACTTGGTAACCAAGCAGTTTTACTACCAGAAACCGAGTTACGCCGACTTGTGGAGGACATTATGGAATTTGAGGATCGAGTTGCTCACCAGGGGTATTAACAAATTGGCAGTTCCCAAACTCGGCTGTGGGCGGGACCAGCTGGATTGGAGAATCGTTAGAAACATGCTGGAAGTTATCTTTAGAGGTACGGACGTCAAGATCTTCGTCTGAAGTTTTGACCCACAGCCCGCATCAAGGCCAACGAAGAGTGTAGACTGCTACTTCTACCGTAATGGAACGTGTAGTCGAGGTGAAGCCTGTCGATATCGTCATGACCGGTTCTACAGGAACCAGATCATAAAACCTGTTCTGGGACAGAACAGACTTGAAGAGGGGGGCAGTGTAACAAGAGAGAAAAAGAAAGAACCCCTTCTCGAGCAGCGGATGGAGTATTCTGCGGCATTCGAGAGAATGACGCATAGCACCAACAATGTAAACGAGGCACTGTTTATCTAGCACCTTCCAGAAATACATGGTAGTTTCTACCGGCTTCTAGTACGATTGTAGGAAGGTATAAAAGCGACTTCGCGGATAAAAGGGGATGAGTCAACAGCGAGTCGTTAACTGTGTTTCACGAAATAAATAGTAACTGTATAGATAAATGTTATATTAGAAATTCATAGTCTGTAAATAATAGTTTTAATGGTTTATAATCATAGCGTTAATTTATAGTGTATTCATTAGTGTTTGTAAATAAATATTTCTTATTAATAGACGATTTAAACAGCACTTTTGTTATTATTTTGAAAAAGAACGTTACACTACTTAAAATAAAACTTTTTTTTATAAAATACTTCTGAGATTATGAACCGTGTTAATAATGTGTTTTTCTGATTCCTCAATATTGGTTTAAAGGTCAATTAATAGTTTATTATAGTGTGGTTGGGAAACTTGCGGATCCTTCTACCTGAGGAATTTTACACTATTTTCTAGTATGTATAAACATTGATGTTTTATTTGCTAGCATGATTAAGACTGAAGGGCGTTCATACATACATCAGAGTGTTTGTTCCTACCTAGTATACATGTAACGGGTATACATGTAACGGGTATACATGTATGAGAGAACTAATAATGATACAATTACCTACACACCTGCCGATAATGATGACGTGTCATTAAACAAGATGAAACCTGTCTGTCTGTACCTACATCTACTTATTCCAGGGGTATGTTGATTGTATGCATATGTAAGACTAACCTAAAAGCATGTGTCCTAACGATGAAGGGTGAACGACAGGGCGACCACCTAAGCTGTTGTCATGCAAAAGTTATTAAGAAAACAAAATGATACATTCAGAAACAGACGTGATCTAAGGTATTAAGTTCCTCTAGTTCCTTCGTTCACTGTATTTAGACGCAGATATGTCATATTGTTTACGGTAGGTAGGTAGGTGGTAGGTAGGGGACAAGAATTAAAGCAAGTGTAGTAAATATTCATGTTTATATGGTAAGTTTGATAATTTAAATTGTACGGACATCGGTTCCGGGTTACATACATCTAGGATAGAACCTACGATTCATCCTCGCGCATACATATTACTTCGAGCTCTTACGATTATAGCCGAGAACAACCGATTGCACAGGTCGATCAGTATAAATAGGCGGGGTAGTGTTCCTGCTCCTTCATTAGTCGAAATGAATCAGCACGTGAACGACGTATGTAAGAAGAAGAAGAATGACTCTGGTCGAAGGGGTTGCAACATACAGTTTCCGGTTTGCTTCAGTCTTTCGCGAGGCCATTCACCTGCAAGAGACACGTAAAAACCATGCACGAATCAAACAGAATCCAGTGTTCTAGCTGTTTCAAAACTTTTTCACGTCGTGACCACTTAAAAAGGCATATTAAAAGCGTCCACGAATCAATCAAAGCCCGGTGTTCTAACTGCTTCAAATGTTTTTCACGCACAGACAGCTTAAAAAGACATATTAAAAGCGTCCATGAATCAATCAAAGTCCAGTGTTCTAGTTGTGTCAAAACTTTTTCACACACTGACAGCTTAAAAAGGCATGTGAATAACGTACACCATAGCGCATCTGTTGTAAAGACAGGAACGGGAGCAAATACTGACCTCGTTGGGACAGAAGATATGACCGCAACTACGCTGCCGGCTGATTATCGTACCAACTATGAAAGTAACGAAGAATTAGGAAAGGTTACAGGACCAACGAATCATTCCACGGACTTTATACGTATTAGTATTTCTGCGAGGGCATACACGACGACTCAGAGAGCCATAGAACTACAATAGTCATAGAAAACAACTTATGATCTATATACTTGTATTATGTTATGTATACTAAATAAATGTTTGTAAAATAACTTTATATGTTTTATTTATCACGCCCTACTCTGCTTTCATGCCTAACAGGGTGGACTCTGCCATTTTTGTTTCAAGACTGTAAGTATGTACAGCCCCCAGGGTTAATTAATTGAGGTTGACTTGAGGAACCTATTATGCTAGCGTTCAGTCAGGTTTTGGCTTTGATATCAATGATTGTTATCGAAAAAAGATAAAGGGTCAATAACCTGTAGGCATATGTTAATTAGACGGAATGAGGATATCATGCAATTTTAAGACAGCATCCAAAATAAGACTCTTTTTGATAATGCTATTATAGTGTTACAACATCTGTTTTAATGGGCGACACCTTCATAGTAGGTATTGGTCCACCTGGGCCAGACAGAAATTGACAAGCCATGTGGCATGCCAATGGCATGGCTCCTCCCCCTGCTTCTGATTGGCTACCCCCACTCCTGTAGCTCCTCCCCTTGCTTCTGATTGGTCGCCGCCATCTTGGATTTCCCCGCCTACTTCTCTCTGATTGGTTAACCACCACCCCTGTAGCTCCTCCCCTTGCTTCTGATTGGTTGAAGGCAGCCATTTTGGAACGTCTGGCTCCATTCTACCACGCCCTGGCGCCAGGCTACCACGCCCGCCCCCATTACGGGAATCTGTATTACCGGCAAACTGAGTGCTACCAATAGAGGGCGTAATGCTACAATTAGTGTGTATTGCTATGAGAGGGCGTCATGAAGGGATCTGTATTATCGATGCGTTGTGTACTACTACTAGGTGGCGTGTCATGAAGAAGAAGAAATCTGTATTACTACAGAGAGGCAACCATTTTATATCACAGCATCTTGCTTGCGCGCGCGCTAAATTTGAATCGGTCAATTTTAAATATTTGTCATTTTTGCATATGTCATTTTTAAATCTGTCAATTTTACTGCTGTCATTTTTACATCTGTCGTTTTAAATCTGTCAATTTTGCTTCTGTCATTTTAAATTTGTCATTTTTTGCATCTGTCATTTAAATCTGTCATTTTGAATTTGTCATTTTTGCATATGTCATTTAAATCTGTCATTCTTAAAGCAACCATCTTACCAGATTTGAATTTTAGCGCTAACTCTGGGATTGGATCCTTTCACTAAGCTGAAACTCTTTCTCTCTCTCTCTCTCTCTCTCTCTCTCTCTCTCATAGTATGACTACTTACCGGATTTGTAGCTTAGGATGTTCGCCGTCGGAAATCTTCGGCTTTATTCGTGTACTCTCTCGCTGATGACAACGATCTACCTTTTTATATAGTCAACCCTTCACCCTGTGCTAGTAAATGAAACAACAACAATGTTTATACATATTATTTATTTTGATATTTAATGGACAATTGTAACATATGATTTGACAAATTATTCATTACACAGTATGAGTTGAGATCATCGCGTAACACTTGCAAATTGTTCAAATATTTTTGCAGCCTATTTCTAAGATAGTTTATTTCCGCCATGGTGTTCTTAATACGACGGTGCAAACGTTGTTGTCGTTGACGTCTCCGACTGCTGCTGTTGCTGATATGATTGCAGTCGTGTACGTACGGCATCGATAAACTTTTGCGGATAATGTTTTATTATTTATAATAAAATGAACGAGTTCAATCCACCACCAGTTGCTGCTGCTGTGTTGTCTATTAAACTGGTAGCTGAGTAGTATCCGCATAACAGTTCGGACGTGAATAAAATTGAATCGGATGTCGGGAGCGATTTATACGCATCTTCATGGCGTCTCAGCTGACCTTCTGCTACGTTCTCTATGTTTGCGTGGTAGAAACGTGAAAAGTCGAGGTGACGTAACGTTCGAGCATGATGATTGATCAACGGTGCTAAATGCAGTATAGACTGAAACTCGTAATCTTTTAAGGTTATAGTCCGCTGTGTATCATGTATGGCAACCCTGTTGCCGAAAAACTCGTTGTGAATAATCTCGATGTATAAATTGTCACATAGATGGAATTTCAAATGTTTATCGCAATGTAGTACACTGTTGTCCTTGTTGCAACAGCAGCAACCATGAAAGAAATTTTTAAACAGTGCCTCGACTCGTATATCATACAGCTCGAACCAGTCCCGTTCCGACAACACCAATTCACCATACTCACATATGCTATTCACGCACTCGAGCTTCACTACCACGGCAAATTCTCCCTGGTCGTCGTCATCGGGCTGAATAAGTCCTACTTGGATGTTGTGTATATGATCGTAGTTTTCTTTTTCCCCTGGAGGTCTCGTAACATACAGCGGATACTGGACAGACCCGAGCAGTTGAACACGTACTTCACGTTTAGCTGCTGCTACTGCTGCTACTGGTGTATCTATGATGGTAAAGTTTGCTGATGCTGCTACAGCGTCATCAGCGTAGTGTAGAGGCTGCTGCTGCGACAGGAACGCTAAACAATAATAATACAATAATCGATTAATATAAGCATAAACACACACATACACAAAAGTTTTAAACAACTTACCTGTTTCTTCGACTTCGTTGTTCCACGCTTGACCGTCGTCGTTGTCGGCACTTGCTGTTGATGATGATGATGCATGATCTGCAACATCCGAACCTTCTTCATCTAAAGAAGCAACAAAATAGACACAAATTAGCATATAAACTTGAAGTTTTATAAACAACAACAACAACAACTTACCTATTTCCAGGGGTTCGCTCACACAGTTATCATAACAATAATTAGGACTGCTTGACATCATCGTAATTGCTGCTGCTGCTGCTGCTGCTACTGCTGCTGCACACGTACTGTCTACTGCTACACGCTAACAACGGTCGGCTTTATATAGTCACCTATACTTACCTAGATCCAGCGCATGCTCAGTAACAAGCATACGGTAAACAAGCGGTCATCGCTGGCATACAAGTTTCATCCTGTCGCTGACACGTCATCATCATCACAGGCAGGTGTTCGTAGGTAATTACCTCATTCTCTCTCTCTCTCTCTCAGTTATAGCTATCACTTTTCATGCCATGGTACAGCTGGGTGAGAATAGTAATAATACACATATATAAAACATTAATCTTTTTATTCTATGACAATATTTCTCAAAATTTTTATTGAACATCAACAAAACAACAATAATTAAATAACTAAACAACTATCTGTTCTCGGATAACCATGATAGAACATCTTTTATTCTACGACGACAATGTTTCTTAAAATTATTAAACAACTAGACAATAATCAAAATAACTAAACAATTATTATTAGGTTGAAATCTGCTCGGATAACCATGAAGACATACTCATTTTTCATGAAACATCCTATTGAATGCTTTGTACGCTTTGTTATGCCAAATATTCTTTTCATCAATGTCTTGATCTACTACTACTACTACATAATTGAAAAGAACAAAATCGCGTTTATCAGATCTATTTCATGAGTATGTTCCCCTGAGTATCCTCTTGTGATTTACATTCAATCACCCTTAAGTTTCACCATCTTTTTTAATAATTACTGTACATAAGGTATAACTCTTGTCAGCTTCACTTATTATTAACTATATTCAATTATCCTTATTCTTATTATAACTACACTATACTGACAAAAGATGATTGAACAATTTACAACAACAACTAATTACCTAATTATTACATTCTTAAATAATTTCGAATATAGTATACACAAAGTATAAACCTAGACATCATCATTATCATCACTTATAATAATAATTACATCAAGCCGAAGGTCGATCTCTTGTGATTAACATAACCCCCCCCCCCGACTACTGCTACTACAGTTGAACTGTACATGTACTTATTACTATACAAATATATTGCTACTTAAGAGTTAGATATGATACTACCTATACAAAAATTTACAAAACTTAAAAATACAACTATACTACTACTATACACATATCTATTACTACAACGCTTGAACTGTACAATAATTATATACCTTATGATAATATTTTACTACTTAAGATCTAACTATAATACTACCTATACAAATTTTTACAAAACTTAAAAATACAACTATACTACTATACACTTACATATATACAAGAGGGGTTTAATGTTTATACACGTGGTCGCTTGTTGTTGTTGTAGCCGAACGGAACGGAATCAAAATCTTCTACACGTCGTCTCTTAGCGAACGTTATCTTATAGACTTTTGATTCCGCTCGCGTTACAAGCTGATGGTCAGCCGTACGCCTGATGTTGTTGGACTCTACAATAATCTTTTCGTCCATACCTTCCAGCAGTCTAAGCATGGACTCAAAGTTTATTTTTTGAGTCGCGGCGTGGTTTAGGGTGATGCCCTTGACCTTGACGACCACGTGTATCTGTCCTGTGGTCGGGGAATAAACTTTGTAGGCGTAGTTCTTCGGCGAGCCTGACACAAACTCTATAATATACGATCCGGGACCGTACTCTTCGAGCTCGTCTGTGAGGTCGCCCAGGAAGCTTCCTGTTGGTAGCTCGAAGTCGCCCGGCTTCGAAACGTATATTACGGAATCTGAAACAACGAAAAAAAAATTAACTCTAATATAAACGGTGTTGATGTTTGATAGTACAATGACTTACCTGTGTCATAGTATAATACTCTCTCTCCTAGCTGATCCAAATAGGAATACAGCTTAAGACGGGCCTGTGCAGTGACAAATGCCGCGATGACCACGTTAACTGACGACAGAGGATCTGCTGCTTCCTCTTTATGCTGCCAGTTAACCGCAATCACCTCGTCATTTATTTCCTGCACATGATTAACTTCTACGCCTGGGCTGGACAACAGGTCGAAAAACTCCTTGGACTCGCTGATTATGGCTGTTTTCGCCTGGTTCTCACGCTGACCAAATTTCCCTAGAATACAAAAAAAAATATTAAGTAAAGAAAACTACATAAGGTTATTATAACTTACCCCAGAAGGAATTCAGCATCAGTTTGGCCAACGATCTCAAACCAGGGTTCTTGACGATCTTCAACGAATCCAAGGAGACTCCCTCGTTCTCGAAGTAGTCATCAACGTACTGTTTCCGGGCTCCATCGATACCATCCTCGCTGTTGTTGGCAGTTATTGAAGATGGCCAACCGCTGGCTTCCTGCTTCATCTTCAGGAACTTGTCGATGAAACCCGAAAACAGTCCCCCGGTCTTGGACGCTTTGTTGTACTGGGTTACATCGTACGACCAGATCTCTTGTATGTCCTGCACGATGTAACCCTTTCGTATGGCCATTACCAGTTCGTCCAAGACCCAGGTTCCGTTGATGACTCGGTCCTCTACGCCGTGCTGACATTCGGCCTGGTTCAATTCTTCGGCGCAAGTGCGACATAGAGGGAACAGCAGCTTTTGGTGCATCTTGACGGGTAAGACCGGATGGTATAGATCTTGTGGCGGTAACATTGTGCATTTTACCACGCCGTTCATGTTTTCCAGGCCCCCTTTATCCCTGATTAGATTTTCACAAGCCGCCTTGCCTACGTAAACTTCTGGATGGCCAACTGGGAATTTGGCGTACTTGCATACCCAAGGATAAAGGGAGCATACATCTACATACCGGATCTTTTCCCCGTCTTTTGCAACTCTCTTTAATTTTGCTGCCCCTGTACGGCCGCCGTAAAATGCCTCTCTCGGGTTTAAGGGCGTGTTTACTAACAAGGGATGTTTCTCAACCTGCTGTCTGGATTCGGGTGTTAACTGCCTTCGGAAGCGACATTCCCACTGTTCAACAACCTCGTATCCTAGCGACTTTAACTTCTCTGTTGTGGCTCGGGTCTTCTCGAACCTCATATCCATGGTGTCGCTAGGATCGTCGTGTAGAGGCTCGTTGCGACGGGTAGTGAAGCAGGTGGGACATCCATGGAAGTAACACCCGTGAAATTGAAATATGGTATTACCATACAGCCCGTCAACCTTTAACCCGCCCACGATAGCTTCTCTCTGCCTGCCGACGTGTTGAATCTCAACACCTCTTTGATGTTCTTCCAGCAACAGCCATTGGAGAGCTACCTTAGACTGGTTATCTGCGCGTCTATAACCACCCTTTGGTATCAGTCCAATGGTGCTTTCTTTGAGGAATTTCCTCCGGAACATGAGATTACAGGCAGAGGCGATGGTGATGGCTTCCGTGAACGGGTCAACGTCGCATTCCTCAATAAAGAGATTCCTAAAGTGGATACAGGCTCTCTTCAAAATATCGACGTCTGTTCGACAATATTCGACCAGGTCACGTTGCATGTCGAACTCCGTGATGTCCCTGTTCGCCTCGTACCACTTTAGGAACGCTTTACGAGCCTGGGGTTTCATGGTGTCGGGGCTGTAAAATTTGATGTCCGGAAGAGGACCCACGTAATGGGCATTCGCCTCGGTGTTAAAGAGGTGCGGGAAGTATCCTTTGGGAGCCGGTAGATCGAACGCTTTAGGCAAGTCAGCCAGAGCCATGGGGAAAAAGTTGAGGGAGTCGATAAATTTTAAATTATCTAGTTGCAGCAGCAGAATTTTTGAACCGCGCATAATGAGTTCCGGGTGTAATGAGTTGTTGGTTATCAGATAATTTAGAATAAATTGCGTATCGAAAGCTTGCCCGTTATGGGCAACTGCTACAACCTTTTTGAATAATTTCCGCGAGTCTAGTAGATAGTTCAAAAGCCGATCGATGCATTTTCCTCACAAGATCTGTTCTCGCAAACCACATCTTACACAACTGGTAGCAGTTGATGATGAGTCGTTGTTGTAACACTCAGAACAGACTTGCTGGAAAACGCATAGATTCGGCTCGTGGAGGTTGACGCCGGGCGCAATTTCTTTCTCTTTCCGGGTCTCCAGGTCGAAGAACACAAACAAGGTGTCTTGCTTTGTGTTCCTAGGCCCGGCCGGCTGTATATGACAGAAATGGTTTTCGGGTTTATGACTCTGACAGATCTTACAATAGATCTCCCCGCACACGTGAGCCTGCTTCCGGGTCTTGATGTTGATGGTTTTGAAACATCCCTCGCATTTTTTAACTTCCAGGCACATGTTGCTCTCCTGATGGATGTTAAAGCAGGCTTGACTTTTAAAGTCTCGCCTGCAGTCCGGACACCTAATCAGCTGCGCTGTTCTTTCGCAGGGCGGAGAGCTACCGCAGCCTACGCAGGACTTTTCACACCGGTGATCTCTCTTGTTGTTATAGGGTACGTGACAGTGCTCATAGAAATAACGGCAGACAAAGGCTGAGGTCAATGATGTTATGACGTTATAATGATGCTCGTGATACAACAGATTGATGTTCTTTGTTGCGGCATCATTATCAACGACCCCCTCAAAGATAAGTGAACGCCCTTTCGAGCCGTAGCTATACACTACTATCTTGTAGTTGGGGGCCAGGAACTGCTGGAACAACCTTAATTCATTGACCCCGGCTCCCTCCGGTGGAATGAAAGCTACTCCAGCATCCCGCATCATTTCCTCGGCCTTTATCTTTTGCACGGTCTGCTTTTGACGGATCTTCTTGTAATCAGCACTGTTATCTGCGTGAGCCCTGCCTACGACCAAAGCCCTGGGTAGGCATAGATTGTCACTGGTGGTGTTGTTAATCGTCACAATACCTCTGCGACGGCTACAGTCTTCGGCAAAGGTACTGTACGTACCGTTACGACAGCGACCTTGTCCAGCAGGTGGTGTTACAATAGTATCTATTAGTCTGAAGGTGTCCGAACTCAGGGCTTCCGGATCGCTCTGTAAAATCGATTCTAAAATGCCCCAGACATCATTGAAGGTGATTTCATCAGAGCGCCTGAGGCTCATGTAGCCGGGAAGTTTTTGTTTGAAGCTGTCAAACTCAAATGTGGCCCCTACTTTATCATTCGGTTGTGCTCGGCTTAACACATCCCGCAAAATTTGGTTGATGGCCGATTTAAAATGCTCCAAATGATCTTCACCGACTGACGCGTCGTTTACTTTAAACACCAGTCGATGTTTCAGGGTGCCAAATTTCTTGATGGTGGACACGTTTTCATCGATAATTTCGTAGAGAGAAGACATTTTGTACAGTAGTAACAGCAACAATAGCAAAAAATATCGCACTTGCACACTTAACAAAGGCTAAAACAACAAAGATTATATGTTGTTAATTTAAATAAACTTTGACTAATTTTTATTATTAAAGTTTAAATGCACTGCAAGCTATTAAATATTATAAATTAATTATAAAGATCAATTTTAATGCAAATTAATAAACTTTTAATAGCAAGCTAATTTAAACAAATATTATAATAAATTACTATCCTTATTATAACAGCAACAGTTAAGAAATCACATAGCGACAAATGGATAGATAAATCTTTTACCATTCACGAACTGCTTCTCTTAACCCCTAATTAAAAATAAAAAGCTTAGATGCTACGTGATGGTTAAAAAATTGACGCAAAATAAACAATAACCTCTGAATGCAATGCAAGCTATTAAATATTATAAATTAATTATAAAGATCAATTTTAATGCAAATTAATAAAGTCTTTTAGCCAATCTAAAAAGCATAACCTCAAATTATGATTTAAATAACTATGTTACAACCCCTAGATAAACAACTAATAACGATCACACTTCGCATAAAACAATTACTACTTTAATCGATAATCAAACTAGGGAAATTAAAATAAATATAAAACTATTCCTGCTGAAATTCAAATTTACAACTATTATTATTATTATTATTATTATAAACAAAATACGTTATATATATTGTTCAAATGTAACTTAAATAATTATTTTAAACCGATTATGTTACAGTGTCGTGAAAAATCATGCGAGGACGAGATTGCCGATTATTATAAAAAACAATAATAATAATAAATCCTACCTTTTTGTTCGATTAAAGCTGTAGATTTCACATAGACTCTGTAGCAACAATTGGTAATAACAATCAAGAATGGCACAAATCACTTCAAACACAAACGTAATAATTAACAGTACGCATAAAAAACATACATGTGTTGATGTCTCGAGTAACCCCAAACAAGTGATTGTCTACTTCCGTGGTTGGCTTTATAGGTTCGAATTGTTGCGCAATATTATGCAATAAGATAAAAATAAAACTCGAGTCAATTTGCCCGCTTAACAAAGGAACAAAGCGTTCTCTCCGGTGAACACCTGTGGGTCATAAATCAGTTTGAAATGTTATTTTCTGGACCAGAGTTGACATACCTTCTAGATTTTATCTATTAGAATAAAAAACCGTGTATCATTCTAACCCTCTGGGGATATAATTCATTCAACTGTCATACCGTTTTTTATTGAACGCAGGTGTGACGAATAAGTTATGACCCTGTCTGTATTAAATAAAGGTTACATTCGATATCGCCTTTTTGTACTTTAGTGTCTTTCTCGGTTCTATTTGTGTTTAGGTATGTGATAAATTTCAACGTATTGTGCGAACAGAGAATGCAATGGTAATATTATATTATTTTTATTAGGCTATAGACAGATTGTTGTCAAAATTCGATATGATTCCCTTTTAAGGATGTGTTTATAACTTTCACTTCATAAATGAACGAGGCAAGCAGTTGAGGTTTGATTTAATTGTGTGCCTTTTTATTTAAAGAAAATTCTATAAAAATTTAAAGTGTGTTCTTTTAAATGCTCTAAGAGACAGAAAGGTCTTTTTACCTGGAAATAGCTTTAGAAATCAGACCCGTCAACGTGCGAGATTTACAGGTAGTTAATAATACAAAGAGTGATGAAATGTTTGATTATTTTGCTATTACAGTATATCAATATTATAATCTATTGAAACTTTTCTGTTAAATGTGATTATGATAAATCGAAAAAACCATTTCTTTAAATAGGTATATTTTTAATAAAAAATGTCTAAAGTATGACAAAAAAAAATACTTTTAATGCTCTAACACAGTCAACCTTTATTTAGAAGATCGGTCACATAGATAAGTGCTACCTACATGGACAACGCAGGTTTTCTTTTGTTCGTTAACGAGTTTCTTTGCTCAGGGTCTGTGTGTGTGTGTAATAAATTAAATGGTTATTAATAGTTACATCTAAAAGTTTAATTTAAAATTTTAATGTTGTAGTAAATTATAAAAACGACACCGAGGGTAATAAATTTAAATTTTTATCTAATCGTGTTACATGACAGTGCAGGTGTCGATCCCTTTTTTTTTAACAATACCCTTTTTGTTCCGGAGGGTAATAAATTAAGATTTTATCTACTCGTGACAGTGCAGGTGTCTACCTTTTTAATGATATCCTTTTGCTCCGACGGTAATAAATTTAGATTTTATCTACTCGTGTTACTTTGACAGTGCAGGTGTCGATCCCTTTTTAACAATACCCTAAAGAACACCTGCGCTGTAAATGTAGGTAGCACTTATCTATGTGACCGATCTTCGAGGGTAATAAATTTAGATTTTTATCTGATCTCAAGTAATTAATTGACAGTGCAGGTTTTTTTTAACAATACCCTTTTTGTTCTGAAGGGTAATAAATTAAGATTTTATCTAAAATCATGTTCATTCGCGCAGGTTCGAAGTTTATAAAAGCTCAGTCAAACCCCCTTCCGTTTTAGTTGGTTCTTGACATCGGTCACGGTGATAGTAATATTGTTATTGTTTGCTTGAACTAGGTAAGTTAAAATAATCATTTATTATTCTTGTGAGTGTTAAGTTTTTGTCTATTTTTTTTACATAGAAAAAAATGGATTTGCTAATACAACAATTGAACAAATCTCCCGTTAGCCAGAAGCCAATCAAGAAGTTATGTGATTACAAAATAAAAGAAATTGCAGAGATACTACAATTCAAAAGAGTCGTTTGCCGTGATAAGCGTCAAAGTGTGATTATTGTTGCTGAAAAGCATGTTACATTTCTACCAAAGCGAATCAGCGATAAGTTAACAGATCAAAGGGTTACCGAGCTTAACCAGCAGATTGAAGCTAAAACGATTTCTCTAGGTTTGATGTACATGGGGAAAACAAACTGTTATGATGACTGCCTGTTTGTGGAGTTAAATAAGGTACGAGTAAACATCAAGTTTATACAATAAACCCCTTTTTAATGTTCTATTGTTGTCGTTGTTGTTACAGCCCCTGGAACCGCAAATAGAAAACAGAGGTCAGTCCTGAAGTCCTCAAGCACCAGCATTCTATCAACATTTTTTTTTTATTATAAATTAAATGTAGCCTTAACACTATATTAATAAACATAATTTTTTTTTAATTCCTATATGGCTTTATTATTTCTTCTAGAAAAGGTAGTGGTGGAAACGTTTCAGCTTAGTGAAAGGATCCAATCCCAGAGTTAGCGCTAAAATTCAAATCTGGTAAGATGATTGCTTTAAGAATGACAGATTTAAATGACATATGCAAAAAAAAATGACAAATTCAAAATGACAGATGCAAAAATGACAAATTTAAAATGACAGAAGCAAAATTGACAGATTTAAAATGACAGATGTAAAAACGACAGCAGTAAAATTGACAGATTTAAAAATGACATATGCAAAAATGACAAATATTTAAAATTGACAGATTCAAATTTAGCGCGCGCGCACGCAAGATGCTGTGATATAAAATGGTTGCCTCTCTGTAGTAGTAATACAGATTTCTTCTTCATGACACGCCACCTAGTAGTAGTACACAACGCATCGATAATACAGATCCCTTCATGACGCCCTCTCTTAGCAATACACACTAATTGTAGCATTACGCCCTCTATTGGTAGCACTCAGTTTGCCGGTAATACAGATTCCCGTAATGGCGGCGGGCGTGGTAGCCTGGCGCCAGGGCGTGGTAGAATGGAGCCAGACGTTCCAAAATGGCTGCCTTCAACCAATCAGAAGCAAGGGGAGGAGCTACAGGGGTGGGGGTTAACCAATCAGAGAGAAGTAGGCGGGGAAATCCAAGATGGCGGCGACCAATCAGAAGCAAGGGGAGGAGCTACAGGAGTGGGGGTAGCCAATCAGAAGCAGGGGGAGGAGCCATGCCATTGGCATGCCACATGGCATGTCAATTTCTGTCTGGCCCAGGTGGCCCAATACCTACTCTTCATGTATGTTAATATTTAAACAGGTAGATAGTTTTGAATTATAAGTAACGAGTTTCACTTTTTAATCATAATTCTTAATCGACCTCTACTAAGTTATTATATAAACCACAATGCAATCGACAAACCTAGATACATATATTATTATGATGAATCGGGGATATGCTATAAAATACACCAGTCACATTGAATGCATTATTACCTGTTCAGATAAAAAATTATTAAAGCATAGCATATAACTAAGTAGGGGATATATTTAACTTTTCATTCTAATCAATTTACAACAGATTTCATAAAAGTATATTACAAGCAGCAAAGGGTAGACCAAAAAAAACTCCAGAGGGCTGACTGAAATATTTGTTAACAGAATAATGATAACAATTAATAAACATATAGCTACTGACCACGGTCTATTTGATAAGTTATCTAATTCCCAATAGTTTTCTCTCTCTCTATTAATTAAGCCTTATCCACAATTAGTTTGTAACAGCTGATACACCAACCATCTTGAAATTTAATAATCTTACATTTAAAAGATTCAACATTTAAAAGTATACAAAAGCAGAATCTATTAGTCATTTCATTTAAATCTACAGCATAATAAACAGCAAGCCTGTTCGCAATTTCTATTCAATTTTACATCATACTTTTGAGATATAAAAGCTACCCATTTTCTAGACAATCGAATTTGAACAGATCTATAACACGTTTTCTCATTTAATCATAATTAGGGACGACTTGAATAGCAAAATAGTAGCGATAAAAGCATAATATAAATGTTAAATGATCAAAACCCGTATACTGGTTAGCCTCTTGCGACTATAGACTATATACCTTCAAACCTTTATCTTTTACCCATCTTTTAAATTCATAAAAAGGTATTAAAATAGGGTTTCCGCATGGCATTTTAAAGTAATGAAGATATCATACAATTTTAAGACAGCATCCAAAATAAGACTCTTTTTGATAATGCTATTATAGTGTTACAACATCTGTTTTAATGGGCGACATCTTCATGTATGTTAATATTTAAACAGGTAGATAGTTTTGAATTATATCAATCCCAATTACTATAATAGTGAATGTTTATTTTCTGAAGAAGAAGAAGAAGAAGAAAAACGAGGATGAATCGTAGGTTCTATCCTAGATGTATGTAACCCGGAACCGATGTCCGTACAATTTAAATTATCAAACTTACCATATAAACATGAATATTTACTACACTTGCTTTAATTCTTGTCCCCTACCTACCTACCTACCGTAAACAATATGACATATCTGCGTCTAAATACAGTGAACGAAGGAACTAGAGGAACTTAATACCTTAGATCACGTCTGTTTCTGAATGTATCATTTTGTTTTCTTAATAACTTTTGCATGACAACAGCTTAGGTGGTCAAGGTAACGTGATCAAGTATGATTTCAGATGAAAATTGAAAGCAATAACAAAAAATGTCTTTGATGTAGTTTTGTCAAATTTATTCACTAATACATTTTGAATATTTTCAAGAATTATGCTTTGTGTTCAATGTAATGTTCATTCAAAGGTCCTCGATCTTGGGTAAGACGAACTTTCAAAATGTTTCAACTTAAATCGGGTAAGCTTCTGTGTTCAACAGTGCAAAGTTTCAGCCTTACCATATTTTTTTGTAGGTAAAGCCAATTTTCAACTATCTCTGGATTAAACCGAACATGTAACTCATATTTCGTGTATTTGTGTTCAATGTTTATTGGAATCATAATCAATTAGTTTGAAATGTTAATAACAAGTTTTCAAGTTGTAATAGAGAGATGCAGTTGCGGGTTTTGTGGTTTTCTGATGGAACAACATTGAGAAAAATATGATGAAAACTCGATATTGACGTCAAATCTCAACCGTTGTTGATATTATTTCTTCATCAATAGAATAAATTTGCTTCCTACCTATAAAATCTTCACATCCTTATGAACATTTACAGCCGGCATATTTGCATTAATATTAAACGGTCACTTGCTCTTGAACATCATGTCGAAAGGTTTCTTTTCCCACGTTTTGAATTTTACTTTATAGAAACTTTTTTAACTGTCATAAGTACAGTAAGTGACGTTATTGCTGGAAGTCATATTTCATTGGCTATTTTCATAATGACAAAAGTACGAGTTTAATATTATTGGATAAACAAGCAAAACGTGTATGCACTAATAAGACATGGTCACAACGAAGGGGGGTTATCGGCTTAGTCCGCAAAACCCCCCAGACAAATTCCGAGTGCGCCCATGCACTAAGCCATCCAAATGTGAATCACCAGAAAAAAAGTGCGTTTCAAGCCGGTTTCAAGCAAGTAATGCATCCAGTCAATGATGTTTTTAAAAATGCTTGTATTAATCGTTAATATTTAAACTTATTAGTATATTTTTGATTTGAATATTCCTCATTTTTTATATTTACCTCCATTATCATTTCGCATTGATTTATTAGCGACCGATAAACCAGTTCCCTGTTATAAAAGATGTTTACCTAGTATACATCATATGTGCAAGTGTAAATTGATAAAATCATCAAATTCTCAAGATGAATGATAATGAAAGTGATTTACACTGTATAGTACCTGGTTACAATCTTACTTCTAATGTAGACATAATTAGTTAGCAACTAATTCTTAAATACATCCTTGTGAGGGCTGCTTCTTCATTAAATTACATAACCTATATTGCTGACAGTTTTCGATACCAAAACAGTCTTTTTAAATATATTTAAAGTTTAAACTCACCTTGTGACCCTTTTATGTGAAACCAACAAAAAAAAAATGCAAAGAAGTACCAAATAGAATGGAATTAATAGAAAACATGAAGAAAAGTATAATAAAAGAAATTCAATGGAGAGAATTCGTATGTGGTTGGGGTGCAGCATGCATCAATATTACTATAACGTATCCTGTTAATAAGATTATATTTCGGCAGGTATGTCGATGGGGGATTCTTAATATTAGTTAAATTTTAACTACATTAATATTTCAGATGTTACATCGAATAGATATTTACAATGCTTTTAAACAACTGCGTGGTGAGGGTTTTTATTATTTATATCGTGGGATATTGCCACCTCTGTGTCAAAAAACGCTTTCTCTATCTATCATGTTTGGCGTATATGAAGAAGTCCGAAGACCATTAATGGAAAAAACTAATATTAATCCTTATTGTGTTAAGGCAATAGCAGGCTTAGTAGCGGGTTCTACAGAAGCAATCCTAATGCCTTTTGAAAGAATACAAACATTGCTAGCGGATTCTACATACCATAAACATTTTAGGAACACGTTTCATGCATTTAAAACAGTAGGAAGCCAGTATGGATTTGGTGAATATTACAGAGGATTAATACCCATACTTTTAAGAAATGGACCATCAAATGTGTGTTTTTTCATAATGCGTGATGAAATCCAATTACGAATACAAAAATCGGATTCTATATTGCGACAAACACTTAGTGAATTTATATGTGGGGCAATTATAGGTGTTGTATTATCTAGTATATTTTATCCATTAAATGTTGTTAAAATCTCAATGCAAAGTCAAATAGGTGGTGATTATCAAAATGTAATTAGAGTTTTTAAACGTATTTATAAAGAAAGAGGAGGTCGTATAAGGAATTTTTATTATGGTGTTCATACAAATGTAACAAGAGCTTTTTTTAGTTGGGGTGTGATGAATGCAGCGTATGAACATTTAAAAGAAATTGTTTACTCAATATAAAATAAATTTCTATAAAAATAAGTTGCTTGTTATTGTATATTTTTGTTGTTTATTATTGATGTTATTTTTACAATGTTAAAAAAAGTATTAAGTGTTATAATACTGTAAAATTGCTGATTTTATAAACTTAGGTTTTAAAAGAAAGTTTAAGTGCACAGTTAGCAAAGTATGAATAAGATGTTAATGAAGAACTTCAACTCTAATTAGGCAAAAAAATGAAATAAATTATAAGATATATCTTGTTTTATTTATTATTATTATATTATACTCATTATATTATACTATTGCATTAATTTGTTTTTAAAGATGTGGGGCCAGAAAAAGAATGAAAAAAAGAATCAATTAATAAAGGGAATTAGTTATGAATTATAAGATACGAGCTTCTGCCAGTGGCTTTGTCAATGTAAACATAAGAGTAGTTTATTGCTATAACACGTTTCCACTGGCATCATTGACTTCTGGCCATTTTCCATTGTTGGAAATCAATGCAGATAAAATTGGGCAATGGCTTATCTGACTGATAACTTTTTGATAATTTTAATAGACTCTAACCTAGAGGGTAGTTCATTTTATATTTGTGTCTAGTAGGGTGGGTCGAAAAAGTTAATTTTTCGAGTATCGAATTCTAATAGGGTTCAAAAGTTGCGTATGTGCATGCTAATCAACGGTAAAATATTGAAAAAAAATCATACGTTGGATCTTCAGTTCGTGTCAAGGGCCTAAAGTTTGAACAAAAGGACAAAAAACACCAAATTTGTATCTTTACGCTCCCCCGCCCCTTTATTTCAAATAGTAACGACTGTAGTCAGTAAGTAACTTACACCTATTACAATGTATAATTACATATTTTTTATTAAATTCCTATAATTAGGTCTCCACAAAGCTGTCAAAGAAGATTTAAAAGGTTCTTTTGCCGAATTAGTTTACAGCCAGCCGTTGTGTCTTCCTGGCGTATCAACTAGTGAAATTCGAATTGATGCTTTTTCTCTTTTAGATCCAATTTGTGAGGTATTTTCACGTGTAAAACGTACGGAGATTGTCAGGCATCGTAAAGATAAACCATTTGTACCTCTGAATCTCAAGACATGCGATTATGTATTTATTAGACATAGGTACACCTAAGACGAACTAGCCTAACTCCTCCTTATGAGGGACCTTTTAAAGTTGAAAAAAGAACTGAAAAAGTAATTTATATTAAAAGAAATCCACAAGCAGTTCCTATTAGCATTGATCAAGTTAAACCAGCATATTTTTTGACGAGATGTTTCCAACAGACAATTTTGCTAGTCATTCTCACATTCAGTCAGTTTTACAATCAATTAATTACATTTTATTTATCAGTTTATCGTTACATTATCACTTATTACGTTCATTTTTTTCTATACGTTCATTACGTTCATTTCATGAGGGAGAGTAGTGTAGTAACTTACACCTATTATAATTTATAATTACATATTTTTTATTCGTTGCTATGTACTATTATTTAAAAACAAAAAAAAACAATGTCTAAAAAATTAAAATGATTAAAACCTCTTATTTTCGACTTCTCTCTTTTTAAAACGTATTTTGTTGTTAAACTTAAATATAACAACAACCAGACAAAATTTGAGTTCTATAAGTAATTCGTATTTAGAAAGAAAATCAGCTCCAATAATAGGTTTAGATACTGCGGCAACTGTAAAAATAAATGGAAAATTACGACGTAATCCTAAGCTTACACTAAGAAACTTTTTTCCGTAAGTAGAAATGGAAGAGTCATTAACAGCTGACAGATAAGTGTTGGTGTCTTTTTTAAAATCCTTAAAAGCATCCCTCGGGACAATTGAAATATCAGCCCCAGACTCAATTTGTTTTGATAATCAAAAATAAAGAGACGACGCTGGTTTTTAAGACAACTATTACTGATCGTCATAGTAACGGTTCTGTTCAGTTTTTTGACTTATTTCTTGTTACAATAAAATGCACCATTGACCTGCACATTTATTAACATTTTCTTTAAATTTTCGACTGTAATTACACGAGAGGTCTTTTTTTGTCCGGATAAAATTGATTTTTTTAACGATAATTTGGTTGCTTGGTAAATTGACGATACAAACCACCTACGATAAAAAAACGAGTCCGAAGGACGAGTTTTTTTATCTGGTGGTTTGTAGAGTCAGTTTACCAAAAAGAAACCAAATTAGAGTTTAAAAAATCAATTTTATCCCGGAGAAAAAAACCTCTAGCAAACCTTACCCTTCTCCCTTCTAACTTCACCATTCACCCTTAACCCTTCATGCTTCAACCTTAACCCTTAACCTTAGCCCTTAACCCTTCGGTCAGGGATCGTTAATCTCTCGTACTAACCTTATATTAGGGTATGAACCCTCTAGAGGCCGAATACAGGCGTATATATTCTATATATTACCTCTTAGTTAACATAGTATTTTATAAAATAATTAGATATAGTTATATTTACTATCTATTCTTTTAAACTGGTGTTATACTTACCATGTTTACTTTATAATCGGGTATGTAGTACCATTATTAGTGTATACGAAATGTACTATTTTAATAGATATTATATATAAGTTATGTATTATGTTTTAAGTAGCGTCGAAACTACTTGTATCAATAAACGTTCTTGTATGAAAGTATATTGTTTTGTACTTACTCTGCTCCCTACGTTCTGTCCTAAAAATGTATTCGTAGGCTCTAACCGAATCTAACCTAAATTATATTCGTATGCTCTAACCTGTGATGTAATAAAAAACAATAAGTTTTAAGGACATTTATTATATTATATTTATTATACATTATATCCAGATGTAATAAATTTAAGTCTATCATCTAAATCAAGGTCGTTCTGCAAATCTACAATAGTTTTCTTAGTAAACTTATAAACTAATTCATTCAAAAATAAATCATCCTTATATCTACAAGAAGAATTTAACACACTTAATAAACTATTATTGTCTACAAGCGTTGTTCTAACTTTTATAGCCGCGTCCAGGACTTCTTCGGCAAAACATTCGTAATTGCGATGCATAGTTTTAATACTATAAATCTTTTTCCATAAAAAGGTTTTCATCGTGTATAATCTCCCTAGACTTAATTCGGAAATGTAAAGTTCAAAACTTTGATTATTTTTTGACCTATTGTACCTATTATTTTCTCTTCGTTTGTATAATATAAAATATATATTCCGCGTCAGACTGATTAGTATCGTCATATGTACCGATTGTTATATTTCCGTGAATATTTGAGTTTTCACCAATATACAGGATAAATTTTTATCTCTAATTTTATATATGGCGTTTTATATAGAGCAGCAGTCTGACGATAATTTATACATATATTGTCTTTAATTTGTATAATATAAAATATATATTCAGCGTCAGACTGATTAGTATCGTCATATGTACCGATTGTTATATTTCCGTGAATATTTGAGTTTTCACCAATACACAGGGTAAATTTTTATCTCTAATTTTATATATAGCTTTTATATAGAGCAGGAGTCTTACGATAATTTATACATATATTGTCTTTGAATATTCTAAAACAGATAAAGAACCCTGAACCCTTGTTAGAAATTTTAAAAATAACGAAATTTTTATTGAATCAGCTAAATAGATAGTGTACTTATAAGTGAATCTCTAAATAACGAATGCGTTAACAGAACTCCTGCATTAATATACATAACGTTTCATCGTGTTTTTTCAAAACACATTTCATTGTAAAATAATAAGAATAATTTCTCTTTTATTTATCAGGCGATATAGATATACATTATATTATTTTCATATATTAGTATGCAAAGTTGTCGTTTCAATAAAAAGTAAAATATTTATCTGATTTATTTCTCCGGATTAAGTTTTCAGGGTTCTCATAACTGTAGATATTGCAAGAGGTAACTACCCTGTGTTTCAAAGTTATAAACACGTATTACAAACATATGTTATAGACTTATATTTCGAAGGTATAGAAAATGGTTACAGATTATTATTAATCATACGAGTTTACTATAGATACGATGAATATCCTACAAGAGTATATAGTATATTATTACATATCTGCGTATTTCGAAGCTATTGAAAATGTATGATATATTGTAAAATAACGTTTAAATATGGCGACGAATGTCTATATGATGTATAAACAATAAGAACACATATGTAGAAACAGTTTATAAGGTAGTAGATATAACGAAAAGGCTAAAATCTGTTCAAAACTACATTATGTCTAAAAACTAGAAAATTAGAGAATTGTAGCATATGCTTGTTAAAGAGCCGGTAACAACTCATGCGACTTCGATGTAGCTACAGTCTATGTACATTAATAATAATAGGAAAATGCTTTTGAATCTTAAAATTTATTTAAATAAAACAAAGAATAAAATTTAGAAAAATTCTATTGCTATATTATAAGGTATATAATCTCAGTAAAGCTTTATCCTCTAGTTAGAATACTTGTATAGGATTTAGTTGATAGCTCTGTATGATATTCTGAGTTAGATGCTAACTCTATCAAGTTTTTCAGTTTGCTGATCTGAAAGTTGTTGAAGCCTTTCACTTCTGAGGGGTAGGAGTATTCTAGATCTTGCTACCGTACGTGCTTTCATATACGATGAATACGTTTAACATAGAAATAGGTGAAAAACTATAATTTTGTTTTATCGTTTTATTTATAAAATTTTAATAATAATATGGTATGTTTGTATTGTACGATATGATGATGATAGGGTAAGTGAATTGTGGGCATTTAGCAGGCTTGAGTTTCTAACTGCAGATCTATAGGTTAGAAAAATTATAAAAGTATTAGCATTGTTCATTGAATAGACTCCCTGCTTCATTTCATAACTTATTTGTTTTAATAAATAGACATTAGTTAAACGATGGATATCCTCATGTCTTTACTCTACCTTCGATATATAATATATTTATTTATGATATCTAGTTAATGATATGTGCTGTGATCCTGATTGAATGTAATCTTTTTTCCTGTAAGATGCTATAAAAGCCGTAATTAATATTTCTTAATATATAGTTTAGTTTAATCCGTGTATGATAGCAATTAGATGATAACCGTTTCTTGTAAAACGCTAGACTTGATATTAATTTCAATATGGCTACTATCTTTTTAATAGCTTACACTAACAAAGTGTTTATGATATATAAAGCAATAAAAGTTGCACCTTGCTATAATGGCATGAGTGTAAAACATTAATCCCTACTTATATATTTCCTGTTAGTGATTCGTAGATAATCGAACTTTGTCTAACTAGGGGAAATCTACTAGCTATATAATAATATAAGATTTCTATATTACATATCGGGTTTCAATATGGAATATATTCATTTATGATATCTAGTTAATCCTATTACATATAACCGTATAAGGTTTTCATTAAATCAATTAAACAATCGAATATAAATATTTATAAACACTTTTTACATTATTATTCCAGTACACGTATCAAGCTAGAAATGTTTTAAGAAATCTGCTGCTTAAAATTCCTTTGCTGTACATTTTAAATAAATTTTTAACTAAACATGAGACTATATTGAAAGTAATTATATTTGCTTTCATAATGATCATGTCGGGTTAATAGCTTCTCGAGAATTAACATAGATGCTTAAATAATTCACTATAGATTTTTTATACTGCATCATCCTACTACATATAACCATATAAGGTTTTCATTAAATCAATTAAACAATTGCGTATAAATATTCATAATCACTTTTACACTATTATTCCAGTACACGTATTAAGCTAGCAAATAAGTTTTTTAATTTAAACATTAATAATAAATATATGTTTTCATCCAAGTTGAAACTGACTCAGGATTAATCCGTGTAGAAGCTAACGATGCAGAATAATTGTTATCGTAATAAACGTGAAACGCAAGACAATTTTAAAATATCAATATTTAAACGTTATAATTCTATAAAACCGAAGTTAGATGTTGACTCTATCAAGTTAATAATAATAGATATTTATAATTGATAAAGATTCATCTTTGTAAAACCGATAATATTGGAAAGGATCATGAATAATCTCAAACCTGCATATACTACACATATTTAAGGAATGTTCTTCTATGAAAAACCCGGTGATTAGTTACCGTGTACGTAATTCAAACATTAATAGTAATACTGAGGGTTGAAGTAAACTGTTTAATGTATCTATAGCAATTATAAATATTTACTGAAATATGTTTTGAATTTACAAAAGCATTACGCAATATTCCTTTTTCTATAAATAAATAAATTATAGTTGTTTTAAACATAATGGACACCTTTCAAGAAATTTCAAAAGGAAGCTAATCGGTTAATAAATGTTTGTCGGTCGTTGTATGAAACAATACATTTGAGAGATGTCTAATTAGGGAAAATCTGCAAGCTGAATAATAAGATAGGATTTCTATATTACATAACGGATTTCAATATGGAATATATTCATTTATAATATCTAGTTAATCCTATTACATATAACCGTATAAGGTTTTCATTAACTCAATTAAACAATCGCATATAAATATTTATAAACACTTTTTACATTATTATTCCAGTACACGTATCAACACATTGTTAAATAAATTTTTAACTAAACAAGTGACTATATTGAAAGTAATTATATTTGTATTGTTTTGAACATAATGGTATGTTATGATAAGAAATATTTGACGGGCATCGAAACAATACATTTTACTTGAGGTTTCTTTTTGGCGTAGAGATAATCCTTATAGATCCGGTTCGGAGAACTGAGGTGAAATCAATAATGAGAAATGACAAGTTTCTACATGTTAATTATGTTACACATTTTAAATGTTATGACTAATAGATTTATATTTTAGGAATGTCTGTAGTTGAAATGTTATATGCAGATGAGATATAGTTAAATGCGGACTTTGTTAGTCGTAAAGTTTGGTTAAATCGTCCTATTTTCGTCTCAGGAATATGTGGTAGTGTCTTGTACAGACCTTTTAGAGATACCCTGAATATCTTGTTTTGTTTTAATTGTCTGAATATTTATAATTATAACAATTTACTATTTTAGTATGATATTTAATTATGTATAATTTCTTACTGCATATATTAGTGTCTATAATATGTATTTACAACCAAAATTATATATTTTGTTTTAAATATTTATTACTTTGTATTGGGCATTGCACTGATGATACCCACTTGGTGGGTGAAACATATACCGACTATATAAAATAAATAAAATCAGTTATAGCAAGTGTTTTATTTGATTTAAGTAATCTTAATTTTTAAATACTAATGTTAACTTAAAAAATCTTTTACTTGAATTCTTTACTTTTACTTAGATTTCTTTAACTTGTGCCTATGATTACTGCCTTCAGAAATTCGCTTCTTATCATGTGCAGAACCTTTTTGAGAAGAAACATTTTTTTGTAGGAGAATGTTTAGATTTGAGGGATTGCTGTGAACCTTTGAACTGGACAAACGATTGATCCTTGCTGAGTGTTGTGTGTATTCTAAGTATTACAGTTCATCTTTATGGCTGCCACGATGCCTATCTTTGTTAGAAGAGTGTTTATCTTTGCTAGATAATGTTTAATGTTTGTCCTTACGTGAAAAATGCTTTGATTTAGTAGACTTTGAATGAGATCCAACTCTTCAACACATTGTACTAACAGTAGGAACTAGTGAAGATACTTATCTAAAGTACACCATATTGTGCTTACATCATATTGATAAAATCATGAAAATGTCAAGATGAATGATAATGAAAGTTAATAATGCTGCATAGTACCTATACTTAAATTGGTTACAATCTGACTTCTAATATAGGCATTATTAGTTAGCAAAAAAAAAATCTTATACCATTGAAAAAGATGCTTTTCATTGAATTACATAACCTATATTGTTGACAGTTTTCGATACAAAAACATTTTTTTTTAAATATTTTAACTCGCCTTTTATGCAACTGTAAGAACAAAGAAATAATAAACAGAATGGACCCAATAGAAAACATAATGAGGGGTCGAATAGCAGAAATACAATGGAGAGAATTTGTATGTGGTTGGGGTGCAGCATGTATCAATATTACTTTAACGTATCCTGCTAATAAGCTTATTTTTCGGCAGGTATCTAGACAGGAACTCTTAAAAATAACTAATTCTTATCTATATTAATACATTTCAGATGTTACATCATATAGACGTTTTCACAGCTTTTAAACAACTGTATGGTGATGGTTTTTATTATTTATATCGTGGGATATTGCCGCCATTATGTCAAAAAACACTTTCTCTATCTATCATGTTTGGCGTATATGAAGAAGTTCGACGGCCATTAGTACAAAAAAGAAGTAATCTTAATCCTTATTTCATTAAAGCAATAGCAGGTTTTGTAGCAGGTTCTACTGAAGCAATCCTAATGCCTTTTGAAAGAATACAAACATTGTTACAAGATTCTACATACCATAAACATTTTAAGAACACATTTAATGCAATTAGAACAATAGGAAGCCAGTATGGATTGCGTGAATATTATAGAGGATTAACACCTATACTTATGAGAAATGGACCATCAAATGTGTGTTTTTTCATAATGCGCGATGAAATTCAATTACGAATACAAAGATCGGATTCTATATTGCGACAAACATTTAGTGAATTTATATGTGGGGCAATTATAGGTGTTGTATTATCTAGTATGTTTTTTCCATTGAATGTAGCTAAAGTCTCAGCACAAAGTCAATTAGGTGGTGATTTTCAAAATGTATTCAGGATTTTTAAACGTATATATAATGAAAAAGGAGGTGGTATAAGGAATTTTTATTATGGTGTGCATACGAATATAATAAGAGCCTCTTTTAGTTGGGGGGTGATGAATGCAGCGTACGAACATTTAAAAGAAATTGTTTACTCAATATAAAGTAAATTTACTAAATGTAAATTGATTGTGATTGCATAATTGCTGATTTTGTAAACTTAAGTTTTAAAAGAAAGTTTGGCAAAGTCTTGAATAAGATGCTAAGAACGCAATTAATTCTAATTAGAGAAAAATAAAATAAATTACATAATATATATCTTGTTTTATTTAATTATAATGCCTAAATTTGATCTAAATTATAACTAGGGTGACAAAATAGTTATTTAAGTATTAAGGGTGGTAGGTACGCTTTACCATTCAAGGCTAATAGTGTGGAGACCGACGCGTAGCGGAGGTTTACATATTAGCCGAGACTGGTAAAGCCATATATTTAATACTCCTATATTGCTAGCGCCCGCAAGTGGAAGTGTCACGGAGTAAGTGAGACAGCAAACGACTACTTCTATCTCTTTTTAGACTACTCGCCACGTTGTGCGCAATCGTCATGAGTCCGGTGGGGCAATTGGAAGTGTGGCGGGGCAAGCCCCCTTCCCTCGGGCATGCGCGTAAGACTCGAAGTAGTTACAAATGAGAGAGACGCATATATGTCTGCACCGTAATGGTTTCGTCCCTCTCGAGACCCCTACTAGCAATATAGGAGTATTAAATATATGGGTAAAGCCATGGCAGACTTTATAAAGTCTGCCATGGTAAAGCGTACCTAACGCCCATAATGCTTACACTATTTTTTACCCGATCGGATCTATGAGTAGGGCTGTGCGATTATCGAAATCAATAATCGATAAGCGATTAGAAAAAAATCGATTAAATCGATTGATCGCTTAATCGGTTAATCGATTAAACAGCCTTGGTAGTGTAATGTCTGGCGTGCCGGACTTTCACCCAAGCGGCCCGCGATCGACTCCCGGCGCCGGCAGATCTGGTTAAGGTTTTCTGCAGTTTTCCTTAGCTGTGACACAAATGTGGGATTTGCGCTGTTCCATCTGTAAGTCGGCTGCAGCCGCACATTTGCGCCTACATAATAATAATAATCGCCCCCTCCCGCACAAGCTTATAGCTTCTGGGGCCTTGGATTAGGTTATGGGTTGTAGTAGTTATTATTATTATTATCGATTAATCGATTTATCGGATTAATCGACTTATCGGATTAATCGCTTATTTAAAAACGTAATCGAAGGTCCGATTAATCACTTGTGGTAATTCGTGTCTTCTATATTATAGTATAAAGCCTTTTCTGAATTAACATAAATAGTAACGTCTACTGAAATTTTGCTAAAATATATTTTTATATAAATTATATTTTTAAAAATCCACTTCAATTTGTGTGCAGTCATGCAGTGTATGTTCCGGTTAGTCCCGGTCTGGTGCTCTGGTCATACCTTGTACTCATACATAGTACGAATACGACATCATACATCACCAATGTTGTGCTTTAGTAGAGAAACAATTTGTGCAATTCGTAGTCGTTGTTAATGCTACTTCAACCAAAGTTTGTGAAGCAATTATGGTTGTGCGATTATGAACATCAATAATAAAAATAGATAAGAAAAGAAATCGATTGATCGGTTAAATCGACTGATTGGTTAATCGATTATTCTCAACTACGATTATTTTCTTAAAATAATCGATCAATCGATTAATCAAACAATCGATTTAATCAATTGATCGATTAAATCGATTAATCGATTTTTCTTAAATTAATTGTAGGTCCGATTAATCGATTATTATGCACAGCCCTGTCGATGAGTGATTTTAAATATATAGAGTAAACATTAAACACATCACACTGAAAATGTGAATTTTATCAAGTCGGTCAATGTGCCTGATTGTTATGGAGTTGAATAAACATAAACAATTTTTGTCTCAAGCCGAACGAATTTTAGAACGATAGTGAGTGTTTTTCGACTTAAATGACGAGGTAGTTTATTACCGAGCCACTTATCGCCCTGAGAGCAGACCTTGTAAATGAACCAAAACGCCCGATAGGGCAAAAACAGTTTTTTTATCGTTATGATTAGGTATAGGATTTGTATGCACTTAAAAATGCTGAAATATGCATGCACTTATGCACTATAAAAACGTGAAATATGCACTTAAAAATCATGAAATATGCATTTATTAGAAATTTTTAATAAATATATGCACTTTCATTATTAAAAAAACACCTGTTTAGCGTTATTTACATTTTATTTACAGAAATTATTTTAATTAGACATCCTATGCAATAATTTAATTAATTATATTTTCTAAACATAGAGCGTTACAGTTCACAATGACGTACATTTTTAAATTTTCAAAAGTAAACATATGCCTATTATCACTAAATATTGTTTTATATTTTGAGAAACTCCGTTCCACATTGCAAGACGTAATTGGGGCATACTTAAAATTGTTTAATTCTACAAACGAATAATGTTTTAGCTCGTCTAAAATGTGTTGGCCAGATAATGCATCGTTTATGCTTTTAATTAAGTGAAAACCAGGATTTTTGTCTATAACGGATATAAATTTTTGTTTTATAGTCAAACCCTCTGGTCCTTTTACTTTATTCAAAGAAACACCTAACAATTTTACATGCTCAAGAGATTCATCTAATGAATTTCCCTGACTTTCTAATTTCTGAATTACTTTAGCTAAACGCACAAAATTTGTCAAAACAAACAATAATTCTGCCGTCACCTCCTTAGTATTAAAAGCATCCTGTGCGCTTTGTATGCATAGTGCATCGTATTTATTAAGTTTATTTGCAAATGCTTTAATAATATCAAAATAAGTTTATTATATAAGTTTAAAATAATTTATATGCGATATGGAGCTTTACAAAAAATTTTTTTACATCTGAAATTATAGAGTTTACGTTAGGATATATTTCCCGCACTTTTTCCGCAACTCTATGCATTGCATGGGCAAGACAAGTTAAGTGGATCATTTTTTCGTACAGAACTTGTAAGCCTGCTCCAGCCTTGATCATGTACGGTGACGAACAGGAGTACTTTGTTGTACCATGGCAGACTTTAGTGTACCAGGCAGGAGCTGTAAAAAAGCAACGCTGTAATTTTACCCATATTTCCAAGGAGTATTAGACTGTATTTATTAAAAAAATGCAAAACAAATTTTGTAGTTCATTTCTTGATTAGAATAAAGTCAACATCTGTCACTATTAATTTTCTCAAGGAATATTAGACCATAGATACCTGTGCAAATCTTACTGTCAGTTTTCTGCTGAATATAATTTTTTTGGTTGAAAGGATTATTAATTATTATTCTCTAATTTATCTGTAACTAACAAAATTTGCATAAATAAAAAAATAGAAATTTATAATTTTAATTTAATTAACAATTATTAATTAACAATGAAAGTACATAAAGGGCCGGTATTATAAAACTTTTTACTTCCTAGATAAAATTTACTTTGAGAGTAAATTAATTTATGTCCGATTGCATTATAAAGTACTGTTTATTGTATTGTTTTGCGGCAGTGAACTGGCTTATTATTTTATTCACAATCATATTGCAATATGTACATTTCATATGTTGTGAAAACCTTGGAAACTAAGCTATTGCTATAGCAACACCAAAGTGGTTAACAATTTCCTTTATTCACAATCGATACATAATGTGTTCATTACTGACGTTTAAAAAGTTAGAAAGTAGTTTATTATACACCATAGTCAATAATAAGTTCTCTTGGTTAGTAATGAGTTCTCTTGGCTAGTAATATCCATTACTTACCTTTTGCTCGTTCTAAATATTCTCAACAGATGGCAGAAGTTTTCGTATCTATCTTTACTTTTAGCAGGTAACAAACAGTCAGTCACTGTTTTAGCAACTTCTCGCAATTCCGGTGGTGTAAAACTTACATCAGTTTCGGTTTAGTAGTGACACGAATTTACTTTGACAATTGTTGCTGCAATTGTCATTTTATCGCCACCTGAATAAAAACGCTGGTGTTGTGTCCTACATATATCAAGTATAAGGTATCAATGTAAGAACATAATTATGTACGATTGTGAATAAAATAGTATACTTACCTCGGCGGGAAGACATTACGCGTCGAGCAATTGCTGCCCTTGGCGCTTCGCGCCTCGGGCAGCAACATTGCTCACCGCTTAATGTTCTACTTCCCGCCTCGGTAAGTAATCTACTATTACATGTCTGTAAAACTGACATGTAAAGTTATGGCCAACTTGTTTTTCTGAATAATTTAAAACAGGACGTTTTATCCGATTTAAATTTGAGTTTTTATAAATATATTTAACGCTGAAAACATATTTTTTATTTAATATTAGTTTTATTTTTATTTTTCCGTATTTTATATTTAATAATTACAATGGAATTAATTAATTTCTAATTTTAAAATACTGAGCGCATACATCGCCATCTAGCGGCGAAGAATGAAACCTTACTTAAAATTTCTTTTGGTCGATAGATGGCTTTGATTGAAATTATGACAGTTTATAAAAAATTTATTTAAAATTTAAAATTACTTTTTATTTTGATTATCTTAAGTCTAATTATTGTGAATAAAATAGTATACATGTTTCGTTGGTAAAGTTTCCACGCCTCGCGATAATTGTTTGACCTCGACGTACCGTCTCGGTAAAAAAAATTTGATTTCTGTTCCTGCTGTATCATTTGTTCTGTGCATTGAGAGAATTTTTTCACTATCATTGTAAAAAATATGTAATACTAGCAGAAAACTCTAATAGAATAGGCGCCAGTATAATACTCCCCTATGATAGTAAAGTCTACTTTGCTATTATGAGGTTATCATCATAGCAAATTTACTTTACAAAGCACTACAGTAGGTATTGCGACACCTGAGCCAGACAGTTCTAGGGACCCTAGATTCTGTCTCTCTCTAATCTGGTGACTTTTTGTCTGTCTCTCTCTAGGTGGTTAAGTACGGAATCTGCATTACCGACATTCTGTATTATCGGCATTTGGTTCATCACTTGGCTAAATGGTGTTAGTGTTGCTAGGGGAAAACAGATGGCGCCAGTGTCGCTTTACGTCGAATCTGGGGATTTTTTATGTCGATCTCTCTCTAATCTGGGGACTTTTTATGTCGATCTGTCTCTAATCTAGGGATTTTTGTCTCGAAGTGTGGAATCTGTATTACCGGCCTTGTCTATTACCGGCATTTAGTTCGGCGCTCGGCTAAATGGTGTTAGTGTTGCTAGGAAAAAACAGAGGGCGCTAGTGTCGTAATTTTTTTCACGCTCTAACCGATTACGGTCGTTCTGCTAGTTGGTAATAGAGGGCGTCATGAAGAGATCTGTATTACCGACAGACTGTGTACCACTACTAGAGGGCGTCATGAAGAAATCTGTATTACCGGTATGTAGAGAGGTCGCGTAAAAAAAGAGAACTGTATTAGAGTAGAGAAGACCCTTCAATTAAAGTCTATGCAGCCATTTTATATCACAACATGTGGCGCTAAATCTGAAACTGTACTGAATCTGTCATACTGTCAACAGAGGTGGTGACGTCATGAAGAAATCTGTATTACCTGTATGTACTGATGCTATTAGAGGCCGCATTAAAGAATCTCCTCTCTCGATGTCCCCTCTCTCACACTCTCGCTCTCTCACTCTCTCCTTCTCACACTCTCTCCTTCTCACACTCTAAAGAAATCTGTATTACCTGTATGTACTGATGCTATTAGAGGACGCATTAAAGAATCTCCTCTCTCTCTCTCTCTCCCTCTCCCTCTCTCTCTCTCTCTCTCTCTCTCTCTTTCTCTCTCTCTCTCTCTCTCTCTCTCTCTCTCTCTCTCTCTCCTTCTCACACTCTCCTTCTTGCTCTCTCTCCCTTCATCCTAATGCTAGTAAATGAAACAACACTGGATAGAGGTAACCGTTACGTCTACTGTTCTAGGATTGGTTCGGACGGCCTTGTTATTTTATAAGTGAAAATAATAGTATATTACGTTATAAGTCCGGTAAACCCAAGTTTACAGTAGCGAGTTGAAAACGTTTCGGGACGAGGCGACGAAGGAGCCGAGTCTCGAATGTTGAAACGAGCTACTGTAATGGTTTACCGGAAGTATGACGTAAGGCGTTTTATTTCATACTGCCTCACATTGTTCATTTTTAAAAAAAATGCATTTAAAATTTTCAGTCCGGTAAAATTTTTTACCGGACTCAAATTAGATTTTCAGTCCGGTAAAATTTTTTACCGGACTCAAATTGGATTTTCAGTCCGGTAAAATTTTTTACCGGCCTTGTAACGTAATAATTCATTTACCGGACTCAAATGAGTCCGGTAAATACCCTTTTACCGGACAGTATGAAATAAAAAATCGATGAATGTTTTACTGTTTTTATTATTTCTCGTAGTATAGCAGGTAGAAACTCACTCTCTCCTTCTCACTCTCTCCTTCTCGTTCTCTCCCTTCATCCTAATGCTAGTAAATGAAACATCACAGTGTTTAAATAGAATATTTATTTAGCTAGGATAATAATAATATTAATACACGTATAGAACATTAATCTTTTTTTTTATTCTATGACAATCTTTTTCAAAAAATTATTGAACAATTTAACAACTAACTATTACCCCTACATAAGTAATTGAACAGTTATATACATTAATAATGATAATTATCTTTAAAACATTATCCTTCAGACGGTATTGTACTTATTGAAGCTACATTACTGCTACTATTACTTAAGAGTTAAAATATGGTACTATACAAATATTTTACTTAAAGGTTTTCGTATATGTAACAACTGTATCTTACTTCTCATACATGTATACTCGTTACTTAAGTATACAGGGTAACAATTTGATATAAAGAGGTACATAGAATGATACGTATAGAACATTAATCTTTTTTTTATTCTATGACACCCTTCTCAACAATTGAACAATTTAACAACTAACTATTACTCCTACATAAGTAATTGAACAATTATATACATTAATAATGATAATTATCTTTAAAACATTATCCTTCAGACGGTGTTGTACTTATTGAAGCTACATTACTACTACTGCTATTACTTAAGAGTTAAAATATGGTAGTATACAAATATTTTACTTAAAGGTTTTCGTATAGGTAACAACTGTATCTTACTTCTCATACATGTATACTCGTTACTTAAGTATACAGGGTAACAATTTGATATAATGAGGTACATAGAATAATGCGTATAGAACATTAATCTTTTTATTCTATGATATCCTTCTCAAGAATTGAAGAATTTATAACAACATCCACTAACTACCTACGTAACAATTATTATAATAACTACGTCATGCTAAAGGTTGATCTCTTTCGATTAACATATCCGATTGGTTGACAAAACCGAAACCTCGTCAGGAGATATAGAAAACAAATATATAAAAATTCGCTTCCTCGATTCCTTTAGGTTTATGCCCATGAGCCTTGATAAATTAGCGCAGAGCAACTGTCTAAGTCTTACATTGATTTAAGCACTGAACTTCGTAAGCAGGTTAAAACGAGCTCGAGAAAAACCTGTTTAAACTTATGAATAACCCCGGTTTTCGACGACGAGACGATGAAGGATATTAGAAAACAATCAATAGTCAAACTAATAAAACAAACGGGAAGGGTGTTACGGTGTTGAAGAGCTCATCTCAAGATCAAATTTCAGATCTAGCAATATTTTACCGAAGATCTAGTAGTTATCGAGTTAAACAAAACGGAGTTTGTGTCAGGCGGGCCTAAAAACTACGCCTATAAGGTATATTCACCAACCACCGGACAGATACACGTGGTAGTCGAGGTCAAACGGATCGTCCTAAATCATACCGAGGTCAGAGTTCCTATTCCTGTTCATTAGTCAAGATGGAACAACAATTGTCTGATATATGAGGCCTGAGCATTCGACGCTCGAATTTCACGCGACACATGCAGATTCACCAAGGACCCAAAATTCATCATTGTATTAATTGTCCCAAGTCTTTTTCACGTCAAGACCATTATAAAAGGCACTTGAAACATGTACATGAAATAAGTAAAATACAGTATACTAAATGCACTAAGTCTTTTTACACACACACACGCCCTGACAACCACGAGAGACACATGAAGACCGTTCATGCAGCAAGCAAAATATATTGTACTAAATGTGTCTTTTTTAAACCTTGATGCCTACAAGAGTGATCTTCTGAAGGCAGCCTCTTTATATTTTATGATCCTGAGTCAAGGTAAGATGAACACGGTCCTAATGGAGGTAGAATACATGTACCTAACTTCAACAAAGATGCGATAATTGCATTAATGAAGACAGTATAATTGCGGGATACTATTATAGAAGAAGTAAAGTATATCAACACCAAAAAATGTAGCCGCATATCAAGATAGTGATTTGACCCAGTGGTTCGAGATCAATATTCAAGATCCTATTCTTAAAGGTCTTGAAGAGTTTCAAGTAAGTATAGAAATTTCATAAGATGTAAATAAACTAACGCGTACATATTTTTATCTAGCAAAAAGACGGCTGTTGGACACTTAAATCGATTATTAACCTTCAAGTTAATATTAATAAATATCCACCTCAGCTTGGGTCATCTTACATCGATCTGCCCGAGCAAATAAGCCGAGCTAAAAGGGTGAGTAGCTACCCTCACTACTCTAAGGTTTTAAACTTAAGGGTATTCAATTTCCAATGACAATCAGGCAGATACCTAATTTTGAAAAACAGAATGACATATCGGTTAATGTTTATGTTCTACAAAAGAAAAATGATTATTATGTGACATTACTGACATATCTTACTAAAAACAAAGTAGAACGACATGTGAATTTACTCATCATTCAAGACATGTACTATGATGAAATAGCTTCAGAGAGAAGCTATCGTGGGCGGGTTAAAGGTGGACGGGCTGTATGGTAATAAAATATTTCAATTTCACGGGTGTTACTTCCACGGATGTCCCACCTGCTTCACCACCCCTCGCAACGAGCCTCTACACGACGATCCTAGCGAGACCATGGATATGAGGCATATAGAAGACTGTCAGCAGGTCAATGATTGCGTCATCAAAATGTCTAAAGTAGGTGAGAACCTGTTGAAGTTTAAGAATTTTAAAACAAAGAGAAGGCTCCTTTCATTGTATACGCCCATTTGGAGAGTATCCTGAAACGGTTGAGATCGTTGGCCAGACTGATGCTGAATTCCTTCTGGGGTAAGTTACAATAACAGTAACACACACACACACACAATTAGTACATAGTTTTATTTATTATTGTTGTTATAGGGAAATTCGGTCAACGTGAAAACCAGACAAAAACATTTGATAGCTTTAAGCAAAAACTTCCCGGCTACATGAGACTCTTGGATAAAGGATTTAAGTAGACTTTTATCATCTCAACTTAGCAGACGTAAAGGTAGAAAATATTTCTTCTTGGGGACTATTCAGATATATACTTGCAAAGTGATATGCTACTGTTAGCAGATATATTTGAAGCTTTCAGATATATATGTCAAAAAGTATATCATTTAGATCCGGCCAATTTTCACTGCACCAGGTTTATCGTGGTCTGCCATGCTTAAATATACAAAGGTGGAGTTAGAGCTTCTGACCGACATCGATATGATTCACTTTATTAAAAGGGTGTTAGAGACGGTGTGAACCAGTGCAGTAAAAGAAGTGTTCATGCTAATAACAAATATATGTCCCGGATATGATAAAACAAGACGTAAAGGTAGAAAATCCAATGCTTGCCTTAAATTTAGAAAGCTCTTCTTAGAAGAGTGCAACGTATGTCCGTTCACCGAAGCAGTAACCATAGCCTCAGCCTGTAACTTGGTTTATCGCAGACATTTCCTGAAACTAGAAACGAGTGGAATTATTCCTCGTAAGGGTTACAGGAATGTCGACAATCAGTCAAAAATAGCCACTCTCTGGTTAATCTATGAAGAGGCTCAAAGAGGTATCTTCAAACGACGCATACTGAACGCGCTAAAGAAGGATGTAACGTTGAAAGTGAATGCGACTTTTGCGGGTTGTTCGAGGTCAAGAAGAGAGATGTGATCATAGAGGAAATAAAGCATATGTATACAAGAAATGCGGCCATTTATCAGGATAACGATATACCCCTGTGGTTCGTAAGCAATATTCAAAACTCTATCCTGAAAGATCTCGAGGAATTTTAAGTAAGTTTAAAATCTCATAAGTTAGAAATAAACTAACGTGTGCGTATATTGTTTATCTAGCAAAAGGAAAGCGGATGGAGCCTCAAATCAATCATCAACCTCCAGATAAACATTAACAGGTTTACACCCCAGCTAGGCTCATCATACATCGAGCTGTCCGGGCAAATAAAAAAGAAGAAAGCTTGCATCAATGTGTACAATAATGACGAAGCCTGCTTCACATGGGCTGTGACATCAGCATTATATACATCAGCTCAAGAACTAAATTCTAGCAGGGTTAGCAGTTACCCACGCTTCTATTCAGTACTGAATCTTAAAAACATTACAATTCCGATGACCATCAAGCAAATCCCCAGATTCGAATGCAAAAACAACATTTCCATTAATGTATACATCTTGGAGAAGCATAGTAAGAAAAAGTTCATTGTAGTTCCTACATATCTAACTCGGCCGTTCAACAAAAATTATTCAGATCTGACAAACATCGAGTTTCAACCATCTGCCAGACTAAAACAGTGCTAAGCCCTCATGACGACGATAAGCGCTATATCATTCCAGGTTCGTACGACACTCTACCGTAGGGTACTATCGCATACCTGATAAACATGGTTGTATAAAATAATACTTAAGTTTAGATATAAGTTAATGTTAAGTTTTTCATATAACAAAATGATGTATATACTAGAGTTAACGTACTAGAGAACGATGATATGTCAATAATAATAATATGGTTCATAGTAGAACGTAGAAGCAGGATAAGTATTAAGAGATATTTAGCCTTGACCCTAGTTATAGCGTTTAATTAAAATATCAGCTTATATACGAATAAATTTAACAAATGTGATACAGTTCACGCCCAAACGTCTATTTATTGTTTCAAGTTCCTGTAAAAGCTGATTACATGCACTGATCATATTAAAAATATATCTAAATTGTATCTATATACTCTGTCGACAGTTAAATAAACCATGCATATATGCCAAATTATATTGTTTCATTCAAGAATGACCTCTCCTACAGTTCACTTTAACGAGAGTAAATCAAAAGTGATGTTATGTCAATAATAATAATAAAGAAAAGGAATGAATATGGTTCATGGTAGAACGTAGAAGCATCCCCTATCAACTTATAAACGAATAAATTTAACAAATGTGATACAGTTCACTCCTAAACGTCTATTTATTGATTCAACCTCCCGTAAAAGTTGATTACACGCACTGATCATATGTTCTTCACTGTCACTGCTCTGTATTTGAACCGGGGCCGATGTATAACGACGTGAATCAGATAGCAGCTCCCCGCTAGATAGCAAATGATCATATTCATAACATACAAGCGCTGCTACTGAAATAAGTATGCTGACTCCTGCGTCTAAGATGCACTGCCGAAACTGGTGTAATTGTAACTCATTTAGACTGTTACCGTCTTCGATCTCGTTTAATGATAATAGCGACATGATGTTTTGTTACTTTTTTTTCTCTCCCTTAAAACAACATCAACGCGTAAATTTAGTACAAATGAATCATTACAAAAATAAGAAAAATCTTACCTTATGGTCGGCTAAAGTTGATGATATTGGCAGGTACCAACACACACACACCCATACACACACAGTCTTATTTAAAACCACTAAACCGTAATTAAGCTCTTGAACAGTAGTCGTGTGTATATAACAAGTATCGCTATGAGCTTCGGTTTTTATATCCAAACAGTGAACGAGACCCCTGGTGAATGCGTTACCAAACTACAAGATCTTGCGCAATATCCCATAGGGTCATCAAAGGTGATGCGCAGCATACCTTTGATAGTTATCGCCTGAGAGTTTGGTAAAATCAAGTTCCCACGAGGACATCTGCCTGTTATTTATTGCTGTTTAAAAATGTAGATCTGAACATAGACAAGTTTATTGCACTCCCCTGCCCTGGGTCAACAGCTTACATTTATTAACAGTCATTCTGTTCTTGGTTTATGGGGGAAAAATGGGCATGTCTATAAATTCTAATACAATAGAGCGCTTAATTACGTAAAATAAGCTACATGTATAACCAACCTTTTTTAAAATCTGATTAGCCGATCTATAACAACTGAGAAAACAAAATACCTTTCTGACAATTTTTACTATTCGTCTAACGATAACGGGGAAAGATAGAAATCTTTTAGAATGACGTTCTCAAATTGTTTATCGCGTAGAAGGGGCGATAATTCTCAAACTCTTTGACAGACCACATAAAAAATTGAACTTTATAAGCCGAGAAAAAAAATGTTAAAAATTCCAACTGTCAAAATTGGCTGCAATAAAAATTAAATCTTTAAAATAATGGTTGAATTTACTCGACTATTACTCAGTTATTACAGAGTTCCTATATAATAATAATAATAGGTTATATAAGATAAGAGTTAGGACATGTGGATCCAATGTCAAGATCGACTTGATTTCTCATGAAGTATTTTCACCTATCAACTTTCAGTTGTTTGATTTGACAAAATATGAAGATCGATGTCAATAAATTCTGTGATTCAACATTATTATAATACTCTTAATATTTATTTACTAATAAAAAATACATATTATTATTAAGCTAATTTAATAATATAAAGAAAAATGTGTGTATTAGGATGTAAAGTAATGTAAATTTTGTCAAAAAAACAAAGTGTCAGACTATTAAGATCATGTACTCCTTGACATTGGATCCAACCAATTAAAATCAGGCATCATACATGTCCCAACTCTTATTTTTATTATTTAATATTATCATAAAGGAACTCTTAAGTTATTAATCAATCAAACGCCATCTGGGTACAATAATTATGACACTGGAAAGATTAGTTTATGCATCCTTGATACATATACGTGGTAATAATAATTCCTTTTGTATTAAATAAAAGTTACGTTTGATAACGTTTTGCCCCTTTCTAACAGAACATTCAAAAGGTATGTAGTAACTGTCGTCGAACAGCTTTTAGTACGTCTTGACGTAGTAGTGTCGCTAACATTTTCGCAATATTTATGAGTGAAACATATGTAAATAGCTTATGAAAGACAACGGGAATAACCCTTGCATCTCTGTATTTAATATTGCGTTCTTCAAGGGCCTGTAAATTTTAATGTGCACCTTAGCCTTTATTTATTATTTGTAGAGAATTTTAAAACTACTACAATACATATATCAATTTTAGACAGCTTTTAATAAAGTATTAATTGTACCAAATTTCAGATCTATATATAATTGTCACACTGGCAGTTTAATTTATTAAAAACCAATTTCATAATTACCAACCTTCTAGTAAATAGTTTCAAATATGAAATGAAAAAAGAAGCTTTATTGAGAAGGTTTTTTCCACCTATTTTTCACTGTAAAAGAGAGAGAGAGAGAGATTGGATACTAATTAAAAAGACAGATAGCGATTTCAAGCATTTATTATTTTATGTTTATATGTTATTTAACATTAGTTGATATGTATCCTGAAAAAAAAAGTAAATATTTACACCGTCATATTATATAGAGTGATAAAACGTACATAAATAATCCAGCCCTCTCGCTGGTCGAGTCGCACGTACACCTCGACAAGAACCGTAATGTCGCCAGCTTCTAAATGACCAGTTGCTACCCTGGCCGCGACAAGCTTTGGATAGTCGGGTAGAGGGTCCCCACCCCCATACAATGCATCAGGAACTGAAAAATATTAACACCGTTTTAGTATGTTGTTTATAGATAAATAAAAGTCTACTTACAACACCTCTGTGTACTGTGTCGCCATACAGTCGACGCAATACACTTCCGGCCCACGAGAGTACGGCCATCGATACATTTGCTGCAAAATTTACGATTTTAAATATAACTAAGTGTTTGTAATCAAAGAAAAACAACTTACCCATTTTAAAATATTTATAAACGGTAGTAGTCTCGTTATGAAATTTTTTATTTAATGTTAGTCAACGTGTAGTAACCTTTTGTATTTATCTAAAAACGAAATATGTAGTCCCACCCCCTAAACATTGTGTTTTAAGATACAAAAGGTGTTAACGTTAGTTTTGTTTGTCTCCGATTGAATGAGAAACTTAATCCCTAACCTATTGCAAAAGATAATTAAGGGTGTCATAGTTTATGCATTTTCAATTTACAACTCTATAGAGACGATAAGAACGAAAATATATAGCCTAATTTAATTTACAAAAACACGTAATAATGTAAAACTGACACCCTCAGTTCTATTTATGAATTTTCTTGAGCTCTTATCTGATAGTCCTATCTGTCCGAAGAAAGAATTTTTACCATTATAGATTATAATCTATATGGCAAACAGTTAGAACTAGTATATGCTGTTATTAACGAGGATTGTTAAATTATATTTTACGTGTTCTGTCAAAAGAGCTTGAGATTTCCCAGAAATATATACGACGAACAAAATGATGTCTGTATTGTCGTTGTTAAATCGACTATGTTTTATGACCCTGTCAATTGGACAATAGACTAGAGTGCGCGTTTCATCTCACTTTGAACAATCAACATAAAAATAGGGAGTATATTATGTTCCTACCGGTAGGTGATAAATTTCTGGAAAAAAACTGTTCCTACCGGTAGACGTTTTGTGTTTCTTTAAAATCCACCTAAAATAAAAATATTTAAACAAAAGAACAATAAGTCGTGGCATATATAATTGCGGAAAGATCGCCTCGTGTACCTAATAAAGTTAAATATTTTCTGGAAAGAAAGGGGGAGTCCTATAATAATCACCCAAACTAAATAATTTTACAGATTTTTGTTATTTTTAACCCTAATACTTGTTACGTATTTAGTTAACATTGGAACCGTCCTTTGTTACATAATCTAGTTTTCTTTAAAAGATAGTTAAAAATATATAAAACAACATATCAAAAGGGCGATTCTAAATTCAGAGGCTGGCAGGAAAGAAACAACCCCCGAACGAGGGTTAATTTTTGTAACTTCGGAACCGTAGGACGTCTTAATTAAGCAGAACTCTTTTGCTACAAGAACAGAGGTAACAACCATACTGTTAGATTATTATTATGAATCTCTTTCAACCTCTGTTAAATTTACAGTTAAACATTAAAGTATATTCTTTCAGTTTTATGTACTATATTACATTGTACCTGTTTAAAGAAAAGGTTTGTATAGGATTATAACGCCTATTATCTTGGGTTCTTTCAGTCGGCTGTGCCCTAGCAACAAATCGTCATATAACACCCCGAACTCTTAATTAAGGTATCGATCGATCTACCGATAAAGATTTACCTGAAAAAGAATTAGTTTCTTTACACTGTTTACATTTTGACGTAAAGAAAATAAATCATGTAAAGAAACTAATTGCTGACGCGTAATAAAATGCGTAAAGAATTGTTGTAAATTATACGGCACATCACTGGGTCGACATGTACTTTATTTTCTCTATGATCGCATCTAATTAATTACATAGATTGCAGCTAAAACGATTTCTCTGGGCCTAGTGTACTTGGGAAAAGTTTGTTCGCGTAGATGGAAATATGTTATATCAATAATCAGTCGCAATCGGGTTTCAACATAGAATATATTAAAGGGGTGAATTCGTCTTAATTAACTGTCAACAAGCAAGAACCCTACGGGTCAGGTATACGGATATGGGTCGTAAAAAGCTTTTGCCTGCCACCTGCGTTTCATATAGTGTGTTAAACCTGATAATTTGCTAAAAGAACAGAGGTAACAGCAATGCTGTTAGATTATTATTATGATGCTCTTTCAACATTTGTTAAATTTACAGTTAAACATTTAAAAAGTATATTACATGTAAAGCAGATTACTTTCTTTTCATATCTTATTATTAAAGTTTTCGATGGACAGAGGAATATCTAAAACTTTTACGTATTTAATTATTGCTTAGATGGTTGAAAATATTATACCTTCGCACCTGACTAGGGTATGATATCGATCTACTACTACTATTGTTTTGAAATGGGACGAGGTAAAACTATACAAATTTATTAGCCTCGGTATGGCGCGCGCGCTCGCGAGTGACCGATGGTGTCGGTCAGTACCTTTTGACATGCTAAAGCACCGCTAACGAAGCTGAACCCTTTTGTTATGTATAAATAACGAAATAATAATAAATTCAGATATTATCTTGATGTTAAGATCAGTTGCATGTTTAGGTCTCCGCACATACAAGTTTGGGATCCCTCCAGAGTGAAGTGACTATAAAAAACCGAGCCTCGCCCCTTTAGTTTATTATTGCTTGCGCTACGGATTGGTGGTGATAATTATTTCTAACGCTCCGGTGATATTATTATTAACTAGTTTTTTACTCAGTAGTGCTTGCTTCAACATTAAAAAACAGGTATGTTAAAACTAATTATTATTATTATTATTTAGTGATTTTGTTTACATCACATTACATTAGTCAATATGGAACAACGATTGTGTGATATATGTGGCCTGAGCATTCGACGCTCCAATTTCACCCGTCATATGAAGACACACCAAGGAAACAGAGTTCAGTGTACTAGATGTACCAAGTCGTTTTCACGTATTGACTGTTATGAAAACCATTCAAATCAAGTCATGGTAATTTAGGTAATTGTTCTCAACGTATTTTATAAAAATTAGGTTAAACATTTGCTTGTTAGAAGTGTTGTAAAAGCATTCAGTAAAATTTATCTAAGTATTTTGCATAGCTATCTATGTAAAATTATTTGTATGTAAAATTGGTAATGTTAATATAAATTAAATGTAGTAATAATAATAAACATAATTTAATTCTTATTGATTACAGATGCAACAAAAAAAAATTAATTGTAATAATAACTCCTAAATAAATATTCTATTTAAACATTGTGATGTTGTTGTTTCATTTACTGGCATGATTAGGGCGTCTATATAAAAGGTAGATCCCTATGAGAGCGAGAGAGAGAGAGAGAGTAGCATCAGTACATACAGGTAATACAGATTTCTTCATGACGTCACCACCTCTGTTGACAGTATGACAGATTCAGTACAGTTTCAAATTTAGCGCCACATGTTGTGATATAAAATGGCTGCATAGACTTTAATTGAAGGGTCTTCTCTACTCTAATACAGTTCTCTTTTTTTTACGCGACCTCTCTACATACCGGTAATACAGATTTCTTCATGACGCCCTCTAGTAGTGGTACACAGTCTGTCGGTAATACAGATCCCTTCATGACGCCCTCTATTACCAACTAGCAGAACGACCGTAATAGGTTAGAGCGTGAAAAAAAATAATTACGACACTAGCGCCCTCTGTTTTTTCCTAGCAACACTAACACCATTTAGCCGAGCGCCAAACCAAATGCCGGTAATATACAAAGCCGGTAATACAGATTCCACACATCGAGACAAAAATCCCTAGATTAGAGAGAGATCGACATAAAAAGTCCCCAGATTAGAGAGAGATCGACATAAAAAATCCCCAGATTCAACGTAAAACGACACTGGCGCCATCTGTTCCCCTAGCAACACTAACACCATTTAGCCAGATTCCGTACTTAACCACCTAGAGAGAGACAGACAAAAAGTCACCAGATTAGAGAGAGACAGAGAATCTAGAGTCCCTAGAACTGTCTGGATCAGGTGTCGCAATACCTACTCACTACTCTTCAGTATTTGGAAAGCAAGTTTGCTAGCACTGTAAAGTAAACGTTACTGCCATCACCAAGTAACCTTGCTACGATTATAAAACAACATTTCAATCATAATAAAGTAATTAGTTGCCACCATGAAGTAACTCTGCTAGCAGTGTAAACCAACTTTTCTGTCTCTATAAAGTAACTCTAACTACCATTATAAACTAACTTTGCTGTCTCTATATAGTAACTCTGCTACCATTATGAACCAACTTTGCTGGCTTTATAAAATAACTCTGCTACCATTATAAACCAAATTTATTATAGCTGTACAGTACTCTTTTGTTTCTGTAAAGTTATCGATTGTTATTGAAAAGTACTTTTGTTCTCTCTATAATGTAATCATCATGTTACTACCACAGAGCAACATTGCTGGGATTTTTTATACTGGGTAATTATTATAGACTGCAACATTACTCTTGCTATTATAATGAAACGAAGTTGAGAATTTTCTTTATTAATTACATGTTCTTTTGTAATATTTAGGAACTATAATAAAGAAGTTTGGCATGATCTAATTAATAATGAAAAAGTCAAATCATTTCATTGAATTAATTCAAGTAATGTTGTGCTCATTAGTCAGTATACAAGATCTACAGCAAGGTTTCTTGTAGTACATATTAACAAAATTATTTTGTAGTAAGAGCAAAATTAATTTTCAATAATGGCAATTGACAAATTGCAATTACACACAAGTTGCTCGAAGACCATTTAAACTAACTGCAATTTCTCAAAAAAGTTGTGATATGAATTTCTTGAGTGTTTTTTCATGTGCCTTCCTTCTCCTTATTTTCCCTTCCATGACTTTTTGTATTATAGGATTCTCTCCTCTTAAATGTTATATTGTATAACCATTACAATATATGTAAGTATTGTGCGAGCCAAACTGTCAGCAGATTCAGGCCCGTAGTATACCTTCACCTAGGTTAGTTAAGAGTTTCTTATATTCTGCAACTGGAAAACAGCCTACTGTTTAACCAAAAAATGACAAGGGTGAAAGAAAACATATGCTTTATTTAAAACTCAAACATAGATATATCTTATTTCTAACAAAAGGAAATAAAATTAATATTTCTAAAAGCAAATAAAATAAACTTAAATATTGGTTTTAACAAACACAAATAAAACAACTGTGGTTACCCTTTATTTAAGCAATCACCCACAATGAACGATAGTTTGTACAGTATTCTTTTTCTAACTTTACAATGACGTCACATAAAGGGGAAAACAATTTATTATATTTTCCTACGACCCCATACGAAAGTGAACAATAGCAAACGCTACCGATATTAAGAAAGTGAGTCATATAACACGCGTATGTTTTAGGAACATAACACACGTGTGTGTTATGAAAATACGTCACGCTAAGCAATATCTAGAAATCCATGAATTTTGTTTACATTAAAATGATGACATTAATGTTTATACCAATTTTGAGAAGCATTTTAACCATTATGTATCTATTCTTTTCTTATAAATATAACTTTAATTAATGTTTAATTAGTTATTTTAGCTATCAAAAAGAAATATCTAATAGATTACACCTAACGTAACCTCACTATAATACATGAAAATTATTGAAGCAAGTTTGTCAAGAATAAAATCAGCGATGCCAAATGGGAGAAAAATAAGAGTAATGTCAAATAATTTAGTTAGACAACCTCTTTCACACCTGGCATTGTGTTATTAGTTGAAGTTATATTTGTTAATTATGGAGATATTATTAAATATAAATAAAAAATAAATTATGTGCCTCTGAAATTATTATATTATAAATTGTAATAGTAATTCATTTAATTAATTTTGCTGCTAAACCCAAGGTTTAATTTTATACTATGTTTAAATAAGTTATGAATATATGAGCTTTTAAAATTGAAATTTATATTTAGTAAAAGAATCTATTAAATAAAATGTTAACAAACACCCATTCACTTTAACAATTGTCATAATTCAGCTCCAGAAAAATAAAATTAAGTTGTCAAGATAACTTAATTTTATTTTTCTGGAAATGTTTTGATAGAAATTTCGTTATAATTATTCATATTGTGAAACTAAATTGTTTAAAAAATTAAACTTTATATCCTAAAAATAAATAAGTGTGATTTTCTCTGTTAAACCTAACCATAAAAATTTTGCTTTAAAATCTTCAAAAATTATATTCTTGAATACTTTAAAAAATCAAAATTTTTTAAACAATTGAAATTTGGGTGGTCGTAGGAAAAATATTGTACATTACACGTTGGAAAGTAACTTTTCTGCACTTGTGTGATTTCCGCACTCGGCTTACGCCTCGTGCGTCAATTCACACTTGTGCGTACGAAAAGTTACACTTTCCACACTAGTAATGTAATATACTATTACCTACATTTAACGTGCACATAAATTTATGTAATGGAAAACTAAGATTTAAAACTTAAATATCACATGCACTCCAGTAGGTATTCCACCCATTGAGATGCCTCCCACTCCTTTTTTTTTGGCCACGCCTACTGCTCTCTGATTGGCTATCCCTACTCCTGTAGCTCCTCCCCTTGCTTCTGATTGGTCGACGCCATTTTGAATTGCCATTTTGAATCGCCATTTTGAATAGCCATTTTGAATCGCCATTTTGAATAGCCATTTTGAATAGCCATTTTGAATCGCCATCTTGGATCGCCATTTTAAATAGCCATTTTGAATCGCCATTTTGAATCGCCATTTTGAATAGCCATTTTGAATCTGTCAATTTTGAATGTCATTTACCTATCCGCCATTTGTATCTATCATTTTCAATTTGTCATCTTAGATTTCCCGCCCTTGGATTTGAATTTTTAGTAATTTAATTCGCGGGGTCATTAGCGGATCATTTTTTTATCTCGCGGGATCATCTGCATATCTCATCTCTCATCTCCCTCTCTCTCCTCATTTCCAACTTGTCATCATTTCCCGCTGAAAGATTTGAATTCCTAGCGCTGCTAATGCCATCTATCGGTGACGTCATATGATCGGTATAGTAGATTTCTATACGCCTGTAGATAGGCAACCCGCTATACTTTTTTACAAAACCAATGGAGCCGGCAGGGTTTGAACGCTCGACCGTCTGGTTATAAGCTTAGGACTTAACCATTACACCATGAAGGTAATCTATTAAAGCACTGTAATCGGGTTATAAAAAAAATTGTTGACTAGCGACCACGTACTCATAACATAATACATGTTAGTAATTTCATATTATCAGATATGATATCCATTATCTCAACAAAATCATTAGCAAAGACGTGTTTTAGTTATAAGTTTAAGCGATAACAAAATGTCCATAGCTTAACCCCGAGACCACGGAGCTTGTCTTTTAAATTACTGCATACGAGTTATTTCTAAAAATGCTTTCACGTATATTTGATTAAATCCAATTTATTTAAAAATAATTCCCGGAAAATATTTATAAATATTGTACATTAATAATATTAAATCTTTAGGATTCAAGAATTATAAGCCAATTATGATTATTATCATGAGTCATTGAGATGAGACAATTATTAACCTTATATGAGCCAATCGTGAAGAAACTCAAGAAATTTTTCTTGATACATCTTAAATATAACAATTTGAAAACTATATACAGATATTATTACTACATGAGGCCCGTAACATCAGTCGACCCGCGGCTTTTTATATCAGTACAAAATAATTACATATAGTTATATTTACTATCTATTCTTTTAAACAGCTGTTATATTTTCCATGATTACTTTATAGTCGGGTATGTAGTACCATTATTATCCTACATTAACTTATATGAAAAATGAGATCGGTAAGGTAAAAACATGACGTCTTGATTGTAAACGATGATTTCACCATTGCTAATGAATTTCCAATTAGCGGGTGTAGAAAGTTAAAATTCAAACATGAAAAACTATTGGTTTAATCGAAATATTTTAAAAGTTGCCGACGGCTAATTATTATTTAATAGCAACCGTAAATTCTGAGTAAATCTGTTTGGATATTTCCTGAAGCCTAAATCAATTTTGTTTGTATTAAAATCTAGAAATTTCAGAAAAACGGTTTTAAAATAAATTGTATATAGTTATACATTGTGAAATAAAAAAATGCAAGAATAAAATACGTACACGGATTAAACTAAACTATATATATTAAGAAATATTAATTACGGCTTTTATAGCATCTTACAGGAAAAAGATTACAGTCAATCAAGATCACAACACATATCATTAACTAGATATCATAAATAAATATTATATATATTGAAGGTAAAGACATGAGTATATCCATCGTTTGACTAATGTCTATTTATTAAAACAAATAAGTTATGAAATGAAGCAGGGAGTCTATTCAATGAACATTGCCTAATACTTTTATGATTTTTCTAGCCTATAGATCAGCAGTTAGAAACACGGGCCTGCTAAATGCCTGCAATTCACCTACCCTATCAATATGTTGTACAATTTTAGATATGTAATGTATACGTTTTGTTTCTTACTTAAGTCTATTTTGTTTGTATGTTTGTAATATTTAGACATTTACGAAAATTAAATCAAGCTGAACAGCAGATTACTATTTTAAATTTAATAGATCATACGAATTATCTTACCCTATTCTGAATTACTGCTTTGTATAAATTGTACATTGTTTGTAAATGCTCTCTGAACTAAAATATTCATATATGAGAGAAATGTTATATAAGTCAATACAGCCCTATAACTATCATTTATTGAGCTATACAAAGAGATTTATATCTACGCTAAACTAAAGATTAATAGAAGTATTGCATTCCTGATATCATAAGATAACGATAAAACACATGATTATTCTTAGACTAAGGTCTAATTTAGGTAGTCAAAATGTAGGTAATCGAATTGTAGGTACATATCATGATGTGATATCATACAATTATATTCTAGTAAGAATTGTAATAAAGTCACTGCTATAAATAACATCATTCTTTATCACGATCATCTATCATTATCAAAATCATCTAATGTCATGCAGAGTCAGCAGCTAGCTCCTAAGTTCGTATATGCGAGAAACTCTCTACCCGCTCTGAACAATCAATTACAAAAACTGGATGAGTTTCGGACGTATAGGTAGATAATTCCAAATTTTAATCCGTTTTCATTAATGAGTAGACCTAACATAACATTAGTTTTACCGTAGGAAGAAGGACCGCTCAGAATTGCTCTACAGGAAACAGTCTGACACTAGGTTATTCAGATCAAATATTACTTACAAATCGGAAAGGATATCTATGAAACTCGTGCTGAATTAAATGTAGGAACCTGAATGCGTGGCAGCATCCGTCGCTATTGCATCAACCGTTTCTTCGCATAGCTTTTAGTTTATCTGTGAGAAATTCTATTTTATTTAGTACATAAGGCGTAGATTAGATTATTAATCTACCCAAAAGATTCACCAAACATGGACCTGCTAAATGCCTGCAATTCACCTACCCTATCAGTATGTCGTACAATGCAAACATTTAATATTATTATTAAAATTTTATAAATAAAAACGATAAAAGAAGTTTATAGTTTTCATTTATTTTTATGTTAAACATATACGGTAGCAGGATCTAGATCGATGTATACAAATTCATATATGACAGAAATGTTATGTATCTCAATACATACCTAAAACGTATTCTTCGTATATTCAGTAAGAGCTACCCATTTTTTCTAGACATTCGAATTTTGAACAGCTTAATAATATGTTTTCTCATTTAATCATAATTAGGTTGACTTTATATAGCATTTTTCAGGAAAACCTTCTTCAGAAAAACCCTAATGATTATTTAATTTACATAAAAAAAAAATTTAAAACATTTGATTACACAATAATCCCATTTTCGATACCTTCGAAATATAAGTCTATAACATATGTTTAGGTCTTTATAACTTTCAAACACAGGGTAGTTACCTCTTGCAAAATTTACAGTTATGAGAACCCTGAAAACTTAACCTGGAGAAATAAATCAGATAAATATTTTACTTTTATTGAAACGATAAATTTGCATACTAATATATGAAAATAATATAATGTATAATGCCTGATAAATAAAATTGAAATTATTCTTATTCTTTTACAATGAAATTATTCTTTTACAATGAAATTTGTTTTGAAAAAACACGATGAAACGTTATGTATATTAATGCAGGAGTTCTGTTAACGCATTCGTTATTTAGAGATTCACTTATAAGTACACTATCTATTTAGCTGATTCAATAAAAATTTCGTTATTTTAAAATTCCTAACAAGGGACCTACTGATAAGCGTTATATTATACCAGGTACGTATGATACTCTACTACTGATTGCATACCTGATGAACGCAGTTGTACAAAGTAATATAGGATATACGTTACAGAGAAGTTTAATTTTCCGTGCAACAAATGACCTATATATATATATATTTTATGTACTACAATGCTGACATTAACATATTTAGCGCATACCTGTTGAACATAGCTCTACAAAGTAATATTTAAAAGACTTAAAAGGCTTATATTTTAGAGATCGGATACAGTCGCATATATTCCTGTATATTACCTCTAAATTTTACTTTAACAATACATGTAGTCAGGTTTGGCGTAAATAACAATTAGGGATATCAAAGCCATACTAACTGAACGCTAACATAATATGCTCTACAGGTCAAACTCAATTAATTAACCCTGGGGCTATACATCCTTAGACTAGAAACAGTCTTGAAACAAAAATGGCTGAGTCCACCCTGTTAAATTAACCGCGCTATTCGTAGACTGTAACCCAACTAATATTATATTTTATTAAATTTGCAATTTGCAATCCAAACTTAAATTTTAGGTTAGATTTAGGTCGCGCGCGCGACCTAAATCTAACCTAAAATATATTCGTAGACTGTAACCCAACTAATATTATATGTAAGTTTTTCGAATGTTAATGACGATTTTGTAAGTAACTACATTGGTCTAACCTAATAAATATTTTATGAACTAATCTTAATAGAGATTTTTTGTAACTAGCTACATGCTCTAACCTAATAAATGTTTTATGAACTAATCTTAATAGAGATTCTTGAATCTTTGCAACAACCGGAGTCTAAAATCTATAACCTTAATATAATTTTTGGGAGTCTAACCTAGATTGCTTCATTTAATTTAATCATTTATATTAATATTATATTGATTTATCATGCAATCTTGGGTTTTAAAGTAAAGTAAAGAAGAATTAATGTTTTTATCACAGAATTTTGAAATAAACTTCTAAACTTTGTATTCATCGTTTTGTTCCGAGCTATCTCAATTTCAAAATCAAGACTACAGCTATGTTGTTTTTCTTTACGGCGCCAATCTTACAAAACAAATAGTTTCTAAAAACGATTTGGTTATAACACCCTCTATTAATCTGACCTGACTACTAAAAACTTCTAACTTTAGATGTTTTAAAGATTACATCTTCAGTTTCTACAATTGAATTTCTGTAATAATTAGATTCAGCCACTAATTTTAAAATATCAAGTAAGCTCTATTATATTACAGGTGGTATAATTGTTCATGATTTTACTATCTATCATCTATAGTCTGGTCTGGTCTGGTATGGTCTGGTCTGGTCTGGTCTGGTATGGTCTGGTCTGGTCTGGTCTGGTCTGGTCTAGTATGGTCTGGTCTGGTCTGCTCTAGTCTGGTCTGGTGTGGTCTGGTCTGGTCTAGTCTAGTCTTATGAACCCTCTAGAGGTCGAATACAGGCGTATATATTCTGTATATAACCTCTTAGTTAACATAGTATTTTATAAAATAATTAGATATAGTTATATTTACTATCTATTCTTTTAAACTGCTGTTATACTTACCATGTTTACTTTATAGTCGGGTATGTAGTACCATTATTAGTGTATACGAAATGTACTATTTTAATAGATATTATATATATAAGTTATGTATTATGTTTTAAGTAGCGTCAAACTACTCGTATCAATAAACGTTCTTGTATGAAAGTATGTTGTTTTGTACTTACTCTGCTCCCTACGTTCTGCCCTAAAAATGTATTCGTAGGCTCTAACCTAATCTAACCTAAATTATATTCGTATGCTCTAACCTGTGATGTAATAAAAAACAATAAGGTTACAGATTATTATTAATCATAAGAGTTTACTATAGATACGTTGAATAACCTACAAGAGTATATAGTATATTATTACATATCTGCGTATTTCGAAGCTATTGAAAATGTATGATGTATTGTAAAATAACGTTTAAATATGGCGACGAACTTATTTCTTTAAGAGTATATAGTATATTATTACATATCTGCGTATTTCGAAGCTATTGAAAATGTATGATGTATTGTAAAATAACGTTTAAATATGGCGACGAACTTATTTCTTTTAAACTGACGACAACTCATCATACAAAACATACTGTATTTATGTATTCCCTTTCTCTACTGATATGTTTTCTACAGTGTGTTTTTAAATATTATACCCCGTTCTCTCAAGAATGCATAAAATTTTCGAAATATCTGTTTATTATTTTACTTAGCACATATAACCTACTAAGTATGTCCTAATGGTAAAACTGTAATCGATGAGATCTAATATCATAGTAATATTATAACAGATTAGGTGACCTAACAAACTCTTTAAAGAAATGTTTATTTACATGTATGAGATAGTATTTAACATAATGTCCTTACATACTGGGTTACGATAGAGACGGATAATCATACGAGCTGCTGAAATGTATGATATATTGTAAAATAACGTTTAAATAAGAGTTTACTTTAGATGCTACGAATATCTATATGGTGTATAAACAATAAGAACGTATATGTAGAAATCGCTTACAAGGGTAGTAGATATAACGAAAAGGGTTAAAATCTGTTCAAAATTACATTACGTCTAGAAAACTAGAAATTAGATAATTGTAGCATACGCATGTTAAATGTACCTATTCTTCACCTCGTCTGTAGTAGATATAATGAAAAAGGATAAAAATATGTAGTATAGGGTTTATGCTTATACTGAGGCTCGCAATCATATGTAGCGTATTTATGCTTACATAGTATAATTATTTTCTCAACGTAGGATAGAACAACCGATTGCTCTGGTCGATCAGTATAAATCGACGGGTAGTGTTCCTGTTCCTTCATTAGTCGAGATGGACCAGCGTAAGAAGAAGAATGGCTCTGGTCGACAGGATTGCAAAATACAGTGTCCGGTTTGCTTCAAGTCTTTCGCGAGGCCATTCACCTGCAAGAGACACGTAAAAACCATACCCGATTCAAACAGAATCTGCTGTTCTAGCTGTGTCAAAACTTTTTCAAGCTCTGACAACTTAAAAAGACATACGAAAAGCGTTCACGAATCAATCAAAGTCCGGTGTTCTAATTGCTTCAAATATCTTTCACGCATCGACAGCTATAAAAGGCATTTAAAAAACGTACATAATAACGCAAATGTTGTAAAGACAGCTCTGGTAAAGGAAGCAAATGGACCTACTGATATCGTTGAGACAGAAGAAGAAGAAGATATGACTTCAACCATGCATTTGGGTATTGATGAATGTGGTTCCTCGTTTACCAACTATGATAGTAACGAAGAGTTGAACAAGGAAAGGGCTACCGGTACAGTTCCAATGAGTCAGTCGTCGGACTTTATACGTATTAGTATTGCTGCGAGGGCATACGACGACTCAGAGACCCGTAGAACTACAACAGTCGTCATAGAAAACAACTTATGATCTATATTCTTGTATTATGTTATGTATACTAAATAAATGTTTGTAAAATAACTTTATATGTTTTATTTATCACGCCCATACTCTGATTTCTTGTCTAACAGGGTGGACTCAGCCATTTTTGTTTCAAGACTGTTTCTAGTCTAAGGATGTATAGCCCCAGGGTTAATTAATTGAGTTTGACCTGTAGAGCATATTATGTTAGCGTTCAGTTAGTATGGCTTTGATATCCCTAATTGTTATTTACGCCAAACCTGACTACATGTATTGTTAAAGTAAAATTTAGAGGTAATATACAGGAATATATGCGACTGTATCCGATCTCTAAAATATAAGCCTTTTAAGTCTTTTAAATATTACTTTGTAGAGCTATGTTCAACAGGTATGCGCTAAATATGTTAATGTCAGCATTGTAGTACATAAAATATATATATATATAGGTCATTTGTTGCACGGAAAATTAAACTTCTCTGTAACGTATATCCTATATTACTTTGTACAACTGCGTTCATCAGGTATGCAATCAGTAGTAGAGTATCATACGTACCTGGTATAATATAACGCTTATCAGTAGGTCCCTTGTTAGGAATTTTAAAATAACGAAATTTTTATTGAATCAGCTAAATAGATAGTGTACTTATAAGTGAATCTCTAAATAACGAATGCGTTAACAGAACTCCTGCATTAATATACATAACGTTTCATCGTGTTTTTTCAAAACAAATTTCATTGTAAAAGAATAATTTCATTGTAAAAGAATAAGAATAATTTCAATTTTATTTATCAGGCATTATACATTATATTATTTTCATATATTAGTATGCAAATTTATCGTTTCAATAAAAGTAAAATATTTATCTGATTTATTTCTCCAGGTTAAGTTTTCAGGGTTCTCATAACTGTAAATTTTGCAAGAGGTAACTACCCTGTGTTTGAAAGTTATAAAGACCTAAACATATGTTATAGACTTATATTTCGAAGGTATCGAAAATGGGATTATTGTGTAATCAAATGTTTTAAATTTTTTTTTTTTATGTAAATTAAATAATCATTAGGGTTTTTCTGAAGAAGGTTTTCCTGAAAAATGCTATATAAAGTCAACCTAATTATGATTAAATGAGAAAACATATTATTAAGCTGTTCAAAATTCGAATGTCTAGAAAAAATGGGTAGCTCTTACTGAATATACGAAGAATACGTTTTAGGTATGTATTGAGATACATAACATTTCTGTCATATATGAATTTGTATACATCGATCTAGATCCTGCTACCGTATATGTTTAACATAAAAATAAATGAAAACTATAAACTTCTTTTATCGTTTTTATTTATAAAATTTTAATAATAATATTAAATGTTTGCATTGTACGACATACTGATAGGGTAGGTGAATTGCAGGCATTTAGCAGGTCCATGTTTGGTGAATCTTTTGGGTAGATTAATAATCTAATCTACGCCTTATGTACTAAATAAAATAGAATTTCTCACAGATAAACTAAAAGCTATGCGAAGAAACGGTTGATGCAATAGCGACGGATGCTGCCACGCATTCAGGTTCCTACATTTAATTCAGCACGAGTTTCATAGATATCCTTTCCGATTTGTAAGTAATATTTGATCTGAATAACCTAGTGTCAGACTGTTTCCTGTAGAGCAATTCTGAGCGGTCCTTCTTCCTACGGTAAAACTAATGTTATGTTAGGTCTACTCATTAATGAAAACGGATTAAAATTTGGAATTATCTACCTATACGTCCGAAACTCATCCAGTTTTTGTAATTGATTGTTCAGAGCGGGTAGAGAGTTTCTCGCATATACGAACTTAGGAGCTAGCTGCTGACTCTGCATGACATTAGATGATTTTGATAATGATAGATGATCGTGATAAAGAATGATGTTATTTATAGCAGTGACTTTATTACAATTCTTACTAGAATATAATTGTATGATATCACATCATGATATGTACCTACAATTCGATTACCTACATTTTGACTACCTAAATTAGACCTTAGTCTAAGAATAATCATGTGTTTTATCGTTATCTTATGATATCAGGAATGCAATACTTCTATTAATCTTTAGTTTAGCGTAGATATAAATCTCTTTGTATAGCTCAATAAATGATAGTTATAGGGCTGTATTGACTTATATAACATTTCTCTCATATATGAATATTTTAGTTCAGAGAGCATTTACAAACAATGTACAATTTATACAAAGCAGTAATTCAGAATAGGGTAAGATAATTCGTATGATCTATTAAATTTAAAATAGTAATCTGCTGTTCAGCTTGATTTAATTTTCGTAAATGTCTAAATATTACAAACATACGAACAAAATAGACTTAAGTAAGAAACAAAACGTATACATTACATATCTAAAATTGTACAACATATTGATAGGGTAGGTGAATTGCAGGCATTTAGCAGGCCCGTGTTTCTAACTGCTGATCTATAGGCTAGAAAAATCATAAAAGTATTAGGCAATGTTCATTGAATAGACTCCCTGCTTCATTTCATAACTTATTTGTTTTAATAAATAGACATTAGTCAAACGATGGATATACTCATGTCTTTACCTTCAATATATATAATATTTATTTATGATATCTAGTTAATGATATGTGTTGTGATCTTGATTGACTGTAATCTTTTTCCTGTAAGATGCTATAAAAGCCGTAATTAATATTTCTTAATATATATAGTTTAGTTTAATCCGTGTACGTATTTTATTCTTGCATTTTTTTATTTCACAATGTATAACTATATACAATTTATTTTAAAACCGTTTTTCTGAAATTTCTAGATTTTAATACAAACAAAATTGATTTAGGCTTCAGGAAATATCCAAACAGATTTACTCAGAATTTACGGTTGCTATTAAATAATAATTAGCCGTCGGCAACTTTTAAAATATTTCGATTAAACCAATAGTTTTTCATGTTTGAATTTTAACTTTCTACACCCGCTAATTGGAAATTCATTAGCAATGGTGAAATCATCGTTTACAATCAAGACGTCATGTTTTTACCTTACCGATCTCATTTTTCATATAAGTTAATGTAGGATAATAATGGTACTACATACCCGACTATAAAGTAATCATGGAAAGTATAACAGCTGTTTAAAAGAATAGATAGTAAATATAACTATATGTAATTATTTTGTACTGATATAAAAAGCCGCGGGTCGACTGATGTTACGGGCCTCATGTAGTAATAATATCTGTATATAGTTTTCAAATTGTTATATTTAAGATGTATCAAGAAAAATTTCTTGAGTTTCTTCACGATTGGCTCATATAAGGTTAATAATTGTCTCATCTCAATGACTCATGATAATAATCATAATTGGCTTATAATTCTTGAATCCTAAAGATTTAATATTATTAATGTACAATATTTATAAATATTTTCCGGGAATTATTTTTAAATAAATTGGATTTAATCAAATATACGTGAAAGCATTTTTAGAAATAACTCGTATGCAGTAATTTAAAAGACAAGCTCCGTGGTCTCGGGGTTAAGCTATGGACATTTTGTTATCGCTTAAACTTATAACTAAAACACGTCTTTGCTAATGATTTTGTTGAGATAATGGATATCATATCTGATAATATGAAATTACTAACATGTATTATGTTATGAGTACGTGGTCGCTAGTCAACAATTTTTTTTTATAACCCGATTACAGTGCTTTAATAGATTACCTTCATGGTGTAATGGTTAAGTCCTAAGCTTATAACCAGACGGTCGAGCGTTCAAACCCTGCCGGCTCCATTGGTTTTGTAAAAAAGTATAGCGGGTTGCCTATCTACAGGCGTATAGAAATCTACTATACCGATCATATGACGTCACCGATAGATGGCATTAGCAGCGCTAGGAATTCAAATATTTCAGCGGGAAATGATGACAAGTTGGAAATGAGGAGAGAGAGGGAGATGAGAGATGAGATATGCAGATGATCCCGCGAGATAAAAAAATGATCCGCTAATGACCCCGCGAATTAAATTACTAAAAATTCAAATCCAAGGGCGGGAAATCTAAGATGACAAATTGAAAATGATAGATACAAATGGCGGATAGGTAAATGACATTCAAAATTGACAGATTCAAAATGGCTATTCAAAATGGCGATTCAAAATGGCTATTTAAAATGGCGATCCAAGATGGCGATTCAAAATGGCTATTCAAAATGGCTATTCAAAATGGCGATTCAAAATGGCGATTCAAAATGGCTATTCAAAATGGCGATTCAAAATGGTTGCTACATTTATGAAAAAAATTTGATTTTTTAAAGCGTGTTCGTTGAATAGTCTCTCGAATACCATAAGTAGTCAAAGTTAAGTAGACTATTTTTGTGGTGCTTAACACTCATGTCTATCATGCTTGCGAATACCACTCGTGCTGTGCACTCGTGGTATTTAAATGCAAGCATGATAGACATTCGTGAAACCACCACAAAAATAGTCGACATAACTTTGACTACTAATGGTATTATAAGTGAAATAATTTTTATTTGTAATTACAAATTTATTCTATAAAATTTTGTTGTTTAACAGTTCTAAAAATTGAAAGGTTGCACAAAAAGCAATATAAAGTGAGAGAGATAATTTAAAATTTTCGAAAAATTTATTTTTAGTACTGCTTTTCTAAAAAACTAAAAAGTGCGGGAAGGAGTGAGAACTGCATGATTCATTTAATGAAAAAGTATAATTTCATAGATCGTAGAAAATCGTACCAAGGAATTAATGATTCTTTGGTAAATTCTATCCTTTTAAAGTAAAAAATCAATTTGTCCATTCCCTTGCACCAGTTAAAAAGAGACATGATGCATGCACAAAGTATGCAGTGGGGTTGTAAAGGAACATTTTCATTGTTATAATCAATTGCTTAAGAAGAATCTGAAAAGGTTATGCTTTTTTTATTTCTATTAAGTACATTTTATTCACTCTTAAAACAGTTTTACTAAATATGTAGTTTGAAGATCATCACACATTTTCTGTAATTAGAAAAAGTAAAAAATAAAACTATTTTTTGGAACAACTAACTTATTAAAAATTGTAGGTTATCCGAAAGTTTACGACTCTTAATGGTTGTGAACTTGGCTAAAATGTCAAAAATATGAAACTATAGTCTCGCCAACAAATGAAGGATTTAAGATTACCGATATCACGAGGGCAGAATTGTAAAAAGCATCTCAAATCACGCAGTGTCCACCTCATGATCACGTGGTCGACCCGAAAAATGTATCTGATAACAGAAACAACTGATAAACTGGAATGATTCAGTAGCGTCACAAAATGTCCTTTACGAAGGCCAACATTGATGCTTAATGTTGTATTCGATTATAATCGAATACACGTACAAAATAGGGAAAATGAAATTAATTTATACTATAAGAACAATTATTATTAACGTCCAAGTTTAATTATTTCATTCCACCTATAAAATACTATTTGACTCACAGTTAGGCATATTTTTGTTTTCTATGTAACATGTATGCAAGTAAACGGCAAAAATATAAATTAAATTAAACATATGAAAGCAGAAATATTGTTATAAACAAAAATTCTTAAGAACTACTATAATAGTTAAGTAATTCCTTTACAACAGTTTATACATTAATTGTTTTATTGGTTATTTGAAATTGGTAAATTATTATACATTACGATTCCTAATATATAAAAAGGATTGCCATCATTTAGTATCAGTTTTATGCACTTAAAAATGTAAATTAACACCAGTTATGATTTTGTGTAGTTATGATTATTGATTGATTCCCTATTTTTTACTTTTAACGATTTATAGTTAAAATTTTTGCAATTACTTTTCTTTAAATGTATTCATTACCCTATGCCATTTAAAACGTAATGAGATTTTTAATTATAAATCGTTATTAAGGTTGAATAGATACTTCAATAATGATAAATTTACATAATGTTAAAAAGTACTATCCGAACGTACGCTACTGACTTTTTTAAAACGTCTCTAGTAACACAATACTCTGCTTACATTCTTAGCTTATCGTAATGTTCTCACAGCTGATGTGCACGCGTTCATTTAAATCCTTCATTTGTCAGCGAGACTATAGTTGATTTTATTAGAAATTCTTGTTTATTAATTCGTACGCATAAGATCTATGACGTGTGGGTAAAGATCGAGTGGAAGAACTGCACAAATCTTGCATGCACCTGCCACTATCCGTGTAGCTGATCCGAAATTTGTCGTAAAGTCACGAACTCTTACTAAGGCAAACGCAATATTTGTAATACGATGTTGTCCGTCTTATTATTACTCTTAGCAAAGCGCTTTTTTCAATTGTAGAAAGGAAGTTTCTTAACCCTTATTCAAATATCTAATATGAATCTTAGGTTTCAATCATAGTAAAGTTTTCTGCTATTACGCTAATAAATTTATTAATGGATGAAAGTTAATTTCTTAAAAACGTACATTTGTATTTCAGTAAATTGATAATTCTCATCATAGCTAAATATATTGTTGGGGTAGCAGAAAGTATTCAGCAAAATGATATTTGTTATGGCAACAAAATGAATATGCAATCATAAAAAGAAAATCTATTGCGACAGAAAAACAAACTGTAGCAAAGAATTCTTTGCTGGTACTTTTCTCAGTGTGGTACCCATAAACTTTGTTTTACCAACCTTATAATTCTTCATCTCTTTTTCATATTCCTTAACCTTCTACCTTCTCATCGGCGGCCTTTTTGGCTTCTTCCGTATCAAATCTTGATCCAATAAGTACTGCTGTAAATTTTAATTTGGGCACCGTCATTAACTTAATAGCTGCAACTTTCGTCATAGCACCTACTAACATGCATTTAATCTTTTTATTATGCTTCATCCTCAAATAGGTTACCGCAGCACTTCCAGCTTTACTATAATCTACAAATATATGTAACTGGCTCTTAACATCATTCCAATTAGAAATATAAGATAAATAACACCTAGGTATGTTTAATTTTTTAACGTTTGGTAATAGTGTGCTTTCCATTCTAACCACCTTTGATATTAAATAAAGATTATTATAAGACATTCACACTCTTGGATTGCTAAAAGAAGTTTATTGATGTTAAGACTTAATTTATTCATGTTACTCTAATGCATTAATATTGTTTTATAGTGTTTAATGGAACGGTGCCGGTGACGAAGTGCGGAAACGCCCCCTTAAAAAGTTATGTCACGTTTTATGCTTCATGTTAAGTTTATGGAAAATTTTTTGTTTCATTGAAATTCAATGACGCAATAAATTTAATGGTGTTCCGCACCTAACCTAATCTGATATGATCTGACCTAACCTAACCTAATGCCGTATTGAATATTTTTCTACAAAAATAAAGGAATTTTTCGAAAATCAAAATATTTATTAAAAATCAATTAGGGACACTAGGCGACGAGCGTCAGCTTAAACTAAAAATCACTACATCTAGTCGCCTAGGCCGTGCTGGTCGATCGCGAGTATTGATACAACGCACACTTATGTTATGCGATGTACATTCAGCCAATAAGGGCCGACCGTCGAACCACGCCTTGCGCTGTTTAAACCACAGAGTTCTTAAGAGTAAAGTATACGAAACACCTTTTCAAGACATGGAGGCCATGAAAGAGAAGATACGTGCAGTTTGTAGGGAAATAACACGTGAAACTTTAAACAGGGTTCCTTTATCCTTTATGAGACGCAATAGAATCTGTTTGGAACATGATGGACAACACTTTGAACATTTGCTTGGTTGAGTTGGTTTGTTTTAAATTAATTCTTATTTAAGCTTCTACTCAAGTGGATATGTAGCAAATTTTTCTAAATAAAATTTTGATTTTCATTTTCTACTTGATGCAATTCAGTTCTTAAACGGTCGTCGAAACAAATATCTACTATATTCTATTATCAGTGATAAATTTCCTAATGACTTTGACATTTGTAAAGGATGTCCAAATTAAACACAAGTTAAAAATTATTAATATTATGAATCTAGTTATAAATGAAAGCAGTATTACTGGTTTGCAAAAATAATTGCAATAATTTGCAAAAAAGATTAATTTTACCATTACACTGTTTTGATTTAAATCTGCATTTTAATTATGTCCTGCTACATACCTATGAAAATACCATATATTTAACGAAATAATACGTAATGCAAAATATGTACCTAAACGGTAGTCACTTTTTATGGCGAAATAATAGTCATGTCTTTGGCGGCTATATTTTGAAGTTTTGTACACGCCCCTTTCTTCTCTAATTGGCCAATAAATAGTCCCTAACAAAAGTGTGCGTTGTTTCAATACTCGCTGGTCGATCAGAGTACCGCAAGACGCCGCCATATTGGGGCAGACAATGGTGATTTTTAATAATGGACAAATTAAAACCAATTTTACGTATTTGACATATTAGAGGTTTAAACTTTCAGAATAAGAAAAACCTTTCAAACTAAACCAGGATTTGATTAAACTCAATACAGATATAAATAATGAACAATTTCGTGCATCTTTTGCCCCAATATGGCAGCGTTTTGTGGTACTCTGATGGAACAGCGAGGCCTAGGTGACTAGATGTAGAGACTCTTGCTTAAACTCGCAAAAAACACATTGATATCGAAAATCAAAGTACTACTGATTTTCAATGAAACAAAGTCTCTCGTATAGATTTAACATAGGTAGCAGAAAGGGCCGTAACTTTTGAACGGGGTATTTTCGCACCTCTAGACTAGTGTCATTCGACTCAGCTCGCCAAGCTGCATCGAAAGGGTAGGGTGCATTGAAGCTCCGTTCTGCCCGCTAAAGTAAATCTGAGCCAGTAAGGTAAAGCCTAATATTTCTTTGCTTTGAAACGTTTTAATTAATAAAGAACAAATAAGAAAAAGAGAAAAATAAGAAGTATTAAAAATGTAATAGATTTAGACTCAGTACACATGAATTAGCGTATTAGTGACTACATAGCATTGATAGCAGTACACATTAAGCGATTAACCACGATCCAGGTTTTTCCTGGTTGTGCAAATTCCCAGTTTTCAAGGTTTCCAGGTTCGCTAGCCATCCTGTTTAAGAAACACTTTTATTTGGTAATAAAGTTCTCATAAAACAAAACCATATCAATAGAAAATCTTGAAAAACTCAATAGAAATTCTTTGTTCAAACACGCAATGGCCACAACGTCATGTGTTCAGCAGTTTTGATAAAGCACAAACTGGTCAACACGGAAACGTGGCAAAACTGGGTTGTGGCTACATTCCATCACCGGGAACTTATTTTACAGGATGAGTAAATAAAGATTTCAAAAATATGAAGTTTATGAAATAGTTTAAAAATATGTAGTACTATGAAAAATATGTAGTTTTTCATAAAATATGTAGCGAATACGGACCCTGTAATTAATCGCAATTAGGCAAAAAACTTCACTTCATTTATCTTCTACCGATCTTTTAAAATAGGTTATAATATTATAATAAATGTGTCATTATAGGTTTGTGAAAATCTGCTGATGAAAATATTCCTTAAAAGAAATTTAACGATATAATAAAAATGTTTGTGATTAATGCATTTCAAGGAACTGGAAGTGTATTAAAGATGAGCAAAACAAAAAGAACCACAAACCTGAAACTATATAGCAGACGTGACCATCTCATAGGTTTGTAAGATTGAATTTGGTTTTAAAAAAATTAAATTGATGTTTCCTATTCCCAGTCATAACCCACAAAAGCAGAATAAGATACAGAAGTCAATAAAAACACGAATTTAATATTAAACATTATGAACAAATATTTTATTTTTAGCATTAGAAATTTGACATTAGTGAAATGCAAAATGTGACAATAATTTTATTAAACAAAACTTCTCATTATCATTTTGACTGATAATACTGACACAATAATGTTTTATATTAACAAGAAATCTCACATCTACATGTACATTACCACTGTATTCTTTTTATTAACATCTTTTGTATTCAATCAAAATTCATCAACTGTATATAAAATGAAACTTTATTACTAGAAGTTACAGTGAACAGATACTGACACTTAAATAATTAAACAAAAACTAAAATTAACTTAAAAAATATGGAGGAGACAAGTAAAAGCCAAATCTTTTACTTTCTTGCTTTCTTGGACTTGCGCTTGTCATCACCATCCTCACGACTTCGCTTCTTATCATGTGAAGAGCTTTTATGAGAAGAATGTTTTGAAGGAGAATGATGCTTCGATTTTGAATCAGAATGTTTAGACTTGGAGGGACTGCTGTGAGAACTTTTCGAACTGGACGAATGATGTCTATCCTTGCTACTGCTGTTGTGCTTATTCTTACTACTGTTCATCTTGTGTTTATCTTTACTGCTGCCATGATGTCTATCTCTGCTAGAAGAGTGTTTATCTTTACCAGAGGAGTGACGTTTATCCTTACTTGAAGAATGCTTTGATTTAACAGGGGCAGCCTTTGCTCCCGGAAGAGATCCAACATCTTCTTCAAAGCGACGATCGCGTCGATCTTCTTCTGCAGCTTCTCTTTCCAGATCAGACCAGTCTTTACCAGATTCTTCATCACTTCCTATTAACAAAAAATTTATTTTTATTAAAACTTCAAATGAACTACATTAGATTTATATACCTAAGTCATCTTCGGACTCACTGACATCTTCACTTTCTGTATCACCCTCAGAATATTCTGAATCTTCATCACTTTCTTCTGAAACACTTTCTAAATCAGTTGGTTCATAAGCATCATCTTCTTCTTCACTTTCGGATTCCTGAGCATTTTCCCCATCAGATTCAGGATCAAGGAAAGTCCAGCCTCCACTATCAAAGAAACCTTGAGGATCATCAGTTATAGTTTTCATAATTTTTATCCAGTTAAGTGATTGAACGCCCTCAGAATAACGTATGTCACAAGAATTTAGCCACTCTTTCACATGATCAAGCATATTCATCGGTATGGCATTTACCATTGCCACTTTTTTGTTATAATCTTTAAAAACAAACACCATATCAAAATTTTTCAAATGAAACTGTACTCTTTCAAAGTGAACAAGTTCAACATCTTCGAGCGTAATAACAAATGGTGGCCATTCGGTGAGAGTTACCAAACAACCTGAGGTCGGTTGGAGAAGAACTGTCGATCTAAACGGTGCCCCTTGGAAACCTAATTCACGGAATGGTGTGTCAAATTCAATTTCTTGTTTGGTCATTGATTCCACCTAGAAAAAAGATTGTGTTGTAGTTAAAATTTTATTAGTTATCAAGTTACTCGTGTTCAGGTCTTATAATGATCAAAATACTGAAATACATGCGTTCAAAGAATAAGTGGATCAAAATATTTGCATCCTCTAAAATGCTTAATTTCTGATTGCAGCATACTTTAACCATGTTAGGTATTTCAGATCTATTTACTTGAAGAGCTCAGTTACCATAGTATCCATTGTTGTAAATAATTGTAACTATAGCAATAGAAGCAATAAAAAAAATTGAAATACCAAATGCAGCATTTATTTACCAAGTTTCGAAATAATCAAGTAATACTTGCTTTTTCACAAAAACTCTTAAATGCTGTTTTTAGCTTATGACGAAGTTCCCGCTCTGATTGTTCCGCCGCAAGATCATCCCTATCGTGCATGTGCTGATGTTTGCCCAAGTCCGTTGTAATTTCACCAACTTCTGTATAGAATTGTACATCAATGTGCTTCTTTTTTCCAAACATGATGGCATGTTTCAAATGGAAATGAAGTAGGATGATCATTTCACCATCACAAGGTTGAAAGAAGGCATTCTTTATGTTATTATATAGAATGTCAACTTTATCGCCACGTACAGAAGTGTATCTGTAAAAACAAGGCCATACATTATTAATTTCTGCTAGACTTTCTCATATTTATGTGATCTAAACATACAAAAATTAATGAGTGCAATAAGGAAAAATACATAAACAATATGCGTAGCAGAACAAAGATAGAATGCAATCATGGCTAGGTACATTTTTAAACTAAAGATCTCTCTCCAATAACATGCACGCAAGTAAAAACGTTTGTCATAAATATTTTATCTGTCATTAAAGGCATAAAGTGAGGTTAAATTGCTGATCGTTTTAATTCGTGTATTCAAAGAGTGCAGTTTAAAACCACGATATGCTATAAGATTCTAATGAGAAATTGTGATAGAATTGATTGTTCTGACAAAAGCAATTAATTTAGTAGCATACTATTATATCGACATAATTATTTTAACCTCACTTTATGCTTTTAATGACAGATAAAATAATTGTGACAGATGTTTGTTTGCTTGTTTGTTATTGGTAAAAATTTACCTAACCATTATTGCATTCTATCTCTGTTGTGCTATAATATTGTTTATGTCTTCCTTGTTGCACTCATTAATTTTTGTACGTTTAGACTAGTTTTCGGATAATCTGTATAGTTATATACAGTGAGTCATGAAGTGATAGCGCAGATTCATACATTTGTCTCACCAGGAGTCTATCAATTTATGGGTATTATTTTTGTAATACTACAGTTTTTATTTGTAAAATGTCTGGATTTTGAAATCTGAAGATGTCATAAATTTTCAAACCATAAAATTAATCAATGACAAAACTTATTATTATCTTAGCTTAATCCGTCTAGCCTGGAAGTATAAAAGGCTTTTTCTCCAGCCGGATTACATGACACTTTTAATAATATTTTTAGAAGGTAAAGTTGACCTTTTTGTAAAAAGAAAAAGTCCGTTGCTAAGGCAAATAGTATTTTTATCTTAGACTTAAAAATATCTTTTTCTCCAATCGCACAAATATGACACTATAATATCAATTGAACACAGATTTTTTAAATGCACAAAAGCTATAAATTAATGTTAAACATGTCAGATTTAAATTCTTTTAAATGCTACTTTAGTTTTTACCTCACAGGGTATTTAAAGTTTTTTTTTAAATCTCACTGTATACCAACAATACATTCTACAATAATTATACTCCAGGGCCCATATTCTCGAACTCATTCGAAAAGTTTTGCATACGAATCGATGTAATTTTCTATTACCTTCTAAAATTTGATTGGCTAAGTTATATCTTATGAAATTTCATTTTATTTTAAAAGTTATGTCATTTCATAAGCAAAACTTGTTTGAATGGGTTCAAGAATACGGGTCTTGAAACCACATTGTAGAATTAGAGTAATATTATCCACATACAATACATTATTTTTGGTGTACAATTGGCAGGCATGCAAAATCTTCCATAACACGGTAGCAATGCTAAGGGAAGAATGACGATGATAAAAACTCTCACTTTTTTCTTGGAAAAATAAATAATAGATAGTTTTGTAGATCTCCTCGAGGCTAATCCTATGAGACTATAAATTCAAAACAAACGAGTATGCCGTATCATTATTACTACTACTACTACTTATTATCATCTTAAATATACTAAAACGCATATACGTTTTTCAAAATATAATGCAATATTTCAAAGTTTTAGGTTATAAAACCTTAATCATAAAGGGTGTGTCATGGCTAGTTTTCGTTTTAGAATATGGGAAACCAATACGAGTTGCAATTTGAAATTTTGCAGGTAATGATTTTAGGTTACGTGCTTTTGCTTTAAAATCATTTCAGATTTGTGCTACTTCGGGTTATACCGGAAATGGATGTCAACTTCTTTATTTTAAATAAAACATCCCAATTTTTATTGTTGGGTCATGTGAATAAAATGTAGCGAATGCTTTTAATACTATTAATAAAAGATAACAGACATGATATTTAATTAATGAGAATAGGATAGATGTATAGTAAAAGCTTTTACTATATTTTATTCCATGACCCATTGATATGTATTCCCGAGACAATTTTAAAACTAATTTAATAAGCTATGCCTCTAAAATTAACTCATTCCGAGATGTTTTTATTTTGTCAAAAAAATTGACAGCTGCGAGCTGTTACTAATAACTACATTCCAAAGAATGTATGCATGTACAGATTTGAAATTTTAGGTAATTATTTCTAAAAGTATGCTGCATCAAATGGATTTAATACAGGGTGTTCAAAAAAGAATGCCAAATTTTGTATCCAGAGAAAATTGACGTATCGTGATTTTTAAATAGCAACCTACATTTTTTAAAGTTTTATTGCATGCTACGTTCAAAATTAGAGGCTGTATGTATGTACTTCCCTGTAGCTAAATGTCGCAGTTTCCGAGTTATTTTGGAAAATGTATTAATTCTCTTGACTTTATTTTATAAAATCTGGTAGGCTATGGAAATTGGCACTAATAAATAAAAACAAATGAAAATCGGGTTATCTATCATTAGTGAAGTATTTACTATTGTTAGTTGTGCGTTTTTTTTTTAATTTTGGCTTTGAATCTGGATTTATTAATGAAGATTTTTTAAACTTAATTATTACCAAAGGTGAATCTAATAGGATAATTGACAGAACATGGAGAGAAGTATCCAAATCGCCCAAGACCCTCCAAGATTATTTAAAAAAATCTTTTTAAGAAACTGCTTATTCTCATGGTTCATTCTTACTGAAAATAACCAAACGAAAACCTGTTATAGATAGTGAAAATATACAGGTAACAACACTAGCATACTTTACTTTACAAGATGCAAAAAGCGAATTAGGTGTATCCAAAAATAGTACACACCAAATTTTACAAATGAAAAAGTGGCATCCTTACAAATTTTATCCTGTTGAGCATTTAAAAAAAGTCAACTTTATCAAAAGAGTGCAATATTGTCAGTGGTATTTAATAAAATCACAGGAAGACAGAGACTTCACATCATATGGATGGACGAAGCAAAGTTTTGCAAAAATGGATTGTTTAATCGACACAATAGCCATTTTTGGTCTGAAGATAACCCTCCAGTAGTTGGACATTTTCAAAAATCTTGGAGTTTTAATGTATTTTGTGCTGAAAAAAATGACAGGTTATTTGCTTTGTACTTTTGTGAAGAAAACCTTGATAATAGAGATGCACCGAAGCTATGGTATTCAGTAGAGTCGGCCAATTTTTAACAGATTCGGTTTTGGACGAAAAAGCGTGAAAGATTCGGTATTCGGCCGGCCGAAGCAGATTTTTCTTTAAATCTTTTCTGTTGCAATTTGACTTTATTGAGTGCATTTTAACTGAAAAACTCATTATTTAGCATTTAACCAAAAAAAAATCTAAATCTTTTAATATGTATCAGCATTTATGTAGTTTTTAGCATTTATTTTCAAGTCCTGTCTAGACGATGACGCAAAGGAAGCGTACATATATTGTTCTGACTAGAAGAATCTGGGCCAAAAAAATCAAGAGGGTGAAAATGCAATGCGAGACGCGGCGATAACATGCTCGACTTAGATTGCTTCCGGACAATGCCGAAAACTTACTTTTTATCCACTACAATAGGGTACTTGCACAAAAAATAAATATTGCTAAATCGCATATAATATGAAATTTATACAGCTAAAATAAGTGTCGGAATTTTTTGGGCGACATAAAAGTGTACAGATGTGGATTAAAACTAAATTAAAAGTTAATCAAATTATGAAATTCGAAAGTGCTTGCAAAACGCCTAAGAGTCTGCGCCAATCGCGTGACGTCACTTCGCGTTTACAATTCTGTATGAGCTATGCCTGCAACATGGTTTACTTGTTTTGCCGGTGCGTTTAAAATTGTTTCGTTTTGTCTTGGTACGTGTTCGTTTGTTAGTTACTTTTCAATTTATTTATTTAGCCTTTTTCAAGGCTACATGCAGTAGGAAACCCGAGAACGTAAAATATCAACGCAATTGTCGCATTTATTTTTATTAGTAATTAATTTCTGTTTATTCATTTAAAAGGCTGCTGTATTCAAAAGTAAGGCCGTTGTCGTCAAAAGAAGGTTTGATTGTTAGTATAACAGTTCTAATCGCCTAAGAAAGTTCAATTTTTCGAAACCAAAGCTGCTACCTTTACCAGAAAGGCCGATTTATTACTTACATTAATTAACAACTGCTGTGCTTCCATTGTTATGTAATAAATGATTAAAAATAAACTGAATGCATATGTATTTTGTAGTTTTAAAATATTGGATACATTTGTCGTTATACTTACGTTAAAATGATTAAAATGAAAACAACTTAATATAACTAAATTATAATAAGATGAGGAAAATATTTTGTAAAATGAAATAAGGGGTATAGTTATTAATGTAAATAAGTTTTAAGAAGTTGGGACTTTTATTAGTAGGTATTGTAATTCAGTTTTTTATTGGTAATCGTCCGAGGATAGCAATATAATTACTTTGAACGTTTTTATATTTTTAATGGTGAATGGACTTGAGTATTATTATTTTATTTTATGAGTAATAGGCATACATTTATCGGTAATTTAAAAGTTATCTTTCTATAATCCTCTTGCTTTTGTAGTCTTGAAAAAGACTGTTTTTTCAATACAAAGAGCAAAAACAAAACACGTGGTAACTTAGAATACAAATAAACTTGAAATTACAACAGCTAAATACACGGAGTAAGTGCATTTGCAAGACGGGAACGCGTAGTGACGTCACGCTGCCCGCGCCAGCGCAAAAGCGTTTCAAGGGCCTGAATAGTTATTTAAACTTATTTCGGTAATAACTATAATAATAAGTTATTTAGCAAAATTTTGAATAACAGTAAAATATACAATTCTGAATTCGTTGGGAATGAATCTGAAAATCATGCAAGGAGCCTTATTAGTGATGTAAGTGAAAAAAAACCAAAAGGTTTTTCAAAAAAAGTTTTTTTTTAAAAACCATACGTGTCCGTTTTTTTCTGAATCTTTTATTATTAAGCACCCGTCTGCTGAATAAAAACCAGAAAGTGGTTAAATGTGTTAAAAATTTGTATTAGATTAATAAACACAACAGCAAACAAAATGTGTTTTTTCTCAAAACTGAAATTTTGCAGATACGGCACTCTTTGTTACAAAGGCAGTATATTTTATCAATGTTTTGGAAAAACCGACTTTGAGGTCGATATGGTAGCCACTCACAGTCAACTTCTGCAAACAGCGAAGTTCTGAAAATAAATGATTTGAATTAATCATAGTGACACTGTCTATGTAATTACGGACTACTTACAGTTGCAGCTTTCTGTCAAAAACTTTGGGTCTGGCATCAGGCACCTCTATAGGTTTTGAGCTTGGCGTTGTTATTGGCACACTTCTAAAACTTGTAGCAAAAGTGGTAGTGGGGAAAGAAGGTGTACCCATAGAAGCATTTTTGTTTCTTAAAAACTTCCGAGTAATATAGAAAGAATCAACACTGAAACTGACAGATGCAGGATCTTGAATAGTTAAGATGTAAATGCCCTTTCCGACCCTTGGCTCAAAAAGATCAGTTTAATATGGGGAGTGGTTTTAGTTAGCCAGAAGAGGACTACAATACTGCCCCACTAATTAATAAGGCATTAAATAAACTGATTTCTATCTCAAGATTTCCATCCCTTATGTAGGAACATTTTTTCTGTAAATATACATACATAATCCATTACCCCTTTTACAGCATTTGCAGTGTCGGGGATCCACACAAACTCTTATGGGAGCACAACGAAGGTAACGAAGCTATTGTAGCAAGTACTTAATTGACTTATCCTAAGGAGCTCAAATATGTTTGTACTAAATTTTTTAAATTCAGTCGCAATCGAGATTTGAACCCCTGTCCCTCTACCACTCGACGATGGTGGGCCTTTTCCGTAAACTTTTACATGGAATTCTCCAATCTCGGGGTGTAACCAGGGGCGCGATATCGCATTCTTAAGATTTTCTGATGATACTTTTTTAAATTTCTATACTCATCGAGATCTACAAAATGAACTTTTACCATTGCCTTCAGACCCGATTCTTTGAGGTCTGCAAGCAAGATGGAAATTCTTGAATTTACTTTAGTTGTTAGAAGGAAATATTGATACTTACGAAAGATTTTGCATGCCCGCATTGTCATTCTAATTCAATAATACAGATACGGTTAATACGTACCTAAACCCATTAGTATGAGCTTCAAGAGATCCTGTCATACGTTTTGTTACAATATTAGGTCTTATATACAAATCCTTAAGTTTAGGGTTGCCTTTATTTTGTGACAAAACTAGCGTATCTTGTTTCACCAAGTCCTCCTTTTCCCTTTCTTCAGCTTCGCGTGTCTTGAACTTGCGCTGTACTTCTTTAATCAAACGAAATGCTGTATTCAAATTAGAAGATGGTGGCGAGATTTCTCCTGGTTCTTTTGTATTGGTACTTCTGTAGGTGACTTCTTTTAAAAACGTTGCATCAGGTTGATGATACAATCCAGATTCATTTTTTCCCATCGTAGATCCAGGATGAAAGAAATTAATACGCAAATAAGTATAATCACCTTCTACTGACTGCGAGATGTTCTTTATTGTCGAAATGTGAAATGGTACCGGTATTCCGTAAATGGGTAAAATGACAGTTTCATATTTTTGGTCCACATATAATTTTAATTCTTTAACTTCAGGTACTCGTGGCATCTGATTTGTATTTTTGTATGATACAGTATTTTTACGAACCTTCTCGACATCTTTCGCGCCCGATTGTTTAGCTAAACGTTCTTTAGCTTTTTCATTTAGCAAAACTGCTAGTTCTTTTTGATGTTCTTTACGTTTATCTTCTGAAGGGTGTTCCGATCTTAATTTTGATTCTATTACAGCTGTTCTTTTACCACGACCTAGTATTTCTGGTTTTGGTGCATTTTCTTTTTCCTCGTCATTGTCTTCTTCTTCAGAATCATCTTTTAAAAATATTCCAATGTTCTTTATTTTCTTTTTGGACATTGTTAATAACGAAGCAGGGCCCCCTTCATTTACCATAACCGTATCACCAATAAACAACGCATAAATTTTACTTTCCTTATCCGATGCTTCTTTGTTTTCTAAATTATTGAAGCCTAAATTGAGATTGAACACCATTCCTTTCTTTGCAATCGCCGTGGTCTTTGGACCGATCATCAATGAACTTTCACGAAACTCAATACCCATTACGAAACCGAAACTTTTAGTTAAGTTTTCGATCAAAGCAGGTTTTTCCTTTTTTACATAACTATAACCAGTTTCATAAACTTCAGATAATTTAATTCCTGCCTGCAGTTTCTTTAAAACCTCTTCCTCTAAATTTAATAAAAAATTATAATTATTCTGAATATTATCGGAGGGGTTTACTAAAAGAGTCCGGACAAGGTTTGAACAATACGATTTATAACGAGCTCCCAGAGAACATATAATTGCACCAAAATGTAAAGTATTTTTGTCGCTTACCACACTAAATTTAAGATTGTAATTACCACCAGACTGAATAATTGCTGGATAACACATATCAACCTGATTAACATCAACACCGGAAACATACTTTTTATCAGTTATCGCAGACTCGACACCTTCGGCTAATTTACTGTGCTTAACTTTTTTATCCGAGTCTATAATTTCCATAATTTGATCTTTAAGAAACTTTGTGAAAACATCAACTGTGACCATACAGGCTTTCTTTATGGTTATTATTTCTGTATCCTCTTTTGGACCTATCAAATACGCTACAGCTGCGGATATATCGACATTAGTAAAATCCTCTTTCTTTATCGCAGCTCTCCACAGATCTATAAATTCTCCGGGATAGTTATCTTTTGCAAATACACCTATAGCTTTACCATTTTTACTTCCTTTAATCGCAGTAATAAGTTGCTTAAAGTTAGCTTCATCTTTATCACTCCGATCTCTTACAAGCAATTTGATTCCCACACCATTTTCTTCTTTGTTTTCTGCTTGTCGAAGGAAATCAATTTTCTTTTTGCTTGCCAAGAAATAAGCTGTGTTCTCAGTAAGTACCATGATTGTATCCGTGAGTTCATAACCGAGGAGCCAAGTCTGAAGCGCCCCGGATTTGCTGTACACGACTTCTTCGTCCACACCAACGGCAGTAACCAAACAATCCATTTTTGAAAAACCATTTTCACCATCTGTATTCTGCCAAGACGCGTACAGTTTTTTTAATCTTCGATAGAATGTCTCTTTATCTAAATTTATATTTGCCATGTTTTACGAGTTTCTAGCATAACCATTAACACAATCACCGAAGACCGCCAATTTTGCGTTCTACTCGGCGTTATTTGTGCGCATAAACTGTCAAAACTAGTGGAAAATATTGGTAACAAATAACAGTGATTTTTTGTTTATTATATTGCCAGCCTAGGATTCTACGGGAGGTTCACAAAGAATATTTAATAGTTATTTAATAAATTAGTTTGTTAATGAAAGCGATTAATGATCGAAACTGTTTAAAGCACGAACGAGCGATAGGGAGTGAGTGCCTTTAATAGTTGAGATCATTAGTTGCTCATTAACAAACGAATTGATTACAACAGTTTTTCGTTGACCGTAAAATTCTTCGATTTTAAGATAGAAAATTTCAAATAATACCGAATCCAAACTTGTGCGTATATCTGGTTGCCCAAAGTAAAACATCATCAAAACGTCAAAATCACAAACGGGTTTATTAATGAAAAAGAGTGTATTAATGAGGTCCATTAATGCATCCTTTTTTCACAAAACAGTTACTTAATAAAAAAGAGTGTATTAATGACGTCCATTAATACATCCTTTTTTAGAAAAAATCATTCATTAATATTGACATTAACAAACGGTCAACGAAAAATGTTATAAAAATGGTTTTTATTCACCAACAACAAACAATCACTTTCACTGTTACTTTACTTTAATGATTTGATATACAACATAATCGTGTTATTCTAGGTTTCATAAAACCAGATCTCTCACTTTTTTTATGCATTTTTTTCTAAATTATAATATTAATTAAGACCCGATTATTACCACAACACATATCTGGTTAATAAGTTTAGTTCACAACGAAATTGGAAATAAGCGAAATGTTAAATGTGGTAGGCTTCGAAGCTACGTTCACATTTATAATAAAAATCTTTATCCCTCTTTTCACGGTAATAACGCAAACGTTAAACTTAAAAATGTAGTTAATGCGCATGTGCATAAAATAACGTAACGCTAAATATTTATGGACTTCCGTTAATCGTGACTTTACAATCTTATATGTTACGCTATAAAACTTTTCGCTACGACTTATAACTATAACATTAAAACTATATAAAAATATTGATTATTCTCTTTATAATAAGCGAGCCATAAGTTAAGACACAAGACTCGATTAGATTTATTTCAGTAATAATCACTAGACCCCTTTACTAGACTAGAACTCTTTACAAATATAGGTTCCGGTTCTTGGAAATTCAAAATAAGGTTTTTAGGTTCCGGTTCCAATTTTAATTTTCTAAACATTAAGGTTCCGGTTCAATTTTTTTAGGTTCCACAAGGGTTCCGGAAGCAAAAGTAATTACGTCACATTTTATGTTAGTATATATGTAGTTCCAAATAGTTCCAAACAAATATGACCTTGATAACTGACATGCGATGCATGTTAATGCATATTGTTTTTATAACATGGGTGATAAATATATTTGCTCTTCGGTATTTCGACTCTTTTTACTCTGAAAGCTCTATCCCAGATAGCACGAAAGTTTTCAGCAAATTTATCTTTCGCTTAACTTTTATTTGCGAACATAAATTTGCGTTAGCAATTTTGTAGCAAATTTATTTTGGCTTGTCCAGCAAAGATGCGCGCGTCGAAGATAGTTCAGTGTTTGTCCACGCTGTAAACAGGCATTCATTCGCCATTTTACATTGTGATTGTGATTATCGTTATCTGGTGAAACGTGAAAACTAAATTGAACAAGTGAAACAACCCTTTTCAATGAATTTGTTGGTAACTACGGAATGTTCTATTACTTACCTAGTTAATATTATTTTTGCTTAAGTGTATTATTAGGTGTATCTTGTTAAATTGATATTTATAAATCTTGTTGAATTCTTTCGTCCATGTGCACAACATTAATAATACCTTATACATTACTATGCATTATCAAAGTAAGTAAAAACAATTTTGTGTTTCAGAGAACAAGACGAGCAAACAGTTGACGTGGAGGTAATGGATGGCACGCGGATGATAACAACAAATGATAATAATATATTCTATAAATATACGATTTATAAATAATTTTTTTCTGTTTATTTTTTCATAAGCGTTCTTCCATACTCGCAACAATGGATAATACTACGGTTTCCGTAATTCTATAAATTAAAAAAAAATTAAAAATCAAGTTTATTACAAATTTTTGGTAAATATTTGTAACAAATTTTATTTTCATAATTTGCAGAAAGTTTGCAGGGACAAATTTTTTGCAAATATTTTCAACAAATTTGTTGCAAGTTTGTCAAGGGGAAACTTCAATCTTTTCCGAAAATTTTATGCAAATATTCATGTTTGCAGAGACAACTTTTCTGCAAATATTTTGGTTTGCAAAGGCAAATTTTTGAAAGTTTGCTGCAATTTTTATTTGCTATGTGGGATAGCTATAGTTACAATTATTTGCAACAATGGATACCATAGAAACTGAGCTGTTGGAGTAAACAGATGTGAAATACCGAACGCAGCTAATATTTTAAATTTTTTCAAGATAAGATTTGTTTGGAAATATTTAGAGCTACCAATATAGAAGGTGACGTAACACTTTCCTAGTCAATTCACAGACTATTGATCAATTAGTAGTGAAAGTGGATCTAGTATCAACATCAACTCAGTAAGAAATGGTTATGGTAGCGCTGTTAGGAGAATGTCTGGAGAATGTTGAGTAATTTTTTTTATTTACCATTAGAACCAAAATGTGAAACCGAAAAATACCGGTTTCTTTTATCGAAAATTTATAACGGTTCGGGTTCTGATCTTAACATTAACACGGATTTTAGTAAGGGTACCGATTCCGGTTTCGGTTCCATAGAAGTAATCGGTTCCTGTTCTGATTCCGGCTTTTTGGGTTCCTGTTCCAGTCCCTGGTAATAATTTACATAAAAGAAACACAATTAACACCTTACACAGTAAACACATACTAGTTTTGTTGAATAATGAACCTCAAGATAACATCATATTCTTACATTTTTGCAACAACAAACACAAATTAGACATTCTAGAAGTTTTTGAAATATACAAACATAAACGCACAATACCTTTAATGAATGAACAAACTGAGCTTATAACATCTTTTTTATAAGTGTTAAGAAATTAGTTTTGTGTATATTGCATCTAATTACCTATTTTCTATATTTATGCTTAGCAACGCGTATACAGGGTGGGCTACAATGCTGTTTACACGCAATATCTCCCTTATCTGAAAAGATAAAGAAATCAACCAAAAACTATTGTAAATGAATCAAAATGAACCTTCAGAAAACATCTTTAAACGCTGGTTGCATAGAAACGTTTAAGAGATCGATTAATTTTTCAATTTTTTCAATTTTAAATTTTTCAAATTGCAGCCTTTGTTTTTTTTCACGGGAATGTATTCTTAACTTCATTCTGCATACGGTAGTATGCCTTACTTAATCATCTAATGTGCATTTTACGGGTTGAAAAAAAATATGTTTTATAAATTGAATTTATCTTAAACTTAAAGCAAATGTTCAAAATGCCCTCCTGTGGACTCTACACAGGCTTTAAAGTGCCTCAGTAGTTCCCTTGTAGACACGGCTCTAATCATATTTTTTGAATAAATAATTTAGTTAGTGAATATGAAGTGTACAATTTACAAAAAAATATTTTTTTCAACTCCGAAATGCATATTAGATAATTAAGTAAGGGATACTACCGTATGCAGAATGAAGTGAAAAATACATTTCCGCGAAAAAAAACAGAGGGTGCAATTTGAAAAATTAATCAAGTTGGTATGATCTCTTAAACGTTGCTATGCAACCAGCGTTTAAGGATGTTTTCTGAAGGTCCATTTTGAGTTATTCACAATAGTTTTTGGTTGATTTATTTATCTTTTCAATTAAGGGAGATATTGCGTGTAAACAGCATTGTGGGACACCCTGTATTTATCAATCGTATTTGACTTTCATAATGACATTTAATGTTGAAACAATTGTCAGGTTAAGAATTTATTAAAACTTGTGAAACTTAATTTTATTATATTTCAATACTAGTTTATTAATTCTTATTTTAAGGTCCGTTTCTTAATTATATTATGAAGTTTTGAACGCGTTTTTAGATATATCTCATTGACTAGCCTTTTTCGAGAGGTTGTTCAGATTGTACCTTAACTTATGATCCACCCGTTAGTTTCAAAATGGCTTAAATGTCAAAAGTGCATGTCAAATGTCATTTGAATGTCTTTAAATGTGTCAAATAAAAGCTAACGTTACAAGATATAACCACAAACAAATTTTCCGTGTTTGAAGCTTTTATTGTATGTAGTGTAGAAATTGCAGTAGTACTTATAATATAACGTTTAATTCGCCGCCGCAAACTCGCTAATTTCTTTAAAATATCACTGTAAGCAGAATGACGTCATTTTAACGCCGATTATTGGTCAGTTATTACGTCATTTTCAACTTTGAAGTGACGTTATAACGATGTTAATAATACCGATAAATGTCACAGCCCAAAGACGTCGTTTTACAACGTAAAAAAGAAGTTGTTTTATGACGTAAAAAACCTCATATAATGATTTAAATGACGTTTTATTGACGTCTTAATGACCTATTTATTTCTATTCCTGCAGAAAAACACCTTAATTTGAAAAAAGAGATTTATTATTTACAATTCTGAAACATCAATAGAATCACTATTACTATATTATTATACTTATATGGCGGCCATAAAAGTCTGTTGTTTTCGAGGCGTCAGCCAACACGTGTATACTTCCTCCGTACTTTTCGGTACATTGTATGAAATGCCATCGTAATTTGTTTTACCAACACAAAAACTGCAAGAAAAGTCCAGAAATAAAATACCACAAACATATACCTATTCTTGAAGGGAAATCAACACTTTTTGCACATATTCGGCTCCTCCATCGTTGCATTGTTTATCACGATTTCACGATATTTATCGATACCGGTCACGTGATGCTAAAACACTCGGAGTTTGAATTTCAAAACGTATGTACCACATCTGTTTGTTTTGTTTATAAAAATGATTGAGCCTGCAACAATAATAAAGCTAAATATCAAGTAATATTTTAACGCTATGTGTGCAAAATATTTTTAGGTTTATTTTATTTATTCAAATTCAACGAATTTACGTTTCCAAAAAAGTTTCCAGAAAAATTCTGGTTAAAATCTTTACAATTCTCGTATGTGTAAAACGGGTCTGACTTACATTTTTAAGAAAATTTCTCGATGTCGTTGAGACGTCATAACTCGTCATATATTCCTCATACTGCTATGACGTCATTATAATCCTCTTTAGGGTTCTATACGGCTGTCCCATTCAGTTGTGAGAGCGCTGGGTGCTGCGAATTTCTTGCCAACCTAAGAGTTTCAAATTTTGACTTACTTTTATAGGTTATATCATGGGTTATGTTAATTTTATAAGTTATGAGTGCCAATCTGAACGTCAGCGTCAACGTGCACGTGTTTAAACTATTATTATTTTTTTAAATAAAATGTTATTCAGTGAAATTATTAAAGAAAATTAATTGAAAGTATCAAATTAATGGATTCTTATTAGTAAGCATGCGGTAGCGCTATTGCAATATTAATAATCCCCAGTACAGTAAACATATTATTGAGAAGAATCTATGAATGACAATTCCATTTTACTGACATTTTATAAAATCTAAATATTTATCCATCTATATTTATTGGCGTGTACTAATTAGAATTTTTTTATCTCCAATAATAACAAATATAAAGGGGTTGTCAAAATATAATGACCCTGTACATCACTTTGGCATTAAAAAAAAGATGCAAAAAAGATGGACATTTCATTTGTATGGCACACGAAGCTACATCCGCACTTTCACATTTTACCCTGCTTTTGATGTACCTTTTTTTCTTAAAATTCTGAGAATGTAATTTGTGGCATGCGAAATATACGTAATCTTCATGTAATATTGCTACTTGGGACAATAATAATTAGACAATATAAGTTTAATTAAGTTTTGACAAAATTATTATATCACAAAGCTGAAAGCAAGTTATTGTCAACAGAACCACCAGGACCGAATTTAGACTTGATAAGGCCCTAAGCTATTTGAGATATGGGACCCTTTAGTATGGGACGTTCCGGACGTGTGGCATTGGGACAAATAATGCTGCAGTATATTTAAGTATACCCGTGTCCCATTAAGACATAGTCAGACTTTGCCAGTGGTTAGATAACCATTAAAGAAAGAAAATTCCTATATACCATTTTTCTCGTATTTCTATACTTTTGGAGAAAGACTGCATTGAATTTCAACCTAATGTTTTCAAATTTGATAGTATGAATGACACATATTTTAAAAAGTTCAAGCAGATATTCGATACTACTTGTTTCTTAGAATGAGCATGGATAGCGTAATAAAGTAATAAACATGTCATTATTTTGGCCAAGTGTTTCGTAGAATAACAACAGATAAACAGAATTAAATAAACAAAGCATGTTGAACAACGACCTTGATGGATATTATGTTATGGATGTTTTGTTATTTCTGATTACTAATACAATTTCAAATTCTTTTAATAGGCACATTAACCCTATGTGTAATACAATACTGCAGGTTTGTGAATAAAAAATTATAGTACACGCAATAGTGACACATACTCTCAGGTCAAGATCAAGGAGATACACAATACTATTTGGTTTCTCAAATAATAACAAATTGCAAACCCCTTACACTGCAGCTTTTAGTAATAGTTAAAACGTAACAGTACTTGTACTTGACTATGTAAACAAATTCATCAATCAGGGTCGTATCAAAACATAAAAAAAATAAAGTGTTGCTAATGGAACTTTCGAAAATTCCAATAAAAAATAACAATACCTATTGATGGATAGATCAATTAGCTAAACATGTCTACTTAATTAAAACTAATATCTGTTTATTAACGCATAACAAATCGAATTTAATTATATCATTAAATGGGTCAGTATTAAAATGATGTCATTTCTGTCTGCGTTTCCTATTAGAATACAGGGGAATCCCCCGGATTAATAAAACGTTTTGTTTTAACAATATCCAAAATGGAATGTGCGTCGTTTGCATCCTTGTTGTGCTTCTTTAAACAGATGTCACGTTTTTACCGATGGTGTCAATTTCTTGCATTTATTTTTATTCAACTTCACAACACTCACCTGCATTAATTATACGTACTTTTCTGAAAACGTCGGGCAAAATTTTCGAAATCTTCAAGTTCATTTAATCAAAAAATGTTACTAAGGTTTTATGTTTCTAATGACTAAAGAAGCTTATCCTCAAAGTCCGATCATTAGGTACTGAATCACCGTGTATATGACAATTGCTCACTCGGACAATTTTTTTGGGGGCCCCCAAGAAAGTGGGGGCCCTAAGCTATAGCTTGTGTAGCTTATACATAAATCCTGCACTGAGAACAACTGAAAAAAGTGTTAGAGAAAAGAGGTGATTTTAGGTGGGACATTAATAATTATTGCTTATAAATTTAAATCTATGTGCGTCACAACGGAAGTTTTATGAATTAATCTAAAAACTAGTCCAATCAAATACTGTGACCATCCTTGCGATCATTCGCTAAAGAATGATGAACTTGTTCCTCATTCCTTAGCGAGTGATCGCGATTTTTCAATTTTTTTTTATGTAAATGTAAGTTTATTATATGATAACCAAAAACATTTCATTTTTCAACATTGTAATTGCCCAGTTCTTAAATCAGGTCGAATTACATCGTACGAGTTCCACAAAGTAAGGCTAAAAACAATGAACTACATTGTAATTGTACCAAAAAAAAAGTGAAAAACCGGCTATCACTGTTTTTTCTATCGTTTCTTTTAGCGAATAATCGCAACTGTACAATCTTATCGAATAATTGAATAGCGTTTTCGATTTATATGCACCGATGTTGCACGGACAATAACGGAGTAAAACTGATGCCGTGCAACCTTTAAAGTAAGAAACTAAAATTTAATGAAATATTATTTTGTACCTGTGTTGAAATACAGGTACAATTCGCAAATGAACGCGAATGGCGGGGTATTCTTAACAAGTTCAAATTATTAAGTATCTCACAATCCATAGCGGAATATTCGTGTTTGCTGTAGCAACAAGGTTCGCGCGTCTATTTACACCGAAGCCTCACTTTTGTCGCAGTTTTTGTGGACAATGTACTCATTACCAGAGAATGAAGCTAAATAAAATGCCTGATCAGGGTTAATCCATACGAAAGTAATCAATGGTTGTGGTCGACAATTTTTAATCTTCGATTCTTCTAAGTCTAGAAAGTTTATAGCCCTGTTTTGTTCTGTTTCTAGTGTACAATTTATGTTAGGGTGGATACTATTAATAAGAATTAAAAATTCATTGATAACCTCAAAAGAACTGTCAAAACAAGCTAAAATATCATCAACCTAACGAAACCAGAAGATAATGTGTTTAGAGAGGTTTAATTCAAATATTCGATCTTCGAACTTGTCCATAAATATGTTAGCTAATAGAGGACATAGAGAATTACCCATAGGTAAACCATCCTTTTGTAAATAAATTATGTTATTAAAAGTGAAATAATCTTGACTTATACAAAGGTCAAATAATTGAATTAACTCTAACCTTTTAACTAATTCTATATTACTATTGATTAAGAAACTATCTAATAAAGGAATACATTCTTGTGGAGGTATTCTGAAGAACATGTTGCAAATATCAAAACTAACAAGTTTTGAATGCGGTGGAAGATGTATGTTTTGCAGTTTATCTACTAATTCTAATGAATTTCTAACAGAGTATTTCGATTTGTAACCTATCGTGTTAATAATCTGTTTCAGTTTTTTGGATAAAATGTGATTAGGTGCATTGATGTATGATAGAACTGGTCTTATTGGCATATTATTGACAATTTTTAACTTTATATCGTACATTCAGTTGACAATTATAGCAGGTCTACTAACATGAATCGATTAAGGTATGTCAAAGCCTCAGTTATTGAGGCTTTAACTTCTGATTATGAGATAAGGAACTGGATACATCCCAATACAGTGACTGTGATGCAATAGTCCAAAATTGTGTTGAAGTTCACGCTATCAGAGACCTGTACAAGCTGGTACAGAGGTCTCGTATACTCGAGTGGGTTCGGTAAAGTTAGAGGTGTACGATAAGCCAAAATTGGCTGCAGTACTAAGTTAAGATACAAATTTAATAAAAACATACTTAGGCTGGCTTCTCATCCGTACAAAATCCGACGATACGACAATCCGAAAGTCACCTGATTGGCTTAAAAATTAAAAAATCGAGTGGAAATCGAAAATAATTTCTGCACACGAAAATCTAACGTCATCTGTCGTCGTATAAAAGTTGAATTCAGTTCGACTTTTGGCTAGATTCCCATGCGTACGAAATCCGACGTCCGAATCGTAATCGTATTATTTATTTCGTAAGCGGAAAAACACAGTTTTCACATACTTGCAATTTTCGTATCCGATTATAGTGACATTTCATTTCATTTGTAGTCAGTTTGTTATTCTTTCTTTTAATTTGTTTGTTGTTTGTACACAAGAAGATAACATTCATTTTATACAAATATATTTGATACTGTATGCATTCCATTTTGACGAGTTTGACACATACATAAATAATAAAAACGAGGTTAAAAACACACGATCACACGAAATATCGGAAAAAGTTGAATTGAATTACCACCATTCGATTTTTAAATTTTTAAGCCAATCAGGTGACTTTCAGATTTTCGTATCGTCGGATTTCGTACGCATGAGAATCAAGCCTTTTCCGATATTTCATTTGATCGTGTGTTTTTAACCTCGTTTTTTATTATTTATGTATGTGTCAAACTCGTCAAAATGAATTGTATACAGTATCAAATATATCTTATAAAATTAATGTTATTGGGAAGCGAAAAAAAAATCAAAATATTACCAATACTTCATTGGGACACCCTGTTTTAAAAATTACTTCCGAAAGTTTGGAATCGCGATCTGGCAACACTGTGTTCTCCGTTTGAATGTTTTGACATAAGAAACTGCATGGCTCCTGCCTGACACTTGTGTCAATCATGGTGAAATTTGTTATTAAAAATTTATTTTGATTCTGTCACTCTTCATTATTAATATCATTATCCTTATGTACTTAATATACAGTTAATAAATAAATATGGCTTTAAGTCGTATGTCAAAAGTAAGCGAAATTTGGTAAGTATTTAAATGCAACCTTTATTTTAAATTCGATAAAGCGATAAGATATATTTGTAGTTGCAGCAGATATCCTTCAATTTTATTATTACAAACCAATAGAAGTACCCCTAGGTTTTCTGTAAGTAATGTAAGAAGATTTAGAAGAATACAGCAAGGAACTAAAAATGAAAAGCCCGCTTTTGAAAGTCTAGCATCACCTTTTCAAAACATAAATGTAAATGCAAATAATATACATATACAAAATTTATGGAAACCTTTTGGTTTTACTGTTGCTGTAAGTAAATATTATACCGAATATCATTATAATTTTTGTATTTGAGAAAATAAAATGCCATTTTTGTAGTTTAGTTCAATTTGTTTTGGAGGTGCTGCAATATGGCAATACGAAAATATGAGATCGCATGCAGTGTCAATGTTGAAACAACCAATGGGTTGGGCCAAGAAAATACATGAAAGTGCACCATATAAAGCTGTAAGATGTATTATTGATTTCATAATGATCTAGTATCATATTAGCAACGCTAATATGATACTATTTTATTCTTTTTCTTCATTATAAATGCATAAGATAAAACTATAAAAAAATATAGCCTTGCTGTCTTAGATCATTATGAAACCAATTGTACTTAAGTTTCGTAATAGGTACATGTAAAATTTGTACAGAACTAGCGTTAACTTATTCAAGTTAATATACAAATACCAGGCACATTTCTTTAAGATTTATCGAGATTTACCAACAGCGATATTTCTATCCAAGTTGTCTTTCTAGGTTCAGATCTATTCTACCGCCACACACAGAAGATTCTTGGCGATTAAAATGTTTAGTTTATATTTAAAAGATGCTATTTCTGTCAAAAGATTGATGAATTACCCAGAAACTTGAAATATTTTCATTCGGTTTCATCTTTTTGGAGGTTACGTTTTATAGCGTTGAATATTTTTGACTGCTGAGATAGATAATTTACTTCTAGTGGAACTCTAGAAACTGGAAAAAGGTAAAACTGCATAAGAGGTAGCCCAGACACGCATACCTACTGCGCATAACGAATATATCTAATAAACTCTTGGGAATAATTCTTACACTGTTGCCGGTACTACTTTCTTTATAATAAATAAAATATTAATGTACTGTATAAATTTAATATTTTGTATATTCTTAAAGCCCCAACGCAAAAATTATTTTGAAGTTGTTCTTTACAAAAAATATAAAAGCTTGCTTACTATGTACCTACAATGAAATGAATTAACTGCTAAAAAGACGTGATGATCTGATGAGGGACGCATTTCATGCTAATTCTTTTATGAGTTTTTATTTTTCTTATGGGTTCACTTTTTCTTACCACATTAGCATGAAATGCGACCCTCATCAGATCATCACGTCTTTTTAGCGGTTAATTCATTTCATTGTAGGTACATAGTAAGCAAGCTATTAGATATAGTCGTTATGCGCAGTAGGTATGCGTGTCTGGGTTACCTCTTATGCAGTTTTACCCTGGAAAAATATTAGGGTGTAAAATTGCAAATTTTTCGAAGTTATAAAGCTCTAAATGGATTAATGTTCCATCTTCGTCTCCATTACGATAGGTTAGTAGTTGGTTTAAGTTATTATTATTATGCTACACATAGCATATGTAGTGGGGAGCTAAACATAACTTGCACCATATAATTAATAAGAAACTATTCATAATTGATCCTTTCCCTTTAATTAAAATGATTAACATAACCTCAAAAAAAAATACAACTTTATACGTAAATATTTCAAAAATTTATGAATACTCTGCAATCTAGGAGCCTAAACATAATTTTCCCCATATATTTAATAAATGTGTTGATAATTGATGATCCCTTGGCTTTGATTAAAAGGAATTTCCAAAAGCTGCAACGTTAAACGTAAATATTTTGAAAATTTATGGATAGTCTGAATACTTTCTACTAGAATTAAGTTAACTGTTTTTAACATCAAGAATCTTTTCTGCATGTGACAGTAGATTGGACCCTTGGAAGACGGTCTTTCTATATATGTAGATTTTATAAAATGCTAAGGATAAGTGAGGTTAAAGTTGACATTTTTATTTTAACATCTGTATAATAGCGTTTTGGATTTATATGCACTGATGCCGTGCAAACATTCGATTTATGTTTTTCGATTCACATTAACTCAGTGCTAAGTGTTCAATTTAGAAACAGCTGATGCACAAAAAATGCGCTTGTGCTAGTTTTGTAGTACGAAGTCGATGTGCTTGTACTGGATAGTGCATCAGTTGATTTTAGGTTGTGTTCATTGGTTTTGATGGATTATGTGGATAGCGTAAATTGCATTGCTTATTTTTATTAGAAATATTCTCATCTTCATCAGATGATGAAGATTAATTAACATGACGTATTTTATTAGAAATGCAACCGAAAGTGGTCCCAAAAATTAAGAATTTCATTGATTTTCAGCAGCAGAATGATCAGGAAGTAAATATCTTTATTGCCAGCGCAAAATATTTATAATTTATTTAAACTGCAGACCACAGTTTAGTTAAACCGATTACGGTCTACAGGTAATTTTAACATTTTAAATAAGAATATTCAGTGCAAACCAAATATGCAATACACAAACTTACTTTAGCTGCGTTCAGTTTTACGTTCCAGCAACACTTTTAACGCCAAACCGTTCTTTTATTAGAATTGGAGCAAACAGAGTATGAACTCATACGTTCGTTTATTATAGCGAGGAGTATAGAGAGTATACTCCTTTAACTCCAGCAGAGATGGTGGTGTAAAGAGAGCAAATGACAACATAACCTAGAATTTATGATTACAGTTTTTGTGGAAATAATTTTTTGTAATAGTAATGGATATTCCAGGAATATTATTTAAATGTTCCGAAAGTAAAGTACAAAGTTTTAATAAAGATTAAATTACCAGGCATATACAAAACGCAATATCACGTTAAAGGTAGGTTAATATAATTATAATTCTTTATAGTTAGTATAAATATGGAGATTTAATACATTTATATGTAATTATAGAGAGCTTTTGGTCACATTTTCAATCTGTGCAAGCGTATACAATTTCTCAAGCAAATGATGAGATAATAATAATAAATAATGAGATACGTTGCTCTTTAAGGTTATCTATAACTTTTACGCTTGACGAACTTGACGATTTCTGTGCTCTAAATCGTTCTAGAATATATTTTGCACTCCATATACTCGCTGGTCACATTACTACATGATCTACTCTTCTTACTCTGCTCTTGAAACCTAAAACCGAACGCACCTTTTGTATACATTCTATTAAATTGAAATACAAAAAGTTATAGAAAACTATGATAAGTTACAGAAAAGTAATAATAATCAAGAATTAAAAAGAAATTAAAGATTGCAGTGCAACCCACCAAATGTATCGTAGTTCAATGTATGTAGAAACTAAATAATAAATTGGAACGCACCATTTCTATAGTTTACATTTTACATAAATTATATTGGGTAAGTTCGGCATTGTAACTCTTATTGCTCCAAAAGCTCTATTGTCATAGTTACAATTATTTGCAATAATGGATACTATGGAAACCGAGCTCTGAGAGTTAAATAGATCTGATGGCGAACTTACCCATTGATGTCATAGAGATACAATAATGATAATATGACGTACCTAATGACAGTTGTTTCTAACATTACATTAAATTTATAATGTAATTTAATTTATGTACGGCAAAGAAATGCTAATAAGCACAGTTTTTTGTAAGTTTTCAAATTGGTATGAAATACATCAATTTTCCTGGAGTATTTATTGGCTAACCTGCAAGCAACATATAACAGAGACTTTAGCAGTTGATTCGTTTGTGAAACAGGTAAATAAAAAGAGTAGTTATTTCCAGATGTAGGCTTCCGTATCAAAAAAATTGCAAGGAAAATAAATTTTATTGCATACAATGTGCAAATACATAGCCAGCCTCGATGGATTAGTGGTTTGTATATTTGCTTCATAATCCAAGGGTCGCAGGTTCGATCCCAGGCCGAGCTGGTAATTTTTCATAGCGGAGCAAAATGAAAAACATGCCTTCTTAGATAAAAAGTAAAACAGTAGGTTCCGTGTCAATGCGATGTTTGGCACGATAAAAATCCCTACTGGGGAGTGAAATTTCCCTAGATTTGGCTAAATTCTCGTAGTGTTGGCTAAATGATCATAGTAATCGGTGCATGAGGTACGAAGGATGCTCCGCCATTCCGTTTCCTCGCCCAAAAATAAACAAATTAATTAATAATAATGATAAAATAGAAATGACAAACTAATCAGGTGTGTATAAAATTTATTGTCAAGACTGCGAAGCATTTTATATCAAGCAAAATGGGAGGAACGTTAAGAAACATTAGTGGAACTCAAAAGGGATATTCTAATTCTGTTACAACCCAGAATAATCCTCATAGCTTTGTTTTGTAATTTTTGAAGTCTTTGCATATCAGGTTCCTTTATTAGAAATATAATGGAGGAACGATACTCAAAATGTGGAGCAATAATACTCTTATATACGAATATTCTAGACCATATGTTTAATTTATTGCTTAATCTACCTAAGAAACCTATCTTTTTAACTGTCTTCTTTACAACATAATCTACATGTTTGCTAAATTCTAGCCTATTATCTATCATAATTCCTAAATATTTCATATCATCAACAATTTCTATATTTTCTCCATCAATGTTTTTCCCATTCGTTAAATTAGAACATACCCTCTTTGATATTATCGTAGCTTTAGTTTTGAAGTATAAGTTTTAGCCAACTTGTTATGTTAGTCAAATCTGAATTTACCTTTTGTATCGCTAGGCTAACATCTGTGTCCGATGCTGTTATTTATATCACAGACATTAACTTGCATGTCTATATCATTGATATAAAGTATAAATAATAATGGACCTAAGATTGACCTTTGCGGTACCCCCCAGATTGCATTGTCTTGTGGATGAATTGACTTCATTAAACCTGGTAATTTGACGTGTATTAGTTAAATAACTTCTAAACCACCTATTGGTTGAACCTATAATCCCGTATCTTTCCATTTTTCTGAATAAGATATCCCTATCAATTGTTTCAAATGCTCTTTTTAAGTCCAAAAAGAACGCAACTATTTTCTTATTTTTACCCATTTATTCCTTCCATTTTGCTGTTATCATATTTAATAATGTTTCGCAAGAGTGTGATAATCTAATTGAATTTTAACAATTTGCTCCATAATTTTTTCTAATGTGGGTAACATATTTATGGGCCTAAACTCATCGCACTTACTAGTCCTGCAATTTTCAGAACCCGAACAACTGTAGCCGTTTTCCAATTCTGTGGAAATTTTGAAGTTTCAAATGATCAATTGATTATGTTTACCAACACGTCTCTTATGTATAATAGGCATCGAATCTTTAATTATATTTATTGTAATCCCGTTCGTGGAATTTTTTTTATACCGCTAATGACTTTTTGAAGATCTTAAACTGAAATTGGAGAAAACTTAAAAACCACTTCACAGTTTCTTCCTATTATTATTGAAATCGATTAAACTATTCCTGTTAATATTTGTATGAATTTGTTCAATGCTACTAATAGAATAATGTTTAAAATTTCTTTTGGATCGTCAACTCGTTTTCCATTAAAAATGATATAATAATTAGAGCTACAAGTTTTGTATTTTTTAATAAGTCTTTTAACATTTTTCACAGTCTGCCAGAATTATATATATTTAAGCTTATCGATCGCGCATTCGTAATGTTGACATTTACTATTTCTAACCGACTTATTATATCTATTTTTTGCTATTCTGTAATTTTCCCAATTTATTTTATTACCTGTTAATCTAGCTATCTGACACAGATAATCTCGCTGACTTTTAAGAAATTTGAATTCTTGTGTATACCACATGTTTTGCTTACTCATTGTTATTGTTTGACATGCCATTAAACTAATGACACAGGTTTGTGTCGCAAGTGTTAAATGTAATTTTGTTGTACTGTTTTGAAAAAATCAAATTTAACAGTAGTAGTTCCTATAAGAAACAATGTAAATGCATATCTTAAATACTTTTTTAAACAACTTAAATATTGAAGTAACCATTCACAGTTTTATCACAACATAGCGCGTAATGTCCTGCAACAAATAACATAAAAATTCAATTTTGCCGGTTTTTTAGTAAACCCCCTCTCTCAGGTACAGTACAGTTATTTTTTTGACAACAACAAAATTCTGCTTAACTTAGGGATAGACTACAACGTGCACTAGGTTGTGAATTTTTACAAGGTATTCCCAACGGAATGAACGATTTAAGCCTAGTATAACTCTACTATCATAAAAAATGTATTATAGTATTAAGATTTGATACTTCAGATGTGATTACTTGATATTAATATTTACAACAGTGGTATTTAATACCAACTTAGTTGATCAAATATCAAGGCAACTGCGATGTCAGAAAAACTGAAAGAGTGTATATGTGACAAATTCTGGTTAAGTATCAGCCAACTGGATTCTCACACAATATTAATGAAACAAAAACTTTTAACAGGTCGATTAAGCTGGCAGTGCAAAGTGAGCAGAATCCCATGGGACCCATTGGAGAATTAAGTGCTTTTTGGTGCTATTTAACTACCCAACCAAAAATTTAAGGCTCGTCAATTTAAAAAAAAACGGATGTTTTGCTAGCAAAGCATTATCATGTACACCTGAGCTAAATCATTTCTGCATACATAATAATTAAGTGCTTTTTGAGTGCTATTTAACTACCCAACCAAAAATGTAAGTGCTCGTCAATTAAAAAAAAACGGATGTTTTGCTAGCTTAAGATTAAGCTAGCAAAGCATTATCATGTACACGTGAGCTAAATCATATCTGCATACATAATAATTAAGTGCTTTTTGAGTGCTATGTAACTACTGAACCAAAAATTTAAGTGCTCATCAATTTAAAAAAAACGGATGTTTTGCTTTAAGTTTAAACTAGCAAAGCATGTATGCAGAAATGATTTAGCTCACGTGTACATGCGTTTCTAAATAATGCTTTGCTGGCTTAAACTTAAGCTAGCAAACATCCGTTTTTTTTTAATGGACGAGCACTTAAATTTTTGGTTGGGTAGTTAAATAGCACTCAAAAAGCACTTAATTATTATGTATGCAAAAATGATTTATCTCACGTATACATGATAATGCTTTCCTAGTTTAATCTTAAGCTAGCAAAACATCCGTTTTTTCTTAATTGACGAGCACTTAAATTTTTAGTTGGGTAGTTAAATAGCACTCAAAAAGCACTTAATTATTATGTATGCAAAAATGATTTATCTCACGTGACATCTGATTTTTTTTTAATTGACGAGCACTTAAATTTTTGGTTGGGTAGTTAAATAGTACTCAAAAAGCACTTAATTATTATGTATGCAAAAATGATTTATCTCACGTGTACATGATAATGCTTTGCTAGCTTAATCTTAAGCTAGCAAAACATCCATTTTTTTTTAAATTGACGAGCACTTAAAGTTTTGGTTGGGTAGTTAAATAGTACTCAAAAAGCACTAAATTCTCCAATGGGTCCCATGGGATTCTGCTCACTTTGCACTGCCAACTTAATCGACCTACTGTTAACTTTAACCCCACATAACCTAATGTTAAGATCTACAATGAAAAGGTTTTAAAATATAGTTTAATATACAGGGTATTTCATTACAACTAAAAATTAAATTTACAAACAGCAAATACTACCTGTATTAATTCAAAATCATATTTGATAGGGAAGTTGGCGTCGACAAGTTAACCATTGGTGGAATAGCCTTACACCTGGAGAAAAAGTATTTGTACCTATATGTGCCATAAATGTTTTGGTTTTCGCCGCATGGAGAATCCCACGACTTCAACCAGTCATGTTAAAATATTTTTGTTCCAATCCAGGCAGTAGTAATACGTGTTGGCCGATGTTACTATCAACTTTTAGTCATTATTCTGCCTTCCATTTATTCGCTAACATGTATGTTCTACACAGCTTTTGCACAGGTTAATTATACCATTATTTATACCATTATTATACCATTATATTATTATTTTCTATTATACTTATTTTATATTTGTCCTAACTTAGGTGCAGTCGCTAGTTTGGGAAAAGAACAGTTTCTTGGATTATATTTAAGTGCTGGTGTAATATCCAGTTTTACAAGTTATGTCTATAAAACTGTAACAAGGCAGGCTGGATTATCATTAGGAGCGGTAAGCATTTATTTAGTATGGGCGCTAGCTTACATTTAGTAGGCATTGAAAGAAAAAGAAATTCGGCTATGAAATTATACTATGGATCAGTGTAAGCATGTGTAATATGTAAGCAAGTCCTTGCATTCTCAAGTGGTCAATAACTTGGAGAAGGGGGAGTGTCGTAAAACATCAATTAGTAAATCTGTTATATCTCATTTAGTATGTGTGTAACTCACATGTAAGCCCACACGATGTAAGCTGGCAGCTAGATAAATGACTTTTCATGCATTAAGAATTATAAATTTATATTTTTCTAGTCTGGTGCAATAATGGCAATTTTAGGATATGTATGCACCCAGTATCCAGATACAAAATTAGGCATCATATTTCTACCTTTCCTGACATTTTCAGCAGGAGCTGTGAGTTAATGAACTGCTTAATATTTTCTCACTTTATAAAAGAATGAAATTTTCAGGCAATTAAAGTAATCGTTAGTTTGGATCTAGCTGGTGTTTTACTAGGTTGGAAAGTTTTTGACCACGCAGCACATTTAGGAGGAGCTGCTTGTGGCATGTATGTATTATAATAGTTCATTCAATTGATTATCCGAGTAGCTTATGCATATAGTATTACATTTTAGTGTTGACAAAATAGTAGAAAAAAAATGTATATTTTTTTTGTGCGATCTTTAGTGTAACGTAGTTATCTCCTACACCAGTGGTGGCCAACCTGTTTGCGTGTCAAAAATTTACAAATAATATTTATCCAGTTGCTGACAATAGTTTTTTATAGGAAAAAAAATTAATTATTTCAGAATTTTATTAAAATGAGATTAAAAATTAATGAAGAGTTTTCCAACACATAAACAAGTTGAAAAATCAGCAAACAGTGTTTCTCAAACTTTTTGGTCCGCGACCCCCTTTTATACTTAAAAATTTCAAACGACCCTCCCCCGAAGACTATCCTAACATGAGTACAGATTGCGATGCGCCACTAATATGTGGTGATAGATGTCAAACGAACGTGTTTTAGATTCGTATTGTTTATTCAGGTGGATATGATTCATTTCTTGTATTGTTGGTTGAACTTTTTACTGAACACTGTTACAAATGACAATGTTGTTCTATCATTGTTTAGGCGGGGAGTGGAAGCTTAGGGGATTCGCCAATAGTGCAAACATTTTTGAATGTTATGTTCAGGCTCGTATTAAAATATTTAGAAGGTTATTACTCGGATTACTAGAAAGTCAACAAATAAAAATAAGTATTTTAAATTCACAGAAACGGTAATGAATCTCTTTCGCAAGCTCATTAATTTACTTTTATAAGCATTAAAATTATTCTGTGAAGTGCAATTTCCATTTTATTCATGGACATAAATATTGTAACGTTCTTTTTAAATAATACTAAAGGTGCTGTTTTAATTGCCTATTATCAAGAGGAAATATTTACACTAACACTAACTACAAACACAATTATAAACTATTAACAAACTTAAACTAGATTATTATGCAGGTTATTTAATTACAATATTTATTTCCGACATTTATCTCATACTAATTCACGATGCGCGTATTCAATCCACTGGTTGACTAATGACTGCTCCCTTCCTTGCACGGTGGCGTTATATAGATATGCGTTCACGCTCTGGAACAATCCGCTGTCAGTCTGGAACATTGTACCACATTGTACACCAGGCAAGGGGTTTTCTCGTTTATTACAATATTATTATTTAAATCATTTTGTCATTATAATAAAATAATTATATAATTTTTTATTTCTAAACAGAATCCATAGTAAATTTATAAAATATTTGAAAAAAAAGATGTCATCAATTTTTCTGCGACCCCCCCAAATATTTTTTGCAACCTCCCCTAGTGGTCGCGGCCCCCACTTTGAGAATCACTGCTGTAAAACATTTATAAGAGGCAGACTTGCATGATTCTAGGCTAAATGGCTAAATGGGCACAGAGATACCAAGAATGGACCATGGAAGAATGGGCAAAAGTTCTTTGGACAGGTGAAAGCAAATTTCTTGAAATGAAAGCATAGCCTTTGAGCAGAATCTTTATAAGATGATCTGCCAAAGAAAAGATGTTGTCTGCATGTATTGTGTTATCCATGAAGCACGACTGTGGTTCTATTCAAGTTTGGGGCTGCCTTTACTTGATTTAGTGTATATTGAAGGTTTCTTTGTTGGCAAAAATTTCATGTTTATGCAGGACAACGATCCAGAGAAAAAACGCTGGATGTATTATGTAAAATCTACTTGCCTGGGGAACAGCAAACCAATAACCAATTAACAATAATGTCATGGCCACCATACAGCCCTGACTTAAATCTTAGGAAGCTTCTATGGGACGAGCTGAACCGGCACATAATAGTTAGAGAGCTGCAATAGCCGAAATTATTGCTGTATTTTTTACCTTGCTAGAAATTATTAATCTTATCATATCGAACCTGAGGAACAAGAATATATACATAAGAGATTTGCATCTCAATCACCCTGTAGAGGGCTTTGTTTGGGGTTATGGGGAGTTTATTAGCGCCAATACTAGATACAGTAATAACCAAAAAAATACTGAGAACTACTAGTAATGGAGCAACTAAAGAAGTCAACTGACCTGACATCTAATTTAAAAAAAAATCTAAACCTCACTTTTAGAATGAATGTACATCTGAGTTCAAATAAATCTAGAGCAGTCAGTATGCCAGTGAAATTCTATCAACGCAACCCACAGATGCTTGCATGATTGTCTGTGAAACTGTTCGAGTTGACGGGACTTGCGTAGCGAAGATACGTCACTACTGTTTTTTATCTGTATATTTTCTGGCTAACAAATAATAAGTAATTCGCAAATGTTTTAATTCTTGAACGGAGAGGCTTTATCCAGTGAGCATTTACATGGTTCCCAAAAAATCAAACTTGAAAACACCATTGACATGTTTTATAAGTTCATTAGAAACTCATTGCTGCTTAACAGGAAATCTGTGAGGCTCGGATACTGATCAGGGGTCAGTTGAACTGGTGCATTCAAATGTTGAGGAGCTGCTACTCTCTGGTGAATATCTGTATGCCATGAAGTTGCATGAATAGATGTTTGTTTAGATGGAACCAAATGTGTCTGTGTCAATAAGTCACTGGATGATCCCTGCTCAACGTTGGCCCTCAGAAGTTTTTCCAAGTTTCTGTTTAAAAAACATAACTGATTAGCATCCAATTAGCTTGGTTTAGCAAGCTGTATTGTATGTATTGATTAATTATAGCCAAGGGGCTGGATATTTGTTGAATTTACTTGCCGCGAACTTGAGTGTACTGATTTTATGGAGATTTTGTCATTGGACTACTAAGCTTGGAAAAATTCTCCTTAGAGATTGAAAGGTCATTGAAGGGAAATGTTACTACTTGAGTCAGATTTGTTATAAACAGGACATTCGAGTTCTGTCGGTGGCAAAGAATTGGCTGTTTGAGTGACACAATCTGTTTGTAGGGTATGATTTTTGAAGTTTGACGGAGCATCAGAAAAGGTTTATTTGATTAATAGAAATGTCAAATTCATCTGTTTGTGGTAAGATTATTTACTGCTGCCTAATTATTGGAAGAAAATGAAATAATTTCTTCTTGAAAGAGATCCAAGAGTAGTGGTGGGATGATAAACGATTCTGATGTGCTGTCTTTGATGGGGGATCTGGTGCGTTGATTTGATATGATTTGATGAAATATCATCGGCAGAAGTGGGTAATTTATTCCGTTATTCCGAAATACTCAGAGGAATCATTCTGAACATCTGAAATTGAGCTGGAAAAAAGTGGGTAATTTATTTGTCAATTGGTTTGGTTATTGTTCAACAAGATTACTTGATTTATAATGTTGTTTAGGAGTAGTACGAGAAGTTTGTTTGAATGTGTTGCGAATATTTGAAGTCTCGTTTGAAAAGAGCGTTCAGTTTATCTGTCAATTGAGCAAGCTTCTGTTCTATCCATAAATAATAGTCGAAAATTGCGTTTTTTTAACATGGTATATGGAGATTTACTAGGAATTGTCACAATAAGATCTTTATGGTTAATTAAGATCGTCACGTGGTAAGTTGCAAACTGAAGGAGGGTAAGTTGGCGAAAGACATCTGTAAACAAATAGCCCAATGTGGTCACAATGCCAAAACAAAACTGTGGACAAATCGCCAAAAGTGGAGAAAACGCCGAAAACCCATCTGTGGACAAATCGGTTGGTAATGGAAGCTATAATCCAGCAATCGCTGATCATTTCCAAAATCTTACGGGGTAAAGTTATATATGTCGATGACAAAAACCAAGTACCAGAATGCAGGAGATTTTTTGGAATCTCAGAGTGGAGAAACAGTCGCCCTTAGAAATTTTATTTTTGCTTCTTTTTACGTTCGTGGTCACCAATTTATGACGTTGTTGGGCTTTGGTAGAAAGATGAACTATTTATGATATATTTCAGCTTTTTGTAAGATGAACGAAATAAAAGACCTTTTACTGTCGAGATCTGTTTATTAATCTTGTTATTTATATTGTTGCATATTGCTGTTGTTATAGCAATCTGGTTATATGGTCAATGCCTTCCTGATATATGTAAGGAAATCATTACAGTACATTGGACAGCGCAGCAATTTACGCTTGTTTAACGAACGCATGATAAACATTACATTACATTTTTTGCTTTGGGTTGTATTTGGTTTTCTGCAATGATTATTCCCTCCATATCAGTAACGATACCATCCAAGATATAGATATTTACTATATAGGGATAGAAGTCAGGGACAGAATCTTGTAAATTGGTATGTTATGCACTAGCCTACTGAGTCAACAGGAAATTCCGAGAACGTCAAGAAGAGAAATATTGGTTAAGGTCAATTCTTTGTAAACAATGGTATCAACATAAGCAATCTTTTTATCATAAATTTCAACTATCATAAACTGGTTATTTTTATCTAAGGTTTATTTGATGTTTTCTGTTTTATATAAAATGGACTAATGGTGAAAATCGCTGAAGCTTAATTTAAAAATGGTCCACTAATTTAAGATTAATTTATTTAATTTCCAATTTTCCTAAATCTTTGCACTCACATACTGTTCCATTGTTTGTAAAAATGTACTGTGCGAAGTCTGATTTTATTGCAATGAACTATTTACACTGATGTGGATTAGGTATGCATCATAAGTCAGAATGAAATATTTTATTTACAAACACAAGAGTACGAAAGAAAACTCTGCGAAAGGAATGTTTAATAAAAATTGCCGTTATCAGATTATAAACAGTACCTAGATTTTTTTGGTTATTAATGCATCCCACTTATATTCATTGAGTAAGTTCATTCCCAACTGGTTGAATCGACTTTTTGTGAAATTTCACAAGTTTAATGTTTATTTATTCCATGATGGTATCAGTTGTACTGGAAAGGATTACTGAAATCAAGTAATTCTTTCGGTTGTAAATAATGTATTAGCATCACAGATTAGAACTCTTAATGTTTTTTATATTAAATTATTATTTTATTGGGAAATCCTGATAGGAGAGAAAAAAAGAAGTCCTTTACAGAAAAAGCATATTATGAAATCACCGATATGATATGGCTATATGATATTGGGACCTCGATACCAAAAGATATAAAGGGTTGAGAGTATGTATGATATTAGAAGGTAGGTTTGCGTTATTTAAATTTATAAAGAAAAGGTAAACTACTTCATTTAGGTGACCATTTCTGATAAAATTTCTATGAATTTTGTCAACACTAAAATTGAACTTGTTTTCTACTTAAGATTTCTTAGTGAAATGTTTTTTAGAATACTATTTATATAATAGTATATTAAAAAACAAGTCTCATAAGGAAGTTCTAAACTTAAACTTGTGCACTAAAAAAGCGTTATGGAACGAGTCTTTTATACTAAATATCTTGTCTGTTTATGTGTTTCAAGTTTGTATTATATTACACTTTTTTCGTTTAGAAGACTTTGACAAGTTTTCGTACTATATGAACTTGTAGAAAGTTTGATAGCATGAATCAAAAACTTTAATACAAGTTTTAAACTGGTTTAAAAACTAGAAATGAACCTATTTTTTCATTCAAGTTTGATACTAGACCTGCGCACTGGAGCGAATTTCGTAGTTACCAATTACGTTCAGTTTATTCTTTTTTTTTACATACATTGATTTTCTAACCTAAAAATATTTAATATCACCTGCTGTTTCATTTGTTCATGCTGTGTTGAATACTTTTGATTAATACATGATAAATGCTTTCTAATAATGCAAAATGAGGAGGGAAGTGAAATAACAAAAAACATTAATGTTGCTGTATGCCGTCTTTTACAATGTTGGCAGTCACGAATTGGCACTTTTGGGGAGTTTGCGCAAATGAACTGCAACTTGATAATTGCGTAAACATGAACTGGGCGATTCAAATTGCTAGTTTAGTAAAAGTTTTCTAGACAAAAAAAGGGTAATTGGTTTTTAAATAAACCAGTGTCATTTGCCAAATACAATTAGGGATTTGACACATATGCTGAACCAAAAACAAACATGACATTTGTCAGAAACTCATTAGTACCAACGTTGCAAAATATAAATCTCTAAAAACAGTACTTTAAAGAACTCTCAACACAAAGTTTTTAGTTCATTAATAATCTCATTAAGATACCGAAATAGAACATTTTTAAAGCAACCTTAATTACGATTCTTTTTTTTTAGAGCATGGTCCTACTGGGGAAATGAACTCCTGTGGCACAATAGAGAACCAATATTACAATATTGGCATGAATTGCGAGGAGCAATAAAATAATAAAAGTACATATTTTTATACAATTTTATTATTTGTAATTGTTGTATTATAAAAATGGTTAGTTATTATTTATCTTGGAACATTCTACAATAATAAACAGTAACAAAAAAGTAATCTTTCTCTTTTTTATCAACATTTACTCCTTAAGGTGCTGAGCATGGTAGCTCACATGTTCACCAATAAATGTGGCAATATAATAGTAACTATGATCGTATCCTTCTCGCATCTTTAAGATTGCTGGTAGGTGAGCTTCTTTACAAGCTGCCACTAGATTGTTTGGTAACAATTGATCTTGGAGGAATTTATCTTGTGAACCCTGAAATCATAACATAGCAAATCATAGAATTACATTTTTATGGAATTTCAGACCTGATCAATAAACAGTTCAATAGGTGCTCCATTGTATGATTTTACAAGTTCAGTAGCATCCCACTGATCCCATAAGCCAGTTTCACGTGGCCCTAAATATCCTGAAAGGGCTTTGATTCCCCATGGTCCTTTACTAGGATTACATATTGGAGCAAATGCTGAAACTGACTTGTACAATCCTGGATTTTTTAAAGCGCAAATCAAAGCTCCATGTCCACCCATGCTAAAGGAAACCAAGAGATTATATTAATTACCGTTCATTAAAATTTCAATTTCAGATTCGCAATCATCAGTATTGACAACAATTACATACAAAATAATTATTAAAAATGATAATAGAGTAGGGATTACTAAGTTTGTAAGTGACTGTATTGAGCTTTAATTGTAGTATAACCTCCGCTATGATGATCATCCTAGGGCATAAGCACATGCAATCTCTTGTGCATCCCGATCAGATAGAACCAAGTGCCTTTCATTCTCAGACCCCAGTTCTTTTAACATCCTCATATCTATTTGCAAAGGTTTTCCTAAAAATACTAAACTTTACTTCTAATCTTGCAATCATTATGCTCCTCTCAACGAGTCTAATAATGTCATACTAGTGTCGGTAGCTTGTATCAGTTATTTCAATAATTAATTAAATAAGTTTTGTACTTCAAACCTAGTATAGAAAGTCTAGATTACAGATGTCATTCATTCGTGTCATATGGTGCGAATCCAAGATTTTAACGGACAATAATATACTGGGTCCAAAATGTCTTCCACGTACATAGCATATGCATAAACATAGCCAAACTGAGATACTTGTTATAAACTATGATTAATTATTCGATATACGGACCCTTCTGAACCCAGGTAAACCAATTATATTGAGTTGTAGAGGATAACTTAGAGAACAATAATCCAAAAAAACATCACGCCGGTCGCCGGTAATTAATAAGAAAAACAATGTTAAAATGGCTATTTTGAGGTTAGAATGTTATGATGTTAGGTTACAGTTAGTAAAAAAGTTGGCTGAATTTATGTGAAAATGGCTTAAAAATGGTGTTGGTGTCATCTGATAAGAATATTTTATAATTTTTACCTGTTTTTATGACGTTTTTCGAACGAAAACCCGTAGCGCTTGGTCTTTCCGTATGTATGCATGTACGATAGGGGTCTGTATATCGAATAATTACCAAACTATGTACAGCTACAACGACATCTTGGCTACCCTCATACTTACGCTGACATCACGTAATGCTATGCATGTAGAAGCACTTTCAAACCCTAAGTTTTACCTGTGGCCCATGATTGATTGCTTTCCTTCAATAACTGGGAAATTACTATTTATCACATTCATTAATTCAGATGTTACATAACTGTACATTCTATAATTATTATTCCATGGTTTCTCTGTTGCATCTACATAAAAACCAGCACCTTCACCGAAATCCCATGAATCATTTTCTCCTGGTATATTTAAACCTCTTGGAGATGTGTCAGGGCATACAATTATTACCTCATGTTCAGCAGCATGACTAGAAACAAAATATCACATAAACAACTGTGTACTCCAGTAAGTACAACTACCCACCGTTGTATTCCCGATTTTTGGATACAATTCACTTCACTGCATTCCAAACCCGATAACCAGTAGATAACAGGCAACTTCTTCTCTTCACTTTGAGGAGGTAAAAACACAGCGAATCTCATTTTACATCCTAATTCTTTGGAATCGTGAGAGAACACTTTTTGTAATCCGCTAAATATTTTGTTGGAAGATACTTCTGTTATTATGGTTGCCATCTAAAAAAGCAAAAAAGTAGTCATAGATCTAATAAAATCGTATCGAATGGTTGGTAAAGTATTATACCTTCGTTGTTAGTACACTGTATATCCTTTGGTATATTCTCATAAAAATATTCCATTAAAAGTAGGGTTAAAGGTGAAAAACGTCAAAGCACCGGTGTTGCTAGCTTCAAACGGGGCAGTGTTGCCAAATCTCTTTAAATTCGGTTAAAGTAAACTGAATCATACTCGTCAATTTTTCTATCTTCACTTTACCTTTAACCGAAGTCAAATAAAATTTAAGCTTACTATTGCAGATTGGTGTAAGTAAAAAGTGTTAACTGAAGATATAGCGTTATATTATTAAAGTCACGGCCTTTTGAAGAAATTGCCATCTCAAATTCCAATTTGACGGATAAATGACAAGCGAACGGTAATGATTTTTTTGAAAATCCTTAAATTCGTATGTTCGGCCACAACCTTCTAAATTATCCAATCCGCACAAGGTTATTATAGCCATCCCAGAAAAATAGTTTCAAAAAATAAGCCTGGAATAGCGTAATCCGAAACAGGTTAGTTTGAAGGGAAGCTGGAGAACACACAAACAGTTGAAACTTTGAAGCACTGTAGTCTTAAAAATATTAAATGCTTTATGGTATACTGACTCTTAAACATCTATTTATTGAGCTCTCTCTCTCTGGGGATAAATATTCTTTTTATAGGCTATCCCGTAATCAGTACATCAGGAAATATGTAGTGAGAGTTGGTGGGCTGAAAGAATATAAATAGTTATATTGTTATATATTATGAAGACTCCGTTTTTAAATAATATTAGTTCAACAATGACAGGTTTTACAAAGCTTGATTAAACTCTGATTAACTTAATTGCGATTAAATTTGAAATCTAGAAATATACTTGGATAAAATTCAATATCTGTTAAATCACAGCCAAGGAAATTTCTGAATTTCGAATTTAATGACAATTAAGTAATTCAGAACTTAATCAAGCTTTGTGAAACCGGTCACTAGTTTATTTGTAAACACAAGCAACAAACGTGTAGCACTACTAACAGTAAATACATAGATAGACGTTCTAGTTCCAAATGACCACTGTTTGGGTTATAGTTAATATACACAAAAATCCTGAACTGGAGCACCAGAATTGATTAAATTTAAAATTTGTAAGGCTTCATTTTTCTGAATTAGTCTTAAATGACGAGAACTTATAACTTAACCCTTTATAGGGCAAGAGACATATATTATTAAATATGCAATTTTGAGTTCAAAAACGGGTTGCTAGAAGGTAAAAGCATAACTTACCATGAACTAAAAAAGATTTTTTTGATTAGTTTTTTGTAATTAGATCAGTACATATAAGTACCACAGTGCACTGCGATGATATTTTTGTGGTACATATTGATACCACAAATCGTTAGATAAAAGAATTACACGTATATTTTTATGGTACATATTTGTATCATAAGTAAAATAAACAATCTTATCAAAACCCAGTTTATTCAGTAGAATAATACAAACCAAAATCTATGTATACTTATACCTCCTACATAAATGGTATCACTAGAAGAAATATCACAACATGTAAGTATAGATATCACATTATTACTAATGTATAAAAACTATTTTATAATACTTAAGTAAAGGAAAACTAAACATAATTCAGTTCAGAAGAAAATAATCAGTCATTTATTCCGCTACTTTATAAATAAAAACCTAATAAGTAATTTTGCGGATACTTTTCATGTTTCTTATTCGACAAATCAAAAAGTTTAACGTTTTCCATCTGAAAAAAGTCATAATACTTCAAAAATAAATATTGAGACCACTTGCTTAATATGACCAGTATTCCTTGGCCCTTGTTAAAATAATATCTTTTTAATGAAACTTGTACGTATTGTATTGTACATCGAAAAGACGTCGTTTTGAAGACGTCTACGTACGTCCCATTATATGACGTCTTACGCATATCATTTATTAGTCATATGACGTCGTCGACCAATACTGACTTAAAAATAAGGTCTTTATAACCTCAGTGTGCTGGCTGGGAATTGTTATATAGGGTGTCACATTTGTTGATGGTACATATAAAAATATGAAAAAGAGATTTCACAATATTAGGTACACATATGCACGTCTATGAATGTCTGCACTGCAAAACCGTCGCCGTCCCGCTACCGCGTGCAGTATGAATGCTCCAAAGCGGAAACCGCTCCGCTACCGCCGGTCTGAATCAACCTTAATGTTGTTCACCAAACAGTTCGTTATCGTCAACAAAAACTTGAAACTTTTTTGTGACATAGGTCTACAATTTTCATAATTTCTTTTCAGCTTATGTTACGTTTCAGCAATGCCCATAAAAAACATCAGTCCAGCGATTTCTAATAACAGTACAAGTATACGAGACAAGGAGAACAGTACCGCAGCAGTACATGTCAATTGAGTAGTACAAATGTATTGCAGTACTATACTGCCCAAAGCAGTACGTCTGGTCACCTTAGTAATAGTTATTTATTTTCACCTTCTATTTTACAGGCTTCTAAAAGAGACTTATAGAGTTTTACCATGCTCATCAACAAAATGCTAATGGAAACTAATTTGTTGTTTAATCACAACTTCCAGCTATAAATCGTCCTACCGCCTTTGATTATAACATGTCTTTTTATACAAAATATACAATAAATTAATAAACGTTGATTAAGCTGAAAATAAAACTTTGTACGCTCCTTCGTCGCTCGTCCTACAAACTTTCCAGCTCGCCCATATTCATTTACAAAGCTTGCCATGTAAACAACTATTACGTCCAGATTGGCGTTTCCATTTTTTTGGGTGCTATTGTATATATGTATACCATAAACAAAACTTCAATTCCATTTTATATAAATAGCAACAAAATTGCAATTCTCTAATAATTACACAGGCATACAAAAAAAAAGTTTTTTTTGGTGCCGAGAATTTTGAAACTAATTTTAGCTATATTTGGGTCGCTAAATCTAAATATGCAATTAGTTTTTCTCTATCAGCTCTACTGTTTTAGATAAGTGTTTTTTAACGTGCAGTTCTACACGAAATGTGCAGATCTTACTCCATTTTGTGCAGTTCCACCAGATGGAGTAAGGAAAGGTTGTAGTAAAGCTACATGCTCGAGGAGTGGGGGTCGAAGGCTCTCTTGCGAACGAGCGAAGCGCTAGTGACTTGCCAGCAGACGCAGTATCAAGACCTGCGACATTGTACTCCGTACTTCCCGAAATAAAGTTTCCTTTGTTCGCGTTAAGAATAAAGAAGTCGTCCACTCATTCTTCAACCTCGTTTGAGAAAGCTGGTAAAGGACCAGCTTTATCAAGTCTATAATTAATCGTGCCTCTGGCACCCCACCTCCACATAACTGAAGTGACCTTCAAAGCTTCAGAGTTAGGTCAGTTAGGTTTGGTAATCAGGATAAATCCTGGGCAGCGCATCAGGTCTGTTAAAGTTGTACAGAACATTTACGACAGTGGACTACCGGGAAAAGAAAAAGTCTGAAATTCGGCGTACTAATGATTTGGAGAGAACCTAAAAACCACTTCGATGACCGTTATTTCTCCTTAGTAAATATTACTGGAAACAATCGTAACAACCGCAGTAAGTGGACTTACCCAGATTACTTATCCTCTGCAAGACGCCCGGTCCCTCACTCAGAGGAAGTGCCAATCCCAACGTTCAACCACCTACCAGAGCTCTGTGGGGATGAATATTGCCCCTCTGATACTCATGAAGGTGACAGTGAATGTGAGAGGATGTCATCAAGTCCACGTTTCAACCAGGATGAGTTGAATGACCTCACCAGAGATCTCAACCTTTCATAACAAGCTTCAGAATTACTTGCTTCCAGGTTGAACGACAAAAATTTACTGGAACAAGGAACCAAAATTACCTTTTACCGTACTAGGGAAAACGGTCTGCTATCCTTCTTCTCTCAAGAAGGCAATCTTGTAATTTGTCACGAAATTAGAGGATTCCTGGAAAAATGGGTCTTCCTGAATATTCTCAAGATCATTGGCGCCTATTTATTGACAGCTCAAAGCAAAGTTTGAAATGTGTCCTTCTACACAATGAGAACAAATATGGCTTAATACCAATTACTCACTCAACGAAAATGAAAGAAGAATATGACAACATAGCTTTGCTCTTGAGAAGATAAAGTATCATGAACATCAGTGGGTGATTTGTGTGGACTTAAAAATGGTAAACTTTCTCCTTGGACAGCAAGGTGGATACACCAAATATCCTTGCTTCTTGTGCCTCTAGGACAGCAGAGACAAAACACACCACTGGGTTAGAAAAGAGTGACCTAAGGTTGAAAACATGGGCATTGGGAAAAAGAATGTCATTAACGGCCCCTTAGTTGAACGAGAGAAAATCATCTTTCCTCCACTTCATATCAAGCTGGGTCTTATGAAGCAGTTCGTAAAGGCTCTTGATAAGGGCGGATCATGCTTTGTATGTATAGGGGGAAAATGCCTCAGTTGAGTACCGAAAAAATGAAAGCAGGAATATTTGACGGCCCACAAATAAGACAACTCAGTAAGGATTCTGCCTTTGTAAATTCGATGAATGAGGCTGAACGAAAAGCCTGTACGTCATTTGTTGCAGTTGTCGGAAATTTTCTGGGCAAACGCAAAACTAAAAACTATGTTGAACTGGTAATCGAGATGCTTAACAGTTTTAAATCGCGGGATTGTTCCAAAATACATTCAAGAATGTCAAGGAAAAGAAGCTTCCGAAGTGTTCAGTGAGTTGGTTTCATCGATGACTTTTTCCTCTATCTTCGTATGTATAATATAATATTTGTTTTATATATATTATATAATTTTAATAAAAAAAATTTAACAAAAATGTTATATCTTAGAAATTTGAGCTGTTAAGCAAAAACTAATGCCATATTTGAATTCAGGGCATCAAATTCAAATGGATATGAAATCAGATCCAAATACCCCGGCACCAAAACCACTGTTGGCCTGTGTTATTTATACAGTATTGAACTGAATACAGTATTGAATTTAGCAAAAAAAGCAAATGATCTGACATAAATAGATATCTATTTGCATACTTGCAAAACCTTACAATGCAGTAACATTTTTCTGTAAGGTTGGTGCTAGGTAAAAAATCTTAAAAATACTAACATAACATACTAATAATAATACGTTTTGTCATAACCAGAAATTTAGTACTATTGGGATGCGTCAATAAATATAGATGTACTGCAACAAAATTAGGCAAAATGACATCGATATGTGGTAGGTGATTATGCATGCAATCAATATGATGCATTTTTAATTGTAACATAACCTTTAAACCCTCCAATATGATAATTATAATACTGCATAATTAGATTTAACAAAATTTTGCTAGACTACACTTGGGCACATCCCAATATGACTACATAGTATTATCCCAAAACCAATCTAAACATACAAAAATTAATGAGTGCAATAAGGAAGAGGAAGACATAAACAATATGGGTAGCACAACAAAGATAGAATGCAATCATGATTAGGTAAATTTGTACGCAAGTAAATAAACATCTGACACAAATATTTTATCTGTCATTAAAAACATAAAATGAGGTTAAAATGATTATGTCATACATTAGTATGATACTAAATAAATGGCTTTTGTCAGAACAATCCATTTTATCAGCAGAACGTGGTTTTAAACTGCACCCCTTAAATATACAAATTAAAATGATCAGCAATTTAACCTCACTCTATGCTTTTAATGACGGATAAAATATTTATGAAAATGTTTTTGCTGCTTGTTTACGAGATCTTTAGTTTAAAAAAAATTACCTAGCCATGATTGCATTCTATCTTTGTTGTGCTACCCATATTGTTTAGGATTCCTTGTTGCACTTATTAATTCTTTAATGTTTAGACTGATTTTCGGATAATCTGTATGTACTTTTCCCTCTAGTCAAAATATTTTTGAAAAATGTTAATTATTTTAAAAAAATTACGTAGCACCAACATTACAAAAGAGTTTATTAAAAGTATTTTGGGATAAATGGGAGTTCTAAACAGTCAATGAAGTATTACTATTTTGAATATGAGCTGCCCATGTCTAAGACTGTTCATTTACATGTGAATAATCCTTAATATTATCAATGATCCATTTTGAAATTAAATTAAATAAAGATATATATTTCTAGCTATTGTATTTTATTATCTGTCATGGGATAAGAAGCAAGTAAACTGTAACTCAACTGTACATAGGGTGTTGCCGTGTGCACAAGAAACTAATACAATGTGTTACAATATTAAAAATTATGGAGGTTTCAATGTTTGGATAGTCTTATAATTAAATAACAATAATTTATATTTTATTAACTAATAACAAAATTAAAAATTATACATATTAAATGTTATTTAGTTTTTCTTTTACTTCTATTTTTAACATTTGTAACTTCATAAAAATTACTACCAATCTTTTTACGTTTTAAGTTTCTTTCAATTGCCCTCTTTTGTTTACTAGTTAACTTTTTTACAGGTTTATCAGAAATGGACTTCTGTTTTGACATTCTTTGTACCGTGAAACTTCCACTGGCTGTTTGAGCTACTTGATCATCATCACTGTGTTCCATATCTGAATAAAAGTTGCTTATTTCAGATGAATCGTCTGATTGCACATCTTCATTTACTACACTATTTTCTACATTTTCACTCTCTTCTCGAACTTCAGATGCTTCAATTGAATCTTCATTTTTCTCATTGGTTTCATTTCCTTCATCTTCAGATTCCATATCTTCATCAACAGCCTTTTCTATATTGGCAATTGGTTCAAGTCCCTTTACATCATCACCAGCATATGAATGTCCAACTTTAATCTTGTTAAAATCTTGAACAACACTTAATTCGTTATCAGTACTATTTTTATGTTCTAAAGGCTGTTCAAATCCAGGAGGGCTAACATAATATGGTAATTTGCCTCTTTGAAAATCATTTAAAATCATTCTTGCTACAATTGGAATATCAGGCTCGCCTTTTTTCAGCAATTTGCCAGATCGGTGAGCTAATTTTTCTAAAAATTCTGTAGGTGACTTCCAATCACTAACTTGATAAGTTTTAGCTAAATATTCCGGCCTTACACGTTCTAATATGGGCTGTATGTAGTCTTCAGGAGTTGTTACAAGTTCAACTCTAACGACTCCTTTTAAAACTTTTTCTGTATCTGTCTCTGCTGAAGGATAAACAACACCTGGGCAATCAATTAAATAAATTCGACGCATAAGTGTGATGTATTGCCAAACTTTAGTTTCTCCAGCTATTGGTGCTACTTTACATACTTTTTTACTTCGTAATGTATTAATCACGGATGATTTCCCAACATTAGGATAGCCAATAAAACCAACTGATATTTGTTTTTTGTCTATATGTAATTTCCCAAATTGTCGTAATAAATTAATAAGAGAACCCTTCCCAAACGGATGGTTTATACTAGCATGAAAAGCAACTGTGGGATATTCAGCACTTAATATAGCAACCCATCTCTGTGTAACCCACGTTGGTACAAGATCAACTTTATTCAATATAAAAATAAGATGTTTGTGAGATTTCTCATTTCTTAAAAATTTCTCAATATGTGGTGATCTAGTTCCCATTGGATCACGAGCATCTAATATTTGTAGGAGAATATCAGAACTGTCAACAACTTTATACAATTCATTCCATATCCTTTTTGATTGTCCTGCAGCCATAACCCAATCTCTAGGTAAATCACGCATTCCTGAATCTTCACGAACCAAATTGATATCTTTATCTTGACTATAATCTTCGTGGCTTTTTTCTGCAGAATTAACCAATTCCTCAAGTCCATTTACTTTAATATTTGGCTTCTTTCGGCTCTTTTTTGGACCGAAAACACTTTTAAAACTTTCTGTATCCAAAAGGTGCACCCTTGCATTTTTAGCTGATTCATTTAAAAGCGTAACTGGTAAAGTAGTAGGTTTCATTATAACCTTATAGGGATTCTTCATGGCAGCTCCCATTTCTGTTTGAAATTTTTGTAATGCGTTTTGAGAAATCACTCTAGAATTTCCAAACCACTTTTGATTTGGTTCGACACGTGCTTGCGTTCCTGATGGTAACCAACCCTACAAAGGATTAATATATAAAGCATAATATGATATATTTATGAATGAACTTACTTGAAATGGAGCTGGTGTAAGGATTTTGCCAACTCTGTCACGTTTCGCTTTGAAATTCCTGTACATTTGAAGACGCTTGATTGTGGATTTGGTACGCGCCTTCGCTACACCCTTTAGATTTTCTGTGGATCGTTCAGGATTCATAGAGTGAGCTGAACGATTAAAGCCCTGTTTTCGGGGGGCACCCGACGTTGAGCTTACTTTCGGCATCTATAAAATAATTTCAAAACTGTTTACTCCCAAGAAAAAAATAAAAATGTAAAGTAACTGTACCTTATTGCTAATTCAGCTCGATAACAAAAACAATAATAGTAATAAACTGTTGATTTCTTATTAAATATAGTATTTTAATATAACCTATATTTATATGATAGGTTTGGCACGTGTTATCTTTTTAGGTTATGTTTTCTTGTCAGTAATAAACGCCAATGGAATCTGCGATGTTGCCAAACATAAAGTAATCTTTAATTTATATTTGAACTAGTTTTCGAAGATCTTTCCAAAACGTTGTTATAAACTTCTAACCGGCTGAAGCTTGTATTGGTTTGCGGTTTACTTGCACTTGGCACTTACCATCAAACCACGGAAGCTTTTAAGAGGTTGTTTCCTAGAAACTGCACAAATTCGGATACAGAAAAAATGTATGTTCTCCAATTTGCTTCAAATTTCCAGAGATGATTCTTTAACCCATAAAAGCCTTCCTGACCGAAGAAGGCATCACTTACATTAATAAGCTGGACGGTAAAGGTCAAAATTCTAACATAGCTCATGCCATGCCATAGCTCATTTTGACGGGCTCGGCGAGTACAACTTTGACATGTAGTGCTTCCGAAAATTCCTAGCGTGCGCAAAGTTATGTCATGAAAACTACCAATGCAGGATTTACGTATAAGCTACACAAGCTATAGCTTAGGGCCCCCACTTTCTTGGGGGCCCCCAAGGATACTCTCTAGGTATCCGAAAATTATATTTGGCACTGATATTTAATATCTGGACTTATAAAGTGCCCCATATCTCAAATAGCTTAGGGCCTTATCAAGTCTAAATCCGGCCCTGAAAACTACTAAAAAATGGAACCTCCTGGTGGTTTTAAGAATTTTTGTATGCATTCATAATGCTTGCTACCAGAAGCACTTTCAGATACGCTTGCACTTATGCCTTGGGTTCAGATCTCATGGGAGATCTAGTCCAAAATGTACAGTACAAAACTACAACAAAATCTTGTCTATTTCGACACATATCGCTCCAAACTAGGCAGTGTTATATGTCATTCGAAGCGCACGAACGAGAACTACACGATGGTGTATATGTGGTTTTTAGTTTTTGACATAATACTTACGACTAGTGGTGAGAAATGTTTTTCTGCAAATGACCGGTAACGGCGGTAATTACCTTAATCCTAATAATTAAGAATGCACCAAAGAAAGTTTACGTTTGTTTCTCAAAACGAGGAGGCCGTTGACGTTTAACAAAATACCGCGAAAGTGCTAATCCATCTTTGGTGCGTTCCAATTAATGCAGGTGGTAATTCAGTATGAAGATGTAATGCATATTTAGAGATAGAAGGTCTAACAAACCGAGAGCACTTGGCATTGGAGAATTTATTTGCCACAGGACATAACGTATGGAAATTAAAACTAGCATATTTAAAAAGTGACTACCATTAAAAACTGTCGGTGCCTTAGAATATAAAACTGAAGGAACGTAACTACTCAGCGCAATGAGCTTTAGAAGCGACGTATATGACGTCACACTGGCCGCCATTAGACACCACCTAAATCTGCTTTTCTCTCAAACTCCGACAAATACGAAGAAGGGAATTACATTTCATAAGTAAGTATCGGTTTGTTTAAAATATTGAATATAAAATTTATATTCCAAAATTAATTTCAAAATACTGTTTTAAAATTGAGGTTATGTAGTTTATGAGCGCATTTCGAGACAGTGAGAACGGCCAATGGAAATATCTCATTACAAAACCGGAAACACCTACTCCGCCATATTGATACCCCATCCCGGTCGTATGTGGTATATGATTATATTCCTTCCTACAGTTTTATATTCTAAAGTCGGTGCTTAATCTTAGACTTCGTGCTTTAAACAAACGTAAGCAAATATCTTGACCAAATAAAAAGTCATAAGTGATAAATTGGCATAAGATCTACTCACAAAATGCCCAATTTTGCAACACGGCTTCTAATATTACGCTACTCCTGCGTTGCCAACGCAATTATTTGAAAATTAGAGATTCAAATGTGGATGGCCCACGTTTTTAATATAAATCTTATTTTTTTAAACAATTTAGGAACTGTTAGTTCTATATCAAGTAGCCGTTCCGACAAAATTATAATAAATTATTTGAAATGTGTCATTCTACCAGTTATCTTTCTTGAAGTTATTTGATTTACGAACAAAGGTCAACCGTTCAAGTTTTTTTTATTTGTTAGTAAATTTTGCTCTTGAAGTTTTTGGTTCTCTTTTCGTGCGGATGCTCTTTTGAGTGGATGTGAAATGGCTGCTGAACAAGAACAATTTTACCAAATTTTGACGAGCCTTTTATCAACAGATAATGATATTAGAACTCAAGCAGAGGTATGTAAAATTATGCATAAATAGAAATTTTTAGATTTTACGTGCGTGCTTTTGTATTCTTGTAATATTCGACTTATGCCGGTCACGTTTTCACTTCAACGCGTAGTATCCAGCCACCACATGGATGAATATTATTATTATCATTGCAATTTGTACAATGACTCATCCGGTTTAATCCACGACACGTACAAAAAATGCGGCTTTCATTAGATTATATACTTGTGGAATTTGTTATAAGAAAGAACCCTGAATTGTTTCTGGTTTTATAACTTTGCAAGAGTAGGCGTTTTTTGAATATTCTTTTGTTCATAAAGGCGCCAAACTTGGCTTGTGGAGATAAAAAAGATATTTAGTTTTAAAACGGAATCTCAATCAATTTTTTGTAAAATTGTGTAATGTTAATACAAAAAATAGAAGCTATAATGTTTCTTTTTTCTTTTGTTGCATCACCCTAAAATATTTCAAATTCAAGAGATTCCTTGAATTTGATCAGAACTCAAGGTGGTTGAATTGTAATAAAAATTGCTTCAGCCACTCATGATCTTTTAGGATAAGTTTGCTATGGGAATCTGACAGTTTTGTATTTGTTTTAGGATGTTAGGTTATATCCTGATTATGAATATCAAAAATATTCATAAATTATAGCAACGTTCGGTATTTTAGATATGTTTATTACTTGAAGAACTAGTAAAATGTAAAGAAATAGTGCACGCAGTAGTTATTGCAAATTCAATTCAGTCTAACCTAACAAAAACAAATCATGGACAATTCTTGTCAAAAAAGATCACGGCTGGCTAATACCATGATGTATGTCAATCAATGTATTCAAGCATCCTAAAAATAGGACAATAAATATTGTAGCATTAATAAATTTATAAAATTAATGAGTTTTATTTTTGTCTAAAAAACAGGAGGCCTATAATGCCTTGGTCATAGAAACTAAAGTAAGTCACTTATTAAATGCATTACACAATGCTTCACTTAGCGATGAAGGTCGCCAAATGGCGGCAGTATTACTCCGCCGCTTATTCGCCAATGAATTCATGGAATTCTACCCTAAACTACCACCAGAAAGCCAGGCACAACTGAAAGAAAGAGTTTTATTGGCAATACAACAAGAACAAACAGTACAGTTGAGACATAAAGTGTGTGATGTCGCTTCGGAAGTAGCACGGAATCTTATTGATGATGATGGAAACAATCAATGGCCTGAATTCTTACAGGTATTTTATAAAATTATTAACAGTTTGAATTCTGTTTCCGAGAGCACTTTTGCTGGAAGTAATTTATATCAATCTTAAATTTAACGTAACTTCTTAGTCTAGATCTCAAGCTTCAAATACTGATGACTGATATATTTGTGTTTAAAAAAGTGTTCTCAGAAATAGAAATCTAACCATGAATGATAAATGATAATTGTTGAATATTTTTAGTTTCTTTTCCAATGTGCAAACGCCCCAAACCCAGTAATGAAAGAAGCCGCACTTCAAATGTTCACATCAGTACCTGGCGTATTTGGCAACCAACAATCAAATTATTTAGATTTAATTAAACAAATGTTACACCAAAGCCTTGCACAGGCAGAGAGTTACGAAGTGCGCTTCCAAGCAGTAAGAGCGATAGGAGCCTTTATACTTATTCACGAAAAGGAAAGTCAAATTTTAAAACACTTCTCCGATCTTCTACCAGGAATACTTAATGTTATTGCACAAAGTGTACAACACCAAGATGACGATACACTTTTAAAAGTCCTCATTGATTTAGCTGAAAACACACCAAAATTCTTGAGGCCGCAATTGTTACTGATTTACGAGATGTGTATGAAAACGTTCAGCGATGGTTCTGTACTTGACAGCTGGAGGCAGTTGGCTCTTGAAGTAGGATTTGTTTCAGTAGAAATAAAAAAAATTTTAAAAACATTTTTATATGAAAATTTAGGTTATGGTGACAATGGCAGAAACTGCATCTGCTATGATCCGAAAACAAGCTGGAAAATATTTGGAACAATTGATACCACTCATTTTGCAATTAATGGCCGATTTGGAAGAGGAAGAAGGATGGGCCGAAGCAGATGAGATTTTAGATGAAGACAACGATTGTAATAATGTTGTTGCTGAAGCTGCACTTGATCGATTAGCATGTGGATTAGGTTGGTAAAGGTTCTGGGTTACATTATCAGAAATTGAGGTTAGGTTATGAATATTTTAGGTTAGATTTATTTAGAGCAATTAAGTTAGGGTTTTGCGACAAATGTTTTGAATTTTGAACATTTACTGTGTTTTTTCAAATTCCAAAAAATCTATTTTAAAATCAGTGTAAATTTGAGGTTACATTTCGTCAAAAATTCTTTTCTGTTAAAGCCTTAATTATTTTTAGTTTTGTCGTTGCTTGAGATTTTACTGCAAAAATGCCAGAAGAGATGGTACAATTGAAATTAGCAGTGCATGGGATAACTGTAGACCTTCATTTTTAAGCATGTAAATCAGGTTAGTGGATTTGGAAAGGATGCGCGTTCTCTTCTTGAAGCTTCTCTAAAAATCTTTCTAAATTAAGAACTACAAAAACTTTTACATTCTATAATAGTGTTAATGATCAGATACTTTTGGTATAAAAAAACACAGAAGCAGTTCATTTAAATTTATTCCTTAACAGTTTTAAACCAAGTAGTACCTGACAAAAATTTAGAATCAAGAAATTTAATAGTAAGCATTGATTTAATAAGGATGCCCTGCACTATATGAGACATTGAGTTCTGGTGGTTTGGTTTTAACAGATCCTGAGTTGTGGCCATTTGATTGTCGAATTTCCATAGTGGTATAAAATATATTAAATCAGTGTTGCACAGATTTTTTATGTCATTTCATCTTTTTAGAGTAAGTACAATATCCGGCCCTTTTCTTGGCTCACAAGATCTTTTTACTGAGGTGTGATAAAAATTATAAAAAAAAATATAAAATCAAAAGAGGCAATAATATGCCTCGTATCTTGTGCATCCCTTCATTAAATACTACACGTGCTTTCCATTATACATTATTCTATGCAGTGAGGTTATCCTTTGAAAACAAACTCATCCTAGATCTAATCTAACTTATGTCTAAATTAAACCTAACCTAACTTAACCTATCCTAACCTAAACCTAACTGAATATGATCAAATACATATGATCTAGACTATTGGCTCCCAAAGTTTGGGTCGTGACCCGGGGGATTGTGAGTTTTCAAAATAAAACAAAAAACAATGATAACTGCTTATTTACTTTGAGAATAGAACCGCAAATAAACAGATGAGGCATTTTGTTCCTGCAACTATGGAATAAGCGGATGGCCTTCTATGCCTATGTAACAATGCTGACTGGCTATTACACTGTGGGATATGCAGATTTCTGCTACAATCCAAACAGCACTTTGAGCAGCACTAACTGAGAACTGTTGTACACAGATCAGTTGCTCTCAATTAATCTAGCAAACTCGGAGATGGTTCATGAAATAGAGGAAACCTTTTCCAAGACCAAGTGAAAGTCAAATATCTGGGAGTAGTACTTGATAAGAAACTGAACTGGAGTAAACGAAGGTTGAGAAAACATGTGTCGTAATGACAGTGTTGCCGTGCAATGGGTAAACTTGTACACTGACATAGGTAAACTCATGTTTTGCATAGTACAGTAGTTTGGTGGTCCAGACTCGGACTAACCACGACAGCACTCTGAATCATATATGTACAAAGATTGGCATAACTAAGCTGTATGGGGCATTAAGGTCCACACCCATTACTGTTCTGGAGACTGTATTAGGTCTCCTAATACTGTGGGCAAAAGGGCTATGGAACATTAGAGGCTTTGGAGGAAGACACCATCATATCCTAGGGAAAGAGGATACTCCTTGGAGCGGCGGTTGACTCCCTTGTACCTACTTTTGACTACTTTTATATTTAGGAAACACTTCAGTATACTTCTGAATGCTGAAAATATTCAGGGTGTTTCAAAATAACATGGATCCACTTACGTGTAATTAAGGATCTTATCAGTAATTTTTTTTTCTTCAATTTTTCAAGAATTAAGTAATTTATTTGGATAGAACTTTTAATTGTCTACAAAAAATGTACGCGTTTCAAATCAATTAGGCGACTTGTTTAGGAGACCAGTCCCCTTTTCTGAATTGGCAATGCTGGGGTTCCACACAAACTCTTATCGGCATATAATGGAGGTAGTGGAGCTATCTTAGCAAGTACATTATGCTCCCCCACACTATCACTCATACAACTTTCATACCTTATCCTAATGAACTCAAATTCGATTGTACTGAATCTTTTTACTTCAGTCTAAAAACAGATTTGAATTCATTGTTCGAGAAGCAGGATCTCGACCACTGAGGGCCAGGAGATATTTCAATTAATTTAAAATCATGCACACAGAGTTTTAAAAAGAAATGAATTTTCAATGACGACTTTTTGACGATAGATATATAAAAATGTCTCAATTTGCTAATTTCCCAACGCGTATTTTTTACAAAATAATTTATTATATTTATTACAAGATGTACCACTGGCTGTTAGACATCAGGTTTGATTCATGCATGATGGTGCACCCCCACATTTTAGTGTGCGAGCAAGACAGCGATTGGTCATGGAGGTCCTGTTGCATGGCCTTCTCAGTCACCAGATCTAAATGATAGATGATTTTTTTGTGGGGCAGTTTGAAATCTCTTGGTTATGTTGAAAGAATGTTTGATTATTGTTAAAGAGTTCATAACATACAAAATTACTTTCATCAAGTCCAAGCATGTATTAAATCAGATGTAGAGAACACTTTGAACATCTCTTGTAAATAAAAACTATTTTTATTGATTATTATGAAACATTTCCACATTTTTTTTTAAACTGTATTTAAAATAAATTATTGATTTAATTGAATTTAATTGTGAATACAAAATTAAATTTTGTTTGTATGATTTTAAATTAGTTGATATATCTCGTAAACAAGTTGCCTAAACGATTTGTAATAAAAGTCCCTTTCTTGTAGACAAAATTGAATGCTCTGTCAAAATAAACTACTTAATTCCTGATAAAAATTGTTAAAAAAATTACAGATAATTTAAGAGTTGCATCCCTCAACTGAATACCCAACAAGACTTGTCATAAGTAGTTCTTTTTAATGCAATAGAAAACAATTGTCCCACTTTAAAGATCATTAAAGCCACATACCATATCCTGACTGCTTTTACTAACATTCATATACAAAACAACAAAAAAACCCGAGAGAGACATATCCACAGCTGGAAACGTTTCACGAAAATCCGTTCTATTTTAGCAGACATCTTGGACGAACTGGTGTTTGTTTTTTTTTAATAATTTGTTTCTATTTTGTTTTTTATATTTTTTGACTGATGATGATTTTCCTATATTTTCTTATAATTATTAATCTGCAAAATCTTAAATGATTTTTTTTCTATTTGCGTGTCCAAAAGAGATTTATTTGAATACTTTATTTGATATTAGTGTTGAACGGCTGTTCTTAAAATGTAAAACTTATTTACTCTGTAAATTTGAAAAACAAATGCAGAATTAGAATTTTTAGAATTTTGTATCTTAAATTTACATCGTTAATAAATTTGAATGTTTTACGTATGTACGTAATACGTTTTAAGAACAGCTGTTCAACAGTGATACCACTTTAAAAAATAAAATGTTGGTCGTTACGCAGGTCATTTTCCAAGCGTGCGCTAAAAATCTGTTTTATGACACTAATACTTTAATATATTATTTTGAGTTTTACTTTAAATATTTTGCATATTATTAGTATTATTATTAACATAGTATGCGGGCGGCGGAGCCGATATCGCTTTCGTTCATGGATACAATAAATACAATTGTACAATTTACAAAGAAAATATAAGTATATATGTATACTATAAATATTGCTAACTTAACATATTCAATTTAATTGAGAGAAAGGAAAAAGTTTCTTTTTTCTTAAAACTACTGCATATTACAAAATTATTCTCAATTCTATTCTATCTTAGCATCGAAATTCTGCCTTAATTATTATCCCAAAAAGTAATCATCTAGAGCTTTTTTAAACACATTTTTATTAGCACTGCACACTATATTGTTAGGTAACGAATTTCAAGAGTTGTGAACACGGTTGCACAAAAACTTCTTTCTTGGCAGTTTGTTACATTGTTCTAGCGATAATTTATATGAGTGGCCACGCAGATGTATATTTACACTTAAATGAAAAATGTTCACAGGAGACGAATAATATTCCGAGATCACTTTATAGGTTTCTATAAGATCGCCACGTTCGCGTCTTATTTGTAGGGAAGTTATTCCCAGTTTACTTAATCTTTCCTCATACGGTAAGTTCTTGAGCGCTTGCGTCATTTTTGTTGCTCTTCTTCGCACTCTTTCAATTAATTCAATGTCTTTATTGAAATATGGTGACCAAATGGGTGATGCGCTGTCTAATATTGGCCGAATATAGGTTTTATGGATTTTAAGCAGCAGTTCGGGAGTTAAGTCTTTAAATGCGCATTTTACTAAATATAGCACAGTATTTGCTTTCTTTACTATAGAAGTAACATGATGAAACCACTTTAAATCTGCAGATATTGTGATGCCCAGGTCCATTTGCTTATTAACTTTTGTCAGTGTGACTCCATTTAACATAATTTATTCTAGGATTGTTAAAACCAATATGCAAAATAGTACATTTATCTTCGTTCACCGTTAATAACCAATCTGATGACCAATTTTTAAGTTTTCTAAAATCTGATCTTAATACATCGATGTGTGTCATGGGATAATTAAAAAGTTTGGTATCATCCGCAAAAAAGGTTGGATTGGAGTGCAGACAGCCTGCAAGATCGCTCACGTACACTAGAAAAAGTAATGGCCCTAAAACTGAGCCTTGTGGTACACCACTTAGCACTGGATACTTATCAGAGTTCACCTCCTATTCTGACCCTAAAATATCTGTTTTTCAGAAAGTCTTCCATCCAGCGCAGTAAGTTTCCTATTATTCCATAATGGTCTAATTTATAGAGTAATCTTTCAATGGGAACACGATCGAAAGCTTTCTCAAAATCAATATATACAACATCAATCGGGATTCCTTTATAGAAGGCTTTTGACCAAGCATCGAGATTTACCAAAAGGTTCGTTATGACTGACCGTCTGGGCATAAATCCATGTTGACATTGTGGTATGACATTATTAGCAATAAAGAATTCCATTAGTTTTTTGGCTATTATCTTCTCCATATATTTTCCCAAAACAGATGTTAAGCTTACCTGACGATAATTCTTTGGTAAAAGCTTATCACCTTTTTTGTATATTGGAATTACCGCAGCTTCTTTCCAAACTGTGGGAACTTAATTGAATGAATGAACTTAATTTTCTGAAATTTTACAACTAGCAACAGGTAAATTAATGGCATAATGATAATTATTTTCTACACCAACAAGTTTTTTTTATTTAGGGGCAAATACGACATACGCCTGTTTGTCATAATAAATACGTCACTGAAGGAAGATATGCTTAAATAGGAAATATTATGTTTAAAAATAAACAACAACTTTTAAAGAATTTATATTATTAATTGTTAGTATTTATGGAAATGTAAATAAAAGAAGAAATTAAACTTATATACATAATATTTTAATATAAAAACCAAAAACAATAAACAGCTAAAAACTTATTGAATAATGAATGAATTAGTTTTGAAAAATGTACAAAAATAGTTTACAAAATTAAAATTTTATTGGAAGATACTATCATAATGTATTAAACACAGCAAAAAAGAAATCAGAAATCATTATTAAAAATGATAAGTTATTGCATACAGTAAAAACTTAATTTTCAATAAATTATTTTTTATTAATGAGGTAAAGAAGTATAAAACTGTTTGTGTTCTGGCTGTCTAATGGGAGGTTTTAGCCCCAAACAGAGAGAATGTATATCTTCATATTTTTTGTTGAAATTTTAATTGGCCCTTGATTGAGCAGAGACAAATTGTCTGATAAGTTACTAATGTTTCTAATGAAAAAGCCAAAAAATGTAGGGACCAACTTCATTAAAACTAAATAGTAAAAATAATACATTATTGTGGTACTTTGCATTATTTGTATATCATAACTATAAGTTACGCACGTAGAACGTTACAAAATTTAAACTTTTTTATAATTTAATTTAAAATTCCCGCGTCTCGATTTATTTTTTCCGAGACTTGAGACAACAAAAAATTGAGCCAATTGCATTTGCAATTAGATTAGTTATTATAGTGTAATATTTTTAAATTACGAATAATGTCTCGTTTTTGCTAAAACATATTTTGATTCTTATTATTAAAACTGAGAATTAACTTATGTTCATCTAAGCTAGATAAACACTTTTGAGATATAATCAAAAATGTGTATGATAAATTTAAAAATGAGAATGGCCGTAATAGTTATTACACTTACCTGATGGTATTTATCATTCAACAAGAATATATTATGATGTATATACATATAATGAATGATTGTTATATTTATTTTATTGGTACGCACACTCTAGACTCTACAATACTTACTTGAACACCCCAAGACATAATGACGAATTTTAAAGAATTTTCTCAAATATAAAATATGCAGCTAGTTTTTAAAAATAAACACATGTAAATACTTACCATAAATTACAGGCAGGTTTGCCCAGATGGATTTCTATGGTTTATTGCAAGTTATAAATCATTATCACAATTTAAGAGTTTATTTTGCTGCAAAGAGAATTTCCAAAATACTAAACCAACATTTTTGTAATTCAAGTATTTTTTAGTTAAAACTGTGTAGACACACTTTTTAAGTAATTACAATAGAATACGTACTATGCAATAATTAAAACCTCTAAGCATTGAAAACAATGATGAAATACGCCTGTTTGTGACAAAAAAATATATTAATTTAGGAGTTAGGTCCTCATTTTTTAAATAATATCTTCTAATCAGTATACAATTAGGCTGTAATTGTCTAATATGTTATAGACTATATCAAGATGAAGCGTTGTGTGTCATTATCTCGTTTTTGCTATTTTTCGAGATACGCCCCTTTGCATTAATGACGACGAACTGTGCTCTGAGAGTGTTCGCGTGAAGACGGTATGCATCATAGTCTAAAGGTGATTTAGAGCGTTGATATAAGCCCCACAGATGCCGTTTCTTGTGTATGTTGGATTTCATTGATGGAGTGATCCATGGTTTATCCATGTTGCTTCTTATTCTCTTCATGGGAACATACGTCGTTATAGCTGATTCCATTAGGTTGTAGAGTGTTGCTGTAGTTTCATTTACAGTTTCTGAAGCATGAAAGCTACCTGCTGATAAGAAATTGTTTATATCTGTGTAATTTGCCTTGAAATAATTCCTATTAGGTTTCTTGGTTCTTGCATTTGTATTTCCAACGAGGGTTTGCGATGTAGGGAGCATTACTAAGTGGTCACTGATACCGATTGGCGGAAAATTCTGTATAAACGATATTAGTTCTATATCTGTTACAAGAATTAAGTCTAGTAACGATGGTTCTTCGTTGATGCGATAGCGGGTGGGGTGTTTTATCAGTTGCGTGAAGTTGCTGTTAAGGTACATATCAGTAAAAAGTGACGCTGCATTTATTGTGCTGCTTAATACTGGCTTTGGCCAGTTGATTTCAGGAAAATTAAAGTAACAAAAAACCAAGAGATTTGCATTTTCTTGTGATGCTTTATTTAGCGAGTTTAACATTAGTGCATCCTTTTCTGCAGTGGAATCTGGGGGCCGATAAATGCAAGCAATTAAAAACTTGGAACGGCCTATCCTTATATCCAACCATATGGATTCATTTTCACCAGTTGGATACATATTGTTTTCTTGAGCTGTTATTTTTATAGAATTAACAACATTTTTTATATAAATGCAGGTACCACCTCCTCTTCTATTTAGCCGATCTTTCCTATAAAGCGTATAGTTCTGTAGTGCAACGAGATAATCCGATTTTCGATCATGTAGCCATGTCTCACTGATTAATATTATTGAAGGATTGATATTTTTTACAACTAATTCAAATTCATTAAACTTAGCCATTAAAGAATCTATATTTGTATACATTTATGTAATTTCAACTAACCTGCTAGCTGTATTTAGTTTTTTTGCTTAATAATTTCAGGAATTCCGTGTTTATATCTAATAGTTAAATCCTGCTCCCCATCCTTCATTCTAGTCTTTAAAGTTTGTTGCAGATCCTTCAGATACTCTCGTTGAGCTGGCATTTGATCCGACCGAATTATTATAACATTATTCCGCCCAAGTTTACTTTTTCCTTTCAGTACGGCAAGTGCATCAGCAGCTGATGATAATACAATTTTTAGCGGGCGCTCCTTTTGATTTTGCGCTGCACCTAAGCGAAGCGCGTGAATATTATCCGTACAGACTTCCGGTGCAATTTTCTCAATAACGCTATAGCTTGCTGGACGTCATGGGTTTGTCGTTGTTCACAAGACTCTGATGGAGATTCTTTTACATTAAATAGAATAACGTTTGTAGCTCTACGATTTCATTCGGATATTTCGCCAATAATTGCCTCGGTAAGCTCGGGTTGGGATTTTTTAACAACCGGATTTGCGTTTTTAAGTTGCTCAATTTCATTTTTTAGTTCCAAAACCAGGTCCTTTAGTTCTTTTAATTCGACGCGTTGTTCGCAATTTATGCAAAAATAGCTAATACGTCGGTCTTTCGAGGACAAGACCTGTATTTCGCTACGTGATAATCCGGAGCATATAGTGTGCAAGGTTTCATTGCAATATCACATTTTAGTTCTTTATCCGGATTTAAATGTTGTTTACACACTAAACAATGATTAATTGGCGGCATTGTAATATTCTGTTACTTAATTTCTAACTAAGAAGTGATATTTGTACTCACAATAAAATAAATCAAGAGAGCTAAGTTATACACGTCTGCACAACTGCACAACACGATAGAAAGGATATATACAATCCTAAAATTTTAATCCCGAAATACTGGGATTGAAAATATGCTTCGGGATTGGATGCACTACTTGTATATGAACCTGATATATCCATCTATACCAATGGGTCTAAAACTAATGAAGGAGCCTTCATGAAAGTATAGTACTAGGACAGCATACTGTTTTTTAAGCGGATTTTGTTGTCATTATACACGTGGGTAATTCTTAATAGAGGTATCCAGGAGAAAATAGGATAGCCAGCCATATTAGATACCAGCAGGGGAGGTGCTGAGTTTATAGACGGATAGTACAAGGGGCCCATGCTGTGGCCTAAGTGCATATAAACGTTGTTCACCTTCCATACCTAATCAGAACCCAAAACAGATGTCAATAGGTGGCGAGCCTCGAACAAAAACCTGATCTAAAAGTTTGGGAAACTAAGCTCTACACTAGCCACTTGACCACTGAGGCTCTACTGGTATATTGCAGTATTGATCTACTAACTGTTCGACAAATCCATCTGATGTTTGTTATGTGACTTCTTTCTTGCCATAAGCCGTCAATAATTAACCACCACACACACTCTCCCACAGAACTCAATGTCCTGCATACTTCAGTCTTGCCTTTATTTATTTCTTACTGAAATCAGATATTAGTGAGAGGTGATAGCATAAATAACCACCCCTTCCGTGCACCCAGCCCATGCTCCTTTTGCATTTAGCAACATTAACAAAGAGATGATTTTACACTTTTGTTCATTTGACGGATGAATAATACTAAATATTATTCTATGTCCTACAGTCAAATAATATATTTTATGTCCGATTGCATTAAAAAGTACTGTTTATTGTATTGTTTTGCGGCAGTGAACTGGCTTATTATTGTACTCGTAAAATAAAGTGGTAGTAGTAAAATAAAGCATATACCGGGTGATTTTTTAAATTTCTGATCTAGTAAGTCGTGATTTTTACGCCGTATCGAAGGTCACCGAAACGTAGGGCGTAGCGTTGATCACACTGCTATTCGCGAGAAGCGAGAACAACACTGGAGTAGGTTATGTTTATGTCAACATTTTTGAAATCTGACAGTTGTGACAAATCGAACGATTCAAACTACGCCCTACGTTTTCCGCATCTTTTGTTTTAAAATTATGTCATGGCTTTCTAGATCAGAAATTTAAAAAATCACCCAGTAGTAGTAAAATAAAGTATGACAACTGTATATTACATGTCAAGTTTTCTTCTGTCAAGAATAGATGTCAAATTTATAAACTGATTTTCTTTTGATAATTACCCAGTTTTAGGAATCGAACATAAAGCTTTGTATGCAACTCTTACATAATCGGACCTTATAGACTCGCCCTTTTTATAGGCCTTGTCGCTTCGCTCTCTCGGCCATAAACTGGCTTGTCTATAAACTCCTACATTATGTACTTGTTACATAAATAGCTATTAAACATCTGTCTGAGCTTGTGTAGACATTTCCAAGATTTTATCTGGCATTATTGATTGTTAAAGTTAGGCATAGAAATTTTAGGTTAGGTGTAAAAAATGTTAAGGTTAGATTGTCAAAGATTTTATTTTAGGTTACTTTTAATTCAGTTTAAGTCACAAACGTTGCAGAGGTGACATTTAATGCTGCTAGCAAAACCAAATTTTTCTGTGCATGTTCTAAATAAGTGTTGTTTTAATGAACTTCCACAATGACCGAGAAGGGTATCTAACTGCTACTTTGTTAGTGGTTGTAATCTTAGCGTGTGATATTTATTAAATGCAAACTTAATGGTTTCATTCAAAGCACTAATTAACATTCATTATTTGTTTCATCTTTTGATAAATTCAAAAACTGGAAGGTAACCGAATTTAGAAACTTAAACACCAAAAACGCCGCCGTAAGTGTCACCTCTGTAATGAGTTGAGATAGTTAAGTTGTAATGTTTTAGGTTAGATTATAAACATATTTGTTTGAATTTAAAAAAATATGTATTTCAATAATCATTCTATTCTTCAAGGTGGAAAAACGATCTTACCTTTGGTCACGCAAAGCATTCCCTCAATGTTAGCAAGTCCCGATTGGAAACAACGACATGCTGCCTTAATGGCACTAGGAGCTATCGGAGAAGGATGTCAGAAACAAATGGAAACTATGTTGCCTCAACTTATGGATGGAGTACCGGGCGTTATGAGTGGCATACTCACGTAGGATTCTTTAACCTTGCAGTTTTGATGGTTTTGTAAAATTTGCTAAACTTTTAGGTACCTTCAAGATCCCCATCCTAGAGTACGTTATGCAGCTTGCAATGCAATCGGGCAAATGTCTACTGATTTTGCGCCGGTATTTGAAAAGAAATTCCACGATCGTGTTGTTCCAGGGTTATTAATGGTTCTCGACGACAACGCTAATCCCAGAGTGCAGGCACATGCAGGTACTAGATCATAAGCAATAACTCTTGAAAATGTGTTTTACAAATTAATATATTCAGTTATCAAAAATAAAAACAATTATTAGGAGCTGCGCTTGTTAACTTTTCTGAAGACTGTCCTAAACATATATTAACGGGATACCTAGACAGCCTAATGTCAAAATTAGAGGGTATACTGACTGCCAAATTCAAAGAGCTGGTAGAAAAGGGTACAAAATTAGTATTAGAACAAGTTGTTACGACCATTGCCAGTGTTGCTGATACTGCTGAAAAGGAGTTTATCGCTTATTATGACCGTCTGATTCCATGCCTTAAATATATTATACAAAATGCAAACAAAGACGAGCTTAAATTATTAAGAGGCAAAGCAATAGAATGCGTTTCCCTCATTGGTTTAGCCGTTGGACCAGAAAAGTTTTTAAATGATGCCAGTGAAGTTATGGATATGCTTTTGAAAACACACGGAGAAGGTGGCGGTGAATTACCTGATGATGACCCTCAAACAAGCTATCTTATTTCTGCATGGTCCCGTATATGTAAAGTAAGTGATTTGTAAGCTTGTGTTTGTGCAGGGAGAATTAATTGTTTTAAACTTGTATATTTAAGGTTATGGGTAGAAGGTTTGAGCAATATCTACCTTTAGTTATGGGTCCTGTTATGCGCACTGCTTCCATGAAACCGGAAGTTGCGTTATTGGATAATGAAGATATGCAGGAAGTTGAAGGTGACATCGATTGGCAGTTTGTTTCTCTTGGAGAGCAACAGAACTTTGGTATCAGAACTGCAGGTAAGTAAAACGATAAACTGTTTTATATAACAAGAGTTGCAATTGTATGTTTGTGGTCAAGAAAGATACTTTTGAACTAAACAAAATACAAAGACATAAAACATGCCATAAATAAATGAGTTCTTATTTAAAAATAAAAGTTAAAAAATTAAATTAAATACATTCACTTTATAAAGATATGTGTAACTATAATCGACAGACACCATCCTAGGACAGCTGTTTTGAGCTTTTGGCTCTCCTCGGCTAAAGGCAGCACAGCTTTACACACATCTCCCGAGCTTATATACTAGCCCGGAATTAACATCAACACCAGCAAATAAATGTGGTGCCTTTTGTAGATACCATGCCGCACTAAGTGGCATAATTTGAACATCCACTAAAGGATTGTTAATGTTATTTCCGAGCAAGAAAAAAAAGAAAGAAAATTTTAAAAAGAAGAAAAGAAAAGTTACAAAATCCAAAATGCCTCTCCCCCTTCACAGGAAGGACTTACCAACCTACCTGAAACCACTTTCCTTTTCATCTTCACCAGCACCGGGACTGCCCCTTGCGTAACTGCAGATATGTCGACATGACGGATTCAATTGTTCAATTCTTGCTATTTTCGTAGAAACGCTGCATCTTGACAGCTTCCTTTTTATTTTCAATGACAACCTGTGGGGTTTTTAAAAGGAATGGAATTTGTAATTACATATTTTTGGTAGTTGCGCAAGAAATGTTGTTCGCAAAATTCTTTAGTATCCTCGAGATTGTTCTGTCTCGGTCGCAAAAGGCTACGGCGACAATTATTCGATACGTTAAAAAAAGATTTCGCGGCCTTGGTATACAAATAACTATTTTTTTCTATTTGCGTGTCCTAATGAAGTCATTTGGGTACATATTTGCATGTCCGAAAGAGATTCAGTTGAATACTGGAAACTGTTAACATTTTATTTTTAAAGTTGGTTTTGTTGAACAACTGTTTTTAAAATGTAAAACTTATTTACGAAAATTTGAAAAACAAATGTCGAATTAGAATGTTTCAAGTTACCATTTATCAAACTATTTAACAAAGTATTCCTAACAAATTTTGTTTAAAACAACGGTATTTTTTAAAAAAGATTACAAATTAATGCAAATACAAAATAGTATATTCAAGTCTTAGTTTCATAAGAACACGTTTTAGCGCACGCGTCCAAGTCCAAGTTTTTTAAAGGACAAGTGCGCTAAAACGTCTTATGAAACGAATACTTTATACTATTTTTTTAAAAATAACTCACTTTTAAATAAAATTTGTTAGGGAGTACCTTGTAAAGTAGGCTAAAGTCCGTTCGTCGTGACCTGTCCTAGGACGTAAACACACTTGAAGTTAGCTGACCCTTGAAGCTTTCATTTACGATGATGCGCGTTTGCGTACCGTGTGCGCTTAACGCGCTTTTACGGTTGCAGAGTAATATGGAATGGAAAGGGATTGCATTATACGTGTTTCCGCATTTATGTAAAGTAGTTTAAGCGTTAATGCGACCACGTGCGCGCCGATCAATAGCATGACTTATAGTTTGTTTAGTGGTAACTTCAAGTGTATTTTGGTCTTGCGACAGGTTTCGGCGAACAGACTTTAGTTAAGTTGACAGTTGCCAACACTGAAAATTCTAATTTCGCATTTACTTTTCAAATTTATATCGTAAATAAGTTTGACGTTTTAAGAACAGCTGTTTAACTGTATTAATTTTAAAAAATAAAATATTACTGTTTCCAGTATTTAAATAAATCTTTTTTGGACAGCAAGTAGAAATATTAGTACATATAAAGTATGTATGCGTTTCATAAGACACGTTTTTAGCGCATGCGTCCAAGATCGCGCTACGCGGGTCGTTTTCAAAACAACAAGAACACTACAGGACAAATAGAAAAAATAGTATAAAGTATTCGTTTCATAAGACGTTTTAGCACACTGGTCCTTTAGAAAACAACGGAAAACGGGTCGTTTTCTAAACTCGGATATCTTATGAAACATAGTGCTATTTTACAGAGTTCAGTTAAAGTTAAACAGCTCGATTTTTGATCGTTATTTGGTTATTTAGGCTCTTTTGGCAATAAAAAGAAGGCTTCAAGTGAAGTTTTATGTTCCGTTATTATTAATTCTAAACAAATAATCATGGAACACTATAATTGGTAATTCTATTTCGGTTTCTTCATTAGTACCTTACGTTGCAAGTTTTTTTAGAATACTGTTGTTCAAGAAAATTTTGCTTAAATTGATTTTAAAAAATAGATCAACAAAGCTTTCAATTGTCTGCTCTGACGTGCTCTATAAGTAAGGCATGTATTCAATTGTTTCATTGTTTGATTGAGATTGCTCCTACTGAGATTTGATCTGATTGATGAGGCAGATTAGTCAAGAATAATGAGATTGTTTCAGATTATGTTCAGTTAGACCTACAATGCTAAAACAATTTTTAAACCAATGCACTGTGGTCCCGGGTATGTACCGCGCTCATTGTAAGGCGGTCATAACTATCATACATGATGTATTCCAGGAGGTAAACTGATTTATTTATCTAAAATGTCTTTTAAGTGAAATTAAAGACAACAGATTTGCTAAGTATTGCATTTTACACAATTAAGATAAAATAAAACTGTTTTAAAATAGCATAAAAAAGTAAATTTAAAAAATAATTATTGAAATAATTCTAAAAATAGAACGTAACTACGTTTCGTTTTTAAAATATTTAGAATAGTAGAGCAAACAGCTATTTCATAACAAAAACTAAGATCATACAATTTACACTATAGACTTAAGTAATAAGTCTTAATCTTAATATACGTTATATTAGTGATATAAACACCTACTTATACCTATTCGTCTAATAAACTAAGAACAGCTCGAGAGAAAATAGATTTCTTTTTAGGAGGTAGTTTTCCAAGGCTTGTAATGTATGGATCAGAGTTCAGTAGTAACCTATTCAATAGATCTATATTGGTTGTTATACGTGACATTTTTCTAGTGTGATCCCATCTAAATGACTTAATAATCTTATTAGTTGACTCGGCAGCTTCTTCAGAGAGTTCCCCAATAGGCAATAACGCTATGACTTCAGAACCATGAATGTAAAAGAACATACCTGTTTCTTGGACTTCCATTGTAGAACATATGCACAAAACACCAAATTACCACAAAATAGTTAACAAAGACAAGTTCTATTACATTACATACAGCCTTGGTAGTGTAATGTCTGGCGTGCCGGACTTTCACCCAAGCGGCCCGGGTTCGACTCCCGGCGCTGGCAGATCTGGTTAAGGTTTTCTGCAGTTTCCCTTAGCTGTAACACAAATGTGGGATTTGCGCTGTTCCATCTATAAGTCGGCTGCCGCCGCACATTGGGCCTACATAATAATAATAATCTCCCCCTCCCTCCCGCACAAGCTTATAGCTTCTGGGGCCTTGGTTAAGGTTATGGGTTGTAGTAATTATTATTATTATTAATTATGCATGATGCGATGTGTTCACAGTCGAGAAATAAACAAAAGTGTTAATGTTTATATATTTATCCAGGAACTACATACAATATACATTTTTGCAAAGATATACTTATAAGAAGTTGCTGAAAGGAAATAATATATATACTATTAAACGTTCTCTAGAAACAACAAATGGTAACAAAATCCTACAGAGATGGCAAATGTGCGTCTAGGAAGACATAACAGTCTAATAAATGACATCAAGCAAATTTCAGCAAGAGATTGTTGTTGTTTTATAATATAAAGGTATTGAGCTTTAAAATAAAGAAAAAACAAACAGGGGGAGAGTGGGGGAACATAGTTAAAAGACTACACTTGAAGAAAATTTTACCATAAATACGTACCTCTCTGTAGGTATATAATTTCAAATATTTCAAAAAAGAAAACAATCAGAATCAATTAAATATAAAAGAACATATCTGTTTCTTGAGATTTCCATTGTAGAATATACGCACAAACACCAAATTACCCCAAAATAGTTAACAAAGACAAGTTCAAGTAATGACTAACTGAAAACATTAAATATGTAGGGTACGATGTATTCACTTTCGAGGTCGAAACAAAAGTGTTAATGTTTAATTATCCGGTATCTATTTATACCACGATGTACTATGGTAATCAGTTAATAATGAGCTGGTAACAAATTACGGGAAAACGAACTAAAATATTTTTAGGTTTTGACCTATTACGGGACCACTGTGCAATGGTATCTTTGGTTACTGAATATATTCATAACCTCAATTTTACTTGTATGTGACAGTAGTAGCATTAATATATCTTTTTCGTTGACCGTTTGTTAATGTCAATATTAATGAATGATTTTTTCTAAAAAAGGATGTATTAATGGACCTCATTAATACACTCTTTTTCATTAATAAACCCGTTTGTGATTTTGACGTTTTGATGATGTTTTACTTTGGGCAACCAGATATACGCACAAGTTTGGATTCGGTATTATTTGAAATTTTCTATCTTAAAATCGAAGAATTTTACGGTCAACGAAAAACTGTTGTAATCAATTCGTTTGTTAATGAGCAACTAATGATCTCAACTATTAAAGGCACTCACTCCCTATCGCTCGTTCGTGCTTTAAACAGTTTCGATCATTAATCGCTTTCATTAACAAACTAATTTATTAAATAACTATTATAGTTTCTAGGTTGTGAAATGTTAGAGTAATACATTTTCAAAGAAATATTTAAATTTTTTACATACCGACGGATATACATCGATATACACGGATATACAACAAATATACAGCATGTCGCAAATCAGGTAGCATCACCCATATACTGAGTATCCCAAAATGCTGTTTGCACGTAATATCTCCCTTATTTGAGAAAATTAAGAAATCAACTAAAAACTATTGTGAATGGCTCAAAATGGCCCTTCAGAAAACTTGATTAGCTATTCAAATTGTACCCTCTGTTTTTTTTTCATTGAAATGTTTTCTTCACTTCATTCTGCATATGGTAGTATGCCTTATGTAATTATCTAATGTGCATTTAGGGGGTTTTAAAAAATGTTTGTTATAAATTGAATTTATCTTAAACTTAAAGCAAATACTCAAAATGCCCTCCTGTGGACTTTACACAGGCTTCAAAGCGCTTCAGTAGTTCCCTTGAAGACACGGCTCTAATCATAATACTTTTTGAATAAATAATTTAGTTAGTGAATATGAACAATTAATGTATACAATTTATAAAAAGTATTTTTTTCAACCTTTAAATGCACATTAGATAATTAAGTACGGCATACTACCGTATGCAGCATGAAGTGAAGAACACATTTTCGTGAAATAGGGTGCAATTTGAAAAATTAATCAAGTTGGCATGATCTCTTAAACGTTGCTATGCAACCAGCATTTAAGTATGTTTTCTGAAGGGCAAATCCACCTGCATTTCTAAAATAAATGGAACAAAATCATAAACAAAAGTTGTTCAGAATTGCCCAAAAAGCATAAATCCAAAATTTCATTAAAACCAAAAAAATTTAAAAATCTTTTAAAACAGTTACAATGTTCTCAGAAGTTGGCTATCGATTTTCATCGATAAAAACGAAAAAAATAATTAACAAATCATTTGTCAAAGTGTGCTTTTCAAGTTGTATGGAATTAAAATGTTGCTTTTGAATAACATAAAATCCATAGCCAACTTCTGAGAACATTGATTTTAAATAAGAATAGAATAGGCTGCAACTCACTTTCTCTTGTTACTTTATTGCGCGAATGCCCATTATTATCCCATTGTTATTGATTTTAAATTTATTGGATTTTTTAAAAAATTTTGTTTTTAATGAAATTTTGGATTTAAGTTTTTTTAGGCAATTCTGAACAACTTTTGACAGTTAAAAAAAATGAATTATTCAACATTTGTTCAATTCATTGTATTATATAGTATTGGTTTCATATTGATCTAGGACAGCAAGACTAATATGATCTTATATTGTATTATTTTATCCTATGCATTGACACTGAAAAAAAGTATAAAATAGCATCGTATTAGCTTTACTGTCCTAGATCATTATAAATATCAATCAATAGTAAAATGAGTACTATATTCATAAGCAACTCTCAAAAGATCTTTTTACTGTAAGCCTATTGTACTTTTTTTGATACTGATAGTATATATTTTTTTCCATATATATAGGTTTAGAAGACAAAGCTGCAGCTTGCACGATGTTAGTATGCTATGCAAAAGAACTAAAAGAAGGCTTCGCCGATTATATAGAAGAAGTAGTTAAATTAATGGTACCTATGTTGAAATTCTATTTTCACGATGGTATAAGATCTGCCGCTGCCGAATCAATGCCCTACCTTTTAGAATGTGCCTCTATAAAAGGTGCCGCTTTCTTAATTGGTGTATGGAAATATATGTGTCCCGAACTACTTAAAGCAATTGATACTGAACCTGAAATAGAAGTTTTATATGAATTATTACCCTCGTTAGCTAAATGTGTTGAAATATTAGGTGCAGGATGTTTTGATGATGCCGCCATGGCTGAATGGTTGAGAATATGTGATAAATTACTACAGGAACATTTCGAACGTGCTACGAATCGTCGTAAGAAGCATCTCGATGAAGATTATGATGAGGTAAGTTATGGAAACTCTTTTGGTTAGAAATTGTATACGTATCCTCATTAATGTCAAATGACATCTAATTGTCAAATTATATTTTTAAAAATGTTCTGATTTTGAGTATACTGGAATGTAATTTTTCCAACTCATTACAACAAATATTTATGAAATAAATAAAGATTATTAAAAGTTTCACAGTTTTATTAAAATACAACCTGACAATATTGTTTCGACAGCTATGCTGTCATTATCAAAGGTAATATAATTATAAACAAACACGTCGCTAAGGTAGATACAAAATAGGTAACTAGATAAAATAATAATAATAATCATAATTAAATATCTAATACTTCCAGTAATGGAGAATTACTGAGCTCAAGTTGTTCATTCATTAAAGGTACCCTGAGTTTGTGTTTGTATATCTCAAAGGCTTCTAAAATGTCTAATTTGCGTTTGTTATTACAAAAATGTAGGAATTTAATATTATTTTGAGGAGTCATTGTGTGATTTTGTTCTAAAAGGTGTTTGGCGTAATTCGATTTTTCAGGATGTTTATTTTTGTAATGACGTACATGTTCTTTATATCTTATGTCAAAATTTCGAAGTGTTTGTCCAATATATACCGAACTACAAAAAGAACAATTTAAACGGTAAATGCCCGATTTCATGATATCATGTGTTCTGTCTTTAGCATTAAATAAAAATGAAAAAGTGTTGGTGTTGGTTTTAAATGTTATTTTATAATTGTTGGTTTTTCTTAGTATATGTGCAATTTTTTCTGATATTTTGCCAAAATATGGTATAGATATGTAATTTGAGTCTTCTGTTTGATTGTCAATGGGATATATTCTTTTGATAGCTAACCTATAATCTTTTTGTTTAATTAAAGTGTCAATCATGTTCGGATTATAATGATTTGCATGTGCTAGTTGTTTAATGGTTGATATCTCTTTGCTAAAATCTGATTTTGTTAGTGGAATAGTTAAAGCTCTGTGTACTAATGATCTGCTATTTTATGTGTATTATGGTGACAAGATTCATTTGATATTGTTATGTCTGTTTGTGTTGGTTTTCTGTATATGGAAAATTCAAATAGATTGTCTGCGTTAATCTTGATATTTAAGTCTAGAAAGTTTATAGCCCTGTTTTGTTCTGTTTCTAGTGTAAATTTTATATTAGGGTGGATACTGTTTATAAGAATTAAAAATTCATTGATGACCTCAAAAGAACTGTCAAAACAAGCTAAAATGTCATCAACAACGAAATTTCAGAATTAGAAAAGCAACAAATCATTAATAAAAACCCACAAATACCTAAACTATATGGATTAGTCAAGACGCACAAACAGAATATGCCAATAAGACCAGTTGTATCATACATCAATGCACCTAATCACATTTTATCCAAAAAACTGAACCAGATTATTAACACGATAGGTTACAAATCGAAATACTCTGTTAGAAATTCATTAGAATTAGTAGATAAGCTGCAAAACATACATCTTCCACCACATTCAAAACTTGTTAGTTTTGATATTTGCAACATGTTCTCCAGAATACCCCCACAAGAATGTATTCCTTTATTAGATAGTTTCTTGATCAATAGTAATATAGAATTAGTTAAAAGGTTAGAGTTAATTCAATTATTTGACCTTTGTATAAGTCAAAATTATTTCACTTTTAATAACATAATTTATTTACAAAAGGATGGTTTACCTATGGGTAATTCTCTAAGTCCTCTATTAGCTAACATTTATGGACAAGTTTGAAGATCGAATATTTGAATTAAACCTCTCTAAACACATTATCTTCTGGTTTCGTTATGTTGATGACATTTTAGCTTGTTTTGACAGTTCTTTTGAGGTCATCAATGAATTTTTAATTCTTATAAACAGTATCCACCCTAATATAAAATTTACACTAGAAACAGAACAAAACAGGGCTATAAACTTTCTAGACTTAAATATCAAGATTAAGGCAGACAATCTATTTGAATTTTCCATATACAGAAAACCAACACAAACAGACATAACAATACCAAATGAATCTTGTCACCATAATACACATAAAATAGCAGCCTACAGATCATTAGTACACAGAGCTTTAACTATTCCACTAACAAAATCAGATTTTAGCAAAGAGATATCAACCATTAAACAACTAGCACATGCAAATCATTATAATCCGAACATGATTGACACTTTAATTAAACAAAAAGATTATAGGTTAGCTATCAAAAGAATATATCCCATTGACAATCAAACAGAAGACTCAAATTACATATCTATACCATATTTTGGCAAAATATCAGAAAAAATTGCACATATACTAAGAAAAACCAACAATTACAATAAAATAACATTTAAAACCAACACTAACACTTTTTCATTTTTATTTAATGCTAAAGACAGAACACATGATATCATGAAATCGGGCATTTACCGTTTAAATTGTTCTTTTTGTAGTTCGGTATATATTGGACAAACACTTCGGAATTTTGACATAAGATATAAAGAACACGTACATCATTACAAAAATAAACATCCTGAAAAATCAAATTACGCCAAACACCTTTTAGAACAAAATCACACAATGACTCCTCAAAATAATATTAAATTCCTACATTTTTGTAATAACAAACGCAAATTAGACATTTTAGAAGCCTTTGAGATATACAAACACAAACTCAGGGTACCTTGAATGAACAATGGGTACAATGAACAACTTGAGCTCAGTAATTCTCCGTTACTGGAAGTATTAGATATTTAATTATGATTATTATTATTATTTTATCTAGTTACCTATTTTGTATCTACCTTAGCGACGTGTTTGTTTATAATTATATTACCTTTGATAATGACAGCATAGCTGTCGAAACAATATTGTCAGGTTGTATTTTAATAAAACTGTGAAACTTTTAATAATCTTTATTTATTTCGTGATTATGGAGTTCCACAAAATAAGGCTGGAAACAATAAACAACAAATATTTACATTTAAACTGCATTCACTTAAGAATTATTGTTGGAACAGAACGTACGGAATTGGAACATGGTTACGTGACAAGAGTGAATAATGAATTCTACTATCTTGAATAACTATCAAATTTTGAGCACAACAGCCAAATTTTGAGGTTAGATTCTAAGATCGAGGTTAGAAATCTAACCTCAAAATATGACAGGTGTCAAAAATAGAATTCATTATAACTAGACCTTGTAAATTTCAACACCCATGAGGTGCTCGTCTTTCCTATGCCCCTGGACTGATAAGCTAGGCCTACCCGGGCCTTAAGAAACCTAGACCTGCTCAGACCAATTGTATCAACTAAATAGATAGAGCCAAAACTGAAATTAACAAAAAACCAACACTAACACATTTGCGGTTTTAGTAGCAGCAGAAGTTGCTTCTGCTACTCAATTTTTACAATGTTGATGAGTTAGATAACGAAATCCATTACTATTTTCGGTTCAGTCTCTCCAGTCTCAACTAAAAAAATCCAAAAGAATCAAGCCTTTGACAGTGACTCATACTTGTTAATAGTTAATGGCGGGAGCTGTGGGGGAATACAATGGAATTGATAATCAAACATAATACGTGGTTTGGTAGGTTAAACAAGTCGAAATTTGACTTATTTGACAAATGCACAAGGCCACCCATGCACAAAAGATAAATGCGCTAAATCATGTATAAATCTGTCTGAGCCCATGACTGTTGGGCAGACTGCCAATAGCACGTAATTTTAACACCATTGCTCTCCTACTTATGTTATCACTGTTTATCTAACCAATGCATTTTACAATAAATTGAACACATTGTTTTGTTCCAAAATGTATTATCAATTTTTGTTACTTTCTTTACAGGTTGTGGAAGAACAATTGGAGGACGAAGAATCAGACGACATTTACGTATTATCAAAAGTAGCCGATGTTATCCATGCATTATTCTCAACATACCGGGAAGGTTTCCTTCCGTTCTTTGACCAAATTGCACAGCATTTCATAAATCTCTTAGAACCAACTCGACCTTGGGCGGATCGGCAGTGGGGTCTTTGTGTTTTCGATGACGTAATTGAATTTACAGGACCTGCTTGCGTGAAATACCAAGGGGTCTTTTTACAACCACTCGCAGTATATGTTAAAGATAAAAGTGCGGAAGTACGACAAGCTGCAGCATATGGCTGGGGTATTTTAGCACAGTTCGGTGGCGAACAGTTTACGAGAGAATTAGCAAATGTTGTTCCCCATCTAGTAGAAGTTGTTAATCATCCTGAGTCTAGAGAATCACGAAATGTTAATGCTACTGAAAATGTTATTTCTGCTGTTACAAAAATTATGAAATATAATCCTGCTGCGTTAAATTTAGATGAAATTCTACCCGTATGGTTGAATTGGCTGCCTGTTATCGAAGACTCGGCTGAAGCACCGCATGTTTATGGCTATTTATGTGATCTGATTGAACAAAATCATCCTTCTGTATTAGGTGAGTGTGCTCTTAAAAATAAGTCAAAACATGTTAATTGTGATGGTTGTTTTTAGGTCCTAATAATGAAAATATTCCAAAAATCTTAAATATATTTGCAGAAGCCTTTTATAGAGATGTAATAGAACCAAGTAATGTGGACGGTTTTAGAATGCTAAATATTATTAGACAAGTCCAGTCCAATGAAACACTATTTCAAAACATAGTATCCACTTTCCGACCAGACCTTCAACAAGCATTACACGTAGCACTGCATGCTCCGCGTCCATCTTCTTAGTTGATATATATGTGTAACTATGTTAAACATTGGATTTCGATATATAGGTATCAAAATCATATTATTTTAAAATTATTCTATAATTTTTCTGACTTTTATATTATTATAATCCTTTAATAATAATAATGATAATGCAGTGATCGAAAACTATTTATGCATTAAAACTTAAGTTATATAATATTAATTTGTTACATATTCTGCTTCCTGCTGTATGTATCGTTGAATGGATAACATGCACGATCAGGACTATATGTGTGATACTATTTTGGAATAGCATTCTAAATAATAAAATATTTTTGTCTATGATTGAAAATGTTTTCTCTATACTATTGTTAGTGTTGTATCTTATTGGTAACGAAACTATTATTATTAATGATCAATAAACAGACTTCAATTTTTCTTCTGTGTTGGTAATTCAAATAATTATGTTTAATCAATAATTATGTGATTTTCATAATTGAAATGACGAAAGGTAAGTATCAGAAATAACAAGCAAGTATTATAAACGTAAGGTACATGTCAACTATTCTATCCGAATTTGAAAACAATATATATAAACTAACAAGTACATTAGTTACAGTTACAGTAGAGAACAGAGTTGCATAGAAAGTTTAATGTTCAACTGTTAAAATTGGATCATTATCGAAAAAAACTCTTATTCCAGGCGACAAGGTAAAAAAGTCACAAGACTTGATAACATCAATTTTTTTGTTTAGTATGTAGGGGGCTGTGTTGTAAGTCTACATTCTTAGTTTTCGTATTAATCGGAGGCTGCGAAATGTCCACCATTTTGGAAAAATAGGTTAAAGTGTTTTTTCAATTTATCTCGTTAACCGTAGGTCTGAGGAAAGAAGTAATTCATAACGTTTTTGTCCAAAATTGGATTCTCTACAACTTCCTCAATACACTTCTTTGAGGAATGTTTGTAATAAAAAAAGTTATAAAGAAATAACCGTAAAGATTTAGGGTTTGCAAATTTTTGGGGCGAAATAACTGTTGCATTTTTGGCCGTACGAGAAAAATTGTTCTTACCTTTCTTGTAGACAATTTAAAAAAGAACAATCTAGTGCACTCACTTTTTTGGTTTCGTTCTTTGGTATAGTGGAAGGCAGCGGTCGAATGGAGGTAAGTCGAAAATGAAGCAGGTAAGCCGTATAACGTTTTTCCTACTGGTAAGTTATTTATCTCCTTCACTGTACGTCTGAGTAAAAAAGTTGTCGGCACCATTTTTGTCGGCAATACGATTCTCTACAAGTTTCATACTACACTTTTTTGTGTCGTGTAAGTAGTTACAAAGTTATTAAAAATAAACCGCTAAACTATAGGGGGGGGGTGGTCATTTGTATTGAACGTATGGGGTGAAATAAGTATTTCATTTTTTGTCGCACATCATTTAATCTTTCTTTAATCGTCCAAAATTTCGTAATAATTATTTATGAACTGAGTATCAAACGCATTCGCGCAAATAAATCACTCGCTCCTTCGTCGCTCGTGCTTCAAAAATACGCTCATGCGCGAATAAAGACGTGTCGCCTATCGAGTTTTGTACAAAACTTTTTAAACGAACATTAATGTTAAAAACAACAATTAGGTAACAATTAAGTAAGAACCGTTTTATAATGGAGTAAAAGAAACTTTATTTAATAACACAAATTATATCAATTACTAAAATATGAACATTTTTTCACTTTTCAACATAGTCGCCATCAACGTTCAAGCATTTGTCAAGCCATGGCACCAGCTTTTGGATCCCTTCATCAAAGAACTCTGCCGCCTGACTATTAAACCAGTTTGTAACTGTTTCTTTAAGCATGTCATCGTTGTCCAAACACTTCCCAACGAGAAATTCTTTAAGTTTTGGAAAGAGATGAAAGTCTGATGGTGCCAAGTCTGGGCTGTAAGGCGGATGATCCAGTACTTCCCAGTGAAAATTGTCCAGTTGCGTTTTTGTTCTTGCGGCAACGTGAGGCCGAGCGTTGTCGTGAAGCAGAACGACGCCGCTAGACAGTAGTCCCCGCCGGCGATTTTGAACAGCGCGCCTAAGCTTTAACAGTGTTTCACAATACCTCTCGGCATTTATTGTCATTCCTCTTGGCAAAAAGTCTATCAGAAGAATGCCTTTACGGACCCAAAACACCGTGGCCATGATTTTTCATGTTGAAGGTTCTTGTTTGAACTTCCGTGGGCGTGACGGGGAGTTTGAATGATGCCATTCACTGGATTGACGTTTTGTCTCTGGAGTGTAGTACGCAATCCACGTTTCATCTCCAGTCACAATGTGACTCAAGAAATTGTCACCATCCTTGTGGTAGCACTCCAAAAAGGACAAAGAATGTGTTATTCGCTTTTGTTTGTGTTCTTCTGTCAACATTTTTGGCACCCATCTCGCACACATTTTTTTGTAGTGAAGTTTGTCACTAACAATGTGATAAATTACCGACCTTGAAACTTGAGGGAATTTCTGATGAAGCTCGTCAATTGTGAAGCGCCTGTTTCGGCGGATTTCCTCATCAACGTTTTGTGTTAATTCTTCATTCATGACAGTTGGCCTTCCAGATCGTTCTTCATCATGAACATTTGTCCTCCCTTCATTGAAACGCCTACACCATTTACGCACATTACCATCATTCATTACACCTTCACCATAAACTTCAACAAGCTGCCGGTGAATTTCAGCAGGACGAACGTTTTTTGCATTCAAAAACCGAATAACGGCACGCACTTCACAATCGGCGGGATTACTGATAGACATGGCGACAAACTACGCAGTATAAACACACAACCAGCACTGGCAGAGACGTGAATCGTAATGGCGGTGTAGTGGAGGACCGGCCAAGAGTTGCTGACCTTGAACTGGCGTCACCTGACTGAATGTGCAGACACGATGCGCAATCGGTTTTTACTTAAAAAATGACCCTCGTACATAATCTTGATGGGAATATGATACTAAGAGTGATCGCCAATAATGAAATCTTTATAATAATCGCTCCAGATAAGTTGTTTTGTCCAAAATCTCCAAATAATATAACGTAGCTATAAATAAGCAATTGCCATTACCAAATATTTGTATAATTTGTCTACTTTCTATGGTATTCAACTATGCGGGTTTATCGATGCAACCTGATAAGTAATAAATCAAACGTTAAACACTTTAATGGTGCAAGTGGTGGGTTGCAGCAAACTGAGAAAACTTTTATAATCGTGAATAGTTCTAAAACTTACTACCGTTGAAAGTGAGATAGCGTTGCAAGTGTATGTCCGATCCATGCATCTCAAATTAAACATTTTAGATTTAATTTAAATGGAGTAGTGTTAAATAATCTACACAGCGAGAACTTCATTTTAAAAAAAGAATCATGTAAATCAGCCCAGCGGAACTCGCAAACGAACTGGAACAAAAATAAGCCTTGTGTTTTAAATATACTACTAGGGAAACCTCATCAAGACATGACGGTCAAAGCATTGAAGGATTTCCCTGTATACAACATTCGATGTGTGATTACAATCCTTTGGATTTTCATAGGTTATTATTTAAATAAACGCAACCAAGCATAACCAATTGAAAATTCTAAGCCTAGCACTCCTCTTTCTGACTTACCCCTCCATTGCCGGTTTATTCTACATAAATGCATACATACGGAAATTCTACCTTACGAAATGATAAGAATAAAAAAAATTGATCTTGTTTAAAACATTCTTGAAAACGTCTATTAGTACATATTTCAAAAACATGACATAAACATAGTTTTGGCAAATTTCCTGCCTTTTGTACAAACAATATGAAACTACTCTGAATAAGCTGTTTCCTCTCAAAGTTTTTTTATATATATAATGTACATAAGTTCATAAATGACCGTCCAAAGCATTCTAAATATTCATTTCATTTCATCATTTTAACGCGATTGGTTCTTGTACAATACTTTAAGTTCTATGGAAACGGCATAATAAATAAATACAACTGAGAAGAAGCAAAAAATTACTTTTTGCCGACACATGTAAATTGATACAAACTTGATTAATGTTCATCCATCATTTAAATGGGATATTATGAGAACCTGAGGATATAATATTTATCACCAGACCATCCTTACCACAAGGTAAAGATTATATACCTGAAGATAATTATCTGTGCATGCCACTGGTTGATAAGCAGGAAATCCTTCAAGAAAAATTTAAGGTAAGCTGCAAGAACTCGCATAATACAGTCCACTTTTATCTTTATTCACGCATTGTCAAAATACATAAGCAATTGCCATCAGCTATTATTTGTATAATTCATAATTTTCAACTATGCGGATTTTATCTACGCTTATTAATGACGAAAGTGGACGGCTGCGTCACCCTTTATATTTATAAGCGAAAAGTACTTACGAAACTGACCACAGTGGAAGGTGAGAGGGCTCCCATAGTGAATGTCCGATTCGCCCGTCTCAAATTAAACATTTTAGAGCTTGTCAAATTAAAAATATGAACATTAAAAAAATATATAAATTAAGTAGTGTTGACTAATCTACACAGCGAAAGCTTTAATTTAAAACAGAAACGCGTAAATCTCTGAAACGAACTGTAATAAAAATAAGCCTTGTGTTTTAAATATATAGATAGATGTTTTACTTTATACAGCTATATTTTTTGTAGGTAACAGTTAACAAATGTATTTTACACTGATTAGCAGATTAAAGCTAATTTTTTAATAAATAGTTGTGAAATAAAATTGTTTCTTTGTATTTAGTAGAATGACCACCGTACTTATGCAGGTACGCTGCTTCCATTATACGCGCCTGGCCACAGTATATATAACATACAGTAATGTGACTGTCGCAAATAATTTCTATCCACCATTACATGCTGGTGCGAGTCGGCAGTATGCAGACAGCAGTTCTGTTTCAAACACTCAACAGAACGTATCGAAATTATCAGAGCCGGCATGTAGTATTAGTGCCAGTAAACAACGCATAGTGTTAGTCGTTATGCCGCCAAAGGCTGTAAAAATACCTCGGAAAGAACTACAATTAGTTTTTTCAGGTTATTTTTTCCTACATACTATTATTTTTTAATAAATACGCTTGTAAAAACAATGCCGTATTTAAGAATTCACTTTTGTATATATTTACCAAAGCGTGCGTTAGGATTGTACTTTTTAGCATTTCGTTTGTCATTGTGTCTAATTTAATATGAATGAAAATAAATTTTATTATCAATTATTATTATTATAGTGTAAGGGCCGGTATTATAAAACTTTTTACTTCCTAGATAAAATTTACTTTGATAATTTAATTCATGTATAAAAAATCCCATAAGCCGCGATACATTTGTCACTTTGACATCGGATAAAGTTAGCCCTAACTTTGCATCTGGATAAAATGTGTTTAAACTTCCATGGCTAACTTTCTCGAACGTGATTATTGTTTTTAATAATTGTCATTTTCAAGTTAATAAATGTGTTCTTGACTTCTTCATAATTACCTAGTTATTCCTTTTTATTATTCATTAAATTATCTCATCGAATTACGCTCGAGGTTTTTTTCTCCGGGATAAAATTGATTTTTTAAACTCTAATTTGGTTTCTTTTTGGTAAACTGACTCTACAAACCACCAGATAAAAAAACTCGTCCTTCGGACTCGTTTTTTTATCGTAGGTGGTTTGTATCGTCAATTTACCAAGCAACCAAATTATCGTTAAAAAAATCAATTTTATCCGGACAAAAAAAGACCTCTCGTGTAATTACAGTCGATAGTAAATTAATTTATTCTGTCAATTTGCATATGAAATTGACAGAACAAATGAATTTACTCTCAAAGTAAATTTTATCTAGGAAGTAAAAAGTTTTATAATACCGGCCCTAAATTGATTTCATCTCCCCTATTTTGTACGTATGTGATTTCGGTGACCTAGATTCTCCATTTGTTTGTTGAACAGGTATTCAAATTGTATACAGCTATGCATTTGTTCGTAATTATTTCTAAATAAAATGAAATGACTATTGCAGCGCAAGAATATGGGATCATTCCATGCGAAATCGATCACTAAAATGGGTCGATCTCACGGATTTCGATGAAAATCAATTATGAGGTAGTAATCAACTAAAGAACATAACTTTCATTCATCAATTTGCTATATTACACAGAACTTCGGAAATATTCAACCTAAAAAAATTGTCAACACTGCTTGCACGTCTTTAAAGAAATATAAATATCTCGAAAAGTATTTATCCTAGAACAAACATTTTTTTTTTGCAAAATGGCAAGCTGGACATTTTAATAGTTTTTGCAGGAGAAATTTTTATGGAGCGCATTACAAGCAGTTGGTGCACCATAGCCCACGGCCGGCCGGTGCAATCCTATCGCTACCTTTTAGTTAGTAATAATACGATTCATATAATAATAGCGATCTGTCTTAACTAGTGTACATAAGATAAATGCATCTATGTGGATATGATTATACTGATTAGTTAATTACTAATTTAATTAGTATTTAAATCGGTTTCTTCGGGTGTGTTACATAAATAAAGATCCTAAAATATTATAATGCAATAGCTTATTTAATTTAAGTTTTATTAAACATCAGAACCTACAATAGAATTCGGAAAAAGCGTTTATCGGTGCAGCTTTTCCGGACTAAGTGTAAACTGTTTTTAAATTTAATATTAAAAACAACTCATTTTCTGGTTGGACGGAGAAAAAAATAGTAACAGCTTGATCTAGTAAACATCACTAATAAGGTTTGTAAACAAAAATGTATACTGATTCACTCTTGGCCAATAACACGTCTTAAATGATATTGCTCGACGGAAACCACGAGAAGGTGGTGAATCGCCTTCCGTCAGGAAAGGTTTAGGAAAGAGGATAAAGGAAAAATGGGAAAAATAGAAAGTCGAGGATAGGAAAGATGAATTTAAAGAGTTGCACGAATTACCTGAACAACGGAGCTTTCCTCTGAGGAAGAAAACGTTTTGGCTATAAGCTCTGTCTGAGATTGAGGTAAAAATCCATGAAACTTTCGTGTACCTATTACGGGTACAGCTAATTGAAATCTATTTGCTAGTTCGACAGTATGATTTGCGTGCTCTTCTTTGGTGCAGTATTCTATATTAAGGTTTTTTATATTCTCATTAGCCCATTGGAATAATTGTAAAGGATCTGTAATTTGATCAGTATGTGGTCTTTGCAGGCTCGCATGCTTGGCTAATCGTTTGATTGTACCCCCAAGTCCATCACATGGGCCCTTTCCATGGGAAGTAGCAAAAAAGTGCCATTCACCTTGTATTCCAAAATCTCTTTGGTGATAAACTAAATTTGCAAAATTGTACTTATTTTTGTACTGGGAAGCAGCTCCATCCGAAAAGTAAAACATCTTTTCAATTCCATTTTCAAATTTTGTTTTTACGAATGAAGTTAGCCGACATTGAAAAAGATGAACAGCACTTGTGTCATGCGTAAGGCAGTCAGAAATTATCACAAAATTTTCACTTTTGGTGTCATTATTACTGCGATGGTATATAGTAAAAGGGTGAATAGTCGCTTGTGTGTTAGTCCAGTGATAGCTTTGTACTTCATCCTGAATTACGAAAGAATAGTTTTCGGAAAAATCTGCGATTACTACTAATTCATCAATACCAAGATTTTCTTTTCTTTCTTTCAGAAAGTCGCTTTGCGTTCTGGCAATAAAATCATGCGTTTGAAGCTGCCGCAACTGTTGTAATAATCTATCAACATATTCATCGGGTGTACAAATGGATGTTCGCAAGGTACACCTATTCGTTTGTGTCCACTCTTTATATTCGATTTGAGTTATAAAATGTTCATCGAATAATTTTTCCATACGTAATTGTATGTCTTCAAATCCAGGACACAGACTGCAGTTTTGTAAATGACAAGACGTGGAAGGTGGTTGGCACATTACCATCGCTAGTATTCCCTTATAAGTTGTAGGAAAGGCGACTGTATCCGTTTCAAGTTCGCCTAGTTTTGCTGCCATTAACATCTTTTTGGGATTTTGGTGTATGACACATACACACACGGAATGAGTACCACTGGATCCTGCTAACACGCATTCTTTTGGCCGCAAAGACGCAAATTTAGAAAATCCTACTTTTTCCAGGGGATATTTTTCTTTGAAAGCCTCATACGTTTCTTTTAAATTGCACAAAACCAATCGCTTCTGTACGTGTATCCGACGATTTTCCTGCTTAACTGAGATAAAATCTTTTGCTCCAGGCATCATTCGGCTTATGCTATCATCTTTGTAAAAATCAACTACACGGGTTGCTGTAGCTGCTGATAAAGTCTGACCAGGTTTCAAATTGGGAGAAGAAAGTAATTCTTTTACTTTACGTAGATTTTTAGCCTTACGTGCCATATAAAAAGTTGTTCCGAATTCTTTTATTATTTTTCTTATTGACCAACTCTCTGGAAGTACTGTGAGAATTCGAACTTTTTTCACTGGAATCTGCCACGGACACGAACTTCTCCTTTAGGTCTTTTATGATAGTACCGCCGACCGTTTCTTCTTCCTCCGAACTATCACTACTATCTTCGAATAGCTTTCTCTTTAGCGCTTTCTGGATTTTATCAATCTTCTGACGCTTGTTTGGATCTCTGCTAAAATCTTCCTTTATTGGCGACTCTTTGATTATTGGAAGCACCTTATTAACAGCTGTTATAATCGTTTGCCTCTCAGTTTCTTGGTCAACAAATACAGCGGAAGTAGTTGATGTGGAAGATCCTTTATTTTCATTTGATGATGACGATGATGATCCTGGAATATCAATTTCAGATCCTCTTGATGTGCTAACATCAACATTTTCTAACTCCCTTTCGCCTGTTGTAGCTATATTCTTAAGTCGACATAGATTTAGTCGACAACTAGAACATATATATTCTCCTAAAACTAAGTTAATATCTTCACACAACGCACGTAACTGTCCAGGCACTTTTCTCACATTTTTTGTTACGCGATTATGACCTCGCTTCTTATGGGGGTTACAACAATAAAATTTTGGCATTATTGAAAACTCGTGATATGTAACTTCATGAAGTTCACAGAACAACAAAACGTTAACCTGCTGTTTTCTAAAAACCAAGTTTACATTTTGTTGTCGGTAAAGGGAAGTAAATAGTATAAAACCAATCAAAGATAGAATAAAAGACTAATTGTACTCTGTGTCAATGCCGTTATCGTCCTTTTTTCTAAAATTGCCTGTCGAATATTTATGACTCGAGATCCAAAGCTATATGTACCGTTATAACATAGTTTGAATGTTGAAAAATACTCTTCGTCAAACTCATTTGTAGAAATAGGTAAATGTTTTATTGTGCCTATTGTTCAAATAGGTTTTAAATGCTATTGTAGTAAAAGAGGACCGAGACAGGACATATCAATTTTTATACCATGCTACCAATAAAACTTCAGTACTTCATCATAAACATTTTAAGAGTTTATGAGATCATAAACATTAATTTACTATAGGTACCCTTTTAACGGAACAGTTGGAATTTATAATACGAAGCCGATCTGAAATACACAAGTAATTAACTAATCAATATAATCATATCCACATAAATGCATTTATCTTGTGTACACTAGGTAAGACATATCGCTATTATTATAGGGACCATGTTATTACTAACTAAAAGGTAGTGATAGGATTGCGCCGGCCGGTCGTGGGCTATGGTGCACCAACTGCTTGCAATGCGCTCCTTAAAAATTTCTCCTGCAAAAACTATTAAAATGTCCAGCTTGCCATTTTGCATTTAAATACAGAAATGGTCAAAGAATCTGTACAACTTTTTTCAGATTTTTAAAAATGTTACCACACCGATTGTTTTGCAATTTTAGAATATTTCGTTAAGAAAAAAATAGAAATACGTTTGGTAGCAAAAAATTATTAGGCCGTCCAAAAAGCCCGTTTTCTTGTGAGTAATTTATAAAAAAAATGTTTGTTCTAGGATAAATACTTTTCGAGATATTTATATTTCTTTAAAGACGTGCAAGCAGTGTTGACAATTTTTTTAGGTTGAATATTTCCGAAGTTCTGCGTAATATAGCAAATTGATGAATGAAAGTTATGTTCTTTAGTTGATTAGGTACTACCTCATAATTGATTTTCATCGAAATCCGTGAGATCGACCCATTTTAGTGATCGATTTCGCATGGAATGACCCTATGGTTAATGGCTTGAAAGAATAATGTAACTTTACTTGGTAATTAACGACGTAACAAGAAACAACTTTTCTAACTAAGTCACAGTATATATAACAATCAGTAGATTCACTTGCATGCTACACCATTCATTTTATTAATCCACCTTCGAATATCACGCCCATAAACGTAGTGAACCGACGTTTATCGGCCGGCATCGCCGGTAAATAAAACGCAGAGCCGCATTCAATAAAATGTCTCGAACAAATATATAAACAAAATCTCTTGTTATATAATTGTATAGTAAAATATGAAGTAGAATTATGTGTAGTGAACCATTTGATTGAAGTTGTTTTACTTATAGAATCTAATAAATAAAACGATAATCAATTTAGATAGTTAAAACATTTATTAAACTAAGTTAGAAGAGTTGTTTCTTGTTACATCGTTAATTAATTACCAAAAAAACTTTGCACTTCCGATGACGTCAACAGAGATCTATGTGCAATTGTACAGATAAACAGTTCCTCCATCAAATAACCCCATTTTTATACCGATTGATAATAATCCTTAAAATAGCTCGAGAAACCACTCTAGGATCCTCAAAGAGATATACTGACCAAAAGTAAATGGATTTCATCCAAAGTGGGATACCGTGTGTTGGTAGACACCCATATTTTAAGCAAATTGAAACAGTATACTACTTCAGAATTTGAACCCAAGAGAAAAAGGTTTAGAGGTAATGTGCATCAAGGTCAGTCCAACTAATTCTAAAGCAGCTAACATATTAAATCCGAGAGAAATATGAAGCCCAACTTTCCATGCAACCTCTCAGTATTTCGATTTTTAAGAATTGAAGCAACGATAGACCTGCTCTTCAGATATCAGGAAATGCGAAAAATTACCATTAACTCTAGCAGTGTCAAGAAGCATTAAGAAATATACGCTCCAAAACAAGAAACCGTCGTCTCTTCTTGGATCCCACTAATACCACAAGGTCACGGAACGTTACGTGTGATCCGAAGGGGAAGTTACTGTAAAACGAAAACTTTAGCTTTCCTTCCCGCCACTGCAAATTTCTTTGTATCTAATGTAAAAAAAGAAATGTAAGATTATTTTGTTTGATGGACGTTAATTAAATTGCCCTTTTGGTAGAGGTAATATAATGAAAGTCGTTTTATTCACCACTCCTTGAGTAATTTATTTATTACAATTCCACAATTAACAATCTAATCGCTGTTTTAGACCGCAACACAAGATTGAAGAGAAGTCGATTATTATTTGTACGGTTTACCGTTATTGGATAGTCCGTCGCTGATTGTGAGTAGTTTTAAGAGAGCTGTACAAAAATGAGTTGCGATGAAAGGAAAAAAAAATGAAAAGAAGTCTATGTGGAAAGAAGACGGGGCAAAACACGATGAATTACAATCCAGAATTTAGAATTCTGTCTATTTGCTTTACAACGAGACCAGAAATGCAAAATTAGAGTTTTAAAAGTAAGATTTATATTTTATAATTGAGAATTTAGAGACAGATTAAGTAACAATACTTCCAGTGCTGGTTTGCAATTTTTACTGTAATACGGCAAAAATGATAACTTGGTCAAGGTGATGTTCACATTGAAAATATCATTCTGAAGCTAATATTAATAAAAATATTTAATTTGTTTAAAGACTTATTGTTTTTATTTGCTTTTTGATCTTCAGTAATTGCCTTTTGAAACTCGTGGTTTTAGAAAGTCGATATCCAAACTAAGAATTTCATCGTAATGCCCTAGGAATAGTTTGCAGTAACACTTTTAATCGTTTGTAAAATTAAAAAAAATATATTTAAACTTTTTACTGCAATTGCATTTAAAGTTTATGAAACTTATTAAAATAAAACTAATAAAATCGACATTGCAAATCATATAACTAGAAACTATGCGTGAACACTTTTTTTGCAAACGAAAGTAACTGCTCTTAATTTAGTATAAAAGTGTGCGAGATTTTGCTTTATAGTATCAGTTTATAAATATCCATTGTTCAACTAGCATTTACAGCGGATCCAAAATGTTTATTAAAGTAAATTTTATCAAAATAATGATTGTCACTTCTTAATTAGAAATGAATACATTTACTTTTAGGGGACGATATTGGTACTTTCAGCAATTGCTATTTGCAATGCACATCCACAAGGAGGCCACAAAGACGAACACTACGGTGGTGCATCTTATGTCTCACAAACATTACATCACATTAACAATAACGGTCAAGGCAGCGTAGGTTCAGGTGCATCAGGAACAGGCTTAAATGTTCATGCTGGTTCAGTTGCGGTTGCGCCAATTGCATTTCATTCTGCTCCAGTTGCGGTTTCTCAAGGACACGATCATGAACACGTTGTAGACTATTACGTAAGTAATGTAATAATTAGTTTATAGAATGAATAACAAAATTTTCCATTTTAAGGCTTACCCTAAATATGAATTCAATTATGGAATTGCCGATCCTCACACTGGCGATCACCATAGCCAAAAAGAAGTTCGCGACGGCGATGTTGTTCACGGTGAATATTCACTCCACGAACCCGATGGCACAATCCGTATCGTAAAATATACAGCTGATCACAAAAATGGTTTCAATGCTGAAGTTATCAGAAAGGGCCATGCTGTTCATCCTGAAACCACACATAAAAGTACTTTCGTAGTACCTGTTCATGGTGGTGAACAAGCCGGTAATGGAGGAAACTCAGTTCAGGAACATTACTAGATACTAAATAGGACTTGTGTTATAATTTTGTTGTTTATTGTTTTGTTAATTTATCCTTTAAAATAAATTCCTACTGCGTTTCAAAATAAGTCTTACGTTTATGTCCAATGCATTTCGCTTTCCGTTTTCAAATTGTACAGTCCTCACGGCTTGAGTATGGTTCGACTTTAAAGGCGCACTCTTCATAAATAAGTAGCAAAAGTATCCCTTAAAGCGAAAGCAGTCAATTTTATTTGTTATCAGTGGAGTAACAGCTGTTTCTTAGCCTGAATCTTTTTAATCCATAGTTTGCTTATGATTTATGTAGCTATGAATCTTGACTTTCAATTGGATTACATCTAGACTAGCGCGTGCATGATGTAAAGGCGAAGTGTCGTTAAAGTATCATGAAGAGTCGACACTTCTGACATCATAATGGTTTCGACTCTCAAGTGTCGTGATACGCGGGTAGTGTCGAGAACCCATCACTAGTTTTCGCTCAATCTCGATCTGATTGTAGTTACAGAATTAATATTGCAAATAAGGTTTACAAACAACTCGATTTGAGCAGAAAATTGTCAAACTAAACGAGAGTAAAATAATTATTTGACTTCTTGGGGAGGCAAGATCTCATGTGTACACAATTACAAGAGCCTTCAAACGTTTTGCCCTTGTAGAGTAAGCGATTTTAATAACTATACGATGCAAAAAACAATAGTCCTACTCGAGTGGCCAGATACTAAAGCTAAGAAACTCGGTACGTTGTAATTTCGGACAAGCAATACTAACACTTTGGCCTGATGTGTCAAAAAGTATTTACACACTACTTCATAATGACGACCATTATTCAAAAAAAAGGTGGTCAAGTAAGGTGCCATTTTCGATATTTTTTGAGTCACTCAGAACAATGTGCATAGTAAAATAATTGTACCTCGAATTATTTTTAATGATTCTTATTTTTAGGCATTCTGGACCATTTTACAGCTTCTATCGTCGATAAATTATGCACTGTCCACTGCAATATAGTACTCAGTTTGGTTTACTCTTTCTAATTAGATTATTTAAGTTGAACCAAGTAAGAAAATTAAATTAACTAGCTCTAGCAAAAATCTCAATATCTCAGTTTGTCGGGGTTCAAAACTTGATTATTCATTCACACCTTTATATTTTTGATTTACATCAAATAAATTAAATTAATAGAGAAGAAAAAACTCAAACTGTGGCGTAAACTTCTAAAACTGTACTTCACTATCACTACACACACTTTTAATAATTCTGTTGAAAGAGTTATTAAAAGTGTGAGAGTGAAGTACAGTTTTATTAAATTGATAGGTTTATATATCTAAAATTAAGAGAAATATTAATTAAATTACATATTTTATTTAGCCTTCAGCTAAATTCAATTTATTTATATAAAAAAGTCAATTTAAAACTTCTAAATCTTTTTATCTTTGCTTCTTTAACGCTTTAAATATTTTTAAAACACAAACATGCACAATATTACCTTTTAATTTCCTGTTGTTACACAAATGTCACAATAGGGACACTAGTAACGTACGTAGAATCGCACTATAGATAAGATCATGTTACATGAGAATTGCTTAAGATAATAAAACTCACGATATCAAATTACAGTTTTTCTGCTAAGTCTATGTTATCTCTATGAGAACTTCTTTGGCATTTATTCTCTCATGACCATGAGAACTGTGTAGGCAGATAAGGTATAAATACCTCTGTTTTAATCTTAAGTCTTTAGTCTTTATTAAATATTCATTCAACACACAAGTCTTTATTAAGTATTCAACAAGTGTTTATCCTGAGTGAGTATTAAAACTAGATGTGGATTTTAAAATTGTCTTGCTAGTAAAAACATAAAGGCTCATTCGAGTTTTAATTAATTATTTTGCTTAATGTCATTTAAATGTGAATTCTAAAATTGTTCTGTTAAGTGTGTTAATTCAAATTTAATTAATTAAACTCGTCTTAAACTCGTTAAATAATAATTACAGACAAAGTAATATTAATATTTGTATTCTAAATGTTAAAAGAGATAAAGTTTTCTCTCGATTAAAAATAATAAAATATATTCTACGACTGCAAACGAAATATATAAATGTGTTTTATTATATTCAATAAATAAAGTTTTAAAAAAAGCTTCGGCCACAGAATATAATCAAAACTCACTATCATTATGTCTTTTGTGTTGCTGCATACTCGGTTCTCTAACCACAAACAACAACTTTAATTTCCTTTGTTATACCATCTTCTAATTCTAATAAAAGTGATGCAATGGTGGTTTCAGTATGAAATATGCTACAGGTAAGACGTTCTACGTTGTGTTATGTTAAAGTACAAACATTATTGGTTTATTCCATTTTTTTCTTTGCAGGTTTATTCGGAAGTAAAACACATTGCTTAACATCTTTTATTAAAAAAATAAAAAAACTTCACTTTCAGAAAAATCTTTTTATGTAGCACACTTTTTATGTGGATTCTCTTTACATTTTTACATGGATTAGCCATATGTTTGTTGATCACCTGTTTAGTATATCACCATAACAAACTCCCTTTCGTGGTAAGTACTAGATCATTAATTAATCATTGTACAAAAATTAAACAAGTTCTGCTTAAAAGGCGGCTAATCCTTTAAAATCCTAATGATAGATTATTATTGATCTTATTAATAAATAACTATAAACCAAACTATGAAACGAGAAGAAGGATCCATGATTTCGGACAAACTGAAACGGTTTAAAAGTCTTTTGGGAAGCATTACAGTAGTAAGTAAATAGCGGTTCAAGCCCAAATCTCCCCATGTTATTCTTATGGGATTTTCGTTATACTAAGCAGGACACTTTTAGTGAGGTTATGTGTGCCAAAACTTGTTGTCCTTCCCGCTAGATGTCAGCGTGGGGGTGGGGTTGAGTGTGTTGGCGGGAAAAATGTGAATGTAATGCTTGTTCGTGATTGGTCGGAACTCGTTTGCCGGGTAAAAGAGGTTGTCGCATGTGTCGCTAGATCTCGCAGTGGTCGTGTTTAGGCGGGAAAAAGAGTAAAAGTGATGCTTCGTCGTGGTTGGTCAAGCCGGGGCATTGGCGCAAAAAAGGGGTTGTTGCTGTGTCACACTTGGCGCAAGATGTTGCCGTGCGTGTGAATGCGGTCGGGCGGTCCCGGTTAATTTGATAAATTTGTCGGGGCGTTACGTGGCGGGGTGGGGGGTGTGCCAGTGGGCGGTGGACCAGTGGGGCGTTGAAACGAGTTAATTTGAAACGGGTTTTACGCGCGACCTCAATCGAGGGGGTAGGGGTGGACTAGTGCTCTAGCCCCCCTAGGGAAAACTAGTGTAGTATAACGAATTCCTCGTCACCGGTAGGAGGAGGAGGTGTGGTGGATGGAACTATTAAAGTTTTGTTAATTTCAAATAATGTATTTGCCCCCTTGTCATAATATTGATGGTTGTATTAATAATTTTTAGATTGTTTACTTACTTTACTTTGTAGATAATTGTATGTAAAAATAAATAAATAAAACATTACTCTATTTTACTACATCATCATCGTCATCTTTTATTTCTTTCATAGTTAAGTACACATAAATAATACAATAATTATAGGTAATAATAATAATAATAATAATAAAAAAGAAATTCTGTTTGTTTGGTTAATTTGTCATTTTGAGACAGTGCGTAATATATTTGATTTACATTATTAATAGCACACCGACAATAATTGAGAATATGTGAAAAACATGGTGGTTTCCAGTGGCGTAGAGGAGCCATCTTTTCAAGGAACTCTTCTTCGGACATCCAATCATCCAAGTCTATCACCGGCAACGTCGTGTGATTTCGCAGGTAATCGGATTTAATTTTACCCTTGCAATATATGGCGTTGTCTCGCGACGTGACGACACTTAAGATTTTATCGATTTCTCGCAAATCCGTATTACCGAAGGACCATCGCAATCCGGGATGATATCTGGTGAGCCAGTTGACGGTGGTCTGTTGCGAAAATGTCAATTCATGAAATGGACACGGCGGTTTAAAGACATAATGAGCTGTTCGTTCTCCGTCAGTAATGGCCATTTCTTTCGGAACAAAATGGGGTGCTTCGAAGCCCTGCAAATCTATTATTATCATCGTTTACAGGGTGGTAACGGTGCTCGTAACTGGTTCGTACGATACTATGGTGTCGTGAAGTAATAGAACGTACGCGTACGTGTTGTTAGCGAACGCTGTGCTCGCTTCGATCTCAATTTTAATACTAACCGTTCCCGCCTTTACACTCTCGTCCTGTATCGATAGATCGATGACGTAGAGCGGGGATTTAAGAAATTCACTGTAACTCATGATAGGGTGGGGAAAATGGGGGTTGTTTCCGTAGTAGGATGACTGAAAGTCGCAGTAATTTCTGTACGCCTCCGTAAATAAGTTTTTATTAAAGTCCAAGTTCATGCGTCTATTGGGGTGAGCCACCGAATCGATATAGACCGTGATATTTTTTATGTTGGCGTGATTGAAGGTGCTCGCGTTTTCTTAAGCAATATTTTTCTTGTTCACTTGAAATCCCACAATTACATGATGAGGTCTCTCGAATGCTTTCACGGATCCCAATTCTATAACATCCTCGCGTCCGCTGAGTAACCCGGGTATGATGTTAAGGGTTCTTTTTCGGAAAGGGATCGTGATGAATTTGCCCTTGTCGATTTTGTTTAGGAGTCGTAACTTGGCGGCATCGATCAACCTGAAGTGGGCACTCGCCATTCTATTTTGCTGAGGCTAATGTTCCCATCGCTTTCTGCGCTTTGAATACAATTTAAGTCTGTACGAGCACGAACCAAACTTAACTGCATTTTGGACGATACGATTAACTTATTGTAGTCCTCTGCTATTCCAAACCACAAAGATAAGGGTATAAGGCATGAGAATTTCTAGTCCGTACTCTCGATGGAAATGGGAAGAGTAAAGGGATCGGTACCCCATCCGGCGATCTCGAGCGATATAATGGTGTCCTTGTTGTAAGCTGCAAGACCCCTCATGGTGGAGGTAATTCCCGGTCTTCGTATAGACTCGATCATGGTATCGTTCAGACTTAATTTGACCTCTTCGAACAGATGGGAAATAGCGTTGTTGACTAGATTACATTGTTTTGTGGGGTCCGCAACTTCAAGTTGTCCTTCCACATAAAGGAAACTCTCATAAATGCTGACGAGCGAATCTCGTTGTTCCACCGTTATGGTGACTTCATCGCTAGATTTGAAGTTTTCCGCTCGAGTCGGGGGCGTATGGGTGATCCATTTCTGTTCGATAATATCCTCATCGAGTCGGATGTCGTCGAATATGTTTAATTTTTCACTGCTCATCACTTTCTTTCAAAACTGTAAATCCGAGAGATTTCAAAAAGTGGACGTCTTGAGGTTTTAATCGTTTAACGTTCGAACGATTAGTGACGCGTAGAGCGCGAGCCGCTCTTTTATAATGGGATATTATGTCCTCATTCATCTCCGTTTTTCTCATTACCATATTATTATTACCAGTAGTAGTAGTAGTAGTAGTAGTGAAGTCTAACCCCATTTTTTCTCTCGCTCTTTCTTTTTAAGCTCCAATCGTATAGTAGCGTCTTCGTGTCCGAAATTTAATCGTTCTCCGTTTTGATTCGTGAGTAATAACGTAATATTATCTGTTTGATCCGCAACTACTACTGGGAGATATATTACGTTTGTAGGTTTTTCGTTCACTTGTTCCCCCGGCTCCACGTCCAGCGCGAATTCGTATATTGTATGTACCGGGGTGTCGTTATAATGTGCGCCTCCAGTTATATTACAATTTATTCGTATACTACTGGCCGGAGATATTTTAACGGGTAAATCCGATTCGTGTAATACGTCCGCTTCTAAAACTTTGGGGGAGAAGCCGAGCATGCGTCCGATAGAGTCGTCGGGGCGAACATCAATGACATATTTACTTTAATTTTACACTTTAAAGTGTTTGTATTCGGTTGCAGAGAAAATAGTTCTTCCTGCTTGAGAGTTTCATTATTGGTCTGCGTCAATTTTTTCGATATGTACTCATTCAACGAATTTATTTCATATGCCCCCTCCGCTAGTAGCTGTTTGTTTTTTTATCGCCCGGTTTGCGCCAATAGATCTTATTATTGCCTGGAAAGATGTTTCGGAGAGCGTTGTAGGTCCAGTAACCTATTAGTCCTAACGTGTACTCGTAGTCGGCATTTAAGGCAACCGGCGGATAATAGTTAGTACTCAGGTAACTGCCTGTACCCGTTAAAGTGAACGTCTCGGACATGATTAAACGAGGACGCCACATACCCTCTTTTTATTTCCTCAGAAATTGCAAACACAGATGTCCGCAGTTGTAGGAATTGTAATTTTGATATCGTTCCGTGTTATAGGTCATGTTTCCGGCATCTTTACCGAAATAGTTTACAAGTTCTCGCGGCGGCTTTAAATTTCCAAATCCGTCAAAATATTCAATCAAGTTGTTACGTTTCCTGTATGCTACCCAATGCGTCTCTTTCCCCATTGTCGAATCCAAATTGACTATTCCACTTTCGTTCTTCCAAGGTCGCGAAGGTAATCCATCGCGCATAAATACGCCCCGAAAATGGGGTATTTTTGTTGGCTTTTTTCGTAAATAGAGCTCTCTGCTGCCGCTTTTAGGTTTCTTGCTCAAGTACAAGCCGAGGCCCGATTTACTCGGCGACCGGTGTTTTATAATCATATTTTCACCTTTTCCGATCGCTATACCCTCCATCCTCCTATTATGATCCTTCATTTCCGCCAATTGATCTTTAGCGGATTTTACGTCTTTCACGGCTTTAACCACCTGAGATACGCCCCCGGCCAGCAAGCCAAGCGCAGCGAGTCCTCAAAAAATGGCCGGCAATAAGGGAAGTAAACCACCTTGTTTTACCGCCCTACCTGGAATAGGAATTACTCGAGGTTGTCTCACACATCTTCTACCCCCTGCTTTTTTAACGGCTCTTCTCGCCGCACCCACAGCTATTTTCGCAGCTTTCGCGATAGTTTCCGCTTGAGCACCTTTTACGGCGTTAAGTCAGGTTTTCACGATCTTACTGAAAGCGACTTTTGATTGTTTATTACCGCCGCCGCCGCCTCTTCCAAGCCCCATTCCAAGTTTTCTTTTAGCTTTCATGACGTTGGTCACGAGCCAAGCGTTTGCTTTCTCCGAAACACTGGAATCCTTTGCTTTAACCCGCTTCTAGGCTTCTTGTTCGAGAACTGTGTCCGCAAGATGTCTCGATTTCACGTCCTGATGACTCGAATAAGCGATATCGTGCTCCTTACAAGCGGCGTCCAAGGGATTTACGCCGGGATCTCCGCGTGCTAACCTTTGTCGCAATCGTGTACCGGGACCGCAGAATTGATAGCCCGGAAGGTGTAGTTCGACGGGTAGTTTATCTATAAGCTTGTTTAAGACACCTCCGCCTTCGTGCACGATCATTTGAACAAATAACTTCGTATCATGCGTACAAGCTTATTTATAGCATAATCTCCATTTTATATTACTTGGCGGATATAGCGGAAAAAAGAATGAAAATCGTGCGACAACGTGAAAGGTTAACCGTACGCGATTTGGAAAAGAAGCTGCTCATGGACTCTGGGGCAAAAGTTGATGGTGCTAAGCATAGCAGTTTATTCCCATCCTCCATCAGGTGCTTGATAGTGCGCTCCTCCGGTTCCGGCAAATCAAATGCGATGCTCTCCATGTTGGTGGAGCCCAAAGGGTTGAAGTCCGCCAATATTTATATTTATTCCCGGTCTCTTCATCAACCGAAGTATAAGTTTTTGAAAGAAGCGCTGAAGCGTGTAAAAGGCATGGGGTATTTTACTTTTAGCTAAAACGAGTCCGTCATGATGCCCGATGAAGCGCGCCCTAACTCGATTTTCGTGTTTGACGACGTCAGCATGGACAATCAGGATCCGATGCGTCATTTCTTCAGCATGGGACGACATCACGGTATAGACAGTTTCTATCTCTGTCAGTCTTACACGAAAATTCCTAAACATCTGCTACGCGATAACGCGAACATGTTATTGATTTTTAAACAGGACGACTTAAACATGCGTCACGTTTACGAAGATCATGCGAGCATCGATATGTCTTTTAATAAATTTCGGGACATGTGCACTCGGTGCTGGAAAGACAGTCGCTACGGATTTCTAATGATCAACAAGGATTATGACGTCAACAACGGTCGTTACAGAATAAATTTCGACGGTTTTAGGCCCTAACCGCTATAAATACGAAGTAATTTAGCTAACTCATCTAGTCGAACTAAAGTAGCGATCGATATTGTAACCTTATTATGGGGGACAACATCGCAGCCGATAAACTTCGTAAAAAAGCATTAATTCAAGTTTGCTAATGATATACGAAGGAAATTTAAAGCCTTACAATCGGGCGCGCAACTTAAAGAAATCGCTTATGCTAAAACGCACAAACCCCTTCTGGATCCTATAGAAGACATCGCTCGCTCCCTGAAAACCATTAACAAAAAAGGAAAAACAAGCGCTCCGATGAAAATGCCGTTGGCCTGGTCCACACCCGTTTTTAGCACAGTAGCGGCTACTCCAAGTACTTCCTCTCCTAGATCAAAATTGCTTACAAAAATGCGCACATCGTTTTCTCCTAGATCAAAATTGCTTAAAAAAATACGCACATCGTTCAAGTTGAAGGGTGAAGAAGGGGCGGAAGACGAAGAAGAAAAAGTGGAAGAAGAAGACGAAGAAGAAGAAGGCGACGAAGCAGGGGGGGTGAACAAAAGGGTAGAGTCTGGTAACGAGGATATATATCCGGTATGGGAAAATGTGTCAACGCGAGACTTTTTAGAACAATATCACCCGGTACCTAGGAAATATCTTTCTCTTATGCTGCGAAACGATCGAAGCATAGATAAATCCCCGTACGGTGTTAAGTATGACGTTAATTTTGGATAAATGGAATTTTGGAGATTCCTTCCTCGACGTTGGAAATAGAGAGAAATATTTTAAAGTCAAAGGAGTTAGGTATGATGGAACGCATGGGTTGTATAAACTTCTAGTTCTAAAACGACCCGCTAACTATACAAGGCAAGACGTTTTGAAATTACATAAGTATACTTCGTGCCACCAATGTCGATAAAATACCGCTATGGAAACGTTATGTTGGCTATAAATATACGGAGATCATTAAACCGATCATTGAATCAATAGAAGAAGCAGAATTGAGTGAAACAACGGGCAAAGGTGTACTTTCCAGTATGAAGCGTGTCAATGATAATCCCATCGAATATGTGTATTGGGATACGCCCTCAGAGCTCGTTCAACGTTTAAGATTGCTCATTGCTTCCCAGAATGCCGGAAATTCCAATGTTCAAAATGAAATTGCGAGTATTGTTGAGGAATTGCGAGAAGATGGTTATATAGCTTGAACATGAGTAAAAATTAATTCATTTTCACGATGCCCGTGGTTCACGATGCCCGTGGATAAATTTGGACGGGTGGTTCATCGAAGTTATTCTTCTTCGGGAGGTAAACAACAACAACGTCCTTTGTTCCCATTAACAAGCACCGGCGGGTTTAACATCGAACAACGACGACTTTCGAATATAGGCTATCCTTTGGAAGAAAACGATGCAGTGCCGTTAAAACGATTAACTGAAGAAGTAAGAACCTGGGAGCGTAGAGAAAAATTCTACACCGACAAAATAGACCCGTTGTTAGTGCAAATCAATAACGAGATAAATCAGTTACAGCCAATTATCGAAGCTAAAAAACAGGGGCAATTACTCACTCAGCAGGAATTGATCGATTTAATGAAAGCAGAAAGGCAACGTTTCGAAACGTTTTATGTTTCACTTGTCAATCCCCTTGCCGAAAATTTCAACAAAACCATTGCGCAATTGTCTGAACGCGTGGGTGCGTTAGAAAGTTATCATAAAAACCAAAAAACGTAAAATATTTAAAATACTAGTACTATTATGAGCGATGTAAAGAGAGCAATCGTTAATGAGATCCACAGGCAGGCTAGAATAAATTTCCCCAGACGTTCGGCAACCGTTCTAGGGTTCAATGACCTCTGGGAAAGCGATATAGCAGTCTTTAACTCTTATGCCCATTACAACAAATAGTGGTAATAGACGCTTTTTCTAAATATGTGTGGGTGAAGCCTCTAAAATCTAAAAGCGGAAAGGAAGTAGCCGATGCTATGCGGAGCATATTAGATGAAAACTTGCGAAAACCGAATAACTTGGCCACTGACTTCGGAGGTGAATATTTTAACACTCATTTCAAGAAATTAATGTCGGAACATTCCATCAACCAGTATTCAACGTTTTCCACTAAGAAAGCATTTTTTGCGGAAAGGGTGATTAGGACACTTAAATCTAATCTCTACAAGGAGTTCAGTTTCAACGGGAATTATAAATGGTTGGATATACTGTAAGATGTTGTCGATAAGTATAACAGCACAGTTCATCGGTCAATTGGTCTAGCCCTCAACAGTATGACATTTCGCACGCCTTTAAATCGTTCGAACGATGATGATGATGATGACGGGGTCCCTCCAAAACCTAAATTTAAAGTAAACGATATGGTTCGAATTTCTAAGTACAGAGGGGTTTTTTCGAAAGGTTATCACCCCCAGTTCAGCACTGAATTATTTCGCATAAGCAGGGTGCAATCAACTAGACCGACAACATATTTGTTAGAAGATGTGAGAGGTGGCCCAATCAAGGGCTGCTTCTATGAACCGGAATTGATGAAGACTAAACACCCAAAAAGCTTTTTAATTGAACGTGTATTACGGTCAAAAAATGATCAATTATATGTGAAATGGTTGGGCTTCGATAACACACACAATAGCTGGATCAAGGGAAGTGATTTATTATAAAAAAATAGTCTGTTTATGTATATACTTTATTTACAATATAATAATTAGAAAATATATGTACAAATAATAGTCTACTTTTCTATATATACTGTGATTTTATTTACAATAAAATAATTACAAAATATCTTCTTCTTCTTCATCTATTTTAAAATGGCCCCATGGAAGGGTATCAATTTTATTTCCGACCAATCACGAACAAGCATTACATTCACCTTTTTCCCGCCAACACACACAACCCCACTCCCACGCTGACATCTAGCGGGAAGGACGACAAGTTTTGGCACACATAACCTCACTAAAAGTGTCCTGCTTAGTATAACGAAAATCCCATAAGAATAACATGGGGAGATTTGGGCTTGAACCGCTATTTACTTACTACATTACTACACATATTTTGTTCTCAGGGTATATAATTGCTTATCTATGCTTAAAATATATAAACTATGTTGTAACGAATTTACTTTGTATTGCTTAATTATGTTGGGTGTAAGAGTGAAAAAGCTTATCATCCAAAGCGATCTATAGCCGTTCGGATAAGTCGCCGACACAAACAAGAGCGTGCGTCCTTTTTCCAAGCGTTTATTTGACGAGCGCCGCTCCGTTTTACACCTACCATTTTTTCCACGCTCCGAAAGCACTTATATAAAGAGAGTGCGCAAGCCGATTTGTTTAGTTCCTTCCCGAAACCTCCTGGACCAACCAACCAGATGACCCAGAAAGACGAGCCAAGCAGCCAACCGCCCGACAGACAGGGAATATAAGAGTAATATGTCCTTTTACCGTTGCTCGGATTCCCATTTCCGCCCCGATCTCATCCTCCAATCTCTCCGTTTTCAGAGACCTCTTAATGCATGGCCTGGGAGCCTCATTCTAATCCTCTCTACTTTGCCCTGACACTCCTTTTACCCGGCCCCGTATGTCGATACCCCTTGCAAGCTTGCTTGTTACCTTGTTGCTGTGGCTATCCAGTGCTTTACTCTTTACTTGATGATTGTATAGTAAACATAGGTGTGGTTAGCATCTTGAAAGGTACTGTTATGATATTCATTCATAAAAACAGTCATTACATACATATTACTTCAAGAAGGCATTGGATGCTAAGTGATTGCCATAGTTACAAGAATAAATAAGAAGTAATAAAAGATATCTTAAATGAACACGTTTTTTATTAACTCCAAGATTAAATATAACTTCTGGTAAACACCTACCGTTATAACTGGTGACCTTTCGACGATAAGTAATCAACAAGAAGAATCGAATACATCAGGAGATCTGAATCAAGCTATAGTGTGTCCTGCTTCCAACACGTGCTAGTCGGTTCCTCTGCATACAACTAACAGCACTTAGTTCTGCATCAACCAACTACGGCATCTACAATTGGATTGACTGGACAATCGCTAGCTTATCGATTCTGAACCAATATCGGAATATATACCTTTTTTTAATCAAGATAAGTATAACTTAATTCAATTTCATATTAAATATGGCTGCTCATATTCCATTTCCGACATTTGACAATTCAAATATAGAATCCTAGTTAACTTTATTAGACCGTTATTTTATTCATCTCAATATAAACGATGAACGCATACGATATGATATTCTAACCTTGAACTTGCCAAATGATATTATAACTAAACACCAAGATCTCATAGTAAACGTACCTCGCAGACAACCGTATTCTGTTTTGAAAAATGCCATAAAAAATTTTCATGTAGGCTCACGCCTTTCGCGAATTTCAAAACTACTGGATAGTTTGACATTCAGTGGCAAAGTCAAGGAATTGGTGGCTGACATTAGAACACTGTCAAAGGACTTGAACTTTGACGATGAAATTCTCAAAGATTTTCTAATAGCGAAATTACCAAACCATTTAAAAATTCAAGCAATAAATTTATTGCATTTACCTATGTCAGATCTTGTAGAAAGACTTGATATGATCAACGAATTACACGAGACTCTAAAACCTGATCATTACATACAAATTTACAACATAAGATTGACCAACTAAACGATCAAATACAAAACCTTTCTGGCAAACTAAGTCATATTCAAAATGTTTGCACGTCAATCCCTCGTGTTTCAACAAATTATATACCACGAGTTAATACTGCTACTAATGCTGACTGCTCAAAGGTATCTTTTCTTTTGGTACATGTTCAGCCTTTTTTTACCCGATGTGTCATGTAATGATATTCATTCATAAAAACAGTCATTACATACATATTACCTCAAAAAGGCATTGGATGCTAAGTGATTGCCATAGTTACAAGAATAAATAAGAAGTAATAAAAGATATCTTAAATGAACACGTTTTTTATTAACTCCAAGATTAAATATAACTTCTGGTAAACACCTACCGTTATAGTACTATAGCCTACAGAATCACAAAGACTACTTTTATATATATAAATACCAAACCTACCAAAATATAGCTGTGCTGGAAGTATCAGCTTAACCTAAATAACACTACTTTAGTTTTTGCCGGCTAACCCCAATAAGTCGGAGAGGGGCGGGGTAATACAAGATATACAAGATAAAAAAACAAGCGCCACTTCGTTTTAAAACAATTCTTATTATTAAAGCTTCAAACTTCTTAGATAAAAGGAAATAGATCTTTTACTAACATATAGACAACTTCCACAATTTTGGTCGTACGGTGCATATACACTTATAGGTGACAAGTTGGAAAGCAAATATTAAAACCACACAATAAATAAATAGAAATAAATAAAACACAAACATGTAGTGAAATGTAAACTTTCTAAGTAGGGCTTTATTGTTTAAGGCAAATTGTAAACGGTAATTATACTGATTAAGGATTTTAATGTCTAGTAAAATTGACAGAATGGTGATTTGTATCACAGCTGGTTGTAAATCTTAAAAACTACCCTATGACAATTCCACTACTCGAGATGCATGAGATAAAACTAACATGCATGAATAAATAAATTATATAAACGTTTTATAAATATATAGACAAAAAGATAAAATGACACAATATATATACATACAATTTCAAACAAACATCCCACCATTCGATGACCCACGGAAGATATAATACGGTTTAAAAGCCTTGCTTAGGGTTTTTCGTTTCACCCTCCGGTATAATCTTGTTACATACAACCCTGCACATATGTATGCAGGTACGAACCCAAAAGGGAAGACCTTCAAATTGAACCCAACCCAAAGTAAACGGGGCAAGATCAGGAAAAAACGACGAGCAACAAAACCCAAAAGAAAAAAAAAAGGAAAAAAGACCTTTCGATAAACTGAAAGGTCTTTTATTACACGATTCCTTCAAGGTGATAGGGAAAATGTTACCTAGAATAGAAAAAGATTTTAATGAGATTTTAGCACATGGTGGAAAATAAAAAAAGGTTTATCTAAATGGTTAACATTAGAACCTAGTCCGTCTAATTGACGATTGATCACATATAAACAATCAAATGATCATTTAGCTGGATGTGAGATTTTCTCCGCTAAAGCGAATTATATCCAACCAATTTTCTATTTCATCTCACATTCAACATCTAATGCCAGTCCACCATTTTGTTATATCAACTGCATCATTGAGAATGCTCTTGACAGCGCTGGCGCGAACTTAACGATCAAGAGAAGAAAGGGAAAACCAGTGACAACCAAACTAATGGAGAAGCTTGGTTTTAAATAGTGACCGTCAATCAATGGGTTGTGAACTTCAACGTTATAGTACCGCGAACTCGAGTAGACGTGCTATTCTTGCGGCCACTGTACATCCGCCTCTTGGCGAATGTAACAGTGAGTACTCTTGTACTCCGTCAGTTTGTGTAGTGTTAACCGGTGGGTCGATAAAACCTAGTACTAGGAAGCAGCCTCCTTCCCTCCCTCCAGCCTAGTGCACTCCATTCCCGGTGTTCCTTACTCCTGTTAGTGGACCAGGGTAAGGACGCCGATGCGTCACCAAGTGAACCGTCACCCTCCATCTTTTCCGAGGCAGTCGTTAGACAGCATGACTGGTAACTCTTTTCAATAATCGAGGGGCTCGGAAGAACTTAAGCTAAGATCACACACGGCTACTTTTGCTGCAGTGCAGCATAAAAAACAGCGCAGCACACGTGAATCCTAGTGTGAACTCCCCTGCAACCTTAAAAGTAGCGTATGCAAGTCGGTTGCATGCAGTATTTGTTTGCTGCGCGCAGTCCAAAAAGTAGCCGCGTGTGAATGGAATTTTTAAGAGTTGCGATGGCTGCAAAAAATATATATTTGGTTGAAACTTTTGCAGCGGCTGCGCCTGCAGTATCAATCTACTTCTGATGTGACGAGTGTGTTTGTTTTTTATTAATGGTGACACCTTTCTCAATAATGCAAAAATTACTTTGTTATGCATTTTTCTAAACGTAATTACGTTGTAAAGAACTTTTTGTAGTTGGAATTTGGTTAGTGCAACAGAAAATAGATAAAGGTTATCCTTTTAGCATGTGGATCTTGAAATTTCATTTTTATAACAAATAGTACCTATAGCGAAATATTTTAACGCAAAGTGGAATCATTTTAATCAGATTTGCTTTCATTTATTTAAAGAATTAAATAAAATTTCAAAAACAAACACCCTCCTTCAACAGAGCAGATCATTTCCTCCTTTCAGAAAAATGTCAGTATTTGTTTTTAACTTTAAAGATGTCCCTGATTTTGTAACAAATTTAAGTCTGTATTAATGCATCCCCTTAATAAGAGAACAGCTAATAAACTGTTGCAGGTAGCTTTGTTTTGTTATTATAATTACACCCATATTGGACACACATTAATGTTTCTTATTAATTCAAACTTGTTAAAAACCAACAAGCACAAGACGAAACACCAAAGAATCATAAAATATAATAATAATAAAATACTGCACCTATGCTGCAGCTGTTGGTTGCACGCTGGAAAAGCGTGTTGTGTGTAAACACTTTTGTGTGTGTGAATTTTGTTTTGTCGGTTTTCTAAGATCTTGATTTATTAGTTTATAGTTTCCAGAAATAAAAAAAAAGTTGAGTTTATTTTATTTCATTCATAAAATTCAATTCAATTTTTAAGAATCTTCAATCAATATCATCACGGTGTTTATGACCCCGGTCTCTATTCAACCATCAACTCATTAACACAGCTAACACTCAACAGCATTCCCGTCCTACATTTACCCAATAAAATATACAAAAACAAATTACAAAGAATTAAACCATTTGTAGATTATTTAACTAATGGGCACAAATAACACAAAAAGATTCAAAGCGACAAAAGAAGAAAAATAGTAAAAGAAAAGATAAGGAGTTATAAATTAAAAAAACGAAGAAATTAGAAAGAGGTGTCAGGTAACTGAAAATAAGAAATTTAAAGAACAAAATGAAGAAAAAAGGAATAGAAGAAGAATGGGAAAAATTTAAAGAAAATGTGCTAGAGTCGGCCAAAAAGTTCAGTGAAATTATCAAAAATAGTAAAGGCAAATGAAAAGAACGGAATGGTGGAATAAAGAAGTGAAAAGAATTATAAAATACCTAAGTACAAAACAGACTGAACATTGTGAAAAAACAAAGAAAAGAGAAAAGAGCCAAAAGTCGCAAGCAGAGAAGAAAAAAGAAACTCATGGGAAAAATTCGGACTGAAAATGAAAGATAACTACAAAGAAAATCAAATGATATTTTATGGAACGATTAAGCAATTAAGAAAAAAAAAGAATATAATATAGTGTGTATAAAGAAGGAAAGATAATTACTGATGAGACCAAAATAATGAACAGATGGAGACAGGCACTTCAAGAAGTTAACAGAAGATACGACAAGCGTCGAGAAGAAGAAGAAAAGAATATAGAAGAAAGTGAAGATGTTGAAGAAATCAAGAAAGAAGAAGTAATGAGTGTAATAAAACAATAAAAATATGAAAAGTACCAGGAACTGACAACATTACATCTGAAAAGATAAAGTACTTAGGAGAAGAAGGAATATACAAACTTACAGAAATACTAAATGAGGCAATACAAAAGAAAGAGATACCAAAAGATTGGAATACAGCAATAACTCTTGCAATTTACAAAAACGGAGATAAGCGAGACTGCGATAACTACCGCGGAATAACGTTATCAAGCATCCCAGGAAAGATTTTAGCGCGTATAATAGAAGAAAGAATAAGAAGAAATATAGGAAATACAATAGAAGAAACACAGTGTGGAATTAGGGAAGGAAGAAGCACGATAGACCTAATAGTATTTATAATCAGACAGAATAGTGAAAAACAATAACTTTTTTTTTTAATTTACAGAAAACCAGATCAACATATAACATGTTATACATGGCTGTGTTAAACGAGCATTGAAATATATGTATTGGTGGGCATTAATTACTGTGGAGGTATGTAGCTCCTTGAAGTTGGGGTGTGTTAATCTAGTTTATTCAACCGTGTAGGAACAATGGGTATTGGTTATCGTCATTCCAAATACAAATCTTGAGGTAGGCGTCTTTTAAGTCTGACGTGAATATTTCTTCTCCCTAGCTGTTGGACTATGGTGTTATCTGTAGTATTCAGTTTTGTAAGAAGATTTTTAGTTAAATTGCGAATACATTCTTCAATCTGCATTATTCCGAGTTCGTAGTGTATTTGGTGATTTCTCATATACCATGGCGCATTAATAACGATTCTAAGTACCTTGTTTTGAAATTTTGGAAGTTTGTTTATGTTGGTTCTGGAGGTCGTACACCATACGGGGCATGCATACGTTAGGATTGATCTTAGAAGTGTTTTGTATAACAGTATGCCACATTCGTGTCGTAGGGATGATTTACGATTTAAGAGAGGATATAACTGCTTTAGCCTGGAGTAGGCAGTATTTAGTTTATTATTAACGTGGAAGCTCCAGGTTAAACGAGTGTCAAGATGCACGCCCAGGTACTTGATGGCTTCTTTAGAGTCGTTCCAAGGAACATCCATACCAGAGAGCTGTAGATTAGGGTGATCCTTTATGCGTTTCAGGGTGAAGATCTTTGCTGCACATTTCGTGGAGTTTAAGGATATACACCATTTCGTAAACCAATTACTAATAATGTCACAAACGGAAATATTTACACTTAAATATTTTATTCAAAACTCAACTTCTCTTCCGTTTGTACAATATATAGCAGGCAAGGCCACGCTCAGTTGCCCACGCTAGTTCAGCAGCTGCGGACTCGCCACCGACAACTTGGTGCCACCTGCAAGGTCTTTTCAGAAGCGCGCTCGCTTCGCCCACCATTACGTCCGTTGGCATGCAATATCTACGCCTACTGACTCCGTATATGCGAGGCAACCTACGCGATGTGCATGCAGGTGCACATTCCTTCAAGAGAATTCTCCAACACTTCCTCACAGCTGCAGATTTGTGCCAGGCACCGGCAGCGCGCATGCAATCTACGATTCTAATTACTTCCTCGATCAGCAGTATATAACCAGCTTGCTTGAGCTATTCAAACCAGTCAGTGTCCATGGCTTGAACACAACAAGCAAGCTGGTGAGTACTCTTTTAATTATGTAATGCTTAGTGCCTAGTTGAGTGGGCGGCGCTTAATCGCCCACTCTATAATTTGCCCATTCCTTTTCATCATTTTTCGTAACATTAACATCATGCAATTTTCATCCTGTGATAATTTCTGCTCTAAAATCAGCGTTTCCTCCCCTTCTTCGTCTTCGAGTCCTTCTATGATCATATCAACGAATGGAAATTCTTCTGCCATTTTTATTTTCCTTTGTTGCTTCTTTTTACAAAAATTTTTTATCCTCTTTTCTTTTTCTTAAAAAATATTGCATATATTCTTGGGTGACGTCATATAACCTAACCCTTACCTGTTTTCCTATCGTATCTATCCCTATTCAATAAACAAACACCTTTTCCCTTTTGTAATTCTACATAAATATTTTATATTCTCAACAAAAGAAATCTAAATATTTTATCATTTGTCCTATAAATCCCAAAATTTATTTTAAATTCAACAAACAAATTCCTTTAAACTCTTATCTACCAGACCAGAAATTCCTAAAAACATTATAAAGTCAATTTTGTTTTTAACTATTAATTCCTCTCTTTTCAACATTGTTGCATTAATTAGACAACTCAACAAAATGTAGCTAAAAATGTTGTGTATTCAAACAATAAGCTCTACGTCGCAAGTCAAAAATGTTGTATCATCAAAAGTCCCAAGTTACAAGTGACAAAATGTTGCCTTGCCCAACCACGTTGGAGTCAACAATGTTTAATGCCCAACCACGTTGGAGTCAAAAATGTTTAATGCCCAACCACGTTGCATTCACCAAAAATTTTATTTAAATTTATTAGCCCTACCACGTTGGGACGCCAAAAAAAATGTCGAGTTGCCAAAAATGTTACATTGCCCAACCACGTTGGAGCGCCAAAAATGTTGAATTATTTGATTATACAATCAAACCAACTATTATCATTAGATTAATAATGATGAAAAAGCATAATTATCAATAAAAACAAATCATTAGACAAAGTAAGACTAATACTCTGATATCCCCTGTATATTAAAAATTATGAAATAATAAAAAAAACAATGTTGGGCGCCAGCTAAGCTTATCTTAGCACGAGACTGATACTCACAGGGTCTTTTAAAATTATCAAGGTTCAAAAATACGCAACTTTGCAACACCTCAAAATTCAGAAATAAATTTTCATCAAATAACAAATGAAACAAAGAAATTCGTATACAGTGCAGTTTTGTGTTACAATATATCTGCGTTGCCTTTACACGAATTTTAATGGAGTAAGTATTATAATAAAATAATTATCTATTGTTACTGTTTATTGCAGATTAATCTATGTTCAAATTTTGATTGCAAATGTTCACAATTAATTTCTTACCGCCACCAAAACGCTGAACTGATATCGGCTTCCTCCCATGCTATAGCAGTTGAATGGTGCCAGATGACGGACCGCTTTTCCCCGGGTGTCGAGACGCACGCCAAAGATGTTGAACGAGAAGCTAATAATCCAATAGTAAGTGTACTTGGATAAACTGTTTTTATAAAACTGTGTTTTTATTATTTTATAAATAATTATTTTCTTTTGTTTCAGGTAGGAACAATAATTACTTCTCAGGATTTTTATATTTCTTGATGTAAATAATGCACTACTGATAGAACCAAATTAACATTTATTATACACACATTTGTAAATGACCTTTTTACAACTTTAAAAGCAATAAATTTCTTAAATCAGTGTGATTTTTCTTAACTTGAGCATACAAAATAAAGAAACTGTTGATGTCCAACATAATCAGTTTTTGATTATTTTAAAAAAATATCCCCGGAACCTTTTCCTTTGAACAAAAAAAAACAACTCCGCACTTTATCTTTCTTCAAAACACTTTCGTTTAAACAATACACTGAATACCCTTCTTGCTATCTTAACTAATAATTTTCCTTTTTAATCAACTATTTTTAATACAATAATCTTCTTTACATACTTTTAAATCATAATTAACACTTTTGAATTCATTTCTAACAACAATTAAAATAATACATTTGATTTTGCGTGTGTACACTCAACGACGTGCACATGCTTGGCTTTCAAAAAACATACTGCCGCCACGACTGGCTCAAAAACAACTGACTAACAATTTTATTTCTTACAAGGTAAAGGCACACTTTAAAGTTTTGAAGAATTTTAAACACTTTTCCTTAACAAAATTATCATCAAATCCACTCTTATACGATTTACTCATTAAATTCTAGCATAAATTAAAATTAAACAAAATGTCCTGCAGAGCTTAGTATTATCGTAATCACCAAAGTGATAATATTTTAAACAAAATAAAAGTTTCTTGCTTTAAATAGCTTAGCCTAATTTTACCTTTAAATTCGAAAAATGTATTTAAATAAAATTTATGCATGATACGAGGACCGTTCAATAAATAAATGGTACTCAAAATATTTTCTTACTTTATGTATCTAGAAACGAAATTACTCGCTGTAATTAATTTAAAATAAAGCAATATGACACAGTTTGATCATATAATGTTTATTAATTTTGACTAAATCCCATTTACGACAAAATAATACAACAATATATATATATATATATATATATATATATATATATATATATACACATTAGGCGGCATTACCAAGCCTAAAACAGAGTGTTCTCCTATCTATACGAAGCCCGGCACCAACTTACGCAGCCCGGTTCTGGGCTTCGTAAATTTTATGTGTATAATAGTGTTTTCTTGATTAAGCATCATCAGGAGATGCGGAATCTCGATTTTCGAAATGGCGGGTAAAGACCGTCATATATCTCAAAATACACACGTTTAGTTCAAGGGAAATAAATATAGGGGGCCAACGATCGGTGTTGTATATATACTGTAGACATCAAACTGACCTTACGCGCGATGCAAATTACACGCATTATACGAGTCCCAGCGATCTGGCAATGGGGCTTGAAAGTCAAGTGTTTGGATTATTGATTTTTCTATAACTTTACACATTTTTATACCATAAGAGTGGTTAACGTATGTAGGGGACTGGTTCCCGCGCAAATTCGTTTCCTGCATATTTGTACATTTGCACACATTTAATATTGATTTTTGTAACAAACTTGTATTTTCTTTAAAATTATTTCCTAAGTTTCCGTTTCTTCATGAAAATGTTTAATTTATTATTATATTAATTTGGTAGTTTGTATAGCTATTTATTATAAAAACAAAACCCACACTATAGTATTTGTAGTTGCAGATAGGGAATTTTTAAAATTTCTAATTATACATTTTCTATTTTCGTTGATTTTTTGGTGATATTAGGTACATATTTTATTTCTTGAACAATATCTCTCATAAAATAGGGTGATGTAGGCTTTTTGTAAGAATTCTACAATAATTAGTTATAATTAGCTACGTAGATTTTTCGCTGTAATTAACTTTTTAAATAATAAAGTGAAGATTGAAATGTTTTTATTTGAAAAAAATACCTGATAATTTATGAAAATTGGTAAATGGGTAATTATGAAATAAAATTGAAGAAACTACACGCAATTTGTTTCAAAGATTGATTACAAAATAATGGGTCATGTGAATAAAATGTAAGGTGTTTTTACTATTAATAAAAGATAACAGTTATGATTTTTAATTATTAAGAATAAAATAGATGTATGTATAGTAAAATAAAAGCTTTTGCCACATCTTATTCGCATTAATTACATTTTAGATTTCAGATCATGTTCTACATGCGTGATTAAATGAATATTAAGTTACCTAGGAAATCGCCTTTTGATGATTTTTTTAAATTGTAGGTAATCGACTATATTTCAAAGTCTAAATGTTAGATTTGTCCGCTAATGCCCTGTTTAATTGTTGTTAACAAATTTTTATTTTTTCCATAAGGGGCTAATTAATAATTAAATATTTTTTATTATAATTGAATAAAGTTGGCTACTTATAGGTTTTTAGGGTCGTAGATTACGAATCCGTGGTCCAAATTGGTTCAAAGTGCAAAATGGTGGCTATAAAATGGCCGCCGGTGTCAAAGCTTAATATTTGAAATTTCGTATGAAAAATCGTACCAGGGGGTTTTTAAAGTAGCAAATTGTGCTGTTAAGCTAAAAACTGACCCAGATGCAAAATGCTTGTCACAAAATGGCCACCGAAACTAAATATGAATAAAATTCAAAATGTTTAATCTCTACCACAAGTTTGTTTAAGATGGATTAATATAGTAGTTACAATTTTAAGATTGTTGCAATTATTATTTAGTTAAAAGTCAAATTGATGGAATGGAATTCCATAATTTAACCAGATTCCGTTTAAGTCTGAAACTTTAGTTATCGTCAGATTTAAATAAAGAATATTGTATTATTATTTACTTGTGTTTCTTGTGTAAAGCACTGTTAGTTTCTTCATCTACTTCTGGCAACGTAAAAAAAGAATGTGCTCTTTAATTTTTGAAAACTGATTAGTAAGCTTTTTTTTGGAAGACTAAATTCTTTTTTACGTGCTCTTACTAGTTGCGACACTTTATCAGCTTTTTTCGGCAAAGGGAAAAATAGATTTTTCTCTTTGCCCCTAAAAAAAAACTTTTTGAATGCAAAACTGTTTCTTCTTATTATTATTTTGAAAAGCATTCTTCATCAGAGAAATTTTCATCTAAATCTTCTTTTTCATTAATGTTTCCTACGTTTGGATATTTTCAAAGATTTGAAGATTTCAGTTTTGTTTTCGACTATGCTTCAAAATTGGCTATAAGTGGATTCGAAGATGCCAAACATAAGTTGAGAATTTTCTCATTAGTTTCTTATCTGGAAGATTTGCATGGATGACCTGTTCTAAATTAACTAATCAGCTTTATTTATTTCTTCTAAATAGCTTGAAATCTTTTTTCTCGCTTCTTCGCTAACTGTTCATCTGTATCTTTTTGATGGACCAGTATTTTATGCCTCGAAGGTTAGTTAGAGTACCATAAACATTTTCTGCAGTTTCCTTGGTTGAATGGTCTTGAGCTTTTCAACATTTATTTCATATCAACATGCAACTGTTTGCATAATATCAAATCTATTAATAAATTATCTCTGTCTTAATTTCTGTAATTTCTGCAGAAGTCGCAAGCGCTTTGAAAAAGCACCTGGCAGTATTACTGTCGTTGGTACTATGTCTCTCAATAGCAGTAGAATTGACATTAAATAATGTCATGTTTTATGTTATTATTTATAATAATAATTACCCAATAATAGTATATTATATACCAAGGTTGTGAAGAGTTTTTTCTAGAGCCGAGCATTATTAGATCCCGAGATGCGCAGCATCGAGGGATATAAGATGAGAGGCTCTAGAAAACACTTCACAACCGTGGTGTATATATTATTTTTTTCACTACTAGTACTTTTATTCCTTTTATTCTTCTCACATAAAAAACGTACTATCGCGATCACGGATTTTTTCCTGGATGCCAGTGTATAATGGGATGAATTTTTGCCCCGTGTTACACTAAAATCTGGATTATTGACTAGTAGTCAATAATAAAAAATTATTTACCACTAGGCAAGAAGGCTAACTTCACAAGGTGACAACAGACTAGATAATAGTATGTTTTAAAGCTAGTAGTGAAAAAAACATGTTATTTAAATAATTAATTTATTAACGTGTTCGATTTACTAATGTCAAACTAGTACAATGTTTGTTTATCTATCTGTAACTAGATCCCTGTATTACATCTCTCTTTTACTAATAAAATATGTTAATATCAGTGGATTGATTATCAATAGATTAATTTTAAGGTGTTTATTTCATTTACAATAATACAAAATTACATTGTGACATTTCTTAATGGAAACTTCTTTGACATACAATTTGTATATTTTTGTTGCTATGTCAACACATTTCCTGTCAAGTTTACCAACATAAAAACATAATATTTGAGAATATTTAACACCCTCCCTCAAACTTGACAGAATTAACTTAATCGTAACATTTTAACTAGATTAACAAATTTCACATGACATAACGATTTGGTAAAAATATCTGCTAACTGATCACGTGTATTAATATAGATTACCTTTACAATACCTTTAACTATCAAATCTAATACAAAATTAAACTTAACATCAATATGTTTACATCTTTTGTTATTTTCAAAATTTTGAAGAAGTTTAATAGTACTTTGATTATCTTCAAACAAAGTAAATGGTAATGTATAATTAATCTGTAAATCATCTAGCAAATTCTTCAAATATAAGAGTTCACAACTAGCCATACATACAGCTACAAATTCCGATTCAGTACTGGACAAAGCCACAACTGATTGTTTCTTTGAACTCCAAGATACAAGATTATCAAACAACTTAAAACAGTATCCACTAATAGATTTTCGATCAGTTGTTTCATTTGCCCAATCTGCATCAGCATACCCAATTAAATTTTTATCAGATGAATGGAAAGTTAATTTTAACTCTATTGTAAACTTTAAATATTTCAATACTCTTAATAAATGCTTAAAATGTACATCTGTTGCACAATCTTGAAATCTGCCAAAATAACTTACACAATAGCAGATATCTGGTCTTGTGCCCATCATATACATCAGTGAATCTAAAAGTTCTTTATAAGGTAGTTTTGTTTTTAAATTTTCGTCGCAGTTTTTTTCCAGAATTAAATTATTTTCAATAGGTGTTTTAAAACTCTTACAATCTTTTACATTAAATCTTTTTACTAAATTCTTAATTGCTGATACTTGATCGATAGTTATAGTTTTGTGTTTAGAATCCCTACTAATTTTTATTCCTAAGAAATTGTTAACATGGTCTAACTTTTTCATTTTAAAAGTTTCACACAATTTTAATCTTACATAGTCTGCAAAATCTTTATTATTAAATGCTAACAAAATATCATCCACACATAACAGTAACGTAACAGTAAATAGCATTGTATATTCTGTTTAAGAAAAGTGAACAAACAGTAATCAGATTTTGACCGTTTGAAATTCAAACTTAACATAAAATTATTAAATCTTTCGTTCCACACTTTAGGAGCTTGTTTTAAACCATAGATAGCTTTATTTAATAATCATACTTTGTTTTTATCATTTTCATTAATCTCTAAACCCTCGGGAATCTTCATATGAACTTTTTCTTTTATAACACCATTTAAGAAAGCATTTTTAAGATCTAATTGTTCCAAATGTAAATTCTGATTCATACAAATTGATAATAAAATTCTTAATGTTGACAACCTTGCCACTGGTGCATGAATTTGAGAAAAATCACTAACATCCTGTTCGAAACCTCTAGCAACCAATCTTGCTTTATAAATTAATTTCCCTTCTTCGTTCTCTTTTACTCTAAATACCCATCTATTGCTTATGATTTCTTCATCACACGGTTTATCGACTAATTCCCATGTCTGATTATCTTGTAAAGCATCTAACTCATCTTCAATAGCTTTTTCCCAGTGACCCCATTTTAAGCTTCTCTTTGCTTCTGCATATGACTTAGGAACATCACAAAAGTTACTTAATAATGCTAGACAACCAAAATCAACTTCATAATCCTGAAGATGTAAGGGTAACTTTCTATTTCGTGTTGGTCTTGCTTCATCACTTTTAATTTCAGGTATTTCAACTTCTGAATCTACTTTTTCTTCTTGAACTTCATTTTCCTCATCATTTTCACTTTCATACAGTTCATTTTCTTTTTGATTACTTTTCACCATACAGAAATTATCTTCATAAAAAATTACGTTTCTACTGTGAATAATCTTATTTTCCTCTTCATTTAGTAGCCTATTACACCTGTTTCGCATAATGGTAACCGTTATTTTGTAACCTTTGTAGACGATTATTCAAGGTTCATAATGGTATATGTAATACAATCTAAAGATAAAGTTTTTCAATGTTTCAAACATTATGAAACCAAGGTAACAGCATTATTCTGTGGTAGAAAAGTATCAAAAGTCAGATGTGATAACGGGAGGGAATATTGCTCAAAACTATTTACTGATTTTTGTACAGATAAAGGCATTCAAATTTCGTATACTCCACCATATACTCCTCAATTAAACGGTGTTGCAGAAAGGATGAATCAAACTTTAATGGATAAAGCAAGAGCAATGATTATGCAAGCCGGTATGAGTAAAATTTATTGGGAAGAAGCAGTTCTCACTGCTGCTTATATAACAAATCGAACACAGTCTGTTTTAATTAAAAATAAAACCCGTTATGAATTATGGTTAAAAAGAAAGCCAAATGTGGCCAATATGCGTATTTTTGGTTGTATAGCTTATGCACGAATACCTGATTCACTTAGAACAAAATTAGATGATAAAGGAGTAAAATGTAGATTTATAGGATATGCAGAAAATGGTTATAGGTTACTAAATGAAGAGGAAAATAAGATTATTCACAGTAGAAACGTAATTTTTGATGAAGATAATTCTGTCAAGTTTGAGGGAGGGTGTTAAATATTCTCAAATATTATGTTTTTATGTTGGTAAACTTGACAGGAAATGTGTTGACATAGCAACAAAAATAAACAAATATAATGTCAAAGAAGTTCCCATTAAGAAATGTCACAATGTAATTTTGTATTATTGTAAATGAAATAAACACCTTAAAATTAATCTATTGATAATCCATCCACTGATATTAACGCAGTGGAAGCGTGCTGGGCCCATAACCAATGTTAATATCAGTGGATTGATTATCAATAGATTAATTTTAAGGTGTTTATTTCATTTACAATAATACAAAATTACATTGTGACATTTCTTAATGGAAACTTCTTTGACATACAATTTGTATATTTTTGTTGCTATGTCAACACATTTCCTGTCAAGTTTACCAACATAAAAACATAATATTTGAGAATATTTAACAAAATAAATAAATTACACATCATTCATTTAACAAATAACATATATCAATCACAACACATCAACTAATTCTGCAGTTATAAATTCAGTCTGTTTGGTTTCTTAATTACTCTACCATATCTTGATATAAGTATATTGTTGTTGAAGAAATTGATCATTCGTTGCTTGTGCTTTTGGTTCTTGATTTGACACACTACTGTCAACTGCTTAACATCATCGCCATGATTTATTTATTGTAGCTCTGGGTGATTTCTTTTGATGAACCATGAATTTCTTCGATATTGTGTACCATCTGGTGTTTGTACAATAGGGTGGTCCAACAAAAAAGCAAAGTCGGAAATCCTATGCTCTCACCCCCTAGGATTATTGTATATCGAAAAAAGAAGTACCCCTATTTTTTATTTTGAAATCGAACGATGTTTAGGGGTGCCTCAAAGCCCTTAAAGTTTCCCATGTATTTTATATGAGAAAAAAAAACACGTTTTCGTAGATTTGGCATAGAATCCTAGAAAATCAATATTTTTCAACCGGACTACTGTGTTTCTCTTCAGAAATGTTTAGAGAATGACATCCAATAATTTATTTGTTAAATTTTTTATATTAACTATTTTTTACAGACCCGCAAAAAACCCCATAAATGAAAGAAACAGAAAAATCGTTAAAAAATATTTATTACTATTTTTTAATATAAAATATTTTGATAAATAAATTATTGGATGTCATTTTCTGAACATTTCTGAAGAGAAACAGAGTAGTCCCATTGAAAAATATTGATTTTCTAAAATTTTATACCAAACCTATGAAAGAGTTTTTTTTCCCATATAAAATACATTGGAACCTTTAAGGGCTTTGAGGCACCCCTAAACATCGTCCGATTTCAAAATAAAAAATAGGGGTACTTTTTTTTTTCGATATACAATAATCCTAGGGGGTGAGAACATAAGATTTCCGACTTTGCTTTTTTTGTTGGACCACCCTATTGTACAATCCACGAGCTTGGTTCTTCTGCCTTCTTTACAACTGTTGCAGGAGTCCATTCCTTGTGTCTCTTTCTAATTAATACTTTTTCATCATTTTAAAATTCTGGTAAATTTGCTTTTGCTCTATCTGCACATTTCTTCTCTTTTAGTTTAATATTTTTCAACTTTTCAGAAACATTTTTAACTGTTTCAGGTAATAATAACTTTGTATTAATGGGAATGAACGTTTTAGTTCTTCGACCCATTAATCTTTGCATTGGAGAACCTATGGTGTCTCTTGGTGTGTTTCTGTGATGTAAAAGGGCTAACTGGATATCTGAACCTTCTTCTATACATTTATCTAGTATCGATCTTGCTTCTTGTACATATCGCTCTGCTAAACCATTCGGTCTGGGAAACTGTGGACTGGAAACTCTATGTTCAAACCTCCATCTTCTAGCAAATTCTTTAAATTCTTCAGATACATATTGTTTTCCTCCATCTGTACGAAGAATATCAGGTATTCCAAATGTAGCAAACCAACATCTAAATGCTCGAGTTATTGACCTGCTGGTTAAGCTTGATAATTGCACGAAGTCAAAATAACCTGAATAGCTATCTGCCATTAGCAAGTATTCCTTGTCCTTCAAATGATAAATATCAGAAGCGAATATTTGCCATGGCCGTTCTGGATACTCTTGAAGTAAAATTTTTTCTTTAGGATTCTGCAGTTTTGCACCAATTTAATAATGTCTACAGACATTCTTGGCCAAAATACGCAAAATCTCTGGCCAATCAGAGAGTACCAGTGATACCTTTGTGACTAAAGTGACAACATTTGAGAACAACTTCTTGTAGTCTCGGAGGTATCATTATTTTATCATTTTTGAATATGATATCTTCATAAGTTGCTAGTTCGTGCCTGTAAGACCAGTATTTTCTTAGAGAAGCCGGAACTTCGCTTATTCTGTCGGGCCATCCTACAAGTATTTGCTGTTTTAATTCCACCAATTCTATATCTGTATTTGTCTCTTGTTTTAACTGCTGCAATCTCGTTTTACTCATTGGTATTATTACACATGTCTCAAATGAGTTTTCATCCTCGTCATCATGAACATTTTTTGCGCAGTCTCTGCTCAGTATATCAGCTATGTACAACATGGTTCCTTTTTTGTACACAATTGTGGGATATGGCAGTATTTCAAATAGTAGTAGTCTAGTAGACTCTGTAGTCTGGGAGGCGCTTCAGTTAATGGCTTCCTGAATATGGTTTCTAACGGCTTATGATCTGATTCTACTATCAGATTTTTGTTTCCCCATATATAAACAGGAAATTTCTTGCAAGCCAGTAATATGGCCAATGCTTCTTTTTCAATTTGACTATAATTGATCTGCGTTTTGGTTAAAGATTTGGAGTAATAAGCTATTGGGTGACCATTCTGAATTAATGCCCCACCATATGCAGTAAAATAAAATAAAATAGGTAAATTTGGGTTAAAATTACCAAGTACTGGAGGGTTTTTTAATATTTCTTTTAATTTACAGAATGCTTCTTTTTGTTCATTCTCCCATCTCCATTCATCATCTTTTTCTAACGGCACTCTAAGTGGAGCTAATAATTCTGATAAGTTCTTAAAAGAACTTAGATAAATAAGTAATTAATCCAAGAAAGCGTTGAAGTTCCTTGACGTAACTATCTGAGAACGATAGTTCGGAAACATATGTCTAGCTAGTTTACCCGTAACGGAACCAGACTTAATGCGCAATCACAAATCACAGAGACATGAGGGCACTAGACCAGTCCAATTCTGAACGAGAGTCACAGATGCCTCGCCTGACATTTTTTCTATCGTTAGGTAAAGTTGGGGCACGCTACTTATTATGCAATAGTAGTCTAACACGATGCAAAGCTAAAAACTAATAGCAAAATTTACGCACCAAGCGCCAAAGCAAAAAAGCTGTAGAATTAAGAAACGCCAAAATTGTCAACCCTGTTTATGTGGTGTATGCATGCTATTCTTCTATTGGCGTTTTGCATTCGTAAGGTAAAAAGCAATTCCTGAGAAACCCGGTTTGAGTTAAATTCATGAGGCAGGTATGGGTTGGCTGCATGGCGTACGAATGAATTTCGAAACAACAACATTTGACCTGATTGGAAACAACCAACATCAGATTCGTAATCTTCATACCAAAAAGTTCTAGAAAAGCTATATGAAAATCTGAAAATTTCTTCTGTGCGTACCGTGTTATTTTTTATCATTTGTTTTATATTTTGCCAGTGTAAAATATGTATTACATCAGGATCCTTATGTTGTTCAAAAAAATTTAATGACACGCCTATGGCTTCAGCAGTTTGTCCATAAAGTACTTTCTTCATGTTTAAATCATCATCACCATCACTTAGAATTTCTTGATCTACTTGAGAGGTGTCGCGTAGAATTTCCCCTTCCTCCATTATTGCATCTCCTGTCAGTACTTGGTAACCTTGTTTTTTACGATCACAATGCATTTAAGCTTCAATGTCGGACTCTTCTATCTCTTTCATATCCTCGCTCTGATTTGCCAAACTACCAATACCTTTAGAACAAATCACGTCTTCAGTAACATCTTCGCCTTTAACTTCTTTTCCATTATTCATAATTGTAAAAAACGTTTTCTCGATTGTCAGTTGTTTAACATTGATCCATGCAATAGCGAAAGCAAAAATTGCATCTTTGATATTAGAGAACTTTCAAAATAGCATCATATCAAATGTTTCCAAGAAATTAATCGAAACGGTACGTCTGTAAAATCTCTTAGGTGTTTCTTATATATTCTTGGTCCGTTGGTTGAGTGATAGCAGTTACATTAGGTGAAAGAAATAGAACAAAGTTGTTCTCATCTGCAGATCTTAACACTGTCTCATTTGAATGCGAAGGCTGGCTGTTTTACACGAGAGAATTCCTTAAAAAAGCTGTCCGAACTGTAGGATTAATGCTTACTAAATAGTAGTAGTTTAGAAATAACAATGGAATAATGTTAGTAACCTGCATGTAAACAAGTTGGAAAATAAATAATATCGGGCAGTAACCGGGTAATTTATTTCTGCAATCTTCTACAGAATTGATTTTCTTGTTGGAAAATGTTCGTAGGTGTCCCCTGAATGTAACGTCTAGTTGGCGGGACGGGAGAGATGAACGTTAGCAGCCATCTTGGAAAACACGTTTTATCAAATATCTCGTGACTGTGCATCGTGCCACAAAAATAGTAAAAAAATCGTTTTCGTAGATAATAACATTTTTTACAACTTTTATTTGAAACTTTTTTCTGTATAGTGCATAAGTTTATATTTATAGCGCGCCAAACTTTTTTCAATATGGTTATTGCTAAATATATAGTTAACGGTTGATGATAAATTTGTAGAACACAAAATTTCCGATAAAATTTATTTGAAGTTTTTTTCTATAAAATTGATACTTTAAGACTTATAACGCTGTAAATGCCGAGTTTACGCACAATAGCCACGAAATTATACACTATATATTAAATCATGCGCCTCTCAATGCGTCCATTAACTCTCTTCGCTAAAAATGCTTCGCAAATTTGGCGAGTAACACCAAACTAAACCTCTCACTTCTACCTCCAACCCAAGATACGGCACGTTACCATTCTTTTAGAACCTACCACCAGGTTCAAACTTGGCTTGGATTTTACCATGATCCTGAAGAATGGGATTGGAAGCGGACTACAAATGGACTTCAACCAATTCGAACTACTATGGCTCCAGCACCCTGAAGTTTGCTGAAAATAATATCTTGCAAATGCACAACAAATTGCGGGGCTGCCTGTGTATGCCGAAAAGCTGGCTTAAAATGTTCCATTATTTGTTCGAATTGTGGTGGATGCACATGTGCCAGATACATTGGAAACCATCGAAGACGAAGTCGATGAAAATGAAATTTTCGATTCACCTCCTACGGATATATCGGTGGCAGAAAACAAGGATGTGGAAGACGATGAGTGACTTCCTTCATCATCGAAACAGATGAGACTTATGACGTAAAATAACTTGCCACTTTTTGTATAAATAAATGTTTTAATCCGTTTTTTATTTCAAAAAATTAATTTGCATTCTTTGAACTCTGTTATCCTTTTCTCCACCTTTCCCTTCTCATGATTATTATTATCATCATGATTATTATTATTTTTTATGATGTACGTGATGTACGTGACAAACTATTATATCTTGCTACATTGACAGTTTTTTATGATAATACGTTCTACCCATGCAATTTAAGAAAGATGTATAAATTATGAGTACTTCTTGGCACTATTTATAAGATTAATACATTACATTCACTACACACTACACAGTACTGTCATTTTTCTGAACACTTTTCGCCGTTTTATGTGTTATGAAATGTTTACCGTGTACTATGACCAACATTACCACTGATAATTCACGCGGTGCAATAGTTTACCAAGCTATAGCTCTTAAAGTATCAATTTTATAGAAAAAAGACTTCAAATAAATTCTATAAGAAATTTTGTGTTCTACAAATTTGGTTATTACCATTTTTAATGTATCATCAACCGTTAACTATATATTTAGCAATAACCATGTTGGAGAAAGTTTGGCGCGCTTTAAATATAAAGCTATGCACTATACAGAAAAAAGTTTGTAATAAAAGTTGTAGAAAATGTTATTGTCTACGAAAACATTTCATTGCATTATGAACCTACTTTTTTGCTCTTGCTCTTGGACTAATAATTTAAAAGTCATATCATAATTCTTTATGAAGTATTAAATAGCAACTTAGAGGTACACTGCCGCCCATTTGAAAGTACACGATAGACCCGATTTACCTCGGTTATGTTTTCTATAACTTACTCTAAGCTGATAAATTATTTTAAACAAGTATTTGAAAATAATAATAATAAACCTTTCATTCCGCTGCAGCTGTTATAAACACAGCCCATGGAATCCTGACTTACACGATGTCATTTTGGAATATTACATATAAAGAGTCGTGCACTTTCAAATGGGCGGCACTGTACATGGTTAGTGAATAACATAACACGAACTGGGCACCTATCTGTCAGTCTTCCCTTAGTTCCTCTGTCAGTTTGTGGATTTGTTTAGGTCGTTCTTTTTGGGGAAACGGATTTACAAGATGAAACCTTTACTGATTGAAAGCTCATATCATAATAAATTAATCTAAATCCGAAAGTCATCAAAACTTGGAACGGACAAAAAGGCAATACTGTCAAAAATTTAGACTATTCCACCGTCTCATGTAACGGGATTTTGCTTCAAAAGCTGACAAAATGTCGAAAGAATTAAACGGCTAAACTAGCGGTCTCTAATAGGTATCTCAGACATGTATTCACATGTTTTCAGCTCAGTAAGGTTTGCAAAACACCCAGTTCATTCATTTTTTCTTAAAATGTTTGCCAGTGAATCACAGTTACTTGTTTATTGTTTGATACACAGATTCACGATTTTTTCCCACATGGTTTACAGTTTTAAAAACAAAGAAAATATGAAGCAATGTGCTTTTTCAAAGCGCTTGCGACTTCTGCAGAAATTACAGAAATTAAGTCAGAGATAATTTATTAATAGATTTGATATTATGCAAACAGTTGTATGTGGATATGAAATAAATGTTGAAAAGTTCAAGACCATTCAACCATAAAAGCTGCAGAAAATGTTTTAGTAAAATGTACCTCGGTACTCTAACTAACCTTCGAGGCATGCTGGTAAATCAAAAAGATACAGATGAACGGCTAGCGAAGAAGCGAGAAAAAAGATTTCAAGCTATTTAGAAGAAATAAATAAAGTTGATTAGTTAATTTAGAAGAGGTCATCCATGCAAATCTTCCAGAGAAGAAACTAATGAGAAAATTCTCAACTTATTTTTGGCATCTTCGAATCCACTTATAGCCAATTTTTAAGCATAGTCGAAAACAAAACTCAAATCTTCAAATCTTTTAAAGTTTTGGAAATGTCCAAACGTAGGAAACATTAATGAAAAAGAAGTTTAGATGAAAACTTCTCTGATGAAGAATGCTTTTCAAAATAACAAGAAGAAGAAACAGAACGCAATGACTCTGAAGATGATATTATACAATATGGGATTTGTCAAATAAAATAAAATTAAATCAATTTCTTTTAGTTGTATTTTCATGCAATTTCTAATAAAAAAGTTCCATTTTATTTATTTTCTATATATCTTATCTTGTCTTCAGTAACCCTAACTATTTCTAAAAATTATAAAAACACCTATAAAATTTTGCATTCAAAAGTTTTGAAAAATTTATTTTCCCCTTTGCCGAAAAACGCTGTTGAAGTGTCGCAACCAGTAAGAGCATGTAAAAAAGAATTTATTCTTCCCAAAAAAAAAGCTTACTAATCAGTTTTCAAAATGTAAAGAGCACATTCTTTTTCTACGTTGCCAGAAGTAGCTGAAAAAACTAACAATGCTTTACATGAAACACAAGTAAATAATAATTAACACAATATCCTTTATTTAAATCTGACGATAAATAAAGTTTCAGACTTAAACGGAATCTGGTTAAATTATGGAGTATTAATTTATTTTAACACTATTCATACGGAATAACTCCATTCTATCAATTTGAATTTTAAATAAATAATAATTGCAACAATCTTAAAATTGTGTTAACTACTATATTAATCCATCTTAAACAAACATACAGTAGAGATTAAACATTTTGAATTTTAATCATATTTAGTTTCGGTGGCCATTTTGTGACAAGCATTTTACATCTGGGTCATTTTTTAGCTTAACAGCACAATTTGCTACTTTAAAAACCCCTTTGGTACGATTTTTCATTCAAAATTTCATATATTAAAGTTTTGACACCGGCGGCCATTTTGAATTTTAGACCAATTTGGACCCCGGATTCGTAATCTACGACCCTAAAAACTTATAAGTACCCAACTTTATTCAATTATAATAAAAATTTGATGAAATGATTTAATTATTAATTAACCCCCTATGGAAAAAATAATAATTTGTTAATAACAATTAAACAGGGCATTAGCGGACAAATCGAACATTTAGACTTTGAAATATATTCGATTACCTACTATTTTAAAAAAATCATCAAAATCGGTGCCCAAAAGGCGAATTCCGAGGTATTTTTTTTCTAGGAAACCGTCTAATATTGATTTATCTTTTTTTAGAAATAATATTTTTATTTATATTAATTTAATTGAAAACTGTAATTTTGTTCTTGCCATTTTCTTTCAAACTAAAATATTTAATTGGTAAAGTCTGTACTGTCAAAGGTTTGAAAATTACTGTTTAATTGTTATTAACAAATTATTACTTTTTCCATAAGGGGCTAATTAATAATTAAATAATTTCATCAAATTTTTATTAAAATTTTGAATCTACGACCCTAAAAACCTATAAGTACCCAACTTTATGCAATTATAATACAAATTTGATGAAATTATTTAAATGTTAGTCCCTTATGAAAAAAGTAATAATTTGTTATTAACAATTAAACAGGGCATTACAGGACAAATCTAGCATTTAGACTTTGAAATATAGTCGATTACCTACAATTTAAAAAAAATCATCAAAATCGGTGGCCAAAAGGCGAATTCCGAGGTAACTTAATATTCAGTTAATTATGCATGTAGAACATGATCTGAAATCTAAAATTCCATCTTCTTTTCATAAAGTTCGTTGTATATAATTGTCTGTGTTACTATGCCGCGAGAAAGCTAAAATAAAATCGATAATAACCAGATGTAAGACCTTGACTCAGGCTGTTGGCGAGAACAAAAGTTCCGCTAGGATACTCCCAACTCGGCATTACCATCACATATGAACGAAAGCATTCGGGAAGTCTCGGTGACTAACCGTGGTTTGTCCGACATTCACAGCCGGCGAGACAAATTACACGATCAATAATCTTACGTTTTGCTGGTAACAGTAGCGGCAACCCTGCGTGGCTTGGTATAATGCGTGAAATATCTATTTTTATACAAACAGGACTGCTACAGTACCAATAATATATGCGGTCTCGTAAAAGCTGTACAGTATATATTCATTTGTATGTAAAAATAACTTACCCCTCGCAGGTTGCGCTTAATAATATGAAATTATCGGTTCGATTGAGGTAGAATATACAGCTGAAACTCTACAGGAAAGCCCGGGCTTCTGAGTGCCTGCGTAACATAGCGGGCTTGGTATGGATAGTTGGGCGTGTATATATATATATATATATATATATATATATATATATATATATATATATATATATATATATATATATTGTCATGATGTTCGTCGGCTTAACCAAAAAAAAATCGACCAATTCTATAAAAACTAAAAGTTGGGCGCCAGCTCACTCAGATTGAGCATGATAAACATGTTACAAATTTCAAAAAGTTAATTGAAATTGTTGATCTCAGGTAGTGTCATGAAAAGTTCTCAAATTCCTTCTTTCCTAAGAAAAATTAATAAATTACTTTTATGATTCAAATAACGATCAGACTTTACATTCTGTCTAATAATAAAAAAAAATAACTATTACGAGTATCATAAAACTGAGAATCTAGATTGTTGTCTTGTAGCTGAAAATTCTCTTGCACACACAAAACCAAAAAAAAATGTTTCACCACACAATATTTTCCTACCTGGAGAAGCTCGCCGGAACATCAGCAGCTGAAGAGCTCATAGTTGATGCAGGACGCATGATTGCCAGGAAGCTGCCATCCAGGATGCCTTGGAGTAATATGGAACATGGATTCAGCTTACCGTTCTTGAAGATTTGTTGATTTATTTCTTTTATTTTATAGAGTAAGTCCTGTTTTGTTGTTTTGTTTACTAATCTTTTATTGCAGTATTGTATACGCAATTTATATCTAATGCTTTTTTATTTTTAATAAAATAAAAACACAATAACACTTTAGTATTTTTATTTCCCGCTATTCCAAACAAAAAATATTATTTCCACATAAACAAATTACAAACATTAGGCTATAACAGTGATGAACGTTATTTTTACGTTAATCTTTATTATTATTAATTTATTATATTTTTTTGTGAACTTTGCTGTTTACACTTTTGTTTTAAATATTTAAAATTACTATTGCGGTGAACTTTATTGTTTACACCTTTTATTCAAATATCTCGTAATACCACCGTGAACTTAACTGTTTACACCTCAAGCATCTCTAATCAAGTCCCCACATTTCAATTCTCTCTCAAAAACCTGACACATAAAGTGCCCTCTAGTAGGATTTTCAAAATTCTTCAAAATATTCACAATTCTTAATATACAGTCTAATGCAATATTTTTGATTTACAAAATTAAATATAAAATAACGTATTAAATTAATAATGACACAATTTATAAATGTTTAATTAGTCTGATTGTTTCCAATATAATAATTTGAAACTACAATTTCAAAATAATAAAAATTTGCGTACAATAAATCTCAAAACCATTAGCGTCTCATAAAATTGGGCTTAATCACAAAAAGAAAATTCATATTTCGTTCTTTCATAACGGAAACTCATTAATGATCACCTAACATCACGAAAATTGACCTTAGCCTAAAAAAAAATATTTTCCTTTTAAAATAAATACTTTCAAAGGGCAAAATCCACTACATTTACCCCCCCTTGGGTACAATAAAAGTTTTATCCCCCAATAAGGAAAACTTGAAATTGTAGCCATAAAAAAAATAATGCCACAAATAAAAAAAAAACTCGTGTGTATTGCTCATTTGTATTTCTAACTACATATAGAAACCAAAACATTTTTTTTTTTACAAAAATACGTTTCTTCTTATTAAACCAATTAAATTTTGTTTTGTTTTTATCAACTACTGTTTTAATTTTACATAAGTCATAAATTCTTTTTATTCTCACTGTTATAAATTTGGTAGCTTCATTTAAAAAATCTTCGTCCAACTCTCTATCTATGAACTTATCCATTCTATCTTTTTCTTCGATATTTTTAACATTATCTTCATCAGACTCGTTAACTTTTACCATTATAATTTCTTTACTACTTTCTTCAATAACCGCTTCTAAAGAAAACTTCATCATACTATTAAAATCTTTTTCATTTTCTTCTTTTTCATCTATTTCATTTTTCTCCAAATCAATTTCTCGTACTAATCTCTCTTCTAAATTATCTATTCTTTGTTTTGTTTCATAATCTGTCTCTTTGGAATCCTCTTCCTTTTCACTTAAGGTCCAAGTGTACCCAAAAAACGTGTGTTATTTGCTTCATAAATAATATAATAATGTGATAACTTTAGTTTTAAGTTAATAGTCTAGGAATGTTAAAAACTTGCTTACCTAACTTGTTTTGGAAAAAAAATTTTTTTAATTAAATTATTTCACATGTTATTCGTGAAAAATTAATTTTAGAGAAACTGTACATTCAAAATTAACCAAAATAATACCACTTATATTTCATAGTATTTGAACTATTTTCCCAAAATTTTAAGAAAATCGTATGTCTAGCGACTAAATTATTGCCAAAAAACCTGCTTTTTGCCAAAAAAACTTCTTTTTTTGGCAAAAAGGACGTAATAGTTTAGTCCCTAGACATACGATTTTCTTAAAATTTTGGGAAAATAGTTAAAATACTATGAAACTTAAGTGGTATTATTTTGATTAATTTTGAATGTACAGTTTCTCCAAAATTAATTTTTCACGTATAACATGTGAAATAATTTAATTAAAAAATTTTTTTTTCCAAAACAAGTTAGGTAAGTAAGTTTTTAACATTCCTCGACTATTAACTTAAAACCAAAGTTATCACATTATTATATTATTTATGAAACAAACAACACACGTTTTTTGGGTACACTTGGACCTTAATTTAATATCGTCAAGAAGTAGCTTCGGTTTATTCTCTTGTGTGTCTTGTTCCACTTTGAGAAAATCGTTTATTCTATCTTCTTCGCACCTCTCTATTTCCTCGTACATATCTTCTTGAATATCTTCTATCTCTGTTGTTTCATTAGGTTCATATCTTAGTAGTTTGGTTAAACTGGCTGTTTCGTTTTTTTGTTCTTGTAAGGATTGTTCTATTTTGTCGAAACTTTTGTTGAAATCATGTAAAAGCTTTTCTGTACTTTGTTGTTGAATGTTTAGTTTTTCTTCTTGATTTTTAAATTTTTCATTTAGTTCTTGTTGTCGAAAGTCAAGTTTTTTTTCTTGATTTTTAAATTTTTCATTTAGTTCTTGTTGCAGGTTTTGTTGCATGTTCATTTGTTGTTCCATCTTCAGTAGTAACTGTTGCAGCAGATCAGGCTTTTCTACTTGTGATGGAATCTGTCCTTCTTGTTGATCTAGTACAACTGGTTCTACATCTTCTTTAGTTTCCGCATTAAAAAGCTGTGTAATATTTTCAAGTGTAAGGTCTGAGTCTACAGCCTCCATTTTTAATAAATTAGTTTTCTTAATCGACTTGATACCAGAATCAAATGCAGTAAGGATGTTTTTAGGAGAAGTCATATGAATAAACCTTTCTTATACCAGAAAACCGTACGATAAATTATTCGGCAATTTACAATCCGTTTTTTGTAAAATGTTTTAATTTGTCTAAAACTAAATATGTGTGAAAAAAAACCAAATTGTTTCGTCCTTTTATAATCTTGTAAATTTCCCTTTTGAGGTAGATTAACCACAATGCAAAATTACAATAAAATGTAAACAAGACAAAACAGTTTTCTTTATCTGCTTTCCTAGATTTATTTTTATCATCATCTAACACGACCAGTTCAAAGTATTTACCTTGAATTTAATCAAAATTCTATTGATATCAAATAAATTTTAATTTTTATCGTCTTTCCTCTAATCAATAACAAAATTTTTTTTAAAGAATTCAATTAGCTTCATATTTCATTTAAACCCCAAGTACATTAGTAAATACGTATCAAATACAAAGGAGCAAATCTAAGATAAAACAATCTTCTATTCGCAAAATATAAAAATGATAAAAGGTTTTAATTCCAATATCTTGATAAACTATTCTTATTTTGTAAAGAGTTTTTATGTACTAACAAAATATTCATATGGACACAATTTCAAGTAAACGGATAGAGGTTGTTTTTGTAAAATTCCTCTCATAAATGTTTTTCATTTCTTGACAAAAATTTGGTTTTTTAGTCTATTCAAAACTGTTCAAATTTATAAACAGCTAGATAAAATAATTAAGATTCACTAAATACAGATGGCAAACATAGCTTAATCGTTTAATTTTGTGTTTGCGAAACTTAAAAAAAATATTCCACATAAAAGCAAAATCCCACCCAGTTTCAAAATGTTGATAATCAAAATATTAATCAATTTCAAATGTACTGGATTTCTATTTAAAAAGAACAAAATTCCTTTCTCTTGTATTTATTATTCAAAATCATAAACAATAATGCAAATAAACTTATTTTTAAAGCACAAAGAAATTATCTTTTTCCTTTAAGGCAAGGTCACATGTACCCAAAACGCAAATATAAATTTACAAACGTAAATGTGCAAAAACTTTTAATCTCAAACGAAAAACATCTTTCCTTTTTGTGTATATCTGTACAAATTTTCAAAACAACTAGCACAAATGTGGTTAACTATTAATTATTCTTAAGAAAGACCTTTAAAAAGCCCCACGTGCTCAGGCTGCCATTAAATGTCATGATGTTCGTCGGCTTAACCAAAAAAAAAATCGACCAATTCTATAAAAACTAAAAGTCGGGCGCCAGCTCACTCAGATTGAGCATGATAAACATGTTACAAATTTCAAAAAGTTAATTGAAATTGTTGATCTCAGGTAGTGTCATGAAAAGTTCTCAAATTCCTTCTTTCCTAAGAAAAATTAATAAATTACTTTTATGATTCAAATAACGATCAGACTTTACATTCTGTCTAATAATAAAAAAAAATAACTATTACGAGTATCATAAAACTGAGAATCTAGATTGTTGTCTTGTAGCTGAAAATTCTCTTGCACACACAAAACCAAAAAAAAATGTTTCACCACACAATATTTTCCTATCTGGAGAAGCTCGCCGGAACATCAGCAGCTGAAGAGCTCATAGTTGATGCAGGACGCATGATTGCCAGGAAGCTGCCATCCAGGATGCCTTGGAGTAATATGGAACATGGATTCAGCTTACCGTTCTTGAAGATTTGTTGATTTATTTCTTTTATTTTATAGAGTAAGTCCTGTTTTGTTGTTTTGTTTACTAATCTTTTATTGCAGTATTGTATACGCAATTTATATCTAATGCTTTTTTATTTTTAATAAAATAAAAACACAATAACACTTTAGTATTTTTATTTCCCGCTATTCCAAACAAAAAATATTATTTCCACATAAACAAATTACAAACATTAGGCTATAACAGTGATGAACGTTATTTTTACGTTAATCTTTATTATTATTAATTTATTATATTTTTTTGTGAACTTTGCTGTTTACACTTTTGTTTTAAATATTTAAAATTACTATTGCGGTGAACTTTATTGTTTACACCTTTTATTCAAATATCTCGTAATACCACCGTGAACTTAACTGTTTACACCTCAAGCATCTCTAATCAAGTCCCCACATTTCAATTCTCTCTCAAAAACCTGACACATAAAGTGCCCTCTAGTAGGATTTTCAAAATTCTTCAAAATATTCACAATTCTTAATATACAGTCTAATGCAATATTTTTGATTTACAAAATTAAATATAAAATAACGTATTAAATTAATAATGACACAATTTATAAATGTTTAATTAGTCTGATTGTTTCCAATATAATAATTTGAAACTACAATTTCAAAATAATAAAAATTTGCGTACAATAAATCTCAAAACCATTAGCGTCTCATAAAATTGGGCTTAATCACAAAAAGAAAATTCATATTTCGTTCTTTCATAACGGAAACTCATTAATGATCACCTAACATCACGAAAATTGACCTTAGCCTAAAAAAAAATATTTTCCTTTTAAAATAAATACTTTCAAAGGGCAAAATCCACTACAATATATATATATATATATATATATATATATATATATATATATATATATATATATATATATATATATATTGCTGTGGATAGTAGTTTCAAAATTTTGGAAAATTTTGAAAATCTTGTGAAAATATAAAATCTTTGTTAAATACTAACACTTTTGAAATATTTTTATCAACTTTTCCAGTTAAAAATAAATTTGAGTTATTTAATGGTGTGTCATTGATTATACAATCAATGTGTATACTTTTTAATAAAGTTAAATAATACATGTTTCATTATTTATTATCAAATAGTTTACTCACCGATTACTTAAGTATACGTAACATCCAGTTGTTCGCAAGTTTGTTATTATGTAATTCATTTATCTATAATTTCAAATGAGTATATCGACGGGTTATGTGATTCTTTAAGGTTTTTTGTTAATGTAAATAGATCGTTGTTATTGCGTAAAAGTATTGTGTAATTAATCTGTAATAGATGTGTCACTTTTATAAAGAATATTAATCTGCTATTATGTATTATATGAGTGTACAGTTTGTATTAGTTCGTAAGGTGACGTCAGATTGTGTAATAATTATGTAAATAGTCAATAGTATATAAGCTTAGAAAAATAATAATTTAGGGGACTTACTGATAGAAAGCGACGGAGTAAAGTCGTGTAAGATAAAATAAGACTTACCAATATAAAGCGACAGAGTAAAGTCGTGGTTGAGAATATTATAAAATTTTAAATATAGACAAGTTAAGTTAGTTGGTGATTTGAATACGGCGAAAGTGTAAAAAGTATAAATTGTAAAAGTGTATATGATGATAAAGAACCACCTTTAAGATAAATTACTTGCTAAAGTTAAGCAAGATAATAAATCTACGTTAAAACCATAAACGGGTGTTTTATTTAATTAAACACAAAAACAACTATAAGTATTCTACGAAAAAGGGAAATTGTACCCGCAATTAATAAACAAAAGTGAGTTACCAAAATCAAGTGTGTGGATGATATATGGAAAATCCATCCAAAAGGAAGACAGTCAACCCTGAATTGGAAACCAGCCCTGGGTCAACATAAAGTGATCTACTCTGCCAATGGGTTGGGAAAGAAGACATCTATAGTTAAAGGAAAGAAGAAATATTATAAAAAGGTAGGAAGTTATTTCCGTCTATATTGGCATTTGCTGAAGAAAAGACTATCGTTTGTGAAGTGTAGTAAAGTGATTTGAACAATTTAGTAATAGTTAAAATTAATTAAGATTTCAATTATAAAAGTAATTTTAAAAATTTCAATTTGTATAATTTTAATACCACAAGAAACCACATTCACCCTGAGATGAGTCTTTATTAAATATAATTCTGTTAATTTAAGTTATTTAACTGGCGCCCAACTCTCTTACGTAAACTTGAGTTAGTCAAGAACTAACGTAACATTAATTTTATATAACCATTGCATTATTAAATCTATTAAAAGGTATTTTCAAATCATATTAGATATTATAAAAGAGGGAAGTTGAAAAGCATATCCAAAGTTCAGTCATTTTAAAAATCAATATAATTATAAAGTAATTATCTACGATCGAACGGCAATTATTCAGTTTCAAAATATATTATAAAATTTTTTAAAGTAATTTATTATTTTTAATTAACCAATATTACTGCATTTATTTATGTCGCTGTCAACATTTGTTAATGTCGGGCAAAATACTATATTTTTTTTAAATGAGATATCACTGCATTTATATATATATATATATATATATATATATATATATATATATATATATATATATATATATATATATATATATATATATATATATATATATATATATATATATATATATATATATATTTAGATAGAGTTAATTTTTATCAAGTTGGATAATGATTTTACATTAAATAATATTTTGAATGCAAATTCATATAGAAAAATTTATCGACTCTGCTGGGATTCGAACCCAGGACCCTCCACTGTCTAGGTGGTATCTCTACCAACTGAGCTACAGAGAACGACTACCAGCATAGCGAGAAATTTTCAATATGAATTAGATATCAAGCAAACATGCAAGTAACTAGATATTTTTTGAATACTATTTAATGAAGATCAGCAAGTCGCATGACAACAACATCAATATTCAAAGTATCTAGATTATAATGAATCATTCCAAAAGGAAATTAATTTTTATAAATTTTTAGATAGAGTTAATTTTTATCAAGTTGGATAATGATTTTACATTAAATAATATTTTGAATGCAAATTCATATAGAAAAATTTATCGACTCTGCTGGGATTCGAACCCAGGACCCTCCACTGTCTAGGTGGTATCTCTACCAACTGAGCTACAGAGAACGACTACCAGCATAGCGAGAAATTTTCAATATGAATTAGATATCAAGCAAACATGCAAGTAACTAGATATTTTTTGAATACTATTAATGAAGATCAGCAAGTCGCATGACAACAACATCAATATTCAAAGTTTCTAGATTATAATGAATCATTCCGAAAGGAAATTAATTTTTATAAATTTTTAGATAGAGTTAATTTTTATCAAGTTGGATAATGATTTTACATTAAATAATATTTTGAATGCAAATTCATATAGAAAAATTTATCGACTCTGCTGGGATTCGAACCCAGGACCCTCCACTGTCTAGGTGGTATCTCTACCAACTGAGCTACAGAGAACGACTACCAGCATAGCGAGAAATTTTCAATATGAATTAGAATCAAGCAAACAGCCTTGGTAGTGTAATGTCTGGCGTGCCGGACTTTCACCCAAGCGGCCCGGGTTCGACTCCTGGTGCTGGCAGATCTGGTTAAGGTTTTCTGTAGTTTCCCTTAGCTGTAACACAAATGTGGGATTTGCGCTGTTCCATCTATAAGTCGGCTGCAGCCGCACATTGGGCCTACATAATAATAATAATCGCCCCCTCCCTCCCGCACAAGCTTATAGCTTCTGGGGCCTTGGTTTAGGTTATGGGTTGTAGTAATTATTATTATTATTATATTATATAATCTAGATACTTTGAATATTGATGTTGTTGTCATGCGACTTGCTGATCTTCATTAATAGTATTCAAAAAATATCTAGTTACTTGCATGTTTGCTTGATATCTAATTCATATTGAAAATTTCTCGCTATGCTGGTAGTCGTTCTCTGTAGCTCAGTTGGTAGAGATACCACCTAGACAGTGGAGGGTCCTGGGTTCGAATCCCAGCAGAGTCGATAAATTTTTCTATATGAATTTGCATTCAAAATATTATTTAATGTAAAATCATTATCCAACTTGATAAAAATTAACTCTATCTAAAAATTTATAAAAATTAATTTCCTTTCGGAATGATTCATTATAATCTAGATACTTTGAATATTGATGTTGTTGTCATGCGACTTGCTGATCTTCATTAAATAGTATTCAAAAAATATCTAGTTACTTGCATGTTTGCTTGATATCTAATTCATATTGAAAATTTCTCGCTATGCTGGTAGTCGTTCTCTGTAGCTCAGTTGGTAGAGATACCACCAAGACAGTGGAGGGTCCTGGGTTCGAATCCCAGCAGAGTCGATAAATTTTTCTATATGAATTTGCATTCAAAATATTATTTATATATATATATATATATATATATATATATATATATATATATATATATATTCTCCGTCTGTGACTATTAATAACTGCACCAAGTTTTATCTATTTGCTATCGCTGTTCATTTCCAAAAAATGCCTTGGTTATAAACCCTACAAAATTTTTCTTATCATCTATAAGCCTTATACTCTAATGGGAACACTTGCGTAAAATGCTTCGCATGTTCTCGATTCATATGCTAAATGAATCACAGAAATCCACCCTTTCTTACTTTTTATATGCCTTTGAATATTTAGATTTTTGTCATCCCTTATTTTGACTTCTTACCTTAACCAGTAAGACAATTTAATCACTGATCAAAGATCACCCCTTTCTTTTTTTTGTCTTCACCGACATTACAATCGATCTAATTTTGATTGTTACATCTTTCTTAATTTATCTTTTTGTCGCAATTGCAAAGTATTGAATTAATTACCTACATGTGTTTCACACTTTTTTTTATGTACCTTTTAGAATCTCTCTTAATCAAATTAACTGAATTTTTATGTCGTTTATGAGTTTCACCTGTTTTATTGTTATGTAAACTTTGCACTTGCCACGTTCAACTATTAAACTTAACTATTAAAGTTATTCAATTATTAAATTCTATGTCTCTTAATATTTGAACAACCTTTGGTTCAATTTATATTGTAATGCTGACACTTTCTTTTGCAATCTACGGTTAATATTTTATATTATTATGTACTTCTAAGTTTGATTTTTTTTTCCTTTTTTACTCTAATTGTCATATTTTTCCTTTATGAAAGTTATTGTCAGTACTCTTTCTTTCTTGACACGTATAAGTGGGAATATAGTGTCACATTACTAACTATGTAATTTTATTTTGTGTAACGAATGTAAAGTATAGTAACCATTTCTTTTTTTTTGTATGTATTTCCTTTAATTATAAATATGTAAACTTTGCATTTGCAACCATAATTTGCTATTATTCTTATTATTCACCTTTTGTGAATTGCTATTTTATAACTCTCTTTTGATTACGTATTTACCGTATTTAGTTACTTTAAGAATTACTTTTGATAATCGCTATGAAAACGGACCTATCTGTCGTTTTAGTTATTTTTTAATCATTTTTGTATTTTTTGTTTTGCTTTCCTTTATAGACTTATATTATATACTGTTCAAAGTACGTTCATTGAATTCCTCAGATATTCACTTCCAAAATTTTTTGTTTTTACATTGTTACTTACTACGAACTGTTTCTTTCTTCGCCTGCTTAAATGGATCTTCCATCGGCATTGGCTAAATACTAAATGGTTTTCAACTGGATGATTACTATGGCTGTTCCAATTGGTTCCTACCAACCATCACCTATGGTTCGAATTTGAAAATGATCATCTCCAGACCAATATTGCAATCAATTACCGCTGCAATCGGATAATTTGGTCAAACAGAATAATTCTATGAGCATAAGCTCTCCAGATGTGTTACTTTATATAAACACATCCTACGCTATGACTATGGGTCAATAGCTTTTATGGAACCTTAACCAACAACCGACTCATCACGCCACTATGGTAGCATCAACTTGCTTCGCATCCATGCCATACAACTTTGCAATTACAGACACAACAGATCTCATCTTTAATCCTGAAAATCCTGAAAACATCTTTCGAAACAGTCAGTAACATTATTTTTACACTATTCATTTTTCTTTATGTTTTAGATCTTTGTTATTTGATTCACTCTTTAAACGTACTCTTACTTAGATATTAGTATCGACATTTTATTCTATATACTCCGAGTTTGGGGATCACCATTGCTGCCAATATGCTCGTCTTCTTGGATACCTGCCTCATCGACACTACCGCCTACACCGCTCTTCCGTCGAAGAGGGGGAAAGTGTCACAAACGGAAATATTTACACTTAAATATTTTATTCAAAACTCAACTTCTCTTCCGTTTGTACAATATATAGCAGGCAAGGCCACGCTCAGTTGCCCACGCTAGTTCAGCAGCTGCGGACTCGCCACCGACAACTTGGTGCCACCTGCAAGGTCTTCTCAGAAGCGCGCTCGCTTCGCCCACCATTACGTCAGTTGGCATGCAATATCTACGCCTACTGACTCCGTATATGCGAGGCAACCTACGCGATGTGCATGCAGGTGCACATTCCTTCAAGAGAATTCTCCAACACTTTCGCACAGCTGCAGATTCGTACCAGGTACCGGCAGCGCGCATGCAATCTACGATTCTAATTACTTCCTCGTTCAGCAGTATATAACCAGCTTGCTTGAGCTATTCAAACCAGTCAGTGTCCATGGCTCGAACACAACAAGCAAGCTGGTGAGTACTCTTTTAAGTATATAATGCTTAGTGCCTAGTTGAGTGGGCGGCGCTTAATCGCCCACTCTATGCGAATTATGGGTAGTTGTGTCCAGGCTTCCCAAAGCTTAGTTACCAGGAGGTTATCTCCTACGCTTAGTCTGTAGACGTAGTGCTAGAACAGGGTTGGCTCCAACCTCCCTTGTATTGTATTAGTTAGGAGGACATATACGTCCTCACAATATGTCAACATGTATGTTAACCTTTTGTACTCTGTTTATTGTCTTTAGTATATAGTTGTTTTTTACAACTTGTGTTTGATTTCTTTCTACCTCTGACTACGTCCTCCAGTCACGAAATCCCCCACGTGACAATAATGTTGATAGCTAGTTGCAGTCTTCTAAGTGCTACAGTAAGGTCTTTATGTTGGGTTATAATAATTGTATCGTCGGCAAAAAGGCTAATTTACATGAACCAGGTATTGGGATATTGTGGATAAAGATGTTAAACAGAGTAGGGCCGAGCACACTCCCTTGAGGGACTCCGACGTGGATGTGTTGAGATGATGATAATGTCGCGTTGATACGAACTTCAAAAGACCTGTTTTCGAGAAAGGAGTAAAGTATTGCTTTGATGTAGCCGGGAAGATTTAATTGTAGTAATTTATAGATTAGTCCTTCGGTCCAGACCCTGTCGAATGCCTGGGTAATGTCGAGAAAGATTGCAATTGTGAACTGTTTATTTTCATACCCTTCTTCTATGGTTTCCGTCACGCGAAGTAACTGTTGCACTGTGGAGAATTTTTCCGAAAACCAAACTGAAATTCTGGAATTATATGATTATCTTCTAATGTGGTATGTAATCTGTGAATTATAAGTTTTTCAAGCTGTTTGGAGAATACGGGTAAAAGGCTTATTGGGCGATAGCTGTTACAATCACCTTTGGGTTTCCCAGGTTGTGAAATACAATGATGTGGGCTTGCTTCCAGGCAGTAGGAAAGTATCCCAGTCGCAGATAGGCATTGAAGATTGTAGTTAGGAAGACTATTGCCTTAATGGTAAATTTTTTCAATATTAATATAACAATAACTAAAAACAAAGAAATACATGCTTGCTTCATCGATCTATGTAAAGCATTTGATAAGTAAAAAGAGAGTACATATGGAAAATATTAAAGAAAAGAGGAATTAACAAAGGCTTAATAGAGACGCTAAAAGTGATGTATAAAGATAACAGAAATATAGTAAGAACAAACAATGAAGAATCAAAGAATTTTACAACAGAAAAATGAGTAAAACAGGGATGTGTCCTCAACCCCCTGTTATTTACGTTAGTGATGGATGAGTTAATTAAAGAGATAAGAAATAAAAGGAAAAATTAAAAATAGATACTGGAAGATGAAGGAAGTGAAATTTACAGAAGTAATGTTCGCAGATCACATGGCGACTTTAGCTGATTTAGAACAAAACCTACAATTTCACTTGAACGTATTAAACCAGGAATTACAAAAGTACAGTATGGTAATATACGTGGGTAAAACAAAGACCATGATAATATCAAATAGAAAGAATACACATACATAACGTACAAATATTGAAAAAATTAGGAACAAAACCATTAGAGAACAATTCAAAGTCAAACCAATATATGAAAAGCTAGTAGAAGGACAACTGAGATGGTTTGATCATGTATATCGGATGGATGAGAAGAGACTAACCAGAAGAATATATGGACTAAAAACTGAATGGTAAGAACTGAAAGGGAATACTGGAAGGGCCAAAAGGGAATTGGGAATCAAAAAAGAGTCAGCGAGAAAAGAAATCGAATGGAAATAAACTAGACAAATGACACAAGACAGAAAAGGATGGAGAGAAAAGTTGCACGACAGAACAGTAAAGTACATACATATGATTTTACACTTAACGGTAGAAAGGCAGAGAATGAAAAATAACTAATGGTTTAATTCTTTGTAATTTGTATATTACTTCTACTTAGATACTAGATCTTGAAAAAGAAAACAAGTAGTTATCGAAAGATTTGATAAATTTGTAAAAAATAAATTTGAGGGCTGAATCCCATGAGGTATTATTTAATTTCAACAACTATTAATAATTATTCAACTTTTAAGTTAATTTTTAATAAACAGTTGTATTCTTGTATTCACAATGTCTGGCATTCGTCAAGAATTAATAAAATTTGAATTTTGCAAATTGGTCTTGGGGGCCCACTTTTCGGTCTCCAGGGGGGCCCACCGGGCATTTGCCCGGCGGCCCAGTCCGACACTGGTAGCTGCAGTAGAAAAACTTGCATGCTGCTCGCTACTTTTAGGATATGTGTGAACACCACGCGAAACATTTGCAGCCGCAACTCTAAAACTGCGCTGCAAAAGTAGCCGTGTGTGACCTTAGCTTTACACTCCTAGAAGGGGGTTCCTTAATGGTACGACAACGGAATCGACTCAGTACTTAATACTACACAAAGACACCCCGAGAGCCATATATCGCGGAGGGTCACGACCAGAGCAGTTTATTTTCGTAATCTCATCTACAACCAAAAAAAACCAATCAATTTACAAAATACGTCGACTGCAACTCATCTTTCTTTCAACTTTAATTACAACTCCATTCAGCCAAAAATTCAACTACTACCATCCATCATCAACGCCAACTCCTACTGCTCCTACTACAGCCTATCAATACATCATCAATTATTCAACATGGCCTGCACTAGCAATTCATCTTTACTCCAATGGTTATCGTTCATACCAACATGATCTGCATGCTGGTATGGCCTATAACAAATAAATACAAGGTCATGATTGACGTTATTGAAGAGAACAACAAAGTGCATAGTGATTGTGGTTATCATCACCGATATTATTTTAATGTTGCTGATAATAACCACAACGAACTCCCCATCAAACCGGCTATTTATTATTAAATTATTTCAATAATAAATAGCCATCTCATTAGCTGAAGAGGCGCAAACCTAAAATAGTCATCAATCAACGTTGAAGTGTGTGTTCGCGTGCGTGTGGTTGCGCGCGCTCGCATGTGTGTGTTGAAACTTTGGTGGTAATAAATACTATGCCCACAGTGATTCAGATAAGACCGACCTCAACGACCCCATCAGTTTCCTGGATTACCATTTCTCCACTAGTAGCTACACGGATCTGTGGAGCAAACCAGGTTAAAATAACTGGACTCCGAGATTTACCTCCGATCACCGATAGTCACCAGGGCAGGCACACCTACAACTTGGCGTCCGAGCAGAAACGCCTACTAACTTGAGTTCAGCGCCTGGGGCAAGCAAACCTGTTTACAATATATTAATAAAATAAACTCACAAACTACATTAATAAAGAAGATATTTAAAAAACTTCTAAAGCAAACCGAAATGATTTTATAAACGTATTTTTGACATAAATATGGTATTGTAACAAATAGGGGAATTCCTATACGGAAGGAGGCAGAACATTCCAGAGCGAAGCGTCATACACCCGCGAGAACATCCTAGAAAATTCGACACGGGCCGCGTATATGACGCATCAGGCGGTTAGACTAGGTACAATACACGGGTATGTTGCAGCGTTTGCTAGAACGGTTACATGGAAGTTTTAAAACGTGGTCATAGATAGAAGAGAGTTCAGTTAGTATTCAACCGGTAAATCGAAATGTGCTTTGTGTAATTAGTTAATAGTCGAATATTAGTGAATAAATAGATGTTATAAATGAATGTTGTAGTAAAAATAAATAGCCAACTTTAAGTTTGTAAATATAAGTAAATATAATATAAGTTTGTAAAGTTAGTTAAAAATAGTTTATAATTATAGTGTTTTTAATTAGTGTATTTAAATAATATCTCTCTTGTGAATAGACGATTAAACAGCATTTTTGTTATTATTTTAAAAAGAACATTACGATCTTTGCATGCTAAGTATAAAACAATGGAGGAAAAAGAAAAAAAAATGGCAAAAGTTATGAAAAAATATGAAAATTTTTAATAAATATTTAATTTTAAATGTTAATTTTTCTTATTAAAAAAACCAAAAAAATTTTAAAATATAAAATTAATTTTAACGTTATTATTATTATTCTGAAAGATTGATTTGTATACTATTGTTTCCGGAACTTAAAAACGTCTATCTTGGATACTATTCATTATAAAAATATCAATTTCAAGATTATATAATTAATTGTGAGTGGAAAAGTTAAAAAACAAACAAAAAGTCCTGTGACTTTAAGGGACTCTATCTCATAAGCGGGAAAGGTGCATATTCTTACTTCTCATGTAAGTCTACTAAAACTATAAGTAAATAGAAACAAATTCCAGAAAAAAATGGTCAATGAACGAAATTTTCACTGTTACAGTCAGGCGCGTGCTGGGTCAATTCTAGGGCCCGGGAAAATATTACCACTTCGGTTACTTTTTTAAGGATAATTTATTTAAATTAATTGTTAGATCATCTATTATATGGGATTCATTAGTAACTGTTAGTACAATTTTACGGTCCTCTTGCGGAAAAAACTTGCTGAGAATGAGGGTTATTGTGGCCACGAGGCTGGGAGACGATAAAGTCATGGAGGTCCCATCTACCACAAACTATGATTTAGCAATTGCGAGGGCAAAAGTCTGCGTGAGACACAGCCGGATTATCTGCTGACGGAACGGAATACGATGACGAATGAAAGCTACTCGGTTAGTCACAAATGTATTGATCGTATAGTCAAACGTAATGTGCTTCTTGAAAGCATCAATAAAACTTTTCACCACTTCTGCTGTCAATACAGAACGTACATTTCCAAACGTGGAATGTAGATAGTTTTGAGAGGTACAACTGTAGTTTTCCCGTAAAACAAGAAAACTCTGATAAAGCCCTCAGAATACTAAACCCTTAAATACACTACAGCAGAGGACCGCAACCATAGGGTCGCGACCCAATTTTGGGTCGCAAAAGTTTAAAAATGGATCGCATGAATATTTGTTTTTATTATATCATTTAGGTTCATGTTAAGAATATATGTTATAAGTGCCTGTAATTTTAAGTAACCCTCCCTCCTCCTCTCGTATGGATCGTCTAATCATTTTATTGATATTTTTGGGTCGCTAGATAAAAAAGGTTGCGGAACGCTGCGCTATAGCACTGTAACCAATTGCAGTCGCATCCGAGAATGCATGAAGTTCTTTTCTGACGGTCGGGTCTAAATTAATATACCAGGCAAATTAGTATTGGTACTCAATCGATGCAGAATTTAATTGCTGTACATTTATGATGATAATGGATTTTTCGATTAAAGGGCTTAGTTTCAGAGGAATTCGAGAAAGATCTAAAAATCTACATCTACATACTACAAAGATCTACATTTGCTAAATGTATGGGTATATATTTAAAAAAATCTTAGGTTCCATGAGCAATAGTAATTGCAATATTTATAATGCAAAATAAATGAGCCTGTTTTTATACAGTTTTATTTCTACGTATTTATTAAGCTACGTAATATACAGTGGGCACCGTGATTGATATCTAATAAAAATAACACATTACGTTTTTCACTAAGCTTTCACTTTTTGCTGCTAACTCTTCGAGATAGATAAAATCTGCAATAAGTAAATATTATCTGCGAGTAGATGAAAGTGTTTACTTCAAACTGTTTTTAGAATCCTACATATTTCTCATATATCTATGTAACCACGGATTTAAAGTTTTAATTTCTCTATTTTATACAGAACTATCTGTTCCACTACCAAAATGATAAGAACTTTTTATAATTGTTATAATTGTAAAGTCAGTAGTACGTATAAAAGCGCGAGTGATTTACTACTCCACATCAGTTCATACCTGCAGCTCTATTAGTAATATTCCGTAGAATGTTTACCAAAGTACATTTATCTTGAGAACTTTTAAATGATGTTAACTAAACAAAACTATTTGTTTTAGGTTTTAGTATTAACCGCTTTAGTAGCCTTTGCTAATGCACAGTCTCATCATGTTGGCGAATCTTATGCTTCGTTATCACTTGGGACATGGTGGTTTAGATGGGGCCGGTGGTTCAAGTGGTGGAAGTAGACATGGTATTGGTTTGGCCCTTCAAGCAGCACCGCTTGTATCGACTTTAAGTCATGGACATGAACATCAACACGTAGTTGATTATTATGTAAGTACTAGTAGTATATAAAGATGTCTGAAAATATAAAACATATTTTATTACGTCAATTTTTAGGTCCATCCTAAATACCAATTTGATTATGGCGTTGCTGATGCTCATACTGGTGATCATCACAGTCAGAAGGAAGTTCGTCATGGCGATGTTGTCAAAGGAGAATATTCTCTTCACGAACCTGACGGTACCGTTCGTATTGTAAAATATACTGCTGACAAACACAACGGTTTCAATGCTCAAGTTATCAGACAGGGTCATGCTGTTCATCCTGAAACCCATAAAAGTGATTTTGTAGTGCCCGTGCAACATCATGGAGGTCATTATTAGCGAATAACTATTTAGCGAATGTCTGAATGTTAAAAATAATATCACGCCTTTAAATTTTTCTCTGGACTTCAGTCGACCGCTAAATGAAGGAAAATTAAACGTTATTGTGCTACGTTTTGGTGTAATAAGTATTACTGTTGTTTCTAATTGTTGTTAGAAATATATATTTTTGAAAAATAAATTATTTACATATGCGAATAAAGCAACTTATTTATAATACATACGTATTACCTATTGCATTTTTTAAACCAGCATTTTGAAAACGATCGCTCTATGTTATATTTCTCTATTGCTCTTGTTCTCAAACTGTGTAGTATAAGAGCAGTTTCAAAACGGTTTTCTTGAGATACAACAAAGAACTGTTGTCAGCTACAAAAATGTTGGAAAACAAAAGCCCGTGAAATCATATTGCCAATACTGGAGGTTAGTGGTAGTATTGTATTAAAAGTATTAAAAATACTGGAACTTCGTTTTCAAGCGAAATCACCTACAGGAGCAAGCATAAACTCACTGTCGAGAATCAAGATTTCAAGACTTTTCTTGAGCAGAACAAAAAGCATTACTCAGCTTAAAGCAAAAAGCTCAGCTGTACTGAATGCCACCTTACCCGCTACTACAGGAAAGAAGAATGATAAGGTTGCAAGTAATACGATAAGGAACTGAAATAATCGGTGAACATATTCGTCCTCTGCGACAAAAGTTCTATTGCAACTATGATGAAGGAGTCGTTGGCTCAAGAGGGCGCTAGGCTGTTTGGGACGCCGAAATTAGTAAAATAATTCGATAACAGTAACTTTTTAAAGCTAATAAGGGCGCTCTGAAAGACTCTGTCCGAGGGCGCCAAGAGGGCTAAGACCAGCACTGCTCAAGAGCTTGGACTGAAGGGATAGAATGTGAAATTGAACCTGTTATGATTGAGAGAAAAAAATAAGTTTGAAGATTCTCGTTGTGTTTTCTTATGAAATTATGATGGTGACAAAATAGAGTACAAGCTGGAGAATGTCTGCAATTTCAACTTGTCGGTGCATTCCGTAAAAGATTTACAGAAAACGTGGAATCATTTTTGTAGAGTACAACTAAAATCCCTGCAACATGCCGAATCACAAATCCTTCTTGGTCAAGACTATATTTAACTTTACATGCCAAGCTAAATAGTGGATGATCAACGCTTCCGTCGCCACGTTTATAAAATTGAGATGGATTCTTTACAGTCCTGATCGTTCCCATAAAAACCATGATGCAGTCTGATACTTATTTCTTCTGTCGTCCTAAGACGAAGACAGCAAACTCTAACAGCTGGTTAGGATCAATCCCGCCTTGAAACCATTGGACTAATGCCAAACGTCAAGCTGCCAAGTTCAAAAGCGGATGAAGAGATGATGGAGTAGCTTACAAAACGTGTCGATATGCTCAAAGATGAAAACTTTGCGAACCTCTACCGTTCAAAAATGGAAGAACACGTTCAGAAGGGATTTTGCCGTAAACTCTCATATGAGAATGAAAACTCATATCTGTACTAGCAGAACTCCGGCAATGGGAATTAGCGTTCAGTGGAGACATTAGGGAAATGATTGGACATCATGTGAAGATGAAGGAGAAAGACACAGTTGCACTTCGCTTTCTCTGGAGGGGGAAATGAAAAATAAGTCGTTTGATATTTACTAAATCTTTGTTTTGCGGTAGAGTTTTATTAAAAATTTATATCAACGGTAGATGCTGTCGTCTCTGTATGTAGATGACTATTGGAATAAGAGAAGACTGCAGCAGAATAGAAAAATAAGATAAAATACGTCTGTGAGATCTACAAAGGGTTGGTTTTGAAATAAGGAACTGGGTCGGAAGAAGTTCTAAGAAAGGTGGATCTAAATTCTGAAGTTAAGCCATTAGAATTTTCAAGCGAGCAAGAACTTAAACGAATTCAGATTTTTGCGTTTTTGAATTCAAGATTGATGACTTCAGACTCAGTGTCAATCGCTTTTAATGAAACAAGAAAAATGTTTCAATTTAATAAAGAACCACTCTAGAATACACTAGGTAGAAAAAGAAAAAAATTTAAAGTTGATTTGTCTTTCTATTTTGAAAAAATCTCATTTTTTAGCTAATGATGTGCAATCGTTACTTAATTTTGTACACAAATAGGAATTTGAAGCTATTCCAAGGCATATTTGACCTAAAACAGACAAGGTGCATGGTTGTGATATATGCAAGTATGTATTACCTTACCTGCTGGTTTAATTTATAAAATATTTCTTACAAGTCAACGATTTGGTGGTAATAAATGTAAATGTTAGGGTTGTTTTTTTTATAGAAAATGTATTGGTTTGAAAATACAAATTTTTGCGTTTTACCATGGCAATCTAAAATTATGTAATTTAGTTGTTATTTTATAGTTTGGATATGTAAAATTATGTGAATAATGTTCAATAGGATGTAAGAATGGATTTTTAAGGAATAGAAGAATGTAACTAGGTGTTTATAATTTACTGCATTTGAAAAATTATTTGGTTGACAAGTTCTAGCCATCTTATTATTGTGTTTTAGTACAAGTATTTGATATCACTTAGAAGAGAATTTTTCTCTATCGAACTATAGAATTTATTTAAACAATTATTATCTAATAATTATAAACAATTATGTGATTATGTAGATTTAGTTCCAAATTGGCATTTGTTTCTAACTAGAAACACAACCATAGCAGTGTTTTGTTTTTGAAAAAATATAAATTTAGTAAATCTAATTTACTAAGTAATTTTGCTCTCTGTAAATTTATATCTTTCAAGCTGTGTATATGTGCGCAGAGCAAAATTTTAAAATTTAAACGTTATGTTGTGAGTTCAAACTATAAACAAATCTAAATGTTAAAGCGAGGCGAAACGAAACCAATGGAAATGAAATGAAATGAATCTCAATTTCAAATGGGTGCAGTCGGACTACTCCCATTTCTAATATTATTTGCATCTTTCAGTACATACCTCTATGCCTTTACTCAAAATCCATCAAGTATAAGAGATGCTACTTACGCAGACACGTGACATATGAAACATAAAAGTAACTTAAAGTAACATTTTGCTTATGTGTTAATCCTCAAACCAAAATGCATAAATCAATAGAATTACTAGAAGCGCTTATACGAATATTAATTACACATTAATGTAGGTGAATGTTATACGTGTAATAAAAATAAAATAATATAATATAAAACAAACATTTAATTAACATACATGAGATACAGACTATTTATTAATTTGTCATACATTTAAGGCATACTAACGTATGCGTAGCATTAACATTGCAATACTATTATGTTTTTTTCAGTATAATTTATCTAATAAAAAAGAACGGTTGCCTATTTACAAAATTATAAAAACAAAAATGCAATTAAATTGGCAAGCCAAAATACATGTTATTAAATAGGCTTTTAAATAACTATACTGTATCATAAAATTATGCACGGCTTTTTATGAATGAAAGTGGCTACTTTTATTTATTAGTTATAAACGTATTAGCATTAATTAATAGTTGACATGGTCATTATCTAATCATCTAAATGTAGTACACATTTTTGTTGCACAAAAAGTTTTATGTACATGTACATATATATTTTTTTGTTTATATTAGAATTTCACAGTTTAGACTTATTTTAGACAGAAATGGGATTAAGCATTATCAATTAAAAATAATAGAAGTACCTTATTATACTATACCTTAATTATTATTATTTAACATTTAATACATTCAACATATAATTTAGAATGTAAAATCTGCAATTTTCATCTTGCATATTAGAATTCAAAATTTAAAATTAGCATTTCTGAATTAAAATTTAGAAAACACAAGGCATTAAATAAATATTTTTTTGTTAAGTATTTATTGTTAATTAAATATTATTGTTAATTGTTAAAATTTCTAAAAGGTTATTATAGTTTTCAAAGCGTAGGGCCTATTAGGTGCGAGGTGAGTCAGAGCGAGGTCCTGTTTACCCTTATATTTGAGCCGGATGAACTGCCGAAGGCTTTGGGTGCTTCTAAGGACCAATAAATATGAATATATTTTTGAAATGTATAAAAAAACATTATTGATTTCGTTATATTTAATAACTTCTTATGACTTAACTCGTTTATTTAATTTATAACTTAAAATTAATTTATAATTTATTTATTAATTTTCTATAACAAGTATTATCTATGTAATTTTTTACAGTTTGTTTTTTCGGATATACTATTATTTATTTATAAACCAGACGGGTAAGTCAGTTGGTAATATTATGAGGAACGGTCGGGTTCGAACGTAAAAGAGACCTCATGGAACGAGTTATCTATGTGGTGTAATAAACAAACCAAAAACAGTTGCTGTTCTAATAAACGATTGATGAGCTTAATAAAGCTTAACCACACATCTAGCTGTCTGCTTGCAAGCTGAAACTCCGATGTGACTTGCCAGTCAACCTTGACCTAGATGACAATAGATAAAGTAACCCGACATATCATCGGGCAGTATTGGGATGCTTGGTCTCCTCCAGTATCCTGTATGTCAATACCCTTGTCGGGAGAAATGAAGGAGAGGAGCCAAGGACATCGAAAGACTTTTCACTTGTGGGGGAGGGGATTTCGATTTCACAGATAAAATAAACGAAATATCGCTGAATGCAGACAAATCGCCGAAAATATCGGGAACGTCGATCTCTCAACCATGAGCGCATTCAGCAGACTTACCGGTCGCACCGGTCTGGGTCACCGGTGGTTGTTTTGGTCACCACATATTAAATACTGTTTGTTTACATGCCGTACCGGTACAATTAAAGTGAGGTTACAACATTGTGCTTATTAGATATTTTTAGGATCTATTCGGAAAAAACTGTTGATTTTTACAATTTAGATTTAAATTATCCTCATCTAATATCAGCTGCTTCATTATTATCATTACAAATATCGAATTAGGTTATGCCACTCTATATTTGACAAGTAAATTTAGATATATCGACCGGTAACCAATTTTTCATCATTCAGCTAAAATCTACTGGTGAGCAGCACCGGTTAGACACTGGTAAGTCTGCTGGATGCGCTCTTTGTCCAACTCACAGACAAGCTGCTCTACGCTGTACGCTATCTACGCTGTACGTATCTGGCTGTACGCAGATATGTTTCGGCAACTTGTCCACAGATGAGTTTCGTTGTTTTGACTACGTTCGGCGATTTGTCCGATTTGTTTCCGATCTTTTCGGCGATATGTCGACAACGTCTTTTCGTCGTTTTGACCAACCTTCGGCGATATGTCCACAGATCATTTTCGGCGATTTGGCTAAGACTCGGCGATGTGTCATAGACTCAAATAAATAACATCGAGTATTGAACGGAATGCTCTATTATACGAAAAAGTTGAAAGGATTTTCGAAGAGAGTTGGCATCCCTGCTTTTATGATGCGTCAAACAGACCAGTGAAATAATCGAGCGGGAAATAAAATAATAATTTTTAAATTATTAACCTCTGACCCGTACTTCCGACGAACCTGAAAGGAGCAAGCAGTTACACGACCCTAAAAAACCTTTGAACGGGAATACATTTGTTAGATATATACTGTGGGCCGAAAAAACTAAATCGCTTAATCTGGATTGCCTAATCAAATGTACTAATTGTTTAAATATTTTCATTTCATAAAACTACTGAATGATTTTTAATTAACATGTTCATTTAAACAAACGTTAAATATAGTCACCATTTTGCTTAATAACCTGCTAAATTGCTAAATAGCACATTCGATTCCATCTTGACGAACCATGTTCCAGCATTCCACAAGCCTTTCTTGTAAATGGTTATACTGTCTCTGATCTCTAATTGTTTGAAATCGACCACTACCTGTTTTTCTTTCAATGTTCCCAGTTTTTCCCAACTTTTAAGTTGTTTAAAGTACTTTTTCGCCAGCTCGTTATGTGAAAATGTTCTTGTTAATGTTCTAGTACTATAACCCTTTTCGGTGTACAAATCTTTTATTACTGTTGTCTTTAATACTTAATTTCACCATATTTAAACGGGTACCAAATAATGCACAATTTTATTCTGAATTCGACAGTTAAATACGTCATTCTTTTATTTAAAGTTGATCCAGTTTCTTGGCACACAGTGTAGAAAACTCAAGCTTAATAGATGCATTGCTACACTGAGATGTTTGTAGGACGTTACTTCTTATTTTTGGAGGCATGGAAAGTCTACAATTAAATTTTATTTTGAAGTTAATGAGACAGCTGATGCTGCAAAGAAGAAAGTGATCAAGCTTGAAATTATTGTCAGACAATTTATATCAAAATCTAGCAATATCTTTCAGCGATTTAAATCTTATAGACGAGATCAAAAACCCAGTGCTTTGATTACAGAATACTTCGTTAAATTACGTAAGTTAAGTAAACATTTCGCATTTAATAACTGGAATAATTAACTTTTAGATAATAATCTGTGATAGCATGAGTGATACAAGGTTACAGGTGTTAAGTTGTTGACAGATGCAAACTTAACCTACAAAAAAAAGCTTATGATGAAGTTGCGGCAGCTGAATCTGTTAGCAAAAAGTCACAGAACAAAAAACACGTCATAATTTATTTGTGTTGAAAACGAATCCACCCGTCCAAGAACAATCTCAGGCTAAAACCCATCCGCGTTTCAGATGTAGAAATAATAATGCAAAAACGTACAAATATGTAAAAACATACTGTGAGGAACAGGGCTATTTGGATAATATTTGTTAAAAACCAGGTTATCTCCACAAACACGAAGATTTCTTTCTATAAATCTTGAAAATAATTCCAGGCAATGCAGATAACGAGCAGTCAGTCGCAATAGCGTATATACGAGGGTCATTTTTTAAGTAAGAACCGTTTTATAATGGAGTAAAAGAAACTTTATTTAATAACACAAATTATATCAAAAACTAAAGTATGAACATTTTTTCACTTTTCAACATAGTCGCCATCAACATTCAAGCATTTGTCAAGCCGTGGCACCAGCTTTTGGATCCCTTCATCAAAGAACTCTGCCGCCTGACTATTAAACCAGTTCGTAACTGTTTCTTTAAGCATGTCATCATTGTCCAAACGCTTCCCACCGAGAAATTCCTTAAGTTTTGGAAAGAGATGAAAGTCTGATGGTGCAAAGTCTGGGCTGTAAGGCGGATGATCCAGTACTTCCCAGTGAAAATTGTCCAGTTGCCTTTTTGTTCTTGCTGCAACGTAAGGCCGAGCGTTGTCGTGAAGCAGAACGACGCCGCTAGACAGTAGTCCCCGCCGGCGATTTTGAACAGCGCGCCTAAGCTTTAACAGTGTTTCACAATACCTCTCGGCATTTATTGTCATTCCTCTTGGCAAAAACTCTATCAGAAGAATGCCTTTCTGGTCCCAAAACACCGTGGCCATGATTTTTCGTGTTGAAGGTTCTTGTTTAAACTTCCGTGGACGTGACGGGGAGTTTGAATGATGCCATTCACTGGATTGACGTTTTGTCTCTGGAGTGTAGTACGCAATCCACGTTTCATCTCCAGTCACAATGTAACTCAAAAAATTGTCACCATCCTTGTGGTAGCGCTCCAAAAAGGACAAAGAATGTGCTATTCGCTTTTGTTTGTGTTCTTCTGTCAACATTTTTGGCACCTATCTCGCACACATTTTTTGTAGTGAAGTTTGTCACTAACAATGTGATAAATTACCGACCTTAAAATTTGAGGGAATTTCTGATGAAGCTCGTCAATTGTGAAGCACCTGTTTCGGCGGATTTCCTCATTAACGTTTTGTGTCAATTCTTCATTCATGACAGTTGGCCTTCCAGATCGTTCTTCATCATGAACATTTGTCCTCCTTTCATTGAAACGCTTACACCATTTACGTACATTACCATCATTCATTACACCTTCACCATAAACTTCAACAAGCTGCCGGTGAATTTCAGCTGGACGGACGCTTTTTACATTCAAAAACCGAATAACGGCACGCACTTCACAATCGGCGGGATTACTGATAGACATGGCGACAAACTACGCAGTATAACCACACAACCAGCACTGGCAGAGACGTGAAACGTAATGGCGGTGTAGTGGCGGACCGGTCAAGAGTTGCTGACCTCGAACTGGCGTCACCTGACTGAATGCGCAGACACGATGCGCAATCGGTTTTTACTTAAAAAATGATTCTCGTATATAGCGTAGCAATCTGTAGCTACTACAAAAGGACCGTGAATACAGTGATAGAAACTGAACTTTACCTGTTACTTAGCACTACCAAAGCTTTAAGGACATGTACAAGAGCGAAACTGTACAAGTTGCCAAACTCAGTCCAAGCTTCTGATAAGAACAAACCAGATGAAGACATAATGTATTCAGTGAGTTTTTGCCGTTCGACCAAAAACTTTGAAAAACAGAAATTTCTGATAGATTATGTTCAACTCCTTGAATGTATCGATTTAATTTAAAAGATGCGCCAAAAGTTTAAAAGAGTTTGAAAAAGCATGAAAGCTGAGCATGTTGTGATTCCGTAATCATGCTAGAACATGTCGAACAACAACGTATCAAGAGAAATGGTTGTTATTACTGACTTCTCTTGATACGTAGCGCATGCCAACATCATTCGAACTTTTAAAGTTTTAAGCTAGTTTCACTTTTTTCATACAAATGTGAAGCAGATTATAAATTACGTTCATTAATTATTTAAATGAATTGTAGATGAAGATTTTATGAACTGGATACAGTACGTTACCTCAACTTGACGTAGATATTTACTATTTAAGAAAAGTACACTTTGGAAGAAAAACTTTCTGAAATGCTGTTTTATACAGTTTTCTGTTCTAGTATATCTATACTAATGTATACACATGTGTATTTATGTGTTACATGGTGCTAATATCTACTGCTATTCAGTATATTCAATAATAATCAGCTGTTAGAGAACGCATTTTAGTGGTCCATGCAACATATTGTAATCATTTGATATGTGCTTGTTTTAAAAAATCATACTATAGCTTCATTTAATAAAAAATCATTTATTTTACAAAAATATAAATTTTTTTACAATTAAAAAACAACACTATTAATACTTATCACAACATCAAAACATTGTATAATAACTTTAAATTTTCTTGTAGCACTTTGACTAAGAAAAACTTAAAGACATTACTCTATGCTTTAACATTCATACATCTGCCGAACACACACTATATGAAGAATCTAATTTGTGAAATCTCAGAACAATGGCCTTACCGATTTGCTATATGAATGGCATGATGTAGTCTAATAGTGACCTCCATGATGTTGTACGGGAACTACAAAATTACTTTTATGGGTAGTTTCAGGATGAACAGCGTGACCTTGTCTGATAACTTGAGCATTGAAACCATTGTGCTTGTCAGCAGTGTATTTTACAATACGAACTGTACCATCGGGTTCGTGAAGGGAGTATTCTCCTTTGACAACATCGCCATCACGAACTTCCTTCTGACTGTGATGATCGCCAGTATGGGCATCAGCAACACCGTAATCAAATTGGTATTTGGGGTGAGCCTAAAAATTGACGTAAAAGAAGTTTCATATTATAAGCAACGCTTAAAATATATGAATACTGGTACTTACATAATAATCAACTACGTGTTCGTGTCCATGACCATGGCCTAAATTAGCTACAATAGGTGCTGCTTGAAGGGTGAAGCCAAAACCATGTCCACTGCCGCCACTCAAACCACCAGCACCACCTAAACCACCGCCATGTCCAAGTGATAACGAAGCATATGATGCGCCACCATGATGAGACTGTGCACTAGCAAAGGCTACTAATGCAGCTATAACTAAAGCCTAAAATAAAACAGTTTAGTTTAATTCATTTTATGTAAGTGTATTCAAGACAAATTTACTTTGGTAAACATCTTAAGGAATGTTGCTAATGGAGTTGCAGTTGTATACTGATATTGTTTAAGTAAATCACTCGCGCTTTTATACTTACTACTGGTGAAACAATCACTTTATGAAAAAATCTTATCTTTTGGTGGTGGAATAGATAGTCATTACGTATAAGAGACTAAAATTAAAACTGCTAAAGCCGTGGTTACGTGTTTGACAAAGCTATATGTTTCTAAAAACGGTTTAAAGTAATGGCTTTCATCAAATATTTCAGGTTAGTTCTAAATATTTTGAAGAATTAGCAATAAAAAGTGAAAGCATAACGAAAACGCAATGTGTTATTTTTATTAGATATAAATCAAGGTGTCTACTGTATATTATCGAGCATTATATGTAAGAACTAAACTGCATAATAACAGGCCCATTTATTTTTTATTATAAATGTTCCATTTGCGACTGGTTACGGAACTTACGCAAAATTTTTAAATATCCATACTTGGTGAGAATGTAGGAGAGCAAATTAATTACTTTTTTTTAGAAGTACTCATAGCTTCCTAGGTATTAGAACAACTAAAATCTATACTAAAATTTTCATTTTAAATGCGAATATTATCGGAAATAACTTGTCCAAACAATATTTTTCGATTTTGATGTAACAAATAAAAAATCTGCATTACGTTAATAGTAAATTACTTATAAACAAGTGTTTAGGACAATTATTATAATTAAGACTAATAAAAATAAAAAAAAATTACAAATGACTTGTGAAATGTTAGAATTCGGTTTCCTGGACCCGATACTTTTTTTAAGTCTCAGGAATACCGGGTAGTATTTAATCCGTTTCATCCTAAAATTTTCATTGAGAAATAATAGTAGTTATTAGTTAATGAAAATCACAACAAGTATATAAATAAATCCTCCTATCATAAAATTCTTTCTTCTTTCTCTTTTTTTATCACAAAATCTTTTCTGTTTAGTGTTAACTGCTTGCTGTCATTTTTTGCCATTTATCGTTCTTGCAAAAGAGACTATTCCTGAATATGGTGGTTCAGCCGAGCAAGGATTATTTTAGAAATTCCGATTGAAGTCTCAAAATAAACAAAGTTTGAAATACATTCATCCCTGTTATCCACTTTGCTACTTACTAGAAAAAGTGTTATTGCACATAGAAATTTTATTATTTTTGGTTTATTATTCTGGTAGTCAAAAATACTGCTCAGTCTATTCTACAACTTCAACCACGTTTTAACTCCAGAATTCTAATGAATGCTTATTTTATACTTAACTTAATTTTCACTTAAATATTTAATTCTCAAAATTTTAATTAAATACGTTGTCTCGTGTCTCGAGTTGTTCTTCAGATATTCGAGCCAATTATAAAGTATGTAATTCGCGGTATTATAAAAGATAAAGGCTCCGGCTATTATTAAATTAATTGTGAACCTACTCTCTGGTCACAATTGAGACTCTACCAGGCGAGTCGCTTCAATAGGGTTATGAATAAATATGGATCTATAAAACATTATTAACTACACACACAAATAAAATACATAAACTAAAGGTTACTTTTAAAATATTTAAATGACAAAAATTTATTTAACAAAAAGAATTAAATAATTGAAATGTTACAAATAATTAAAAATTAAAAGAAAAAATTGGATATCTCAAATAAAAGAAGAATTAATTATAAGACAATATAATTCGTTTTGTCTTTAAAGTTAATATTTCTATTATTTGTATTACTAACTTAAAATAAATACCTTATTTTAGTTACAAAAATCAAATTATTAGCGCCTTCTAAAATTACCAACTGCAATTAGTAGTAATATGTAAAATTTCCTGCTTCCATATAATTCAACAAAATTTTATTGTTAAAGTTAAAATTATATAAACCACTGCATTTCGGACATAGGGTAAATTCATTTAAATTTATAAAATGATTAATTTTCTATATTCCATTCCATTTCCAAGGACCATTATCAATCTTTATCATAAAAAATTCTCTTTCCACAAAAACAAATTAATTCACTAAATTAATCTCACAGCACTGTTTATTTATTTAAATGAAATTGTTTATTATTATCTGCACTACTTAAATTCAAAAACTATAATAATACAAAAACATTTTGACGTAATATAAAAATATCACCTCAAAATTTTGACGTTTAAGTATCACTGACATTTCTAACTCACTACATAACCTTAAATTTTTAATAAAATATGCTCTGCATATAAACGCGTGATTTGTACAACTGAATTTACAGAGAGAGCTTCACCAGATTTCCAGCTCAATTTATGTTTTCAAGAAACAAAAGAAAACTTAGTTACTTTTTTAGTAATTTCTAATAAATCCTAGTGCCAAACAATTGAATAAAATTGTAACTAAATCTACATAACTATATTGTTATTTATTATTAACTTAATTGTTTAAACAAATATTATAAATAGATAGAAAAAAATTCCTCTATTTAATGATATGCAAAACTTTTGTTAACACTTAAATTAAACTCAGGAGAAAAAGTCAACCAAATCAATTTTACAATGCATTAAAATTTTATTAAGAATTGGAATAATTGCTTAAAAACCCTGTTAGCTCCTTTTCTTGTTACAAATGCTATCCTTATACCATATTGAACAATAATTTTTAGACATCGAAAATATTAAATAACTACTGAATTACATGTTTTCAGGTAATCAAAGTAAAACGCAGAAATATGTGTTTTTACACCCATAGGTCTTCTATTAGAAATCATCTCCACATTTACCTATATGTCTCAGTTGTGTCCAAGGAACTGCTTGAGAACATCATAATGAAATATATAAGCCCCACAGACTTTTTAATATTGAAAAATAACAAAATTATTATAAAACTACATATATCGTTAATAGTAAGGTAATAAGTCTTTGCATACTATCGAAGATATTAAAACTATCAAGCATGAAGTAACACTACTAAAAGAGATAAACAAGCAAAAAGATGGCATTATCTCCAATCTACATATCAGGTTACAAAATCTTGAGCAATACTCACGAAACCGTAATATTGAGATTTTTGGAGTAAAGGAAAGCCAAGGGGAAAATTGCAAATCCCTTATAGTAAAAATCGCAGAACAATTACAAGTCAACGTGACAGAAAGTGATATTGAAATTGCACACATCGTTTACCAAAGAATAAGAATAATGCTTATCCGTCCATTGTTGCGCAGTTTTTTACTCGTATCAAAAGAGATATGCTGGTTGAGAAAAGAGCATTGATAATCACCAAGCCCAACCAACTGGGTGCTGAATGGGTAGTTAAGTGCACAATTTCGTGTAGTCGAATGTATAGGTATAAAATTACGGCGAGTCCAGGTTTTTAAACTGTAATAACTAGAAACAGTAAATCAACTGTTCAACAATGCTTATTCCGATTATTCCGATAGCAATATTTAGAAAAAGATAAATTATTTAGTGGATTAATTTTTAAAACTTACTATGCATTTCGCATGTGTAAACGATACGGTCCAGACCGGCTGATAATGCATTTTATTCTTTGTTTTAAATTCCCTAGTCGACGAGACGACGACGCCAATTTACTTTTTTATAATTATATTTTAAATAACCTTTTTAATTCCGTTGAGTTATGTATTTTTTTAACCATATTTAACTAATTTCTGTGCACGACTGTATGCTTACTGTAAAGCAATATTTAAACAAAGACGGATAATTTATTACAATTATTGAATTAAATTTTTAAATAAGATTTTAAATCTTACTGAACTTACCTGGTATGCATTTCGTATATGCAAACAATACGGCCCAGACCGGTTGATAATGCTACTTATTGTTTTATATATTGTTTTACATTAGTCGGTGAGACGACGCCGACGCGATGACGCCAATTTACGAATTTTAAATTATTGCATCTTTGTTAAAACAAAATGTAGCGACCTGTTTTTTTAACGAACCTTTTTAATTCCGTAGACAGAAATGTTTCTTCTCGAAATTGATTTAAATTTTGAAATTTATACATCGTAAAGTATTCCTGGGCTGAGGAGGTGGAAAAATTATAATTTAAATTATAGATAGGGAAACTATTAAACCTTAAATGCCTTAATTTTTTGCGTTATTTATTCTATGATTATAAAGAATTGTTGAACAGTTGATTTACTGTTTCTAGTTATTACAGTTTAAAAACCTGGACTCGCCGTAATTTTATACCTATACATTCGACTACACGAAATTGTGCACTTAACTACCCATGCAGCACCCAGTTGGTTGGGCTTGATAATCACCAAGCCCAACCAACTGGGTGCTGAATGGGTAGTTAATCACAATTTCGTGTAGTCGAATGTATAGGTATAAGATTACGGTAGGTTACGGTACGGTTAGGTATACATGCGACTACACGAAATTGTGCGCTTAACTACCCATTCAGCAACCATGTGGTTGCCCTTGATAATCACCAACAACAAAATACCAGGGCAAGCATTAGGTGAAAAAATTTATATTAATGAACATTTAACTTTCGAGAATAAACTTCTAAGAAAATCCAAGGAACAGGCTCGCATCAAAGGATTTCAGTATGTTTGGGTAAAAAATGGTAAGATTTTGATTAGAAAGAACAACGAAGATCCTGTAGTAAGAATTACATGCGAGGAAGATCTGCAAAAGAAGATGAATGTTTCTGGTGGCGCATAAGATTTCTGTTTTGGTGAGGCTTCTTATCTTTTGTTGGGTTTTCCAATAGGTAAGATATCACTTATATAATTATTTTCTATTTTAACTTATGGTAAACACGAACATTGAAAATTTAACTAATGATATTGAATCTGTTATTATTAATACTCACGTCTTATATAACATTTCGGAATTTAAACAAAAATTTGTCAATAACGCAACAAGTAAAACACGCTTACTATTATTTCATACAAATATAAGAAGCATCGCCAAAAACTTTGATGAATTGTGTATATTATTAAATGAATCTGAAATTAATTTTGATTTTATTATATTATCTGAAGTATGGAATATTGATAATATAGAATGTTTTAGTCTTGAGGGTTACACGCCACATTACAATAACAGCACTTTTAATCAAAACAATGGCGTGGTGGTACTTGTTAAAACTTCGTTGTCAGTATCAGTAACAGTTATTGATTTTGGAAATAACTTCAACTAATGCGAATAGAAACTTTATTTAAAAAGAAGAAAATTGGTATTACTGCTATTTATAAATCACCCTCTTATTCAACTAATGTATTTATAGAAAAATTAAACAAATACCTAGAATCTTGTAATAAACTTGAAATCGAAATCTTAGTGGGAGATATCAATGTAGATATATTAAACTATAAAGAAACTGTTACAAACGACTATTTGGATGTATTAAGTAATTTTGGTTTTTGTTCATGTATTAATAAACCTACTCGCGATAATAAAACTTATTTAGACCATATTTTTGTGAAAACAAATATCGTAGCTCAAGAACTATATCCAGTAATTTTAAATACTAAAATAACAGATCATAATCCAATTGCTTTAGAGATTAATTTTGAAAATAAACCCCATCCTTTATCAAATCAAAATAATTATCAGGATGAGAGCGATACAACTGTAAAAGTAAAGATTATAAATTAAAAAATTAAATAATAAATTATGTAGTATAAATTGGGATTCTATAATATCTGATGACATTGATAGATCATTTGATAACATAGTTGATTTAATAAATAAAGAACTGGCAAGTTGCTCATTTACTAAAACCATACCAATCAAATTTAAAAAAAGGAAACCATGGGTAACAAATGGCATTATACGATCGATACATGTAAGAGATAAACTATACCGTCAATCAAAATTAAACCCTAATAACTTATTAGTCAAACAAACCTATGATTATTACAAAAGTCTTATTCCTAATCTCAGTCAACAAGCAAAAATATGTTATTATAAACAAAAAATTGAAACAAATAAAAATAATTCAGGAAAGCTCTGGCAATTAGCAAATAAATCTTTAAATAAAAACCATCAAAAACCATCTATAAAGTTATTAAAAAGCGAAGGAAGGGAAATAGTTAATAAAAAAAACATCTGTAATGAATTCAACGACTATTTCATAAATGTTGGAAAACGTCTTGCGGAAAATATTAAGGTAAATAAAAGGCAAATTGATAACATGCTAAATAATATTCCTATAAATAATAACAGTTTCTTTTTACTACCAACTGATTCTATTGAAGTATTAGATATCATAAAAAATCTAAAAAGTCATAAAACCCCGGGGAATGACGGTATAACCTCTGAAATACTTAAATCTATTGCTCATACAATTGTTGTGCCATTGGTTACTCTGTTTAATAATTGTTTTCTTAATGGACATTTCCCGCATTCCCTTAAGTCGGCATTGGTTGTTCCAATACATAAAGGTGGTGATACTGAATCAACAACTAATTATCGGCCTATATCATTGATAACGAGCTTAGCAAAGGTCCTTGAAACTTTAGTCAAAAAGAGATTAGTTAAATTTCTTTCAAATAATAAAATATTTTCGGAAAACCAATTCGGTTTTACTGAAAACAAGTCCACAAATGATGCTATTTCACTACTGGTTGGTCACATTTATGATGCACTTGACGAATCCATGCCCTGTCTCGCGGTATTTCTAGATCTAGCCAAAGCATTTGATACGGTTAACCATGAAATTTTAATTAAAAAAATGGAGATATATGGTGTAAGAGGTGTAACTAGTCTATTTTTTCGAAGTTATTTAGAAAATAGAACACAAATTGTTAGAATTGAACAATATAATAGCTCTCCTAACATAATTACATGCGGTGTGCCGCAGGGCACAATTCTAGGACCAATTCTGTTTTTAATTTATATTAATGATCTATTATTAATGAAACATTTGAGTTGTAAAATTATTGCATATGCAGACGATACGGTGTTATTCTTGAAAGGTGAAACATGGGCTGAGATCAGAGATACCGCGTCTCAGGATTTGATGTTCGTCAAGAATTGGCTAGATGCGAACTCACTAAGTTTAAACTATTCGAAAAGCACATTTGTTCCCTTTAGCAATTGCGATAAACAACAAATTATATTTGAATCTATTACCATTCATGAAATTAATTATTCTTTATTAGCTTGTAATTGCAATATTGAAATTTATAAATCCGAAAATGCTAAGTATTTAGGAGTGATCATCGACCGATTTTTGAGATGAGATAATCACATCATTAGTTTATGTAAAAAACTCAGGAAAACAATATATATATTCAAAAAAATTAAACATGTCGTTTTAATGCAACAGTTATACTGCTTTTATTTTGCCCTGGTGCAATCAGTGTTGATGTATGGCATTATAGTCTGGGGTGGTGCTGCTAGAATATATGTAGAACGAGTGTTGATAATACAAAAATGTATTCTTAAACTTATATTAAATAAACCAACTCTTTATTCTTCCCGTCGGCTTTTTAAAGAATTTAACGTTATGTCTGTTACACAATTATTTAATAATGTCATCTTAAAATATGTACGCAAATATCCAGATATAATTATTCATCATGATCACATTTACTATACACGAAATAAAAATGATGCTGTGTTAAAAAAACAGCTAAAGCAGTTGGTCAAAGGTGCTTTTTGTTTCATATTCCTAAACTGTATAACAATTTTCAACAATATATTAAAAATAATAATATAGAACTAACGAACAACAACTATAATAAATACATCAAATTATTCGTTACAAATTGTATAAATCCAGAATAAATTGTTTTTTTCCCCGATGCTTTTTTTTAACTTTCAATCAGAAATTTTAAATCTCACTTATTAAACTTACCTGCTAACTTTACTTATCTAAGCTTGCAAACTTCGACCACTTTTCAAAATGATTTTTTTCTTAAAAAACCACGCGCGACTGTTATTGCAGTCATGTGGTGTGTAACCTTCAGCTTTTAAAAATATCGTCTTTTTATGTACACTAATTTACTACGGCTGATTTTGCTTTGTTGTTTAATTTTATTGTCTATGTAAAATCTCATGTACTTATTATGTTAGTTAATGTTAATTTCAATAAAGTCTATTCTATTCTGTCCTGTCCTGTCCTGTCCTGACCTGCCCTGCTCTGCCCTGCCCTGCCCTGCCCTGCCCTGCCCTGCCCTGCCCTGCCCGCAGCGCAGGGCAGGGCATCTATCTTTATGGTCATCTCTAACAGTTCCTTGTTTTGTAGGAATACCTTTCAATACATATATAACAAGAGGTGATAATCCACCCGTGTCTATTGTTTAAGGCCGATGAAAACATCTTTTCCGGTAGGTCTGTGGTTATGTTGATAGACAGTTAATTTATACAGAATTTCTTTCTAGGCTTTTTCCGGTTCTTTTTCTTTTCCGGCATCTACTTTTACCTTCTTTTTATACTCCCTGGTTAAGCTGCGTTCTACCTGGTTCCACCGTCGAATACGTTGGCTATCTATTGACCATCGAAGCCGCATCTATAATTAAAGTATTTTACCAGCTACCAACAAGAGTAAAAAGGAGACAAACTAATACCAACACACAACTCAACACCTAAACCAAATAAACATTTTCTCCTTCCTAACTTTTAGGTTATGTAAACAAAGTAATTCCTAAATTGGTTTTAACAAATCTGTGATCACAGGCAATAAGGGATTAAGTCGACTTATCTCCAAATTGTTTTTTTTTTAATTTACATTCCGAAGGTGCAAATACATGATCTGACGTAAGGATATAAGTCTGTGTAGATAAAAAGAGAGAAAAAAAGAGGGTCTTGAGAAGGAATATGTGTACTTATACCCTAAAAACTTCAGGAATTTTGTGGATTTGTAAGATTTCAATCAGCTATAAAGGAATATGTACACTTGTTCTTGAATTTCTGCAAAATATCTACTGCAAAAAAGATATATGTATACTTAGATCCTTTTAGCATTCACAAAATTTCTAAAAGTTAAATCTGATGACGAGCTGAAAGGATTTAAGTGTACATATATTCTTTTGGTAAATAAAATGCAGGAATTAAGTATTCTTATATCCGTTTAGTAAAAACCGTTTAACGAGAATTTATTTTATTCAAGTTAGTGCGGTATTTTCATTATCGGTTTATTAGTTTGTTTACTAACAGAAAGACAATCATGTTCCCAATTCGAGAGCATTAATGATGTTAAAATTGTGCAAGGATTCTGAATGTATGTAAAATTTACATTAAAAAGCTGAAGACCTAACCTCAAAATTTTTATAGCACAAAATCGTAGAATGGAAAGTATGCCTGCCCCTGCATGCAGTGATGAGTTTAAGCTGCCTATTGAAAGTATAAGTTTAGTTTCTTTAATTTTCGAGTGAAATAAAATTAATATAAAATTACTTTTCATAGATAACAGATTTCAAGATAATTTAGTAGTTTATGAGTACTATAATACTGATGCAGCGATGAATGATTCTTGTGGTACTTCGAGTGGTAGTAGTGGTACGTAAGCTACTATTTTTTGATCAATTTCTTTCAAATTTAATGTAAGTACAAGCTATTTATTTGCATTTCTTCTTTTAGCACAATGTGAAACAAACAAAAACCACATGGATATAGATATTAATTCTTTAGAAGTCTTTACAGCGGACGGTCTAAATCTACAAGAAATTTTTCCAACAAACAAAGACATTACTGATACTGACAATATAATTAAAGAACTTCATGTTCTTAGTAACGTGATTATCGAAACTGAAAATATTGTTTCTAATAATTCAACAGAAGAGCGAGTATATGTCGAAAATGAAGACGAAGAACAAGAACTCGGCCAGCATAAAGAAACTACCGTTCTAGCAGACTTAGATTTTCAAACTAAAGACATCGAATTGACAATAAGTGATGACGAGAATAATAGTGATGTGCCCTACATTCCTGATTCGGATCAGATGGATAGTGAAGAAAATGAAGAAGGAAAACAAAATAGCACTTGGTCACTTAAAAATAGAAGAGAGAGGAAAAAGAATAGAAATAATGGTATGCAATACACTACAGTAAAAGGAGGTATACGAAAAGAACGGAAGCAGAGAGACTTGAAAGCATGTAAAAAGAATTGCCGGGAACGCATTTCAGAAGAAGAGCGAAAAAATGTGTTTGATTTATATTGGTCTCTTGGTTCGTATGAAAAAAGGGTGCGTTTCGTAGCTGAATGCGTCACCATTAAATCTAAGAGTATATGTAGAACTAAAGTTGAGGGCAAACAACATAAGAACAGGGAATATACTTATTTCTACCATTTAGAAAATGTACAAAATAACATGCGTGAACCCGTTTGTAAGGACTGCTTCTTAAATATCTTAGACGAAACAAATAAATTTGTATACAGGGCAGTTAGAAATAAACTAGAATCCCCATTAAGGGTGCCACATGGAGATCTGCGAGGAAACACTAAAAAAATTAGTGAAGAGCCTTAGTGAAGAGACTTTAGACAAAGTAAGGAATCACATTTTATCGTTTCCTTCCTATGAGTCCCATTATACTCGTCGACACACTAAGAAGAAATATCTAGCAAGTCATCTCAACTTATCAATTATGCATGAACTCTATCAGAAAGCTGAAGAAAACCCCGTATCTATTTCAACTTACCGAAAGATGTTCGCCAAAACTGGATTAAAATTTAATTTTGCTCTAGACACTTGTGGCACTTGCGATTCCTTGGCCCTTCTCAAAAGATCAAAAGAAGATACCATAAGAGCGGAAGCTGAAAAGAAACTCAAACAGCATCATATTGACGCTGATCTCGCTTATCAGAGGAAAACAGAAGACAAAAATATCGCAAAAGAGTCTCCTCACATGAAAGTATTCACGTTCGACCTCCAACAAGTGCTTCCTACCCCTTTGTTGACATCAGGAGAGGTCTTCTATAAAAGACAATATTCTGTATATAATTTAACCATACATGATTGCGTATCTGGACAGGCTGTCCATTACATGTGGGGTGAATCAACGGCAAAAAGGGGATCAATAGAAATTGCATCATGCATGTATCATCTCTTGACTAATATGCCTTCTGAAATTAAACATGTTATCTTTTATTCAGACACTTGCGGGGGACAGAACAAAAATTCAAATGTAATAGCTATGTTTATGTACGTATTGAAATATCACCCCACCCTGGAAACGATAGAACACAAATTTCTAATTGCGGGGCATACTCGCATGGAATGTGATTCGGACCATTCTCTTATCGAACGGAAAAGTAAACGCAGCCCCTTTCCTATTCAACTTCCAAGGGATTGGTTTCAATTGGTTAGGACTGCAGCTAAAAATAATAGATTTGTGGTAAAAGTAATGGCTCGAGAAAATTTTCTCGATTTTCCAGATTTGTTTAAGAAATATTTACAAAAGGAAAAACTTGATTGTACTCAAGAACAATTATTCAACTTTCGAAACATAAAATGGGTACGATTTGGTAAAGATTTTGGTTTGTTTGAATACAAAACTGCTCTTGACAATTTAACGGATTTTAAGAGAATGAGTTACCAAAGAAAAAACATTTAGAAATGCCAATAAATTATGAACTGCCACGTCCTTACAAACAACCATTACCTATCTCAGTCAAGAAAAAGAAAAATTTGGTATCTCTTTTTGATAAAATTGATCCCGACGCTAGAGATGTTTATGCGAACCTGCCTACAGAGAATATGGCTGATATTGACCCAGATTTAGACAGGCTAGAAGGTGAAGACGAATAAAGATGAAAAGGTGATTTGTTGTTGTTGTCAAAAAAATAAGTTTTCTTTTTCATTTATGTTTTAACATTATTGTCAAACATTGTAAGTTCAACATTTTATTTTCTGTTTAAAATAAAGTTTCAAATATTTTATTGATGCTTCTTTTGAAATTATTATTGGACAAATTTTTTGAAGAAAAGTATTTAACAAAGTGCGTAAAAAGGATACTAGTGTACTTGACTCCTTATTGCTAAAACATCTTGTCATTTTTTTGCACTAAGGAGATAAGTCAAAATATAATCAACAATCTAAAAAGATTTACTTCTTTTTCATAGTAATGCTGTACAAATTTGTTTTTGAAAGCAATAAAAGAATGTAATAGAGCCTTTAAAAGCGAAAATATTCTCAAAATTACGATCACAGACACAAAAATCTGTCTACTGAAAAATGACTCTTTTTGACATATTCCCTTATTGCCTGTGACCACAGAAATTATATTAAAGGCGCAGTTGCCACTTTTACCGTATTACTTTTCTGCAGAAAGCGTAAGTCTGATTCAGATATTCAATTTAGTTAAGATGTGTAATTCAATTATTTTGATTATGTAAATTCATTGAATGTAGAATTGTTTAAGATTTCTGTTTAAGATAGAATTATGTAAATTTATTGAATGTAGAATTGTTTAAGATTTCTGATTTCATAATATTATTTTTTTATTATTATTATTATTATTAGGGGCTTATTTACAAATAATTTTGTGTTCTGTATAATCATTGCATTTGGTGTGTGGTGTGAACCACGCAATTTCTTTTTTGTATGTTTTGAAATAAATAACCTTCTGTTTCTTTTGTATCTGTGTCTTTCATTTCTACAAACGCCTGTGCCGAGTTCAAACGGCGGCTGCTATCTTAGAGCAGACGTTTGCCGGACCCAAAGATTCAGTCAGATTAAGGTTAATGTTTTGTGTAATAAATTTTAATATAGCTGGGACTTCTTTTAACACCGTGGGCTAGCCGATCCGGAAGTTCCCGTTATAATATATGAGAAGTATGCAAATATGACATTCACCATGTGTGACATTTTTTGATGAAGATCACTTAGATGAACAGTGACAGATGAGAAATGACTTTCACGTTCGGTTGCCAAAACAACATAGAAAACCTTTATAAACAAGACGTTGGTCAAAAGTAACGGTAAACGCTTTTTGACCTCGCTGCTTGCATTTCTTTATTAAGTACTGACGACATGTGTAGATTGTCGATCGATTGATTGGAGACACATTTCCAAAAGGCAGGGCAGGCAAACATATTGCTGACGCTTGATATGTACAAGAAAAAAAAAAAATTCATCAACTGGGACTCGACATCTATAGCATGTCTACATATATAGTTAGCTAACCGGTACTACTTTAAGTATAGAGACGTCTGGAAATCAACTTCCATAGGACACAATTTTTCCGACGCTTGTAGCTTAAGGTCGCCGTATTGGCCAATGCGGTCAGTACTGTCAGCTTTTTTGGGTGGGGGACAAGGAACAATTATGCACAAACTTAGCTGGATTCAATACGCCCCATACCATGAAATGTGTAGGCTGTTTATAGTATGCACATTATGATCCGCGTTATCAAAGGAAAATTATAAAGACTATATTCTTAATAAGTTATTTTGTCCCAGAAAAGTCTGTATTTCAATATTTTCTTATAAGAAACGATATTGGTCAAGAAATATTGGTCAACTTATCAAGTAGAATTTCACACACATTTGAGAATTTTACGAAACTACATCTGTATCGCGGAACGGTGTCTGAAACTGCAACGCTTGGTAATCCGCAAAGCTGGTGAAGGACAGGATATTAATTAGAATGTAGTACAACCGCGTCCCTATGGCGAAGAGATACGCAGTCTAACCTAAGCATTACCTAAATGATCCTAATAGGTCGTGCCAAGACCCATCCGGCTTATTCCATACTTAATATAGTAGCCTGTGATTTGTGTGCAGCTGTGTTCACTAAAATTAACTGATTAACAAATAACAGTTTGAATATGAGCAATGATATATTTTATAAAAATACATCTACATTAAAAAACAAAAATATTCAATAAATTATTATACTAGTTGTAAATAATGCAACGAAATGAACTAATGAATAAACGGTTCAATGGTATAATCCACAGATTGTGAAAAAATATTCAATAACGATTAATAATGACCTCCATGATGTTGAACTGGAACTACAAACGTACTTTTATGAGTAGTTTCAGGATGGACAGCATGACCCTGTCTGATAACTTGGGCATTGAAACCATTTTTATGATCAGCAGTGTATTTCACAATACGGACAGTACCATCGGCTTCGTGGAGAGAGTATTCTCCGTGAACAACATCTCCGTCACGAACTTCCTTTTGGCTGTGATGGTCACCGGTATGGGCGTCAGCGACACCATAATCAAATTGGTATTTAGGATGAGCCTAAAAGGAGTTTAATTATAAGTATTTGATATATTAAATAATTATATTTATATATAGAGTGCTTACATGATAGTCAACTACATGTTCATGTCCATGCCCGTGTCCTAATGTGGAGACAAGTGGTGCTGCTTGAAGAGACAAACCAATACCACCATGTCCACCTAATCCACCACCTAGGCCACCGTGTCCTAGGGATAATGAACTGTAAGATGCACCTCCATGGTGAGACTGTGAAATAGCTAGAGCTGCTAGGGCGGATAAAACTAGAGCCTAAAAAATTAATAAATAAAGTATTTTGACTAACACATTTATTTCTTTGTTATATAACTTTTAACTTACTTTGGTAAGCATTGCTGTATGTATTTCGCTAATAAAGTGCACAGGTAAACTGATAGCGTGTAATAAATCATTTGCCTTTTTATAGTCACCACTATCAACAGCGAAAACAATCACTTTATAAAAAGTTTTGTTTGGGGTGGTAGAGTCGTGCTATATTTATGTAAATCTACTTTAAATTACGTTATCAAAATAATTAAGCATTCAATAGATTTTTTTAAGCTAACCTTAATTCACGACTTTCATAAAAAAAATTATTTTGCATCTAATCTAGTTTAAATTTATTTATAATAAAAAGTGAAAGCATATGCCTACAACACTTTTACGTTTATAGACATTAAACCATATATGCAAGGAAATATACTACGTATACCTATCTAAAATTGCTTGACTGAAAACTCCTTTAATTATTTTCAATAATATCAAAAGACGTTAATAAAAAAGCATTTGTATAACCTGCCTATTAGAGAGAGTGCACTGAAAGGATCTTGTAAGTAAAAAAAGCTGGTTAAATTAGAGAAAAGTTACCTACTTTTGAAAGAAATCTAATGGCTTTTTTATTTTTTCAAAAAATTCATATACCAAATAAAAGGCCAAATAAAAATTACCAGATTCTTTGAAGTCAAAAATCTTTAAATAAATGAAGATTTAGTAGATATAAAAGAAATCAGTTAGACAAGCGTTGATAAAGGAAAGTAGCATTGTCTTCACCTATGCCCAAATGTTGGCCTAGCTGCTAGAAGGTCGACAAGTGGACTTCGTATCCTAATTGCCGGACCTTCCTAATTACTTCACTGAATCCACGATCATTAATTAGAATAGTTTCGGCAGATTTGTGTTAAATCCGCCATAACCAAACTTGGAAACGTCTCTCAAATATATCTTCTAATAGACCGGTCGCTTTACTGAACGTATTATTAGGCAAAACAAGTGACAGAATCCTAGAAGAAAGCTGTTTTCTTGATATCGAGCGTAGTTTTGTAAAAGTCTGACAGGAGAGCTTCTTCTTAACCTCCTGAAAACTCGAGTCCCAATAGACGTGAGATGCATATACAGCTTTTACCCACTGCCAACATCGCGTGCGAGTGCAACAGACTCTGTGCAGGATGTACGAATCGCGAGCCGGTCTTCTCCAACGCTCAGTTGCACTAACCCTAGCTATATATATTTTTCTGTCACAATACTCTCTTACCCTAAAATCCACCGGCACGGCTAGTACAATGTACGGGAGACACTGCACTTTGATTCGCAGTCCTCGATCCTCCATTGTTGATCTCAAATGCGAAGAATCAAACTCAATCCTGATATGTGTTGTTATTTTATTTTGGAACTGTTCTCGAACAAGAGCTCCCGATTCAACCTCGACGACATCTGCGTTTGAGACTTTGAACACGTGCCTACAACTATCCTCATCGACCACGTGCTTAAAGATACCCTTTTCATCAACTGCCATAGAAAAAGGAGGCTAGGTGTTGCTTGGACATGGTTTAGCGGCACGCGTGACTTCTCACTGGAATACGTGGAGGCATTCCAGGCTGTTTTTTTATTTTTCGGCTAGGAATCAGGATGGCGGAGCATCCTTCGTACCTCATGGCACCGATTGCTATGATCATTTGGCCGACCCTACTAGAATTTAGCCGAATCTGGGGGAATTCCATCCCCAGTAGGGATTTCTATCGTGCCAAACATCGCATTGACACGGGACCTACAGTTTTACTTCCTATCCGAGAAGAAGACATGTTTTTAATTTTCCTCCGGTGTTACCAAGTACTTTAATCCACAATTATAAAACTTTTGTTCGATCCATGATAGATTACAGTACACCGTCTGCCTAATAGTAGTTTTGGCTAACTCATTACTAATAAACCCGCTTCCCGACGATGTGCATCAATGCGCACTTCCCTTTTTAAAGAATTTAGTCTCCAACTCTACTCACAATACACACATAACACTCTTTGGGTACATGCACTGCACACTATGTTCTCTAAGTTAACAGTTAGCAGCTCGTTGTACTGATGATCGTTAAAATTGATCGGGAAAATTTTCCCTGGAATTCCACGAATGCTAGGATTTTGGTCCAAGTCCAAATCCTTTCCTACGCTGTTTATGTCGTAGGCACTTAGTTCACGGGGTGAATTCATAACCAGACACAGGAAGCTGAGAGAGACGACAGATGTTTCGGTTTTGTTTACCAAATTTTAATTACATACCTATACCCATATCTAAATCTCAATTTAATTATACTATTCAAATTCTGCTCTTACTTTTTACTGTAGATCCGGGCATGATTTTTCCCGGTTTATCTAAATTGTTTTCTTTTCAAAATTCCAACCACAACACTACTGTCTAACACACCACACTGTATTGTTCAGGAACCATTTTAGTACAGTACATTTAGTATCATCAATAATACGGAGTTCATCGTATTATTGAAAATGATTTCTGAGTATAGTTCCATCTCAAGATTGTGTATAAAAGACGGAACGTTATTGCATCATTGTCTATTACACATCTTTAAATGCAGATTAAGCCCAACCGCCAAAACTGAAAGAAACAAGTAAACGTAGGCTGCAGGCCGGTAAAAGTAAGCTGCGTTTAAAGCTGTGTAATAGACAATGGTACAAAGATGTTCTGTCTTTGTTACACAATGTTGAGATGGAATTATACTCAAGGGTCGTTTTCAGTAAAACGAATTGTATTATTAGTTGGCTATTATTCCACAAATGTCACAAAGTGGTGACATCATGATATATACATAAAAAGTACCATTTATTCTTTCTAAAACGTTTGGAAAGATTATAAATAGTAAAACCATTGAATCCTTTGAATCAAAATCTGCTTTCTGAAATTATCAAACAAACTTCCAACATTTGAAACATTTATAATCCAAATCTTTAAAACATTTAGAATCTTAAACTCTCAAATTGGACGTTGGAAATCTGAAAGCGAAGTTCCGAAACTCAGATAACTAAAATAAAGATATACGCTACTTAAGAACTTAACACTTTATACATTAAACTTCTTGAACTTTGAAGCTTCTAAGCACTAACATTGCAATTCTTAAAATTCGAATTTCTGAATGTTCGTCCTTGCAACTCTAAAACTTTAAAATGCTGAATCTTGTAAGCTTCTTAATCATTCAGTGATCGACGCCAGCTTATAAGCATCGCATCTTTACAAAGTTTATCTTAATGCTTGGACACTTCAAAATACAGTGTTTTTGATAACTGAAACTTTGAAAAGTTTGAAATATTGATAATCTAGATTTTGTATACTACGAAATCTTAAAATTCGACGACTTGGAGAACGGTACTACAAAGCTTTGAAATTAAAATCTCGATTAAAATCTCGGCTGAAGTCATGAAAATCTGAACTTCTAATCTGAAATTGTAAAATCCAAAGTCTCAATATTTATTTAGAATCTTACAATTCCTATGTTTGAAGCTTTGAGGCTCTAAACGTCTAAAGTTTTCAATAAGTTGCTTTTAATATAAAGCTTCCCCATTTAGTGTCTTAGAATGTTTAAAGCTCTAAAACTTTTAAAACTAATAATTTTTGAGATCATGAAGTTATAAATTATGAAATCAGGATAATCTTATGTATTGGAACTTTAAGTTCCGATTTGATTTGCATTTAGACGCATAAAAAAATCCAATTTGTGTACCCTTTATTGGAACATTAACCTTTGCAGTTCTTGCATCCCGAGATGCTGGGGAGTTGCTCAGTACGGCACGAGCACCGGAGACTATGACACGAAGTTGTGCATTTGCACTAAGTGTGATCCACTCTTCTCTAAACTATATATACTGACAGGAGCCTCACCTCGAGGTAGTCGAAAAAAACATACCATGCTATACTCCTTATAGATTTCTAGTATACAGAGAGGGAAATGCTCAGCTCAGAAATGCTCAGAAAAATTTTAAAACGTTAATTTATGCAATTTTTCAATGACATTTTTACGTGAGGGTAGTTTTGCTCATATAGAAGAGTATTTAGTACGGCAGCATTTATCTGATAAACAGAAGTTTACTGTGCCGATACTTTTTTGAGAGTAAATTTTTTAAATGGCGTTGGTAGGGGCTAATGGTTATGTCAAATCCGTTGTTTGATGCTTGCACACCTCGTTAGGAGTCTGAAGTACCACAGAACCTAAACTTTGCACCACCCTTTAGATCTCATTTTTAATTTTCCGTAAAAGTTAAAGAATTTAAAAAACTTTGGTCACAATTTGGAATTCTAAGCTTACCCTGGTGCCTTAAAGATTCCACGGACAAAATCGTTTTATTTGGTCTAAAGAGCTATCCTGCGATGGGATTGCTTTTATTACGTTTTATCGCTTTTTCCAATATTTCTACTGAGCTACTATAATAGATCCTCGATCGCTTTGTAACCTAACTTGTTTTTGGCAAACGATCATTTGGCCGATCTTACTAAAATTTAACCGAATCTGGGGAAATTCCACCCCCAGTAGGAATCTTTAACGTGTCAAACACCGCATTGACATGGGATCTACAGTTCTACTTCCTATCCGAGAAGAAGGCATGTTTTGACTTTTTCTCTGCTATAAAAAATTAACAGCTCGGCCGGGGATCGAACCTGCGTCCTTGGATTATGAAGCAAACATGCACACCACTAATCCACCGAGGTTGGCAACAGGTTGTTAAAATTATTTTTATTATTTTATGGCTTTTTTCTCTTAATGATTATTTTGGCGATCGTACCTTAACAATCTTGAATGCCAACAGCCATTGTTGGTGAGGGTACCGGCTTATTAACAGTCACAATTTATTGTATTTAAATTGTTATTCGTGTAAAATCACCTTTCAGTGAAAACTTGGTAGTTGTTAGCGTAAGCACTATACTTCAACCACAAATACATGGAATGAATCATAAAAAGAGATAAGATAAGAGTGTACATTTTACGTTGCTAAGAATTCAGTGACGTACGCTAGAACCAACAGATTTTTATTGCTTCGTTCACATTTATTTTTAATTAAAAAGGGGTTTGTTCCGCTAATGAATATTTCTAACTCATTTATCATTTAGATTACAGCGTGGCATTCGCGTAATTCTAGATGCATTTTACATTTTCGCCCACGTGTTTGTGATGACTCATTTCTTGTAACTTTGGTTGAACTATAGTTTTAATTCTTTTCGTCAGAAACAAAATTATAACTACCGAAATTGTAAACAAAGACTTCTGACATTACAATACTACACAAGTTGCACACGTAAAGATTTGTATCTATTTTGAAAGGGGACAAAACAGAAAGATTTAGTTCATTATTATGGCCATATAGTCCCCATTACGCAATTTGGCCACTAGCTGCCAATCCTAACAAGCCCGCAATTGGCCTGCATATTACTAAACAAAATCGTATTTATACTTTTTTAACATCGATATATTTTACAACATATATTTACAAAAAGATACATATTTAAAGCGTAGTGCATAGTATTTTAAATTGTCTTTCAAAAAAATTACTTTACGAAGTCCTTTCCCAAAAAGAAAATCTAAAATACTACAAGAATATCCAATAAATTATACTAACTATAAAAGATGCTATGAAACAAACTGATGAATACATAAAATATAATGCTTAATGATATGACCAACAAATTTTTAAAAATATTCAACAATAATAAATAATTAATAATGACCTCCATGATGTTGTACTGGAACTACAAAAGTACTTTTATGACTAGTTTCGGGATGTACAGCATGACCCTGTCTGATGACTTGAGCGTTGAAACCATTTTTATGGTCAGCAGTGTATTTTACAATACGGACAGTACCATCGGGTTCGTGGAGAGAGTATTCTCCGTGAACAACATCTCCGTCACGAACTTCCTTTTGGCTGTGATGGTCACCGGTATGGCCGTCAGCGACACCATAATTAAATTCATATTTAGGATGGGCCTAAAAGGAGTTTATTGTAAACATTTGATATGTTAGTAATTTTATAAAATTACTTACATGATAATCAACCACATGTTCATGTCCTCCATAATGAGATTGGGCAACGACTAAAGCTGCTAGGGCAGATAAAATTAAAGCCTAAAAAAAGTTAACAAAGTTTATTTTAATTTCTACATCTTGTTTTGTGTTTTATACTTACTTTGGTAAGCATGTTAATGTATTTATGTATTTCACTAATAAAAGTGCTGAAGTAAACTGATAATAAGTAATAAATCAATCGCTCTTTTATAGTTGCCACTAGCTACAGTGAGAACAATCACTTTATAATAAAAAGTTTTGTTTTGGGTGGTAGGTACCATATATCTCTATGCAAATTTACATAAAAATAATTAGGTACGCATTTAACAGTTATACGTTTTTTAAGCCAACCTTATTTTATACCTTTCATTCAATATTTTACATCTAGTCTAGCTTAAATAAATTTATACAATATGTAATAAAAAGAGAAAGCTTATGTCGACATATACATTTTATGTGTGTATACACTAAACCATGTAGGTTTCCGAATTTTCAACGGAATAAGGGCCTCGTAATGTTCAAGAGCAGATTGAATATAAACTTTTAACCAAATAAAAGAATAAATCGTATAACGTGTTGCAGTTAATAAAATAGATTCAATTAAAAATAATAATTAACTAGATTAAAGACAGAACTCATAAACTAATGAAGTGTGTGGAATTCACCGATGATATCCCAGGAAAGTACTGTTTCGACTTCTATCGAATTCTCATTAGCTAGGGCTAACCGTATGTGTCTAAATAATGTGAATCTCAACAAAGGCTGAGGCGTCATCGACAGAGGGCCAGCCGCACATAGCAGAAAAAACAAAAGTGACACCCTCTCGAAGTCATTTTTCCAGATTAATGTTATTTGAGGACATGTATTTAAATGATGTGTGTGAGATTTATAGACGGTTAACCAAAGCCGATAAAACCTTAAAAAAGTCGTCTGTGAATTTCACACACTCCATTATTTTATACGTTCTGTCTTTATTCTGATTAATTATTATTGTTAATTATTGAACCTTTTTTACTCTCAGCAACACATTATAAGTTTTATCATTTTTATGCTTGGTTAGTTAGTTGGGCAACGATCGTATGGTATATCATTATAAAGGCGCCATTTTGATTTTACCGCCATGAGCGGTTGATTGATGAGTGTGAGATTTTCAGCCGGTTAACCCTTGCTGATGAGACGAATCCGAATTTTATCTGCTATCCGAATTTTATCCAAAATTCTTTATTTCAAGATGTAACCATATAAAAAATTATGTAAAGCCGTTGTTTACCTTTTCAATATGTTTAAAACTTCATAAAGATGCATTGCTAAACCTAGATAAATGTAATGCCATATAAATAGCAATTCAACTTCAAATTTTATATATTCAGACTCAAACAATATTATCAAATAATTTTTCGAGTAATACCTTTCGAATATCAGAATAATGCGTATAATATTGAATAGTCGGATATTTGAATATATCCGATCCGGTCCGTGTTTGACCCAATCTGTATCGGATCACATCCGAACATAATTCGCTATCAAAATGAGCAAAAAGAAGATATGTACTTCTATTTGAAAAAATAGTTGACTGTCATTTGTCAGAAATGCATACCGAAAAAATATAGAATAAGGTTGCTTTATACTCTTTATAGCTCTATGTTATTTGGTTTTTGAAATTGAAGACAATTTACTATATCTATCTTTTGTAGAATACTACAAATAAAATGTTTTTGGTTTATCTAAAATCGAAAGCCTCGGACAGGTACCTAAATCCTAGTTTTTCTGAAACTAATTTTCTTTACCCCAAACCTCCTTTTCTGCAATGACGTTATTATACTTTTTAAAACAACAAACCTTACTTTTTCTTGCAACTTCTGGTTTTTCTGGAAATTCTGCAAAGGGCAGTATGAGATTTGATGATCTGACGTGATATTTTACAAAACTATGAACGTTTTAAATTGTTTAGTTTAATTGCAACAATTCACTATTTTTAAGATATTTTTGCTAATTTAATTAAAATAAAATAATATTGAAACTCAATAACAATAACAAAAATTAAAAAGCAAACATTAACATTATCAAATGAAGTGTTCAATTTGAGATCCATTAACTTCTTGACATATAGCCAGTCAGTGGATGAAATCGTTTATAACATTTTATAACATCAACCATCTCTGGCGTAATCGTTCTGATTTCATTTCTAATTTTTTCCTTTACAGTATTAATAGAATTTTGCCGGATAAAATCCACTTACTCGCGATGGGCCTGCGTAATAATATTAATCGCCCCCCTCCCACCGCACAAGCTTTAGCTTATGGGACCTGGTTACTGTTAGCCAGGTAATGGGTTGTAGCAATTATTATTCTTACTATTCAGCTAACCCGACAGGAGAAAATCTACGAGTGTAAGATTAGGTGATCGTGCTGACTACTCAATTGCTCCACGCTTCCCAATTCATCGATCTGTGTAACGTGTTAAAATCTCGAGATCCATTTTAATACATTTGAAAATGTATTTATTTTAAATAATCTTAATAAGGCCCTGTATATTTGCATATATTTTTGTTAGTTTAAAATTGCAGACTTTATTCCGAACCTCATAATGTTTTTCTAGTAATAAAAATACTAAGGTAATAATTATTTTCTAGATAAAATGACATGTATAAATGCATTTAAGCTAGATTTATGTATCCTCTACGTGCTTATTTTCGTTTCTGCTAAATAGATTCTCCAAAATATACCGATAAAAAACAAGCCTGTAAAATTCTTTTAAATATCAGGTTTTTTGCTAAGAAACAACTCTTGCTTGCTATAAATACCGAACGAATAATCTAGAAGAATTTTTAATATTGGGGTAAAATGTGTCATTTTGGTGCTTGATAGGGTGTCTATATATTTCCCTCCCTTAGTTTTAAAGAAGTGGAGATGGTTTTGCATCCCAAGCAGTCAGTCAGAAAGGGATAGTCAAAGACAGGGGTCAAAAAGACGCATGGAAGCCTTGGATAATTCGCCAAGCAGACGCGAGGCTCTGATAAGGGCCGCCAAATGAAATAAGTTTGAGTTTTCTCGTTCCGTTTACCGCAAAGAAATTTAAGGGCTTTAGATTAAAGTTTAGTACATTGTTCTAGTAAAATTAATAACTAATCCAGTGTGCTGTTAGTTTATAATTTGTGAAGTTAATTCAATAATGAAATTTTAAAGATAAATAAACTTCATTTCTTTGATCTCTATTGCAATAATAATACAGTGAGTTAAAATTTAAAGTTTAAGCCAGTGTGTCGTTAGTTGACGATTTGCGAAAGGAATTCATTCACACTTTGAAAGTTAAAGATATATGTATATATATATATATATATATATATATATATATATATATATATATATATATATATATATATATATATATATATTTTAATAATGATGGTCACTAGTTCAGCATAAGTCTGTTTTTCTTAGTGTTTTTCACAGTTCTTAGAATTAACATTCACTTGACTCACTATCGGGAACATTTCGCGTTCCAATTCCACCGCACTAAAAGAGATTATTAACTTTACTATGTTTATGTTGAGTTTGTGGTTACTTGCATAATTATGTTTAAATTTTGATTTTAATAATTGGTCATTAGTGAGATTTTGCAGGTATAGATCTCAAGGAAGTCTTCGTTTCAATCGTTGGTGAATCGAATATTTTTGTATGTACATTACCATTGGAGTAAGAAATATGAAATAAGTCATGACAACTATCTAAGCACACAGCAAGTATGCCATTTAAAATTTTAAATAATACTGTTACCCACAAGATGGGGGTTGCTAATTAGGAAACGGTGACAATCTTTAACCTTAAAATCTTTGATCTTAAAATCGGAAACGCATTAGGTGCATTTATCTAAGCTTCAAGGCATGGTTTGTAATTGAATTGACATTTGAAAGACCTTAAGTCGACGTTTATGAATATCTTTTCTGTACCATCGAATAGCGGCGCATAGTTATAGATTACAAATCGAGGGAGAAAGTTGACTATACTTTGAATTACTTATGAAAGCGATTCCAGAAAAAATTTTGTGTGAGTTTCCTTAGCACAAAGTGTGGAAACTTACGATTATTTTAGAATAATTAATTAGGACTTTAAGATTGTAAATTAATATAAACTTTATAAGCTTTTTAATTTTTCGAACCCTGAAACTGAATACGAGAACTTTGTATTCCACTTTTAAATAAGAATGCAACTTAAACTGGTGCAACTGAAATATCGATTTGTGTTCGATCTCTTTTTCCTTCAACGGTTATTATGGTCAGCTTGATTTTTAACAACTTTTGTTGGCGATGACACCGGTTAGCGGTCACACATTTTCGTTTACTGATGTTGCTATTCGTGCAAATTTTACTGAAATGCAATATTGGTCTAGTCAGGGTAAATAACGGCTTACAGCCTTGGTAGTGTATTGTCTAGCATGCTGGACTCATCCAAGCGAGCCAGGTTCGACTCCTGGTACTGGCAGATCTGGTTAAGGTTTTCTGCAGTTTTCTCTTAGCTGTGACACAAATGTGGGATTTGCGCTGTTCCATCTGTAACTCGGCTGCAGCTGCACGTTGGGTCTACGTAGCTTCTGAGGCCTGGTTTCCAGGTTATGGATTGTAACAATTATTATTATAATTATTAATTCTTTTAGTTACAGACAAAATTATAACCACGTATATTATAAATAAAAATTTGCGACATTAATATACGAGACGACACAGGGAACACGTAATGCATTTAGTTTTGTCAGGGAATAAAACAAGATTTGGAATTATTATTATGCCCATGTAGTCTATTTTAAGCAATTTGATCACAAACCTGCCAATCCTAGTAAGCCGTTACTGGCCTGTAATACAGGGTGCCCATTATAACCTACAGAAACACAAAGGCTATTTTTATATAAAGAAATACTTAACCAACCAAAATGTAGCTGTGCTGGAAGTATCAGCTTGATCTGAATAACACTGCTTTAGTTTTTGCCAGCTAGCCCCCAATAAGTCGGAGAGGGGCGGGGTAATACAAAATATAAAAGATAAAAAAAACAAGCGCCACTTCGTTTAAAAACAATGCTTATTACTAAAGCTTCAAGCTTATCAGACAAACGAAGAAATAGATCTTCTTCTAGAATATGGGCAACTTCCAATATTTTGGTCGTACCGTACATATATACTTACAAATGACGAACTGAAAAGCAATATTAAAATCACACAAACAAATGAATAATAAATAAATAAAACACACGTAGTGAAATGTAAACTTTCTAAGTAGGGCTTTATTTGAACTATTGGCGGATTTTAAAAGTTAACTTTAAATGCAATTTTAATGTTTAATAGAGAAAGAAAAAAAAAGGTGAATGGTGATCTGTATCACAGTTGGTTGTACTTAAAACTACCCTACAACAATTCCACTACTCGAGATCTGGTTTCCTAAAATTAACATGCATGAATAAATTGTGGTTTCTTAAAATTAACATGCATGACGAAATTGCAAATACATTAAATAAATATATATATATATATATATATATATATATATATATATATATTAATTAATTGTTGATATAATATGGAAAAATTTCGGACCAGGAATCGAACCTGGTCGAATCTAAATCAAATTTATATATATATATATATATATATATATATATATATATATATATATATATATATATATATATATATATATATATATATATATATATAACTAAAACACAGACAAAATACATACAAATTTTCACAAACATCCCACCATTCGCTGATCCACGGCTGTTTCAGTTAACACCCTGCTTAGGGGTTATCGCTTCACCCTTCGATGTTTGATGTTTTGCTCAATCCCGATACCTGTACAGATGTAGGTACGGACCTCCTAAATGAAACCCACGATCAGAGATCGGGAACACGAATACGACAACGAACAACAAAACCCAAAACCAAGGAAAGAAAAAAGAGACCTACAAAGAAATCACCCTGTGTATCGTATTAATTTAAAATATTTGAAGATTTTTACCTTTCTATAAACTGAAAGGTCTTTTACAAAACAATTCCCTCAAGGTGACTGCTAGGGAAATAATATTATCTAAAAAAAAGACATTTGTAAGATTTTAAGCGCATGGAAAGGAAACGAAAAGAATTTACCTGAAATGGTTAGCACTAGAACGTAATCCGTCCAATTTGACGATTGATCGCATATAAATAGTCAAGCGATCATGCTGTTGAATGCCAGATTTATTCCGCTGAAGCGAATTATATATAAAACCAATTTCCTAATATATCTCGTACATCCAACTTCTAGTACCAAAAACCAGCCATTTTGTTACTTCACTCTACTATTGAGAAGGAAGCTCAAACGCGCAGGAGCGACATCACGATAAACCGAAAGAAAGGGAAAACCAGTGACAACCAAACAACGGAGAAGCTTGGTTTTAAACAGTGACCATCAAACAAATAATGGGTTGTGAATTTCAACGTTATACCATTATGTATGGAATATAGTATATATCTAGGTAAATATCGACTTTATAAAAAAATTTGTTATATAAAAGTTGTTTAACATTTTATTTTCCATAATAAGATAGCATTCAATTGTTTTTATTTCAGAAAACAAATGAGTAATGAATAACACTTTAACTTTTTTAAATAGCAATGTACCCTTTCATTAGGCTCATTTGATAGAGTTTTTTTTCTCTTTTCGATAACCTAAAATCTTAGTACCCTTATATCAGAAAATTTTTGAAAAAAACGTAAAAAATGTTTATTAAGTTAATTTCACCAATAACATGAATCTAGATATCCGAGATCTCTTTCATTTGTCTTAACAATTGATTGTAGGCTTTTATTGTGACAGAAGTTTGTTTATTTAATTAAGTTGTTGGTACATGGAAAAATAAAAATGGTTCATTTAACAGAAACTGAACGTATAGAAATTTTAATTATGGTCGGTTATGAGGATCGCAAACGAACACAATTAGAAGAATGTGAAATCTTTAATGAGCGTTATCCACATCGAGAACTAATCACCCAGTCAGTAGTTAACAAAACTTTGAAACGGTTTAGGGAAACTGGCAATGTTAAAGATCTGGTGAAGACTGGTCCGCAGAGGTCTGCGACAAATGAAGATAAAAAGCTCGATGTTTTAATAGAAATCGAAGAAAATCCAAACATTTCAACTCGTCAGTTAAGTTTAAACCATGCCGTAAGTAAAGGTTCAATACAGAAAATATTACATTCAGAAAAATTACATCCGTACAAACCGACTTTATTGCAAGAATTATCCGAAGATGACCACGATAGACGTGTTGAATTTTGTGAATTTATGTTGGAGCGAATCAACAACAATCCAAATTTTCGTAATATTGTTTTTTCTGACGAGGCTACGTTTTGTTTAAATGGAAATGTAAATAGGCATAATTGTCGATATTGGGCCGCTGAAAATCCACATTGGATGATCCAAAATCATACCCAAACACCACAAAATTAAACGTATGGGTGGGAATTTGTGCAGATCACATAATTGGACCTTTCTTTATTTGTGGTACTCTAACTGGTGATCGTTATTTGCAATTATTGCAACAGCAAATTATTCCAGCTTGCCAAGCAAATCTTCATGATCTTTGGTTTCAACAAGATGGAGCACCGCTCCACTATCATTTAGATGTACGCCGATATTTAAATGTGGTATTTCCGGCCCGTTGGATAGGCAGAAGAGGGTGTGTGGAGTGGCCTCGCCGATCTCCGGATCTTACACCTTGCGATTTCTTCTTCTGGGGATATTTAAAATCAAAAGTGTATACAAACCGACCCCAGAATCTGGCCGAATTAGAGCAACGAATACAAAATGAAGCTGCAGCAATTTCTCCCAGATCGCTCAGAAATTCTTTTCAAGCTTTTCGTGATAGGTTGGGCCACTGCCTTGCAGTTAATGGTGGACATTTTGAACACTTATTGCCATGAAAACCATTTTATTGCTAATTTCGTTTTGTCTTCAAGCTTTATAAGAGACGTACATAATTTTCTGTTCATTTGTTTTATTTTGTTTTTTGTTCATTTGTTTTGTTTTGTACAGTATGTAGATGCACATCTGTTTATTTTAGGGTAATAATTCGAGATACTTTATGATCTCGGATATCTAGATTCATGTTATTGGTGAAATTAACTTAATAAACATTTTTTACATTTTTTTCAAAAATTTTCTGATATAAGGGTACTAGATTCTACGTCATCGAAAAGAGAAAAAAAATCTCTATCAAATGAGCCTAATGAAAGGGTACATTGCCATTTAAAATAATTAAAGTGTTAGTCATTACTCATTTGTTTTCTGAAATAAAAACAATTGAATGCTATCTTATTATGGAAAATAAAATGTTAAACAACTTTTATATAACAAATTTTTTTATAAAGTCGATATTTAACGAGATATATACTATATTCCATACATAATAGGCACCCTGTATATATTACTAAATAACCGTTTAATTACTTTTTTAAAATTGATATATTTTACAATATATATATATTTACAATAAAAAACAATATTTAAAGCTTAGTACATATAGTATTTTAAATTAGCCTTTAAAAATATCTTTTATGAAGTCTATTTCTAGCAAAAATCTAAAATAGGTACTACAAGAATAAATTATATTAGCTATGAAATTAACTAATGAATAAATTAAAAACGATGTTCAATGGTATAAGCCATAAATTCTTAAACAGTATTGAACAATAATAAATAATTAATAATGACCTCCATGATGCTGGACTGGAACTACAAATGTACTTTTATGAGTAGTTTCGGGATGGGCGGCATGCCCCTGTCTGATAACTTGGGCATTGAAACCATTTTTATGGTCAGCAGTGTATTTTACAACACGGACAGTACCATCGGGTTCATGGAGAGAGTATTCTCCATGAACAACATCTCCGTCACGAACTTCCTTTTGGCTGTGATGGTCACCGGTATGGGCGTCGGCGACACCATAATCAAATTGATATTTAGGATGGGCCTAAAGGGAATATAATTTTTATAAATAGATGATATAGTTAATAATTCCATATAGTGCTTACATGATAGTCAACTACATGTTCATGTCCATGTCCGTGTCCTAATGTGGAGACAAGTGGTGCTGCTTGAAGAGATAAACCGATACCCCCATCCCCACCTAGACCGCCGTGTCCAAAGGATAATGAGTTGTAAGATGCTCCTCCATGATGATATTGTGCAACAGCTAAAGCCACTAGGGCGGATAAAACTAGAAGCTAAAAGGATTTAACATGAAATAAAGTGTTGTGGCTTAAATTTCTCGAAATCTTTTACTTACTTTGGTGAGCATGTTAACTTATGTATTTTGCTAATAAAAGTGCAAAAGTGAACTGATAGTGTGTAATAAATCATTCGAGCTTTTATACTTGCTACTTGCTAACTACAGCAACAACAATCACTTTATGAAAAGTTATGTTTGAGTGGAAGAATGGTGCTCTATGTACGTATCTACATATATGCAAATCTGCTTTATATTAAAATCGCCAAAATAGTTACGTATTTAGTAGAGTTACGGGTTTTTTCAAATCAACCTTATGTTAATTTCTAACTTTCATCAAATATTTCAAACTTAATCTGGCTTAAATTCGTTTAATAATAAAAAGTGAAAGCATATATTGTGTGCCAATATCCATATGCTACATGCTTTATACGTTTGCTAAACCGCATACTAGCAAGTAAGTGTACCGACCTACTACGTATTCAGACTACTTGACTGAAAATAAAAATACCGATAAGTAGAGTTACATGAAACTATTTTATTCGTAATTTGAGTTTATTCTTACATTACAAAAATAGGTAGATAAAAAGTTACATACCTAATACTTATATTAGGTATGTAACTTTTTATCTACCTATTTATACAATAGTTTTGTAGCCGTACCCACTTAATACAGGGTTTCACTTAAAAAAATGTATCTGTTACCCTTTTTTGAGTATAGAAAAAAATTAATATCGTATAACTATGATTCAATTTCGGAAAAAAATTTAATATTAATAAATAATTATGTATTAAGTCACCACTAGAAGCAAAAACTTAATGTTAGTTGAAATAATACCCCAAGGCAGTACGGTTAGAATGTGCCCTTATTTAGTTACCATTTGCAGTCCTATATGGCCATTGTCAAGTTGATATGCCTAATTTTTTCTGATGGAATTCTGGGGACAATAATTTGCAATTCTAGTTTTTTTTGCAATATTTGAGACTAATTAACTAATAACAGAACAAAAAATATGCAATGATAATTTTTTTTAGTTAATTGAATAAAAATTCTTAATTTTTAAAAAAGGATACATGAATATAAATAAAAAAAGGGCATTGATATTAATTCATGTAATTGGAATTATCAATATAGTTATAATGTTCAATTGTAATTAATGTGGTGTAGTTCTATTGTCTTGAGAGCGTTTCTTTATGAATGTTTCTGCCCATCCACGATTGTAGTAACCTAAAACGAAGATAAAAGGCTGTAATAGATTAGGGTTTACTATGTATAAATATTGTAACGAATAGTAAACCCACATATGACGTCATCGAACATTCTAGATGTAGGATTCATCAACTGTATGACTCATCAATAACACCTGCATGTATGACGCGTCAACACCTGCGTGTATGACTCATCGACGCGACTTATCGACGTGACTCATCAACAGCTGCATGTATGATTCATCGGTTATATTCTAGAACTTAGGAAAGATATAAATTGAGTTCGCGGGTAGAAGGAGGGCAGTTAATGTTTGAGCAGCATAGTGAAATGTACTGTGAATAAATAAATGTTAATAATTATTGTAATACATAAATAGTTTTTATATAAATAGTCCTCATATAAATTTGTAAATACCTAGCATTTAAATAGTTGTTAAATAGTTTATAGTTATAGTGTTTTTAATTAAGTGTATGTAAATTAATATTTCTCTTATGAATAGACGATTTAAACAGCATTTTGGTTATTATTTTAAAAAGAACGTTACAATATGTTATGACATAAATGTCGTAGTAGGCATAGAAATTAAAAATCTTATATGTTCAATAATGATACAGTAAAAAATAACAAGTATTAATTATCTTTCAAGAAAATGGATTATGACAAAAGATCATCTTGAAAATGGTTAATAATCTTTTCCCATGACTTAAAAACAAAACAGAAAAATAATAACAAAAAAGATCAATTTAAAATTTGTCTATGATAATTTAGTTAAAACTATAAAATAAACATGAAATATATTAGATGAAATGAAAATGTACAAGAAAGTTACCATTGAGTGTGCCCATTTTATTTATTGAGAGAGAAGCGAATATTATATTTCAAGAGAAAAATTTATATTTAGGGCTAACAGTATATAGTGTGACTTAAGAGATTTTAAACTACGAACCCATCTTCATGGTAAAGATAGATAAAGGTAGGGCTGCGCGGAAAAATAAAAGGATAAACTCAAAAGTTGCTGCATATTAACCAGACAAGATCAGTGTAGTTAATTTGTGTAGAATAGTAGAGCAAAGTGAGTGTACCAATAGTCATCAAAATTCGAATTAGAAAAGAAGAAGGAATCACTTACTTAATAATCCTATGGGAAGAGTGTAGCATAGTAATATAATTAAAGGTTTGTTTGGTAAGCTGCAAGCCGATTCAGTAATCAATTGATTTCCTAAATTATAATTTAACATCCAGTAAATTGATAAAGAAACAAAAAACATTATTACTTACCTGTTAAAAATAGGGATATAGACTGCTTTACAAATTGATAATTCTTAATTAAATTAGTAGAGGGTGCGCAAATATCAAAATTTCATACTTATATTATAAGAAAAAGGCGAATCTTTTAATTATTTATTAAATTTGTTTTAAAAGAATAATTATAGAAAATTCCCCACAATAATAATGAATTGTTTACTTATAAATTATTATGAATTTTCTACAACTCTACAACTCTATACAACTAGAGGATCATTTCAAGACCCAATTTAAAAAACCTGTCGTTTTTTAAAAGACCAAAATACGCTTAAATTAAATAAATCTCGATTTTAGACCACTATTAAGAATGGTAAATATAGGTAATAAAATAAAGAGTAGAGAATCTTTTACAAATTACACCAAATACATTTTTCCTAGAGCTAATAATAAACGTGTCGACATTGGAGGCAACGGAAGTCGCCGAAGTTTTTTTTTAAATAACTCGTTTCTGATCCACTCTATTGAGAAAATAATGATATACTAAAATAAAGAAGAAACAATTGTTTACAATAAACTTTTTGTATATTTAATAATAAACGTATGACAGGACGATAAAATTTTTATTCACACCCAGAAACAGCTTTCTTTGAATGTATGTAAGTACGTAGTACGTACAGTCATTAGCAAATGTCTTGTCCCGAGTAGGCAACACATTTAACAATTCTGGTAAAAGAAACGACGTACGTTTCGGTGCATAGTTTCTTTTGTTTACAAACAACACAGCAAATCTAACCAGTTTTAAAGGTTGCTACCCTACCTAGAGTGGCTTTGTATAACAACAATAGAGTAATAAAAACTGCTATTTTCAAGTGAGTTTCTTATTTTACTGGAATACAAAAAAGCCGTTTCACTTCTACTATCGTTTCTTCTATTTTAAGAAATAAATATCGTATACTTTTTTCTACTTTATTATAAACTCTATTAATTTATTTACGAGTTTGATTTGTTTATTTACAAAGTTTAATTATTTTGTAAACACTAAAAAAAACTAAATTTTTAGTACTAACTATAATCAGTCTTTATTGCAAAAATTAGTAAAATTAATAAATAATCAAAACTAATAATCATTCCCCGAGTTTCCAAAGTAGAATCAGCTTGGGCATACAAACGAGGCATATTTATACATTAAGGGTCGGTTTATTCACCTTCAGGTAAAATTCCCAGTAGTTGCCGGTCAAATAAATTAAGTTAAATAATAAATACAGTTTGGGTATATTCACAGGATTATATCTTGAAAGTAGTTAGTGGAATGTTTATGCGAAAGGGTCCAACTTTTGCACTCAGGTAATACATGTAAGAGAGAGATGGGTAATTGATAGAATAATGTGTTAGAGAGAAAAATTAAACCCATTGACTAATCTACTTAAAAGGAGACGGGATTTAAAAAAATCTGTAATCTTTCACAAATATTTTCTAAAAATTTTAGGTAAACAGATATTAATGATATTTATGATCTAAGGTTCTATGCTTTGTCATGGATGTTTCTTAATTTTTGTTTTGTGACTGTTTTGTTTTTAGTACTGACTATATCTATGTTTCTAGTTTTTTCTTGGTTTGTAGTATTTTTATTAAAACAACTGAATATTTAATAACTTTTAAAAATTTTAACGTATTTACATAAATAAATGCCTATTTTATTACTTTATTTTTATTTATCGCTTACATTAATTTCTGCGATTATTTAATTATCTAAAATACTCCTAAGCCTCTATTTTTTGATGATTGTTTTCATTATTATTTTCGTTTAGCTATTTTTTATTAAAGGTAAAGAATGAAACATAAACACGCTATATAATTTTGTTTAACTAGTAGATGCTTCCATTTAATAGGACTATTTTATAAAGTGTGTCAAAGAAATTTTGAATAGAATGAGTAACAAGAGTTTTTACAAGCGTGTTTTCAAAACAAGCTTTAAAGAATTTAAATATCTTGCCCAGGTAGTTATCCATCTCTGTTTAATTCGGTCTCTTTCGTACACAGTATAAGGGGTATTTCGATTCATAAATGCAGACTAGCTATTATAATATGGTACTGCTTTGAGTAAATGATTGACATAATTAGAGTTTAAGTGTTTATAAGCCTTTTCTGAAAATGTAACTAAATCTTGAACCTTGGTATTTTATTTCAATAAATTCACGGGTTGGATGCATAAATGCATGAAGCGTTGATGTGTAAAATAGTTTCAGACAGGTTGTAAACTTTTGTTTTAGAAAACATTTAGACGCACGTTACTCAGAATAGATACAATCATTATTAAAAGCCTTAAATACCAGAAAAAAAACCCTACACCAAAGCGTCATGCGATAGAATTTTTAAAAGTTTAGTATTAAAATGATCCCCTAGCTCTATAGAATGTGTCGACTACCATTATACAAAATGCCAGCAAGTGGGCTTGCCAAAAACATATAATGAACTGAATTAACGTTAGGTACAACAATTCAAAATAATTGAAAAAACCTAAAGCGGCTTATGCTTAAAAAACAGAGTCTGATTGCTTTTAAACAATTTACTTTCAGACCGTAGGTGTTAACTGTAAAGCATACAGATTTCAGATTTAAAAAGGAATAATGATTACATAATAATAATAATAATAATAATAGTAGATAACAAATGCGGCTAGTGGAACCAACTTTGTGTGGAGCTCCTCCTCCTCCTTTCACTTTTCAAGCCCCTCCCATTTAGAAGCCAATTCCCCCTCTCCAAGCCCCTCCCTTTTAGAAGCCACTTCCCCTCCCCCCTCTCTACCTTCTCTCTCTTTTCTTATAATAAAAAAATCCACAAAAAAGTTATAAATAATAATTTATTTAGATTACAACAATTAATACAATTGATAATAAGCACAAAGGTATGTTTATAATTCATTTTAAAAAATAAACAATAGATTACATTTCTACGAAAAACAAGCCACAAAATATTTCACAATTTTATATTATACAATAAATTGTTATAATAAATGTATACCTTTAATCAAAGTTGTAAATTATAATTTATTTGTTTAATTTATTTAGAGTACAACAATTAATACATAACCTGTAAACTGTAAAAGCAATCCACAAAAAAAGTATAATTTATTAAAAACAACGAATATACATAAAAAAATGCGTTTGCACTGAAATGCAGATAATATGTATTGACCTACTTTCAAACAGCCAGTTTGTGTGTATCATCTCTCAACAAATATACATGTTTAACACAAGCCGGTTTCTAGTGTAATTTATTCCACACAGATCTCGTCACGCAACTTCCTATTTAGAAGATGTAATTTGGATTATTCGTTCTAGATATTTTGTAATGAGATGTTTTCACATGCTGAACGAGGCCACCATATGAAACTCTCATAAACTGAAACAATAATTCGTTTTAAAAATAAAAGCTAATACGATATTTCGAGATCCTTTAAAATTATCCTTTAAAATTAAATCGATCAAGTCATAAAAATCTTTAATAACTTAAAAAAAATGGAATTGCCTTTAAAGCTTAAAAGATTTATTTAATAAAGAAAGATAATGAGTTCGTGTATCAACATACTTTAGAGTTTAAATTATCTTCCCCTGTTCTTGAAGTTGCAGCTTTAGGGTATGATTTTTTTAGTGATGTTCAAAATAGGAAATAAAGCTTACAGTGACCAGAGGATGTTATGAGGTTGTCCTTTCAAAACGATCTTATTTTTACAAGTGAGCGAAATACATAGAAAGACATATAAAAGATGTATTTAAAGAATCTCTTTTGTCACAATGGTTTAAACAATTTTTTTTATTGTAGTTTTTAAATCGGTAATCAAATCAGAATAAAAGAAGCTAAAACGTTTATCGCATTACCTTCGGCCTGGCGAAGTGTTGGTTTCTTGACCAAGCTCCGGGTGTCGACTTGGGCCGGCGACTGGTCGAGGAGGCAACGCCGACGGGTTCAGAGACTGTGTACACGCTTGGTATCTCCGTATTAACCTGCTCGCTTGGGTTCCACTGGAGGTTGTGGAGCAATGCAGCTCGCGAGTACTCTCTCACTGCGTGGCCGTTAGGAACTGCGGTCCTTCCTGATTTTCTCTAGCATCAGACCGGTTTCGAGTGGAAACCAGGCAACAAAACAGTTTTAGACCATAAACTGTTGGTTGTGTTTATACTAACTTTACTGGCCGACAATATCTGTCGTCGCAGAAGCGAGTATTGATACAACGCACACTTATGTTATGCGATGTACATTCAGCCAATAAGGGCCGACAGTAGGGGGGATAGGGGGATTCTGGCGCCTCACTTCCTCACTTCTGAAATAACCTTGAACTGGTATGCTATCTCTCTCTAACCCATTAGTTTTGTATGCGACTATCTCCCTCACACAGCAGTATTGCCAACTATTCATAGGCGTGCAAGACAAATTTTCATAGGGGGCTATCATTTTAACCATTTTTCTACCCACAGTGGCGTACAGGATCGGATAAAAAGGGGTCGAGAAATAGCCATTACGGGAATCTGTATTACCGACAAGAAATAGCTATTACGGGAATCTGTATTACCGACAACCAACATATCGTCAATAGAGGGCGTCATGAAGAAATCTGTATTATCGATTATGTATATTAATAAATCTCACCGACTTCTCAAAATAATTACCGTTAGTAATAAGTTAATTACATATAATAATAGTAATTTAAGATAACTGATCCAGCATTAAAAAATTTTTAATTCAGCTTTAAACACAAACCGCGGACCTGCGCGATATAAACGAATTTATCCCAACTACTACTCGGCGCTCATCTTGAAACCCCTACCCCTAGCGTTTAATGGCTTGCGTACCTAGCTATCTCTCCCTCTTTCTCGCTACTATTACTTACAAGTTCTGCTGCTACCTTTCTCTCTCACGCACACACTGTACTCTTTCTACCTTTTCTAGAAGAAGAAATAATAATGCTAAATAGGAATTAAATTATGTTTCTACTTTTCATGTACCCTCTCTCGCAGATAACGATCCACCTTTTATATAGTTGCCCTTCTCCCCCTTAATCATGCTAATAAATGAGACATCAATGTTTAAATATATTATTTATTTAGCTATCTCTCTCTCTCTCGGTAACTTTTTCGTATATATCCCTCTCTATTCTAGTAACTTTGGCTATCGACAGGGATCGAAGCCCGTCACGCGGTTTCAATTAACCCAACAAAGGTCCTTACAACGACGACGACGACGACAGCTCGATAAAACGTTTAAAATTTTGAATTTGTCATTCTTGAAGTCACCATCATGGGGATTTCCCGCTCTGAATTTTATATTTCACATCTGACTAACCACCACGTGATCAAGACCGCTGTATTCTAATGAAGCTTTCTACCCAAAGAGATCATGAAATTTAAAGGAACCAACAGTCCTTGATACAACAGCGAGTTTTGCAGGCTCGTCTAACCATCATATCTATGTCAGTAGCTGCCCTTCGTGAAGGGCTTTCGGATCTCCATGTTAAGAAAATTACGTTAATAAATACACAGGCTCTTGAATCACGTTCAGGGATCGGGATGGTTTCTAACACTAATATGTATCAACGGTTGAATTAACTACATAAAAAGAGAAAAACCTAATTCTAATGCAGAAAAATGTATAGACTTACCCTTGGCGTATCATTTTTATATTAAAAACGGAAGAAAAACAATAAATATTTACACTTTTAATCACCTCTCACCAAGAAGAAGAATATTGAATATTCAGTGTAAACAGACACTTTTTTTTTAATTTAAAACCAGTTATTATTAATCTTTCAAGCCACTGTTATATACCACCCGCATACAGCGTATCGAAAGGACTGACGTGAAAAATATTATTTAGCAAATATTTAGCTCTCTCTACGAGACAAAAGGGAAACATTTCATTGGTCGCTTAAAATATAATGCCTTAGGCTATATACATTCCTTTAGACATTTCGAGGGTGAAAATCAAGATTCTACTTGTCCGTTGCCGTCATCAGGTTTTATCAGCTGAGGGATCTCTCTACCTGCCCCAGAACCCAAAACCAGGTATAATTGTTTTACCCTTTTTCTTAATTTGGTTCTTTCTGTAAAAAATATCTTTTTATAAAGATAAAAATATTACATTTAATTTATATTAAAATCAACATCAAATGACGTCAAATTGCTTTGCAAAACTGCCAGCAGACATCATCGCTAGAAAGATGCATCAGTAAAGGTAAAACAGAGAATGAATTGAATTTTGTATCATTTAAGTCAGGTATATATATATTTTAAAAAGCTATTATTATTATTTTTACATGTAGATTTTACTGTAATACACTATAAACGTTATCTTTCATGAATTTTAATTCGTTATTAATAAAAATTATATCAATTATCTTAAATTATTATTGGTAGAACATTAGGTAATTACTTTTATCAATAAAATTCCGTAGTTACTAAGTCGACTCATGTCATGTAACAGCGTGAAGTTAGCAGCGTTAATTCACATGCCGTTCTACTTTGTTTCTAGTAAGATATGACGGCAATGTCGCATAATCTAGGTTTTTCTTCTTCTTCTTCAGAAAAATAAACATTCACTATTATAGTAATTGGGATTGATATAATTCAAAACTATCTACCTGTTTAAATATTAACATCCATGAAGGTGTCGCCCATTAAAACAGATGTTGTAACACTATACTAGCATTACACTATAAACGTTATCTTATTTATTCTCATATATTATATTTTGAGTTTATATAGTCGAAATGCATTAACTGCGTTCGTTATTCTACCTAAAACAGACGATTATCTATTCCAGGTAAAAAACACCCTTTTCTAAAGGCCAAAACTGAATGCGAGATTTTAACTAAAGAAAATTATACCCTTGCAAATAACATTGATATAATATTTTAAAACATTCCAATAGACTGATTCGGACTGATTCAAAAAGGGATACAATGTTTATATTAAATTTTCCGTATTCTGTTAAAACAATAATTTACCGTACCCCTTCTTTTACTACTTAAAATAAAACTTTTTTTTTATAAAATACTTCTGAGATTATGAACCGTGTTAATAATGTGTTTTTCTGATTCCTCAATATTGGTTTAAAGGTCAATTAATAGTTTATTATAGTGTGGTTGGGAAACATGCGGATCCTTCTACCTGCTGATCGTTATAGGTATATGGATGTTGAATTATGTTCGACTGTTTTCATGAATTTTTAATTCGTTATTAATAAAAATTATATCAATTATCTTAAATTATTATTGGTGGAACATTAGGTACATAATTACTTTTATCAATAAAATAGGTTCTACAAGTCAACCTCAATTAATTAACCCTGGGGGCTATATACTTACAAACAGTCTTGAAACAAAAATGGTAGAGCTCACCCTGTTAGGTATGAAGCCAGAGTATGGTTGTGATAAATAAAACATCAATGTTTATACATACTAGAAAATAGTGTAAAATTACTCTTTATAACTAATTATTGTTATGATGATGAAACCTGTGTGATTGATTTATTGCCCCATGGAAATATATTATGCTATGTATACTAAATAAATGTTTGTAAAATAACTTTATATGTTTAGGATTTCCCGCCCTTAGATTCAAATTTTTAGTACTACTACTGCCATCTATCGGTGACGTCATATGATCAATTGGAATGTATGTGTAGGAGAGAGACATCCTTCTTAAATGAAACAACATACTATATTACAATTCAATATGGTTTATTCAACTATTTTCTCAATACATAGCATATGCAATTTTAGATCTAGATAATTACACATATACAGATTTATATCATATAATTAACATATCACATATGCAATTTATAGACTAAATAAAATAATTACATAGGTAGAGGGTTTATATACAGACTTATATAATACAAGTTATACATGTAAACTTAACTAGTTTCTAAATTATCATCGTTAGAAATCCTATAATTTCCCCCAAGCTGAGGTATTAATACATATCACATATACAATTTGTAGACTAATTACTTTCAAAGAATAATTACATAGGTAGAGGGTTTATATACACACTTATACAATACAAGTTATACATGAACACTTGAAATCCTGTAATTTCCCCAAGCTAAGGTATCTCCGTTCCCGCCAGCAATAATGTATCGTTTATCATCTTTCCATGATAACGCTACTTTATTTTTTAATTCTGTATAAAGTTGGTGGTTGTATGATCGGAAAGATTGAACATGTTTATAAATATCTATATTGCGTAATACCACGTTTCTATAGTCTTCCAAAGTCAGTTCTTTTTTGATAACAGCCTTCTGGATACCTTTAGCTGTTTTGGTAAGATTGCCCTCTACATCTACAGCATATGCTTTTGCCCCTGTTCCCAGAAATTCCCAGAGAATTCTACCCGCATATTCGTCCTTCATTCTACCAATTATGGATTCATTCTGCGGGATTCCAAATTGATTATCAGCCTTAAAGTTTGATGTATCATACTTGTACAAATATTTCTTCATGTCTTCATAAAAATCGTCTGTATACGTCAGTAGAATTAATGAGTCGGTGTTTTTCTGGCCACGCCTGCTGCGCTCTGATTGGCTATCCCCTCTCCTCTAGCTCCTCCCCTTGCTTCTGATTGGTCGACGCCATCTTGGATGACACGCCTACTATTCTGTGATTGGTTGAAGGCGGCCATTTTAAAAACGCCTACTATTCTCTGATTGGATGACGGCCATTTTGGAACTTCGGGCGCCATTTTACCACGCCCTATGAATCCATGACTGGAAACTGTATTACCGGCAACATGCATGCTTCTAAGAGATAGCGCTATGAAGGGATACCGACAAACTATGTACTTTTACTACTAGGCGGCGCGTCATGAAGAAATCTGTATTACTGATCATCATTTTATATTAATAAATTTCACCGTTTTCTCAAATAATTATCGTCGTCGTCGTCGTCATTAATAAGATAATAATTACACATAGTAATATTTAATTCAGCATTAAAAATTTGAAATTCAGGATGGCGCGTCATGAAGAAATCTGTATTATCCTACGCATTGAGGCTATTAGAGGTCTCATTAAAGAATCTCCTCTCTCACTCTCTCCTATTAGAGGTCGCATTAAAGAACCTTCCGTATAAATCATTCGCGATTTAAATAACAACGCAGGTTTATTATAATATTTACGCTAAGATGTAGATTTATTAATATACAGAGAACTACAATTCTTCATCTAACGTGATCTCTTTTAAAATATTGTTATTTAAATTTATTAACAATAGGTTATTTATCGTTTCTTTCGACAGTTTCGACCTGTGTTCAGGCAACCATGCATACACGCGAGCATACGGGCTAATATACGGTTATCGTTCTCATACAGGAGCGTACAAGAGAAAAATATGAAAGGGGCTTGAATTAAATGCTATAAATCAGGTCAGGGGTAAATATATCTTAATACTCACCCTGCTTCTACGTTTATGAATCGTTTTCATTCCCTTTCTTTATTATTAACATATTACTTTTACTCTCGTTAAATTGGAATGTATGTGTAGGAGAGAGACATCCTTCTTAAATGAAACAACATAGTATATTACAATTCAATATGGTTTATTCAACTATTTTCTCAATACATAGCATATGCAATTTTAGATCTGGATAATTACACATATACAGATTTATATCATATAATTAACATATCACATATGCAATTTATAGACTAAATAAAATAATTCTGTATTACCGGCAATCTGTGTGCTACCAATAGAGGGCGTAATGCTACAATTAGTGTGTATTGCTAAGAGAGGGCGTGGTCAAAATGGCGCCCAAAGTTCCAAAATGGCGCACGTCCAATCAGAGAGCAGTAGGCGGGGAAATTAGTCAATGTTTATTTAAATTAACAACATATAAGCAAATTAATAAAACCTTTTAATCGATATCACACTTTTTAACAACAATCTAATTTAAACAAATATAGAGTTTAAATTGTTACTAAATCCCTTTGATAGATTATTATTATAAAAAATAAATAAGGAACGGCTAAAAGACTTTATTAATTTGCATTAAAATTGATCTTTATAATTAATTTATAATATTTAATAGTCTGCAGCGCATTTAAACTTTAATAATAATTAGTCAATGTTTATTTAAATTAACAGCATATAATCTTTGTTGTTTTTAGCCGTTCCTTATTTATTTTTTATAATAATAATCTATCAAAGGGATTTAGTAACAATTTAAACTCTATATTTGTTTAAATTAGATTGTTGTTAAAAAGTGTAATATCGATTAAAAGGTTTTATTAATTTGCTTATATGTTGTTAATTTAAATAAACATTGACTAATTTCCCCGCCTACTGCTCTCTGATTGGACGTGCGCCATTTTGGAACTTTGGGCGCCATTTTGACCACGCCCTCTCTTAGCAATACACACTAATTGTAGCATTACGCCCTCTATTGGTAGCACACAGATTGCCGGTAATACAGAATTATTTTATTTAGTCTATAAATTGCATATGTGATATGTTAATTATATGATATAAATCTGTATATGTGTAATTATCCAGATCTAAAATTGCATATGCTATGTATTGAGAAAATAGTTGAATAAACCATATTGAATTGTAATATACTATGTTGTTTCATTTAAGAAGGATGTCTCTCTCCTACACATACATTCCAATTTAACGAGAGTAAAAGTAATATGTTAATAATAAAGAAAGGGAATGAAAACGATTCATAAACGTAGAAGCAGGGTGAGTATTAAGATATATTTACCCCTGACCTGATTTATAGCATTTAATTCAAGCCCCTTTCATATTTTTCTCTTGTACGCTCCTGTATGAGAACGATAACCGTATATTAGCCCGTATGCTCGCGTGTATGCATGGTTGCCTGAACACAGGTCGAAACTGTCGAAAGAAACGATAAATAACCTATTGTTAATAAATTTAAATAACAATATTTTAAAAGAGATCACGTTAGATGAAGAATTGTAGTTCTCTGTATATTAATAAATCTACATCTTAGCGTAAATATTATAATAAACCTGCGTTGTTATTTAAATCGCGAATGATTTATACGGAAGGTTCTTTAATGCGACCTCTAATAGGAGAGAGTGAGAGAGGAGATTCTTTAATGAGACCTCTAATAGCCTCAATGCGTAGGATAATACAGATTTCTTCATGACGCGCCATCCTGAATTTCAAATTTTTAATGCTGAATTAAATATTACTATGTGTAATTATTATCTTATTAATGACGACGACGACGACGATAATTATTTGAGAAAACGGTGAAATTTATTAATATAAAATGATGATCAGTAATACAGATTTCTTCATGACGCGCCGCCTAGTAGTAAAAGTACATAGTTTGTCGGTATCCCTTCATAGCGCTATCTCTTAGAAGCATGCATGTTGCCGGTAATACAGTTTCCAGTCATGGATTCATAGGGCGTGGTAAAATGGCGCCCGAAGTTCCAAAATGGCCGTCATCCAATCAGAGAATAGTAGGCGTTTTTAAAATGGCCGCCTTCAACCAATCACAGAATAGTAGGCGTGTCATCCAAGATGGCGTCGACCAATCAGAAGCAAGGGGAGGAGCTAGAGGAGAGGGGATAGCCAATCAGAGCGCAGCAGGCGTGGCCAGAAAAACACCGACTCATTAATTCTACTGACGTATACAGACGATTTTTATGAAGACATGAAGAAATATTTGTACAAGTATGATACATCAAACTTTAAGGCTGATAATCAATTTGGAATCCCGCAGAATGAATCCATAATTGGTAGAATGAAGGACGAATATGCGGGTAGAATTCTCTGGGAATTTCTGGGAACAGGGGCAAAAGCATATGCTGTAGATGTAGAGGGCAATCTTACCAAAACAGCTAAAGGTATCCAGAAGGCTGTTATCAAAAAAGAACTGACTTTGGAAGACTATAGAAACGTGGTATTACGCAATATAGATATTTATAAACATGTTCAATCTTTCCGATCATACAACCACCAACTTTATACAGAATTAAAAAATAAAGTAGCGTTATCATGGAAAGATGATAAACGATACATTATTGCTGGCGGGAACGGAGATACCTTAGCTTGGGGAAATTACAGGATTTCAAGTGTTCATGTATAACTTGTATTGTATAAGTGTGTATATAAACCCTCTACCTATGTAATTATTCTTTGAAAGTAATTAGTCTACAAATTGTATATGTGATATGTATTAATACCTCAGCTTGGGGGAAATTATAGGATTTCTAACGATGATAATTTAGAAACTAGTTAAGTTTACATGTATAACTTGTATTATATAAGTCTGTATATAAACCCTCTACCAATGTAATTATTTTATTTAGTCTATAAATTGCATATGTGATATGTTAATTATATGATATAAATCTGTATATGTGTAATTATCTAGATCTAAAATTGCATATGCTATGTATTGAGAAAATAGTTGAATAAACCATATTGAATTGTAATATAGTATGTTGTTTCATTTAAGAAGGATGTCTCTCTCCTACACATACATTCCAATTGATCATATGACGTCACCGATAGATGGCAGTAGTAGTACTAAAAATTTGAATCTAAGGGCGGGAAATCCTAAACATATAAAGTTATTTTACAAACATTTATTTAGTATACATAGCATAATATATTTCCATGGGGCAATAAATCAATCACACAGGTTTCATCATCATAACAATAATTAGTTATAAAGAGTAATTTTACACTATTTTCTAGTATGTATAAACATTGATGTTTTATTTATCACAACCATACTCTGGCTTCATACCTAACAGGGTGAGCTCTACCATTTTTGTTTCAAGACTGTTTGTAAGTATATAGCCCCCAGGGTTAATTAATTGAGGTTGACTTGTAGAACCTATTTTATTGATAAAAGTAATTATGTACCTAATGTTCCACCAATAATAATTTAAGATAATTGATATAATTTTTATTAATAACGAATTAAAAATTCATGAAAACAGTCGAACATAATTCAACATCCATATACCTATAACGATCAGCAGGTAGAAGGATCCGCATGTTTCCCAACCACACTATAATAAACTATTAATTGACCTTTAAACCAATATTGAGGAATCAGAAAAACACATTATTAACACGGTTCATAATCTCAGAAGTATTTTATAAAAAAAAAGTTTTATTTTAAGTAGTAAAAGAAGGGGTACGGTAAATTATTGTTTTAACAGAATACGGAAAATTTAATATAAACATTGTATCCCTTTTTGAATCAGTCCGAATCAGTCTATTGGAATGTTTTAAAATATTATATCAATGTTATTTGCAAGGGTATAATTTTCTTTAGTTAAAATCTCGCATTCAGTTTTGGCCTTTAGAAAAGGGTGTTTTTTACCTGGAATAGATAATCGTCTGTTTTAGGTAGAATAACGAACGCAGTTAATGCATTTCGACTATATAAACTCAAAATATAATATATGAGAATAAATAAGATAACGTTTATAGTGTAATGCTAGTATAGTGTTACAACATCTGTTTTAATGGGCGACACCTTCATGGATGTTAATATTTAAACAGGTAGATAGTTTTGAATTATATCAATCCCAATTACTATAATAGTGAATGTTTATTTTTCTGAAGAAGAAGAAGAAAAACCTAGATTATGCGACATTGCCGTCATATCTTACTAGAAACAAAGTAGAACGGCATGTGAATTAACGCTGCTAACTTCACGCTGTTACATGACATGAGTCGACTTAGTAACTACGGAATTTTATTGATAAAAGTAATTACCTAATGTTCTACCAATAATAATTTAAGATAATTGATATAATTTTTATTAATAACGAATTAAAATTCATGAAAGATAACGTTTATAGTGTATTACAGTAAAATCTACATGTAAAAATAATAATAATAGCTTTTTAAAATATATATATACCTGACTTAAATGATACAAAATTCAATTCATTCTCTGTTTTACCTTTACTGATGCATCTTTCTAGCGATGATGTCTGCTGGCAGTTTTGCAAAGCAATTTGACGTCATTTGATGTTGATTTTAATATAAATTAAATGTAATATTTTTATCTTTATAAAAAGATATTTTTTACAGAAAGAACCAAATTAAGAAAAAGGGTAAAACAATTATACCTGGTTTTGGGTTCTGGGGCAGGTAGAGAGATCCCTCAGCTGATAAAACCTGATGACGGCAACGGACAAGTAGAATCTTGATTTTCACCCTCGAAATGTCTAAAGGAATGTATATAGCCTAAGGCATTATATTTTAAGCGACCAATGAAATGTTTCCCTTTTGTCTCGTAGAGAGAGCTAAATATTTGCTAAATAATATTTTTCACGTCAGTCCTTTCGATACGCTGTATGCGGGTGGTATATAACAGTGGCTTGAAAGATTAATAATAACTGGTTTTAAATTAAAAAAAAAGTGTCTGTTTACACTGAATATTCAATATTCTTCTTCTTGGTGAGAGGTGATTAAAAGTGTAAATATTTATTGTTTTTCTTCCGTTTTTAATATAAAAATGATACGCCAAGGGTAAGTCTATACATTTTTCTGCATTAGAATTAGGTTTTTCTCTTTTTATGTAGTTAATTCAACCGTTGATACATATTAGTGTTAGAAACCATCCCGATCCCTGAACGTGATTCAAGAGCCTGTGTATTTATTAACGTAATTTTCTTAACATGGAGATCCGAAAGCCCTTCACGAAGGGCAGCTACTGACATAGATATGATGGTTAGACGAGCCTGCAAAACTCGCTGTTGTATCAAGGACTGTTGGTTCCTTTAAATTTCATGATCTCTTTGGGTAGAAAGCTTCATTAGAATACAGCGGTCTTGATCACGTGGTGGTTAGTCAGATGTGAAATATAAAATTCAGAGCGGGAAATCCCCATGATGGTGACTTCAAGAATGACAAATTCAAAATTTTAAACGTTTTATCGAGCTGTCGTCGTCGTCGTCGTTGTAAGGACCTTTGTTGGGTTAATTGAAACCGCGTGACGGGCTTCGATCCCTGTCGATAGCCAAAGTTACTAGAATAGAGAGGGATATATACGAAAAAGTTACCGAGAGAGAGAGAGATAGCTAAATAAATAATATATTTAAACATTGATGTCTCATTTATTAGCATGATTAAGGGGGAGAAGGGCAACTATATAAAAGGTGGATCGTTATCTGCGAGAGAGGGTACATGAAAAGTAGAAACATAATTTAATTCCTATTTAGCATTATTATTTCTTCTTCTAGAAAAGGTAGAAAGAGTACAGTGTGTGCGTGAGAGAGAAAGGTAGCAGCAGAACTTGTAAGTAATAGTAGCGAGAAAGAGGGAGAGATAGCTAGGTACGCAAGCCATTAAACGCTAGGGGTAGGGGTTTCAAGATGAGCGCCGAGTAGTAGTTGGGATAAATTCGTTTATATCGCGCAGGTCCGCGGTTTGTGTTTAAAGCTGAATTAAAAATTTTTTAATGCTGGATCAGTTATCTTAAATTACTATTATTATATGTAATTAACTTATTACTAACGGTAATTATTTTGAGAAGTCGGTGAGATTTATTAATATACATAATCGATAATACAGATTTCTTCATGACGCCCTCTATTGACGATATGTTGGTTGTCGGTAATACAGATTCCCGTAATAGCTATTTCTTGTCGGTAATACAGATTCCCGTAATGGCTATTTCTCGACCCCTTTTTATCCGATCCTGTACGCCACTGTGGGTAGAAAAATGGTTAAAATGATAGCCCCCTATGAAAATTTGTCTTGCACGCCTATGAATAGTTGGCAATACTGCTGTGTGAGGGAGATAGTCGCATACAAAACTAATGGGTTAGAGAGAGATAGCATACCAGTTCAAGGTTATTTCAGAAGTGAGGAAGTGAGGCGCCAGAATCCCCCTATCCCCCCTACTGCCGACCGTCGAACCACGCCTTGAGCTATTTAAACCACAGAGTTCTTATGAGTAAAGTATACGAAACACCTTTTCAAGACATGGAGGCCATGAAAGAGAAGATACGTGCAGTTTGTAGGGAAATAACACGTGAAACTTTAAACAGGGTTCCTTTATCCTTTATGAGACGCAATAGAATCTGTTTGGAACATGATGGACAACACTTTGAACATTTGCTTGGTTGAGTTGGTTAGTTTTAAATTAATTCTTATTTAAGCTTCTACTCAAGTGGATATGTAGCAAATTCTTCTAAATAAAATTTTGATTTTCATTTTCTACTTGATGCAATTCAGTTCTTAAACGGTCCTCGAAACAAATATCTACTATATTCTATTATCAGTGATAAATTTCCTAATGACTTTGACATTTGTAAAGGATGTCCAAATTAAACACAAGTTAAAAATTATTAATATTATGAATCTAGTTATAAATGAAAGCAGTATTACTGGTTGTATTTAAAGTTCGTCAGGCTCGGAAAGTTACGTGAAACACCCTGTATTGTAATCAATTAAATATACTCCTATTATTTATTATTTTCTTTTTTGAGAGGCTGAAGTATTTCTTAAATAATTTGCAAAAAAGATCAATTTTACCATTACACTGTTTTGATTTAAATCTGCATTTTAATTATGTCCTGCTACATACCTATGAAAATACCATATATTTAACGAAATAATACGTAATGCAAAATATGTACCTAAACGGTAGTCACTTTTTATGGCGAAATAATAGTCATGTCTTTGGCGGCTATATTTTGAAGTTTTGTACACGCCCCTTTCTTCTCTAATTGGCCAATAAATAGTCCCATAACAAAAGTGTGCGTTGTTTCAATACTCGCGTCGCAGAATGTGTATTGAAAAGAGAAACAAGAAGAAGCGTTCTCTCTCCTTCTCTCTGCCAGACTGATTATAATTCCACCCAAAACAAACAAGAATTCTTTCCAGCCCTCCTGTTTGGCGCCTTAATAAGACAATAAATTTCGTTATTAAATTGCACGTGCGTAATGCAATATTAATTTTTGAAGTTTAAATAATTGATTTTTTAAAACGCATTCTTTTAAATGAGTAAGTTACATAATAAGTATACAATTACATATTAAGCTACAGCTGTCGTGTGTACGTATTTAAAAACTTCTCAAATCTGTGAATATTTCGTGCATTTGTAATATTTTCAGGCGATGCATTAAAGAGGCATATGTTCAACTTTGTAAATTAAAGATATTGCATATTTATTTTTTTAAAATATCCACAGTTTAAAATAAAAAATTATTATTTTATTACAAAAAAAAGTATAATTTATTAAAAACAACGAATATACATGAACTACATAAAAAAGATGTGTTTGCACTAAAATGCAGATAATATGTATTGACCTACTTTCAAACAACCAGTTTGTGTGTATCATCTCTCAACAAATATACATGTTTAATAAAATTCGATTTAAAAATAAACCAAACAATAATTTCTATTGCACAATAAATAAATAAATTGTTATAATAAAATACCTTTAAGAACATGCCTGTTTTTTAAATTTCAGAAAAAGAAAACAATTATGTTAACACATTCTTTTAAATAATGATTTCTCTGGTCGTTTGTTGAATTTTTGTATAATTTTAAAATTTGCACTTCTATTATTGAATTTTGTTCCAAAGCTACATTTATCACATGTTGTTGGTAATAAAAATCCTTTATAAATTAACTTACTGACAATATCTTCCAAAATATGCGTTCTAAAGACACAAAATAAAACCTTATTGTGCAAAATCTGATTTCATTTAAATGAAATGTTTTCAATAATTTCGAAACTGGAAAAATCCAACAATTATAATTTAGTGTTAACACTGGTAATCAAAATTTGCACTTCCATTATTGAATTTTGTTCCAAAGCTACATTTATCACATGTTGTTGGTAATAAAAATCCTTTATAAATTAACTTACTGACAATATCTTCCAAAATATGCGTTCTAAAGAGACAAAATAAAACCTTATTGTGCAAAATCGGATTTGATTTAAATGAAATGTTTTCAATAATTTCGAAACTGGAAAAAATCCAACAATTATCATTTAGTGTTAACACTGGTAATCAAATCACAACACAGATCCAGGTGCTGGTGTCGAAGGGAGGGTCTCCCTTCCGGGTTCCACTCGACTTTGCCGCGTTGCTTGCTGAAGCTCGAGGCAGCTTGTAACATTTCGTTCGTTTGGTTGCCTAAGTTTGTCTTATTAAAAACTTGGAATCAAGGCGTTAAAAAAAACAAAATCGGTTTTGACTTTAGGGACTTACGAAGAGATTTATTTACATAGAGATATTTCGAAATAGTCACCCCAAGATATGCACAGAGATTACTTGTCAAGTATTTGGTGATCTATACCGACCAATCTTCTTGAACATTTGTGGAAGACTTACTTTTTATTATTGAATTAGTAATTTACGTATGGTCGATGTAGGAGTGCCGTATCCTGTCGTCATATCCAGTGTGTATTCCGTTTTACCCAAGTTTCGTTTCTGCCATTACATCTATAGAGATAGAGAAACCAACCTGTCAGAATAGGAGAACTTTATGAAAATATTACCCGCTATAAAAAGAAAGCTAAGTGAATTTTTTTTGGACATTTATAAAACGATATTGTTTCGTTGTTTTCATATTGTATATTGTCAAAACTGCGAGTGACATAATTTTCTTTCCTTAAACTATTTATCTAGAAGCAAAAAGCCCTTAAATTATCAACTTATAAATATTCTTTTGTAAATATAGAGATCTCTATACGTCACTTTTAAATATTGTCTTTACAATTAATGTGTATTAACTTTATTACAAATGTCAGCTCGCATACATTAACAATCGGTGAACCTGATTCAAATAAACCTTGAATACTATTAAACCCTGTGATTCTTTTAGTGACGATAGACTGAGTAACTGATTGCTATTTACCATAACTTTTACAGTAAACGGTTTTCAATATTTTCCAAAATAAATATTGTGACGCCCATTACGCACCCTCAATATTGTTGTTATTGAACCACAACCCCAAGAGCAGTCCGAGGCTACATATAAATAAATGGCGACCAACGTATAGGGCCTTTTCAACAATATTGAGTCTTAGTTGTTTTTATCGGAAATAGTTAATAAAGTTTATAGCTTTGTAGTACGTGTGATGGCTATTAGCTGTACTCTTGTCAGTTATCATTAAAAGAATCTGCAGTTATAGAAAGTTCGCTTATAACTATCTTTCATGGGTTACGATATTGACTTTAAGATAATTTAGTTATTTTTGATGCTATACTCTTGTTAATTAATTTGGTCGAGGGAACAATACCGATTTTTGCTTGTTGGTTTTGATTTTCAAGACATGGTTGCCTCAACAATAGCTTGTGTTGCTACTAATACTGCTATTTTTGGATTTTAGTTGCGTTTGTATAGTATTGCATTGATATCTATAATGGAAGAGTCATTTCAAATTAATCATTTGCTTAAGGATGAAGTTGACTATGAGTTAAAAATAAGAGGTGTGACTTCTAATAGGTCCATTAGTGACAAAAGAAAAATTTTAGGCAGACTTCTTGCTAGAGAGGTAACGAAACCAGATGCTATAGTTGATTTATCGCTATATAATGTTCCTTCTCCTGACGAATTTATTCAAGTACAAGCTACTTTGACTTCTATTTCTTCATCAATCAATGATTTTGAAGGTGATGAATCAGATTCTGTTTTTAAGAGATTAAAATCTCGTCTAGGTCATGTTTCTCGTCGTATAAAAAGAATTATTCTTACCAATGATTCGGAGAAACCTTTGTCAGAAAAAAATGAACGTTTCGCTACTACTCTTAAGTTAGAATCTGAATTACATGAAAAAGCCTGCCAAGGTAAAAACTCTAATGATAATAATTTAAACGAATAATTTCAGAACCATGCTCCAGTTATTAACGTACCTACACCAGTGGTTACTTGTATAGCTAAACCCTGCCCTATTTCTGAATGGCCAGTGAAATTTAATGGCGATTCAAAAAATGTATTTAATTTTCTTGAACGCGTGACAGAATTGGCTTTATCACGTAAAGTATCCGATGCAGATTTATTTAATTCTTATGTGGAGTTGTTCACTGGTGATGCCTTTATCTGGTATCGAAGTATTAAAACGACAGTCTCTGACTGGCAATCTCTCGTTGATAAATTAAAATCTGATTTTCTACCTGCCCATTTCGATGACCATATCTGGAAAGAAATAAAAGCTAGAAATCAAAAGAAATCTGAGTCGGTGGTAATTTTTATTGCTCAGATGGAAAACTTCTTTCAACGTCTGTCTCGACCCCCTATCGAATTAACTAAGGTAAATTTGATTAAAAAGAATTTATTACCAGAATTTATCAGTCATCTTGCTTTGGTTGAAGTCGAAACTGTAGTACATTTATCTAAACTATGTCGTAAGATTGAAGAAGCTTTATGTTTGAAAGCAAAAGTTTCGTGCAACATTGAGGTTTTAGAAATACAAGCAAAAGCCAATAAAAACAGAACTGCCAATATTCCTAACGATGCCGATAAGAATAAATATTTCCCTTCTGGTAGCAAATTTGTTAAATCAAATTTTAATGACCAAGGGTCATCGCAGTTTATTTCAAACTCTCATTTTTCTAGAAATAAGTTCAAGAACAGTATCTCTTCTAGTGTTGACAATAAGTCTTTATGCTGGAACTGCAGATTACCTAATCATACTTTTAGTTCATGCAGTTTAAAAAAAAAGGTTTTCTGCTTCCGTTGTGGTTTTCCTGAGGTAAAAGTAAGTAATTGTCCTAAATGTTCAAAAAACGTATAAGGAGGGAGTATGTAAATACCTCACATGCTCCGTATAAAAATAAAGTTTTAAAATCTTCGCATATTTCTAGTAAAGATTTAAATTTCTCAATTAATTCTAGGTGTACAGAAAAAGATAACTGGTCTGACTGGTTAAATACAGTCAAGGGCATTTATAAACATAATTCCTATCAAGCTAACTCAGCTTTTATTAAAAATAGCTTAGATAACAGACCATATATCACTGTTAAGTTTTTAGAGAGATTTCAGGTTTATTAGACTCTGGCTGTACCACCACTATTGTTGCTTCAGCAGGTATTCCTATTTTGCAAGAATTAAGTATTAAAATTCACCCTATATTTGACAAAACTGTGGCAATCGCAGACAAAAGTACTAAAAAAGTAATTTGTGTTGTAGATTTCCCTTTAGTGGTTGATACTACACTGCAAATAATTAAAGCTCTTGTTGTTCCTGAATTTCCTCATACTTTCATTTTTGGTAGTGACTTTACAGATCAGTTTCAATTATTGGTAAATTATAAAAACAAGACCTGGTGTGTGCAATGCGATGATTTCAATAGACAATATAACTTATCAGATACTAATTCTCCCTCACCAGACAATTTTCTTTGTTCTATTGATGACTTATCGGAAAACAATAAGCTAGCTGCGCAGGAGGTTATACGATCTTTTGAAGAAATTTCTAGCGAAGATAAAAGTTTAGGCCGAACTAATAAGATTATGATGCATATTGACACAGGTGACGCTATTCCTTTTCATAAACGTCCATATGTTATGTCACCGTATATTTTGAAAATTTTAAATAATGAGTTAGACAACATGTTGCGACTAGGTGTCATTGAGCCTTGTAATAGCCCTTGGTGCTCACCTGTTCTTTTAGTTAAGAAGAAAAACGAAGAATATCGTTTTTGTTTTGATGGCAAAACTTTAAATGAGATTACAGTTCATGATAGCTATCCAATGCCAAACATTGATAGAATTTTATCAATGCTACATGGCGCTAATTTAATTTCTAGCATAAACCTCCGAAAGAGTTTCTGGCATATTCCGCTGTCAGAAGAATCCAAAGACAAGACAGCATTTAGTGTCATTGGACGAGGGCAATTTCGTTTCGTCACTATGCCATTTGGACTTCGTAACGCTGCCCAATTACAACAAAGGTTAGTTGATGCTATCTTTGGGCTCAAATTCGAACCAAATATTTTCTGTTATTTGGATGATATTATTATTTGTTCCGCTACGTTTGAAGAACACGTCCACTTACTTCGCGAGGTTAGGGAACGTCTTAAAGACGCTAATCATACTATTAATTTAACAAAATGTGAATTCTTTAAGAAATCTTTAAAATTCTTGGGATTTATTGTTGGTTCAAGTTCAATTAGAACAGATCCAGATAAAGTTACAGCTATGCTTAATTATCCTAGACCTACAACCACTACCGAAGTTAAAAGATTTATTGGTATGTGTAGCTGGTATACACGTTTTATTAAAGATTTTTCTTCGTTAGTTTCTCCAATTAATGATTTATTAAAGGGTAGTAAAAGAAAAAATCAAAACATAGATTGGACTACTGATGCCGAATCTTCATTTGTTAAAATCAAACAACTTTTAGTAACTGCTCCTATACTGATGCAGCCAGACTTTTCTCAGCCTTTCATTATCGAAACATATGCCAGCAATACTGGTTTAGGTGGCATTTTAGTGCAGAAAATTGACGGCGAAGAGAGGGTTATTTCATACGCTAGTCGTTCACTATCACGTTTTGAACGCAATTGTTCAATAACTGAACGAGAATGTCTTGCAGTTATTTTTGCAATTGAAAAATTCAGACCTTGGGTTGAAGGTACACGATTTACAGTTGTTACCGATCATTATTCATTATTATGGTTAAACAGCATTAAAAATCCAACTGGCAAATTAGCTATATGGGCTGTAAGGTTGAGACAACATACTTTTGACTTGGTTCATAAAAAAGGATCATGTAATATTATTCCGGATTTTCTTAGTCGTACGTCCAATGCTGATTTTGTTTTAAAGAATGAAGTAGATCTGATTGAGATTTCACTTGTTCACGTACACACGACAGCTGTAGCTTAATATGTAATTGTATACTTATTATGTAACTTACTCATTTAAACGAATGCGTTTTAAAAAATCAATTATTTAAACTTCAAAAATTAATATTGCATTACGCAGGTGCAATTTAATAACGAAATTTATTGTCTTATTAAGGCGCCAAACAGGCGGGCTGGAAAGAATTCTTGTTTGTTTTGGGTGGAATTATAATCAGTCTGGCAGAGAGAAGGAGAGAGAACGCTTCTTCTTGTTTCTCTTTTCAATACACATTCTGCGACGACAGATATTGTCGGCCAGTAAAGTTAGTATAAACACAACCAACAGTTTATGGTCTAAAACTGTTTTGTTGCCTGGTTTCCACTCGAAACCGGTCTGATGCTAGAGAAAATCAGGAAGGACCGCAGTTCCTAACAGCCACGCAGTGAGAGAGTACTCGCGAGCTGCATTGCTCCACAACCTCCAGTGGAACCCAAGCGAGCAGGTTAATACGGAGATACCAAGCGTGTACACAGTCTCTGAACCCGTCGGCGTTGCCTCCTCGACCAGTCGCCAGCCCAAGTCGACACTCGGAGCTTGGTCAAGAAACCAACACTTCGCCAGGCCGAAGGTAATGCGATAAACGTTTTAGCTTCTTTTATTCTGATTTGATTATTGATTTAAAAACTACAATAAAAAAAATTGTTTAAACCATTGTGACAAAAGAGATTCTTTAAATACATCCTTTATATGTCTTTCTATGTATTTCGCGCACTTGTAAAAATAAGATCATTTTCAAAGGACAACCTCATAACATCCTCTGGTCACTGTAAGCTTTATTTCCTCTTTTGAACATCACTAAAAAAATCATACCCTAAAGCTGCAACTTCAAGAACAGGGGAAGATAATTTAAACTCTAAAGTATGTTGATACACGAACTCACTATCTTTCTTTATTAAATAAGTCTTTTAAGCTTTAAAGGCAATTCCATTTTTTTTAAGTTATTAAAGATTTTTATGACTTGATCGATTTAATTTTAAAGGATAATTTTAAAGGATCTCGAAATATCGTATTAGCTTTTATTTTTAAAACGAATTATTGTTTCAGTTTATGAGAGTTTCATATGGTGGCCTCGTTCAGCATCGAAAACATCTCATTACAAAATATCTAGAACGAATAATCCAAATTACATCTTCTAAATAGGAAGTTGCGTGACGAGATCTGTGTGGAATAAATTACACTAGAAACCGGCTTGTGTTAAACATGTATATTTGTTGAGAGATTATACACACAAACTGGTTGTTTGAAAGTAGGTCAATACATATTATCTGCATTTCAGTGCAAACGCATCTTTTTATGTATATTCGTTGTTTTTAATAAATTATACTATTTTTGTGGATTGTTTTTACAGTTTACAGGTTATGTATTAATTGTTGTACTCTAAATAAATTAAACAAATAAATTATAATTTATAACTTTGGTTAAAGGTATACATTTATTATAACAATTTATTGTATAATATAAAATTGTGAAATATTTTGTGGCTTGTTTTTCGTAGAAATGTAATCTATTGTTTATTTTTTAAAATGAATTATAAACATACCTTTGTGCTTATTATTAATTGTATTCATTGTTGTAATCTAAATAAATTATTATTTATAACTTTTTTGTGGATTTTTTATTATAAGCAAAGAGAGAGAAGGTAGAGAGGGGGGACGAGAAGTAGCTTCTAAAAGGGAGGGGCTTGGAGAGGGGGAAGTGGCTTCTAAATGGGAGGGGCTTGAAAAGTGAAAGGAGGAGGAGGAGCTCCACACAAAGTTGGTTCCACTAGCCCCATTTGTTATCTACTAATAATAATAATAATAATAATAATAATAATATTATAATGAATACTATCAAATTGTATGTAGAATATCGTGATTAAAATGATGTTAAATAAAAGTAGTTATTAATCGATTTTTAAATTAAATCAAGGTAAGACAAAAAATGTTATAAAAGTGTCTCAAAGATTGCTCGAGAAACATCTCGATGTTCTCAAACGTAGCTCTGTTATTATTATAAGCACTTATTAATATTCTGGCATTTGTTGACACAATTCAGAAATAAAATCACAGAACGCACTTGTAATAACGCATTTAAAAATAATATTGGATTGTTGCAATAGAGCAGCTTTATTTATTTTCTATAACGTAATAAAAAGAAATTCATTGCATTGATTTCTATTCAATAAACTACTTAGGGAACTGCAAAGTAGTTGAGGAAGGAAGCTGAAAATAATCAAATCCTATTTGCGTAATAGTTAATAAGTTGACCTATTTACTTCACTTCTCTTCTTTAGATTACATGGAATGTATCGAATTAACGCCAGTTAGCATTTTTGGGCTAAATCATAGTTTCTTGGATAAATTTGAATCGCCTAGAAATCTTTATAGAGAACGAAAAGGATCGTTTTAAGATATACACTGCACTGCGTTCTGAAGTAACGTTTCTCAACAAGAAACACTTTTAACTAAGCCAATAAGATCTGTTGACCGGAGAAAAACCTAGCAAATTCAACGCTTCCCCCTGTTAACTTACTGTCGTGCATTCCACGCACTAAAAAAGTCAAAAGTGGCCGCGCAATGTTGAATGCCTTGCTTTGCAAGTTTCACTTTAGACCGTGTAGTGGCGACTCCTGTTACTGTAGGTTTCTCCAAAGCAGGACAGATCGATTAATGATTGATTAAAAAATGTTTTATTCTTGAAATATTTCCTGCTACATCGATGTTAATTAACTGGATAAAAAATTTATAAATGTAAAATATATATATTAATATATTTTTTGTGAATTGAAACACATCCCCGTAGAAAAAATATTTAAAATTGACAGAAGCTGGATTTCATAAGAATCAAGTAATTCTTAGAAACAGTATTAGACAAACAGATACGTGAATTTCTTTAGATTACTTTGTCCAATAGAAGAAACAGGGTTTATACAACAACAAAGAGGGAATATGAGCGGAAAAGAGACACTCGGTTGTCGAGTAATGCCGAATAGGTAGCCGGCGACCAGTTTATGTCATCACTGAGGACAGATCGTCCGGACAACGTCGTTATAGTATACTATTGATTGAGAACTCGCGGCACTCACGTAGTAAGTATCTTAGCGAACTACCCAGTCTCCATTGAAGCTTTCTGATATCGTAAAGGGGCACTGAGATGTTTTTAGTGACATACAAACAAAATAAATCAACGGCATTAATGTTTTTAAATGGTTAAAAAATGTTATGACTAGATAGAATAAATGTAGGTAGGAACACAGTAGCGCACCCAGAACTTTTTTCGGGGAGGGGGGGTTATTTGATTAAATTTGCGTAATATATATTATCTTATTTATTTATGTATATTATTAAGAGAATAAGGAAAATCTCTATGATAAATACAAAAATTCCAGGGGGGGTTTGACTCCCAAACCCCCCCATGGGTGCGCCACTGTAGGAACACAATTATTGAAAAAATACTTAGCAGTGATAACTATAGCGACACTCAAAATTATACAGCCTTTGACCTTTTTGTTTTTATTCTTTTTAAAATACATTTTATGCTGTAACGTTTTATTATACAAAAATATAAAATATTTACATTTGCTAAACCTAATAAACAATTTGCAGGTATACGTATAATAATATAAATTTTAAATTTTCTTTTAGAAAACTTTTCGAATATTTTAAAAAACTAAAAAAAAATTCAAAATTTAAATCTCCTAATAAAAATATTTACACACTATTCACAATCTCAATAAATGACGTTTGTAATACATATTTAGATGAAATTAAATAGAACAATGATCAATGGTATGAGCCGTCACGAGTACGATGAAACTCTAAACATGAAATCTAATAATGACCTCCATGATGTTGTACTGGAACTACGAATGTACTTTTATGGGCAGTTTCGGGATGAACAGCATGACCCTGTCTGATGACTTGAGCGTTGAAGCCGTTTTTGTGATCAGCAGTGTACTTTACAATACGAACAGTACCATCGGGTTCATGAAGGGAATATTCACCATGAACGGCATCACCATCACGTACTTCTTTTTGGCTGTGATGGTCACCAGTGTGTGCATCAGCAACTCCATAATCGAATTGGTATTTGGGATGAGCCTAGAATTGTATTATGTGTGTTTATTTAAAGAATAATAATTTGATTATTAAATGATATCTTACGTAATAGTCTACTACATGTTCATGTCCATGTCCAGCAGAAATGGCGACTGGGGCTGCTTGAATTGCTAAACCAATACCTCCGTGACCTCCACCCAAGCCACCTCCTAGTCCACCACCTAGACCTCCAGCACTTCCCAAACCATGTCCACCTAAGGACAAGGAAGAATATGAAGCTCCTCCATAATGGCCACCATGAGACTGACTGTTGGCGAATGCTGCCAATAGTGTTAAAGCTAACACCTAATGAAAATAGTGATATGATTAGTAATTTTATTTTTTAATTATTTTATTAAATATTTGTTCTTACTTTGCTAAACATTTTTAGTGCTGTACTACTAGAAACGAACTGTTGAACTGATACTTTTTAATATTTCATTCACACTTTTATACTAGTCCAAAAACAATCACTTTATAAAAAAGCGTTGCCTCTAAGATACTATATTTGTACGAGTAAAATCGAAAGGTAGGTAATATATTCAAATTAGGATCACTGTAATACATATCAGCCAATTATGCATTAAAAAAATTTATAATCTTTGTCTTTCATATTAATAAAAATTATGAAACCGAATTATAATACGAAAGTAAAACCGCATAGCATTATTTGCCTTAATTGTATAGCGTATACTAAATTTTATTGAAATTAAAAATTAGAATTTGAATAGTGAAACATTTTTATATTTCATAAATACATTTCAGATTTAAATTCGGTACTGTCGTCAAAATCACAATTAATAAGATTACTATTTTAATATATATCTTCACGATAACTGCAAATAACTAACCCAGACTAATATGAATCGAGGGACCACCTATTTATATAAATATGTTGAAAGAAGAAAACCCGGGAGACGGCAAGGTGATATCGAATTAATTAATCGGTGCCTTGAAATGTCCATAGAAATTATTTTAATTAATTCTCTAATCACTTCCTGTGAAAAGGTCCCATTGAAAAATTGCTGTAGTTAATAATAGGCATAACAGGTACATAAATAAATTGTTCTTATAAAATATCAAAATATCAAAATTCTTCTCCCTGTTATCGAAAAACCTTTCCTGTTTAGTGTTAATTGTTTGTCGGCAAGTCTTAAGTCATAAGATTTTCATATTCTTAGCTCAAAGATACTTTCCTGGATATGATGATTCAGCGAAACAAGTATGATTTGAATAGTTTGTTTGAAGTTTCAAAACAGACAAAGTTTTAAATTAATTCATTCTTGTAAACCAGTTTGCTACTTACTACAAAATGTACCTGATATTGCACCTGCAACTTTTATTATTGAGAAGTCATAAATACTTTTCGGCTTATTTATCAACCTAGACCTTCTTACCTTCTTTCATTTTCTGTACATCTGGAATTGGTTATTTTTAACTGTCACCTACACCCTGTAAAATTCCCTTTGGGAAAAAGAATTTAATTCCAGAATTGCAATAAATTTTAGTTAATTTCTACAAAACCTTAAATCACAAAGAAAACTTAAAGAGTTATTATAGATACTTAGAAAAGTATGAACAAATGCATTTCTTAATTCTAAGAAATTTAATTAAATATACATTGTTTCGTGTTATTTTTCTTAGGATTCGAGACAATCAAACATTAAGTATTTTTTTTTCTTTTTCTTAGGTTAGAAGTACTAATCCCCTACTGCTTTTGGCTTGTTAAACCATAATAAACTCCGATATATATTTTATTAATAATAATGATCATACTAATGATATATGTGGTAAAGCAGTCAATGACATTTCCCGACCGTAAGAAAATTTGTTCAGTCAAAACATGTTGTTATGTTTGTTTAAATCGGCCAAGTTGCTACAAAATGTCGATGCATAGCTAAATTAAAATGTCGTAAGTGCAAAGCTAAACATGTAATTTTAGTAATGTGCCCTTCTGAAGAAAAGGTCGAAAACCAAAAGTCATATCAATCCTCAAAAATTTTTAATAAACTTTGCTTGCCAAGTTTAGACTCGACTTTCTGGAGGTTGCCAATCTGATCTCGCTTTACATTTTTGTTACAAGGTGAGCCTAAGATCTAGAAAATAGTAATGCATGCACTTTTGAAGCACTTGACCAGGAGGCTCTTTGTGACAAGGTTGCGTCCATTCATAATGGCTCTTAGATGACTAAGTTTGGTATTACAACTACATATCAGTTCATAAATAACGTTTTATTGGGTTTGTTAACATGGTCAGGGTAGCCTCTATCATTGCTATAGTCAATATTATCAGAGTCCTCAGTATCATTGATATATCTAGCTTCGTAAACATCGTCTGGTTCAGTGAGTGCCCATTACGAGTATTTTCAGTATCTAAAGTAAATATTTATGTCCATATAAGCACTGGGGGAGTGGAACTAAGCTCTTGTGCTATATTACGTAGTTTGGATCAGAAGACATTAAAAGGAGAAATCAAATAACATTTACTTAAAAATACATTTATCACTTTTCCTTAATCTCCAAAAATGTGTTGTATTATAAAAAAAAAACTAAAACCTTAGCTTCTAGATCTTAGAAACTACATTCCGGTAGAAAATGGACTATGGTTCTAGATGTTGTTTAATCCAATCAATATAATAAGCTATGCTAGTTAATACAATCGATTGCGTGCAGAAAGAAACAAGAGTCATTTCTGTTACTAAAGCTTCCTGATGCCATTGATGTTTGTGAGAGAATACAAGCGGAGTGCCAATATACATTTCCACACAAATATCTTCATTAACAGATTCAACACACTGTAGTTTAGCGTCGAATCGCTTTAGTAAAGGAAAGCCATGATTCATGATCCGTGTTTCGCATTCTTCATTAGTGATTAGGCTGAAATCTATTTTTATTTTAGCTAGTTCCCTTTTCCATCCTTCTTTTCCTAGTACTGCTGTTAATCCCCAACCGCCTATGATTAATCTTTCATTAACATACGCCCTTCTTGTGCCTGGTAGCGGTAAACAAATTGGTCGTATGTAATCTGCAAAAATGGATCAATTTTTAATATGAACGGTTCAGAATAAAATTTTTCTAAAATTATTAACCATGCAAACTAAGCCTAACATTAAGCTAAAATTGCCCCTAAGGGCATAGATGATGATAATAATAATAATAATAATAATAATAATAATAATAATAATAATAATAATGTTTATTGAATGCAAAAACTAAAAATTTATATATTCGTAATACATTTATAATAGATAGCTAACTCTAAATTACGTTCAAGGGGAGAAAGTTCGGCAAAGCCGTTTTTCACAACTCCCAAAAAAAAGATCTTAAGAGTTGCCTCCTGTATTGTTCTGAACATCTAACAAAAACTTCTTATACCTGTTTTTGAACTGAGTAAAAGATAGGTTCGTATCAAATAGATCAATATTATTATTAAGTAATGTAGGAGCAATATACTGGAAACAACTCTCAAATTTACTTTTGTTTTGTGTCGTGGAACGTTAAATGTATTTACATTTCTTAAATTAACATCATGTACAGTTGGTGCATATAACAAAATAAACCTGCTTTCTAATTTCAAAATTCTAAAGTTATTATAATAGGGTGTTATATGCTCCCTGGGATTGATTTCGTACGAAAAACGCATACAAGCGTTTTGTAAAATCTCCAACTTATTTTTCAAGTATGTAGTTAGGAAAGATTATACAGGGTGATATTTTCACGTCATATTATGACCCAAATAATTTAAGCCCGGCCAGGATATCTATTTTTCCTGAGAAGGGGAGGGGGCGGGGTATGAAAAATAAGATATACAGGGTGTTCTACCAGTGAACCGACAAAGTTTAAGGAGAGGTAGAGTTTGTCCTGACAAACCAAAATCTACTACATTTACTAAAGTCACTCTTTATGATGAATATAAAGGGTGATCTGCTGGTTTTGTTTACCTACATTAACGCTCTATAAATCCTGACCGGGCTTAAATTATTTGGGTCATAATATGACGTGAAAATATCACCCTGTATAATCTTCTTTCTGTATAATGCCGTTTCAGATTCAGAACCTACATAAAAATACTCAGCTTTTCAAAATGGCGGCTAGGGATTAGACTTTTTTAAGACGAAGGTGGTCGAGTAATATCTTGTTTTATTTAATAGATTGTCAAAAAGTTTGAAAAAATTGCTATGTTCCGAGCAAATATGGCAATTTAATAAACACTGTTGCTTCCATCGAATGGCATACAGCCGCATACAAAATCTGATCAGTCAATTTCTGTTCAAAAACCAGTGATATGAATGATCGAGTTTTTATGGATGGAGTTTTTATTTTTCAACAAACTATTGAAGATAACCGATTATTAGATTGAAGAAACACTAAAAGGACAGGAGGGAAGAACGGGAGGGACTTTTGACCAGCAGGGTATACATATTTAAGTACAGATATTTTTGAATTTTTGAAGAAGGAAACAACATAAATCATCGAACAGAATATCGATTTCTAGGCTAAAAATTGATCAACTTTTCTAAAAGTAAGAAAGAATTATTATTTTGTCTCGATTTCTTCTGAAGAGATTAGCAAATTAAATAGCTTTTTGAAAAAATAAACCTAGAAAAGTGTTATTTTTGAAAAAAAAAAAGATATTCTAATCACTTGCTCGACAAGTTGTATCTCTTTTATAAGCAAAACTTGTATTATGTACCTGAATAGTCGACTTTCCTGTTCAGCTTAATTAAACCTATATTATCAAACTCAAAGGTGTCTGTGTAGTTTGGATGTATTATAAGTTTTTCAATGCCGAATTCTTCAAATACGTCATTACATTCATAATAACGGTTATCATCTATGCAGTGGACCCTATTTGAGACATGGTACTCTCCAAGGCGGACACGGCTCCTTAAAACATTCAAATTTGCATTCGTTATGATATATCAGTAATTCTTTTACTTACGGTTCACCAGCAAATGTCAAACACCAAGCAGCCGCTAGCACATATCTTTTAGTAATAAGAGAACCGGTACATTTGAAAAAGCTCACGTTTCCATGTCGCTGTTGGATTCTGGCTAACCATGGAAACTCTGTGAGCACTGTACCGTTCGTTGTTTGGGGGAAATCATCTGAATGTTGTAGTCCGCAGTATCTTCTACTGGGTAAAAGTCTGTCTGCTGTCTCAGGCTTGTGTTTAAGAAAAGTGGAAGTAGAGCCACAGCACACCTTAGGATTCCTTATGTCACCACCACATGTTGAATTCTGGTAAAACTCTATATTTGACAGAAAGTCAGCCAGCAATTTTGGACAGGAAAATAGTGAGATGCATTCGGCGAGTTCGTTATTTGGTGTAATGCATTTTTCTGGTTTAAAACAAAAACACGTTAGAAAGTAAAATCTTGATTACTAAAAAAGTTGAAAATTTTATATTTGAGGACAATGAAAAAACATAAAAAAAACTAAAAATCTAAGGGACGAATTAATTCTAATACAAGATTAAAAATTAATGTTATGGGCACACATACTATATAAAAACTGAGCCATCCATTACTTTTTGTAAGGATTTTAATTAGAATTTCAGAACCCAATATCCACAAATTGCAACTTAGGAGGGTTAAGCAAAAAAGTTCAAGTTACACTTTTTTTTTCTATTAGAATAACTTAAATAAACCGTTTTATTTTAATCTGTACTGTTTCACACCAGTATTATATACTCGTCGCTGGTAACAATATTGGTTACCGATTTGCACAGCTTTTAGTATAATTTTAGCATGTAGCCTCCTTTATCAATGTTGAGCGTAAGGAAGCTTTCTCCAAATAGGATGGCTGCTGGTGTTGAAAAGTATCCATGTGCTTCTGGTGTTTATCCATGTCATCTGTATTAGTAGGTGTCTTTTGTGAAGTAGTTTAGTAAAAGATCATTTGAAAAAAAAAGACAGCATAAATCTATCGTTCTCGGCCTTTAACGACCCGCCTACAAAGCGGAGTCCTCCATCTTGTTTAGAGCCTTTTTCTTGGTAAAGCGTATTTGTTTTCTCGATCGCCTCAAAGTTTATCTTAAGGACACGACCTTTCTTGGCAACTGAAAGTAATATTTTTGTTTTTGGGACACCCCCCTCAAGGTGTAATTTTCCGGTGTTTATAAATGCCAGTCATCGCCAAGGAAAACATTTAACACTCGGTTCGAATGGTAATATGCAAAATCCAGATATTAACCAGGTAAGTGACATATTCCTTTCTTTAAAGTTAAATAAAGTTATGATGATTTTAATCATTGATTAACGATATAGAAACGGGTTACCAATTTAACTAACATGAAGTGCTTTGGCATTTGCAATGCTTCTATTTCTTTATTGACAATAACTTGTTAATTTTGTGTATTAAATGTCTTCCAGTTGCCTCTGGCGTATCAAAAGACTACCTAACAGTTGTTAATATTTTATTTGAAAATTAACCGCAATAGAATTTCTTGAAAAATAGGACCAAATTTTTTTCAAATGTAAAAGATATATTGAACACACTAATAAGTTCCTAAGAACTCTCCTAGATAATTGTCTAATCTGCTTTCCGATCAATCTAAGGCACCTGCTAGCTCTTTATGATGATAAGAAAGTATATGAAGCATTTATGTCTTTTCTTTATGATGCTGTACTCATTTTGTAGAAATAGCTAGAGTTTGCTACCTTTCTTTTTTCTATGTATGTACAATTAGCCCTTACTCTAGGTCCCGAGACCTCCCTGTGCTGTGCTGTAAGATTATCGAGTCCTGATGAGCCCCAGGACTAGAAGGGAGTGACCCTGTTTGTATTCTGATGCTTAGGGTCATCAACTTACTTAGTTTGTGCTAAGATTACTAGACAATAAGAACTTGGCTGCGTGACTAAAGTTGTCTAGAGATTAAAGTCGAGGCCACATTGTGGCCCTCGAGAAATCTGCGCGCCTTTTAACCGTATGGCATATAATGAAAAACGCGTGCTTAATTTTGATTTTTAAAACTAAACGCGTTATTCTTGAGCATTGTCGAACCTATAGCACTTATGATTACTGGAATATCTTTATTGCACTTAATTGACCTCATAAGTATTCTACCAGGACCAGGGGATGTGTCAACTAAGATTCCTTTAATTTTGTATATTGTATTCTATAAATATTAATTGTAATTAACATTGCCAAACCACAGAAGTAAATCCATACTTGTGTGTGGTATATAGCGGTGCTGTTTATAACATCAACCACTGAAAGATGTTTATGTGGTTGTCAAGACCGACTGCTTAACGTAACCATCTGACAACATGATGAAGTGTACTGAGGCTTTATCAACGAGAAAAATCTTCTCGCCAGTTCCCGGGATCGAAGCCGGACCGCCTGAGTAAGAGTTGGACTCTTTACTTAGACTACTTACTTAAGACTCTTTACAATAATAATAATAAGATAGGCCACAGAAATAATAATAATGACAGAAATAATCTCATCTACACCTATTTCTGGAACATAAGAATTATTTAACCGATTGAATTCACTTCTATTTACTCAATCTATATTTATAAAAAATTCCAAAGGTATTTTTAAAATAATCAAATGCTTTGTTAATATTTTTGTTGATTATAATAATAATATTGACTAATCTGGTAAAAGTTTTCTGCAGTTTTCCTTAGCTGTGACACAAATGTGTAAGTTCCATCTGTAAGTCGGCTTGATTGGGTGTTCGGGAGACCACACGACGTTCACCCATAAAACTGGCTGTCTTCTACCCTATCCCAGTTTCCTTGGAAACTGGGCAATGGATAAAGCTGTCAGATCAAGTGTGTGGTAGAGAAATTCGTGAGAATTCTCGACGGTTACTCATACCGATCAGGGGGAGCCCTGGTATATGAGACCGGCGTGGGCGGATTCGAATCTCGCCTGGGATAAGGTCACTTATTGTCACCAACGGAACCCGCTGCTTGACCGAGGTCATTTATGGTCACCAAGGAACCCGCTGATTGACAGAGGTCAATTATGGTTACCAACGAAACCCGCTGCTTGACCGAGGTCATTTATGGTCACCAAAGGAACCCGCTGTTTGACTGAATCTCAAGTGCGAAGAATCGAAGTGAGGTTTATCCCGCTTTTGGGCATATGGGAAACTGCAAGCCGCCAGGTAAATGTGCTTAGGAGCTATTCCGACCACCCTATGATCCGGACTGCAGCCGGGTACAGTGATTGGGAGACGCTCTGAAAGCCATTACACTTAAGGAGAGTTGAAGCGACTACATAGCCTCTCACTATCAAGACAACTTCACCAAATACGGGTACACACCGGGAGTCTATAACGTGTAGACTTAAACGAAGCTCTCTCGATGGCCCACCAAGCCTATAATTGGTAGATTGGGGTGGCAAAACCATTAAAAACCCAAGTTCCGCCACATTTGAGGTTGGACTCGATCGGGCAGTGGCCCCAACCCCTGTCTCGGGGAGGAGCTTATGAAGGTATGAAAGAGGACTGGAGAGCTCTCTCTATACAACTGAGTTAAGTTGGGGGAATAGTCCTATTGCTGGACGAGGTACTTAGCCCCGTATGAAAGAGGACGGGAGGGTGCCGGCGGGTGAGCACGTGTTAAGTCAATCGCTCCGGTACTAGCCTGGTTAGCTAGTAGAGGGTGGATAGGCAACCTCGCTCCGACCAGTGAGCAGACTGGGAGCAATTGCTGTGCTGCCGGCTATGCAATTTGCGTGCTGATTGGGCGTATCCCAATCACTTCCTCTTGGAAGGAACGTGGGGGTATGTTTATATAGGAACCCCACGTAAATCAATGACAAATTCTCTTGTAAGTCGGCTGCAGCCGCACGTAGGGCCTACGTAATAATAATAATAATAATAATAATAGCCCCTTTCCTCCCACACAAGCTTATAGCTTCTGGGGCCTGGTTTCCAGGTTATGGGTTGTAGCAATTATTATTATTATTATTATTATTAATCTGATATTCTTTCGTTTCGATCTGTGGTCAGGATTTTTACCGTCGTATGTTTCATGTTTCCTAGAAAAATCTTTAGGTTTTCACTCTTTAAAGTATTTTCTAGCTGAATGTTTTGGGTCAGGTAAAATATTTATGCTATTCTGTAATGAGCAGCTCTCCAAATTTATCAACATCTACAATAAGCCTTTTCATTAGAATAATGGAAATCTCAGTCTCTAAAATAGAATGTCGTTGTTAAGCTTTTGCAATTCTTGAGGTCTTTTATGCCATTTATTAGTATCTCTTCATTTTCTTTGCTATCGTGTTCTGATGTGTCATTTGGGGTATGACGATTGTATATTTTTTGTCTATAATCCGCTGGATGTGCACTTTTGAAATGAGTTTGAATTCCTAGGCTGCTTTAACAAACCTGATTACAAATTGTACAAGTCACTGATTGAGAAGAATTATATTTAACATTTTTTCTTTTAATCTTGGAATTTGTGAATATCGACACCTTTTACAGATTTGAATTTTTGTCGAATATACATATCACATGAATTTGTGAAAGATGTTTTACTTCTGAGTAGTTTTTTAATTTGCTTGAGTAGTTGTGGTAATAATAGAAGGCATTAGGCAAATGGTAGTAATAGTAGCATTCGTATTTCTAGTAACGACAGCAGTAGCAGCAGCAGCAGAGGTAGTAAAGTAAGTATAAGTAGTTTTCCTAAGTACTACTAATATGAACAGCAGCAGTAGTTGTATGTATATATCAGTATGTGTTACTAATTGAACTGCATTGTTAGAGACACATTTTGAAGTTCTATCTTCTATTTGGGACTTGGAAGTTCCTAATGTATGTTAAGTTATCCTCTATTGCATATTCCGCAAGACTAAAACTAGATCCATTTTCACTTACACTGTCATCGCTTGACTTTGAGACTTTGACACAATTATACAATAATAAATATACATTTTAATAAATGTATACTTTCTACTTAGGAAGATCTTTAAAAACTATAAAAGTATGCTGATTGCTAATTGATAAGCTCTGTCACTGTAGTAATTATAGAATCAAACCAGTTCTAGGGGATATCTGGAATTTTTATGTTTGTATAAACTGAAATACCAAGTAGCAGGCCACTTCTCGAAGGACCAAAATAAAGACGAGTTAATTAATAAATGAATAACATAAATGCATTAATTAATAACAACATTTATGTATAATAAATAAATCCAAAAATAGGTACTGTTTACTCTTAATAATAAAGTCAACTTTAACAAATATGTATTTGCTCATTAATTGAATGCATTTATTGGGAATCTGTACATGTAGCCTCATGTAACATTAAACACAAGATGACAAAATTATCTATGAGTTTGAACTTCAAACTAATTCATAGATTATATTAACTATATGACAAGAAAAATGAGACAATCATTGCAAAAACATAAATATGCAATCATCTCATTTTAGTTTCAGCAAAGATTATAGGATAGATATAATTAGAGTTCAAATGATTCGCAAAAACTATTGCGCATTCCGCGAAAAGGTCAACCTCCACAGATAAAATTCAACATTCAATAATGCATGACATACTAAACCGGTGCATTTTAGCAGGTGTCAAATGTTAGAACACAAATTGCTTTTGCTGCAGCCTAACTGCGATGATAATGGCCTGTTTGTTTATACTTTTATCAAAAATGCGTACAGTAGAATGAAAACTGTCATTTGGTGCATGTAATTACGGTGGTGGTTTAAGGGAATAATGTCAGTGAGTTTAGTTTTAAATTGCAGTTCATTGTTATTGAATAATAACAAAATGTATTAAGCAAATAAAAAATTAAGCAGTATAAACAATAATAACCTTGTATTTCGTGTCTTCTTGTTGCTTGTAAACAACGTCGGATATAAAAAACCAAATGTATTTTCATTTTTATTTATGTATCACATTAAAGGTTTAGTTGCTTAAAAATAAATTAAATTTCTGAGAATTTGCTAATTATAAAAATGCTTCGGAACGCGTCACAGTACCTAACCGCGGAATACACATTATACAGGGTGATCACTAAATATGTTAACGGTTGGATATCTCGGAAATGGTTTAAGATAGGAAAACACAATTGCAGATATAATAAAACATAACACAGCAGATAGAATAAAATAAAAGCAACGAATTCAAGAAGATGTACAAACGTAGTGACATTTTTTGTGGTTGGCTGCTATCGACTGCAACTGTTTTGTAAATAAAATAAACCATTTCACTTCATTACGGCTTTATTAAGGCTATAGAACTACCTACTTTCGGTCTAGGATATTTGGGCGCGGCCGTTTCGGCGCGAGGACAGTTCGGTGCAAGGACACTTCGGCGCAGGCATACTTCGGCGCCGGGACACTTCAGCACAAGCACATTTCGACTAAAAGCGGTTCGGGGCATGTACATTTTTCCGCGGCAAATTAGGGTAAAACTTTCGGAGATGTTTAAATAAAACGTTTTTTTGGATCATTAGTCTAATTTTTTGGGACAAGCTACCCTATTATCAGAGTAACCTTTTTCATTTTTATGTACACACATACACCTTCTTAATTCTAGAATTTCGCTTGGATTGGTTAAATTGCGTTATTCTAGAGCTTTTTGTCTTTAAGCTTTGTACTATGAGCACGAAGCAGTATCCATTTATAAGAGTTTACCTACCAACACAAAATTAGTGTTGTGGGACACGTATTTATCAGTCGTATTCAATGTTAATGTTAATTTTCCTTTCATTTAATTGATTTTATAAAAAATTTTATTTTTTTAAATTTATATTAACATGATTATCAAACTTGATATTATTATAAACAATAAAGGATTTATAATAAACAAATTAAGTTCTTATTATAAATTATTCCCTTACGCAGAGATTTGTATGACAGTACATACGAGCTTTTGTGATTGGCAAATATTGAATTTTTTTTTTATCATATCGTATTTATCGAATACTGTATTTCATCGATCATACTGTGTTTATTACCTATAAGTACCTACAGATTTTGTTCATTACAATATTATTAGAAAAGTTCTCGAAGTGTCCCTGTGCCTAAGTGGTCCGCGCCAAAGTGTCCCTGCGCCGAAGTGTCCTCGCGCCGAGGTGGCTCGCGCCAAAGTGGCCCGCGCTGAAACGGCCCCACCGAAATGGCCGCACCTTACAATACATTACATACTTTACATTACAATATACATTTTACAGTGTCAGAAAACGCATCAAACGAGTATACTCGCAGCTATGTCCTATGATTACTTATTTGAATAGGACTTTTATTCAGAATTCAATTTTCAATTTCGTAAAAAAATAATACAAACTACAGAAATAAATATAGTTAGAATCGAGTGAAATGGTATTGCTGAGTAATACAAAAAATACGATTGGTACTGCATTGGCAACACAGGGTATAAGTTCCTGCCGCCATTGTATAAGCGTTAATTCAGAGTTATTGAAAATTTATTTATTATTTAATAAATAAAGCAGTATAATATTTTCTTTTAATTAGACTTTCCCTTTAATAAAGGTCACGACAAGTAGCATACCATATCATATACCATACACCATACACACTATTTCTAATCTTGAAAATGTAAATAAATAATATATAATTAATAAAATATCTCTTACCTGTGTAAACATTAACTACAAACAAAACTGGAAAGATCATATATTTACCGCAGTGCATGTTTATCAACTGAATATAAAATGCTAGGGCGTACGACTGCTTATACACATCCTACCAAACCAGATCATCCAGAGTTCATTTGCACACGAACAAGGTTAAAAAACTAAAACAGTTAATATATACTTTTATACAATTTATTGGTTGTCATTACTGAACTTTATACAAGGCTATGTATATGTGATGAGTAGATGAACCTACATATATGTTCTAAAAATCTACAACTAATACTTAACGCAGGTGTAATTCTGTAATGTACTTCAACGACCAAAAATCTATTTTTTTCAATATTCGTTTATTCGCTACAATAATTTTGTTTAGAGCTCCACGAAAACTACTAATAAAAATGTTTTTTGCTGTAAATAAATAAAAAACAAAGTTTTGACGGATAAGCTTTATTAAATACTAAGTATTTATTATTAAGTATTACTATAACGTACAGTTAAAGGTAAAAGAACTAAAGCAATTAAATAGTCAACGCCTAATAGTAACGCAAAATCATGTAATATCAATTTGTTCCTTCATCAAAAGCGCCTTGCATTTATGTTTATACGAGGCGCGCTTTCTAAGTAAGATCCGTTTTGGAATTATCGCCAATTGAAGCGGAAAGGCGAGATCGTTCTTGGCTAATGTCCTTTAAAATATGGGTCACTAGAATCCAGTGTCGAATTCTTGTTTAATGAACTTAATAATCCCGCCAACTCTAAGCTTTGTTCTGTGATTCGAATTTGCGTCGCAATGTTTTTTGCTAAATTTTTGTATAATAGTTGCTCAAACTGAAAGTCTAAATCTATTTGGGCCCGTTTGATTAGGTTTCCTCCTGCCTTCGCAGCAGTGTAGGTATAATTAACAAACTAGCCGCAGTGCTTTTATTTTGTAGTCTCTGCACATTTTGAGGAGTCTCATACACTTAGTTTTTCAGAAAACCTCATACAAAGAAATCAAGAATAGATTAGTCAGGTGACCTAGGAGGTTAAAAAACGGGTCCTCTGTTACCGATCCGGTTTTGACCAAATTAATTGTTTAAACTTTTAAACAATTTGTTAATGCAGCTCCATTATGAGGTGAGGCTTCGTCATGTTGAAACCACAAGTTTTGTCGTGTAAGATTGATGTTTTGCAAAAATAATAAATTGTGTTCTAGGTCACAGTTCTATAGTGAAAATGAGGTCCTAAGATTTCGTTGCCAAGTATCCCCATCCTATGCATACAAAACTAAAAAACGTACTTGTGAACGAGTTTCAGCAGTTGTGCAAGGGCTATCATCATCCCAATAATGCAAATTATGCTTTTTAAAAATTCCATTCCTGTGAAAATTGGATCCGTTGCCGTTTCTCCTTACATTTTGAATAGTATGACGTTTTGAAAATGCATCAGTGGACAGTATAATTTAAAAGCAAAAATCCAATTGTTATATATCATTGTAAAGAGAAATTTATTTGGAACTTAATTCCGCAAAAATATACAGGATGTTACATTTAAAAAAGGATATATTTCCGGAAAAGAAGTTGGCCATGAAAATAATGCTATTTTATAGATCAGATTATGCTAAACACCTCTCTCAGTTAACTCTTTTCTGTATCTTTAATATTTCAGCAGATTTCAGTGGGTGGGCGCGCTAGCAATCCACTAGGCGCTCACCCTTAGAAATGGTCCGAGCTCTCCTATCTCAGGCTTGCACACATGTCTGGGTAACGGATATTTAATTTAAAAAAAGTCTAAGTCCCTTTCCTAGGCTTCCAGGTTAAAAATATGTGGGAAAGATATGTACACGCAAGTGTTCTCGACGATTACTCATAAACGTTGCGGAGGAAGCTCTGCTAACATGAGAAGCGGTGTAGATTGATTTGATTCTTACCTGGGACAAGCTCTCTTATGGTGCCTTGTGGTACCCACTGATTGTCTAAATCCTAAGGAGCTGAATTGAAGTGAGGATTATTCCGGTCCAGAGGGGTAAGTCTGGGCCAATGTGAAACTGTATGCCATCAGGTACTGTGTTCCGGAAGCCATTCGGCTCACCCTATGACTCGTGACTAGTCCGGGTTCAGTGATCTAAAGCGGCTCTAGAGCCTTTACTCTTACAGGTAATGAAGCGAGAACCTGAAAGGGTACATACCGGGGGTCTATGACGTGTAGACTTGAAAACGAAGCGCTGCCGAGGGCACACCAAGCTTATAACTGGTAGATCGAGTGGCAAAACCATTAAAAAAATCAAGTCCTGCCACAATTGTGGTTGGATTCGATTAAGTGGTCCTCAACTGTAAAAGAGTTGGGGAAAAGTCCGAAGCTAGACGAGGTACCATCTCCTAGGAGAGGCTGCCAACGGATGAGCACGTTTATAGCTCCGATAATAGCCGGGAGAGCTAGTAGAGCTCTTAATAGATTTATCTTCTAAGAAACAAAAAATTTTAAAAACAGATGGTAGGGATTACTAAAAGGGTCGATGGCAACTTGTTGAAACTTTCAAAAATGGCAAATTGTTGTTCTGAATTTTGCTCGAAATTGAAGCACTCTAGGAAAAAAACGCAGTGGACATAATTTATGTATACTTTAACGAAGAATGCGATGCCGTTAAAAAAAATTTAAAAAATATATCTTTTTTTCTAATTTTTTCAACTTTTAAATTTTTTTTTTGAACTGGATACGTGTTTACCCTGTTTTAAGGGTCAAATCTAAATTTTTTCATATAGGAGACATGTGACATTCGAAAGTAGAGGTTTCAAGCTTTAAAATGAGCCCCCGCTGGCTTTCTAATGTGCGCCAATTTTTGGACCTAGCCGGTGATTGAGCTCAGAAAGAATGACCCACGTGTATTTATGTCTTTATGTGAATGAGTCAGATCTATTTAAGAAACCAAAGATAAGTAAATTGCATATTCTTTATGTTTGGAATAACTGGGTAGCTACTGAATATACTCGTATCTAGCCCCAGAGGTGCGGTGTTGTTACGAGTATACGAGCAATGTGGCAGGTGGGTCAGTGGTGCAGTCATCCTTTTGCAGATATATATATATATATATATATATATATATATATATATATATATATATATATATATATATATATATATATATATATATATATATATATATATATATATATATATTCGATATCGAGCTTCTCTGTTTTTTATTAAAATAAAAATCCGACCGCCACTAACCAAAAGCTTTTTTTTGGAAAAGCTCAGTTTTGAACAACATGTGTCAAAAGCTCATTCTCAAATAGTTCATATAGAATAAACTAGTTTCTAAATAGTTCATTCAGCTCCAATAAGCTTCTTCATAGTACACATGACAGTTGCATTTAAAGAGCACATAAATAACACATTCTTAAAGAAGCGCGCGATTTAAAAAGTTTTCACTTGGAAATGTACATTTTAAAACCTAAATATCTGATTTCGAAAAAAACTCGTTCTAACACTAAAATTTCAACATTTCAACACTAAAATGATCAATTTAAAAAAATATATATTTCTAAAAGCTAATCTCCTATCAACGCGCTTGTGAAAAAGATCTTCTTTAACAAGGATATTATATTTAAAAATTCGAATTATGAAAAAGCAAACTTGATAGCTTCGTATTTAAACAATTGATCTTTTCCGCGACAATGGTGAAAAAGAACACCGTCAAAACCGTCAAAGACATCCGTGGAGTCTACAGCGTAATCAATATTGTAATTGCCATCTTACCTTAAGCATAATTAGTATTTTCAGTGTTACTGGTATCAGATTTGCCAGGATTGTTTATATCATCAGAATGGTCAATATCCTAATGCGTCGGTAACGCCAACAATTACAGCCGCCAGTTCGGACATATCTTCAGTATTCGGTATTGGCAGACGGGTACTTCACTATGGTCAACGTTACATATCTCTTGGTATAGTCAATTTTTTCTATATCTTCATAATAATTATATCGGTATTACTACTACATATCAGTTCATAAATTAATAGCGTTTCACCGGTCTCGTTAACATGGCCAAGGTAGTCTCTATCATTGCTATAGTCAGTATTATCAGTATGATTAGAATATCGATCTACCTAGCTTCGTAGACATCGTCCGGTTTAGTCAGTATCCATTACGAGTTTCTTCAGTATATTGTAGTCCATCTAAGCACCAGGATAAATGTTATTAGAACTAAGCTCTTGTGATGTATTACGCAGTTTGGATCATAAGACATTAAAAGGAGAAATCAAATAACATTTACTTAAAAAAATACATTTATCTCTTTTCCTTAATTTTCAAAAATCTTTTGTATTATAAAAAACATTAAAATGTTAGAATCTAAGATTTCTAGAAACTAGATTTCGGTAGAAAATTCTAGCTATGGTTCTAGATGCTGCTTAATCCAATCAACATAATAAGCAACGCTAGTTAATACAATCGATTGCGTGCAGAAAGAAACAAGAGTCATTTCTGTTACTATAGCTTCCTGATGCCATTGGTGTTTGTGACAGAATACAAGCGGAGTACCAATATACATTTCCACACAAATGTCTTCATTAACAGATTCAATACACGTTAGTTTAGCTCCAACCTTCTTTGTTAAAGGAAAGCCTCTATTTATGATCCGAGTTTCGCATTCTTCGTTAGTAATTAGGTTGAAATATATTTTTATTTTAGCTAGTTGCTTTTTCCATCCTTCTTTTCCTAGTAATGCTGTTAATCCCCAACCCCCTAGGATTAATTTCTCATTCGGAAACGCCCTTCTTGTACCTGGTAACGGTAAACAAATTGGACGTATGTAATCTGTAAGAAAAGATCAATCTTAATATGAACCGTTCAGAATAAAATTTTTCTAAAATTGTAACAAAAAATTCTACGTTTTAAAAAAGAGTGTTTGAGCAAAAGTCCAATATGATCATTAAACTTTATATAAAAGTAGGTCATGAAAGTCAACTGTATAATAGAAAAAAATTACACACGTCGATATCTTCACCTAAACTCCAAAAAATAAAAATTTAAGTCCGGTCCTGTATTGTTCGAATTAATAAATATAGAGTGTTAATGGCGGTAAACGCGTATCGAATTTAAACTTGATCTATAGTAGAATTTCCAAAAAAACCGTATAAACGGTATATAAGTGACTGAATAAGTGACTGAAAATATTTTTAAAGAAAAGACCAACTAAGCTTTTTAAAATAGGGGTTGGGGCCATCTTGAACTTTTTTGAAGACGAAGGGGTCGAGTGATATTTTATTTTATATAGACCTTATATTGCTTAATACATTGCTAAAGAAGTTTGAAGAATCTGCCTTATCTCCAGCAAAAAATGGCTTGATAAATACTACACTGTTACTAGACCCCTCCGTATTTAAAAAAGTTAAGATGGCGCACAGCCGCCATTTTGAATAGTTAAGAAGTTTGTTACTCTATACTATACTATATTACGGTTACTCTAGATCTCGCAGGAATATTTGAAATGATTCGGAAGTTAGCAGGGGAAATCATTTGAACAGCAGGGTATAATTATCTTAATACAGCCATTTTTAAAATAAAAAATGAATTACCTTCAATAATACCCAATAACAGGAACAAAAAATATTAAACAAGTCATGATTTTTAAAATAACGTAAAACATCAAACATAATATCAAATTTTAAACTAAAAATAAAGCAACATTCTAAAAATAAAAAAGAACTAAATTACTTGATTGCTAACTGTAAGTGCTACTTAAAGCACTTGATTGCTCTACGAGTTGTATCTGTTTTATTAGCAAGAATTGTACCTGAATACTGTGCCTTCCTGTTCAGCCTTATTAAACCAATATTATCAAACTCAAAAGTATCTGTGTAATTTGGATGTATTATAAGTTTTTCAATGCCGAACTCTTCATATATATCGTTACATTCATAATAACGGTTATCATCTATGCAGTGGACTTTATTTGCGACATGGTACTCTCCAAGGCGGACACGGCTCCTTAAAACATTCAAATTTGCATTCGTTATAATGTATCAGTAATTCTTTTACTTACGGTTCACCGGCAAATGTCAAACACCAAGCAGCTGCTAGCACATATCTTTTATTAATAAGGGAACCGGTACATTTGAAAAAGCTCACGTTTCCATGTCGCTGTTGGATTCTGGCTAACCATGGAAACTCTGTGAGCACTGTACCGTTGGTTGTTTGTGGGAAATCATCTGAATGTTGTAGTCCGCAATATGTTCTACTAGGTAAAAGTTTGTCTGCTGTTTCAGGTTTGTATTGTATAAAAGTGGAAGTAGAGCCACAGCACACCTTAGGATTCCTTATGTCACCTCCACATGTTGAGTTCTGGTAAAACTCTATATTTGACAGTAAGGCAGCCAGTAGTTTTGGACAGGCAAATAGTGAGATGCATTCGGCAAGTTCGTTGTTTGGTGTAATGCATTTTTCTGGTTTAAAACAAAAAAGTTAAAAAGTAAAATCTAGATTACTAACAATGTTGAAAATTGTATGTTTGAGGAGAGTGAAAGAGCATAACTAAAAATCTAAGGTACCAATTAATTTTAATATAGACACACAGATTAATGTTCATCTAAAGAATAAAATTTACGTAACGGCACCGGACTCTTTAGACGATTTACGAAAACGTATAATAATTACTGAATGCCGTCTAATCACCCCATAAATACTTCAAAAAGTGTGGCAACATTTGAGCAGAACCTTGATTACTGTATGGACGCCGGCGGTGGTCGTTTCGAGCATTTAATACGATAAACTAAGTTCACGATAACGTATGGTCATCGAATGCCGTATTATCACTCGACAAATGTTCCAAATGTGAAATTAAATTTAAATTTGCACTATTTCCTTGAATTGCATGTTCGCCGGAGCTAATACTCGGAATCCAAAAAATAAAAATACTGCTACTGTAAAGCAAATTCATTGAGCATTTAAATAGTATGTCTTTTGCCACCCATTTAAAGAATTTAGGGTTAACCTCACCCCTATTTTAGGGTTGATGATGGCTGAACGGAAATATCCATATGACATGTCCCCCTTTCTAATAAATTTGAGGTGACCGGCAGTTTTTTGAAAAATTGCCGTTTAGTGCCTCAAAACGAGCGCGAAAATGAACTCAATAATTATTTCTTTAATTTCGATCACACGTTTTAAAGAGATACGATACTTAGAATTTTATTATACAGACCATCTCAAAATCCAACTCGTTTATGAAATAAGTTACAGCAAATCAAAATATTGCATCATTATCCGGACCACGTTACCGACGTCGTCGGCTACGTGGTCTCAGACGACCGTGTATAGTGTCCATTAATCTTGTATTTTGAAGCTCTATTATGTTACATAAGACTCTCGATAAAGCAACTGGCATACGTAAAGAGTTCATCTTTTTAAAATTGAAATACCGTATATATGCACCTCTTATATAAGTTTACTTTAGATTACTAACAGTACACCCATGAAGCTTGATTGTACATAATTCAATATAGGAATCTATAGTTATGTAGTTTTAAATCCGTAATTTTAATTTGTAACACTTGTGAAACATATTGAATTGATGGTTATATCTATCCATGGTTATAATTACCATTTCCTTTATCAGAATGCGTGTAAACCTGTATAAAGTTTTGACAAATTGAAAACAAATAATTAGCACAATAAATGAGGTCAGAAAAACAATGTCACATAACATCGTAGAAGATATTTTAAAAGAAGCAAAGAATAAATAGAATATGAGAAATAATTAAAACTAAGTGGATAACAGGTTTGAACTAACGTAGTTTTACCACAAAAAAAACAAAAACATCATTTAAATCTAAATACAATAGCAATTCAAAATCATATTATCCGCATAGAAGGACGAATAAAAATCAAATCAGAAGAAAACATGTGCAATAACAAAAAATTACAAAAAGAAATAAAAAGATGGACCATGCAATAAAAAAGCAAAAAAAAACAAAAACAGTTAAATTCATAAGAAACAACAAGGAATATTTATATTTAAAACCCATACAAAAGTAAACCAACTATCAGATGAAGATACATTACGTACCGCTTGAGTGAATCTCACAATCTGTGTGAAAGCTAAAAACATATTTTCAAATACAGATGGTTAAGTTCTGGTATAATGGTATAAATGTAGACATATACGTATATTAGGGACACGTTGAACAAACTAAAAGTATTGTCAATTTCACCCTGGAGTAATTCCATATCAACTCAAGCAGGCAAATAGAAATCTGACAAGCTCATCTCTCAGAATTTAACAAAATTTCAGTATGTTATAGACGGTAATAAACTAAAGACCCCATATATTTTCTTTTTTTCTGAAAAAATTTCATTTCTGACTTATAAGGGGCCAAAGTTTTTCTGACACTGCCAATTTTTTCCGAAGTCGAACATTTTCTCACACTTAAATAGGAATATCTTGAGAACTACTACAGATATTTGAATACAGTTTTTTTTGTCTGAAAGAGCACATTTTTTTCTTTCACATGAATCATATTAGATAATGATGTGAAAAAAAAAACGTGTCAGTGAGGCAAAATATTTTATCCAACACCTCTATATAAATACCATGTTTACTATGGTCATTTTAAATAAGGAAAGTGATTGTTTACGCTTATGTTACATTATAACCTACGTTGCCCCTAGCAACGTGGGTTATTTTTAAAAAACTCACTCCTTCAAAGATAACAACCAATCACCAGCTTACGTTACTTAATATTATTAAAATCCAGTCATCGTGCTAGAGTATTAAATTTATTACTGTCAAAACTATAGACTAACTATACATTTCAAATTCGGGGTTTAAACTTAAATAAACAGGCGTTGGATAAAATTTTGTATGGCACGCGTGAGTTAAGAATATTATCCACTCAGAAAAATTAACCCTCTCGGGCCTGCCGGCCCTCGAGGGTACATTTTTCGTTCGTGGATAATATCTTACTTAACTCACTTGTACCATAAATAACTATTATTACAATAAATATTTTTTTCTCAAAAACGCCATTAAAGAATTTTCTAATTTTTTCACAGGAGGTGCAGAACATCATATACTTTGAGTATGTAAAAGCACAATTTCCAACTTTGCTTTTTTAATTTTTTTATGATCATTGGCACGGTGTTTCATTAAAGTATGATCAAACTTAAGTTCCTCATCATTAGAAACATAAAACCTTTTTATGATATCATTTTTGATTAAATGTAACTGAAAATCCAAAGATGTAGTACAATTTAAATTTTAAAAGCTTTTTAAGGATTTAATTGACGTAGTGAATGTTTTTGTAGATCAAATACATATATGTAATTATAATTCACTTTAATTATAATTCACTAACGATAATGTATTTGTATGAACTTTATTTGGAATTAAAATAAAAATAACAAAAATACGATTTACCTTTAATGAGACTATTCGACAGTTTTACAAACGAATGTTTAGATAACGAAGCCAAAACAATATCTGATTTCACTTTTTCAATTTGCTAACTCGTAGGTTCGTATGTGATTAGTTACAAGTTCAAATAACAAATTAGGACTTTTTCTAGGAAAGTTAACAGTAAACAATCTAATGAGTAATTTATGATTGTGAAAATAAAAGTTTGCCTATTACAAGCTATTTGGAAAAACATAATGAACAATTAATAAAAATTAAGTTGAAAGACATTAAATAGTTTATAATTTACAAAAGTTAATAATTATTAGATTAAAGATGTTGATCTCATAATTATATTTTTAAAAGGAAGGAAATGAAATGTCTTCGTCCATTGGGTAATAAACTAATTATAAACCATAAATACTAAAATAACTGACAAAACTGCATATAAACTAATAAAATAATAAAAACAAAATGTGTTTTTTATGATAGCGCCCTGCTACAGCTGGCTAAAGATAATGAAGATCTTTTGCAGTTGTTACTTTTTTTGATTGTACACTATTCTGGTTAATGTAATCAAAATCAATAGGAAAAGATACAATTACAAATTCAAGTAAAACTTTAAATTGCTGCATTTTAGAATACTAATAGATAACAGTTTTGTATGGAATCTTGGTGACACTGTTGTTGTTTAATCATGACTACCTACACACTACAACATATTCACTCATGATCGAGAATCAAATGTGTGGACTATTTTAAAATACATAAAAACGCTCAGTATCAAACAAACAAATTAATTATGAAAAAATATGTGATGTTACTGACAAATTCAAATCTATTTTTCCATATGCCTCTTCTGAAGAGTATCCATGTCGTAAATGACAGAGTGAATAACATCTGAAAACTTTAAAGATGCCAAATCCATGTTGATCTAGTGCAAGATTTTATTCAATTTTGAAAACAGAAACAGAACAAATTGAACAGTTGTTTCTAAATCATCAAGTTTAAGTATAACATGAGCAAAAGATAACTCCATCAAAGGTGCCTTTGGAATTTTGAACTCATGTGTATTATAACACCAGAAATTTACAAAATAATCAGAGTTCTTTGACAGTGACACTTGTTATTAATTTGATATAATTTTCTGGTGTTGCTCATACTTTATATGGTTTAAACATATGGATTTTAGTAGTAAAACAAAGCCGTTCCGGCACCATTTTCTTATGGGATTTAACATGGCCCAAAAAATCTATTTCACTTCCGGTCTGAGCTCAACCGATGACGTCATGAACTTTGTAACGAACTTTTGCATCCGCTCCAAAATTTGAAACAGGATGCAGCATCCGGTCCCAAGCATCCGGCCCGAAACATTTTCAGATGCATCCGGTCCAGAAACAGGATACGACATCCGCTCCAAAATTTAACGAACTTTTACATCCGCTCCAAAATTTAACGAACTTTTGCATCCGGCCCAAGCATTTTCAGAAGCATCCGGTCCAGAAACAGGATGCGACATCCACCGAGAGAACACAGGTAGATTTAGAATAAAAAAGACGAGACAGGAAATACATCAGTTCATCACCAAGAATCATTGAAGCAACATCTCAAAGTTCAGCGAAGCACCATAATAAGTAAGTATGATTTTTAAGACGTTTTAATTTTTATTATAATATTAATCTTTAGTTATTTCAATTCTAATATGTTTTAATATATTTTATTTCGATTTTCAGTGAGTCAACTTGATATGAACGAGTCCCTGACACCAAGAACCAAGGACCAACACAGCGATAACGTTTTAGATAAACTTCCAACAACAAAAAAGAGTAAATATGAAGAGTCGAAAGAAGTTCCGCAGGATCCGCAACTGAGCTCCCAAAAAAGTTTTTGGCTAAACAAATCGAGGACCAAGTACATTGCTACAGGATACAACTCAACAGAGTGATCCAGTCCAGTAGTGAAAATTACAGGCGATAAACAATCCATCACCTACCTACCTGAAGAGTTTGGGGGATTCATCACACACAAACACAGATATCAAAATATTTCGTGAAGCCTCAAGATTCAGAGCCTGTATACTTTAACAGGTGCGAGATCCTATGAAGAGTGCGAGATCCTATTCACGGCATTCAATTCAAGGCCAGTAATCAAAATTACTAGAGATACAGCTCAACAGAGTCATCCAGTCCAGTAGTGAAAATTACAGGCGATAAACAATCCATCACCTACCTACCTGAAGAGTTTGGGGGATTCATCACACACAAACGACAGATATTAAAATATTTCGTGAAGCCTCAAGATTCAGAGCCTGTATACTTTAACAGGTGCGAGATCCTATGAAGAGTGCGAGATCCTATTCACGGCATTCAATTCAATGCCAGTAATCAAAATTACTAAAGATACAACTCAACAGAGTCATCCAGTCCAGTAGTGAAAATTACAGGCGATAAACAATCCATCACCTACCTACCTGAAGAGTTTGGGGGATTCATCACACACAAACGACAGATATCAAAATATTTCGTGAAGCCTCAAGATTCAGAGCCTGTATACTTTAACAGGTGCGAGATCCTATGAAGAGTGCGAGATCCTATTCACGGCATTCAATTCAAGGCCAGTAATCAAAATTACTAGAGATACAGCTCAACAGAGTCATCCAGTCCAGTAGTGAAAATTACAGGCGATAAACAATCCATCACCTACCTACCTGAAGAGTTTGGGGGATTCATCACACACAAACGACAGATATTAAAATATTTCGTGAAGCCTCAAGATTCAGAGCCTGTATACTTTAACAGGTGCGAGATCCTATGAAGAGTGCGAGATCCTATTCACGGCATTCAATTCAAGGCCAGTAATCAAAATTACTAGAGATACAGCTCAACAGAGTCATCCAGTCCAGTAGTGAAAATTACAGGCGATAAACAATCCATCACCTACCTACCTGAAGAGTTTGGGGGATTCATCACACACAAACGACAGATATTAAAATATTTCGTGAAGCCTCAAGATTCAGAGCCTGTATACTTTAACAGGTGCGAGATCCTATGAAGAGTGCGAGATCCTATTCACGGCATTCAATTCAATGCCAGTAATCAAAATTACTAAAGATACAACTCAACAGAGTCATCCAGTCCAGTAGTGAAAATTACAGGCGATAAACAATCCATGACCTACCTACCTGAAGAGTTTGTGGGATTCATCACACACAAACGACAGATATCAAAATGTCTCATGAAGCCTCAAGATTCAGAGCCTGTATACTTTAACAGGTGCGAGATCCTATGAAGAGTGCGAGATCCTATTCACGACTTTCAATTCAATGCCAGTAATCAAAATTACTAAAGGCGAGAGGAGTGTTACGTTAGGTGAACGCTCTTTCGAATAATTTTGAGAGGTCCAGGATATAATCTCAGGTCATTTGGAACTGCTGAAAACATCAGGATTTTCAACCTACTGTATGACCGCAATCATATCAACGCTACAATCTTCTACACAACATAAGGATCTTATTGAAAGATACAGTGAAAACCCTTAATACAGGCAGTTTAATTGAGGTCTCACATTTATATACATTCAAAACTATTTTAAACATGTATAATTTAGGAATATGCATTCAATGTATTTATCAAATTTGATTAAATGCTTTTCTGATAGAATTAGAACGCTTAAAATAAGATATCAAAATGTACAAGGGAATCAAAATATTATAAAATTAATGCAAGATATGTGCATGAGATAATGTAAGTTAATCTTTTATATCAATAAAAAAAATAATCTAAACACATTTTATTATTATCTCACTGAGGATATCAACTTCCTATAGAAGAATGTTTTATCTCATTCAGAAAAAAAACATTTAAAATTGAAAGATAATTAACTTTTGACTAAAAAGGAAGGTTGCGGTTTTGAGAGATGAAATAAAACTTTATTCAAATCTTCCTCTGTCTTACGATAAGTAAATAATTAATATTGATTCGATAATTCGTTTATATTAAAAAAGATAAATTTCAATTAATGAAAAGGTAGCCTGCGGTTATAGGTCTTAAAAGGTCGTTTTATATCATTAAAAATTTATGAAGCCGGAAGCTCTTATCATCATTAACGTAGAAATTTAGAATTTATAAGAATTAAAACACAAGATAGGCAAATTGAATAATTTATTCAGAAACAAATTATTAATACGAATTTTTAAGGGAACACGGTCACTATAGTTATTACATAATCGAATAAAGCCGTTTATCAATTTCCTACATTTTACACCTGTAAAGAATCTTATAATTACCAGCATAAGTTTGACGAAAGTCGAAAATTATTTCTATGTATCGCATTTGATTTTTCATACTTCTTATTACCTAGGATGTTTGTTTTCTAAGAATTTGCCTGAGGTATCGCCTAGATAGCTAGACAGATTCGCATTTACTCATACAGATAGGGATTGCAATATGATATAAATTTATAACGATAAGACTATCGTGTAAATATACCGAAATAATTTAAAAATCAATGAGTGTTATCAATTTGTGGTTTCCTATGTAGTATAATTTCATATAAATGAGAGAAAAGGTCGTTTAAATTAAATCAGTTTATAATATTATTAAATCCAGTTTTGTAAAATGTCCTAAAGATCATGCTTTCTACGTATAGCTCAACAGTTAAACTGCTTAGCCTAAGGAAGCATACATTAGCAGATTTTTTATGTATAACTTCCGACAAAAGATAGGTATTAAAAGGTTTTAATGACAAAACTAGTTTTCAAGTAAGATTAGTTAAACAATATATGTTAAAAAATCTCTTTATTTTAATTCAATACACTTTATATTCAAAACATCTTTAAGATTATTTAGTATTTCACGAGGTGAAGCGAAGGACGGAAATAATCCTGAGTGTTTCAATTCGTTTATTATTTCAATAGCTATAGGGTATGTATACAGGCTATCCTTAAAAATACCATAATAAAGCCGAAGCCGGTCGATTAGGCTGTGCACAACCATCCAATTTATTTCAGGTTCTTCATCACTTAAATAGTCGCTAAACGTTCTCCAATCATCATCATCATAAGTAGAGGCTACAACCTCATTGACCTCATATTCTATAGGGGAATTCACAGTATGTTTATTGCTTTCTTTGTCATGCTTCAGGTTCATATGCCTTTTATAGCTATCGAGACGAGAGAATCTCTTAGAACATTTAAAACATTGAACTTTATACGCATCATGAATTTTTATATGACGTCTAAAATCAGATTGTCGAATACTCTTACTGCATACATTACAGACACGGCTCTTCATCTTGAAAGAAATCAATGAGGTGATGCTACTACCTCTATTTATACCTACATCTACATAGCGTCACACAGATGCATGTTACCGCCACACAACCCCATATTACAGCCACATATTACTGCCACACAGTCACACATTACAACCACACAGCCACATATTACAGCCACACAGTTACACATTACAGCCACACAGTCATATATTACAGCCACACAGCCACATATTACAGCCACACAGCTACATATTACAGCCACATATTACCGCCACACATTACAGCTACACAGCCAAATATTGTAACCATACATCCACATATTACCTATTAATATAAAATTAATTATTTACTTATCGTAAGACAGAGGAAGATTTGAATAAAGTTTTATTTCATCTCTCAAAACCGCAACCTTCCTTTTTAGTCAAAAGTTAATTATCTTTCAATTTTAAATGTTTTTTTTTCTGAATGAGATAAAACATTCTTCTATAGGAAGTTGATATCCTCAGTGAGATAATAATAAAATGTGTTTAGATTATTTTTTTTATTGATATAAAAGATTAACTTACATTATCTCATGCACATATCTTGCATTAATTTTATAATATTTTGATTCCCTTGTACATTTTGATATCTTATTTTAAGCGTTCTAATTCTATCAGAAAAGCATTTAATCAAATTTGATAAATACATTGAATGCATATTCCTAAATTATACATGTTTAAAATAGTTTTGAATGTATATAAATGTGAGACCTCAATTAAACTGCCTGTATTAAGGGTTTTCACTGTATCTTTCAATAAGATCCTTATGTTGTGTAGAAGATTGTAGCGTTGATATGATTGCGGTCATACAGTAGGTTGAAAATCCTGATGTTTTCAGCAGTTCCAAATGACCTGAGATTATATCCTGGACCTCTCAAAATTATTCGAAAGAGCGTTCACCTAACGTAACACTCCTCTCGCCTTTAGTAATTTTGATTACTGGCATTGAATTGAAAGTCGTGAATAGGATCTCGCACTCTTCATAGGATCTCGCACCTGTTAAAGTATACAGGCTCTGAATCTTGAGGCTTCATGAGACATTTTGATATCTGTCGTTTGTGTGTGATGAATCCCACAAACTCTTCAGGTAGGTAGGTGATGGATTGTTTATCGCCTGTAATTTTCACTACTGGACTGGATGACTCTGTTGAGTTGTATCTTTAGTAATTTTGATTACTGGCATTGAATTGAATGCCGTGAATAGGATCTCGCACTCTTCATAGGATCTCGCACCTGTTAAAGTATACAGGCTCTGAATCTTGAGGCTTCACGAAATATTTTAATATCTGTCGTTTGTGTGTGATGAATCCCCCAAACTCTTCAGGTAGGTAGGTGATGGATTGTTTATCGCCTGTAATTTTCACTACTGGACTGGATGACTCTGTTGAGTTGTATCTCTAGTAATTTTGATTACTGGCCTTGAATTGAATGCCGTGAATAGGATCTCGCACTCTTCATAGGATCTCGCACCTGTTAAAGTATACAGGCTCTGAATCTTGAGGCTTCACGAAATATTTTGATATCTGTCGTTTGTGTGTGATGAATCCCCCAAACTCTTCAGGTAGGTAGGTGATGGATTGTTTATCGCCTGTAATTTTCACTACTGGACTGGATCACTCTGTTGAGTTGTATCCTGTAGCAATGTACTTGGTCCTCGATTTGTTTAGCCAAAAACTTTTTTGGGAGCTCAGTTGCGGATCCTGCTGAACTTCTTTCGACTCTTCATATTTACTCTTTTTTGTTGTTGGAAGTTTATCTAAAACGTTATCGCTGTGTTGGTCCTTGGTTCTTGGTGTCAGGGACTCGTTCATATCAAGTTGACTCACTGAAAATCGAAATAAAATATATTAAAACATATTAGAATTGAAATAACTAAAGATTAATATTATAATAAAAATTAAAACGTCTTAAAAATCATACTTACTTATTATGGTGCTTCGCTGAACTTTGAGATGTTGCTTCAATGATTCTTGGTGATGAACTGATGTATTTCCTGTCTCGTCTTTTTTATTCTAAATCTACCTGTGTTCTCTCGGTGGATGTCGCATCCTGTTTCTGGACCGGATGCTTCTGAAAATGCTTGGGCCGGATGCAAAAGTTCGTTAAATTTTGGAGCGGATGTAAAAGTTCGTTAAATTTTGGAGCGGATGTCGTATCCTGTTTCTGGACCGGATGCATCTGAAAATGTTTCGGGCCGGATGCTTGGGACCGGATGCTGCATCCTGTTTCAAATTTTGGAGCGGATGCAAAAGTCCGTTACAAAGTTCATGACGTCATCGGTCGAGCTCAGACCGGAAGTGAAATAGATTTTTTGGGCCATGTTAAATCCCATAAGTAAATGGTGCCGGAACGGCTTTGTTTTAGTACTGATTTTTATTAATAGTTGTTAGTTTATTAGATTGTATTTGGTCGTATAATATACATATACAAAATTAATAACTAGCAAAGTTGGAAATTGTGCTTTTACATACTCAAAGTAGATGATGTTTTGCACCTCCTATGAGAAAATTAGAAAATTCTTTATTGTCGTTTTTGGGAAAAAAATATTTATTGTAATAATAGTATATTATACACCAAGGTGGTGAAGACTGTTATTATTGACCGATCACCAAGATTATTTCGCGAGGGACTTTGCCCCGAGCGGAATAAGGTGCGAGGCCTATTAATGTCTTCACCACAGTGGTGTATATACTATTTTTTCCACTACTAGCCAAATTTAAGGCAAAAATTAAAAATTAAAATTTTTCTTGTAAAAATCTAGTAGCACAGGAATGCAAATTCGCCTTTCCACTAATAAAACAAAAATCAAGTAGTCTGATGCAGATTGACATTTCCACTAATAAAACTTATTTTCAAACAACGTTTGTAATTATCGTGTGTGGGTGTTTTTTTTGAATATGGATATGTTAGAAATTAGAAGCTGTAGGGCAGTTAAACGATGAACTACTGCCCCAAATATCTAAAAGCGTGTATTTGAAAACTTACGAAACTTTTAAATATTGGTGTGTAAGTAAAGGCGCTGCTGGAATTAGTGAAAACGTACTTCTAGCGTATTTCAATGAATACGCGAATGATAAGAAGGCATCTACTCTATGGGCGCACTATTCCATGTTGAAATTAACGGGATGTCATCAGTCATTATTGGTTGAGCGCGAATTTTAAACTAATCTCATTTTTATTCAAATAATTTTATCGTGTTAGGTAATTTCAAGCAGCAAATACGTTAAAGACAATCTCCTGGGTATACAAAATTATGTTGCACAAGTTTTTGTTAAACAACTATCCCTGGATTCTCAAAACATTTGAATTTATCCATTATTAACCTAGGTTAATAATAGAAAAAATTATTAACCACTACTAGAGAAATTCAACTTCTCAGTTGGCTAGGAGACGCAATAATTGTCAACTTCATAGCTAGTAGTGGAAAAAATATCTTTTGCACGTCCTATACATAAGGCTCTACTTTAGTCCCCCAAAAGAGGGAGTAAAGTAGCACTGTTACTCCCTGAGGGAGTAAAGTGTTTCCATGACAACAACAACAAGTAAACAACAAAAAAAGTAATCGCGATACATGTTAGGATTTATTATCCTGAAACTATGTGATTTTGGCGTTTGAAGAGTTCAATTGTCAGAATGACATGTAACGAAACTTTCGAAAAAAATTTTCGAAATTTTGAATTTTTGCGATTAAGCCCTTTAGGAGGTGCAGAAAATAGCGTATATACCACTGGATTCACCTTCGGGATTAAAAGATGCACTTTAGTCCCTGGGTATATAATATATTTTAGGGGAGGGAAGTTTGTTATTGGACTTTAAGTCTGTTAATTTCCCGAACTTGTAAATAAATAAATAAATATTATTGCCTCACTGACAGGTTGTTTTTTTACACCAAAAAATTACATTCAAATATCTGTAGTAGTTCTCAAGATATTCCTATTAAAATGTTCGACCTTGAAAATAACTACAGTTTTTGGAAAAACCTTGGACACTCATAAGTCAGAAATGGATTTTTTTCAGAAAACAAGAAAAAATATGGGGTCCTTAATTTTTTATCCTGTATAACATACTCAAATTTAATCAAATTCTGAGAGATGAATTTTCCACTCCTGCCTGTCTTGAGATGGAATCTACCCCTGATGTATTTTGATATGAGAAATAGTTCTTTGTATACCTGTAGGATGTGGAATTACTTTATTGTGCACGACTTACAATAAGTAATTTATATAGTACGTAATTGACTCTTATTAAGCTAATTTGTGTTGTGATGTATAATTTTAAGTTTCTGTAAATAAATTGTTGCAATCAGTATAAAAAAATAATAATCAATTGACAATTTATTCTAAAATAATTAAAAACCGCAATTTGACCATGTATTTTATATTACTACTCTGTTATACGTATAGTAGTTTGAAACTATAGTGACATACCTTAAATACTTGTCAACATTTGTCACATTTTCATTTTTCATCTTGAAAGCACAAATCGAGCACAAAATATACTATTTATACAACTCGTTAAGCAATTCCCATTATTCGCTGCTGCAGTTGCACAACATTTGCATTCGCGAGAACTATGCTCCATTACATAACTTGCTGCAAAATATACTATTTTTTTCCTTTAGCATTTAAAAGTAGACGTTTTGCAGTTGCAACGCTTTTTTAATTAAATCTAGAATTTCGTGTAAATTGTTTACTTAATAGAATAACTAACGGATAAATCTAATTAACACACAATAAGAGTAATAACTAAACGATCTGAAACTGCGTTATTTAACACAACGAGATTATCTATTTTAAACACACAATTATTTATTATTTATTTCCACTAAAGTCTATGTATTTCTGTTATTCTAATTCTCGACTTTTCTTCTCGTGCTGTTGTCATGTATACGTCAATACACCATCAGCGCTTAAAATGCGTTCGCCGATTAACATCTTTTCATTTCACTTGGGAATAATTTAACACTAATGAGTGTTATAGTAAAAATACAAATGTAAAAAATGACATTTATTGTAAAATAAAAGATGCAAAGGTGCATTCTTTTATAATAAACCACGTCTGTTCGTGGTAAAATGCCAATGTACTTGCAACAACCAACCAATTTAACCTAATGCTTTTACTTGATTATTTTCCAATGCAATATAGAGTAATAAAGTATAATGCATTTTAATTTAATAGCACTGTATATTCCTCGCTAAAGTTCTTTAAGTATAGTCTTGTCAAGTCTTTCCCGCAGTTATTAGAAACGCCGGCATTAGGTTTGTCAATATACATGGCGTTTCGTGCAACACTACAGTACTGCTTTCAGATAGATATAAAACTAATATTTCTTTAATATTCCTGCTGTCGTAGGAAAAGTCCCGTGTTTAGAGTTATTGCGGCTCTCGTGAGATAGATGCGCCCATTGCTTCGTTGCTATGATAGAGTGCTCGCAGCCCGGAAACTTACAAAAAACACATTTTGTGGGACTTCGAGGTAAAAATGTATAAAGTACATAGAATTGTAGCTTTGGTTCTGTAGATTATAAAACTGCAACTTGTCAAAAAATTCTGTGGTGCAAAAGGGCACTATATAAATATTTCGTGTTAAGTACGTATAGTTGGAAAATAGAAGATATAAGCTACCTCTGCAATAAAAAATTATGTACATTTTTATACAGATTCTTATTGATTTTAAAGTATTAATAAGAGCTTCCGTTTGGAAATGCACGTAAATCCCATAAGCGAAAATTGAGAAGGTTTCACATTTATGCAGATTTCTCGTTTCAAGCACTGCACAAATCTAATTAAATTCGACTAGTTTTTGCTTTACACCGTTTTATCTCGGGAAAGGTAGCATTTAACAAAAAAATCTATTCTTGCGAAATTGTAACTACGTTTTTTGCAATTACGATGGTCCTTGTTTTATGAATGTTAAACAAATATTAATCAAGATATGTAATAAAATGTAAAACTGAATGATGTTTTACATTTTCCCATGATGATGTCCCACGGCACCCAGCCACCTGTACAAGTATGGCGTTTGCATCTCTCGTCTTACTGCGCCTGCCCCGCATGTAGTACATATTTATTTGTCTCTTATCATTTACTAACAAATTTTCATTTTTGTTTTCTGCTTGCAATTATTCGTAACAAAAGTATATTGTATAACTAACAAAATAATTTGTCTACATAATTAGTGGTAAAGTTACAAATACTATACATACAGATTAGTATAAGACTGTCATAAAACTGTTCTCCCAAAATGTTTTTATCACTCAAATTTACAAATAAATTTAACAAAAACAAGCAGGGAGAATACAGAACAAGGAAAGTAAAAAACAACCAAATTTAGCGTAAGTACATAGATTGAAACTACTAAAGATCACGTTAACAGCTATCAGATAATCTTCCAAAATATCTTAATCTATTTCTTGAGATGAAAATGACGGAGTTTCTGTAGAATCTTTGAATGATTTCTGTACCATACACAGACTTGATCCAATGCAAGTAAAAAAAAATTTTCAGCTGCAAGTTTTATTCTGCAATCTAAAAATAAATTTTCTTGTACCTAAATAACAGTCCATAATTTAAAATGAATTAATAGGATACCTACTTTTACCTTTTTTACGCCCACATGCTATCAAAATATTTAAGTTTTCAGATAAAACCGATAATGTTTGTAAAATAGGTACTATTTTGTCTTCTACTACGGTCCATCCGACGCAATTTAAATTTAAATAATAAAAATTAAAATAAAGGTGGCTGAGAATCAAGGAATGGGTTAGAAATATTTGATAACCGTCTGCTCTTGATATCTCAAATGGTTTGAGAGATATTAAAAGGGGGTTGTTAAAAAACTTTTGCCTTTATATCAGCAACCCATAGCCTGTTATCAATCTTTTCTATCGTTGTCTACTACGGTCCATCCGACGTCTGTAACATAGTACAGTCAGGCTGGGTTGTGGATCAAAACTGTTATACCATATTTTGGCCTGGTAGTGAACTCATAAGCATAAGCATCTTTGTTACAATAATAATAAGCAAGGTTGTGCTACAGGTTTAATAACTTCGGCATAAATATCTTGAATTACATTTTGTTTTGGTTTTGATTTAATACAACCCAGTTTCTTATAAACTATCCTAACTAGTACAATACTAAGTATAAGCAAAAATAAAACATAAATGACAACATAATGATGACCATCATGCAAATTAATTGAATCTAAGTGCGAAGTTGCTTGATAAAGCTTTAAATCTTTAATATTAGCACTAATCTTATCTAAAGAACTAGGTTCAGACAAAAGTAATTGATTATTTAAGTGCAATTCAGGTATGGATAGTCTTGTTGTAGTTTTGTTAATATAATCTTTTATATGTAAAGCAGTAAAAAATTGCAAAATGATTTTTGAAGTATAAAACTTATGAGATGAAAGTATAGCAAATTTTATTGCATTTGTTGCATTTAAAGTAAACAATATAGGAATATTTTTATTTTGACACACTAAATTAACAGTTTCAGGTTTAGGCGCTACATATAACCCTTGTTCAAGTTGCTTTGACAAACATATGCAATTTTTATTTTAAACCGGATTAAGTTTGGGTGTCAATTTCCAAACAATTTGCTTCTCCTTGAACATAAATCTAAGAGTATTTTGTCTATAATCAATATTTACTTGATATTTTTTAAAGAAATCATTCCCCAATATATATTGTATTCGAAAGAACTATTCTTGGGTAATATATGAAACACATGAGAAATTTGTAAACTATGCTTAGGGATTACAATGTTTGTTTAATATTTAAAGTTAAGAATAATAATTGTAATATGAATTCGACCATTGGGTCAAGGGTATAATTTTCCAGGTACCAACTCGCTCCTCTGCGTAGGAGGGGTTGGCGTTGTAAGAGCGCCCTCTAGGGTGTCATTTTTAGCAGTACCTGCGAAAAAGAATCTCTTCAAGTAAAGTTCAACTAAAATTCAAGTAAAGCGCCTTTCAATTTTGAGTACCTATTTAGTGTAGTGTTGTTTTCTTTATCAATTAATTTACATATTTGTGGACTGTGAACCTATTTGTATATAAAATTAGTGTTTTGTTAATAAACGTATAAAATGTACGTTATGATATTATTTTGTTTTAATTAACTATCAATCGAGAGAGAAGAAAATCCAGCGTAAAATTCTATAATGTTACCATAACATTTTCCTAATGTGGCAATTGGTTGATTCGTAAATCCCTGTAATCGGGTTTTCGTGTCTTTATAAACTCTTATTCCCTTCTTTAAAACTGAACTTTTTAAAATACTAGCATCAGCGCCAGTGTCAATAAGTAATGTTGCCCTATCATTAATTGCAACTGATAATATGATATTGACCACATCTAATTTTGAAGATCGATAAAATTCATTATTTGAAACATAATACATAAACATATTAATATTTGCATAAACAAAATCATTATATAAAGAATTTTTACCCTTACTTTCTTCCATTTCGGAAATCGTCAATGGTAATGACGCATTTAACAAATTATTATTCTCTGAAATATTTTGAGAGTCAGACCTCAAAGTCCTATTTAAAGAATTTGATTCGACAACATGTTTATTATGATTGTTTCGAGAATAATATGGAGCATTGGAAAATAACTGCTTTGGATTAGTAATAAAATTATTATTAGAATAATTATTTCTTCTTCCATTGTATCTGTTGGAAACTTGATTATGTGAAAATCTATCACAATTGTTGTTTCTACGAAAATTAGAATAATATGAGTCACCTTTTATAGATCGACAATTTATATTTTGATTAGGGTTTGAACTACTCTGGCTCGAACTAGCTTTATTCCTATCCGCCCTATTGTCCCTACTTGGACCATATGATTGCTTACGTTTATTTTCATAAAAAATTCTTTTCCTACATTCTGAAATATCGTGACCATTTTTTTTTGTAACGGCAAGTTATTCGAATTTGAGTAGCGGTTGGTTCTTGTTTTACATAACGTTTATTAAAATTCGCACTATTAGAAGTATAATTATTATGGTAGCCTGAATATCTGAAATTTGTTTTAGAAGAGGATTTGTTAGAAAATTGAAAAAGTTCTTTATGCTTATGTAGGGAATTGTATTATTAAGCCAATAAACTATTTATATAAAATTAGTTTAGTAAATGCTACCGATTGCGATATTCATTTAGGTGAAGTTAATCTTGACGTTGATGATTTAGACAATTACGATGTTTTTTGTACTCAATTTGAAAATGATTCCCAGAGGTTAAGACTTTTACAATCACATCTTCGTACTGATCATTTAAATACCGAAGAAAGGGATTCGATTTTAGAAATTTGTCTTAAATTTAATGATATATTCTTCTTACTCGGTGATAAACTCTCTTGCACCAGTGCAGTTAGGCATACCATACCATTATTTTCAAATACCCGCTCCTATTAACGTTAGACCATATAGAATACCCGAACAATTAAAATCAGAAGTTAAATCTCAAGTTGAAGATATGTTGAAAGATGGAATTATTTCACCAAGTACCAGTGCTTGGAATTCTCTATTACTTCTTGTTCCCAAAAAGTCCGATAATGAAGGTAACAGAAGGTTCCGTTGTGTAATAGATTTCAGGAAATTAAATGATGTCACTATTGGGAAAGCTTTCCCTTTTCCAAATATTACCGAAATTCTTGACCAATTAGGAAGTAGTAAATATTTCTCTTGTCTGGATTTAAGACAAGGATTTTTTCAAATTCCAATGCATCCCGAGGATAAGGAAAAAACAGCTTTCAGTGCTAATTATAATCATTATCAATTTGAGAAAATGCCAATGGGGTTGAAAGGAGCCCCGGCCACATTTCAACGAGCAATGAATCATATTCTCACCGGTTTACAAGGGTTAAAATGTTTTATTTATTTAGACGATGTAATAATTTATGCTAAGACTCTTCATGAGCACAATGAAAAATTTCGAAATCTATCCATCCTATCTATCTATCTATCCTAGCAAATCTATCCATTGCACGTTTTGCTGAAAATCTTGATTAGGATTACATAAATGGAAAGAAGTTAGGGTACAAAGAAATTTAAAAAAGGGTAATTTTATCCCAAAGCGCGTTTTGTAGAAGATCTTGATTAGGATTACATGAATGGAAAGGGGTTAGGGTCCAAAGAAATTTGTAATAAAACAAACCTATCCATTGCACGTTTTGCAGAAAATCTTGATTAGGATTACATAAATGGAAAGAGGTTAGGGCACAAACAAATTTAAAAAAGGACAATTTTATCCCATAGCACGTTTTGTAGAAGATCTTGATTAGGATTACATGAATGGAAAGGGGTTAGGGTGCAAAGAAATTTGTAATAAAACAAATCTATCCATTGCACGTTTTGTAGAAATTCTTGATTAGGATTACATAAATGGAAAGAGGTTAGGGTGCAAAGAAAATTGAACAAGCACAAATATATCCTATTGCACGTTTTGTAGAAAATCTTGATTAGGATTACATAAATGGAAAGAGGTTAGGGCACGAACAAATATAAAAAAGAACAATTTTAACCCAAAGCACGATTTGTAGAAATTCTTGATTAGGATTACATGAATGGAAAGAGGTTAGTATACGAAGAAATTTAAAAAAGGACAATTTTAACCCAAAGCACAATTTGTAGAAAATCTTGATTAGGATTACATAAATGGAAGGAGGTTAGGGTACGAAGAAATTTAAAAAAGGGCAATTTTATTTCGTAACACGTTTTGTAGAAAATCTTGAATAGGATTACATAAATGGAAAGAGGTTAGGGTGAAAAGAAAATTGAACAAGCACAAATATATCCCATTTCAAAAAGTTTTCGAACGTTTTCGCAATTTTAACTTTAAATTAGAACCCAGTAAATGTGAATTCCTAAGAAAGGAAATTGTGTACCTTGGTCATATTATCACCAAAGATGGCATTAAGTCAGACCCCAAGAAAATCGAAGCTGTCAAACGTTTTCCAACTCCCCAAAATCATAAGGAAGTAAAATCATTCTTAGGTCTTGTAGGGTACTACCGCAGGTTCATCCAAAACTTTTCAAAAATTACTCAACCGCTAAATAATCTTTTGAAAAAGGATGTGGATTTCAATTGGTGCTCACTTTGTTCAGAATCATTCTAGACATTAAAAGGAAAATTGGTTAGTCCACCTATCCTTCAATATCCAGATTTTACACAACAATTTATTCTAACAACAGACGCCAGTAACGTGGCGATAGGATCAGTTTTATCTAAGGGTACTTTAGGAAGTGATCGTCCCATAGCATATGCTAGTAGGGTGCTTAACAAACACGAGAAAAATTATAGTACCATAGAAAAGGAATTATTAAGCATTGTATGGTCAGTAAAGCATTTTCGTCCTTATCTATTTAATAAAAAGTTTGTTATAGTTACAGACCACAAACCCCTTTTGTGGATTTTTAATGTGAAGGTTCCAACTTCTCGCTTAGTTCGTTGGAGGATAAAGTTAGAGGAATATAGTTTCGATATTATTCATCGCAGTGGCAAAAGTAACGTTAACGCCGATGCTTTAAGTAGAATTTCTGTTGTAACTAGCTCGACATCATCCTATCAGAGTTACCTAAAAGACATTGAAGGTAAAATCATAGTAAATACTAATATTAGGGATATGCAAGGTAATTTATTTGATGCTCCAATAGATTTTAGTCTTGCTCATTGTATAAGCAAAGATTTGAAATTAAGTAAAGGAATTGCTAACTTATTTTTAAAAATTTACAGTAGTGTGTAATGTCTTTCTAAATAAGTCACCTCTGAATAATAGATCTCAAGCCCATTGATAACCATTTAGACATCTCCATTTGACTTATATGAAGCGTAATTAATAACAGCAATTAAACTGAAAGAAAGCTTCATGAGATTCAGTCTTAAGTTTTTTTATTAATCCATCACTTCATCGACGTTTCGACAATTATATGAAAAGTGATGGATTAATAAAATTACTTAGGACTGAACCCCCATGAAGTTATCTTTGATTAAGTTATCAACAGTGGTGATCGAAACAAAGCGGATAGCAATTAACGTTTCGTCTGCCAGTTAACACGTAAAAAGTATTCATATAGGATGTAAGATCAAGCTTAAATATCTTATGCTATGTTAAGATTTATAATGTTCAATAGGATGAATCAATGTTGGTGCTAAATTTTGGTAATGGTATGTCAGATCGAAGATATGTCGTCATGGTCCTCTCTTAGTAGAGTAAATCCCTGTACGCTTTTTTTAATTGAAGTGAATGTTTGAGCGGATTCATGCCCCTGAACCCACACCACAGGTTCCAATGTACAAGTAAATGTAGACAAAACCAAAGGTAACAAGAAAAATATGTAAATAAAATGTGAAAAATAAGGAAAACAGGATATTACAGAAAAAAATACGTAGAATTAATATGTAATTGTTTAACCATTCAAGATGTTGAAATAAACACAAAATGTTAGAACATAAAAAAGTTTGTAATAAACATAACAGAAAGGTGACTCTTCAGCTAAAAAGAAAATAAAAAGATAATTATTTGATGAGATGTGTTAGTAAAAAATATAAACAAAAAATTAAATTAAAATAAAATATTTAGAAAAATCAACTGTAAAAAACTGGCTAGTACAATGTAAAGAAAGGAGAAAAGAAGCAAATGCAGTATACAAAATTAAGAAGAAACAACTAACTGGAAACAAAATTGAAAAAACGAATGAATATAAAAGCGTGTTTTTGCAGCACGCCTTTCAAAACGCAAAAACGTATTTTCAGAGTTTTTTTAAAGATAATTTTCGATTTTTTAATTTTGATCAAACTTTGGTCTTAAGCTTTCTGGTTAAATCTGAACAATCTTTATTAGTAAAGTTCTCAGATAAAAATGCTTAATATGTTGTTTAATGAATTTTTCAATTCATTTTGGTATCGTAGGTGACTTTGCATTTACAAGGAACGAATGAGTGTTTGTCATAAGTAGACCATAGCGTGTTCTATCTTTGAAGAAAGTTTTTGAATTTTTTGGATAAAAATTTAAAAAAATAGGGGAGTTACATTCTTAAATGGGACACACTATATGCAAAATTAAAGAAACAAATAACCATACTCAGACTGGGAAGAGCTAAGAATATGATGGTATGGGCAGGCACACTACGGGGAAACAAGAATGCCTTTTTTCCGATATACTAAAAATATTGATCAAAATCGACAAAAAAATTGGGAAAGGAAGGAACTCCAAAGGTCTCGACGCAATGGCATTCGGAATGCAGTAGAAGGATTTACACAAACTAGGAAGCAAAACTGGAAAAGATTAGTGACACCCAGAGAAAAACGGAAGGTGGTGAACGAGGAGACCAAATCTCACAAAGGAATGTAACGCCAGTGGAAGTAAGAAGTAAGTCGACTTGTAAGGCAACGTGATGATACATCGTTATGGAAAGAACAATAAATTGCCTTTTTTTATAAACCACTATGCACCCCAACGTTTCATTGACACATTTTAATGGGACAACGGGGGAACGACATATAGATTGTGGCATCTTAGAGTAGAAGCAAATACGAACGTTTTATCTAAATTATTTTTTCTATATTACTAAAGATAAAGATAATAAATAGCCTACTTAGGAAGATCTTCAAAAACTAGAAAAGTTTTTCACTGTCACTGTACTCATTATACAGTCAAACCCGTTATAGAGGATATCTGGAATTTTTCAGTTTGTATATTTATTGAAATACCAAGTCGCAGGCCACTTCTCAAAAGAACCAAAATAGACAGAAACTAATTAACAACATTTTTGCATAAACTGGTACAGTTTACTATAAAATAATAAAGTTACCTTAACAAAAATGTGTTTATTCATTTATTGAATAAATTTATTGGGATTGTTTTGCGATACAATGAAACCGAAATGTAATTAGATTATACTACAAGATAAAGGCAATGAATAATAGCAAAAAAAAACAAATATACAATCATCTCACTGTAGTTTCAGCAAATATTATAAAACAAAAATTTTGTACTTGTATACTAGAAAATCTTTCTTCTTTTATTATCTTTGAGATCTAAGCCTAGCATAATATTTTTTAAGAGAAACTGCAGTTAAGTTTGATATAACTGGAAATCTGTTTTTTGAACACAACGATATAATATTCTTAAAGGTTGTATTCAGGAATGTTAAGAAAATAGTAAACTAAACAAGAGGAACAAAAAACAACAGAAAATATCCAATTATCTTAGAAAATAAAAAAAAAATAAAATATTCACACTAAATCGGCGTTTCAGTAAATGTCAAAACGTTAACTAATTAAATTTTTTCCAAGGAATCCAAACTTATCACCGCAATTATCGTTTAAAAAATAAATCGTGTTGGTCTTGAATCTCAAAGATAATAATTATAAGACTCCGAGATATTGAACCGTTTCCATAAGTGTTAATTCAGAGTTATTGCAAATTTATTCCTCCATGTTATGTACTAAGAAATCGTGATAATTATATTGTCATTAATTTGTAAAACAGTGTAATATTTTCTTTCAACTAGTCTTTCCTTTTACAAATTACAAGTATTTAACATCAATTTGCCATTCTATCATACACACCGTTTCTAATCTTAAAAACGAAAATAAATAATACATAATTAATAAAATATTTCTTACCTGTGTAAACGTTAACTACAAACAAAACTGGAATGATTAAATGTTTACCGCTGTTCATGTTTATCAACTGAATATAAAACACAAGGGTGTACGACTGCTTATACACATCTTACCAAACCAGATCATCCAGAGTCCATTTCCACATAAACAAGGTTAAAAAAACCAAAACAGTTAAGATATACTTTCATACAATTTATTGCTTACCATTACCAAAGATTATAGTAGGCTAGGCTTTTGTGATGAGTAAGTAGTTTATAGACCTATATACCGGTTCTATAAATCTAATTCTAATACATAACAGAGGTGGTATAGTTCTTGTGATACTTCAGTGGCCAAAAGTATTCGTTAAGGTGCTTTTAGACTTGTACACTTTTGTTGCGCCATTTTCGTGGCGCAACTACAAAATTGCATGTTGTGTTCACACATAACCAAAAATAAGTCTAAAGTTGCGCCAGAAATGAATGGCGCAACTTAAAAGTGTCAACGGCAATTTTTAAAAGTTGCAAGGTATTCACACACAATGCTCCTCTTTTGTTGCGCCACTCTTCATAAACTCAAGCTGCAACTTTAAGAGAGGGCTACAATTTTACCGTTTAGTTCTTGGTGTACTGCGAATACCATAAAAAGGCCGTTCTTCATTTTGATTTAAATACCACAAGATTATAATGTAGATAATCAAATTTTTCTTACTTATTAAAAGTAAAAATACATAGTTTTATGTCTACTATCTTTTCCATTTATTTTAGTTAATTCATTTTATCATTTACTAATTTATTTTAATCAATTCTAATGTTTTTTTAGGAGGTACACGCTGAAGAGTTTTTATTTGTTTATAATTAAATTTCCATTACAATTTAAACTTGAGAGAAATAGCTGTCATTTTTGTAAAGGCGCATTTTAAAAGAAATTCTAAAGATTAACCATTTGCCTATAATTCTTATTATTTTTAATAATACAAGTCAACATTATTTTAAAATGATAATCACAAACCAGTTAATTAAAACGCAAAACACCTAATGAGAAGAACGCCAGTTTCACAACAGTCACGTACGTAGTATTAAATTTAATTAATAAAAGTTGCACTAAAATAGATATTGCGCAACTTTATATAACCAACACGTCGGTCAATTTTTATATTGCGTAACTTTAGTAAGTGTACCTGCTCACACATAGCAATTTTAAAAGTGTACGCAACTAGAAAAGTGGCGTGCAATCTTGAAAATTGCGCAATTTTTGAACTTGCAGCGGTGTTCACACATCGCAACTTGCCATTTTATCAAACTTGCGCCATTTTTCAGATTGCGCAATACGAAAAGTGTACAAGTCTACAAGCACCTTTAAAACAAATGAAAATCCTAAACTCACAATAGAATATTTTACAAAAAATTTTTTAGGTCTCCATGAAAGCTATTAGCAAAAAACTTTTTTGCTGTGAATAAATAAAAACAAAGGTTTGGAAAATAAGCTTTATTAAATACTATGTGCCAAAACACTCATTTCACTAACCAGCATCATTATCAAATATGTAATAAGTAAATAAACTAAAGTAGTTATTTAAATAGTCAACACCTTTAATAGCAATATTCTTGTTTCGTGCGTCACGTTTCGTCCGTCGACGAACATCTACCTGAACCCTTCTCGTTTCGTGTGGAATTAAAATGATGGCGTTTATGCCTTCTTATTTTGTGCGTTATTTGCCTGAACATGTTTACCTGATCTTATCTGAATACCAAGTACAATAATAACTTTAATATTGTAAACTTCAGCCAACGCAGAGTTTATTAGCGTGAGTCATAGACGGCGCGAAAAATCAATAGACCTTCTAGAAGAACCTAGTGCATTTTCTAGAAGATTATACAGTATATAAACACCGGCTTGCACGGAAGGGAATCAATTAGTGAACCGCGAGCAATTAGACGTGTTAGTAGACGCGAGTGGTAATAAATAAATATCTAAGTTAGAATATAAATGTGTGTGAATAGTGTGAAATAAATATTGTGCTTAAATATAGTTTGTTAATAGTTAGTTTATAATTGTGTTTTGTAAATTAGTTAAGATTGAATTAGTGTGTGTTAAGTGTAAATGTTTTCTCTTTATTAATAGATGATTTAAACAGCATTTTGTTATTATTTTAAAAAGAACGCATGAAGTTTGAGTATTTTTGTAAAAACAGCAAAAGTCGTGAGGCACTTTTCGAGTACTTTTTGTTTTTGTTTTATTAGCTATACTTTATATGATCAACCCTTCTAATGGATAAATTTGCTATAAAAGCTAATGTGGCTCCTGTAGGATACAACTTATCTGAATCTACAGCAGTGGCGTGCGGTCCATGGATACGATAGAAGCAATGCTTCCCTTAAGAATTTATTAAAAATAAAAAACAATGCTAACAAAAATATTTTTTTAAAATTATGGTTATAGTTTATTTAAGTTGTAATATTTAATCAACTTAAAGCTCAATATCAATTCCATACAGCAAAAGTATAATTAGAGTACTATTTTAAATCAGTTAAACTTGCGCGGAAATGTGATACCGCTTCAAATGTGTTACATATACTGCATATAATGCGGCTCTCACCCTGAAGCAATAAGCAATCAACAACTAGCAATTGGAAATACGCAATATTATCGCCATCGGGTTATTTACATTGAATTAAATCAGACGTCTCACATTGGAGCAACTTGTTATCGCTTCTACAAAAACGTTGCCGGTTGCGTTAAGATTTGTTGCCGACGATATGCACTGTATGTCGGAAGTCGATTTTATCGTGTCAATATAGAGCAATACTTGCATTATTATTATAAATAGAAAGTGGAATCTTTATACAACAGACATGACGATTCAGCATTTGTTAGAAACCTAAAGACATATGTGGATAACAAACTATTATTTATGCTAGTAGTATATTAGGAATACTTGTAAATTATTAATTTTTTATTATTTACTGGAACTATTAGTTTTATGATTGTGGCCAAAATATAAGTCACGGTTATGAGGTCAGTGGCAGATTTAATTAAAGACGATCTAAATAAGAAATGTGTATCTGCATATGTATATTTAACATAAAAATAAAAAGATTTATTATTGTTATTGGAAGTTGTTAAAAATTTTTGCGTGCAAGGCTGGCACGGCACAATTGGATTATTTTTCATCTAGCACTTAATAAGTTCGGATGGTTGTTATTACAACTTATATTGTTTTTAAATAATCTCTTACTAAATTCGAAGTTTCGCTAATTTCGTCGTTGTTATTAAATTTATGTTCCTGAAATGCCACCAAATTAAAATCGCATATCCAGAGTTGTTAGAGGATGACATGATTGTTTGAGATTGCTACACAAACTAAAATGAATCAGTTGTTGCAGTGTGAGAGGTGGTCAAAATAATATTGTCTGTTGCATATTGTCAGTTTCTAGTTTATAGTTGCGCATTGCCTCAGAGTGAGAGCTTACTAAGCACTGATTTCGTTGCTTACTGCTCTTCTCCTCGCCTCACCGGACGATGCAGTTGACATTGCAAGGTTGTTATTTTTAGTGTGCTTCTTGTCCAAATGTTTATTTATTATAATTTGGTTATTTGTTCGATTTAGTGTTTGTTAAATGTTACTTAAGTAATGTAAATCTGCAAATAAGAATGTATTTTAAAACATTTTATTATTTCAATTTATATAAGTTGCGATTTTTTTAAACAAATAATTCTATTTAGTTTACTCTGTATGCAGCATTTAAAATTGCTTTCTCGTCATGACTGCAAATTCAGCTGCTTCGTTGGAAGGCTCGAGTACTTCCAATGCATCCGAATCGCGACGATTTTGTTCTTCAGTTTGTAAAGTATTAGATAAAGAATTTGTAACCCTGCTCGAAGAACGCTTGACGAAATTTAACTTTTTGAGATAAATGCATTTAAAGTTTGATAACACTATATGTAATAAATAAGTAAAGTGTTTTATTAATTTTTCTTTATAATGTATAGCAATCAATTCTAAAGATACAGATTTGTAACCAATTTTAGTAACCAAGGTTTAGAAGGCCCAAAGCGGCAAAAATCTCAAAATCGAAGAATTTCGTCATAAGGGTTCTTTCTTCGGATACATTTTCTGCATACAGTTTTAGAGAGAACTTACAAATTATTAAGAAAGGCAAGACCAAAACCAGAACTTTCGAACTTAACAACAGAGATTAAAATCTGCACCAGGTATTTTATTGCTAAAAAAGACCGGAAAATCGAGTTACTTTATAAATAAATTTTTTTTAAAATAAATAATAATAGTCAACAAATTCCTCAAGGATAAAGTGTAAAAGTTCTTCTTTTAAAAACTTTTAAGCTTAATATTTATAACATTTTTTTATTGTACCTAGGTATATTACAATTAAAATCGTAGTTGCTCCCTAGCCTAAATTCTCACCGCACGTCACTAATCTATAGACATCCTTTTTTTACCATTAGCAGCGCTAAAAAACAAACGGAAACTTTATTCAATTTATAATATTGATGGATAATACAGATCTACTGTAAAGTAGATAATACAGACTAATTAAGTGTACTTTTTTCTTGAATTTTCCCCAATTCAGATTTTGAAAAACCAAAAAACTTTTTTAAACACTTATATTAATTCCATGGTGTTTTTCTTAGTACAGAAATATCGAAAGTGTCAAATATTCTGAGTACTATTTATTGTATTTGAATTTATCCTTTTCACAGAATCTCGCTTTAGAGAAACTAATACCTACTTTGTAATATACCGCTAATATTACCTGCAATTTGATATAAGTTGATTGCAGTTGATTCGAGCTGAATAAGCTGCACAGCTGTCATTACTAATGCAGTGAAAGGCATACTGTCACGTGGGGTTTTTGTGACTGGAGGACGTAGTCAGAGGTAGAGTTAGAAAAGAAACACAGGTCATAAAAACAACTATATACTAACAATAAAACAATAGAATACAAGGGGTTACACACATAGGTTATACAGTGCGAGGACGTACATGTCCTCCTAAAACTAACATAATCCTGAGGGTGATCAGAACCACCCTATACTAGCACTAGGTCTACAACTAAGCACTAGGAAATCAGGTAATCGGCACCCCAGGGTGCTTGATTCTAGATATTCCTAAATTATTACAACTAAGCGAGAGAGAGAGCCTTAGCACAACCCCCTCATAACTAAGCAAAGGGAAGACAGGTAATCACTACCCCAGGGTAGCAGATTCTAGTCAACCCCTTAGTAAATAAATTAAAAGGTACTCACCAGCTTGCTTGGAGATGTTGTCGTGCTGGAGTCATTTCCACTGACTGAATTGTAAGCTCAAAGCAAGCTGGTTATATACCGTATCCACATGAATATTGCGGAAGCTTTATTGTATAGTTGAATAAATTGCAGATAATGAGGTGAATATATAAATGCATAATAAGATGCAAATATAAATGCATACTGTATAAATTAATATATTGTTTCTAATGGGATGCAGACTGTATAAATTACTTCCAATGAGAAGCATGCGCGTGCATGTATGTGGGTAGTAGTTGCAGTAACCTTGATAATATTTGTACTAAAATAATACAAGTTGAGAAGTTATAAAAGGATTCCATTTGAAATAATTTCGTTTGTGACAATACTATTTTATAGTGATTATGGAACGATTACTGTATTAATTTTTCTTGATTTTAGTAAAGCATATGTTAGTATTAGAGACGCAAATCTCTTAACTATGCTTAGTAATATTGAATCCGCTTCTGCAGTTAGAGATTCTTTAGAAATACCTGATAGGAGTCGAAGTGTCCGTAGATCCACAGGCCAGAGTAACTGGAGAACTATTTCAAAGATAGTTCCCGATGGATCTGTTCTGGGCCCACTACTATATTCTCAGTTTATACTTACACTGAAAAAAGTGTATATAATTTTACAAGTGGTTTACAATCAGGTACATGAACTTTTACACCTATTTTATTGCATAATTATTTTTTCTACAGTTGAATATATTTATAAATACATAACCAATGTATTTTAACATGGTATTTTTATTCTTACATAGCTAAATGTAAAGTTACAATTCCGCATTTGTTAGTTGTTCTATAAAATCGCACATATTTCGTAAATTTGCAAACGATTTTACTGATTTTCTATGAATTTTGTAAAATTACATGGTCAATTTAAATTTACAAGCTTATTGTAGAACTTGACCAACCATCTTCGTTACCATCACCGAACCCCGCTACCATCGATACAACGCTTGCATTTTACAGGTGTTCCATTGAAACCGTTTTTTAAAATCTGTCTCTGCATTATTAGACGTTAATAATAGTAGGTATATTTAGTTAATTAATACAGCTGCTTCTAGGCGAGTATACACAATTGGTAAAGAGTAAGTACATTAATTTTTTTATTAAATTTGGAATATCCAAAAAATTTTTTTTGTTGTAATTCTAGAACTAAATCGAAAAATTCAAAATCAAAACAACGTTCGAGTACGTTAATAAAACAACTTAATAAAAATAAATATTTTTAAATTAAAACTGTAAGTTTGCAAGACAAACGTCAATTTACTCTGATTTTTTCTTTACATTTAAGATTATAATAGAAGGTAAAACATAATATAATACTGGGACTTGCCTGTAATACTTAATATTGATTGCTTTTAGTATTTTAAGTCACCTAGACTTATATTTAAGTTGTTAAAAATAAATGTTTTTTATTCTTAATATGTTTTTTTGTTATTAACAATAATATTAAAAATAATTTAATTCTCAAGTACTGATATAAAATATAAGTTTGAATGTTACATGGTATAGATATAAAATTACATTTATTTTATAAATTTACCACATAAATAACTTAAAAATTCTAAAAGTTAAATCTTGCTATATTACATGGATGGTTTGTATTAATACAAACTTATAGTAAAAAATTCATTTACAAAAGCCTTGTAAGATTACTTGAACAAATTAAATTTACGTGCAATGTGTAAAATTCCAAGCATTATCACAGGTCATCCAAGCATTTATTTGTAAATTTACATAAAATCTTTTTTTAGTGTACCTTTTTTCTAACAGCGACCACGTGTAAAATGTTCATGCACGTGAGTGACATACAACTCTATCATTCTTTCTAGATACAATATGCAAAGACTGCTATGTCAGACATAGAGAAAGATTTAGCTAACATATGCAATGTTTCTAACAAAAATGCTTTAATCATCAATAAAAAAATTAGTGTTTTTCTGTACAGAAGTTGCTCAGGGATCTATCCTGGGTCCATTACTATTCTCAATTTATATCTTTCTTCTTTCTAGAACTGCCGATGACACAAAGAAAACTGTCCTGGGGAAGATTGGATCTTAAATTTAATCGGAATATCTGAAGTTTGGAAAAGGGATAGAAACTTACAATTTCAAAAAATAGGAGAGTACATGGAGAAATTATGGATTAGACATCTTGGAAAACAGCGAATAAATTAGGTTCAGACGATAAATCATAATTAGTTTTAAATTGTGATAAAAATTTCATTAGTAAACATCCACCTAAAACCGAAACTTTTCTCCAAGTAGTATGTACGAGAAAAATATCTTCATGTGGCTTGGACAATAATGCGCTTTCAATGCAGTTTAATACTTTTTCACATAATTTGGTACTATTAACAATTATTATCAAATAAAAGAATGCAAGAGAATCGATAATCCCAGACAGCGCAGACCAAAGTGATAAAATGATTCTAACAGATTTAAAACTGGCGGGTAACTGCTTAAATTTTCTGAAACTGATGTGTAGAAAATGTAATTTATAGCTGATAGGCATGATATTTTCAAAAGTACTGCGTGTAAGATACTGATAATTTAGCATTAATGATGCGACCAAAAGTTTTGCTCTAATTCAAATTGTAAAAAGAAGCCGGATTGAGGGTGTAATGAAAATTAAAATGACGTGGAAATGTCTTTGGTCGCCACTGAGTTCCAAAGTATGTAATTATAAATGTTGTTAAAATCAAACCTTAATTGCAATCTACGAAATTAGTTGTTAATATAATCTCTCTGGTACTCAAAATTGATAGACAAAAGTATATATACACTATTTCATTATAATTATAATATAAGAACCACCCTCGTATATAATAAACTTGAATGTTAATCGGCACGCAATGAATAATAAATATTATTGATAATAATTAATTAAATTAATTACTGTAAATCTGTTCTAATAATTATTTTTTATTGTTAATTTTATTAAATATGAATTTAAACAAAGAAGTTTTGATTATAGTATTTGGTACTTTTATTTATGTTTCGTAAGTCTGCCTTAAGAAGTAATAGGTAATTAAATTCGCCAAGAACTTGTATGAGATATTCATATCGATATAATACAATGAGGGTTTAGAAAATCTTGTTTGATCGTTACTCAGTTCACAGTTTGAGGTTACGGTTTATAAAAGTTTTAGAAGTCTACTTAGAAATAATAAATCAGTTATGATCGAAGAAAATAGTGTATGCAACTCACACGTAATGGAAATTAATACACTCGAATGAATTACAACAATCGTTGCGCTCGTATTGTAATATTCGTCATACGCGCGTATTAATAACTATCATTATGTGCTTGTTGCATCATATACTAGAAAAATATATCAACAAAAATCTAAAAATAGTATTTTGAAAGGTAAAAGCTAAACAAAAACAATTTGAAAACTCGTTAAAATAATTTTCCTTTATGGAACAAATCGTTTTAAACAAATTAGTGTTCACATGTCCTTTCAAAAAGTGAAGCTTGTAAAAAACAAACAGAAAAATTCAAATTATTTCTTAACGGAATCACTTCTTCAATATCTTGATCCTCAAAGCATTCTGTTAACATAACAGAGATCAGTAATTAGTTATGTAAATTTGAATTTGTAGCTAAGCCCAATCGGAAATGATAAATCAATCGGTTTTGCCTCTATAACATTAAATATGGTAGATACTACACGATAGGAAATGAGTTTGGTGTTGTTTGACAATTGATGATGATTTTCGATCATGTATGTAGTATTTGAAACTAAAATTTTTAATTGGCTAGAAGTCATAATCTTCTTATTTGGTTATTCTTTATCTTAGAAAAAACAAAATCTAGCCTTACTGGGTGTCATTTAAAATTGGAATGATTATTTCATTCTACTTCGTTTTTGACCAATCGCAAGGCTTTATTTTTTGGATTACAGCGATAATTCGATAATTTTTTATTGTCCTTTTCGACTGTTTTTATCTTCGTGACAACGCTGAAAACTAGTGTCACATGTGTCCCATTTTTTACTTTCATGTCAAATACTAATCTTTATGTTAATAAGTAGATGCTTAAATAAACAACTGTATCATGAAATAATCTTACCGAATTACATGCTCGTGCTTCTGAAATTATCTGTTGTAATACTCAAGTTGATTAAAACGCAACACTCGTGTCATTTTTTGACAAATTTCCCTCCGTTGCACGTCGGGAAATTAAAACGTCAAAAAATGACACTCGTGGTTGCTAATCAACGTTCGTATTACAAATCGATAATTTCGAAGCACTCGTGTAATTACAAGTGATAATTATCAAGCCCAACCAACTGGGTGCTGAATGGGTAGTTAATTGCACAATTTCGTGTAGTCGAATGTATAGGGATAAAATTACGGTAGGTTACGGTACGGTTAGGTATACATGCGACTACACGAAATTGTGCGCTTAACTACCCATTCAGCAACCATGTGGTTGGTCTTGATAATTATGAATGATCTATAAAAACGTTACGCTGTCATTTTGAATAGAACAGAGGTGGATTATTTCAAAATGATGTTTTCAAAAACGTAAAAACTAAATTATTAATATTGATAACTAAGGATGATAACACGATTAAAGATAGGAAACAAAACATTATATACCATGTTATTATGAAATAATTAAAACAAATCAATGGAAAGTCCACAAAAAATATCTCAATGCTCGAGAAGAGAATGCTATAATGTGAATATACCGGTTGCTTTTCGATATAAGTATTACAATAATTATACTCTTGTTTAAATATAAGTATGTCAAACAGTTTAGAAAATAATTTGGGATTATTACCTTTTAAATTAGGTAGTGGCAGAATTAAAGATTCTGCTGGGCCGTATTTACATGCCATGATTAAAGGTGTCTCTAACTAAAGTTCTGATTAAAATAAATAGCTTAATAGTATTAATACCAGAAACTCCATATACTTTACCATATGCAAAAGTATCTTCGCAGATACTAAACGCTGGTTTTTCAATTATTAACCTGCATTTAATAAGAAATGTAACGTGTTCAAATTCCCAATTTGATAATAATAGTCCAGTCAAACTAAACATTTGAAATGGAAAATGGAAGTACATGGGATTTTTTTATTTCCAGCATGCAGGGCAGGTCTAGAAAAGCTTAAGTTGAAGTTTTCGACCTCAAATTCATATGAGCTTTTTCCGCCATTTTGAAAAGAAGGGATGAAGTGTTATTTTGAAATTATCTCTGTAACCGTAGGTCCGACAAAAACTTTATATAAAGCATCTCTGTCGACAATATGATTGTCTACAACTTTTATTTCAAACTTTTTCGTGTAATATAAAAAATGAAAAAGTTGTGAGGGAAAAACATTGGAAAAAGAAGGGATGAAGTGTTATTTTGAAATTATCTCTGTAACCGTAAGTCCGACAAAAAATCTGTAAAAAGCATTTTTGTCGGCAATACGATTGTCTACAACTTTTATTTGAAACTCTTTCGCGTAATATAAAAAATGGAAAAGTTGCGAGGGAAACAAAAATAAAAATTGTGGTGGCCGATTTACCTTTCGCCGGTTTCCTGGAGAACACATTACATTTATTGTCTGCGAGTCCAGTGAGCAAAACCAACAGGTCAATGTCTTCTTAAACACGAGGAATTCCATTCAACGCTTCAATTATTTAAAGCGAATATTGTCGACACCCAAGTTCTACTTGCCACTGGAGAGCGTTTTTTATGGCCTTATACGGGGCCGATAAGAATGAGAAATCTTTAAACTCACTGAGGTACAAAAAATTCTGCACGAGTGCGGCAAACAAGAAATTTAATTTGTCAGCAATACCACCCACCGAAAGCTCTGCGCGACAGCATATTTTCCGAACTTACCATCAGATTCAATCGTGGTTAGGATTTGAAAAGGATCCAGAGGAATGGGGTTGGCGAAGAACTCATCCAGGTCTTGAACCTATCACAAGCGCCGCCGAACCCGTGCCAGGGAACCTTTTACAACTCATCTCCTGCAAATGCAAAGGGAAATCTTAAGTAGCTTGCGGGTGCAGAAACCACTATTTGTCTACATTGCAGTGGGCAGATCTGCGAAAACGTCACTAAATATGACCAAGCTGTCGATGAAGACTCGATGAAGAATTATCAATTACATGTACTATAAATGTAAGTATTAAATAAGATAATGTAAATTAGGCAAACTATGAGACGATAATTGTTCCCCTGCACAAAGGTTTACCATGCACAATATGTGATAGTACGCGATGCGTACCAAGCAGTTCACGTACACTAACCTCCCTTCAAGCGTTGAATTGACCTATACCAATAAACGCAATTAAAAAAAGTCATTAGGAAAAATTGTTCATCATGAAATTTTCACTTGTAATTACACGAGTGCTTCGAAATTATCGATTTGTAATACGAACGTTGATTAGCAACCACGAGTGTCATTTTTTGACGGTTTAATTTGTCAAAAAATGACACGAGTGTTGCGTTTTAATCAACTTGAGTATTACAACAGATAATTTCAGAAGCACGAGCATGTAATTCGGTAAGATTATTTCATGATACAGTTGTTTACTTAAGCATCTACTTATTAACATAAAGATTAGTATTTGACATGAAAGTAAAAAATGGGACACATGTGACACTAGTTTTCAGCGTTGTCACGAAGATAAAAACAGTCGAAAAGGACAATAAAAAATTATCGAATTATCGCTGTAATCCAAAAAATAAAGCCTTGCGATTGGTCAAAAACGAAGTAGAATGAAATAATCTACAAAAAAACAAATGAATAATCTTTTTGCTCCACTAATAATGAAATAGTTATACCATCTACAAAATTAAGCAACAATTTCCACACCTTCAATTTTCAACGTTTTTCCCTCACAACCTTTTCATTTTTTATATTACGCGAAAAAGTTTCAAATAAAAGTTGTAGCCAATCGTAGTGTCGACAAAAATGCTTGATGCAGAGATAATTCCAAAACAACATTTCATCCCTGCTTTTTCCAATGTTCTTCCCTCATACCTTTTTCATTTTTTATATTACGCGAAAAAGTTTGAAATAAAAGTTGTAGATAATCGTATTACCGAAAAAATGCTTTGTACAAATTTTTTGTCGGACCTACGGTTAGAGAGATAATTTCAAAACAACACTTCATCCCTTCTTTTCAAAATGGCGGAAAAAGCTCATTGAATTTGAGGTCGAAAACTTCAAGTCAAGCTTTTCTACACCCCCCCTGCATGCTGGAAGAAGAAATCTTATGTACTTTCATTTTCCAAGTTAAGCCCATTTTTACACAGTACAGTTTGACTGGACTATAATGCAACTTTATATGCATTATATGCTATAAAGGAATCTTAGTACGGTCCCGTGTAGTTCTTCATACTTCAGTTGGATTAAAAATTCAGACGATATTTCGAATTAAGAGGGTGTTTTCTTTAATATCAAAGGTCATCCTAAAATGTTTTTACACCAGGTGAAATTACTTCTAGAATAAAATACAGATAAAAATTGTTTATAAAAATATTCTGAAATAATATCGTCTTTTTAACAAAGGAACTTAATGCCAGAAATGACATTGTTACGGTGCAATTTTGATTTAAGAAGTTACGTATCCGATGAACATTAAATAGTCGTTTAGAGTTGATATCCGATGTACCGCATTGTAGTTTGATAGTTGGTCGTGCGCATTGGGGATTGTCATTTGTCATCCGAAAGAAAACTTTCTCTTCCGTTTTGATTTTTTAACGAATTGAACGTGCTGAAGAGTTTAGGCTATTGGGTTTGAATTGAATTAGTTCGATTCTTTTTTAAGCCGTATCTACGGATGGATTTAACTTTTTTCAGTTTAATAAAAAATTAGCTAAATATAGTTGATAGAGACGCAAATTCTACCCTTCCAGGATTCGTATTGTGCATACGTTATAAAAGTTATTCTTTGATCCCGTCCGATAACTCAGGTAAGCATTTCATGTCTGATTATCTTATCTGAATATGTGGTTTTGTCAATTTTGATACTAAATCTCTTTGTTCTTCGTAGGGATTTTTTAAATTTTTTAATGTAATTTAAATTATAATTTAGTTTATTTATTCCGCTAGGAGCCAGTAACTTCTTTTGAGGGTTATTTTTGTATTCGGGTAATATGAATTTACTTTTTTTAATTATTCTTATTTGAATCAAATGTTGTGAGTGATGGGATGCAACATTGTATGAGAGAAAACATTTGTGGTAAATAAGGTATGAACCGTATCTGTCATTTCCTTTAATTTGAATTATCTCAAATTAAGTTTAAGGGTTTTATTTTATTTTTACATGTAATTAGTTGATACATTGATTTTTGATACTAATATAACTTATGATAATTCATGTGTTTTAAAGTTACATTTTGGTAAAAGATATGTTATATTGTTTTTGATGAATTAATAAATTTAATTGTGATTTTTGAGTAGTCCTGTATCAGTTATGGATCGTTGTTACCTATTCTTGTCCGAACAAATTCTAGGTATTAGACGTGCAGGTGGATGCTTTTGGAGTTCTTGGTTGAGATAGAAGCATTTAAAATTATTTCTGGTAGTCTTTAGCAGGTATTAACCAAGTGGCGCCCCAAGTATATATATTTATATAGGTAGGTGGTTGGTATTTATTTGATTTATGTCCACCCACTTCCCCTCTCCGACAGTTAGTGAGCTAGTTACGCCAGATATTGATTACACCATCACCTTTATCGCTGTACGGGTAAAAGCGGTAACAACATTTAGTTTAAATTTACAGAATCTGGACGTGCCTATTTTCAATTTATATGAACACATTTTGCTGCACGCAGGCAAATAAATACGGCTTGAGGCCACCTACAAAATATCAAGTTACACCCTGAGAAGCAGATTTTAAGTCCGGTAAATTTTCCTCGAATATTTAGAAGGTTCCAGAAGGTTTTTAAATGTTTATTATTATTGGCTTAATAAGTGTGGGCTTTTTTTGGATTAGTTGGTTTAAACCCCCTAACCTAAAAAATAGCATCGGCACGAAAAATCCGTACCCTCAAGGAGTTAGCTACAGGCATTTGAATACAGTACAGGGTTAGTTAACCTAGGGCAATTGAATATAGTATGGGCGTCAGTCAGACGCAATACAGTTGAATACAGTACCGTCGTTTGTTAACGTTAATTTACTATATATCTACAAGTTGTGAGGTGCGTTGTACCTAGTGTTAAGTGAAACAAGGGCATTATTGTGCAAGTGTTTGTTTTGAAAGTTTGAAGAATTGTAACATTCGATCAATCAAGGACTAATGATAATTTGTTTGATTAGAGTAAGTTTTAGAAAAAAAAATATCTGTGCCATTTTCTTTAATGATGATTTCTTGTAAACTTATGTACATTGTGTTCTTTTAATGAGAATTTTATTAGGGTATTACTATCAAAACTATTACCATCAAAACCATTATTATTGTCATTGGAAACAAGCAGATACTTTATTTACAAATAAATGAACTTTTGCATTCAACCCTACTGTGATAATATTGGACCGTTCACTTGTGAAAGTCTTTAAAATATTTTAATCAGCTTAATACTAACGTAATTAAACATGACTATAAATTGAATTTAATCAATAAAGCCAGCATTATTTTCTTTTTGCAAATATTGAGTTTTAAGAACTTGCAAGCAGATGGCTCCCATATATTTTTTTGTCTACACAAAACCTTATTCTTCTTTATCATTAATCAGCTATGAAAATCAGTACCTGCATCCTGAGCTATAATTTGTCATTAAGATGCCTTCAGCCGGGGAATTATAAAATAATGTAAGTATCGTATTTATGAGTTTTGCATTAAGTATTTCGTATTTGAACATTTTGTTATAGTATTTTTAGTGTGAGTAAAATCGTATGTTACAATTGGCGCCCAAACGCGGGGCTTTATTTTGATGAAAGTTTAAATGTTACAAATGACAGTTCATAGTGGGGCTTCATTTTTTAGATGTTACAGAAAATCTTCGCACTGTTTTTGTTAAACGGTGGTTTATTACTGTTATGCCAGCATATGCACTAATGGTACATGCCATGGTACGATGGTAAGTTATTACCATGTTGATTTAAATTATTTGACGTTCATTGTTATAATCAACACAGTTAAAGGCCGGAATTGATTTATGAACTTTGTTATACCTATATAGACGAGTTCAGAAATGTTTTCACATAACAAAATAGATAACATCACAAGGGATACAGAGATGGATTACTATTTATTCATTTGGCATCAATACGTGATTGAAAGTAACATTATATAATATCTATGGACAACTGATATTCACTTGAAGTTAAATCTGAAAAAAATTATAAATTAGTATTAATTAGAATAGAATTATATAAAATAGGTTTTGATTCTTAACTTAGCCTGAGAATGGGTTACCAAGAAAAAACTATACCTTTATTGCAATAATCAATGGTCAAATGAGCAAAGATAGGCTATAAAGATAGATAGATAAAGATAGGCAATTGAATGAGAGATTAATTTTCCCATTGGTTTCTATGTTCTAAGGATATTCTAAAAGTTAAAAAAGAAGTAGAAAATAAAGTCTAATAAAAAAGTATTGACAGGCAGGTAATAAACATTCCGTAGTTTTTCCCAAAAGTTATTTCAGCTTCAACGGATTTCAACACCAGAGGTTTTGTCTCGGTGGGTCATCCTGGAAAGGTGAAGAACTCTGTCCCGGCCACGTACATCAACTAGAACCTGAAATAAGAATATGGAGCAGTCCAGTTACTCTAGTTAGATTGGTGTTAATGAAAGAAAAGGTTTGATATATTTTAACCTTTCCCCTCATGTCTCATTCAATTTAAATACTGATTTTGTTACATTTTATTTGGCAGTACAATTAGACAACTTTTAAAACTTTTAAATATTTTTAACTTAAGAGATGTACGTTCTACAGATAGCTTTGTTTGTTATGTTCTGTTAAATTTTCCTTTCGCTTTTTAGCTTTTATAAGTAGATTAATAAAATAATACTCTCATAAAAGCATGTACTTTATGAGAGGTTATGATTTCTTAGTAACTTTGAGAATTTGCAATCGGACAGAAATGTAATATTTCTAAAGAAAGATTAATAATACCCAAACTGAATATTTTATAGTAGTTTCCCGTTAAAAATAGAAATAATGGCTAGAAATACAACCGCGAGCGGCCTTATGAAGACATTCACGTTTGTCTTAGATCCAGGAGGCCGCGTGCGGTAGGATAAATTGTTATACTGGAAGGTTTGAAGGTTATGTTACAACTAAAGCATGCATCTTATTGGTTGCATGCAAAATCATCTACCGCGCATCGACGTCATTTTATCGAATTTTGTTACTGTACAGGTACCATCTATATTTGTTGGCGCGTCTCAATAGCTTTATGTAATTCTAATAGGTGGAAAAAGATTAGAATTGGTTACCATAGTAATTCAATATGTTAACTTAATAGTGAGATGTGAATACGGCCTACTAATATTATACATACAGTGCGAACGCCATCTATAGAATATTCTAAATAAAAGGGTATCTGTTCATTTGTGGCCGAAATCTGTGGACAGGTAAATCTTTATTTCTGACGGTTCATCTCCTTTACATTAAATTCTTTTACCTCCACCCCCCTTTTCTACAATAACATGTTTTGATACTTAATTGTAATTTGACAAAATTTTTATCATTTAAAGTTTACAAAACTGCGAATAAGAAATAAAATAACGGTTACCTTTTAATCTCAAAAACAAAATTGCTTCGAATTTAACACCTGCCACGGGAAGTAGTTAATTCTGCATTTCTTTAGTTTTGTCAATTAATTCTGTTAGTAGAAAATGGTTTGCAATTTAACAGAAAAGCAAAGAATTAAAATTTTAATTATGAGGGGATGTCAGGATAAACAATGTACACAGCAAGAAGTATGCAATTTATTTAATATGAAGTAACCTGATCAAAATCCTATTGCGCAGTCCACCGTAAGTAAAATTGAAAAAGTTTTCCGAAAACGGGCATGTGAGAGACGATTTCCTATACTACGTAGATATTCCAGCCGAAGTGCAATTAAATATTTTATTAGAAGTGCAAGAAAATACTCACAGCACCACAAGAACACTAGCTACTCAGTCGGTCTTCTGTTGTCAAGTACTTGAACAAACACAAGTAGCATCCGTACAAGGTGATTTTACTTGCAGAAATTTTGATCGAAGCCAAGAGTTTTGCGAAAACATGATAGAAAGATGCAATGCCAATCATGCTTCTGCCGGTTTCATTATTTTCACTGACAAAGGCTCCATTTGTTAGAATGAAGCTGTTAACAAAACAGAACTTCCGTTACTGGGCTTTCCAAAACCCACACTGCATGATGGAGATCCACACCTAATATCCCGAAAAATTAAATGTTTGGGGCGGTGTTGGTCAAAATAAAATTTTAGGCCCTTAATTTATAGAAAGAACTTCAACTGCAGAAAGATAGTTGGGGCTGCTAAGGAACCAGCTTGTTCCAACCTTAGTTAGTCGTGTTATATCCCAATCTTGAGGAACCCGACTTTTATAATAATACTTTATGGTAGCAGCAAGATGGAGTACCTCTTCATTATAGTGTTGCTGTTCGAGAATATTTAAATACAGTGTTTCAAGATCGGTGGATTGGGAAGCGTGGGGCAATTGAGTGGTCAGCACGATCACTTAATCTTACATCCCTAGATCTTCTCCTGTTGGGTTAGCTGAATGATTTTTACGGATGTTTCGCCACCGTCGTTTTACCCCCTAACCGTTTCGCCCCCGAAGTGTTACCTCTAGCTTTGGCCAGCTTCAGCTGTTTCCAGTTGCACCACGAGGAGGTAGCTAGAAGGATTCTCCTTGTGTTTTTGATATTTATTGAAGGTTTTTAATTTTAATTTTTTTTTGATAGATCTTAAGAAAAAGAAATTTAAGCATCTATATCCCGACGTGCAACCGGAATAAATTCAAAATTCAAAGTTGTACGCAATCCCACGCAAGTAATCAATAACTTGACGATTTTCAAAATCTTCAACGATTCTTTATTCTTCAGGAATAAATGCCAAAGCGGGAATCATTCTGATCCAACGAGCGGAATCGTGATCATTTTCTAATCGAGCATTGAGACCTTCAGTTTGAACTTTTCTCCAGAAGGTTTGCGATAAATGAAAAAAACATCCCGTCTTTAAAATACCTGGAAATTCCAATTCAAATACTTGGATGGCAGCGAGTTCAAAATCCGTCATAAGTAGAGTTGGCTGCAGTCCAGGTTGTTATATGTATCTACTAAAAAACTCTAAAATTAAAACACAAACACCAAGAAACAAAAAATAATAAAAATTAAAAAAACAAATAATAAAAAAAAGGTTGCAGAAATCCTACTAGCTAACTCCTAGTGGTGCAACTGGAAACAGCTGAAGCTGGCTAAAGTTAGAGGTAAAAATTTGGGAGCGAAATGGTTCAGTGGCGAAACGGTTAGGGGGCGATACGGCTGGAGACGAAACGGCAGGGGTGAAACCGTACCCCAGTTGAATAGTAATAAATATTTGCTCTGCTATACTTTAAGTTACAAGATCTAAAGATCTGCTTATCTTTACGTGTTTTGTTTGTTTAGCTAACACTTTTTGAGTTTCAAGGTGCTTAAATTAATAATTTAACTATTAGATAATTTCGTTAAATAATTTACTTATTAAACCTTACTCATCGCAAGCAGCGACGTTTAGCAAATATTATGACCGAGTTATAATCTCAGCAGGTTTGTATTCCTACTTTGTTGAATTCCATTTGATTAGATCCACTTGTTTGATTGACTATAAATGTTGCAGATCCAGTGGCGCTCAACAAACATTCTAAACCGTTCTAATCTTTGCTGTCTTATAATATCTGCCTCTTGCTGGATTTAAATTTAAATTAAAGCCAATTGCTCTGTGTTTTTGCAACGCTGATCGTGGGTGGAACTGTTCGAAAAAGTACAAACTGGAACTTTGGATTGAATTATTCGTTTAAGTTACAACTGCTAATAATAAACGTAACAAAATAAACAAGCGCCAGCTTTTTATTCATATGTACATTTACTATACAAGCTTTTATACAGGTTTTACAAGTCATTCTAAAAATACATGAAGCATACGGATACTACGCAACGGTTATTTACCGTGTGAAGCCGGTTTTAAGTATACCAGTGATTTATTGAAGTTATTTAATTAAAGAGGAAGTTCTTTTTTAAACTTTCATTTTTAAACTCACTACTTCTTTAACAATGTCTACTATTATTACCCCATTAACTAATAATTCCTGCATACAGTATGGATGTGTATAACCATATGCATCTTGCATAAAGATTACCATAATCTGTCAATTATTAAATTGACCAAGACATAAAGAGAAATTTATTTAATTTATTAATAAGCTTTTCTAAGGTATACGTACTACTTTGCTTTTTTTCCATTAAATTATTTTGAGTAACTACTTAAAAAGTCTATTTAGGTTAAATATTTGTCAGATTACAATATCTTAACTTTGTGGTGTTAAAAAACAGTAACAGCAACAATATGCCGAATATGTAATGATTTCTATAGCCGTAATCGTGAACGAACAAAAAAAAAGGTGTAATACTTTGGGTTTTAAACGATCCAATATACGCAAGCTTATGTTTTTTACAAACGAAAGTGATTGTATCAAGATCAGGTAGTATAAAAGAATGCAGACACTATGATGTAGTCAGTTCGATTCGGTTAACCACCAAAAAATGATCGCCAAAGTAAGTTGATTACTTACAATTATTGTGATTAGTGCTTTTATGAAAAAACTTTTTTAGGTAATTGCTTTAGCCGCTTTAGCTACTATTTGTGTAGCACAACACGGAGGCCATGGAGGTGCATCGTATGTATCATTAAACTTGGGCCATGGCTATTCAGGTGGTTCTGGCGGTTTAGGAGGTGGATTAGGAGGCGGTTTAGGTGGACATGGCATCGGTTTAGCTGTTCAAGCCGCCCCAGTAGCTGCTTCCCTTGGACATGGACATGAACACGTAGTCGATTACTACGTAAGTAAAAAAAAGCTACAATTACACCTAAAATATTTTGAAACTCTAACTACATGTATATTAATTGGTTAGGCTCACCCCAAATACCAATTCGATTATGGAGTTGCTGATGCCCACACTGGTGATCATCACAGCCAAAAGGAAGTACGCGATGGAGATGTTGTCCATGGTGAATACTCTCTTCACGAACCCGACGGCACTGTTCGTATTGTAAAATACACAGCTGACCACAAGAATGGTTTCAACGCTCAAGTTATCAGACAAGGTCATGCTGTTCATCCTGAAACCACGCATAAGAGTCATTTTGTAGTACCTGTTCAACATGGACACGGAGGTTATTAAATACAAACAGGGTGTTTTCATGATCTTTTCATTAATTTATATCATCACACATCATGAAGCTACGTCATCATTTAATGTATAATAATTTTGTTAAATTGTTTTTAAACCATTTAATTCGTTGCTCAATTCTTTTTCTTTTGTAATTTATTTTCCTCTTCTTCTTCGTCTTCTTCTTCCTCTTCTTCTATGCTTAGATTGTAGGCAAATGGTTTAACAATGATTTAAATGTTTGTTGATCTGCTTATTTATTTAGTAGTAAGCAATATTGTGAAAGATTATTTTTGTAAAATAAATTTATTGTTATTGCATATTATTCAGAATGTTTCTTTTTATTATAATAAGACTTACAAATTTCGTTAAATGGAAAATTGTATGGAAACGATTAGTAAATCATACTTTTGATCGACTGGTTGGATAGTTAATCATGCTATGAAATTTTTTTTATGAAATGTGTAGGTTATTGCCAAGTTTGAACACACAACTAGAATTTAGAAGAATTTAGGAAGAGTCTAATTATCGTAATTTATTATTTACGATCTAATTATAATGAAGTTCTTTTTGTTACTTATTCTAAATTTTTCTTTATTAATTAAAATCGTCGCGTAGAAAATAAACTAGCGGTGCGATGTGTACCTACTCGCGAAATCACGTAGCAGTCAACGCTAGTGTAAAAATGAAGTAGAGGTAACTATACTGCGTTTACCCAATAGATATAGTAATGAAAAACCAGAGACATTCAGATGCAACTTGAAACTTGAATATCCATTGGTTGAAATAAATGGGGCGGTACTCGATAGAAGTCTCATTTACACATACAAACACAAACGGCAAACGCCAGCTTGTTACGCATGCGTTTACGTCAGTTGTTTTGAAAGTTCCGTCAGTTTTTCCAACTGTGTTACATATTAGGTACATTACAAGTCTTTATTAAGACTCGCACCATTCAATACATGAACGGTTGTCAATAAGTAAGTTAGAATTATATGAAAAGTTAATAATAATAATGAGTTGGTTAATTTGTAGAATTTTCCTTACCGCAAAATTATTAAAAATGGATGATGAAAACGTCAACAATATTCAGTTGTCACCACAAAAAAAACGCTAAAAAGCACTTTTCTGTAGAGGTGAAACAAATAATTATGAACGCTTTTAAAGTGTGTGAAGAGCAGCATCCTCAATGGAAAAACACGAAAAAGTGGAAAATGTTGCTAGATTGATAGGTCATGTTTTAATTTACCTTCCAATCCCACTGCTTATTTACTATAATTTTATGAATTGGTGTGGCCAGTGTTTACGACATACTTCGTGAGCACAAGCAACATCCTAATTATTTTGATGCTCCTAAGGCGTGTCATAGACCAAGAGCTATTTTGGACAATGTTTCCGAAGAAGACAAAAATGGCAAAAAAAGTGTGGGCTGACATGTCCATAACAAATCCACGAAGTGCATTTTTAAGAGGGTTATCGACTGGCTTGAGAAATCCATCGGGGAAAGGAAAGCGGCTCATCACCCTTCATATAGGATCTGATGACGGTTTTGTAGATAATGGATTACTGTTATTGAAATCCAAGAAAACAAATGACTACTATGAAGAAATGAACGCAGATACATTTGAACAATGGTTTAAAAATATTTTGCCCAGTCTTGAAGAAGGTTGCGTTATCGTCTTGGATAACGCAAGTTATCACACAAGAAAAATTGAAAAAATTCCGTCTAGCAACACAAAGAAAGCTGACATACATAACTGGCTGCAGAAAAAACTATCACCTACGAAGACAGTATGGTGAGAGCTGAATTGTTATCTTAAGTAAAACAGCATGCACCTAAACACCGTGCTAACGTAATCGACGAATTAACACAGGAAAGCAACAGAACTGTTCTGAGATTGCCACCTTACCATGCGACGTAAATATAGTATGTTTGTATGTAATTTCTTTGTTTTATTGTAAAAAATATTTATTATATATTATAATATGTGTAAACATATAGCACTCGCGAACTTTTCATGGCTTTTTTATTAAATTAATAAAATGCAATTTTTTAAAATGTATGGTTATTATTTATACTAGTATAAATTTCTCTAAGTGACATAATTTATAACGAATTAACAATTCATATACAAAAATGTTCTATTGTAAATTTAACTTTCACATAAAACCAATCAGATCAATCTGTGCTGCCTTGATTTTTTTTAACTATATCTGTTCAGTGTCCGGACTTTAGTACCCTGCTTGCCCTGCTTATTATTATTATTATCCGTTATTAATTTCAAAATTACAAATTTTAAATAAAGATTTAAACATTTAGCAGCATTAATAAATATTTGATTGTTATAAAGAAAGGAAAAAATTACAGTAAATTGGCGGAAAATACTTCTTAAGGGTTGGAAGGGATAGAAAGACAGGATCATATTCAAAATATGTTTTATTTTAATGACAAATAATATCTTTAGGAGATTTATTATTTTACATAAGGTTTTTACATCTACAAGTTACAACTACTGGTCTGCGCGTTAATTTAAAGGTACCGGTGTGGAGTAAAAATCTTTTGTATTATTAAAAACTTACGAAAGCACACGGTTTTTCTGTTTTATATTAATTTACACAAAATGTGTTAATTACACATGAATTGATGTGTGAATTACACATCAATTAAATTTGCAGCGTCTCCAAATCTAGGTACTATATCCAGCGTTCCGCAACCTTTTTTCTCTAGCGACCCAAAAATATCAATAAAATTATAAGGCGACTTATACGACTTATAATGCATATGGCTAGATTCAGATCCGAATCATTACTAAAGTCCCAGACTGTACTTATTGTCCTAGATTTTTTGAAATCAGCTGTGTGTCACCACTGACAATAATTTTTATTATTTTATCTACGATCATACAAAAAGTGACTACTTTTTACACTAATTCTCGTGTAAACAGTTAACGTTTAGTGAGTTAATATTATAAAATATTTATTGCACGCTAGTTTTGATTATATTCTGTGGCCGAAGCTTTTTTAAAAACTTTATTTATTGAATATAACAAAACACATTTATATATTTCGTTTGCAGTCGTAGAATATATTTTATTAGTTTTTAATTAGGAGAAAACTATCTTGTTAACATTAATGATACAAATGTATTAATATTACTTTGTCTGTAATTATTTAATCGAAGTTTAAGACGAGCTTAAATAATTAAATTTGAATTAACACACTTAACAGAACAATTTTAAAATTCACATTTAAATGACATTAAGCAAAATAATTAATTAAAACTCGAATGAGCCTTTATGTTTTACTAGCAGGACAATTTTAAAATCCACACCTAGTTTTATACTCACACAGGATAAACACTTGTTGAATACTTAATGAAGACTTGTGTGTTGGATGATGATTTATAAAGACTGAAGACTTAATATTAAAACAGAGGTATTTATACCTTATCTGCCTACACAGTTTTCATGGTCATGAGAGAATAAATGCTAAAAAAGTTTCTCATAAAGATAACATAGACTTCTCAGACAAATGTAATTTGATATCGTGTGTTCACATTCCTAAACAATTCTCATGAAACATGATCTTATCTATAGTCTGATTATACGTACGTTACTCGCTAATATCAGCAAGAGATGTATGTTAAATTAATGATTTATGAATATTTTATAAACTGGTTGCTAAACAACTTAGCACGTAAAAATCAAAACACGCTGATATACATCACAAGTCACAAATTTTAAAAAATATTAAGTATAATGAATACTCTAGTAAACCGTTATGATCGTAGATAAAACGTTGTAAGATACACGTGTAAAAAGTCCCTTCATTGCACTCATGTCTTTTAAAACACTCGCTCGTACCTCGCTCGTGTCTTAAACCGTTCACTCAATAAAGAATAACTTTTTAAACTTGTATCTTAAATATCTATTTTCTATTTTGCGTCTATAATAAAGCTGTTAAAGCACCCAAAACAGTGCGTTTGAGTGCTTTAATAGCCCAACTTTTTCGAAGTTGGTAGCATTGAAAAATAATTTTTAAAAAAACCAGAAAATTGACAAAGACGTCACTCTAAAAATTTGATTTTTCAAATGTCACATCAGTGTTGTCAACTACCACAAAATTCCCTAAATTTTGAAATTGCAATTTTTTGTATTTATAAAAGGAATAAAAGACGAACAATAAAAAAACTCGTTTCATAAGTCATTATGCCAATAAATCATGCCTTATAAAACTCGTTCTTTAATAACTATAAACTAGCTATGTTTCGAATAGTGGTAGAAAATTATTAATGTCGGATTTACTTGACATGGGGCCCTAGGCTAAATATACAAAGTGGGGCCCCCGTTTTACTGTAAAAATGAAAAGTAACATGAATCTATTTGAAAAATAAGATTAATTAAATTCTTGTTATTAATATAATTCATATTTTGCAAAAATACAAACAGTACATTTACAATAAGTACAGTAAATTTTAAATCAAAATAGATTATTTAATAAATAAGTTCTTTATTAAATATATACAAATATTACCAGAAGTTAAATTCATTAAGACTTAAAAACTACTGCAACTTCAATGCGGGGCCTCTCGAACTTGTGGGCCCTAGGCTGAGGCTTCTTCAGCCTAATGGTAAATCCGGCGCTGAAAATTATTGTGTCAAAAAAATGGTAAAAGTATTCTCAAATGAGGTTAGTAATAATCCATTAATACCATTTAACATGAACACATTTTTAGAGCGAAATTATAGTTGCGAAATTCTTTTGGTCAAATTTAGAGTAATATAATATTATAGTAGTATAATTCGTTTCTACTGTCTACAAATGCTTTAAAAATCAAGGAAATTTTTATTTATAAAATTTTTATTCTTAACAAATGTTTTATTTACTGTGTACACTGCAGTGGCGTGCGGTGAGAATTTAGGCTAGGGAAGCAACCACGATTTTAATTTTAATATATCTATAATAGGTACAGGCGCGGATTCACAAGGGGGGGTGGGGGAAGTTCTCCCCTCCAAAATTTAGAAATAAGTATACATAGAATAGAAACAAATAATGTTTTTTAATTATCATTTATTAAAACAATTATTTTTCCAAAAATCTCTCCCTCAAAATAATTCTCTGGATACGCCCCTGCTAGGTACAATGTACTCAAAAACAGTGTTATAATTTATTATTAAGCTTAAAAAGTTTTTTAAAGAAGAACCTTTACGTTTTAGTAGTACATATTATTTTGCTCTATAATGATTAATTGGATTGGTAATTTTTTGGCACATCTCGGTCTTTTGAATACTGATTAACTCCCACCTACTATAGTAAGATATTTTTAGCATGATTGGTAATCCCCTTACCCCTTTGAATCGTAGAAATTCTGATTGACATGATTGAATCATAAAAAGTGCTTTGTCCAAACTTGTAATTATTGCCAACGTTCTTTTGTAACAAAGCATTTTAAAATTTAAGAATACGTCTTTTATACTTATGGGAGTTGTTGACTATTATTCTTTATTTAAAAAATAGTACTACTATTTATTTATAATGCAACTCGATTTTCCGGTCTTTTTTAGCAAAATACTCGGTGCAGGTTTTAATCTTTGTTGTTAAATTTAAAAGTTCTGGTTTTGGTCTGCCTTTCTCAACAATTTGTAATTCCCTTCGAAACTGTATAAAGAAAATTCTTTATTTAATAGTAATACTTTACAAATTGAACAACAAAATTGTCGCGATTCGGATGTATCGGTAGTACTTAACCTTCCATAAAGCAAGTTTAAATGTTGCATACAGAACATACTAAATAGAATTATTTGTCTTTAAAAAGATCCCAACTTATATAAATTGAAATAATAAAATGTTCCAAAATACAGTCTCATTCGCAGATTTACATTGCTTAAGTAACATTTAACAAACACGAATAATCGAACAAATAACCAAATTATAATAAACATCTGATCACGGAGCACACTAATAAAAATAACTCGACCTTATACGATGTTAACTGTAGCCCACAACGTACCCGCAACCCGACCACTACCGAAAGAAAGAAGTGCAGTCAGCAACGAAATCAGTGCTTATATGCAGTGTATGTAACACATTTGAATCGGTATTACCTCTCCGCGCAAGTTATGAGCCTAATTTAAAATAGTACTCTAATTATACCTTTTGCTGTACGAGATTGATATTGAGCTTTAAGTTGATCAAATATTACAAATTTAAATAAACGATAACCATAATTTTATAAAACTATTTTTGTTAGCATTGTTTTTTAATTTTAATAAATTCTTAAGGGAAGCATTGCTTCCATGGACCGCACGCCACTGGTACACTGCGTATATTTTCTTGATCTTGTGACTTTGGAATTTACGTATTACGTAAACAGATAATACGTATTTCAAATTGTAACAGATATACAAGAAGAAACTATGATGACCCACCACTCACGCACGCACGCACATGCACATCCACGTTTTCTACGTTGCAAGAATTAATTAGTCATCAGTTAATTACTCATTTTAATATGTTTATTGTGGCAACTATAATACTTTATGTAATATACCTGTTCATAAACAATTGTGTTCAATACAAATGTGTATACTTTATAATTATTATGAAAATAGTAGGTTAGGTAATCATAGTCATTTTAGTAGGAGTAAGTTAGATGTAAGCTCTATTTTTATTTAGCTGCAGGTCATACTAACATTATAAATATGTCACCTGTATTCAAAATGTGCTCTACTTATAACATTATTTCCACATTTTCTGATATCAACTTTGATGGATTAAAAACTCTAATTACCAAGTACAAAGAACATCTTTAATGGTAAAACATGCTCTGTCGACATTATTGTATTAGTATATGTATTTATCATTGTTTCTGTTATTGGGTATAAACCTGTAGAAATAAATAAAGATTATTATTATTTATTCTGCTTGGAATAGTGAATAAGTAGTCAGGATCCAGTAGTCAGCCAGACTTCGAAACCTTTTGAATATCTTGATTATCAATATTTAGAAGTTTTACAGAAGCAAAACGTGTTTATTTAAGTAAACCTGTAAATTTTATGACATCCGTCTTTTAAAGCCAAATATAAGTATTTTTCTCTAAAGGGATAAACGTAGAATCAGCTTAGTTATATAGAAAGATAAAACACCACTTGATATAGCCTCCCTTCCATGCCAAAACCACAAATGTGCAAATTTTGTCATTTTAATAATAATAATAATAGTTTATTTCACTCAACAGGTTTACACCCACTTATAGAGCTACATATAAGTACTGCTACGTTCATTAAACATTCTAAACATGAGCTTACAATAAGTTATAACAGTTATTCTAAAATCTGATCTACATATTTACAATAATTAATTAAATATAAAATATATGAGATATGAAATTTGTTATGATGAAAGCAAGGGCAAAAACATCTCAGAGACACATTGTAAAGTAGAACAATAAATATCAGTTTCTGTTGATATTTTATTTGCATTTGAGCACATAATATAAATAGGTGATTTACTTAAAATATTTGTTCTTGCCCTATCACAATAGAAGTCATTTGATGATCTGGTGTTTAAGCGAGGAACAAGTATATTAATTTTTCCAAGAATGGCGGAACAGTCAATAGTGCCATGTATTAGACCATGTAAGAATTTAATAGATATTAAAACTCGTCTATCACTCAAACTGATAATGTTAAATCTATTTAAAAGTCCATTGTGGCTACACAGCCTTGTGTTGGATAAATACCATCTTCTTTATAAACCAAATATTTCAAAAATCGACGTTGTACTGTTTCTAGTTCACTAATGTGGCATTGGTAAATTGGATACCATATTAAGCAAGCATATTCGAGCGTGGGTCGAACAAATGCATAGTATAGTCGAATTAATGTGCTAGTATGATGAAACAACTTAGAATTTCTTATGATGAAACCCAAAGATTTGTTAGCATTTTGTGTTGTTGAATTAATATGATCTTTAAATTCAAGTTTATTATCAAAATAGACACCCAAGTCTTTTATTTTTGTGGTTCGTTGAAGTGTGTTTTTATCGATAGTATAGTTCAAGTCTATGAGATTATATTTATGACCAAAAGATATTACTCTACATTTTGATATGTTAAGAGCTAAGTGATTTTCTTTGCACCATTCGTTCACAGCGTCGAGATCTTTTTGCAACAACTTACAATCCTTTCGATAATGAACTTTAGAATATATTTTAAAATCATCTGCATAGAGGAGTGAATTATTTTTTATCTGATCTGGTAAATCATTTATAAAAAGAATAAAAAGCAATGGTCCAAGGTTCGATCCCTGGGGTACACCAGAAGTAACTTCAAATTCATACGAATTAAAACCACTGTACTCAATATATTGTGAACGCCTATATAAATATGACTGAAATAAAGAAAGTAAGTTATTGGGAAATCCTAACGCATCTAATTTCCTTATAAGACTGGAGTGATTTACCTTATCGAAAGCTTTACTGAGGTCGGTGTATACGCAATCTACTTGACCACTAGCGTCTAGTTCCTCAGTCACAAATTGTGTGAAACATGCCAGATTAGAAATGGTTGAACGGTTCTGAACAAAGCCATGCTGCTCAGTGGATATGTAAGGAGATACAGATTTGTAAATGCATTTATAAATAATAATTTCGAAAATTTTTGCAAAGTTGCACAGAATGGATATGGGCCGATAATTTTCAGCTTGTGACTTATCTCCAGACTTGTGTACCGGACAGACTCGCGCACATTTCCATACTTTGGGAAACTGTTTGGTATCCAAAGATAAATTAAATATGAATTGTAAAGGTTCCGCAAGCACATGGATGCAGTCCTTAACTAAAAAGCTTGGAATCTTATCAGGTCCAGCTGTAGGTTTATTACTCAGAAGGTTGGTTGCCGCAATGATGTCTATCTCCGATATTTGTTTCATATTCTCAAAATTCCCTACATTAGCAAAAGAGTTATTATGATGAGTTTTAGCATTTGTATCTATAGTATAAGCTGATCGAAAGTAATCAGCGAAAATGTTGACAATGTGTTGAGGATCACTATATGCCTTATTGTTGTAAGTAATAACCCCTGGTATTCGAGAGTTGTTCCTATGACAATTAATAAAGTTCCAAAATTGCTTTGGATCAGTTGAAATATTTTCCTCCATCTGAGCTGAATAATTTTTAAAACACAATTTAGAATAGATTTTAACCTTAGCTCTCACAAAACAGTAGCTACTGTAAACATCAGTTGATCGGGTTCGTTTATACTGCTTCCATAATTTCTCTTTTTGTTTTATGTTGTGAAGACATAATACATGATATTATAATCGGCTCTTATTATAAAGTTTTAATTCTGAAGGCTCGTATCCGCGTTTTCGTTAGCTGTTATAGATGATTTCCGATAAAAAACATCTAGACAGTTTTTCAAAGAAAATGTGAATACTAAAGCCGGATGGTAATCATCTTCATAAATCAGTGGTAAGGGATCACGTGATACATAACAGAAATTATTAGAAAATATGAGATCTAGAGTATTCATTTTAGAATTATATATGCAATTAAACTGATCCAGACTGCAAAGATCCCGAAAATATGTTAAGATTTTATGCTTGTTATCATTTGGGTCAAGATCATACTGCGAAGCATTAAAGTCTCCAACAATTACTACATTACATTTATTTTCAGTTATAATACTGGATAATGAATCCAGGAACATCTCCAGTTGCATAGCATTTAGATGAGGGGGAATGTATACGACAGCTAATAACGTTTGCGAGTATATGGGGCCTATTTTGCAACAAGCAATATCGATAAGTGGGAAACTTTTATGCAGATTGTCTACGTTGTATGGTAAGCACGGAATCGTGTCTTTAATAGCTATTAAGACACCCCCTCCTCTAGGTAGTTTTGTAGAATTTCGGTCTTTACGATTTTCACCTATGTGCACAATTAGTCTCGCCGTTTAACGAACTATCCAATGCCAAAACGATGAATGTACGTAGGTAGTTGTAGTTGTAACCCCAATAAAAGCTAAAATAAATTTACCACGTCAGTTTGTATTTTTCCTAAGAAAATTAACTTTAAATGTTAAATTGCCACAAACTGTTAATTTTCACATTCATTTCGTAGAATTCATTCACAGAATTTCCTAGTTAGTGTGAATAAAATATAACATCCTGTAACTATAATATATATAATCTTGGAATTATAAGATTGAAAATAGAAAGTCATTCCTGAAAAAAATTATATTTCACTTAAATGGTTATTATGGCATGACCGATGTATGGATGATTATATAATAGTTATTTATTTTATTTTGACATGATAATCGTCTTTATTGGCACTCAATTGCGGGCGTAATTTGGCTTTTTTAGCCCGAGGGCGTATAAAGTTGCTTAGATACAAAGAAAACGTTTCTATAGAGTTCTAACAATTTTTATGCACAGATGCATTATAATTAGACTATTATTGATAGATCTATCTAAACATAAGTATCTCTTTATGACCCAAGGGCCTCTTTATGATCCGACGGGCAATAATGAAACGTCAATTAAATGTCAGAGCTGTATTTGTAGAACTTGATTGGTTCTTAATATAATTTGTAAACTTATCACCAATGAAAATAAGCTGAAATTAAGTATTTTAGATAGTAACTATAGTAACGTACTTCGTATATATGCACATAAGTATACGTACAGCGGCTTGATGTAACCTTCGTACTCATTTAATTATATTTTTTACACAATAATAGATTTGAGATAAAAACAATCTGTGCATAAAATAGTGTATGCATTTCGGGCATAACTTGCTTTTATGGCCCTACAGCCTTTTCCTAGCCCTCGGCTGACGCCTCGGGCTAGAAATAACGCTTCTGGCCATAAAAGCTAGTTATGCCCGAAATGCATACACTATTTTATGCACAGATTGTTTTTATCTCAAATCTATTATTGTGTAAAAAATATAATTAAATGAGTACGTAGGTTACATCAAGCCGCTGTACGTATACTTATGTGCATATATACGAAGTACGTTACTATAGTTACTATCTAAAATACTTAATTTCAGCTTATTTTCATTGGTGATAAGTTTACAAATTATATTAAGAACCAATCAAGTTCTACAAATACAGCTCTGACATTTAATTGACGTTTCATTATTGCCCGTCGGATCATAAAGAGGCCCTTGGGGCATAAAGAGACAGTTATGTTTAGATAGATCTATCAATAATAGTCTAATTATAATGCATCTGTGCATAAATATGATTATTGATACATCCTGTTTTTATAGACCTAAAACAAAGTTGTTCTTATAGTCATTACAGTTAGTTATAAAACCTTAAAAAACGTAATAGTTGATTAACGTTAAATTTACTTTTGAAACACATTTAAAATCTTTGTGAGATAAATATTTTAATTTTTGTATTAATTTGGCGATGTAAGGAATTCAGAGGTTTTTGCTTACAAACTAGTATCTGATCTAATTTTTAATAAAAATGTTCATTATATGTGAAAGAATAGCCACTTGGAATGCTAATGGCATCCAGAACCGTCTACTAGAACTAGAAGTATTTCTGAATGAGCAAAATATAGACGTGTGTCTGATTTCAGAGACACATTCAACTAAACAAACCTACATAATGATAAAAGGTTATCAGATCTATCAGGCAATTCACCCTGATAATCAAGCAAAAGGTGGTAGTGCTATTTTGATAAAAAATAACATCAACCGTTATGAACCGAAACTCAACTTACAGTTGTGACCGTTAAATCTACCAAGCAAAATTTGAAAATTGGTGCAATATATTGTCCACCAAAATACAATCTCAAAGAATCAGAATACAAAAACTTGTTACAGCACCTTGGCGAGAAGTTCATCGTCGGTGGTGATCTTAATGCCAAACATGTGGATTGGGGCTCGAGCTTAACAACAACAAAAGGAAATGAACTAAGACAAGCCATTAGGGATGTAACTTCCACACCACAGGCAAACCAACCTATTGGCCCACAGACCCGAGCAAAATACCAGATCTTTTAGATTTCTTTATATTTAGAAAAGTTTCTCCAAACTTTATTGATATAGAAGAAAACTTTGACTTAAACTCCGATCACTCAGCAGTAATACTCACTCTAAGTGAGAGAATAATAAAAAAAGAACAAAAACCAACATTAGTTAATAAAACTACGGATTGGGAAAGTTTCAGAATAGAATCTGAAAATGAAATAAGACTCAATGTGCAATTAAGAACTGTTCCACAATTGGAAACAGAAGCTGAAAACTTTATCAAAATTATCCAAAAAGTAGCTTGGAGTAAAACTAGAAAAATCACTCACAAAACTGCTGGAGTTAACTATCCTATGGAAATCAGAGAATTAGTCAAGGAAAAGAGACGAATCAGAAGAAAGTGGCAACAGACACGTGATCCGGCTGACAAAAATATTCTTAATAATAAAACTCAGCAACTAAAGAGAGAAATTCAAAAGTTGAAAGAAGCCTCAATTGAAAGGTATCTCCAAAAACTAACAGCAGATGAAGATACTGATTATTCGCTGTGGAAAGCCACAAAGAAAATCAAACAACCCCTCACCCACATTCCACCCATCAGGCAAAGTGATGGTACATGGGCTAGAAGTAACAAACAGAAGGCTGAAACTCTCGCAGAACACCTTGCTGAAACTTTTCAACCAAACGAAATTCAATCAAATGTAGAAACTGATGAAGACGTAATCTTGGAAGAAGAAGAAGAAGACATCCAACAGGTCACCCCAAAGGAAATAGCAACAGAAATCAAAACTAATCTTAACCCCAAAATAGCACCTAGATTCGACCTTATCACATGTGAAATATTGAAATAATTTCCCAGAAAAGCCATTGTTATGCTGACGTACTTGTTCAATGCAGCATTTCGATTAAAACATGTGCCTAGTGTCTGGAAGGTAGCAGAAGTTATCATGCTACTAAAACCAGGTAAACCACCTAACGAGGCCAAGTCATACAGACCTATATCACTACTACCGATTATATCGTAGCTCTTCGAAAAGCTCTTATTAAAAAGACTTAGACCTATTATAGAAAGGAAAAATCTAATACCAAACCATCAGTTTGGATTTAGACAACATTCTACAATTGACCAAGTTCATAGAATAACAAAGATCATTGAAATGGCATTAGAAGAAAAATTAATCTGCTCAACGATTTTCCTAGATGTGGCTCAAGCTTTTGACAAAGTTTGGCACGAAGGATTGATCTACAAACTAAAAAGAATGTTACCAAAACATTACGTTAAATTATTCACGAGTTATATATCAGACAGATTATTCCGCAATACGCAAAAAATGAATATTCAGAGTTAAAGGAGACTAGAGCTGGCGTGCCCCAAGGAAGTGTATTGGGGCCCATCCTCTACTTGTTGTATACAAGCGATCTTCCACAACCGCAGAATGTAACTAACTGTTGCCACATTTGCCGACGACACAGTGCTGATGGTTACTGGAACAACCATACAAGAAGCAACTGATAAGCTTCAAGAAGCCAGTGACGAAATACACCAGTGGACGAGAAAGTGGAAAACAAAGCTTAATGAATTAAAATCGGTTCATGTAAATTTTACTAATAAAAGGCTTATAAATACACCTTCAGTTAATTTAAATGGCATCATAGTTCCATATGAAAACACAGCCAAATATACGAATTCGCGATAGATACGAAATTGCGGTGGAAAGAGCATATAAAAAAGAAAAGAATAGAACTTGGACTCAAGTATCGACAATTGTACTGGCTACTGGGACGCAACTCGCAATTGTCAATAAATAACAAAATACTTATATACAATCAAGTCTTAAAACCAATATGGGTCTATGGCATACAATTATGGGGATGCGCTAAAGAAAGCAATGTCAAAAGAATCCAAACGTTCCAAAATAAAGTACTACGGAATATGGTAAATGCTCCATGGTACATCAGAAACAAAGATCTACATCGTGATTTAGGGATTTCAGACGTGACAAGCGAAATCAAGAGATTCGCCACTAAACACGAAGCCAGACTACATCAACATGTCAACGTCGAGGCATTACAACTACTCGACAGCCAAAACATCATAAGAAGACTGAAGAGGACTAAGCCATTTGAACTAGTCTAAATACTGTAATGTGTTAATAGCAGAGCACAGTGCGCGATAGTGTAACAGGTGCAAGTGCTTCAAGAAGCAAAGTCGGACTAAAATATAGGACATCAGCAGATGAACTGTAGCTTAAGTTTTATTTAGTTTTAAGAGTTTAAAGATAAATTTATGGTTGGTCTATTAGACCAGTTTCAATAACAAGCGCAAATGCGCAAAAAAGAAAAAAAAATGTGAAAGAAGCTAATAAGAATTTCTTATACAACTACATACATGCGTTTTGATAAATAAATGGGACTTGAACCTACAGCCTTTGAACCTGAATGACAACGTAACATTACTCTCATCACAGAGTTAAAGATTTCGTTTTCGTTAAATTCACATTCTGCTCTAATATTATTTTCTAATAAGGAATTTACTTATTAAAGTTATGACAGGATTTACATAACTCATTTTATTATTTCTAACTTATCAAACGTTCATCGAGAGTATTTCATTACATTAATTTGAAAAGCGAAGATCTGAAGTTTATTTTTTACGATTTTTCTATAAGGCCATGCAAACTAATTGTAAATTATTTGTTTTTTTTATAAAGTAGGGCTACCATTGCATATTTATTTGGCTTGTCCCAAAGAGTGTCCTTCTACGCATATCAACGTGTAGTATAGCAATATACCTTATAATGTAACGTTCTTTTTAAATAAAACTAAAGATGCTGTTTTAAAATTATAACAAGAAGAGAAATATAATAAGATAATAACTAAGATTGAAACTTAATTAATTAAAAACACAAATTATAAACTATCAACTAATTTAAACTAATTTATCTAAAGGCTATTTATTTAATTAACTATTTATTTTGAATAATACTGAAAATATATTTACGTTGTGCGTTTCAATTAACTCTGCTCTTCTCTCCCGCAGTCCGCGTTATAGTATATCTAGCGCGAAATGTTTTACATGACTCTCGAAGCGCCTTGCATTCTCTAGATGTCTGCTTTCGCCAAAAGCCTATACATGTGGTTTTCACGTTCATTACAATAATAAAAAATATAATTGGATCATAATGTTCATTACATGGTTTTACATTCTTATCTTCTAAGAAACGAAGAAACTTGTTGGAGTTGGATGTACCTGGATTTCATTGTTTAATTAGTTTAGATTAAGCTATACCTTCAGTATTTTGCTACAGACTATTTTATTAGAGTAATCACAGTAAGCGTTCATAAGGAGTTTCTACTAGAATTAATTTTACGTAAACTGGAGATTGAAATATAACATACTTCCTTTATACGTCAGAAAAAAGAATTTTGGAAAATGATTTCTGCTTATTTTTAAAAATGTTACACCATTTCCTTGTTTCCAAAATTAAATTAATTTGAATCCTGTTTATTGAATAACATTTATTTATGCCTAAAACATTTAAAATTTTTTTTATTTGATTATCAAGTTTTACGACAATACTTAACTTGACCTTCCAAATTATTCTTGACGGACACTTCATAAGTATGTAGAAAAGTATATTAAAAAACATAAAAAGATGAAAGAAGCTAAAGATGAAATAATAAGCATGAAGAAATGAAGTAAGTTGTAAGTAAAGTAAAATATTGCAAATGAACAAGATACCAATCTTAATTAAGGTCGATTAAATTTTTTTTAAGACTGTTGGTCACAGAAAATTAATCCAGATCAAACAGATCATATTCCAATAATATTTTTCACTTATCTATTTCTTCCGTCAATTCCAACTGATTAAACGAACTAAATAATAACTAAATTAAGAATGAAGCATTAAGATTCACCGAATCAGACTTCGAAATTTTCTTCTTTTTTTTAGAAACATAATTTATATTTCTCTTTGTCTTATTTCGTTACAGGCATGTGACATTGTCATCTACTTCAGCTACTCATTGCTATCCATATTACGTGCTTCATATAATGAACTATACCAAACCAATTATCTTATCAAAAAAAACATTCTAATTAATATGCAATAACAATAAATTTATTTTACAAAAATAATCTTTCACAATATTGCTTATTACTAAATAAATAAGCAGATCAACAAACACGTAAATCATTATTAAACCATTTGTTTATTCTAAGCATAGAAGAAGAAGAGGGAAATAAAGTACAAAAGAAGAAGAATGAGCAAAGAACAAATGGTTTAAAAACAATTTAACAAAAGTATTATAAACTAAATGATGACGTAGTCTCATGATTTGTGATGATTAATGATAAGGTCAGAAAACACCATGTTTGTATTTAATATCCTCCGTGTCCATGTTGAACAGGGACCACAAAAGTACTCTTATGCGTTGTTTCAGGATGTACAGCATGACCTTGTCTGATAACTTGGGCGTTGAAACCATTTTTATGGTCAGCTGTATATTTTACAATACGAACGGTACCGTCGGGTTCATGAAGAGAATATTCACCATGAACAACATCTCCATCGCGTACTTCCTTTTGGCTGTGATGGTCACCAGTGTGGGCGTCAGCAACTCCATAGTCGAATTGGTATTTGGGGTGAGCCTAACCGAATTAATATATATGTAGTTAGAATTTCAAAATATGTTAGGTGTAATTGTAGCTTTTTTTTACTTACGTAGTAATCGACTACGTGTTCGTATCCATGTCCAAGGGAAGCAGCCACTGGGGCGGCTTGAACGGCTAAACCGATGCCATGTCCACCTAAACCGCCTCCTAATCCACCTCCTAAACCGCCAGAACCACCTGAATAGCCATGGCCCAAGTTTAATGATACATACGATGCACCTCCATGTCCTCCGTGTTGTGCTACACAAATAGTAGCTAAAGCGGCTAAAGCAATTACCTAAAAAAGTTTTTTCATAAAAGCACTAATCACAACAATTGTAAGTAATGAACTTACTTTTGCGATCATTTTTTGGTGGTTAACCGAATCGAACTGACTACATCATAGTGTCTGCATTCTTTTATACCTACTACCCGGTGTTGATATACAATCACTTTCGTTCGTAAAAAAACATTAGCTTGCGTATATTGGATCGCTCTGAAGTCAATAATTCAATGTATTACACCTTGTTTTGTTCGTTCACTATTACGCCTATAAAAATTATGTCATATTATTCAACATTTGTTGCTACGACTTTTGTTTAATATCGCAAACTTGAGATATTGTAATATGACAAATATTTAACCTAAATAGAGATCTCTTAAGTGGTTATTCAGAATAGTTTGAATTAAAAATAAGACATAAAGTATTGCTTAAACCCGAACGGTTTATTGGTATAATTTATATAAACAAATTTCTCTTACATCTTAGTAAGATAATAGCTTAATAAGTAACATGATAACGAATTTGAAGGTGAAAATAAGTTAATTTAAAAACTACAGTGCAGTAAAGACCGACTTTACACGGTAAACCAATTAAAAACCTATCTAGAGCTCCAGCAAGGAATACGAACTATAAGAATGCATGCAGGAATGAGTTTTAGAATGTTTGTTGAGCGCCATTGGATTTGCAAAATTTATGATGAACAGTTTACGTAAACAAACAATGTTACGCCACAGTCACCACACGTGTTAATTTGCAAACATGTAAACTGATATTTCTTTATGATTAACACTGCTCATACATATTGGGCCAAGTAAATACTAAATACATAAATTGTTTTTTGTATTTATATTAAGTTAAAATGATTTCTTATATTGAACAACTGTAAATTTGATATATTACATAAACTTCTTACTAGAATTTACAATCTCTGACAAGGGATGTACAATACTAGTCCAGTCAAAATAGACAAAAAAAAAGTTCAAATTTGCATAGAACTGGAAATTGGTACATACCTTAAATACATCATTAGAAATGAAATGTCAAAAGTCTCCATTGATCCTACTTCAGCTAAAAATGTTATTCAAGGTCATAGGTCAGAAAAATCGGTTTTTCGCAAATATCTCTTAAACGGTGTTATCGTAAAAATAGTTCATACAAAGTTTGTAGATTATGCGATTATCTTCTTATCATTTTATATTTTCTGGCTCTGGTTATTACTTATTACTTTATAGTAGCGCAGTCGCAAAACCATGCACCTCTTGTTGACTGTAGACATACCTCGCGGATAGGAAGTGCAAGAGATCTTGGCTTAATTGCCCGGAGCGAGAAGAGGCAACCTCAACAAAAACTTGAATCCTACGGTAGCAGAGGCAGGCCAAGGGATGCGTGACTGTCAAAAGAAAATCCGCTCCTACTGGATCGTCCTTGAATCACCGTGTTTTCACTATTTTTTTATAATATTACAGATTCGTGAGAGCAACCATGGATGAACAAGATTTAAATATAAAAACACTTTTTCAATTATCCTCCATTTTGATGAGGGCATTTTCAAATGCCCTATTATGCTGTTAGTGGACTGAGGTCCACTAACAGCAACACGAAAGCAATACCCTGGTTCTTCTTGCTATTGACGAGAGCGAGGTGGAATATAAAGCCGTATATAATAGAGTGATTTTAAACCATTTTTCTGAATTTGTATTCAAGGACAAATTTACATCATCTTTAACACGTTTTTAAGAGAATGACCCCTTATTGAAACGGCCAGTTTAAAACAGATCTGGGACCATCTGAAGAATAATAGAACTATTAACTGTCCAAGGCCAGGAGCACCCACCAATCGAGGACTCCTATTAAATAAAAAACATTACAATTTTTCTTAAGTTAATTCTTAAAAGTTAAAAATCTGTTTTTGTTTTATTTCTTTAGATTGTTAGTTATTTAAGCAATTATTCATTATTATTAATCCTACATTACCTAACCATATTAAGTCACCTGTAGTTACATAAAAGATTCTATATAAGATAGCAAATTCATTAAGAAAGGAGTAGTCAGAATTTATTGCGAGCTCTCTGAGGTCGAATGAAGTTATAATATAAGCGATTAGTTTGAACCCTAATAGCGTTGTATTTATTAGCTTTAACAATATTTAAAAAAAATATGTTGTCATATATACAGTTTAATAAATAAAATCATAAAACCTTAATGAACATTAAATATTGTATCAATTTCATGCAACTATTATAATTTAACTTTTATTGATTTGAAATAATTAGTTATTAAAAAATTACTAGTGGATTGTTTACAACTTGAATAATTACTTGATTTCAGTAATCCTTTTTAGTAAAACGAAACTATCATAAAATAAATAAACATCAAACGCTAGGTACTGCACACTAGTCTCATTAGTGTAAATAGTTTATTGCGGTCATTAGATTATTTATTACAATAAAATCATACTACCCAAGACACTTGTGTATACACAAAACTTTTAGGTTCGTTAATGGCTTTCGAAAATAAACAGAACAATACAGAAGAATCAATCTCACTATTAATCTTAAATTAAAGGGCAATTTTTAATTAAAGTGCGTGTTTAAGTAAAGTCTAAATGAAGTGTGGGCGAGTCTTGCTACTAAGTAATTTTATCTAAAACAGCAAACGCATCGAATAAAACTAATCAGTTTATGACAGAAAGAACGCTTACGTTTATGTCATCGTTTAGAAAGCGTTGACCTTGACCAATATTTCTCATCGGAATTTCCTTGTAACTCGGCATGCTAACATACATGTTACATTGGTATCACTTTACATTGTTTTGGTTATCACAAAACTTTATTATTCATATTTTCTACTTTATTGAAGCAAAATATAAGAGGACCGTATTAGCAAGAAGTATCGCAAGCAATTTATTACGAATTAAAAAGTTTTTCAAGCTAGAGTTTCTTTTCAGTTTTAGATTTTATCTCTGACATCCTTTAACCGTCTGTGTTATTACTATTTTGAGACACCATGATATCCTGGATAGTGATAGATAAAGGGCCCCCAGCAGACTTTAGCTCTGGGGCTTCCAATAACTTAAATTCGGCCTTGTAACTGCCCATTCGCTACTTGAGGGATATCGGTATACATAGGGTGTTTAACAGAGATCTAGGTACGGAATAAACTAATTATTTCATAAGCAGGCAGTTTTTGTGCAAAATTTTTAGACAGGTCGATTTATATTTTTGACATACCTGAATTTGACATGACTAAATGTATGACGTCATATGTGTTAAAGTTGTGACGTATTCGATGCTTTTTTTAATGTAATATTTATTTTAAGAGGTGTTTTAATTTTCTATCTAACCGTACCAATCTCCAATTAATTAAAACGTACAGGGTGAGTAGAAATTATGTAAGTATCTTAACCAATGAAATAATCAATTTATTTCATACTTTATCGTAATACTGTATAATCAGAACTTTAGAATGAGGGGTGTATCCTGTACAATAAGTCAATAGAGTTTGCAGTAGAGCGTCAAAAAATATGTTTTTATAATTCGGTTTTAACATCTTTGGCTTACTTTTCAATAGATTCTTAGAAATAACATGATTTTAATAAGATGTTAAAAGATAGTAACAGGATAACGGTAGTTGTTGAACAGTAGCGTTAATTTTTTTATTTTAGATCGCATTTGAACAACCGACCACAAACCAGCGTGCCCAGGAGTTACACTCCTTGAAAGGTAAGAATCACTCAATCACTATAACCTCTAATAAAGATATATCTTTTTATCAGCAAAAATATAAAAACGAATTAATAATCTAACACAACTTTATTTAAAAAGTAAAACAATTTATAATGTACACCCTGATTTGAACTTAGATCTAATGAGAATATAATAAATGAACAAACAACAATGAAATCTGACTAGCATCTCAAGATAATGTTTTAATATCCTCCATGATGCCCACCAAAACCACCAGCTTGTCCACCAGAAGAACCTCCCTGATGATGAACTACAAAAGCGGGTCTAGGATGTACAGCAGGGTGTTGAGCATGTCCAGTTCTGATGACTTGAGCGTTAAAGCCATTGTGTTTGTCGGCAGTATATTTTACGGTACGGATGGTTCCATCAGCTTCGTGAAGAGAATATTCGCCATGAACGGTATCTCCGTCACGATGTTCTTGTTGGCTGTGATGATCGCCAGTGTGTCCATCAGCGATTCCGTATTTGAATTGGTATTTAGGATGAGTCTGTAATATCAAGAACTAGTTTTATAACGTTCAATTAATTGTGATAGTGTACCTACATGATAATCGACGTAATGCTGACCATGACCGTGAGAATCAGCTTGAACTGCTAAACCACCTCCATAACCACCCAACCCACCATCTGATCCACTTCCTAAACTAGCGCCGCTGCTTCCCGAGTGAGTGTTATGTAAAGAGAATGTGACATACGATGAACCACTGTGGTGGCCTCCTTGTGATTGTGCATTGCATAGAACTGCTATCGCTGCTAAGGTAACTACCTAGATTCAATAACACAAATTAAAATAATTTCGAACTTCTAAAATCGTACTTACTTTAAAGAACATTGTTGTGGTAATTATTTTAATGCAGCTTATTTGAAGTGTTGCTGTAAACTGATAAAGTACAAATAAATTCTGAACACTTTTATACTATAACTGTTTACTAACAATCACTTTCATTTTTAAAAAAGACATATTAAATTTTAAGTAGGTACGAAACTTGATTCAATATGGTTCTAATATTTCTGCATTAAATACAACTAGATATTATTTAATACAGAAATGTGTCATAATAATTATTAACATTAATTTTTTGTTGCATTCTTTTGGAGATTTGGGAGGCAGTCTTATTTAGGCAGTTTAATACAAACACCTAAATGCCTTAAACTGTATGTATGTTTCTATGTAGATAATAGTACAAGATACATTATTTGGTTGTATGTTGGTCGTATCGTTGCAGTGGTGTAATTCTTCATAGTAGAGGAAAATATGAAACATAGGTCGCTTATTTACGATTTTCGTGTGAACTAAAAGGTAAAAATGTATGCATGTATTTTTATGATAGTTTATGTCTTGGGGATGAACTTCCAACAATTCGTCAAAAAATCGTTCTATGTAGGGGTCTTCTAGGGGTGGTTTTATGATAAAACCATCAACTTCTGATTTTTTGTAGTAATATTCTATGTATTATAAGCTTTCTGATGGTACCATCGGTAATTAAATGCGAGTATTAGAAATAAACAATGTTTAAGAAGATTTAAATAATTTAACACGGCAGTATACGGGCGACAAATGCTTCAAGAGCGATTATCTCAAAAGCGGCAATTTCTGTAAATTGTAATTTTTGTTTGCACCCAATTTTCTCGAAAACCGTCGACTTTATCAAAAAATCATGCTTTATAAACATGATTATTCAATAGTTGCGCTATCTGATGGTTTTTAATTTTCTTAATTATCTCTCTTAATAAGGGAGATCTTTGACGAAACGTAAAGCTCTGCATATTCCCCCTCTTAAAACGTCGTATACCCGCGTACACCGCAGCAGCGCTCAACAAACTATCCATACACGCATCAAATAATGCTTCCTGTTATTTCTTACTATTGATATTTTTTACCCTTTGTTATTAAATATATTATTTAACTGCTATAAATTGGAAAATACTTTGTGTGTGCATATGTATAAGCAGTTACAAAAGTTGGTAACTTATTAGTTGACCCATTTAAATTTGTTATGGTAGGTTAATAATTTATTAATTATATCTTTCCATAACTTTAAACGAACCGTTGAATTTTAGACGTATGCTTGTGTTTATTATTATAGTTTTATGAAAACCCTAACAGATGTGAAATTATTAGTCTGGAATTTTAGTTTGATTTTGTCATTCAGTGGTTGAAACTGTGGTAGGCTATTTGAAGGGTGCTTTCTTTAAATAAAAGTGTGTCTGTTTCGAGAGATTAATAAGACTGTTTTTGCATCACATTGTTTACTTACCTTGAACTCCTATAATTGTAAGTACTATTTTTCACCATTTTATAATGTATTCAATTCTTACTCAAAACAACAGTTTAACATAATTTGGTAGTAGTCATTTATTTTATTTCGTTCAAATAATATATTTTAAAATTGGAAATCATGGAAGTAACAAGTAGCTCGGAAAGCGAATTAGAATCAAAGATAAAAACGATTTAATATCGCAAGAAAAAACAGAAAACCTGCATAATTTGTCAACAAGCGGACAATTTAGTTTCAAGTGCTCCAAAATCATTCTTAACATTAAGACTGGCATCAAAGGTGTTACTCTAGTTTTACAAGTAAAAAAATATTAAAACTTTTCAAGCTAAATATAAAGCAGAGAATTTGTTTAAAACTTGTGAAAGTCATAGAGATGAAATTTTGTTAAGGCGCGAAAAATTCGATGTTTCTAAATGTTTGTTTTGCCAAAAACGATCGAATAAACAAAAATTATAACAAGTTTTAATATACGACTGTTATTATAGAAAATAAAATTAAGGCAATTTCGAAAAATAATACAACAGTACTGAAACGTATAGGTGATAGCGACTTAATTGCTAATGAAATTAAATAGCACAGTTCCTGTTTTTTTAAAAGAATGGAAAATAATGAGTAAAAAAGTAACGAAGAGTAGTTCCACTACCAAATCGCAAACTCAAAGTTTGTCAAATAATTGAAGTAGATTAATAAAAGAATTAGACACGGAGTTGACAAAAGGAAAAGTATATTCTAGTAATGTTGTGTACAAACGTTACTTAGAAGTTAGTGAAAAGGAAGATGTTGCTTTATGTCGTCCATATCTATTTAAAAAACTAAAATTATATTATGATGCAGAAATTGATTTTGTAAAGCCGAAAAATCCGAATGAGCGTACGCTCATCTTTCCTAAGATGACAAAGAGTGAAACTTTTCAACAGATAATTGAAATCGAACAGAAAGATGATCTGCAATCTTACGATTTCTTGCAAATTGGTTGTTCTGAAATATCTGAGATCGTCAATCTCTGCAACAGCATTAAAAGTGATATGTCACAAGTAAAGGGATTGGACAACTACAAAGATTTAAGTAGCAATAGTTTTAGAGAGTACATTCCAGATAAACTGTTTTTATTAATACAGTTGCTAGTCGAAGATTCAGACGATGAAAGGAAAAAAAATGTTGTTCTGAATATTTGTCAAGACATAATTTACTGTCATTCCAATTTTAAAAAGCATACTCCAAAACACGCCGCTTTGGGTTTAATGGTTCATCAAGAGACTAAATCAAGCAAAATCATCGAATCCTTCATTCCTGTGGGCATTCTCTACCTTATAGGGATATCATGAGAATTAGAAACTCCGTTGCACAATCTGAAATTTTACGAAATGAAAAAACATTATTCCATCACAATTAGTAAGAGGAAGATTTATTCAATTTGCTGGAAACAACATTGACCTTTTAGAGGAAACTCTTGGTAACGGTTCAACTTAATATTAAATATAAATTGTAGTAAACTGTGTTTTTTGGCTGTTTATCACTATTTATTGGCTTTTCAAACATTCTATACTTTAAACAATCTTGCTTTCTTTTTTCCAAACTCTTATATTAGGTATGTATGAAAAGACATTACAAAATTACAAACATAAATAGAACGTATAAATGAACCGTTGCATTTCTTTACGAAGCCTGTAAGGAGTTCTGCCACGCGCTATCACAGCGCTTTACAAAACAATCGATATCTCCAAAACTATTAAACATAAGTTTATAATTCTTGTTTTAAGAACTTTTTTAAACCTTTACCATTAATTCTTCCGCAGGATGTATAGGAAAATTTCCTAAGATAAGTAACTTTGTCACTTAGTGTAATTTACATTACACGAAAAGCTAAATTTCAAGTTCAGACATATTGTTTAAATTAATTAAACAAATCTTATTAATCTGCTTTATATAGTTAGAAGCGCTCTTGTTTGAGCATTAATTTAAAAAAAGAACTACAACGATATCGCAATTAGTTCCCAAGATATTGCGATATAAATATTAAAAAGTGTGGATTTTAAAAATTGTCGATTTTTACCTAAAATCACCCCTACAGCACCCCTGCACAGGACGATTTTTTGACGAATTGTCGGAACTTCTTCCCCAATACATAGGCTATCATATAAAAACATCCATACATTTTTGCCTTTCAGTTCATACGGGAATCACGATAGCTGGTCGTTTTGCTTCTATCAGCACATTATTAGAATCAAAACATTAATGCCTGAGAAAATCTGCTGAAAATGTCGTCCTATGCTCAGGCAATGCTAAATCAAAACATACACATCATGTCATTCTTAAGTAATATTTTAGTTCTTCAAATTGATTTTTGAATCATTTGTAGAATATATGTATGAACAAAATATACCATATACCAATGTACCTATAAACAAATCTGCATACTTTGTCTATTTTTCCGTCTTTTTCGTACTTTTGTACGGGTGACCTACAAAATTCAAATTTAACATTGGGTTTCCATACAGTTTTTGTTAGAGTTTTTTCGTTTTCTGGTGACCGAGAAAATAAAATAATAAAATAAAAATAAAATAAAATTTGTCAAGGAATTTCCTAGACACCAGCAAATGATGCAAAACTCTATAACATGGGAAATTCTAAAAGTGGATTCTAAAATTGTCTTATGCTATCCCAATGGACCAAAAAATAAAGTTTGTTCTATTGCCCTAAAATTGTTAACTTCCAATTAAATTTCACGAAATTCTGTATTCGGAGGTCCGTGGTCAATTATAATAAAAATGTAAATCCAAAATCCACGTCGTGATTGTCTGTCTGTGTAGAAGCTTGGAATTTGGCATGCAGTTTTCTGGGCACACGCGAATGCTGTAAAAAATTCTGAATTTGGGAAATTCTAAAAGTAGGCGAAGTTGTAGCCCTCAAAAGGTCCGATGCTATTCCAATGGACCAAAGAATAGTTTGATACTTACGCCAAAAATCGATATTCGTGGGCTTTTAATACTTTTAAGCAGGATCTTGCTGTTAGTTTTATCGAAGTTTTTATCTGGTTAGCATAAATCAATACTCAAGATTTTCAAAATTGTTATTTTCCAGTTAAATTCGACGAAATTCGGTATCCGGAGGTCCGTGGTCAATTATAACAGAATTACAAAAATTTAAAGTTCATTCGGTGACCTAGAAGGTTGAAATTTGGCATGGACTTTCTTGGTTACCATCAGCGAATGATACAAAAAACCTGGAAAATTCAAAAAGTAGGAGAATATATGGCCCAACATATGCCTCAAGCTATTATTTTTCTGTTTATTCAATGTTAAATGTTGATTCAATTGCGCTGACGATTAATATTCACGAGTTATTGATATTGATAAACACGAACCTGTTGCCACTTTTTTGAAATCTCTATTGGCTGAGTACTATTTTGTACCTCTCAAGACCTCCTTCAATTTAAATATGTGCTACAATGCATAGTAACTCTTGGTAACGGTTACAATCTGTATTGGTATATCATCAAATATTTTGTTTTTTTCGGTAATGATTGTACCAATATACTTGAAAGCCCTTACTTTTTAAAAACACCCCTGTTGATCTCTACGGTTTGATATTGATATTTCTTTGATCTGTTCCTTGACGTGATCTTAACTTATTTTGCTTTGATTTACTTTGAGACCCATGCTTTCTACGCTTTCTGCTAGACTACTGTTTACTTTTTCCATCCCTCATAATCTTCTGAATATTATAGTTATGTTATAAGCGAATTCCAAAATTTGCACTGTTCTGTTTAATATCATTCCGTTTCCTTTAGCTCTCGAATTTTCTTATACGTACATTTCTCTAGTATTCCTTGTCCTAGCATTTTTTCAATGTCCACCAACCTTGGAATATCTTGATTTATCTTATTGGACATTTTTATTGGTGAAATAAATAAAGATTAGTAAAAGTTTCACAGTTTTATTAAAATATAACCTGACAAAATTGTTTCGACAGCTATGCTGTCATTATCAAACAATAAAAAATAAACAAAATTTTTATTGGTGTTTCTTTGTAACATTCTTATTTAACAAATCATTATTTTTTTGCCCATTTCCATTTGCCCATTTACTTTTTTTTATACAGTTGTTAGTGTCACAGTCTACAACTATTTATATCTTGAATATTAGATAAATAAATGTCTTGAGTTAATCATTACGTGGTGTATTTGGTTTCTTTTTGCACCAAAGCCTTTTATGGTAATGGTCATATGGTTATATGCAGATATAACCATATCTCCTTGTTCCAAGAGTACCAACCTACCAGAGTTTCTAGAGTATAAAGGTATTTTGGTTATTTTTATTACTTCTATTACTTTTTATTGCTTTACAGTATTACAGTATTACAGTATTACAGTATTACAGTATTACAGTATTACAGTATTACACTATTACAGTATTACATTATTACAGTATTACGGTATTACGGTATTACAGTATTACAGTATTACAGTATTACAGTATTACAGTATTACAGTATTACAGTATTACAGTATTACAGTATTACAGTATTACAGTATTACAGTATTACAGTATTACAGTATTACAGTATTACAGTATTACAGTATTACAGTATTACAGTATTACAGTATTACAGTATTACAGTATTACAGTATTACAGTATTACAGTATTACAGTATTACAGTATTACAGTATTACAGTATTACAGTATTACAGTATTACAGTATTACAGTATTACAGTATTACAGTATTACAGTATTACAGTATTACAGTATTACAGTATTACAGTATTACAGTATTACAGTATTACAGTATTACAGTATTACAGTATTACAGTATTACAGTATTACAGTATTACAGTATTACAGTATTACAGTATTACAGTATTACAGTATTACAGTATTACAGTATTACAGTATTACAGTATTACAGTATTACAGTATTACAGTATTACAGTATTACAGTATTACAGTATTACAGTATTACAGTATTACAGTATTACAGTATTACAGTATTACAGTATTACAGTATTACAGTATTACAGTATTACAGTATTACAGTATTACAGTATTACAGTATTACAGTATTACAGTATTACAGTATTACAGTATTACAGTATTACAGTATTCCAGTATTACAGTATTACAGTATTACAGTATTACAGTATTACAGTATTACAGTATTACAGTATTACAGTATTCCAGTATTACAGTATTCCAGTATTACAGTATTACAGTATTACAGTATTACAGTATTACAGTATCATAGTATTATGCGCTGTCTCAAGGTATTTTGTCGCATTACAATTTTTACGATCACTTTAAAACAAGTGAAAAGGGCTAATAAAAATTAAGGGGTACGTGTCTCCTAGCTTTTCCCCCAAAAAAAGGCAGTGGTTACGCTCAACTAGAAGTAATATATGAATATCACTCATGAACAACACATGTATCGTTATGTGATACTTTGAGCTCCTGAAACTCAATGAAGCATCGAACAATGAATAGGACCTAATTGTAAGCCTTCGTCGACGCCATTTTGGAAATTTAAGGTTAAAAGAAAGTTTCGGCGAAATAAGCTTGTGTTTGGTATCATTTTGAGATAGTTTTGTGTGTCTAAAAACGTTGGTTACTTATAAACTTTAGTTTATTTACACTGTGAAGGAAAAGACTAGCAGTTTTGATAAATGGCAGAGATGAGGGCTCTGATTCTACACTTCGTGTAAGTTGTAATATTTAATTATGCGAACTAGTTTAACGCTAAATATTACATATAAAATAGAACAACAATAATAACCATAGTAAATAATGTAATAAACTGTAACTTCCCTGGACTCTTCTAAAAACTCCTGGAGCAAAAAAATCATTATCAATATGGATATCCGTCTCAAAGTTCAAATAAAGTAGTTCACTTTGTATAGATTTTTAAGGAATCTTCCTTGCAATTTTTGTATCCTGGAGTGCAGAGGTGCTGTGTATCAGGTCACGAGAACCAGAGACTCTGACATTTACACAATCCAGTGTTAAACATAACTCCCAAATACTGGAAAGTTTGGTCCATATGGGCTTCCATCCACAGGTGTTTTTATACCAGCCATGGTGAAGGATCAGGAGGAGGCTCCTTATTAAGTGCATATGTAGTAGGTGGAATCAGATAGACGGGTTTGTTCTACCCTACAAAAAGTTCCTTCTTAAGCCTGTTCACACTGGGATGGCTTACCTCCAATGGTGCATTGTTACGCTGAGATCCTCTAGTGCTTTCATGGTTTTCTACATGAAGGATGGGGAGGCGGTCTTCTGCTTCCTTCATAACATCGCAAAACGTGCCATCCAAGTTTGTCTTGCATCCAAGACTGTATTGAAAGACACCAATATTCGTTATTGATTCAGAAACTGAATCAGTTCTCTGTTTTCGTTATATTGTAGATACCCCCCAGACCTTTGGCATTGATTGTCATGATTATTTTACTTGGGGTACCCGTGTGAACATACCCCCACGTTCCCTTCCAGAAGGAAGTGATTGGGATACGCCCAATCAGCGCGCAAGTTGCATAACCGGCAGTACAGCAATTGCTACCAGATCAGCTCACTGGTCGGAGCGAGGTTGCCTATCCACCCTCTACTAGCTATCGCAGGCATAGTGCCGAAGCAATTGACTTAACACGTTGCTCACCCGCCGGCACCCTCCCGTCCTCTTTCATACGGGGCGACGTACCTCGTCCAGCAATAGGACTATTCCCCAGCTTAACGCTGTTATTAAGTGGGACCACTGCCCGATCGAATCCAACCTCAATTGTGGCAGGACTTGGTTTTTTAATGGTTTTGCCACCCCAATCTACCAATTATAGGCTTGGTGGGCCATCGACAGAGCTTCGTTTAAGTCTACACGTTATAGACTCCCGGTGTGTACCCGTATTTGGTGAAGTTGTCTTGATAGTGAGAGGCTATGTAGTCGCTTCAATTCTCCTTAGGTGTAATGGCTTTCAGAGCGTCTCCCAATCACTGTACCCGGCTGCAGTTCGGATCCTAGGATGGTCGGGATAGCTCCTAAGCACATTTACCTGGCGGCTTGCAGTTTCCTATATGCCCAAAAGCGGAATAAACCTCACTTCGATTCTTCGCACTTGAGATTCAGTCAAACAGCGGGTTCCTTTGGTGACCATAAATGACCTCGGTCAAGCAGCGGGTTTCGTTGGTGACCATAATTGACCTCTGTCAATCAGCGGGTTCCTTGGTGACCATAAATGACCTCGGTCAAGCAGCGGGTTCCATTGGTGACCATAAGTGACCTTATCCCAGGCGAGATTCGAATCCGCCCACACCGGTCTCATATACCAGGGCTCCCCCTGATCGGTATGAGTTACCGTCGACAATTCTCACGAATTTCTCTACCACACACTTAATCTGACAGCTTCATCCGTTGCCCGTCAGCGAGATACGGTAGAAGACAACCAGTTTTAAGGGTGAACGTCGTGTGGTCTCCCGAACACCCGACCAGACCTTTGGCAACTGGCAATTGCTGAATTGATAAGAATTAAGATACAATACCTTTGCTAGAAAGCTCTTGTCGTCGGATACCTGCCACGACTCTCCCGTTCAGTGCGTTTTAGGTAGTCGGATAGGATGTGTCGAGCACAAACTTTATCTCCATTAACCAATAGGCATATATGTATATGAATCTTCATTAAGTTTTTGAAATATTCTTTGAAGCTTTCCAAACCCCTTTGGGATGAATGAATATGTACCAACCCGGTGTCGGCAATAACTATTCCATCGCAAGCATCTGGAGAAGAACTTTTTCCACAACTTTCTCTAGAAGTTCACTTTTCCTTCCCGGTCTTAGATCTCCCTGTATTGCAAGTCAAGAAGGTCAAATTAGGTTTTCATGTTTAAAAAATGTGTTTAAATCGAGATCTTGTGTAAAGCTTGACAGATGGTTTCCAGAACAGCTGGGCGTCAGACTTGCTTTTGATATCTATTTTCTCCTGCTGCTTTTCTTTAGCTCTAAAAATCTTGGTGTTAAATCTCCTGACAAGAATCGGATGACCACCTACCATCCAGCCGCACAGAGCAGAGGAATCCTAAGTCAAGCCCACAGCACCTTCCTTCTGCTTCATGGTAGCATTATTTTCCTCGTAGTCGTATTCAATATACGGAGTACAAAACAGCTTAGATTAGGTTTAGTATGGATTTCAGGTGCCTTGTTAGGCAGTTCTTCCATATCCTTCCAGTTAAATAGCAAATTACTTCCAGTAGTGATAGTGGTCAAAACATAATTAATCGTCAAATTTTTCTGATAGTTGCCACACGACCTGCATTTGATGTTTGCAGTTTCTCATTACTTTCATCACCACAACATTTTTCAAATTGGCTGCTTTTTTCCCAATGCAGTTGACTTAAATTTAGAAGTTATCTACGTGCTTAGACCTCCAAGATTACCCGAAAATAATACGAAACAAGAGCTTACTACGCCGATACACTTTTTGACGGTAAAGGGAAGGGGACAGTACTTATGCGCAGGGATGTTATGTCTATTACAATTGTAACAGATCTATTACATTAGCAAAGCATCTATTACTCTACTACAATTATATTTAAATCTATTACATTTTTAATAATTCTTATTTTATCTCTTTTCCTACTTATTTATTCTTTATTAAAACGTTTCAAAGCAAAATATATTAGGCGACTAAATTAATACCATAAAAAAGAGATTCTGTAAATTTTACCAATGCCACGCGTCACCATATCATTTACTAGAAATCGGGAAATTAAATACAGAACGGCGTTTGTTAAAAAACACTGAAGAATCAAAATCTTTAGCATTTTGATTCATATTGTTTATACATACACAGCTTTCGATTTTTTTTCTATTATTTTATGGATTCATCTCTATTATTTTCTATATTATATTTTTTAGATTTTTAAAATAATTTATTTTATTTATATTTTATTTTTCTTTTTTTAATAAATAAATTAAATAAAAAATTGTTCTGAGAATCGCCCTCATATGTCACATGATTTAAACTGACGAATCATAACCCCGAATTTTTTGATAGCAACCAATCACAATTTAATTAAGCGGAAATTATCCCAAGGGAAAATTTCAGGAGATGCGATATGAAAGTAAATTAACAAAATTAAAAATTCATTTATTTAGTAATTATTAATATGAAATGTACAATTATTATATACAGGATGTCTCAGAAATAAAGGGATTTGAGTTAATGGTAGATAGGTGGAATGGAGTAGAGCAAATTTTCCTTATAAAGTTTGTTCTTCAACTGAATAGTTTTCGAGAAAATGAATTTTAAAGTTTCATTGATTTTCAAGTCCGACTCTGTAACACTAACCTACCTTAATGTACTTAAAAAATGTGATACCATTTGTAGAACTGTGTGCCTTTTAAAAATTGTTATTGTATGTCACGTACAAAAGTAATTTACGATATCTGAACGTTTGCAACGTAAATAAAGTTGTTATTACCTATTAGTAGGTCGAAATATGATCTGCTGTTGTAGGTATGCTTTACTTGTGTTGATATAAACATTACCTAATTCGTTTTATAGCAATTCTAACTGTTAATTGATTTTATTTTATTTACTTATTTCTAAGGATGTCTTGAGATTAAATACAATTCAAATTCATTGAGGTTTTTCAACCTATACTACTACAGCATGTACCTACTATGTTGTAAGAAGAATAACAAAACACCCGGTCACTGTTGTTTAGTCTATCTTTATTTAGGACGTATTTATGTCTTTATTAAACTATAATAACAGTTTAAATAGTAAACATCGTTTTGCTTGGAATAAACTAAATAGAATGAGATCAGCATACTATGTAATATTAAGCTTCACCAGACACCAGGGCCGTCTTCAGTTTGCTTAGTTTTCCGGGTGCCCACAAATTTTTAGTAAAAAATTTTTTTTTAGATACTGCGGAATTTTATGCATTTTTGGCTTCTTCCATTATTCATATGTTACCCATTAACTCAAAATCCTTTATATTTGGAACACCCTGTATATTTTTGTTTGATTGTTGTTCACTAATTTCTTGGGTATCTTCAAAAGTTATGTTGCAGCGATTTTCCACACATCGAAGATTTTCTACGATTTTCTTGTGGTGTTCTGAATCAAGGTTCAAATACGGTTTAACCGAGGACGTACTTGAATGACCAGTCATTTTGATTAATACCTGATCCTGGATTCCTGACTTTGCTAGGTGTGATACAGTTGTAGATCTGTGGCTGTGGTTAGTAATTTTAGTTTTCTTTATGTCAATACCAATTTGTTCCGCAGCTGTTTTGGTCCATTTTGACATTGTATTTTTTCCTATGGGACAATTGATAAACCAAGGTGAATTGGTTCCTGGCTTCCAATTCTTATTTGTGGTAAGGAAAAACCTCTCAGTAGAAATGTTTTTTCCTCTTTGTTGAAGGAGTTTCTTGTACAATCTTTAAAAAAATACATTACTTTATGTACAATAAATTAAATTGTACAGTATTTAAATGTACAATAAATAACTGGACACAAAGATTTATTTCCTTTATTAGTAACTATCCATTTTGAGTCAATGAGTTTTGCAGATCCTCCTTGCGCTGTTTTTGAAATGATGGGATTATACTCGAATCTCCCAGTCGGTTGACCTGTATTGTTAAATTCTTCTTTAAAGTATGTGGTCAAACAAGCCGCTCCTTCGCCACCACGCCAGGCCATCTCGTGTGCTGCAATATGGTAAAAGAGTTTCTGCAATCCATCAGGAGTATTTTCGTCATATAAGCTCAAAATTCTTCCGACTTCCTCTTCCGTAAATGCGGCAGAACTTGAAGTTCTATAATCCAGATTCATTTGTAACGATTTTCTTTTGCAATCTCTACTATCTCTGACACTTTTAAACAGAATGTCAGAAAATGGATCTACCTTTAACTGGAATTTCTCAAAATAAATTTCTTGTATTTGTTTTGCAACTGAATTCTACATAACCTTAACAACTGCTTCTTTATATTCTCCTCCATCTTTTTTCCGCATATTTTGCCCCCAGTCTTTTAGTACAGTACTTAGGACTTCAGGTGAAGCTGGTTCTTCTATTATATCATAGCCCCTTTCCTTACAAAATGCTTGAAACTGACACCATACTGAATTCTTCGATCGCACGGTGTTAATCGGAACGCTTTTATTAATTCTACGATCGATTTCTTCAGTATTAACTGCCCCATATCTTGAATTAATTGCACAATATTTGCAAAAATCGGTTTATTGAATTTTTTTTGCAAAATTTTATTCTACACAACCACATAGTCATAGCAACGATAGCAACCATAACGACGTGATCCGACACATACTAGATTTTTAGTCTTAAATTCATGTCAATTTGTTAAAGCTTTTTTTGGGCGATTATCTGCCGAATATTCGGCAGAATATCGGCAGAATATTCTGGCAATATAACTCGGGACAGTTATATTGCCAGAAATTTTCACTCCCAGTCTAACCCTCGTGTTTGCCGCTCAAAATTACCCTCGGGGTAACGCCCTCGTGTAATTTTTTCGCTGTAAGCTTTTCGTGTCAAGACTGCTCGAAAAAATTTCCGGCAATATAACTGTCCCTTGGTATATTATATTTGACAATTTCCTCTTGTCTTTTCTGCCCCTAATATTAATATTAGAGGAATCTATTACAATTTTAAAGAAACTGTTACATTTTTAACCTTAAAATTAGTACGAAAAGCTACCGCTCCATAACATCACTGCTTATGCGGCCCGGGCTGCAGTAAAACTTGTGTGCTTGTTAAGGCTACGTCTTATAAGACATCCGTCGCTATGGAGGATTTAATTAGTAATAAAAATGTTGCTTCTGTTGAAGGAGGCAACGTACCAACTGTTGAAAATTCCGATAAACGTAACATACATACTTTTGCTGACGCTTTAATGCAACCATCAAATGATTCATTTAAATATCCTAACAGAGAACAAGGCATTTTATTTGATGCCACTGACGGAATCCCAAAAAACAATTATATTAGAGGGGTAGGTAATCTGATTGGCCCTAAAAACATATTATTTGCTTCTAGAGTATCGAACGGTAGAATATGTATCTTTCTCTCTAGTAAATCTTGCGTGGATGAGTTTATTACAAAGCATAAAGGCATTACAATTGATGACAAATTTATTCCCGCTCGTAGGTTAGTGTCGCCTACGAAACGAATTATCTTATCGAACGTTTCGCCGTGCATTTCCAATTAAGTTCTGTTGGATGAACTTAAGAAACTCAATATTAGAGTTACCTCAAATATATCATATATTTCGTGAGAGCAGGTATAATTGACCAAGAATACAGACATGTCTTTACTTTCCGCCGTCAAGTCTATGTAGTTTCCGAGGAAGGATATGATTTCCCATCCAGTCTTCTTGTTAAATTTAAAGATAACCATTTTAGGATCTTCCTCTCGTCGGATGAATTTAGATGTTTTCTTTGCAAGAATCTAAATCACGTAGCTAAAAGATGCCCCAACGTATTGAACAATAACGCATCCACAACTGATCAGGCTTTCCTTTTTCGGAATGTCGATAACATTAATCCTACCGCTAGTACTGCAGAGTCAATTAGAACTATCCTTAGCAAAAACGTTGAATCAACCTCTGACCCTACGACATCTAATAAAGTTAATCCAATATCAGCTGACCCCACGGAAATTGAATAACTACAACCCGATGCGTCGGGTAAAAAAAACGTTTGGCCCCGTCTTCCATCGAATCGATAGAAACATTAACAAAGTCTTCCAGTAAGGCTGATATAAAATTTAAAAGTCCTAATAAAAAGATAAAAAAACCCCAACAAACAGTCGACGACTCCCCACTTTTTGATGAATTTAAAGATATCTTCGATAAAGGCATAGAAGCTATTAATTATGAAAAGTTTTGCGAATTTTTAAAAAACGTTAAAGGGCAGGATAACCCCTACTTTTGTGGCTAAACAGTTCACATCGGATGTTTCTATTGTACTTCCGGTAATGATAGTGTCACGTGGGGTTTTCGTGATTGGAGGACGTAGTCAGAGGTAGAGAGAAATGAAATACAAGTCGTACAAAACAACTATATACTAATAACAATAAAGAAAGTACAAGTACAAAGGTTTACATACATACAAATAATACATCGTGAGGACGTACATGTCCTCCTAAATTGATACAATCAAGAGGGAGGTCGGAGCCAACCCTATTCTAGCACTAGGTCTACAAACTAAGCGTAGGAGTTAGACTCCTAGTGATTACAACTAAGCTGAGAGCCTGGTCACAACTTCCCATAATTTCGCAGAGAGTGGGCGTTTTAGCGCAACCCACTCAACTAAGCAAACTAAGCCATAATTAATCAAAAGACACTTACCCGCTTGTTTCTTGATAAGGCTTCTGGTGAGTCCTGGCACAGACTGATTTCAAGCCAAAACAAGCGGGTTTATATACTGCTAAAGGTGGAAGTTTTACTGAATAATTGAATAAATTAAGTGGGATGCGAAGAATACATAATGAGATGCAAACTGTATAAATTATACTAATGAGATACAAACTGTATAAATTATTCTAATGAGATACAAACTGTATAAATTATTCTAATGAGATTCAAACTGTATATTTTATTTCCAAGGCTATGCAGATTTTCTACCGCGCGTGGCGGCGTGTAGGTGGCTATCGCACTACTCTTGATAATATTTGCACTAAATGAATGAAAGTTGAAATGTTACAAAAAGGATTGCATTTAAAATAATTCTGTTTGTGACAATAGCAGCACTCAATGAAGTAAAAACATTTAATTAAAAGCTAGGATGAAACGCCTCGTGTCTAAACTAAAGAATGGTATAGCCCAATATGAAAATAATACCGGTCTATCCCAAGATGACTTACTCTCTAATTTATCCTCATTGGATTATTCATCGGATACGTCTGATCTCTTCCCTTAAATCGCTAATGGACAATATCAATAATATAAACAATAAAATTAACATTCTCCAGTGGAATGCACAATCCGCTATCGCAAAAAAATGTCATCTTGATAAGTTATTGGTCGATTTTAATATACATATCGCCTTGCTTTCGGAAACCTGGTTTAAACCAAACCGACTAGTTAATTTTAAATATCATAATGTTATTAGGAATGATCGGCAAGATGGTTATTCTGGGGTTGCTATATTAGTCGATAAACATCTTGATTTTGTCCCTCTCGCTCTTAACAACGAAAATGAAGATATGTTACTCTGTGGAGTAACATTACCTAAATTTAACTTATCGTTTGTTTCTGTTTATTGCTCTACAGACTCGCACATCACATACGAAGATTATATTAATACTTTTTCCAAATTACCTTCTCCTTTTCTTATTGGAGGAGATTTTAATGCGCACCACTATGTATTCGGTTCTTCAAAAACTGATAACAAAGGCAACGTTCTGCTAAAGGCTATTGACAGCTTAAATTGTACTTTCCTAAATGATGGCAATCCAACTAGAATCACTTCACCTGGTACAAATCCATCTGCAATTGATATATCACTTACCACACCTGCGATCGCTACGAGAATAGATTGGCAAACTTTGTACTATACTTACACTTCTGACCATTTCCCTATCATCATGCACTTGGGCTATGATGGACCGAATTTTTCGACGATCTTTCCTAAAAGTAGATGGAAAATAATTTCAGACCAGCTTCCCAACTTTACAGCTTACCTGTGTAATGTTTTTAACAGCATACCTGAATTAATCACTGCCGAAGATAAAATCTCATTTACTATAAATGTTATTCATCATTCCGCTAACAATAGTTTCCACAGAAACAGACCGTTTATTCCTAAAGGTAGACCAAATCCCCCATGGTGGGATGAAGATTGTTCTAAAGTAATCTCTACAAGAAAGAATGCACTTCGTACATTCAAAACGAAGCCTACTACTGATAATTTTATTAAATACAAACAAACTGAGGCGTACTCTAAGCGTTTTCTAAGAAATAAAAAAAACAAGGGTGGAGACAATTTACTAGCAATCTAAACAAAGAAACGCCTATTAACCACATTTGGCAAACCATTAAAAGATTTGACAGAGTCTCAAGCTACAAACCTATAAGAGATGATCTTTTACTGAAATTCTTAGATGAGCTCGTACCGCTTTCCGCGTCTACGAATCTCAACTTTCCTACACGTGACTCGGAGGACCATTTTTTGCTTCAACCTTTTTCACACACAGAGTTAGAAAATGCCATTAAGACCTCTAACAGCTCCCCAGGTTACGATAATATAACTTATCAATTTATTTCCCTATTACCTTCCGTAGGAAAGGATATCTTACTTTCTGCGTTTAATGATATTTGGGCACGCAATGAACAAGTAGATCAACTGAAAATAATATTAATTACTCCTATATTAAAACCTAACAAAGATCCGAAACTAACTAAGTCATATCGACCTATTTCGCCCCTCCCATGCATTACTAAAACTTGAGAGATTAATTTACAATCGTTTGTGTTGGTGGCTGGAAAAAAATAATATTCTTCCTCATAGACAATATGGTTTCAAAAAAATGTGGGTACTATGGACACCCTAACAGACCTAGTGACTGATACTCAATTAGCTTTCTCGCGTAAAAAACATTTGGGCGCAATATTTTTGGACATCGACAATGCCTACAACTGTGTTAATTTAGATATTTTAGAAGGCAAGCTAAAAACCCTGGGTATTCCAGTTTTTACGGCAAACATTATATGCAATTTATACAGAAATCGCAAATTATACGTCAGATCATCCTCAAGTAATTTCATAGGACCAAGATATGTTTCCGACGGTCTTCCACAGGGCTCAATTCTTAGCCCTTTACTTTTTAATTTATATACGTTAGACCACCGACTGGCTAACGAAGACTTTAATTTAATCCAATATGCTGATGACCTTTGTATTTATCTGTCTCACAAAAAACCTCCTTGCCTTGAAAAAAAAATGAAAGACATTATGATAAAGGTTAGAAGTTGGTCGGATGCTAATGCTTTTAATATTTCTCCAAGTAAATCGGCAGTCGTTTTCTTTACAAATCTAGGTTAATCTTTCCCTCTCATATGGAATTTTCCAATATAACAGTACCTGTACAGGATAATTATAAATATTTGGGAATAGTGTTAGATAAAAAGCTAACGTGGACCAAACATATAACATATTTAAGAAATATGTTAACATATATGTTAACATATATAGCAGATGTGAACGAGCTCTCAATATTCTTCGAACACTAACCAAAATCAGATGGAGAGCCGATGTTTGCATATGCCTACATATCTATAAAGCACTAATTAGGTCTCGTATTGATTACGGATGTACACTATATGGAACAGCTAGTAAAACAAATTTTAAACGATTAGATGTTATCCAAAGTAAAGCTGTGCGTCTATGTACAGGTGCAATGCTATCTACTCCCGTCAGGGCGCTGCAAGCCGAGACACAAGAATCGCCATTGTTTATACGTAGGGAGTTATTATATATAAAATATATCGCCAGATTAAAGGCAATAGAATCTGCTACAATTTTAGCCAAGATTTACGAACTAAATATTTACGATTTGACCTCTACCTTTTGGAAAGAGAAACCATCCCCTCCACTAGTAATTGCCTACAGAAAACTTGTCGGACTCAATGGCGATTACTGTAATATTAAGAATATTAAATTTGACTATTTCAATTATATTCGTCCGTTGCTTATCAACTTTCCGCAATATAATGGGATAATCGAACATGATAAACGTCTTTTCCTTTCACTACTAGATAAGCTGGAAAACTGCCAAATTATCTTTACAGACGGCTCAAAAGACTCTCAAGGATGTGGTTGTGCCTTCTACGTTTATCGTAGTAATGTGTCTAGAATACTCCAACTAAATCGTCATACCACCATTTTCACGGCAGAAGCGATTGCCATTCTTGAGGCACTAAAGTATACTAACGACCATCTTATTGATCGCCAGAACATAGCCATTATGTACGATTCACAAAGTGTGTTAAAAGCTATAGGGTCGAAAACACAAATTGCCAAAAAAAACCTATTATAGTACAGATAATCGATCTCATTTTGAAACTTAAAGCTAAAGGATCAATAGTTCAATTATTTTGGGTTAAGGGTCACTCAGGTGTCCAGCCAAATGTAGCAGTCGATTTGTTAGCCAAGCAATCGATATCTTCAGGAACTATGTACACCGTTCCTCATCTATCATACCAAGATATAGTAACTTTTTATAAATCGAGAGGCTTGGCAAAGATATTGGGAGGAATGCAATTGCATCAAGTCTACGCAATATGCATTGATTCATCCATCGATACAGGTTCGACCGTGGTACAAAGAATACGTCAACATCTCACGTACAATGTATACTACGATAGCTAGGTTAAAATTTGGTCATGGCCGCTATCCGGCTCACTTAAATAAAATCATCATTGACACTCCAGCTTGTCCACAATGTGGGTCTAACTTTGCCGAATAAAGCTATTTATAAGGAAATAGTAAAATATCTAAAGAAGATAAATCTCCAGCTTTAATACAACACGCATGTTCTAATCTTGTATTGAATGAATAACTCCTCTGTTTTCTAACCTCTTGTTTTCAACCCATTTTACCGTTGGTCCAACCTGTTTATAGTATCCCCGTCTAATCCTGCGCGATCGATAGAGTGCATGGTGATGTATGAACGTTGCTGTCTCTTATTGTTACATTAATCGTTACTAATTGGTTATAAATTTCTGGTTAGGCAATGGGCTAAGATCTCGAATGCCTTAAGAAAAAAAAAGTATATACAATTTATTGTAAAGACTGCGAAGGAATATTGGACAAAATAGTAGAAACATAAAAAACGCTTAGCGGAACACAAACCGGGCATATTTTATATAAATATAAAATAGACGTAGATATAATAAATTTATTACATGTGCAAAAGAAAGATGCGAGGTTAGACTTACTCGAACAATTGAAAATTAAAAATCCTATAGTAAGTTTGTTGTAAATGACGAGGCAAGTTTCATGTAACTGCTATAATAGATTTATTTTGTAGTTCCAAAACAGATGGTAACAGGTGCCTTTGCCCAAGCTCTCGTTAAAGGTCTCATCGGCTGAAATACGTGTCGCAAATTTTACTTTAATTTTTGAAGCAGTTAAATGCAATAGTCCTTAAAGCTGTTTAACACAATGTTTCACAAGGAATTTACCGAGACTTTAATTTTACTAACTAAAGTTTACGACAGCGTAATCATTTAAAGAATGTTATAAAAAATTATACAAGAAATTAATAATGATAATTATATTCGTTTCGCAAGTTTTATAAAAAACATAATTCTAGTAATAGTAAAAAGAAAAATGGTAGTGTCCATATACCTATTAAATTTAAAACCAAAATGGAATTTAAAAAATGAAAGTGATTGCTGCTATTCGGCAGTATAAAAGTGTCCCCAACTGATTGTTTTGTCAGTTCATAACGATATTTCAAATAATATATACGTAGCTATACCACCCTCATAATCACAAGCAAAATGTTCTTTAAAGTAGGTGTGCGAATATATATGCAGTTGAATATTGTAAATTAGTATTATTTTTTAATTTAGGTAGTCACTCTAGCTGCGGTAGCAGTTGTTCTATGTAACGCACAATCTCATGGAGGTCACCACAGCGGCTCATCGTATGCCACATTCTCTTTACATAACACTCACTCAGGAAGTAGCGGTTCTGGTGTAGGAGGTGGATCGGCTGGTGGATTAGGAGGTTACGGAGGTGGTTTAGCAGTTCAAGCTGATTCGCATGGTCATGGTCACCATTACGTTGATTATCATGTGTGTATACTTTCACCGGTTAATTGAACGTTTATAAATGCGAGTCTATGATTTTACAGGCTCATCCTCAATACCAATTTAAATATGGTATTGCTGATGGACATACTGGTGATCATCACAGCCAACAAGAACATCGCGACGGAGATACCGTTCATGGTGAATATTCTCTTCACGAAGCTGATGGTACCATCCGTACTGTAAAATACACTGCCGACAAGCACAATGGATTCAATGCTCAAGTAATCAGAACAGGACATGCTCAGCATCCAGCTGTACATCCCAGGCCCGCTTTTGTAGTTCATCACCAGGGAGGACATTCTGGTGGTCAAGCTGGTGGTTTAGGAGGTCATCATGGAGGATACTGAAACACGAGTTAAATAGTTATTAGCCCCAAAAGCATGTCGTTCATTTATCGTTTGTTGATGCATTCATAACTGATTTGTTATATTTTAATCACTGTTGTACTTGATTAGTGTTATATTTTTATTTTTATAATAAAAAGCATAATTGGTAAAAAGTTGGTACTGATAAGTTATTAGCTTGTTTTTAAATGTTAAGAAAACTAGTTTCAAAATTCATTAATTAATGCTTAGTAACTAATAATAAAATATACCAATGGTAATAAGAGACACCGGGTTGTAAAATACCTCCTGAGAATTTGTTGGCTACTTCTGCCCCACTGTCAATAGTAGATCAAAAAACTCATAATGTTGCATCCCGCAAGGGATTAAACTGTTAAAGATAGTAAGGTATGTAAAACACAGGAGCGATCTTCTAAATGAGATATTTTTGATAGATAAACTTGTTGCTTTAAACTTGAATATTCTTACGATTTGTTTTCTAAAACATTGAAAAATATGGTCCTGATGGACCATGGCGGGGTTTGGAAAGCTAATTATTCGAGTTTTTTACCACTGAATAATGGAAGGAAACGAAAATGTTACAAGAAATAGACAAATAATGATATACCTGTGCCTATTTGCTTTTCTTTGTGGCAGTGAGAATGGTGAAATTTTGCATTTTTGGAGTATCTTGGAACTGTGTATCAAAATGGATAATTAATTTACAAAAATTTAGAAACCTTTTTTTGAAAATCTAGATGATGGTATCTTGGAATTAAAAATCTGTAATAAAAAATGTATAAATCATGATTTATACTTTTGAAATACTGGTATAATGTTAAAATCCGGTACACATAACTGAAATAACATTTAATAAAGAATAACAAAATCAAATAGATAATCAAAACTTTGTAATTTATAATCTTATAACACACAATACCACAGTATAATAACATATAGTAACGTGACTCTCGCAAATAATTACCATCCACCGCACAACAAGCTGGCATGTGCCGGCAGTACGTAGAGAACAGTTATGCTTCATACACGCGACCAAGCACATCAAATTAGCCAGTGCCGGATAACCCCAATTGTGCAGTGCGAGTGCCCCGTAGTACGGAATGAATAAACACAGAATCAGGAAACGATGCCGAGATTGTTTTAATTGACAAAGATTACCAAACTTCTGATAAATTAGAAAAAAACTTTATTCGATATATATGCGGTTATTTGATAAAAAAATGTTTATCGGTACATACATGGGAAACATGAGTAAATCTCGCTAATGCATGTACCGAGTTGAACGAAACTACGATTTTCACGTTTGAAAAACATTCAAGAAATCGGATGAAAGTTTATTTGGAAGTTTATATATCATAGTTTTATTCAATTTATTTCATCTATGGAAATCCTTTTTCAACAACACTTTCAACATATTTGTGTAAATGAAAATGTGGTCAAACGTCTTGCAACCATCTAAATAATTAACATTTATACATCCGTGCAATAATTTTAAGTATAATCATATAGTATATCATTTACACGCTCGACTGCGAGTGTATTACACTTTAAAAGACGTTAAGAAATTTTAAATCATCCAAAGGTAGTAAAAAGATAATTATATTGAAACATAATTAACAATATATCTTTCGTTTTGTAAATGAGTATTCAATTATGTACGTTAATTTAAGTTCAGTTAATAACAAACTAATTGTTCAAAGGCGTCAAATAATTTTGTTGATTTACACAATTCTATTGCCTATTTTACTATACTATATACATAACAAGAGATTTTAATGTGAGAACATCGTTTTACTGAATACGTTTATGGGTATTATTTACCGGCATTCCTAGACGTTGTCGACCGATAAACTTCGGTTCACTGCTTCGTTTATGGGCGTAATATTCGAAGCTGGCTTCACGACATGAAAGGTACCGGCACTCAAGTAGAAATACTGATTGTTATATATACTGAGACAATACTATATGAGGAGATGTCACAGACCTGCAAATCTTTTATCTTCATAGCTTTTAGGTATCGTAACTTCCTTTGGAAGATTTGTAAATATCATAACCGGGACTAGGAGGATTTGCTGAGCCCCCCCAGCTCGGAGGGGAATCTTTGGTAATTTAAAAACTAGTTAAAAAAAACTAATTTTAAAGATAAATATATATCAGGAACAAAATCTTGCATGGGCGATCGCATCTGTCGCTCTCTACCCCTTTGTACCCGCCACTGAATCTATGCAATCTATTACGTAAAGTGAGTAACTTCTTAGGCAACCAAAGACTCAAAATTGGTACGCTCAATAAAAAGATCATCAATACATATTGTCACATTTTTAACATACCATCAGAAAATCTAAGCAACTACATTTGCATCCATGTTTTTTGGGTTCCCTAACTTGTAAGGGGATTTCAGATTTAAATTTTTGTTATTAAAAAATTATGTTTCAGTTATTTTAAGAAACACTCTATGACACACTAAGTAGAAAAAGGATAAATTCTAAAGTGATTTTTCGTCTAATTGTAGTAATTTTTCTTGGTCAGTTGACGGTTTACTACCAATACTTAAAATTTGCATAATTAGGTATTAAAACCATTTCAATGTATGTTTTTACCTAGAACAGATCGGGAGTATGGTTGTGGCGATGTACAGAGATATTTATTATTTTACCTGCGAATCTTATTGCGAAAAAATTAATAATATTTCAGATCTAACGATTTGGAATAGTTTTATTTTAAATTTGTAGTTTTTAATGTTGAGAAGTCTTTGAACTTAAATATTTTATAATAATCTTGTTATAAATGCCAATATGGAATCGTTTATTGTAGAAGATTTGGGCATTTGAAAATCAAAGATTGATGTGATTAATCGTTGTATGTTGATAGTATGAAAATTATCTATTAAAAGTTGTGTACCAAAAATTTATGTAGTAATTGTTCTATAGGATTTATGGATAATGTAAGTATTTTTAAATATTTATTTCAAATTTTAATAATGTTTCTGTGTAGGGGAAAATTAAGCTGGGTGCCATTCAATAAGCTTGTGTTTACATTTTAGAATACGTGTTTTATATCATTAAAGAGAGGAAATTTTCCTCTATCCATTTATTTATTTTGTTATTTAAACAATTATTTTAATTTTTAATAACGGCATGGTTATGTAATTTTAGTAACAAAACTATTCAATTGTTTCTCGCTAAAGATTTATAGTTGGAACTAGAAAAATTACAAAGTTAGTTAGTCTGCTTTTCAAAAAGATATAAATTAAGATTGAAATCTGGTGACACTTTCGAAAAAATTTAGTTGTACAGAACGCGCGTTTACATGGAGAGCAAAAATTAGAAAATTTTGAGGTTATGTTGTATTATGATACGTCAAAGTCAATTTCCTGTCAAAAATTAAAGGTTATGTTTAATGTTACGTCAAAATGTTAAGAGTTATGAAGTTCTTTTTTGAATTTAAGTAGTGCAATTAATAATAAACCATTTTAAATTAAATAAATAAACAGCGCCGTAAAATTAATTAGTGATTGCATTTTTTTTGTGGGAATATTTTTTTTATGATAAAGATGGATTTTTGTCATTGAAATTGGGATGGAATTTGGAAAATTATTTATGAATAAATTTAAATGGATTTACCTTATGTATGAAATACAAATGGTATTAATAATTTCAACTTTATTGAATAACACAAAATCTTTTACATGAAGAGAGGTGGAAAATTTTGTGGCATATTGACCATTTTTATTCTGAATCATATGGAAACAGAAAATTTTGCAGCATACTACTAATTCAAATGGGTAATATTATAAGGTGCCAATATTGTGAATCTTAAATTTAATGCAAGATAATTATTTAGTTTTTAAAGTAGTTTTCTAGGAGTGACAGAAATATTAATTAACACGCCAATTAATTATACTGTCTTATAATTCATTTTTCTTTCATTTTTTTATATGGTATCCAGTTTTTTTTTGTTTATTTAATTTTAAGTGTTCTGTTTTCAATTTTAATTTAGTTTGTTTTCTTCTTTTTTGTGTGGTGTTAAATAAATTTTTTCATTTGAATATTTTTAAAAGCAACTTTGGGTTTATTTTTTTGTTTGTGTATGGTCAGTTAACAATCTTTTATAGATCTAATTTAGTTAGTGCCCTATTGAAGTCTGAGAAGTCTTATTTATATAAGGAATTTGTTTTCCAATTTTACTTATACCCGGAGCATTTTTCTGTGATGGTAAAGGTAAGTGGTTTATATTTTGTGTATGTTTTCACTGTATTTTTGCCAGAGTCTATTTTATGTGTTATTGATTCTAAACAATTATAAATCAAATTTAAAATTTATCATCATCGATTTATTTGAGACTTTCGCTATTATTTATTTCATTCGCCCTATATAAAAAATCATACCAATATTTATTATAAACATTAATTCAAAAAAATAATCATTAAAAATATTAATAAGTAGTAAATACATTAAACATTATATATATATAGTATATTTTTTAAGGAAATTGATTTAATTAAAGAGGTATCATATGGATACGACAATTATTAACAGCAGAACAAGCGAAAATGCCTTTAATGCATTAATTTCTATATTCCAATTACTTCACAAAAATCCCCCCGAAAAATGTTTAAGAAGGTACTTGCGAGACTATCTAGTCAGTTGAATGCTTGTTCTAAATTAGTTTAATCGACAATCCAACTCGAAAATTTTAAACCAATCAAATTACAGAATTTTTCAAACTGGGACCAATGAAATTAGTTTTATAGTGAAAAAACCACTAGTGGTTTTTTCACTAAGAAAAAACCACTTGTCAAAATGAAATGTCAAATTTAATTAAATTAATATTAACTACACACGCTAAATAAAAATTTGCTCGGTGGATTGTCAAGCCGAATACAACTCGTGGTCTAATTTTTTCTTGCAAAATTTATCGTTTAAGACATTCGTAGCTTTTGCTTTTAGAAAATTACACTCGTCTCCTGCGTCGACTCGTGTAATTTTCGTTGCAAAGCTACTCATATCTGAAACGAAAAATTTTGTCGGAAAAAATCAGACCACTTGTGATATTATATATGATAAAATAAAAAAAATCTGGTAGTATGCAAGTAGATTGTAGATGAAAATATTTAATGCACTGGTTGTAATCGATTTAATAATGCAATGTCCACGAAATTTTTTATTTAATATTTACAACAAAAACAGTTTCTGCTTCGGCCAAAAAAAAATAGAATTTTGGAAATTTTGCAGCAGGTATTGTCTCTTTTGCTGTATTTAATCAATAATGTAGTTAACGAACTATTTAATGAAGTTAATAGTAAGCTACTACCGACAAATTCTTATGTGTAATTTTATTTAAAAGATATTTTGCATAATGTTTAAGTTTTGCTAACACAAAGAGCCAAATTATACGAGGTAAGGTAATTAGTAGGAGATTATTGTTTGTAAATACATAACGCAGGATTGATTTATGATTGACAGATACCTATTGTTGTTGAAGGAGTGTTATTCTGAAATGTGGATACATCGCTTTCCATAAAGCACCATGCTGAACTTGATGTATGAAACAAGGTATAGGGAGCCTAATCATTGACTGCGTCCTATTTTGCCGAACTGCGTCATTGACACCTAACTATCTATACGAAGCATACATATAAAATAACCTCTAATATGATAATTTGACATTGGATTCTAGCAGCAGCTTAGAAATAGGCTTGAATTTTCCAACTTTATTGACTGACTGTCAATTGACAATAATATATGTCAAAATTGTCAAAGATTGTATAGCTAGTGCACATATAATTAGTTAGGATCCGTATTTCCATCGTTAACAGGGATACACATTTTAATACTATTTTCAATAGAAAAAAGCTGCTTTACATTAATTGTTATCCTCATTGCATTTTTAAGCTTCAATGCATGCAATTTACAATGTATTATTTTTGACCTACCTACAATTTAGAATTGTAGACATCGGTTTAGTGCATATTTACAGCAAAATCAAGTATACAAACAAGAACGCAAATAATTGCCCAATTTCCTTTTATTGCCATAAACTAGACCTACTTTCAATAATACGTAATCTTTTAAAGAATGCGGTAAAAAATTAATGAAAAAATTATTAGCACACTTTTATTTAAGTATTAACTAATGTATGTATACGTACACTACTTCGCAAAAACCACACTAGGTTTATTCTAAACCATTTCTATGTTAAATACGTGATATTTATTTTTTGTGATTTATTGCTTAGAAAATATACGACATTATTTATTTCAAAATAGCATTTTTCAGTAATTTTGCTGGGATCAATGGTTTTGCAAGTAATATGAAAATTGTCATTTATGTGCGATGTACAATAGAATGTACATACGATTTGCAGGGAAATGTGTTAAAATGTTGTTTATTGTTTCCAGCCTTTGTGAAATTCCATAATCATGAAATAAATAAAGATTAGTAAAAAGTCTCACAGTATTTTTTAAATTATAACCTGACAATATTGTTTCAACAGCTAAGCTGTCATTATCAAAGGTAATATAAATAGAAATAAACACGTCGTTAAGGTAAATACAAAAATAGGTAACTAGATAAAAAGATAAAGAAAACCAGAGTTAGATATCTAACACTTCCAGTAACAGAGAATTACTGAACTCAATCTGTTCATACATTAAAGGTATCCTGAGTTTGTGTTTGTATATCTCAAAAGCTACAAAAACTACGAATCATAAACTTAATTACTTATTTTTTCTTGTAGTTTTTCAATAATAACGACAGCTTTACTCCAAAACGATTAATTTTATTAAAAAGTAATAGTTATCGTAAAAATGCATTAGTACTAAAAAATAACCATTGATCTGTTTCTTCCTTTTCATACTCGATATCTGTGCCAGTATACCGAATAATTATATGGCAGGTTTTTATACTCGTTTACAAATCGAAGCAGAATGACTTTCTTTTCACAAAGTTGCTTTAAGTCGATTTACTTTAATTTAATTGGAAGTGGTTTAGTTTTAGAATACCTATATATAATAAAACGGCATAATTTGAAGATGACGTGGTTACGTGCGGTACTTACAATAGTAACGTTAGCAGGTTACCACACGGCGCCTACCCATAGAACTGGCCCGGCCTCTCCTATCCTCCTAAAAAGTCTTAAAAGTTCTAGTTCCCAACCTAGGCTTCCAAGAAAAATGTGTGGGAGAGATATACGCAAGTGTTCTCGACGATTACTCATTAACGTTGCGGAAGAAGCTCTACTAAAATGAGTATCGGTATGGGTGGATTCGATTCTTACCTAGTACTATGTCTCTTATGTCGCCTAGATGCACCCGCTGTTTGACCGAAATCCTATGGAGGAGAATTCAAGTGAGGTTTATCCCGGCAGGTAGGAAGTCTTCGAAGCCAATGGGAAACTGCATGCCACCAGGTATTGTGTTCGGAAGACTAATCGGAGCACAATGTGCTTCGTAACTAGTGCGATTCTGGTGTTCTGAAGTGTCTCTAGAGCCTTTACTCTTCACTTCACTTCACCCGAAAGGGTACATACCGGGAGTCTATAACGTGTAGACTTAAACGAAGCGCTGTCGAGGGCACACCAAGCCTATAATTTGCTAGATCGAGGTGGGAAAACCATTCAAAACCAAGTCCTGCCACAATTGAGGTTGGATTCGATCGGGCAGTGGTCCCCAACTAGAAAAGTTTGGGGAAAGTCCGAAGCTGGACGAGGTACAATCTTTTAAAGATTGGGCCGACGGGTGAGCACGTTTATCGCTCTGGCACTAACTTGGAGAGGTAGTAGAAGATGGATAGTACCCTCGCTCCACCAGTGAGTTACTGGTAACTTGCCTCTGGCAACGCGCGTTAATTGAGCGTATCTCAATTCAAATGTTTACGGAATACCCGGACGTTCAATCAATACTGAAAAATCAAATATCAAATCAAATACAGTACAGAATCAACTACGGCCTATACATAGTAATTCAGTAATTGGGCTATAAAGAGCGATCCGTCAGGATGGTAAACGCCATTCGTCTAGCACGGATATGATGATGATAATACCCCAGGGTCTGTCTCCACATTCTTTTGTCTGATGATTGGAGGGCCCTCCTTTTTTTTCATTTTCTTCTAACAATTTACTTTTATGCACGCATGGAAAAGGCTTAGTTCCTTTTTCTTAAAGCACTTTTATTTCACGAGGGTAGATTTTTGATTGCTTGACATAGGCACACGCTATGATATTAACAAAACAACTAACATGCCTTGCCCTTACTAATAGTGCAACGAATTAAATTTGGCGGTAAACGCTTAATGAACAAACTTTGAGTTTTACGAAGTAAGGCTGGCCACAATAAATTTTAATAAAATCAGTTTATCAGTTAACATTTTATTATTTAATTTGTTAAGTTGGTTGTGGCACATTTTGATTAACATTCTTATATGTATTGCTGTGGATTTTGTATCCAAAATTTTGGAAATTTTGTAAATTTTTGTAAAATTTTAAAATCTTTGTTAAAAACTAACACTTTAGAAATATTTTAGCAACTTTTCCAGTTAAAAATATTATTATCAAACAGTTCACTCACCAAATACTTAAGTATACGTAACATCCAGTTGTGCCAAGTTATTTTTATTGTTATGTAATTCATTTATGATTAATTTCAATTGAATAATATCGACGGGTTATGTGATTCTCTTAAGGTTCTTTTGTTAATGTAAATAGATCATTATTTTGCAAATGTTGTGTAATAAACTGTAATATATTGAGTCAACTATTATGATTATGTTTTTAATCTGCTGTTATGTATTATATAGTGTAGTCATTGTATTAGATGGTAAGGTGACGTCAAATTGTGTAATGTAATGATGTAAATAGTAAGTAGTATATAAGCTTAGAAAAATCATATTTTTAAGGCAGTTCATGATAAACGAACAACAAAACAAACGTACAGATACAGTCGTCAAATTATTATAATGTAAAATAACACTTCCTGATATGAAGCGACAGAGTAAAGTCGTAAATGATAATATTGTAAAAATTTAAATAGTCTAGTCTTAAATAGACAGTTAACTTGGTTGGTGAATTGAATATGGCGAAAGTGTATCGTTGTTATAAAATTATAAAAGTGTTTATAAGGCTATAAAGAACCACCTAATTACAATTACTAGCTAAAGTTATTGCTAGTCAATAAACCTTCGTTAAAATCATAAACTGGTGTTTTATTTATTTAAACACATAAAACAAATATTCTTCGAACAAGGGAAATAGTACCCGCATTTAATTAAAACAAAGTGTATTACCAAAAGTGAGCTATCAAGATCAAGTGTGTGGATGGTGTTATATTGGAAGCCCATGCAAAGGAAGGTCAACCGAAATTGGAATCCAGGATTGGATCAGCATAGGGTGACATACGCTGCCAATGGTATTGGAGAAGACCAACTTTATAAAAGGTAGGAATTTATTTCCTTCCTGTATCTGGAACCTGCGTTAGAAAACACAATCTTGTGAAGTGCAATTAAGTGATTTGATCAATTTAGTAATTGTTAAAGTTAATTAGTGATTTCAATTTTAAAAGTGATTTCAATTTCAATTTGTATATTTTTAAAACCACAAGAATCCACATTCGCCCTGAGATGAGTCTTTCTTAATAATTTAATTCAGGTTATTTTAGTTATTTAATTGGCGCCCAACTCACTTACGTAAACTTGAGCTAGTCAAGAACTCACGTAATATTATCTTTACATAACTATTGCATTATTTAAATCTATTAAAAGGTATTTTCTTTAATCATATAAAAATTTATAAAAGAGGGAAGTTGAAAAGCATTTCCAAGGTTTACAGTCATTTTAAAAATCAATTTAATTATAAAATAATTATCTACAATCTAACAACAATTATTCGTTATTTAAAAGTATTTGATGAAATTGAATATAATTAATTTTTATTTTTAATTAGCCAAATTCATCACATATATTTACTTTGCTAGTCAATGTGGGAAAAGTTCAAATTTTTCCTTTTTTTATACATTTGATTTATTGCCATTTAACTTATTATGGCAATGTCTGATTATTAGATTTCTTTTTATTATATTCAATTTAACTTTAAAATTAAACTTATTTATATGTTTTGTTTTTACGTTTCTATTGTAATGAACGGGAAAACACCGGAAGCGTCGAGAGTCGCGGCGAAGATTCGAGAACGTTTCGCATCAGATATATTAACGCTGGCCACTAGAGAAGTGGGCACCTTCAATATAAATTACCTAATAACTGTGTATACAAAAATAAATACTCTAGTTAATTAAATAAATAAATAGCCTTTAAATAAATTAGCTTAAGATAGTTAATTTGTGTTTTTGATTAGTTAAGTTCAAACCTTAGTTTATGTTAATATCTCGCTTGTTATTAAATAGTTAAAACAGCAGCTTTGGTTTTATTTAGAAAGAACGTTATACTATTATTTTGTTAATTATTTTGGCAGATTACTATAATATAGGCTTATGAAAAAAGCTTTTTCAACAGTCTTTATTAAAATACTTTGCAACCAACGGCATTTACCAAGATTTACCGGTATTTTGTAAAGCAAGAATCAGATAAGCGATCTTCAATCTTCATCACAGGATGCACTACTACAGAGTAGTCATTACCAGATTTTATAGTAATCAATCACCTTTAGTATCTCTAACTGGCTTAGATGCCCTTCGGTATAGCTACTCCACGTCTTATTAAAAAAGTACGTTATAACTTGTCAACATTAAATTCTTGATTAAATGATGCCTTAATACTTTGTAGGCGAAATATATTTGTGAAAAATTGTTTTAATAAAAAGTTGCAGGAAAGTGGTTTCCTCCTACCTGCAGTGCTCTAAAATAAATTCATTTATTTCTTGAATCTGACATCTTTTTATGTAAGTCTTTTTACGTCTTTTTACCTAATGATTATGAACTTAAAAGATTGATATCTTTATGACTCAAGTTAATTGCAAATACGTAAGGATCTTGAAGATATAATTAGGTACACTGGTACAGTTTATACACTTTTTTGTCTTATATGTAAGTAAGTCGTATTCCAGTATTAGGAAGATGAAATTCTTTAAAGTACAGTTTTTTAATTTAATAATTAGGAGAGCATTTGGATTTTATACTACTATTACTATGTTGCTTAAATACCGGAAATTCCATTAATTCAGATCGATAATATATTTAACACATTGCTCTAACAAGGTATCATTAATAATTTTTTTTAAAGAAAAAGTGTTATACTTTGCTACCGTAAGAACATAATTTTTTTTTTATGTTAACAAAAAACTCATGAGTGTTTGCGATGTAACATGTAATGCGAGTAGATACATATATTCGATTACGCCTACTCTTCTAAACATTTTATGCGGAAGTTACTTAATTTGAAAATCAAAGCAATTGAAAAATAGAAAATCTATATATAATGTAAATGTAATAACAATAAATAATCATTTTTATGTATATATCTAATTTCTAGTAAAATTAATATTGCCGGATATCGAATGTTTTTGTTTATTTAGTTTTCGTACTTCAGTGTAATGTGTGTTATTTTAAAAAGTCAGGTGATTTCCGTTGCATCACTTATTAAGCCTCGTAAACCATAAGTTCAAAAAATATGATAAATGTACTAGTGCATAATGAACTGTGTGTCATTGCGAATTTACGTGACCATGAAAGCTGATTACTGATTACCATGGCCCACTATTGAGCAAGGAATTGAGGTACGCTTAATTAGCGTATCACTCTCTTATGCGAGTGCTACCAGTTCTCAATGATGGAACCGAGGTTGCTATCCACCTTCTTCTAGCTCTCCAGACTAGTTCCGGAGCTATTAACGTGCTATCTTGTCGGGATCCTTCTCCCGAGGGAATCCTTTCACTCCTAGTCTAGCATGTGAACTGTCACTGCTCGGTCGACTCCAAGCTCAAGTGTGGTTGCGCTTGGTCCTAGGTCTGCAAAGGATTTTGCCACCCAGTCCTATTATAATAAAGGCTTACTGAGCTTTCCACAGGGTCCCGTATGACTCTACCTAAAAGTAGAGATTTCGTATATACCACATGGTGGTTGGGTTGTCTGGAATGTGATAGGTTAAGTATCAACATCAACATTCCTTAAGAGTGATGCTCTGAGATAACCTTTTTGGGATCAGCTGGATGGTTTTCATCGATCAAATACAGAGCAACTTTACATATTTGCCAGTTCACAGTTGTAACTGCAACAGGGAAAGCAAGTGACGAAACAGCTTTCTCAAAGACAGTGATTAGGGGTCACTGTCTGGATAAACTTTACTAGTTACTCTCGCGTATTGAAGTACAGTCTTGTTCTGGGTCCATCACCAAAACCAAGGGATGAGAGCTCTAAGACCTTTCCAAGGTTACATAACATAACTTATGTACTTGTGTACTTAACATAAGTAGGTTTCGGTGTCAAAGCGAAAAATCACCACTTATGACTTGTGATTTGCTTTTAGTGTTTAGCTAATAAGATCTTAGTTTTACCAAGCAAGCACATTGTACTGTTTAATCTTGCAACTGTAAACTGAGCAAGACGAAAAACGTAAGAATAAAAAGTACAGTATGTCCCAGAGTTGATGTGATAAGAGGTAGACCAAAATTTTTAAATTGAAAATTCATTATTTTGGGTTTAAGTCGTGCTTAGCCAGAGAGAATTTATAAGCAAATGTGTAATGTGTGGTTTGCAGATCAAGGTCAACTGGTTTAATTAAATTTTAAATATTAATAGAGGTTATTGATTTTATAATTTTGAAGAGATTTTTCCCTTTAAACCTGATAATCCACGAAACATTTAGAGCATTTGCAATGCATCATCTACCATTTGAAAGTTTTGAAGCGTTATATTTTTATGCGGAAGTTATAGTATATGCAAAAATAAGTATAAAAAAATCTCCTACAAAAAGTAGCGTTATTTAATTTTTCTCCTCCATATTCTCTTTCCTTCTGCTTGTTCACGTGTGGTTCTTAATAGACCGTGGAAATACTCTTCCCATCTCCCTATTATTTTATTTTCGTGTTATATTTCACTCTCCTTGTTTTTTATTTCTTTACCTTATCTACATCTACCTCTGCCTCTGCTCATAGTCTTTATTGCCAGGTAGAAGAGTTTTTGGTAGTCTTTACTGTTTATCTTTATTTTTCACTTGATTATTCTCAACTTTTCGTCTTCGGTTCTGTTATCTAACCAAATAACAGATAAAAAGATAAAAATAATCAGGATTAAATATCTAGCGCTTCCAGTAACGGAGAATCACTGAGCTCAATCTGTTCATTCATTAAAGGTACAACTTTTAAAGGTACAATGAAACTTCTTCTGATATTTTGACAAAATATTGTTGCAAATTACATATCTATACCATGTTTTGGCAAAATATCAGAAAAAAGTTGGACATATACTAAGAAAAACCAATAATTGTAAAATATCCCTTAAAACCAACAATAACACTAAAGACAGAACACATGATATCATGCACTCGGGCATTTACCGTTTAAATTGTTCTTTATGTAATTCGGTATATATTGGACAAACACTTGGAAATTGTTCTCAACTTTTCGTCTTCTGTTATCTAATTTTTAACCTTTCAAATAGATGTCATCAGGCTCATGAGAGGTGTTACTGCCTCTTCCTGAAATATGTATATACATAAATTTTTCCTTTACTTATCTGTATTAGCATATATAGTGCTTCCCAGAATATGTATTTGGTGATTTCTTTCTCACTTATCACATATAAGACTGCAATTATCGTCATCTATTCTTTATCTGTAGTCGTTTCTTCTCTATTCTTTCGGGCGAGCTTCCCAATTTTTAACATTTGACATTGACTAACCCCGCTGCACATTCCTCGCAATTTTTTTTAAACTCCATGAGAGATCAGCAATCTGCCCGTGGGCAATAAGCGTTTGTTTTGATTGAGTAGGTAATGGACATGTAGAGTCTCACTCCAATGAGTGATCTCCATACAATTATCTAAATCTTAAGTCTAGAGTATATTTGTCTGTGTAGTCTTAACTTTAAACTTATCCGAGTCCTAAGGTAAGGTCTGATGGCAGCAGACGTTTTAGCCTTCGCACTTCATTGACTTCGCGCACGTTTAACTGATTAGCCAACACATTAGGATGCACTGACACTCTTTCACTGTATTTCGCACTGATTCGATGCGCGGCTTCCTTAACGGATTCCAGAGGGATGTCGTGTAGAATAACTTCTACGATGGCACGCAAGACCTTGTTTTGAAACCTCTGCAGAATAGCAATGTTGGAATCACTAGCAGTTCCCCATAACTGGATTCCGTAGGTCCAGACTGATTTAAGAATGGATTGATATAGCAATAGTTTATTGTCCAAGGATAATTTCGATTTTCGGCCAATAAGCCAATACATTTGACTTAGTTTTAGTCCAAGCTGCTTTCTTTTGGTAAATAGATGTTTCTTCCAAGTAACACGTCGGTCCAAGTGCATGCCGAGATATTTAGCCTCTTCGACTTGCGGAAGTTGACAATTGTTAATCTTCACAGGAGGACATGTTTCCTTGCGTAGTGTAAATGTCACATGCAAGGACTTGATTTCATTAGCCTTAATGAGCCATGTTTTTAACCAATGTTGAATTTTATTTAGGTTTGCTTAAAGGTTTCGTGAAGCCGATGCTGAGTCAGTGTGGGATGCCAGAATAGCAGTGTTATCTGCGTATGTTGCTACCATAGTAGTTTTTGTTGTCGGTAGATCCGCCGTGTGCAAAAGATATAATACAGGGCCTTGAGGAACGTCTGAATGTATGCGATATAGGTCAGTGTATTCACTGCCTTGCTTAACTAGGAAGTGTCTGTCAGTTAAGTATGATTTAAGCAGTAGGTAGTGAGTATAAGGAAGAAGCTTCTTTAGTTTGACTAGTAAGACTCTGTGCCATACCTTATCAAAGGCTTGAGATATATCAAGGAATGCAGCAGAGCAGTACCTTTTGGCATTTAGATCTCTATTAATTTGGTTGACTAGTCTATGTACCTGATCTATTGTTCCATGTTTATTGCGGAAACCAAATTGATGTTTCGGGATTATTTCCCTTTCTGCTATTATTATATTAAGCTTTTTAACGTATAACTTCTCAAGAACTTTGGATAGCATTGGTAGTAGGCTTATAAGCCTGTAGGAGGAAACATCTTCAGGCTTTTTGCCTGGTTGGAGGATCATTATGATCTTTGCAACTTTCCAGATGCTGGGAAAGTAGTTTGATCTCAGAATTGCATTAAATGTGTAGGTTATTAGTTTATAGCAGTTTTCAGACAATTCTTGCAGTATTTTTCCAGAGATAAGGTCAAATCCTGAAGCCTTTTTGCTGTTTATTTCTTTCATAATGACCTGTTTTATTTCTTTGATTTTAAACTTTCCATGTGGCAATTCCATTTGAAATGGGGCATCTAGGAATTCTGTTATTTCGTTTTCCTCTTCGGAGGATATCTCTGAAGGGAAGGGCTTGAATACATTTTCTAGATGTTTCGAGAAAGCTTCGGCTTTTTCTTTATCGTTTCTAGCCCAGGTGTTGTCGTCATTTCTGATTGGAGGATTGTATTTTTGGGATCGTCTTAGCCTTCTTGTGGCTTTCCAGATTGAATACTCCGTAGCTTCAGTCAGCGTAAGACTTTCTAAATATTTCTGAATGCCATGGTTCTGTTCTTCTTTAAGCAAGTCTTTCAGTTCTTTAGTGGCTTTATTCAATTTTCTTTTGTTTTCTTCGGTTCTGGCTTCCTGCCATTGTTTCCGCAGGTGTCTTTTTGCTGTAATTATTTCTTTAACGGCTGGAGATGTATTATTTTTCCTAAGGGGGGTTACAATGGTGGGTGTGGCAAACCATGCAGCCTCCTGTATCTTCACTGTTAAATATTCCACTGCAATTTCGATATCCAGTTCAGTCCTTAATGGTTGATCTGTCGAAATTAGGTAGTCCAATTCTTTCCTAAAAACATTCAAGTCTGTCTTACTATTGTGCAAGGAAGGTTGTTTTTCTATATTCAAGATCTGCGACTGTATGGTTACCATTACTACAGAGTCGTCAGATAAATCAAAGCAAGTGTTTGCACTACATTTTTTGGTATCAATTCCTTTAGTGATGCAGAAATCTATAGCGTCTGGAATTTTGTTTCTATCAGTTGGCCAATACGTTGGTTCGCCGGTAGATAGTTGTTGCAGATTGTTCTTTTTCATTGCCTTAAGAAGTTGTCTGCCTTTTGGAGTTGTCAGTCTAGAGCCCCAAGTTGGATGTTTTGCATTGTAATCTCCCCCTGCAAAGAATTTGTTGCCTAATGTTTTAAAGAATCCTTCAAAGTGCTGCTTTTTATTGAGGTGTTTAGGTGGACAGTAGATAGCAGACATAGTTATTGGACCATGCTCTTCTTCAATGGTTACGCTGGTAGCTTGAAGATAATCTTTAGATTTCTTTTGAGTGTTTTTATTTTTTTATCTCTCGCGCGTTCATGTTAATTTCCAATCATTTGCTTCTCATCGCTTCCTTCACCCTTGTGTTTCCTTTTGGACATGTTGTTGTACACTTTTTTCTTCCGTTATACTCTATACCGGTGAACTCACAGTACTTCAACACTTGCTCGTACTCTATGCAGAAATTTTGAAATTTTCTAACCTACCATTGGCTTTGTGTAGTAGCACTACAAAAACGTTCTCGGGCATCTACCTTGTCCCACTGTTCTATTTATTTCTATAGAATTAAGATAAACTATTTACTCTTAATTATTGAACTATAAAATTGGCAATACATTATAAATACGCACTTCTTTTTATTTATGCATTTTATTATAAAATTAAATATAATCAAGTGCAACAGTTATAAAATACAACAAATATTTTATGAAGTTATGAAATGTATCAACAATAATATACGAATGACATGATTTTGGGCTAATAACGATAAGCACAATTTTAATATCCTCCATGATGACCTCCTAATCCACTAGAATGACCACCAGAAAGCCCTCCCTGATGATGAACTACAAAAGCGGGCCTGGGATGGACAGCAGGATGTTGGGCATGTCCAGTTCTGATTACTTGAGCATTGAAACCGTTGTGCTTGTCGGCAGTATATTTTACAGTACGGATAGTACCATCAGCTTCATGAAGGGAATATTCACCATGAACGGTATCTCCGTCGCGATGTTCTTGTTGGCTGTGATGGTCGCCAGTATGACCATCAGCAATACCATATTCAAATTGATATTTAGGATGAGCCTGTAATATGAACTCGCATTTATAAACGTTCAATTAACTTAAAGTGAAAGTATACGTACATGATAATCAACGTAATGTTGACCATGACCATGCGAATCAGCTTGAACGGCTAGACCACCTCCATAACCGCCTAATCCACTAGCCGACCCGCTTCCTAGGCTAGAACCGCTGCTTCCTGAGTGAGTGTTATGTAACGAGAACGTAACGTATGATGATCCGCTATGGTGACCTCCATGTGATTGTGCATTGCACAGAGCAACTACTACCACAAGTAGAGTGATTACCTAAATACAAAAATAGTTATTTAAAATGTTTAGCGGCATTTGCATGATTTTCGAATTCGCTTACTTTAAAGAACATTTTACTAATAATTAATTGTGAAGTTTGTGTGGCTATATTATTCGAAATGTCGTTTTGAACTGGCAAAATAGTCAGTTTTAAACACTTTTATACTTAACTGTATAGTAACAATCACTTTCATTTTTAAAAAATCCCATTTTGTTTTTAATTGCAATGTATGGACAATATTATACAGCTTATTACTGTTACGTATTTAACAGGATAAATAAACAAACCAGTTATATTTATGAATTTTTTAAAATTGTGTAGGTAATGAATATAATTATTGGATGGCAATCCAGTCAGTTTAAAAATTACCACCCAATGAACTATCGCAGTATTGCAATTTTTTTAATTCATTTTTTTTCATTACATTAACATATTTAAAAGATTAAGCTGTTCTCTGTAACGGTTCGTCTTTCTTGGTATTCCTACTTTAACCTACTTTTTGATTTACAAGAAGAAAATTAAAAACCTTATTTCCACGACACACTCGGCTCTAACTTACTCTCTCAAAAAAAGGAGTAAAGGGGCTGTTTTACACCCTAGCTGTTTCCATGACAAACCTAGAATCTATTACCCTATGTGATTTTAGTGTTTGCATAGTTTATTTGTTCAGGATGGCATTTAACAATATTTTCGAGAATTTGAGAATTTTTGCCATTAAGTCCTTGAGGTCTTACAAAAAATAGCGTATATAGCACGGAGCTAAAGTCCCTTAGTATAATCAGGTGAGAGTACACATAAAATGTAAAAAAAAGTTTAATATTATTAATGACTATCTTTCACAACAACCGAAAAAAAAATTGTTTTTGAAAAGTGGCTTGCTGGTTTAAAAATAACAGCATGTAGCCAGGAGCTGGATGTACCTAATTGCATTTTCAACGTGATATCTGATACATTGATGCAGTTGATGCTAGGTAATGTCACAGTTTGCTTTGACTATTATTTCCAGCAGTTCCCAAGAGTTGACCTTTTTGGTAAAAGTTTTTCGATGTGCGTAAAATCAAAAATGGCATAAGGATTTTCTGTTCCTGTTGACGAGTACTACCACCTTTCCAGAGAATACGAATATTAAGTGAAACACTCTATATAATAAATACACTACTTTAGTTTTTAATATAATTAATCTGTTAAATATACATAAATTGTCGCGATTTCCTAGAACATTTATTTTGGTTGACATCTTTGATGATGATAATGATTGTGTGCGATTTTGACGGTAAATGCTAGTTTTCAACCATGCTTCTGTATAGAGTCACTAGATCTAGCCAGCTAGGCCACTCTAACAGATTAAAGTACCGCAGCCGACGCCGTATTGAGACGAAGAATAATGTAAAAAAACCTTTGAAGCCAAACGAGGATTTAAATAAATTCAATTCAGTTAACAATAATGCACAATCCCGCTCTTTCTTCGCCCAATATGTCTGAATATAATATCATTACGGATAATGGCAAGATAGCAAGTTTATTTTACTTTTCCTCTACTTCTTTACTCCAACCATAGTATCACGATTTAATTTACGTTAATATTTAAAAATACTTTTATTTAAGGCGTAAGTATAAAGAGCTTTACTCATATTCAAGACACGATATAGTACATTTGTATGTATTTATATTTACCTTTTTTGAGATATTTTAATTGTAATAAATATAATAATTGTACATCACAAGCTGCTGTAGACTCGAAGATTACAGCAAGATAGTAGTAGTGTTTTTCTTAACAAGATCTCGGTCTTATTACGCACGCGAAACCTTCAAATCCTCCTCCGGAGGGTTGGGATTGGGTTCAGACAAAGAAAATCACCTGATATTCCAAAACATACAAAACAAGTATTCAAGCCAAAATCAAAAAAGTTTGGATAGCTTCGAAGCACCAGATGTCAACAGGGAAAGAGTCGTAAGCATCTTGCCAATTGTAGAATTAATTTGTCGACTTGTGCTATTGGCAAATTTGTGTTTCTCTAATTAAAAATACTTTATTATACATTTTTATTCTCGTCACCAAATCGTTTAAAACATAATTCGTGCCCAAGCGTTATTACCGAATAAAAATATACTACTGCCAAATAAAAATAAAATGCTTGTTCACACAGATGCGACTTAGGTTGTCAAACGAGTTTTCTTGTCACAAACGAATGGTAGCGGACAGGGGAACGTTCACCAGATATGTTGGACACTGGAGAAATAAAATATCCAGGTCGGACCAAAACTAGCAGCAGCGCCTGACCTAGAGTGGGCGGCTGCAAACAGCGTCTGTTCCTCATGTTAGAGGCGGCTGAATTAAAGTCAAGAAAGCAACGAGAAACTACTTGACTATTTTTACTCCCCAGGACATCATGATAATGGCTGCAAACTTAAGAAATGGCCCCGAATACGGGCGCTCCTTTAATGGAGCAGGGGTGCTAAGAATCTCCCGGCCAGCCAAAATCAAAACTAAATCAAGAGTTAGAATAGGAAGATGGAATACCAACAGCCTATATGAATCAGGTAAAATACATAATACCATAAAAGAAATGAAACGCCTACACATATCCATATTAGGAATAAGAGAGATGAGATGGCCCAGCTCTGGAAAATGTACTATAGACGATCATACAGTATATTACTCAGGAGAAGAAGGTAATTATCACTGGAATGGAGTAGGGATAATTGTAACGAAACAAATAGAAAAATGCATTAGATCTGTAATTTGTGTATCGGACAGAGTCATGATGATCCAGTTTAATTCCAAACCCTTCCACATAAACATAATCCAAGTATACGCACCAACGGCTGCGAGTACCGAAGAAGACATTGAAAAGTTCTACAAAGACTTAAGAAGTGGTACTGAACAGCTTAAGAGAAATAATATCAATATAATCATGGGGATCTAAATGCAAAAGTGGGTAAAGGAAAAGAAGACAACATAATAGGTAACTTTCGACTAGGTTTAAGGAATGAAAGAGGAGATACATTTTTCGGAATTTCATAATACTTTCTACATAAAACTTTAAAAAATCATCGGAATGGGGGGGGGGGACGTTTAAAACTGATATAAGAAGTTGGGTCCCAAATATTAAGCTATGGGCAATTGTGTTATACGGACGGTCGGTTTCGTATGTAAAAGGCCTAAAGCGAATCGAGGGTAGTGTCGTGTAGAGACCCAAAACGAAGATGCGTAATAATACTTAGAGGTGCTGGTACCTGTTAACTGGTTGCTGTCATTATCATTTAGCAACGTGAGATGTTGCTTGAATTGCTGACAAATGTGTAATATCGTTGGTATGCTGATTGTTAGTAATTTGTGGAAATACTGTTGTTTTGATGTAAGATTGAGCTCTGTAAAATTGGCCGCACCGTCCACTGTTTGCTTGGAGCCTGAGAGATGGGCATATTTTATCAGTGGACTTCGACCTGGGTAACAATATATAGTCACACCAGTGGCCCAGGCTAATCACCGGTCAGCATTGGGGCGCTTTTCCCCTTCTAGTTCCCTGCATGTCATTCCCGACGATTATAACAGTTAAATTCTAAAAGACAAAAACTAGATTTTTCAATTGAATTGATTTTCAAGTTGAACTTCCGCATAAAACAGCAACACATAAAAATGTTGAAACAGTAGGCGTAATGGAATATATGTTACATCGCAAGTTCTTGGATTTTTTGTGAACACAAAAAAAGATTTATGTTATTACGTAGGTAAGTATGACACTTTTTCTTAAAAGAACGATTATTATTAATGATAGCTTGTCAGAACGATGTATTAAATTTGTTATCATCTGATCCAATGGATTTTCCGGTATTTAAGAAAAAAATTATAGGAGTATAAAATCAAACGGCTCTCTTGATTATTAAATAAAAACCGATACTTAAAAATGAATTTAAATAATCTTATCTTCCTATTACTGACATACTCGATGACATATAATCCAAAGAGATAAATTGTTTAAATTGACACACCATTAATCATATCTTCAGTATTCTTATACAGGTATCTGCAACTGTGGCATACATTTAGATATCAATCTTCGAAGTTATCTTCAAATTATTATTGACGTAAAGAGACTTCCATTACTCAGCACCATATCAGATTCAAGAAATAATTAATGGTCTTTGATTGGTTTTAATAATATCACTTCTTAATTCTTTTATGTTTGTGTTAACTGCAACGCATTTTAAAACTTGAGACAGGTTTCGCTAATCACCTTCTGCGATTCTTGATGATTGATAAATGAGGACTTGGCTTTTAGTTATAATGATTGATCAGTGTGGGAACAAATTAAGGATGACCAGTAAGGTCATTTATAGTGTGGTAGAAAAATATCTTGAGGTCGACTACAAAAGTATGCAATTAGTATGGGGTCTATTAAACTATTAACTAGCTTCTCAGCCTATGTTTAAGGGAAGTTCAGAGCTTTTCTTTAAGGAATAAACATTTCATATAGCTTCTTGATTTTTCTAAACATAGTGTGCTGTAAAGTATGAAAAAAAGTGTGTGTTAAAGTACTTTGTCACATCCTTTTGCAGTTTGTCGCACATTTGCACAAAATTGCTTTTACAATAAAAACCATGTAGAAAACTAAACTTTCATTGGCGTGTGTATATGCTAAAAAAGGGAGTTCATCTAAAAAAGGACAAAATTTCTGTAGAAATAAATCTTACATGCATATTTTTTTAAATTATTATAATCTCAAAAACTAATTTGCATGATTTATGCTTTCAAACTGAGAAGCAAGTATTAAAAATATGAAATTATTTCTAAACTGGTTTTACTGTATACTTACAATTGCGAAACTGTTAGTAGGGTGAGCCTATGACCTAATTTCAGAAATGAGATGCTGAAAAATTTAACAATTATACATATTTAGTGCTGCGTAATCGTTCATAATTAATTTGTATTTATTGTTGACCGAAATTTGTCATACAAAAAATTAATTCCTAAACCGCAATAAAAGTTCATTCACAAAAAATAAAAGCCCTATATTTATTTTGGAAGCATCAAGATTCACCATTGAACCGTGATGAATCGTTCTTATAATAGTAGAATTATTTTTTTCTCCTTGTTGTTAATGCTTAATTATATACATGAATATTATTAATTCTTAGTTGCTACAGTAGTAATTACAAACAAAAATAATTTCATCTACCACAAAAAAACGAAATACTTCTACTCTTTATTTGGGAACAAAAAAATATAATTGCACAAATAAAAGCCTGTGGAGTAATTTGGTTCACGGTGTCGGTACACATGTGTAGGTATTGCTCAAAAAATATTTTCACTTTCAAAAAAAGAAAATGGGAATACATGAAATTGTACATAACTATATGCGACAAACGTAAACGTTGTTTTTTTATTTCAGAGATATTGCGCACATAACCGAAATATTTAAATGCCTATGTCTATTTTCAAATAGCAAAAAAACGTTAAAGTAGGTTACACTTACTAAATAGCTAGATTTAATATTGTTAATTGTCATTACGTACAACTGCATAGTAGGCACTGAAACAAATGCATAATAATTTATGCAAATCAGTACCCCCACATTAAAATCTGTTTTACAAGCCAGCGTGTAACTAAGTTGATTTTATAATAAAACTTATTAAAAGCAAACTGTTAACTATGTAATAGGTATGATCATTCTACAAAAATGTGTTTTAATTTTGTTTATCACATATAGAGGTTTACCTATAATTAAATCGTTATTAAATACAATTTTGCAATTTCCTCATCTTGACTTGTGTTTTATATAGAATTACTATTATACAAATTTGTTTATTTTGCGTTATAATACGGAGTACTGTAATATATTTACATTAGTGATCAAAACCCTATATAAGTATATATGGTAACTATACGAGATTAGATTGTGTCATTCATTAGATAATCGCTGGCGTTTGCATTTTCTCTTTCTAATAGTTGCAATATCTGCATCTGCTAAAAATTTACTATGCGCATTTTAAAGAAAGTACTAGTTAATAAAGTAAAACAGTGATGAAGAACCTACTGCTCCAAACAGCTTTTATTTTGAGAACTCAATATACAGGGTGCCCATTATGTATGGAATATAGTATATATCTCGGTAAATATCGACTTTATAAAAAAATTTGTTATATAAAAATTGTTTAACATTTTATTTTCCATACTAAGATAGCATTCAATTGTTCTTATTTCAGAAAACAAATGAGTAATGAATAACACTTTATTTTTTTAAATAGCAATGTACCCTTTCATTAGGCTCATTTGATAGAGATTTTTTTCTCTTTTCGATGACCTAAAATCTTAGTACCTTAAGATAATTTCACCAATAACATGAATCTAGATATCCGAGATCTCTTTCATTTGTCATAACCAAGGGCAACCACATGGTTGCCGAATGGGTAGTTAAGCGCACAATTTCGTGTAGTCGCATGTATACCTAACCGTACCGTAACCTACCGTAATTTTATACCTATACCTTCGACTACACGAAATTGTGCAATTAACTACCCATTCAGCACCCAGTTGATTGGGCTTGGTCATAACCATTGATTGTAGGCTTTTATTATTGCAACAGAAGTTTGTTTATTTAATTAAGTTGTTGGTACATGGAAAAATAAAAATGGTTCATTTAACAGAAACTGAACGTATAGAAATTTTAATTACGGTCGGTTATGGGGATCGCAAACGAACACAATTAGAAGTAGTGAAATTTCTAATGAGCGTTATCCACATCAAGAAGCAATCACCCAGTCAGTAGTTAGTAGCAAAACCTTGAAACGGTTTAGGGAAACTGGCAATGTTAACGATCTGGTGAAGACTGGTCCGCAGAGGTCTGCGGCAAATGAAGATAAAAAGCTCGATGTTTTAATAGAAATCGAAGAAAATCCAAACATTTCAACTCGTCAGTTAAGTTTAAACCATGCCGTAAGTAAAGGTTCAATACAGAAAATATTACATTCAGAAAAATTACATCCGTAGAAACCTATTGCAAGAATTATCCGAAGATGACTACGATCGACGCGTTGAATTTTGTGAATTTATGATAGAGCGAATCAACAACAATCCAAATTTTCTTAATAATATTGTTTGTTCTGACGAGGCTACGTTTTATTTAATTGGAAATGTAAATAGGCATAATTGTCGATATTGGGCCGATGAAAATCGCCATTGGATGTTACAAAATCATACCCAAATACCACAAAAATTAAACGTATTGGTGGGAATTTGTGCAGATCAAATAATTGGACCTTTCTTTATTCGTGGTACTCTTACTGGTGACCGTTATTTGCAATTATTGCAACAGCAAATTATTCCAGCTTGCCAAGCAAATCTTGATGATCTTTGGTTTCAACAAAATGGAGCACCGCCCCACTATCATTTAGATGTACGCCGATATTTTAATGTGGTATTTCCGGCCCATTGGATAGGCAGAAGAGGGTCTGTGTAGTGGCCTCCCCGATCTCCGGATCTTACACCTTGTGATTTCCTCTTCTGGGGATATTTAAAATCAAAAGTGTATACAAACCGACCCCAGAATCTGGCCGAATTAGAGCAACGAATACAAAATGAAGCTGCAGCAATTTCTCCCAGATCGCTCAGAAATTCTTTTCAAGCTTTTCGTGATAGGTTGGGCCACTGCCTTGCAGTTAATGGTGGTCATTTTGAACACTTATTGCCATGAAAACCATTTTATTGCTAATTTCGTTTTGTCTTCAAGCTTTATAAGAGACGTGCATAATTTTCTGTTCATTTGTTTTATTTTGTTTTTTGTTCATTTGTTTTGTTTTGTACATTATGTAGATGCACATCTGTTTATTTTAGGGTAATAATTCGAGATACTTTATGATCTCGGATATCTAGATTCATGTTATTGGTGAAATTAACTTAATAAACATTTTTTACATTTTTTTCAAAAATTTTCTGATATAAGGGTACTAGATTCTACGTCATCGAAAAGAGAAAAAAAAATCTCTATCAAATGAGCCTAATGAAAGGGTACATTGCTATTTAAAATAATTAAAGTGTTAGTCATTACTCATTTGTTTTCTGAAATAAAAACAATTGAATGCTATCTTATTATGGAAAATAAAATGTTAAACAACTTTTATATAACAAATTTTTTTATAAAGTCGATATTTACCGAGATATATACTATATTCCATACATAATGGGCACCCTGTATTTAATTGAGTTACCTCCCGCTTAGAGATTTTAGAATATACCATAATTTTCACGTCTCTAGAAAATGCCCGAGTTGGATTTTAATTTATGTTTGGGGCTTTATGCATTTGAAGAATCAGTTATTAAAGTGAAATATTAAAAGTTCATACGTTGACAATATCTGTTGTTGTAGTAACACAAACTGCTCCGAATTCTCTTTGTTTAGATATTTCATTTTCATCAATTCATCTTTTTTATTTTTTCTCGAAAATGTAATTACAAATCGTGAAACACAATGACAGAATGATAAGTAGTATGTCAAAAGATTCCCCACCTGATTAATTCAAAAATAAACAAGGATATGTTAAAACCAGAAACAAATAGGTCGCTGCGTTGTCTTAGTCATAGCAGGCGCAGTCAGAAATCATCCTTAACATCTGTTCTCCCTGTTTGAAGAACTAAGTTAGCAATCTTCTAGTTCGAGGCTGACAATTTAAAAAAACGGTGTTTATCTCGATCACTCATATTTGTCCATCTGTTCCTGGCCAAGTATCCGTAATTCTATCGTTCCATGGTGGAACGGGGATCTTAAGAGGAGGAAAGAACAGGCACAAGGACATATTGTTTTAAAATCGCCCTCATAATGGAAGAGCCAGGGACTTGATGCTACTGGAAACGCTGCATTAAAACAGGACGACTAGACTAAGTTATTGAGAGCCAGTCTGTCTCTACACTAACTGCAAAGAGTGTGGAAATTGACCAGGGTGGTATTTATACCCAAGACTGGTAGAGACAATTACTTATAGAAAAAATGCTATAGACCCATCAGTCTAATGTCTTTTGTACTAAAGACTATGGAGAAAGTACTTGACAGGCACATTAGGAATGACATACCGCTACAAATCCATTTATGTCAAAGACAATTTGCCTACCAAGCGGGTTTTCAACAGTGACAGCTCTCCATCATCTTACTAGACGGGTGGACAAAACTCTGGAACACCAAGAGATCCTTCTAGGATCTACAACCGCTTTCCTTCAAGATTGCGGGCTAGAGGAGAAATGCTGCAGTGGAAAAGTTGGATGGATCACTCATCCTTGCTCTACGAGCCCTTGGGGTACAGGTAGCAGGAGGCTTTTCGTAGGGGGGAAGTTCTCTTCCCGTTGCTATGGCACCTTGTGGTAGGTGGATCTCCGTAGGAATCTCTACAGTGAATGATTTACTCCATGATAATCTGACGATCTAGTCATAGTAGTAAAAGGGAAATTAATACACACAGTCAGGGAGCGAATTGAACAAGCCCTGGACGTTGTAGCTAGATTGGTTCAGCAGGAAGGCCTTAGAGTCAGTTCTGAAGAAAACACAGTAGTACCGTTCACACGAAGGAAGGATATGGAAGGCTTTAGACACTTTTACACACAGGCTTTTATCACTCTGTCAAGAGAGGTAAAATACTTAGGAGCTATTTTAGACTCTAAAACCTTACCTAGAATCGGCCAATTGATAAAATTGTCAGAAGATCGGAAACCATTTTAGTCGTGGCTAGTATGACAAATCGTGGGGTCTTAAACCAGGAATGGTGTACTGGTTGTACACTAGAATGGTCAGACCAGCAATAACCTACGCGGCTTTGGTTTGGTGGCTTAAAGTAAAGCCAGAAACCACCAAACCAAGACTAAACAAGATTCAAAGGCTTTTGCATGTCTTGGTATTACTGAGCCGTTGAGAACAACGCCCACTGCTGCAGTGCAGGAGTTTTTTGACCTCCCCCCCTCTTCATACAGTGATATAGGAAGAGGCAAGATTAGTTATACATAGATTGCAGAACTCATCGTAGCATCTTTGGATGAGTACAGAACATACAAGAATGACTAGTTGCCTATGGGTCCCTTACTGGAGATGAGGACGGACTACACGATGCCTAGAATTCTTGAGAACCCACCTTTTTAGGTGAGTATACAGAATCGCCAGGAGTATTTAAAATCTAGGCAGAACATTGCTCCTGGAAACCTGATCTGGTACACCTGGGAGCCTGGATCAGGCGGAGTTTTACTTTTCTTTTGCACAGTTCGCCTCCGTCTTTCAAATGAAAACTTATGTGATACTACAGTGTGCGCGTAAAAACATCTTTATATAAATAAGCGGATCTATATCATATCAGTCAGCCAGGCAGCTCTAAAAGCTTTTTCTAGTTCTAGGATTTATTCTAGACTGGTATGGGAATGTTTTACGGAACTCAATGAACTGGTAGACCAAAACACTGTAAAACTGGTTTGGGCGCCAGGTCACTGCGGAATTGAAAGCAATGAAAGAACCAATAAACTAGCCAGGCAGGGTGCCGCTAAGGTTTTTTTCTGGCACATAACCTGCATTGGGAGTACCAAGAAGTGCAGTCCGGGGCTATGTCAACGACTGATCCCACACTCAGCAGAGTATCAACTGGACCAGTACACAACCATAGCAAAGCGTTCATTGACAGACCTTGTCAGAAAAGAGCAACAGAATTTCTCTTCTTAGGTAGGTTGTAACTCAAGATCAATACAGATTTCCTAATATCAGGGCATGCTACCGTTAAGGAACATCTAGTAAGTAAGATCGAGCAACTAAATGGAGACCTCACTTTCAGACTCTGCAATAAGGAACCAAAAACAGCTATGCATGTTCTATGCAACTACGATGTGCTGAGTACGAAGAGATTTTAGTACACTTCCTACCAGTCTTTTCCACACTCCACCTCAATGTCATTTAATTTACTACGATGGTGGTCTAATTTCCGTCTAGGCTACCTTCTTTGCGTTCTGTTGAAGCTCCTTCCCAGATTTGTTTTATTATCACAAAAAAATGTTTTCGATGTCTCCAAGTATAAAGCTTAATTCTAAAACTAACGATTTTCATAGTTTCATAGTTCATAGTCAGAAATTATCAGAGTTTCAGTTGTAAGAATCCAAAGATCAGGTTTTAAAGATTAAAAGTACAATAATTCGAATTTGCAGTCAAAGATGTAGAGGTTTAAATCTTCAATGATTCAGTGTTAGGGAAACTTATTTTTTTATACTTTAAACAGTATTTTAAAAGTACAAAACCAAAGTTTTACAAGATAAGGGCTTTTGAAAAAATGTAAATATAAATCTCCAAAGTTGAGTTTCAAAAAGACAAATTTCTTAGCATTCATAACTTTAGAATTTCATGGTTTGAAAGCTCTTTTCACGGTTTTAGACGTCAGTTTTCTTTTGTGAAGTGTGTTTTTTTATTGTTATGAAGTTTAAGAAGAGTTGTCCAAGCTAATAGTAGAATTTATGCAAGTCACGGCTTCGAACAGTACGCATTTCACAATAGCGTTTTAATTCAGTTTGCTTTTGGGCACGACCATGTCTGGCCTATCCCCAGTTCCTAGTTTCGTTTCGTTATGGGTATGTAGGTTAACTTAGGTAAGGTTGCCTTAGATTAAGTTTAGTTAATTTAGGTTGAGTTATGTTAGGTTAGCTTAGGTTAAACAGATAGATATCTTGATGCAGAGGTTAACTTTAAAAATTCATAGTGTATGTGCTTATCTTTCCCTTCCCGGTTTTTATGTTTCAGAATTTTTTATTTCTGGGTATACCAATTTCAGATATTCAAAGTTTAGATATATATGTGGATTCATAAAACTATGAAGCTCTCTGACTTAAAAAAGCTTTCTTTTTCTAAATTTTGAAGTGTTCAGAATCTTTAGATTTACTGGCAGAATTATGTCTAGAGTAGGAAAAGTTAAGTTTACACAGCATTAAATGTAATTATTAGATTTCAACGCGGTGCGGCATTTCAGAACTTTGAGAATTTCGAAAGTACAATATCAAATATGAGAAGTTACAGATTTTCAGAATTCTGAACTACATTTAGACCATACATCAACTACAGTGCAACTACATTCTGCCAGTGGCGTGCGGTCCATGGAAGCAATGGAAGCAATGCTTCCCTTGAGAATTGATTAAAAATAAAAGCCAATGCTAACAAAAATATTTTTTATAAAATAATGGTTATTGTTTATTTAAATTTGTAATATTTAATCAATTCAAAGCTCAATATCAATTCCGTACAGCAAAAAGTATAATTATTTAGAGGACTATTTTAAATTAGGCTCATTAAACTTGCACGGAAAGGTAATACCGATTCAAATGGGTTACATACACTGCATATAAGCACTAATTTCGTTGTTTATAACTGCTCTTCTCTTAGCCTTGGTGTAGATCAGCGGGCGTGGTTATACAGACGATGTTGTTAGCATTGTTTGGCCGTTATTTTTAGCGTGCTTCATGCCCAAATGTTTATATATTATAATTTGGTTATTTGTTCGATTTAGTGTTTGTTAAATTTAATCTTACTTAAGTAGTGTAAATTTGCGAATGAGACTGTTTTTTGTCGCATTTTATTATGCCAATTTATATAAGTTGGTTTTTTAAAGACAAATAATTCTATTTATATTGTCTGTATGCAAATTTAAAATTGCATTACCGTCACGACTGCAAATTTAGCTGCTTCGGTGGAAGGTTCGAGTACTTTTACTTTTTGTTCAGTTTGTAAATTATTAATAAAGGATTTTCTGCATACAGTTTTGGAGAGAAATTACAAAGTATTAAGAAAGGCAGATCAAAACCAGAACTTTCAAAATAACAACAAAAGATTTAAAACCTGCATCGGTATTTTGCTAAGAAAGACCGGAAAATCGAGTTCCAGTATAAATACATAGTAGTAATTTTTTTAAAATAAAGAATAATAGTCAACAAATTCAATAGGTATAAAGTGGAAAAGTTCTTCTTTGAAAAACTTTTTTAAGTTTAATAATTATAACACTGTTTTTTTATTGTATCTAGCAGGGGCGGATCCAGAGAATTATTTTGAGGGGGTAATTTTTGGAAAAATAATTGTTTTAATAAATAATAATTAAACAAACATTATTTGTTTCTATTATACTATGTATACTTATTTCTAAATTTGGGAGGGGGGAATTATTCCCCCCCGTGAATCCGCGCCCGTACCTAGGTATATTAAAATTAAAATCGTGGTTGCTTCCCTAGTCTAAGTTCTCACCGCACGCCACTGCATTCTGCCATTCTGGTTTGGTGTCACTTTGTGGTAGACAAAGCTTTTGAAGGTTTCAATAAGGCAATGGTTTAAAATAGAAGTTTGAAAATTTATTTAGATGAGCTTTTTCTTGAACTTTTGCTACAGTATTATTTACTTCACTTTTTTAAAAGGGTTTTCTGGGTTTCTTTAACCTTAGTTTAATTGATTTGCCGTATAATTCTTGTGGTGGATTAAATTATACTGCTCTTAAAGTCGGTTTGTTTGAAAACAATAGATGGTACAAGAAAAAAGTGTTTATTTACAAAAATAAATTAACTATAAATACAACAAAATCTCTTATAACAAGAAACATATTGTACGAGTCGTGAACACTATCATTAGTTCTCATGGGGCAGTGGCTAAGAAATATCTATTACATCAAAAAAGTAATATAGATTTTGTTTAACGTCGTTAATAACCTCCATGACCATGGCCATAACTTCCTCCAAGTCCACCATTAAGAGCAACACCATGACCTTGGACAGGTACTACGAATGTGCTTTTATGGGTGGTTTCAGGATGCACAGCATGCCCTTGCCTTATGACTTGAGCATTAAAGCCATTGTGCTTGTCGGCAGTGTATTTTACAACACGAACGGTACCGTCGGCTTCATGAAGTGAGTATTCGCCTTTTACGACATCTCCATCACGTACTTCGTGTTGGCTGTGATGATCACCAGTGTGTCCATCAGCAACACCATAGTTGAATTCGTATTTAGGATGAGCCTAAAAGTATCATTTATAAGAAGCTATTTTTAAAAGATAGGTTGTAGAACTTACATGGTAATCAACTACATGTCCATGTCCGTGTCCATATCCTGATGAAGATCCTGATGCGATTCCATAGCTGGAACCCGAGCTGTATCCTAATGCCAATCCAGATCCTGATCCAGATTCAGATCCGGATGTATATCCGTATCCCAAACTAGAGCCAGATCCAGATCCGGATCCATATCCATATCCTAATCCTAAACTAGATCCAGATCCAGAACCAGATCCTGATGCGTATCCATATCCCAATCCAGATCCATATCCAAGTCCTAATCCCGATCCAGACCCAGATCCAGATCCATAACCATATGAAGCAGCAGTGTATATGGGAGCAGCGTGTACAGTTTTAATGGCTATTGGAGCTGCTTTAACAAGTACTGGAGCAGCTTTGACGGCAACGACTGGTTTAACAGCAACAACTGGTGCGGCATGCGCTACGTAGGGAGCAGCATGGGCTACAACAGGAGCGGCATGTGCAACAAGAGGAGTAGCATGTACAGCAACTGGGGCAGCGTGTACAGTGTGAACAGCTACTGGTGCAGCATGTAGAGCAACGGGGGCCGCTAATGCGATACCACCATGACCTCCAAGACCTCCCAAACTCAATCCACCATACGAATAGGCTCCATGTCCACCTTCAAGTCCGCCAAGAAATCCTCCAGAGAGACCATGTCCACCTCCGAGGTTACCAGCATGATGTTCTAAGATAACACCACCTTGTGCGCCAGAAATTGCCAGAAAGGCAATTGTGAAGATCTATAAAATATAAATAATTTTTAAATATAAATAATTAGTTCCACAAGTCTTAAAAATGAAACCCTACTTTAAGGTACATGTTAATGTTGAATATTTGCAGAATGAATTGGTACTGACTATCCCTTGAATCTCGGCTCTTATATACTCATTGATTAAATATGACTTTCGTGTATAAAAAAGCAGTTGTGCATTTAAGTTACCTAATACATATAATTAGTTAGCAATCGAAACCTCTCAATCGCGGACCGTATTTCTATGCGGTTTTTTGCCAACCCTGCCCCTGAATTGAGAAATTGTGGAACTATGCTTTTAGTAACTGTTACGAATAATGAATGCAGTTATCTTATATTAAAATATAATTAGTTGACAAAAAAGAATTTAATTAGGATAATTGAGAATCTAACAGTCAGCAAAGTATTTTATATTTTTAAATATATGCATCTAAACTAACTTATTGAATATTTAGCAGTTACAGTTTGTGTTTATAACAATAATTATGTTTTATAATTATAAGCTATAACTAGATTCGAATAAACATTCTCTTAGAAAATCTTTTTTTGCTTAATTCTATATGCAGATATTATCTTAGACGCTTTTGATTATTTTCCTGAAGAAGCCCAATTTCTTCGTTGCTTTCAATGTTACACGATCCAAGCTAGGAAAGTGGTTCTTTGTTCATTGATCCTGACTGTGGAAGTCCTCGTGTTTATATAATAATTTATTAAGATTGAAACCACGATGAAGCTTCGATACGCGGTAGCCGTCACTCCCACTTGTCATAATAATCAGCTTCTGTTCGTGCTTTATCTGGCTTTGGACCAACGATTTGAAATGTCCCGTTTACTTTTAGTCTGTTATAATGTGCATAAATCGAAACTTAGGAATGTCAGCGCAAGTGACCATCGAGAAGTAGATCTGCTTAGTTTACCTTGTACCTGACTACTTCGAAGGATCTTCGGATCAAAATTAACGGGGGAATATGCAGACCTCTGCATTTGGAAATGGAAAACGTAAAATCGTTACTCTGTGTTAGTGTAAGAACAATCGTAAACAACTGATTGTTATTTCATGTCTTTTCTTGAGGGTAAATAATAGCACAGTTATAAGCGACCATAGATTGTATCCTGGTTCATCAGGTATATCCTGTTGAGGTATATCTAATCTTGAGCAACTAAAGAGCTCCGTATCTAGTTGTTTCATTAATTTTAGTTTTCTTCTTCTTATACATCCACTTGCATTGCAAGACGCGTATATTACTTATGGGTCATTATTTAGTGCCCATGTTTGATTACTGTGTAGAGATTTTATCCCATCTTCTAGTGCTTTGGATACAAAACTTGTATCCTGAACTTGTCATGGCACTCTCGAAATTTTCTGGTACTATTGTGATAAGACTGTTTATAGGGGTCTTGGTACACAATCTAAGAAGGTATGTCCTTTTAGTATTGGTTGAAGGTAATAAAAGACGTGTATCTTGTATGAGATATTTATTTATTACCTTTGATTATTGTTGCTATTGCAATATCTTCATCATTCAATGTCTTCCTGATTGATATGTATGTAATGATTTGTATTTGATATGTAAATAGCAAGAGATCCACTGGCGTGCGGTGAGAATTTACGCTAGGGAAGCAACCACGATTTTAATTATAATACACCTAGGTACAGGCTAGGTACAGGCCCGGGGAGGGAAAAATCCCCCCCCCCCATTTAGAAATAAGTTTACATAGAATAGAAACAAATAATGTTTGTTTAATTATTATTTATTAAAACAATTATTTTTCCAAAGATTTCCCCCTCAAAATACTTTTCTGGATCCGCCCCTGCTAGGCACAATAAAAAACAGTGCTATAATTATTAAGCTTAAAAGTTTTTCAAAGAAGCACTTTTACACTTTATACTTATGGATTTTGTTGACTATCATTCTTTATTTAAAAAAAACTACTACTACGTATCAATTTTTCGGTCTTTCTTAGCAAAATACCGGTACAGGTTTTAATCTTTGTTGTTAAATTTGAAAGATCTGGTTTTGATCTGCCTTTCTTAATAATTTGTAATTTCTCTCCAAAACTGTATGCGAAAAATTCCTTATTAATAATTTACAAACTGAACAAAGAATCGTCCCGATTCGGCTATATCGAGGGTACTCGAACCTTTCACCGAAGCAGTTGAATTTGCAGTCGTGACGATAATGCAATTTTAAATTTGCATACAGGCAAACTAAATAGAACTATTTGTCTTTAAAAAAAATACAACTTATAAATTAAAATAATAAAATGCGACAAAATACAGTCTCATTCAGATTTACATTACTTAAGTAACACTAAATCGAACAAATAACCAAATTATAATAAATAAACATTTGGGAACGAAGCACAATAAAAATTACGACCAAACAATGTTAACCAGCCAAACAGCATCCGTCTATTATAACACCACGCGCTCACTGATTCACGCCAAGGTTAAGAGAAGAGCATTTGTAAGCAGTGCTTATATGAAGTGTATGTATCACATTTGAATCGGTATTACCTTTCCGTGCCAGTTTAATGAGCCTAATTTAAAATAGTACTCTAAATAATTATACTTTTTGCTGTACAGAGTTGATATTGAGCTTTAATTTGATAAATATTTCAATTTAAATAAACGATAACCATAATTTTACAAAAGTATTTTTGTTAGCATTGTTTTTATTTTTAATAAATTCTCAAGGCAAGCATTGCTTCCATTGCTTCCATGGACCGCACGCCACTGAAGAGATCATTACAGTACTCCAATTTCTGTATTGAAGACTGATCGGTCAAATCTAATCTGCCTGCAAATACTTTTTTCACGCAAAATTCTGGTTTTATCGAAGATTCTGGAGCAACCTCTACTGAAGTACCAGGAACCGATGGATTATAAACTATTACTACTGCAGCCATAGCTTCTGCTTACAGTTCTTTAGCAACTTGTAGGTCAAATAGCATTGTTCTTGCCGACTCAATTATTGCAAAAATTTCTCTCTCGGATCGACCATTTTGTTCTGTTTTTTCAGTCTGGATTCTATATAAGGCGGTCTCTAGGTTTATTACTAGTCCACTCTTCCTCTTAGCGGTTACAATTACTGCTGTATGACTGCATTTTCCGAAATTGCTGTTCTCACAACGTCACCAAAAAAATATTCCTCCTCCCGGTATTCCTCAGCAAGTCTCGTAGAGTTTATCGTTAGTCAGTATTATTCTATCGTTTAGGTAATTATTTATAATTTTCACCAAATATGGGCTGATTTTTCGTTTGATTAGCTCGTGAACTATGTTTGCCATCTCGTGCTGTTAAATGCGTTTTTAATATCTAGGGTGACAAGTACACATAATTCCCATTTACTGCATGATTTGTTGTTAAATTCATCTATTTTATTCATGATCTTTTTCATTGGGTGCGGTGCAGATTTTCTTTTCCTAAACTCAAATTGTTGATCAGAAATATCTTCCTCTTCTTGTAGCTCCTTTTTCAATCTTTTCATGATCAGTCTCTCTAAGATCTTGCCTATAACGTCTAGTAGGCTGATACGTCGGTATTTCTTCTGTTCTGTGTCTCTACCGCTATTCTTCGGAATTAATACCAAGTTTGCCGTCTTTTATCTATTTGGGAAGATCCCATGTTGTAGACAATTATTGTATATGTCTAAGATCTTTTGTGGGTTCGCAGTAATTGCTAATTTAACGATTTCTGCGGTTAGACCATCCGAACCAGGCGCTTTTTAATTTTTTTATTTCTTTGGTGACCCTTTTGTTTCTTCTAACGTGACTTCTCTAATTTTCCCCCCTTTGATTTCTAGTGTAGTTCCATCTTCTGTTGGGAATAGATTTTTAACTAGCCAGCGCTTCATCCTCCTTCAGGGAGGTTCTTGTTCGTAACCCCATTTCTTCGAGACGATCTTATATGCGTCGCTCCATGGGTTGTTGTATAAGTCCTGGCACAGGTCTATCTATTTTATACGTTTTGCCTTTCCCTAGTTAGTTTCCTTTAGACTTTAGAGTACATCCGTTTTTTAGTTTTTTTTATTTCCTTCGTTTTTCGGTCGTTTTATTGAAGATCTGGACGTCGTCCAATGCAGAGGTATTTTGCTCTAATAGCTTGCATAAACCAGTTGTCCTAGCTTCAGTTAATGTCTATCTGTGAGTAGCTTTAGTTGTTGCATCGCCAGTATAGCCTTGTAACTTGCACCATAATAGCTAAAATTTTCATTTTCGTTATCGATAGCCCATTCAACAACTTTAGTATGTAAGGTGTCAGAGCAGAAAGTAAGATCAATATAGAACTTTTGAGCGTTTTTTACAAATGTGGGTTCATAACCCTTATTTGCTACTACCATATTACATAAGCTTAGAGTAGTCGTGTCTATACCTCTTCTGGGATTCTCTGTTCCAGCTCTCCATAGTGTTGACTTGGCATTTATGTACATCACCCCCAATAACAATCTCTTATTTCTGATTTTTAATACTCCTCTCTAAACTCTCCCAGTTATAGTCAAAATCTTGGACCGTAACGTTTGGAGAAAAAATATATTCCATAAATATTAAGTCGATCTGTTTCGATTAACCACTTAATCAACTCCCCTTCTTAACTAGATACACGATTAGGTATTTTAACAGTTACCTCCAGCTCTACATCAGTATACCGTCCTTCATTTACTACTAGTCTTTTATTAGGTTTACTAATTATAATAATGTATGTTCCTTATTAGTTGCGTAAGTTTTTTCGTATATATAGCAGTGCGAGTTTCGGCTATTGTCACAATTTAGTTGTATAAAAGAGATATTGTTTTCCCCCTTCCTGTGCCAGTGTGTCTAGTTCTCATTTTTTAGGAAGCAACTCCTTTTCTTCTCCTTTATTTCTGATACCATTTGTCTATTGGACAGGCATTTCATAGAATCTGTTCTATGTCCCTTCTTATCGCAACTAAGGCAATATGCTTCGGTTTCGCATTTTTTTGCCACGTGTCCGAGTTTAACATAGTTATAGCATTTTTTCTACTGTCCTAATTTCTTTACAATATGTCATCTGGTGATCATATTTATTGCACATGTAGCACCTGGTTGGATTAACCAGTTCTACCGTTCTGCATTTAGTCCATTCTACCTTGATTTTTCTTAAATTTATCAATTTGTTTTTCTGTTTCACTGGAAAATCTACAGAGGCATATTATGAGCTCATAGCAGAGTTTGCTGTTTTCTTTAGTGGTAGTTTCGTGTGGTTTCCTTGGTATTCTTCTCCGACTCTGCCTAAAAGTAGAGACCCGACCTTAACCAACTAGGGGGTGGTGTTTTGTCTTAATTGTGATAGGCTAATATTTGAATTCGCTCTGTATTCGCATCAACACCCCTTATAAAGTTATCTCCCGGGGTATCCTTCCTAAGATCAGCCAGATCTGTAATTCTTTGATAAACCTAGGGGTCGCTGCCAAGATAAACCTTGGTAGTATCACTCTTGTCCTGGAGTCCAGCCTTGTTCTGGGGCTGATTGTAAGTCAAACGTGATTATAAGCTTTGGACTTGCGCATGTCACTCTTGTCAGAAAGCCAAGATTAATGCATATATTAAAAGCACGATTCAAAATTTCTAACCTCCTAGCGAATGTGTTTCAAATATTCGTATAGACATAGTTGGAACACTACCTACACCCGAAGGATGTAGATACTGCCTGACCTTAATTAACAGACTTACTAGATAGACAGACGCTTTTCCTATTCCAGACTTTTTCTCTGAAACAATCGCACTTAGTTTATTCAGGAAATAGATAGTCAGATTGGGTACTGCTTTGACTAAAGTGTTGGATCAAGAAACTAAATTTGAGTCTAGTCATTTCAATTCTCTAACAAGATTGTTAGATGGAAAACGATTTGGCTCTAGTCCTTGCCATCCTTAATCTAAGAGACTTACTAAGAGTACTAAGTAAGACAAGACACTAACCGTACCTTTGCTAAAATGGTATATGGCTCTAATATTTAAACATCTTTAAAATTTCTCTACATCCTTCATCAAACACTACAAACTATGTTAATCGGTTAAAAATCCATATGGCTAAGTTAAAACCATGTCTTGTTAGAGATTACAGTCCTAGGATCTTTTGCGTTTACAAATGTTTAATTTAGGCTGGCATGTCTTCATTAAAAGCGGCTTTAACTATGTAGCGATTCTACAGGCTCCTTATGATGGACCATTTGAAATATGGAAAGTTGTACGATACGGCACGAGTTAAAACATCATGTTCGTTTTGTTGAATCCTTATCTTGAGGAGGGGGGATGTATTATGGCTCAAGTGTCGACAAGAATGTTTATGTTTAATTATTATAATTGTCAGAACACATTTTTTAAACTGAGTTTTGTCTTTGAATTTTGATCTTTTTTTTAAATTACAAGTAAAGTGTACTTGCGGTACCATGCCAATTACACATTGTTATCAACATTTACTATGCAAAACAGAAAACGTCGGTGAACGTCACCTTATAGTTATCCAATTGTGCAGACACTCAAAAATACATACAATAAACTAAACAAGATTACTGAAAAAATATTTATTTACAAAAATAAATTAACTATAAATACAACAGAATTTCTTATAAAATGAAACATATTGTACGAAACATAATGCTCAATGATGCATGCAGGCAGTGGTTAAAAGATATAGTATGGGGAATGTAATAAAAATTTGGTTTAAAGTCTTCAATAACCTCCATGACCATGGCCATAACTTCCTTCAAGTCCACCACTCAGACCAACACCATGACCTTGGACAGGTACTACGAATGTGCTTTTATGGGTGGTTTCAGGATGCACAGCATGTCCTTGCCTGATGACTTGAGCATTAAAGCCATTGTGCTTGTCGGCAGTGTATTTTACAACACGAACGGTACCGTCGGCTTCATGAAGTGAGTATTCGCCTTTTACCACATCTCCATCACGTACTTCGTGTTGGCTGTGATGATCACCAGTGTGTCCATCAGCAACACCATAGTTGAATTCGTATTTAGGATGAGCCTAAAATTATCATTCATAAGAAGCTACTTTTAAAAAATTGATTGTAGAACTTACGTGGTAATCAACTACATGTCCATGACCGTGTCCGTATCCTGATGAAGATTCTGACGCGATTCCATAGCTAGAACCCGAGCTGGATCCTAATGCCAAACCAGATCCTGATCCAGATCCGGATGTATATCCATATCCCAAACCAGAGCCAGATCCAGATCCGGATCCATATCCATATCCTAATCCTAAACCAGATCCAGATCCAGAACCAGATCCGGATGCGTATCCATATCCCAATCCAGATCCATATCCCAGTCCTAATCCAGATCCAGAACCAGATCCATAACCATGTGAAGCAGCGGTGTAAAATGGAGCAGCGTGTACAGTTTTAATGGCTATTGGAGCTGCTTTAACAAGTACTGGAGCAGCTTTGACGGCAACGACTGGTTTAACTGCAACAACTGGTGCGGCATGCGATACGTATGGAGCAGCATGGGCTACAACAGGAGCGGCATGTGCAACAAGGGGAGCAGCATGAACAGCAACTGGGGCAGCATGAACAGTATGAACGGCTACTGGTGCAGCATGTAGTGCAACGGGAGCCGCTAATGCGATACCGCCATGACCTCCTAGACTTCCGAAACTCAATCCGCCATACGAATAAGCTCCATGTCCACCTCCAAGACCGCCAAGATATCCTCCAGAGAGACTTCCACCATGTCCACCTCCGAGGTTACCGGCGTGGTGTTCTAAGATAACACCACCTTTTGCGGCAGAAATTGCCAGAAAGGCAATTGTGAAGATCTACAAAATGTAAATAATCTTAAATATAGATATAAGTACATAATTAGTTAATTAAATATAAATAATTAGTTCTACCAGTTTTACAAACGAAACATACTTTAAAGAACATGTTAATGTTGAGTATTTGCAGAATGAATTGGTACTGACTATCCCTTAAATCTCCGACTCTTATATACTCATTTATTAACAATCACTTATGTATAAAAAAGCAAGTTGTGTATTTAAGTTACCTAATATAATTAGCAATCGAAGCCTCCCAGTCGCGAACCGTAGTTCTATGCGGTTTTTTGCTAACCCTGCCCCTGAATTGAGAAATTGTAGAACTATGCATGCAGTAACGGTTACAAATACTTAATGCAGTTTGTTGAATTAAAACGTAATTAACTAGTTAGGATATGAGAGAATTTAACAGCCAGCAGAATATTTTATATTAAGTATTAACTGATTTTAAATTTACCTATTGATTAATTTAATTAATGATTAGTAATTATAATTACATTTTATGTAAGACATAATTAGATTGGAATAAAAATAGAATGTCTCGTCAACACTTCTCTTCAATCGCCTATTAACTTCTACAAACAAAAAGGTAAGCTTATTAAGATTTTAAGTATAGTAAAATTGAATAGAAACTTTGATTATAGTTCTAGTATCCTCAACTTACAGTTTACTAGTTTGTAAGTTTTTAATTTGAGTTAGATTTTGAATCTTCTTGCAATAAGAGAAGGATGAGAATTCCTGCTTTTTCTGCACTCTATTTTGTTTTGGACGAACATTTTGAAATTTCTTTATGCTTCAAGTCGAGACTTGAGAATTTCTCGGGAAAGAGACAGAAAATTTACATCGTGTTAGGAAATTTGTAATGTCAAATTACAATTAAAAAATCCAAGTAAATATTTAATAAATTATTTTATTTCCTTTTTTATAAAAATTAATTGTAAAGTCATATCATTTATTTTCATAATGTACTTAATGCCATCAGCTTTGCTTTGTCGTGTGGTCTTATATCTGTGGTCGTTATATGACGGATTATCTTAATTATATCCAAAAACTTATTTTTATAAACGTTTTTCTGTATGTATTAAGATTATTTGACAGTAACAGTCTCTGACTAATTAAGAAAAAATAAATTATAGGCAATGCGGTCACATGGCGGATCTTTTCTAGGCTCGCCCTTAATCTTAATAGATTCTTCCCGCTTTTCTGCTCTAAGTCTTATAATAGGAATACTGGAACTTCAACCGAACGATAGAAACTGTTTGCTTCCCATGACTTGTTTCGTTCTCGAAACATTTATTAGATCGGCTGATGACCAGGAATGGTCCATTATAAATCGGCTGTAATGGCTTGCGATGTGCATCGTGACATAGAAATACACTTTTTTTTACACAAAGTTTAAATACACAAGTTTTTAGAAGGTCAGAGTCATCAGAGTGAACAAATATTTTATTATTTGCACGATGTTGAATTTTAATTGGTTGAAATCGTTATATGGTCTGTCGGAACTTGTATACGAAAGTAGGAATATCTTTCTCTAATCGTTTTTAATCAAAGAAATCTCCTGGTAAATAAATAGATTATCCATAGACTATTTTAGCTGCTGTGATATTATAATTTGGCACCGGGTATATTCGAAGGCCCATAAGGACAATTGGTAATTTCTCTACCCAATTATTAATGAGATGTGCTCGCAGGGCAGATTTAAAGTTTCTGTGCCAACGCGCAATTTTTCCATTAGCTGCTGGGTGATAAAAAGTAGTCTTAATATGATGATCATCTAATAGCTGTGTTAAAGGATGAAATATCTAACAATCGAATTGACAGACTAGATTTGTTGTTATGTTACATGGAACACCAAATCTTACAATCCATGTGGATAAGAATACACTGACAATGGTTTTCGGAGAGATATCTTGCACAGGAATAGCTTCAAGCCAACGTGTGTACCTATCAGTTGTTGTGACGAGGTACGAAGGTCGTTTTTTTCAACCTCCGATAGGCTATAAATAAAAGACAAATGTATATAAAAAAATCATTTTATTACTAAAAGTTCTGTATACTTATGGTTACTTTTTGACATACTCACCATAAACATTGAGGGATTTGTCGTATCTGTGGACAAGCTTTTCAATAGCGTCTTTATAAAATGTTGCCGCCAACGAATTTAAATGAGTCTTGACGTTGTCTTGAAGATTCTCGGTAGTTGATTGTGAAACATTGTCTACGTTTGCGGAGAGCCGTTCAAAACAACAGAAGAGGAATGCTGACTTCTGGAATTTGTTTTGATCCATGACAAGCCCGT